>JAUMJM010000012.1:6120625-7612500 GCA_033558235.1 Neomorphus geoffroyi | reverse complement strand
TTTGCAGTGTGAGATACAGAGTGTCAGAGGCATCCTGGGCTTTTATTTGCTGTGCTACAACTGAACACATGCTCCCTTTTTTGCGCACAGACCATGTGTATGTCCTGTACCCGTAGCCTACACGGACGGGCTGTTCTACACAGCGACCTGTCTGAGTGTCTTACAGGGCACGCAAGCGAGAAAGTGGGAACTGGGACTCCCTGGGCAGTGTGAGTCTTGAGCTGCACGATGAAAGCCTGCGCTGCACACAGCCTCTGCACTAGTCAGGCCTCCAGTAAAACCTGCTGATGTGAGTTGTGCTGTATCTTCACTAGGGGAACAGAAACTCATTTAGGACAAAAATCATCTTTCCACTCGCTGCCTGATGAGCTGTGAAGTTCTGCTTCGGCTCAAGGGGGGTGAAGTTATTACCCTGAAACTGCTGATTAGACCGAGCTCTGGTTTTCATTACAGGCCCTTTGATAACAGAATATGGACACTTCTTCTGGATCTGGTTTCTGAAAACACTCGGAGGCCGATGCCTGTGGTAGCGCTCTCCTTGCAGGTAAGCAACATTTAGCTCAGCCACAGAGTGTTTCCCCATGACCTTAACTCAGCAGGAGGACCTTGGATCTCTGTTCCTGGATCTCTTTCCTTTGCTTTTTAACACTCCAAATAAATATTGGTTCTGCACATTCATGCAGCTGTGTCATAATTGTTAACTTCAAAATCTGGTAGCAGTCTTGTGCTCGATCTTATCATTTGCTCCTCATTAATTAACTCACAGTTCAACAACAATTAGCTTAGGAGTCTTTCTCTCTGCATTTCATAGCAGGGAGTTGGAGTTACAGTTCTGGAATATGATGATACTGTTCTGTACGATATTCACACATGTTTAAATGATAGGTGGGGATTGCTCAGGAAATACTTAGAATGTGAATATATCACCCAGCACCACAGGGATGTGTAGGGAGTTTTCTGTCCTGCTTATTTACAGCTTTCATGGAACTAACAGTTGGTAACGCTGTGACTTGGCTCAGGCGTCAAGAAGTTCATTTGTATTCTCAATAACAATTACAGGCTTGCTTCGTTTTACTTTAAAGATTTGCTTCTACATTGCATCTAATTTTACATAATTTTCAGCAGCTGTGGAAAATAAGATCAGTCCCAGCCCACAACCCCACCTCTGCCCTCCCAACACAGATAGATTATTATTTTTTTAATTCATGTGCTCCCACTGATTTCTTTCTATCCCATGTAGTGATGATGTGTCCTTAGAATCAGCCTGGTTGGAAAGTTGGCCTGGAGTAAACCAACCCCACCAAAAACCCTCCAAACACTTATCACTTCAACTTGCTGAATCTATCTGGTTTCAGGGTGTGTAGTTAAATCTGTTGCTGAAAGGAAGGGAACTGGGACCAGCCCTCTCTGGGAATACCCCTGGACTTGTTGCTCTGCCCTGTGGTTTACTTACAGTGAGATGTTCAGAAGGGTTTGATTTACAGTTTCTCTAATAACAATAAAAAGCGTTAGTACTCTGGTATGTTGGTGGGACTTTTAAAAACCAAATTCACGTTCTAAAGCTAGGATGCCTCTATTTTGTATTCTTGTTGCATACTTCTTTTTTGGCTTTGGGTGTGTAAATGTGGTCACATGATGTTGGTTTTATATGACTTAATATTGTATTCTCCATATTGGATTTTTTCTTCTCTGTACAAATGCTGAGGATGCTGAGCTGCTCAGGAGTTAACTGTGTGTGGTTAAGGGTCACTCTCTAGCATGGCCCTGGGCTATGTTTTGGGGGGTTCTTTTCCCTCCAGGTTTCACATTGAAGCGTTGTATGGGAGTAGCCTTTAAATGAGTGGCGTTCCCTGCATTCCCAAGAAGCTCTTCCGTTGTCATGAAGCTCCATTTGAAGGGCAGGAGAAGATGGGAGTTGGTGGCCTGTGGGTTTGTGTGGGTGTTCATTTTTTGTAATAAATTCAAACAGTTGAAAATATTCTCACAAGCTGTTGCTCCAGAAGACTGTTTGACTGGCAGAGGAGGTATTCCGTATGGGATTCCCTAACCAAAGCTCCGGTGCCTCGATTTGTGCCTCCCGGCAGCTGTCTGAACTGAATTCGGCAACTGACTACTTCCATGTTTGCTATTTTACTGGAAATCACCGAGTACTTTTATTGCTTTATAGGTTTGAACCAGTCTGTGTATACAGAGCTCAGCTACCATCCAGAAAAGGCCCCATATGTAATGAATTTATAAATACTCGCTGGGCCGTACAGACAGACAGAATTCATTTGGTGTGACTGTGTATACATTATTCATCGCTCTGCCTTATTAATAACCTTGTAACTCGCCAGTGACAGCAAATCAGCACCAAAAGGGAATCAAAAAGGACATAAATAGTTGAAATAAATAATGTATCTGCTTTCAGTCGCGAGTCCATTATTTAAACAAGAATGATTTTCTTTGCATCGTTTTTATATCTTTGCCGTTCAGTACTGCTTGTTTTTATGTTGTCACTTCACCTCTTGCCACTAGGTTGGTTAGAGCAAGTTGTGTGGTGTTTTCTAATCAGATGAGGAATTAATTCTTTCCCTTCCCTTCTGGTTATGCTTTGGATTTCTATTATCAGAGTAGCCTGGCTACTGATTTCAGTCAGACATTAATTATTGGCTTGTGGCTCTGCTGTGACAGATAAACTGAGACCGCGCAGTGCACTTGTTTTGGACTGAGTCTGGCGTCTCTGAACTCGTGCCGGAGTGAGGACGGAAGAGAGTTTGTGACACCACTCTCCTCTTCATAGGCCCTCCTGCCTATGTTCTAGCAAGCGATGTCTTGGAAAGACACTGGATTGTCTATTCCTGCTGTGTTCCAGACTCCTCCCCCACTCCCACAAACCTCAGGAAGCTGTAGGTTCAAACGGAAGGGAGTTGGGGTCCGAGTTTGAATGCAATGGTCGGGCTGGAGTTACGTTAAAAGGCTGTAGCTCAGATCCATCTCTGTATCATGTTCAAACATGAAGGAAGTAAGAACACAAAAGGAAATAAAGAAGTCAGAAAAGCATTTATTTGCAGGAGGTGGCTTTCTGGGGCTGCTTTAGGGTAGTGATTGTTTCTTGCTCATAATTTTTAATGGCTCCTTTTAAGAGAAAAAAGGGTGCTTATAATTACTACATTAATGAGCTGTCCTGCGTGCGAGTTTTTGGAAGATGCCCCTCCGCTTTCCCATCCCCAGAGGCCTGTAGGTCCACAGCCACAGTGTCAGCCTTCAGTGGAATCAGTCGCAGGGCGGTGTTTGGACATGCACACATGCAGCGGCTCTCCAGTCCCGGCAGCCGTGCGCTGGCTCCTCTTGCTCTCCTGGTACTGCAGACTCATGTGTACTCTGGGGCTGCGCACCTCGGAGGGGTGAGCGCAGGGGGTCTGTGTGCCTCTGCCTTTTCCTTCAGCCCCTCTACTGCCGAGAGCACTCGGGTCAGAGACCATTGGTCTCTTCTTCCCCAGGATAGGTTCAAGGCCAGGTGCAAGGGCCTACACCTGGGTCAGGGCAATTCATGGTTTCAGTACAAGATGGGGCACAATGTGATGGAGAGCAGCCCTGCAGAGAAGGACTTGGGGTGCTGGTGGATGGGAAACTCAACATGAGCTGGCAATGTGCACTCACAGCCCAGAAGCCAATGGTGTCCTGGGCTGCATCCAACGCAGCGAGGCCAGCAGGGCAAGGGAAGGGATTCTGCCCCTCTGCTCTGCTCTGGTGAGACCCCACCTGGAGTCCTGTGTGCAGTTATGAAACCCTCACCATAAGAAGGATATGGAACTGTTGGAACAGGTCCAGAGGAGGCCATGAAGATGAATGGAGGGCTGGAGCCCCTCTGCTGTGAGGACAGGCTGGGAGAGTTGGGGTTGTTCAGCCTGGAGAAGAGAAGGCCCTGAGGAGACCTTGGAGCAGCGTCCCAGTACCTGAAGGGACTAAAGGAAAGCTGAGGAGGGGCCATTTACAAGGTCATGGAGTGACAGGACAAGAGGAAACAGCTTTACATTGGAAGGGGGAAGATTTAGATTAGACAGTAGGAAGAAATTCCTCACAATGAGGGTGATGAGGCCCTGGCCCAGGTTGCCCAGGGAAGCTGTGGCTGCCCCATCCCTGGAGGTGTTCAAGGCCAGGTTGGACGGGGCTTGGAGCCCCCTGATCCAGTGGGAGGTGTCCCTGTCCATGGCAGGGGGTTGGAACTGGATGGGCTTTGGGATCCCTTCCAACCCAAACCATGCTATGATTCGCTGATAGGACTGGATGAAGGTGGGAAGCCTGCACTTCTTGAGCTTGTTTGTTCTGTGCTGAGAAGGGGTAAGGGAATATGCACCTTTCTCCTCTGGATGTGCTAAAAGAGGATGCAAGAGAGCCAAACAGTGGACACCTGTGGGCTCACCAGGGTATGGATTCTCTCTGTGTGCTTCATCTTCTCTACTTCTTCCGTCCTGGCTGCAGAGCTCTGGGGCGTATCTGCATGTAGGGCTTTCCATGTTAGAGTTTGCCAAATTTCACAAACAGGTGTAAGGTGTGATGAATTATTTTGGTAGAATTGTCCATCTAAGAGACATCTTTTAATATTAAATGGCTTGGAAAATTTTTCCCTGCCTAGAAATGGCCTTTTCTCAGTTACATCAATTCTGTTAAAAATACCAGAAGCTGATGAGTCTTGCCTATAGTAGGACTGATAAAAGGAGAGGGCAACTTCCCTGTCATTCCCTAGGATAATCTGGGATAAAAAAGGGGTAACAAGTAAAAAATGTGCCTACTTTGAGGATTTTAAAATCCGTTAGTGATAGTTTGGGATAGTGAAAAGTATCTAAAGCAATTGCTTAATTTCTTCCGGAGGCTGTGACAGGGTGGGTGCTGGGCTCTTCTCACAAGTGACAGCGATAGGATGAGAAGGAATGGCCACAAGTTGCGCCAGGGGAGGTTTAGACTGGACATTAGGAAGAATTTCTTCACTGAAAGTGTTCTCAGGCACTGGCAGAGGCTGCTCAGGGAGGTAATGGAGTCGCCATCCCTGGAGGGGTTTAAAAGATGGGTAGATGAGTTCCTTAGGGACAGGGTGTAGTAAGCAGACAGGCATGGTTTGACTCGGTGATCTCAGAGGTCTCTTCCAACCTGATGATTCTATGATTCCTCAAATTCTGTGCTGTTTGCTGGCAGCAGATGGATTTGTCAGAGCATCTCTGTTCCATGTACACTGCTCAGTGCTTTAGCTAATGTGCTGAGCAGCTGCTGACTTGGAAGAGCAGTTTCTCTCTTTGTTTTCTGCAACACAGGCATTAAGCTTTACAGCCTTAAGGAGATGAATGAATGAATGAGCAAACAAACTGGACTGCTTTTAGGTGGTTGCAAGGTTAGGTCCCTATACTGAGAGCTTTTTAATATCTCATTCCTTGCCACCCTCATCCCTAAAATACTTGGGCTTTGCTGAAGAGCTTCTAAAATCAACTTCCAGCTGTTAAAATATTCAGCTATGCTTGATGGGGCTGACGTTGTCTCTAGATCACATTTCTGCTTTTAGAATGCAGTTCTTGCTTTGATCAGCAACACAAAGTGGTCAGGTACATTTATCATTCCATGGGTATGAGCTGGCAATAGGCTTCCTGTGCATCAGCTGTCTGGCGGGGGGAAAGCAAAGCAGGGCAGAACTCCGATGATGAGGAAGGGACAGATTGCATCTAGTTCCCCACTGGTTTTGTCTAGAAGAAGTAAGCAGAAAGGCACTTAGAAACTCAGACAAGAAGATCTGCTTTGAAGCATAGGCAGAGCACAGCTTTAGCTTTCCTGTACTGCTCAGGTGATTGTAGGGGCTCAATCACTCTGTTCTTTTGATTGCTTTAAAAAAAAATGAAGGTGCATTGAAAAACACTCTGTATTTCCAGTGCTCAGCCTTCAAACTGAAAGTAAATTTATCAGTTATATTAGTGAACAGAATGGAAGTCTTGAAAACGTGTATTTGACATACATTTTTGTAGTAGCCTTTAGGTGTTAATGTTTCCCAGGCAAAAGTGTTTCTCTGGGTGGGATGTGAGACAACACCTTCCCTCGGAAATATGATCTACCTGGAGAGAAGCAGTTCAGACTTCTGCCTTTACGTCCAGGTGAGATGTAGGCAAGTGATTCTCAAACTATGCAGAGGTTTCTGCATTACTTTCTATAAGTCTTCTTACTCACTCTTGTGATAGTTATGATCAGCTAGGAGACCAAGTAAACCTGGTTCAATGTAGTGTAAAGATTTCTGTGTTTCCAGCCCATTTCTCCTAGAACCAATCCATTTTTGTAAAAGAGGTGTCCTGATTCTAGTGTTGAACTGAAAAGGGATGATAGTCTTTATTTGAAAGAACAAATTGGATCTCTTGATTTGCACCAGAAAGTTGATGATAAGTGAAGTGAAAGCAGTTCCAAAGGATTTTATTATTAATAAATATTTTAAAAACCCACCAACCAACCAGCTCAAACCAAAACCCCACCCACAGCTGATCCAGAAGTAGATTTTTTTGTCTGTCCCCTTCTTGGAGACGTTACCTTTCCACGGTAACTACCTTTGAACTCCAGTGAGAAGCCTTATAGCATAATAGCAGCGAGTCTGGCAAATGCCTTGGTGCTGCACAGGGATGGTATTCAGTGCATGTCTTGACGTGCGTGCGGCACAGGCAGCAGGCAGCTGCGTGGCACAAGGATGTGTGCTTCCTGATTCGGGTTGAGCTTGCCAAGCTCCAGGTTTCTGCCTTTGGACATCAGCTTTTCTTTTTTTAACAGAATGCCACAGTAGACCACATGGGATACATATTTCCCAATTTAAAAATTGCTGGGAAGGGGTCGGCAGGGACTTGTGGAGCTTTTCAGCAGTGCAAGTGCTCCATCTACAGATCATAACGTCTGCTGAGATCACTGAGCAGCGTGGCCCGAGCGCTGTCCTCCAATTACTGTAATAAAAGGAGAATGTGGCTAAAAAGCTACCTCAGAGTCCACCAGTGGGATATTCGGTAACCAGCTGTTGACAAGACAATGCTGAGCTGTAAAGCTCACCTGCCAAAGGAGAGCGTCGTTTTGAACAAAACAGTTCAGTAGGACAGGACGGGATAGTGGGATTGAGGGCACCCTCAGCAAGTTTGCTGGCAACACTAAGCTGTGTGGTGTGGGCAACACGCTGGAGGGAAGGGATGCCATCCAGAGGGATCTGGACAGGCTGGAGAGATGGGTCTGTGCAAACCTCATGAAGTTCAACAAGGCCAAGCGCAAAGTCCTGCACCTGCGTCACGGCAATCCCAAGCACAATTACAGGCTGGGCAGAGGATGGATTTAGAGCAGCCCTGATGAGGAGGACTTGGAGTGCTGGTGGATGAGAAGCTCCATGTGAGCCGGCAATGTGTGCTTACAGCCCAGAATGCCAAATATCCCTAGGGACCCCCAAAATAGCCACTAAACACCCTGACCTGTCCATTGAAGCAGTGGAGGGACTGGACAAGGAAGGTGGCCCAGCCAACACGCAGCAGGGACACGGAGCTCCCTTCCTCCTCAGAGCCCTCGCCTCCTGGGCTGCATCCAAAGCAGTGGGACCAGCAGGGTGAGGGAAGGGATTCTCCCCCTCTACTTTGCTCTCCTGAGACCCCACCTGGAGCCCTGTGTCCAGTTCTGGAGTCCTCAGCACAGGAAGGACATGGAGCTGTTGGAACAGTCCAGAGGAGGCCACGGAGACGATCTGAGGGCTGGGGTCCCTCTGCTGTGAGGGCAGACTGAGAGAGCTGAGATTGTCCAGCCTGGAGAAGCCTGTGGGGAGACCTTAGAGCAGCCTCCCAGTCCTGAAAGGGGCTCCAGGAAAGCTGGGGAGGGGCTCTTGGTCAGGGAGTGCAGGGATGGAACAAGGGGAAACAGTTTTAAGCTGAAAGAAAGGAGATTGAGATGACATCTTGGGGAGAAATGTTTCCCTGTGAGGGTGGGGAGGCCCTGGCCCAGGTTGCCCAGAGCAGTGGTGGCTGCCCCATCCCTGGAGGTGTTG
This sequence comes from Neomorphus geoffroyi, assembly GCA_033558235.1. Lineage (NCBI taxonomy): Eukaryota > Metazoa > Chordata > Aves > Cuculiformes > Neomorphidae > Neomorphus > Neomorphus geoffroyi. The sequence goes on along the minus strand of JAUMJM010000012.1, from coordinate 7,604,486 downwards.
AAGGCCAGGCTGGATGGGGCTTGAAGCCCCCTGATCCAGTGGGAGGTGTCCCTGCCCATGGCAGGGGGTGGAACTGGGCTTTGAGGTCCTTAAAACCCAAACTCTTCTATGAAAGCTTGGCTTGGTTGTTCAGTGAGAAAGGACTAAGGTGCTGTGAGTGAAGTGGGGTAATGGCAGGGAGTTAAAAAACGCTGTGGGAGTCTAAAAAAGCTGTTGAAGTTGAAAGCAAATGGTGTAAGGGGAAAAATGAGTGTGAAGTTGTCAAGTGTAAGTTTAGGTGGGCAGCTGGAAGATGATTTTCGTTACTGTCAGTGCAGTGAGGTTTGAACAGCTTCACAGCAGTCAGATGGAGGAGTGAGAACTCAGCTCATTTCAAGTGATCAGGATTGATTTGGGAGCAGGATCATACATTAGTAGCTGTTTTCTCAAGGAACTGGATTTGGTTGCTCAGGTGACATTTTCAAGCCAGCAGTATTATTGGGACAAACATCTAAAATGTTCAAGAGGGCCAAAGCTTCTTCCTTATCAGACACACTAGTAAGTGAGTGTCTCACTTATTTTTGAGGGGGTTTTTTAAAGACTCAGCTCAAATGGCTTGTGAAAAACAAAGTGTTCTTACAGAGATCTGTAAGGTCCCTGCAGATTGACAGCAGCGAGGAGTTTTCCCATCAGAGTTAGAGATGCATTCCTGGAGTTGGAGCATCATTCAGTCAGCGTGTCTCCTAATTGGCCTCTGTGGCTGCCAGCGCAGGGACAGACCAGGCTGCCGTACCTGAGAGAGAGAAACACAGCCTTGAACACATCTCAGGTACAGTTCAGTTTAAGGAGTAAAAGTAGAACATAAGGAAAAAGGTTCTTAACTAGTTGTGTTCCTAGGTGAAGACAGCACAGCTGTTTAATACAAAGTAGGATGCTTACCAGGGACATGTGTGCTGTGTGTCGGAAGGATCAGAGTGGTCCGCCCGTGTTCATTGAATGTACTGGGGTATCTTCCTTGGTCTCATGCACTATACGGTAAATGGGTGGTATTTTAACCTTTTTCTAAAGGGGCAACTCAATAACTGGTGTTTAGGAAGAGTCTGAAGAGGTGACCGGGGAAGTCGCTGACCTGATGACATTAGTTTTTGAGAGATTGTGCAAGGTAAGGCACGTGTTCCAAGAAACTGCAGCAAGGAGTTCCTTGTCCAGACATCTGTGTGAACCAAAATGGAGGGGAAGCTCCAGGGACACCAGCAGAGCTGAAACACCTCTTGAGAGGATTTTATGGGACCTAATTCTTGTGAAACACGTGTGACTTGGAGCAATTATACGTTTGGGTTTAATAGCAGCACTGAGTGTATATAGAAATGCTTCACAAAAGCCTACCTCGTTGCTCCAAAATAATGTTACTATATAGAATATCCATAAAGCAAGCATTAAAAGGATTAGGAAGCCAGTGAAGTTTTAGTAGTGACAGTTAACGGGAATCCCTATCAATAGGGTTTTTTAGTTTCTTTTTCTCTGCAGTGATCTGTACTATTCAGTGCTTTCGTGAAGGTCTGGAAGCAATTGTGGTGACAGCTGTTGGGCAACAGTGAATCATACACAGCGATGCAGAGTTCCTGGGGCCTCCTCTGGAAGGGAACAACAAATGCATTTCAGTAAGGCAAATTTGAAATTACGTGTCTAGGAACTTAGAAACACAAAGACTTGCAATGCATATTGAATTGTATTCTTCTAACAGAACAAAACAAAAATAAGGTTCAGTGATTGTAGTGAGCAAGCAGTTGAAGAGAAATTATCAGTGGGATGGATAGAAGGCATCCTGTGGTGCTTAATGGTATAAAAGGCAAACACTCCGTAGAATGAGTGTGGATGTACAGAATTTCACATACACACAAACACCTTTTCTTTATGCAGTATTGATGAAATTGATCCTGGAATACTTGGAATAATGTATCCAGTTTGGGTGCCAAGATTTCCTTTATTTAAAAACAAACAAACAAGCAAGCAAACCAGACTATATTAAAAAAAAAAAAAAAAAAAAAAAAATTAAAGGCTAAAGGAAATACTTTGAGCTCTGGAAGTCCTCGCTGTGTAGTAAATAAATACCTACAGGTAGAGAAAAGTTTGAAGATTAGAAGTCTAAGATCTGAGACCTGTTCTTTTCAGCAAAGAAAGGAGATTTACAGCAAGTATGACTTGCAGAGGTTTTCCCCAGAAAAGGGGAAAAGAAACTTAAAATAAAATTGCAAGCATGGTTTTAGTGGTGTGAATTAATTTTAAGCAAACAAAGCAGCTGGTCCTCTGTTCTGTGGTTTCTGGGAGGAGGAAGCCAAGAGGGGGTGCTGTACGTGAGGTAGCTGTGCCAGGTCAAGGGGGAAAGGTGAGAAATCCAGCAGCCTCAGCTGAACAGTGGCAACACCGGTGAGCTCTGGAGCCGGTCACACAGAGCACGACGTGCGGTATCCCCCCCTCAGCCGAGGTACCAGCTGCCTGCTCTTGGGATGGGTGCGTGTCTTAGCCCTTCCCCTCCCACCTCTAGGAGATTGGAAAGAACAGTCATGAGGAGTTTGGATTTCAAATGGGGACAGGCCGCGGGTGCTGGGGTGTTCTCCATGCACCTGCAGGCTGAGCAGCTCCTCAGCAGATTGATATTCCCATCAGCCAACGGGAGTCAGGCAGGTCCTGCACCTCCTGGTATGGTTGGGCTCAGGTGTGGTAACAGCATTAGCCAGAGAAGCAGAATGCTCGGTCGCTTATCATGCGTTCCCTGCGCTGCCTCAGAGCAGAAGAGGACTCCAGCCTGTTTCTGAGTTCTTTGTTCCAGATCTTCATGCAGAAGAAACTGCTCTTGTTCCTCATCAAGTCCCAGGCTGGCTAATAAGGAACAAATTCAATGTATTCCACCCACAAGGCGATCTATCTTAGAAATAATATTAATTCTGGCCAGCAGTAAGCCCTGGTAGTCAGAAGGGATTTTCTTTGAGTTTCCAGATTAGGGAATGCTGTTCAGTTAGCTGGGTTCTAACGAGCAGCTGGCACATGTGCTGCAGACAGAAAGGGAGAGTGGGGGAGAGGTCTTTAATTATCTTCAAGTCAGAAAGATCAGTGTGTTGAATCAAAACAGATGGAGTGTATAATCCCCCAGCAATGCTCGTGATTGGTTAAATACAGTTATGTGGGAAAGAGGAGGAAGGCAAAGCAAATGGAGAGGGATTCCCTTGTGGGTAGGCTTTGCATGTTGGTGGATTTACGCTGTCACTGCCAGCCGAGGTGGAAATGTGAAGTGTAAATGCAGCCTTGGAGCGAATCTTTCTGTGGTGACTTGCAAGGCTGCCCTGGGGAAGCAGCAGGGTTTGGGAAAGTCAGTTCCTTGAGGAATGTTGTGCATTGCGTTCTGCTGGCAGTGGCTGTGTTACATGGATGGCAGCTTGGTGAGTCTCCTGGTTCCAGAGAGCACAGGTTTAGCTCCTTTCCAGGGGCGCACTCCAGGCATTTCTGCAGTGACTGCAAATTGGGCTGGACCTGTCAAACAAAATAATTGAAGACTCTTTCTGGGTGGCCGTGAGCGGGTGAGATGCGTGTTGGAGGCTCGGGGCAGCTGCTGGATGGAGTTACAGTGCTGGTGGGAGTACAGTGTTCTTTCTGATTCCCAGCGGTGAGGTCTGCACTCCCACTCCCAGCATTCCCACTCACCACCACGTGGCAGCAGGGACCGACCTGAGGAGCTTGTCAAACTTCAGCCAGAAGCCCCCCTGCTTGCTGTTACCACTGTACGGAGTTTTCCGTTGTGATGCAAAGTACAGGTGTCTGCCAGGGTCAGGATGAGCTCCAGCGGCCCTTGCTGCTGGTGATGGGGCAGGACAGCCTCCTGCACCCAGGGCACAGCTGAGGGTGCTGGGCTGTGCTCAGCCACGGGGCTGTGTCTGTGCACACAGCACTGCTGCGTGAGTCTGGGACCCAGCCAAACCGGTGATCTCGAGGGGGTCTCGGCAGGCTTAGAGTGTGCAGGGAGGCTGGCAAGGGGTCTACAAGAAAGCAGAGGAGGGACTTTTTACAAGGCTTATACTGATAGGAGGGGGAACAGCTTTAAATTGGAAAGGGGGAGATTTAGATTAGGCATTAGGAAGAAATTCTTCACAGGGTGGGGAGACCTTGGCACAGGTTGCCCAGGGAAGTTGCGGCTGCCCCCTCCCCGGAGGTGGTCAAGGCCAGGTTGGATGGATCTTGGAGCCCCCTGATCCAGTGGGAGGTGTCCCTGCCTGTGGCAGGGAGTGGAACTGGATGGGCTTTAAGGTCCCTTCCAACCCAAACCTATGGTGTGGCTTCCGCAGCAGCTGCCCGTGGCGTGGTGGCAGGACAGTCCTGGCTGGAGGAACGCGCTTTCCCACACGCTTGCATTGAGCTGTGTGGCTGCAGTTACACCCGTGTAGCAATAGGGCTGGCTGCGAAAGGGCCAGTTTGCCCATCGAAACATCTGCTGCATTCAGGCTAACAGCATCTTAAAATTTGGAGGCTGTAGAAATAGGTTCAAACCCGCTTTTTTCATTCCTTCTGTAACCCTCAGTTTTTCCCATTTAAGTGAGCTCTTTTGGGGTGGAGGGAAATCAGTCTCAGCCATAAACCCAAGTACCAATGCTTAAACATGTGCTTTAAAAATGAAAAAGAGGGGTGGTGCAAACCCTGCTACTGGCAAGAGGCATATGGACGTATTTATTCTTTCTGGCCAATTCCTTTTCCCCTTCTAGTTATCCTCTAGGATTTGTTCTTGTTTTCCAAACCTAAGTAAGTTCAAACAGCCAACTGCAGGAACCCAGAGACACATTTCTGTTGCGTTCAACTGAGCTTTCTGGGTGAAACTGTCTTTCATGGCTCTCTGAGCAATAACGATGTTCTGGTTAAGAGGTCTTTCTCAGAATTCCAGAGGAGTTCGAAATTCCTTCCCAACTCTGAAAACGACCCAGACACAGGTTTGCAGTTGCAAGCATTACCTGAGAAACACTTAATTTTTCTGAGCGCTTACCATGAACATATCAGTGTAAAACTTAATGACAGGAGGAAAACTGACAAGAAGCACCTTTGGTTTATTATCAGGAAGCAGAGTTGAAAAAAAATATAAATATTCCTTAATTGTAAAATACTTCCATTTTTTTTTTTTAACAGAAATGTCTCAGTTTAGGGACTGCTTTAAAACCAAGATTAACAAGACAGGCTTGGAGGAGGAAGTATCTAGTTTTCCCTTCTAGAAACTTTTCAACAGCATCCCAACACTTCAATACAAGAGTAAGTGAAAAAGATACTGTAAGCACCTCCATTAAAACATCAGTTATCAGCCCCAAAGTAATCAACACAAGAGACAGGATAAAGAACAGCAAAGGCTTTATTACATCAGACACAGCTTATTGTTGCCACTGTACGGGGAGACTGACTGTCATCTCCATTGGGGTAACAGTAGAGAATCGCTCCCAATCCCTTGGGACAGAAGGGGGCCACGCGAAGTCCTGAACAATTTACATGTTTGGATATGCAGAACAGTTTATATTAAAAAAAAACTCCACCCAAAAGTTTGGTTCCTAAGATTGTGACCAGATATTTACTGCTTTCTACATGTCCCATCCCTTTCACTTGCTTTACAACCCAACCCCCAACAGCTACATGAAAGAGAAATCTTAAAAACTTATTTCTCTATTCTTTATTTCTAGTAAGGCAGTGAAATCTTCTTTTTAAAACAAAGTACTGGGCATCTTTCAGTGCGAACTTTTCACCAAGATGACAAGCTTCTTGTGGCCGGAGATTTGGAACAGTGTCATCACTTTGCCACAGCCTTTCTAGTCTGAGGAATCCAAAATTACATTGTGACCTCTAAAATGCACATTTTTCTGTTTTTATTTATCTTACTAGTTGACAGGAACAGGCCAGCAGTGGTGTGATCAGAGGCAGCCCTCTTTTCAGTCATCATTTTACTCCGAGATTCCTTTGAGATGGAGCTACCAAAGGATTTTTCTTTTAAGGCCCAGTTGAGCACTACGAGCAAGGGTTTGCACAGATCCAAACTGACTGTTCTCCTCTGTGATTGCTCTTCTTGTGTGCAAATATAGTGGCTTCCCAGGAAAAACTGGGGTATTTCACATTTAGGCTGATTAGCACCATGTGCATTATATCATGTACTTGCAAACAGGTACAGGACCCTTAGAGTACTGCAAAAGGTAGACAGCCTCACACTACATGCTTCTGGTTTCTGTCTATACCAACTCCCAGTTAGATTTATTCATGTTCCTTAAAACGAGTTGAACAGAAGAGCACGGTCTCTGTCAAATAGAGGGAATAAAAATATTCTCCATAGCTTGCCAGATCTTATAATTAAAAAAGTAGGCAGTGTAGGTTTTTCAGTGCATATGGGAACTATTACAATGGAAGAGCAAAAAATAATTCTGTAACTGACATCTAGGTTAAAAATGTTTTCTCCTTATTAAGCTCCAAACAAGTCATTGAAAATATTACACTGAATTTAAGGTTACTTTATTCTCTATCTTCTGGCTTTTAATATTTGAAAAAACAAACAAACAAACAAAAAACACCAGCCAAATATGTTTCTAGATGGGAGATGGTCTTGTTTTGCAGAAAAACTTTGCACTGTTCTTGTTCTGAGGGCTTGGGAAGATGCTTTCCTTACCCACACACCATACACCCTATGGGATCCTGCAGGATGAAAGTGCTGGATACAGCTGCTGCCCCCCGATCCTGTGCCATGCCCTGTGTTCCAAAGAGGCAGAAGTGGCTTGTAGGGTGTTTTGTGCTGTATTAGCTGTTTAAAATAGGCTAATTAACATAGTATGTAATTACTTCTAATTTGCTGGCAGGTACATTATTGGTTTTTACACTAGAAAAAAAAAATTTTAGTGTAAGTCTGCTTATCCTGAACCAGAACGGTTTTGGTGGGAACCATAAGCCACTGCTAATGTATGGAGCACCAGGGAGACAATAAAACCCCACAAAGTGGAGAACACTGAAGCCAACAATGCGCACTCTTAAGTTCATGGTTATCCAGCCCCCTTGCTTGCAGAGCTTTCCCTCCAGAGAGGGGAGATGATAAAAACTGTCCTTTCCAACACCGTTTTCCAGAACCACCCACCAGAAGTGTCTGTTGTGTTACTGATCAGTTTACTGACCTTGTCAGCACCACCACCAATGTGCCTTTTAGGGACGCTCCCTGTGCCTTTTAACAGATTCTTTCAAGAGTTTGGGTTAGTGATTTGGGCTCTTTCTTGAGCTGCCTTTCTGTTTGGTTGCCCTATTCAACAGTTTAAACACTACAACTGCTGTCTTTCAGATACCTCCAAAATCCTGATGGAATACAACAACTATAGAAGAATATCTTAAGTCAGGGTTACCTTAATCTGAAGTTCTTAAAGCACAGAACATTTACCTGTACAAAAACACAGGAGGCAGAAATTATCCCAGTTTGGATTTCTAAAGAAGCAGTGCATAGGGAGCTATATTTTACTACTAGAAATGCCTGAATTCTTGGATTTCAACTCTTCCACTTCTCAGTGTTCCAGGGAAACAGGGTTTGAGGGTTTGTTTTTTTTAATTAATATGTTCATAACAGAACTACAGCAGTATCATCTTTAAAAATTAATGGACATGAATATGAATGATAAAACCAGCCCAGGGTAATTAATCTTTGCAGGAAAGTGTTTTCTTGTCTGTGCACAGAATGAACACAAACGCAGGTGAAATATTCAGAGACCCGAAAAATCAAATTGGGACGGTAATGTATGTGAGCAAAAAGGCTGATCAAAGGACTGAGTGGGAACTAAAGCTTAAGACCTAAGAACTCCAAAGTTTTTATTGATGTGACAACATCTCCGTTTGAAGAAAAATAAAGTTAATGAAATTTACATGATGAAAACTTTCAAGCTTCCACAGATTTCTTCATAAACAAAAAACATTCATGAATCAGTGAACCACAGCAACAGTAAGGCCCTACTGGTTTTGCAGGCTGAGTTTAACTTTGAGCAAGAGGGAAGGAGGGCACTTTGACTGAAGTCATGGGCTAAGATGAACTGAGCTGCCAAATTCAATGTGCTGCTCACTTTGTAAGCTTAGGCATTCGTGTTTGAATGGGCATTTAAACAGATTGCGGTAGCTTCACATTAAGCCAAACCTTCGAAAGTTAGGCAGTAAGTGAAGACAGGAAATAGAAAATCTAAGTGATGCTGGATTTGTTAAAAAAATCAAGGGCATACTGAACAAATCTGAGCAGCATTTCTGACCATTTGAAAACCTGCAGATTACACAGTATCCCAAACTCAAGGTGCGATTTTAAGCTTTTAAATATTACCTGGAAAAACTGTCTTCGTCAGTTGGGGCTAGGACTTGCGTTCTAGCCCACGGCTCAATGGCCTGCAATTCCCAGGCTGTCAAGTGAGATCTGAGGCCAGGAGGATCTTCATCAGTGGTGGAGGCAGCACCAGCTGAAGGAACAGGCTCTGGTTTCTCCAGTGGATTGTGAAGTCTTGTTTCTGAAATGCTAAACTCCACCATGGGCTCTTTCATCTCCACCACAGGTGCAAAACCCAGTAATGCTAATTCCAGCAATCCAGATCCTATTTCATATGCAGAAATTAACCCAAAGGCAAGTAATAAAAATGCATACATCATCCCATTCAATTATTCAGCAGTTTTGCAGACATACCAGAAAAAACTAGCTTTCAATATAAAAATTGTCTATGAAACAGTCTAACTTTAGTTTTTTCTCCATGGATCATAATTCCACATGTGCTGCTGGATCTGTAGAAAGAGGAGAGAAAAAATGAGCTGCATTTCCAGCTGCCCCAATTACCAGGTTGGTTTGAAAATTAGTACATAAAACCCAAAGACTTGTTCTTTGCAAGGTTCCCAGTGACTGAAGAACTCTTCATACCCATTGCATACAGCGGCACTTTAATTAAGGGTTAAAACAAGGCCAAGCTCATGAAATTGCAGGAGCGGCGAGGGTCTTTAACAGAACTGGAGAAGGCCTGTTCTCTCAGTTTCAGTCAGGTTAAACTACCCCAGCCTCACTCAGCAAGGCCTTTCTGTCCTGGTAAAATACACCCAGGTATTTATTTAACAGGTCCTCTAGGCAAGCCTTTGCATGGTGCAAGTTTACAGTGAACGAGGATGCAACTTTACCCCAGTCCGAACAGGTAGGAAGTCACTGAAGTAGGGAAATAGAAAGATTACCGTGTGACTGTTGTCCTGGCATCTTCGCTGGTGTTCCTGTTTCTTTTTCTTTCTGGAAAAGACTTTGGAGCAGTTTGATTTCTTGGTCATAGTCCTGCCACTCTGGAACTATGCGCATTGCTGCTTGCAGCTTGGGCTCTTTGGTCATTGGGTTATTACACTGCAAACAAGACACCAACTGATCAGATGCTTCACGCACAAAAAAAGTCTACTTCCTGCATAGCAGAATGCTTCCCCCGGCGGAATTAACCAGATGCTGGCAAACAGTACCTGCCTGCCTTTTAGATGGAGCACAGCAAGTATGCTCTTTCCAAATTGATATAATGCCACTGCTCCAGGTAAGAGAAATACAGAAGCTAAAGAGAAAAACTGAAGTGCTGAACACATGTGACAATGCAGGATGAGGCAGGGAAGTGCCTCTAAAATCAGTCACTATGTTTTACTGTTACGTAAGAATGAAGGAGCTTTGCGCTTACCAGATCAATGGTTTTTGCTCTCTTCTTTGAGGAATCATCACACCATGTTTCACACCACAGCCACTCCTGTGGGAGTGATTTAATTGGCACCTGGTGGATCATGTTGTTAGGCAAATCCTGTTGTGGAGAGTGAGAATTAGTAGCAGTTACCACAGGGTGGAAGGAACAACTCCGCATCCAGGCAGTATTGGAAAGTTCAGCTTTTGTAAAGAGCTGTTTCTCCAGTGCAGAGTTATGAATCAACCTTTCATTCCATTCCAAACAGGAATGTCCTTCAGGAAAAAACCCTGCATACTACAACTGTTAATCAATCTTTGTTTAAAATCAGTTATTCAGCAAATGTATTAAAGCAGTAATGTGAATCCAGTATCAAACCCATATTGGACCAGTGTGGAAGGCTATTCTTAACTCACTGAAAGCATTGCATTCTTTCCCCAGTCCCACAGTACAAGCCTTATTTCTGTGTTATTAAATCAGTACACAATGAAGCATATGGAGCTGGATAGCCCAAGAAAAAATGTCCCTGATTGTTATGTATTTGTCTTGGAGTATACTGGAAAATTCGATACCCTTAAGACATTGAAGAGGAAGGTGTTGTTTCCCCCCACCAGCTATATTTGATGCTATCAATACCTGCCTGATTTGAAGACAGGGATCAACAGGACTGCCACTGCCAACTGGCTGTGACCGACGTTTGGCCAGGAAAAGAGGGGTCCCAACCTGCCATCACACCCCAGTAAGACAAAACAAACAAAACGTAGTAAAAACACACCTGGTCAAGGTTGGACAGACTGTTAGGATCCTGACTAAGACCTTGATATTGTCCTCTGAGTCGGTCTCCAGCTGCTATCTTTCTGAACTTCTTCAGATCCACAACATACAGAGCACTACACGGAGATGAGGCAGAGTTAGCGATGACGTTTGACCAACGGGTAACCTACCACAGCCCCAGCAGCTCCTGAGGTACAACATGCTAAGCCAGTCTCTTGGTAGCAGTACATCAGATTATCTAATAATACAAGGCAGGAAAACAGTGCTAGCAAGGTCATGGCACACACAAAAGAATTCCATCAAATCTATCTTAGCTTTGCTGTCATGCAGACCCTTCTTCCCACATTTGCTATCAACAAATGATGACATCTAGATAGTTAACACATCAGTTCTTATAGCACTTCAGTTCTTCATCAGTAAAAGGTGTAGCATACTGAAAGTGACTTCAGCATCCCTAGTGCTTCAAACAGGCCATGGGCAATGGAACCTTAAAGGTGACAGTAAGCAAAAAGTGGTTCACTGCAGCATCATGAACCTACTTGGGCTAATTCTAAACAGTAGCAAAAGCTTTCTCCCTCTATTTTGCAAGAGCTGGGTTCATCATTACCTGATGTGGTATTTTCTTCCAGCTAAATGACTTGCCCAGTAGCCCGATTTCCAGAACCTGTAGCCATCCATTTCTCTTCGACTGTCACAGAATGGAGTATATCCATAAGGAGCACCATCTAGATTGAAGTCTCTTAATTCCTTTAGGTCTGTGCGCACAATCTGAAGGGAAAGGACATTTTATTTTTATTTGTAGAAGCCTGCCACAGGTTATTTAGAAATTCTGGTCAGTATTTAAGTCAAGCTGAGAAAGAGTTAAAGGAAGAATTACCTGCTATACTCTGCAGTCTTTTGCATTATGTATATGTAGTACAAAAAGACAGCACAAAAGGTGTTGCCTCCCCTGCCCTTAGAGCTGGAGCATCTACAACAGAGCTTAAAATAATGTGATAGAGGCTGGTGTGACAGCTGAAGTGTCGAACTGTTGCTTAATAAGCAGGAAGAATTCATACTGTACATGAACTCTACTGTGATCTTTTGTATCCTTTCCTCTTGCAAGTTTGCAAACCCTTCCGGGATGAAGGCTCTGTAATGTCTTTTTAATACAGGTGTTGTCGCAGAAATACTACTCCAAGTATCACTGTGGTGGGACAAAATGCATTAATATCTTTTATAAGCAGAGCAAAAACTGTTCAAAATGAGAACAGCATAGCTGGAAATTGATCCTCAGTGATACTTCAGCATAAGTTGTAATGGTTATACTGACATGGGATCATATGCCGGAACGCCTAGCACATCTTGTACTTAGGCGTCAATAATCTGTACTTCTCAGTTTCACCTGTGTTTTTGAAGGAGTATTTTTGGCAATTCTCAGCACACACGCATCCCGCTCTCGAACTGTTCAGGCAGTAACCACATTCAGAGCCTTACAGCCCCTGTTTGCTCTGCAGCAGGACATGGCTTTGGGCACAAGGGATTTGCCTTCTCGCTCCTCTGAAAGCCACTTGGATCTGGCCAAGTTAAAGCAGGGAGGTGGGTGGGGAGGGCATTTGATGACTTAGAAAAACATCGTTATGTGTAAGTGATCTGCAGGCTGGGAGAACAGACCTAACTGGAAAAACAGAAAGGCAAAACAAGAACCTTATTTGGCAAACCAGCTGGAATCACAGTGAGTGAATGAGGAACCAGACAAAAGTAAAAGGCCAACAAAACCAAGCTTTGAGCAAACAGCCGGAAAAATCTGCACTCGCTGAAGCATCCGATAGTTACAGGCCTTCAGTCACACCTGCAAAGGGCTCAAACGTGCAACCTTTCCAATAATACAGAAACTGTGCTCAAGAACATACTATTCTTAAAGAAAAGTAAAAAGAAAAGAGCAAGAATTTCAACCTCTGCATTACCTGATCAGCATCCACAAATAGGATTTTATCAACAGCTAATGGGAAGAGCACGTCTAGAAAGAGGATCTTGTAACCCCAGATGATGCGTTGTTTCTCTGTTTGCTGATGAAGCCAGCGTGGCCATTTATACTGGACAAGCTCGTACTGGAAATTATATTTCTCTGCCATGTATGGGATGAACTCCTGCAGGGGAGGGGGAAAAGAAGGAGCTTATTTCAGTTCTTTGCTCCTCTGCAGGAAAAAGAAAAGTGCATTGCAAGAGATGGATTTCAGACCTATAATAAAGAACAGAACATGAGAAAATGAAATACCACAAAGAATAACTACAGTTTCATTGTTACTTCAAACTGAACAGTCAGTAGAACTTGTAAGGCCAACTCTAAGACAACTAAATATTTTGCCGGTTTTCCCCACACAATTACACATGAGCCATTTTACAGTCATCCACAGAGCAGTTTAAAAGAATGCACAACTCAAATAATAACATTCCTCAGATGGGAGAAATATTATTTAGGGTTGTACAAACCAGTGCAAATGGGAATAATAAAAGGAGAGAGAAGAACTGGGAGAAATTTTTTACTAGAACAACTTGGTGCACTGTCAGATCGTTTGACACTCATCTGTGAGGCTTCCTCTAACACAGCAAGAGTACAGGTGCAGCCAAAGAATGGCCATTAGGAAGGGAGCAGGAAGCATAGTTGCACCACCCCAAGAGGTGGCCAAGTCATGGCACAACCCACAGCTGCAGCAATAGGGACACTGCCAGTTATTTCCCCTCGAGTTCATACTGGACAGGCAAGATTCTCTAAGAAATGCTACTTCCCAATATTAAATATCAAAAATTGCAGATTTCTCAAAGTTCTGACATCCATCTATCTCTCTGTTGTTTCAAGTTCTGCTGGGTTTTTTTATAATGGATCACAAATCACTGATAAGTATTTCCAGGAATACTCTCCTAGGGGCTGTGTCACTCTACTGTGAGCTGCCCACGTAACTCTACTCAGTCCAAGAAACAGTTTTAATGCCTCCTCTTACACAGCTCTCTCCATACCTGGTCATAGACACTGCTTCTCTGGAAGATTTTCCCCTATAATCTTTCAACCATATGTAAAAGAGATAAGTTTATAGCTTTGAATTTCATCTTAAAAAAAAAAGTCCAGATTCTTTCAAGTATGATTTTCCTAATACGTGCTGTTCTCTTCAGTTGGGGAAAAGTGGCTGGAGAGCTGCCTGGCAGAGAAGGACCTTGGGGTGCTGGTCGACAGCAGCTAAACATGAGCCAGCAGTGGCCCAAGTGGCCAAGAGGGCCAGTGGCATCCTGGCTTGAATGCCAGCAGGAGGGAAGTGATTGTGCCCCTGTACTTGGAAATAATGAGGCCACATCTCACCTCTTCTCCCAAGTAACAAGTGAGAGGAAATGGCCTCAAGTTGCACCAGGGCAGGTTCAGATTTGATATCAAGAAAAACTTCTTCACCAAAAGGGTTCTCACGCAGTGCCAGAGGCTGCCCAGGGAGCTGGTGGAGTCCCCATCCCCGAAGGGATTTAACAGATGGGTAGATGAGGTGCTCAGGGATCTGGTTTAGTAGTGGGCAGGTGCAGTTGGACTCTGATCTCAGATGTCTTTTCCAACCAAATTTTTCTATGATACCTTCAGCATGAGTCTGCTGTCAACCTGTCTGTTATTTCTCTAAGTTTTCTAGGCAGAACCACCAGCTTATACCAACTTGATGCTTTGTCCCAACAGAAGGTACACAGACACAACACTCTACACAGTTACACAACAGCAGGAAACAGGTTCCAAAATTTTTTTAAAAGAAAATGAAAACCCCAAGCTTTTCCCCATCATAGAATAAATTTCTAATTAGTAACAAACCTTGAATGTAGGTGATAAGTAATTCTTCAGAAACCAAAACTTTAAAGGAGTCTTAGTGTGTTTCAGCACAGACAACATCATTATGCTATGAAAAGAGAAAAAATAAAGCATTTACAGGAACAACTGCGATCCACTAAAGAGCTTCAACCTATTGCAAATAGCTTCCTTCTATCTACAAAATTACCGACCCCCCCAGAATCTATATACTTTCACTAGTCAGAGAACATACAGCCTGCTGGCTTTCAGTCTTGAGAACAGAAGTTCAGATTCTTTTCCAAAGCAACTATGACTCATCCTGTAACTTAACAATAAATTTCTAGTTGGTTATATTGTAGCGAGACAATTCAGGCCAGCAACATACCATGTATTGAAAAAAGTCTATTTTGAATGTGTGAATGTTATGCAGACAAAAGTTCCTGTAATACAATAGATGCAAAATCTACAGGACTCCTGAGCTGTTTAAAAAGTGGATTATTTTTCTTTGTTTGATCTGGGGTTCTTTTTGTTGGGTTTCTGTGTTTTTTTGGTTTTTATATTCTTGCACTTTCTAACCCTTTTCCTTGAAGAAAGCAGGGCACATTACCATGTGAGACCCGGATTATACATTCTGAACTAACCGTAGGAATCTTTCATATAGGTGTCCTGAAGCCACAGAGAATATATTTAGAACATCATCTTTATCCTGTTTCACATCTTCATTCTTTTGTCCTCCTGTGAATCCCCTGAAAGGACAAACATGTTTTTGTATAAACAAGATAACAAGACAAGATATATAGATATAGATATAGATATATATATATATATACACACAAGATAGTAAGGGCCAGCTCTACAGGAAAGAGTGCCGTTAGATCTTTCCTGTATTGGCTTAATGTAGCACAGCTGTGGGTTTCGGTGTGCGTCCCCCCTCTAGTCAGGGTGTCCTGCACAAGGCAGAGGGCTGCAGACAGACATGGAAGACCCAACAGCTTGTATATGAACACCTGTTCCATGCAAAGATTGCTGGCTGAGGTGTGGCTTCTGGAATGTTTTCAGGCTCCCAAGCAGAAATAGGGGTAAGGGAAGGTAAGCAGGTGGAAAGCAGTAGCTCAGTTCTCTCAAAATGAAATGTCTATGAAAGATACGGAGTTAGCAAGGCCTAAAATCAAGCAGTTTTAACAGACGGCTGTGAACTATCACAGACCTAACTGTATCATGAAATAGTTTTCCAGTTTCAGGAGACTTTCAGGTTATTACTGAATTAGTTTTACCATTTGAGAGATTCCCAAAATCCAGATTCATTCTCGCTGGTACCATCACTCAGTAGATCTTCATTCATCATATCTAGTTTTTTCTGAACCTGTAAAGCGTAACACTGCTTTAGTGAGCGGAACCACATATTGAGCCAATAGCAATGGAGTGTTGTTTTGACACTGGCTGTTTGTAGCCATGTGAATTATGTCCAGGGAGCTGACAGGTAACGCAAGCTGTCAGGAGAAACTGCTCAGCAGTGAACTGACACATTCCCAACAGATTCCACAGCTGTTTTCAGACACCAAAGAACGTTAGCCTAGGTGGTTAAAATGCTTTGCCAAGGGATACTGAGTGACCACCCTTGATGATGGAGAATGGCAAAGAAAAACCCTCACGCCAACCAACCAACAACCCCCTCCAACCCAACAGAAGCCCTCAGCACCATTTTCTGTTTCTAAGAGGTATTATTGGCTGCTGAGACTCCAAAGCAGATGCACGGACAAGGCAGTGCATCAGGAGAATGCCCCAGAATCACCCTAGCACAAGTGAATCCTGTGAGGAAGTGTGAACCAGGTGTGTTATAGCCATCACTTATCTATCAGTTGTCCTCAAACTTCTCAGCTACGGCATTAGCTGACAGGCAGCCCTAAGAGACAGTAGATTACTAATTTACCTTTTCTTTAATATACTCCCATCTACTCTGTACTGGACCAATAGAAAATATATCACTAGATGAGTAAACTCTGTCTATAATGGATAAAATACTGGCTCAATGGATATACTGAATGCTCATAACTAGACAGGTATAGGACATTCAAGACTGACCATTTAAGTCACAAGCACATCTGAGTCAGTAAAACGTGAGAGTAATTGTTTCTCCTGGGTGTACAAAAGGTACAGCTGTTAGAAGTCATTCTCTCTTGCGTTAAAAAACTAAAACCAAGCCTACAAATAATTCTCTCCATTACAAATACCTCAAATGTATGCTTGGAGGAAGGGATCATCAGAAGGCCTTAATCAAAGCTTCCTCCCCATTGGTCACACAGGCTGTTTCAAGAGCAGCTCTAGATTTAAACTCACCTTCACTTTAATAATTTTGCTCTTGAAGTTGTTGAGAACCACAATAACTTCACTAGCTTCAGGTGGAGAGTCTGTGCCATCATGGCTGAAAAGGCAGTGAAATATCAACCTTTACTACAAAGCAGAAATACATTCTTTATTTCTTCTACATATTTTTCCACATGGCATTAAGCCTTAGCACTGTTAACCAGGTTTGAAATGTGAAACAAAGTAACAAATACATGCATCTGAACACACACTTACTGGGTTTGTTAATTAATTTATTTTATCTCGTGTAACTTCTCTTCAGTGTGAAATATAATTTGGTGTTCAGTTTGGAACAGCTTGGCAAGTCAACTGTCAGATTCACATATTACAATGCCTATCTAGTTGAGAAGTTTCACAAGAAAAAACTGAAGTATTTCTTATGCTGTCCTACCTGTAGATTCTGTAGATATCCTCAGATCTGCCCTTTCTGAGCCGTAGAGTCCATGCACCAGGGTTGGCTTTTAACTGGAAGTAACCCTGCAAAGCAAAAAGAGTATTTGCTAGTTTCCAGAAATTGCAAATATAGAAAACCAAGTTTTTAAGTTCTGTATTTTGACCCACTGCTTTATATCTGAAAACAGTTATTTGTAAGCACGCTTATTAACATCACCATAAGGCCTTAAAAACCCCAGAAAAGAAGAGAATATAAAGGGAAAAAAAAGAGAAAGAAGTACACTGCAAAGTTTTAGACATGAGTGTTAGGAACGACGTGGTTCCAATATATTTGCAAGCAACTGGGGAGTGTAAGTATCTGCACAGACCCATACCCCATTTCACAGAAAATACTCAAGGGTTTCTGCAAGTGATGGTGCTGACTGCGGGACCAGTAACTTGTTGCCAGATTCAATCGAATGCTTACCAGGTTGGCCATAACAATGGTATCAACGATGACAGGACTGGCTGAAGTTCCCAGTGTAAACTGGAGCCCCCGAGGTGGCTGTCCAGTAGTAATATCATAGCAGTGTCCTTCCAGAAGCAGATACTCCAATTCATATTCTGCGGCTACAACACTATCCACCTGGAAGGAGAAGATGCTGCCAAATTTAGCACTAGCTCGGAAGTGCACAGTTTTAGTGATTCAGTTGCTCTCCAAAATAGTCATACTAACTAAACAACATTTAACTTTTTTACCATAGTAATTCCATTAAACAAATACCTAGAAAGCCTCAAAGAACTCAGCTTCTTCAAGTGATGAGCCACATACACAGATCTGAATCTCAACTGGCAAGATGCTGGGGTAAGAAAAGGAGGAAGGAC
Source organism: Neomorphus geoffroyi (assembly GCA_033558235.1). NCBI lineage: Eukaryota > Metazoa > Chordata > Aves > Cuculiformes > Neomorphidae > Neomorphus > Neomorphus geoffroyi. Next base: position 7,586,612 of record JAUMJM010000012.1, on the reverse strand, counting down.
TGCTGCTCAATTTCACAATTATTACTCATCTTAACATTTAGTGGAGAATGCCATCAAGTAAGGGATCAGTCTGGCACTTAATCCCCTCCTCTCTCAGGCTTTCAGTTAATCTAAAGGGGGCCATGGAGTCAGAGGCTTGAAATGTGCGGTAGTATCAGTAGTATCAGGGGAAAATTGGGATTAAACAGTAGGAAGAAATTCTTCACAATGAGGGTGGGGAGGCCCTGGCAGAGGCTGCCCAGGGAGGTGGTGGAATCTCCTTCCCTCGAGGAGTTCAAAAGCACGCGGCCGTGGCACTTCGGGACGTGGTTCAAAAGGCACGCTGCGGTTGGGCTGATGGTTGGACTGGATCAGCTTAAACATCTTTTCCAGCCATAATGCTTCTATATTTCTACATTCCCACACAGTATCAGGGAGATGCAAAAGTGAGAGAGTAATAACATAATGTTCAGTGAGAAAGTAACCCGTGTTTGCACAGACTATGAGGCTGTACAGACTGGGGCTTTCCAAGAGGCCTCTCTGTAAAGGGTTTGACACAGGCAGCAGACAGGTTCCCATGCTGCAGGAGTCCCCTGCGTGGCTGGGGCTGCTGGCCCAGTTCTCAGCCAATGAGGCCCAGGGCTGGCTGCTTCTGAAGCCTGAACCTCCCTCTCACCTCCTGGTCAGGGTTCAGCGTATCGGGGGAAGCTCATCCTGTCACTGCCCATGCAGATGGACTCCAGCTTCCAGTGCTGTCACTCTGACATCATTTGTATGTACTGGACTATACACACAAAATTACTGGCTTTAATGTATATCTGCAGTTATTCAAGGCTAACTAAATAATGGCTTATTTCAAAGGAACAGACTATTTGACCGCCTCATTTAACTTTTATTATTTAACATTGCTCTCTGAAGTCCAAAATTTTTTACTTTGCATCACACATGGATTATCTAATTTTTAATACTTGTTTTCAGTGCCCATGATGACATGTTAGTGCAGTGCATTTTGTAACTGCCTGCCAGCCCACTACTTCCAGATCTTCTGAACACTATTAAAGTGAGCTGCTAACAGCAAGAGGTTAATGATTACCACTGAATTATCTATCCCATTAAAGATTAATGAGAATCATCAACTTGTACAAACAGATCCTTTCATTTCTGAAACAACTTCCCAATTAATAAATTATTAATATTAATAAATTGTTAATAATTTGTTAATAAGTGTTATTGTTTAAAAATTGTTCATTATTTGTTGGTTCTTTAATGACCAACAAAGTTTGTTTCTAGCTTAGGATGCTCTGCAATGTTACATACATGCACTCAAAATCCACAGCAGTTTTCATCCTGTGGTTCAGGCATCCACAAGTAATTGAGAACAACAGTCTTGCTATCAGTGAGATTAAGTTGGCCTGCACCCCTCCAAGAATAGGTTTAGGGGTCTGCAAACATAAAAGATGTTAATATCCACAGTTCTATGTTTGTTAGCTTTTCAAAATTCTACACTTCTTTCCTGTGACAAACGTAAGCCCTTGAAAAACATCACCATTTAAAGGCAGTAATAAGACGACACTGATTCTTCTTACCTCCTCCAGGTAAATATTATCAAGGTCATATGGGGTTCTGACAGATTCCACCATCCAGCTCTCAGGAGTATTTAGGTTCAAAGTGAACAGCGGAGACTGGGGCATATCTAGAAACTTGGCAATTGGTCCAGGAGCAAAGCTGTTATCTGCTGTGAAAGAAACCTCCGGCTCCAAAACATAGCGATAAAAGCTGAAATATTAGAAAGAAAATGTTAGAACATATTTCTGCCAAACTTTGCAAATATTTCACTCGTGAACTTGCTGATGGCATGGCCTTTCCCAGACCTCCAATGTCTCCTAAAAGCCTGATAGGATTTTTTATTCCCTCTCGCACATAGGAGGCTTTGTCCAAAGAAGCACAGGTTGTGTTGACAGGTCAGGATTTTCATCCCAAGGGACCAACCAGAATGTGCAAGACTCTACCATTAAGATTAGTAAGTTATTTAACATTTATATACATAAAAACCCAACCAACTTGTAAACAAGAATTACCTCATACTATCCACAAATTCCTAGATTCTCTGTGGGAAATCATGCTATTAAACGAATGAGCTCAAAGCAATTATTGAGACTTCCTCTAGGAAATTTAACGGTGTTTCTGTGCTACAATATTCCAAATGTTTCTCTCTCCCCTATTAACCCTGGCACAGCACTGCTTACCTTTTCAGTGGCATGTCAGAAAGCTTGGACTGGCAGTTCATAAATACTCGTAAGTTCATATTTATCAATTGGTTCAAAACCTGAAGGAATGAGAAAAAGATATTCCTTAAAATGCTAACCAGGAAAGCTGACCACTCTTTATACAGACAAGGCCTCAGGTGGATGTTACCTCTCAATCCTCCCTTCACATTACTTGCTTTACTGCATCTGCCTTTTAATTGGTGGTGTTAGGAACAGTCACCTGCTCTCTCACATCACAGGCATTCATTCTGGGGTGTTGGGACTTTCTGTCTCAAGGACAGAATCATTGCAAACTAAACTATTAAAATGGTGAAATTAAGAGCTCTCTCAATGATATCTAACTGTGATCTCGTTAGTGTGTAGTACAGTGTAATTATTTTTTTCACTAATGAATGTACTGTGCAACTCAGATGCGCTATTAGAAGGCATTATTCACCACACAGTCGATAGGAAGACAAACATTCGCCAATTACAGAACTGAGACAACATTTTGAAATTGTCACATTGTGCATTACAACACTGCATACACACCAAGAGCAACGGAGCAAGTCTTTGAGCGTCTCTGGTCACTGGATCAACAATCGCCACAACATCAAAGTACGTCTCCCTCTCTTTTGGTCTCAGTTTAACTGCGCTAAACGGAAGAAAAAACAATTTTGAGGTACCAAGTGTGTGGATAAGCATAGGGTAAACACTGTCTCATTCTGAAATCGAATTACTTTCTAAATGCTATGCTCCTCCTCAAACTAGGCAGAGAAAAAAAATACATATAAGTATATAGAGATAGGCGGACACACAAAACTAATTTCTGGAACCTCACTGTGCCCTAAAAACTGCCGGGGACATCCCCATTGCAAGTGGGATTTCTTTGTTGTTAAGCGCAACTTAAACCCACAAAAACATTAAAAAGACAAGGAAAAGCATATGGCTCAGCAAATTCCAGCAATTCTATACCTGTATCGTTCTTCAAAAAAGTGGTATTCAATCCTTGCCTCTCCTTTTGGTTGAGCAGAAAGTAAAGCATCCACCTTCATTACCAAGTCACTTGCGCTGAAGAGAAAAAAAAGGAAAAAAAAGTTTACTGATACTCAGAAAACGTACCACATTTCTGCCAGTTAGCAGCAAAAGAGAAGGCAGGCGGAATTCAGATACACAAACTTAAACTTTTACTACCTCTCCACACAAACTCTGAAGATTTAAACATATATAAGGCTTGAATATGCCATTAATTTAAGCAGGTCAGCAATACTACAAGCACTGCATTCCTAAACTCCAGCCTCTCTCAGATCTGTAAGCGATTCAGATCAAAGCTTTGTTGCACAGCAGTTTTCCCATTTTACATGACAGCTCTAGGAAGCAATTCTTTACATGAAGAAACTTTTGAAACAGGGGTCCTATCATTAAAAGAAAGTTACTTCTGACAAACTTCTTCCTTTTTATTATTCCTATAAATTTTCAGTCTAGTACTTTAAGAATACATTTAATCTTGAAAATGTAAAACCTCTTGAAGGTTCAGAAAAAATAGATTTCTGCATCATAGCTTTGCCAAGAATCACAGAATGGGTTGGGTTGAAGGGACCCCAAAGCCCATCCAGTTCCAACCCCCCTGCCACAAGCAGGGACACCTCCCACTGGATCAGGGGGCTCAAAGCCCCATTCAACCTGGCCATGGAGGGGACATCTACAACTTCCCTGGGCAACCTGTGCCAGGGCCTCTCCACCCTCATTGTGAAGAATTTCTTCCTACCGTCTAATCTCTGTCTTCCCCCTTCCAATTTAAAGCTGTTCCCCCCATCCTATCACTACTTGCTTCTTTTTACAAGGGCAAGGCTCTAACTTAAAGATTTGTCACCTTTTCCTGAATTGTCTCATAGATCTATAGTGACATCTGTTCAAATTACTTGTACCAAAACCAAAGCCCGAAGTCTACCCCATTGTACAGTGTTTTCCAATGCAGCAGATCATTTCAAAAGCTTTTGAAAAACTATGGCAACATTCAAACCAAGAAACCACTGCTCCGTCGAAAACTATGCAACGTTCAAACTACACCTTCCTCTTGTACCCTATCAACCTAACTTCTGATTCCCAACACAGCAATGGATGCAAAAGTGTTTTGAATACTGTTAAAACCCGTCCTCCTAAAATTCAGAATCACACAAGAATTCTGCACAGAAGACCTCATGCTTAACTTACTTGACCAGCCTTTAAGAGTCAAGCAGCAGCATGGAAAAATGTAATGCTAAACACGGGAAAAAATGTCTTCTTAGCCATGAGCTTTAACACACAAACACACGTCTACAGACTTCAGTTTTGAAGACAGCGGCATATGTTCTTTTGAACCTGAAGATGACTTTCTTTTGACTGGTCACCTCTATGCTGCTTGCGTTAATTATCTAGAACTATGATTTTCATTTCCTTATCTCTACCTCTTTTCCTCTTGTTTCTCTTTTAAGTTTTACATGATTCCACAGTACTGACAGTGAAATCTATTTCCAAAATAATTCTTATAGCTCTGCTAAGGAGCATCTAGCTGAACTGCAAACAGATTTCAGGAAGCATACTCCAGTGTCTCATTTTCTTCCCTTCTTTCTGCTTTTCAATCAATACCGCAGTAATCCTACATTTGAGTTCTGAATCCCTTACATATTGGAGGTAAATAGTTTAAAACACCATGTCAGTTAAGATTTAGCTAGGGGAAATACCCACAAGATATCTGAAGGCCTTAATATTGATGAAAAATTAGGTTTCTGTTCCACTTAGAGGAGCAGAAAGAGAAGCAGGCGCAGAAAGCATTTTCCAGAAGAAATGTAATAATGTGCAACAATTCATACCACATTGTAACACATCCCACAGCCACAAACGAATCTTCTTTGCCTACAGACATCGTTGTTGGTAAAGCTGCCACCAACCAGAGTCAACTAAGCCTTGAATGAAACTTCATCTAGCTGAACACAGCAAAGAACTGAGCCAGCCCCTGTAGGATGCATTTCTGCCTTCATTCTTCTTTTTCCCAGTCCAGCTGTTTTGCCCTCCTCACCAATAAACCACTTCCTGAACTCCTCAGAGAAGACAGCAGGCTGTTGCTGCCCATGATGCTGCAAGCTGGGGACTATTTCAGCGTGTACCGACATTCACTGTTCCATGTTCACCTGAACAGTTCTACAATAAATTCCTGCAGACTAGGGCACTGTTCCAGTTTCTTGCTGCTTGTCACTGAGGTTCTGGCCAACAACTCCTCCAACTTCCATTAGGAGCTACCACACCAGCCCCAAACAGCTGAGCCTTGACCATACAAACACATGCGTGTTTGTTTATAGCACCTATCCATAGTGTAGTTGGTAAAGCTTTCTCCAGGCTGTAGAAAGTCAGAGTACTATCACTTTTTTTGTGAGCCTCTTCACATTTACTTACAGATCTTCTTCAAATCCCAGCTGCTGAATCTGAGATTTGATTTTCTGTCCTGATGTCTTTAGTATGATATTCTCAAGGAGATGAAAATCATCCTGATTGAACATCTCACCATCCTCTAACGGGCCAATAATCTACAAAAAAACCCAGGGTCAGCATTATTAGCTAAAGGTTACATTGAAACAAAATTCGAAGTTGTACTACATAAATACTCTAACCCAGTCTCAGTGGGTATCAACTGTTTAGGCCAATATTAATGTCAATGGCAGCAGAGTTTAACAGGCAAGACGAGCTATCTAGAGCCAAGAGTTCCACACTAAGCCTTAAAATGCATACTTAAAATTTTCACTTAGTGCTTGGTTTGCAGAAGTTGGGCTTAATAAATTACACATGCAATATTACCTCTTGAAAAGGCAATGGAATAGAGGGGCAATTCCAGCAGTCCAGCAAAATTTCAGCAGATCTCCTCTAACCTTCGGAAACATAAAACCTACCTAGATAATTCCTGCTGTTTTGCTAATGAGAGAAACAGAATACCACAGCTCATCACTTGGATTTTTTAACCCACTAAAGTATGCAGTAACCACGTGTACTTGTGGAGTTTTCCCTCACTAGCAGACGACCACAGAAAACAGAATGCTGTACACAGCCAGGTTTCGTTCTTTGCAGTGAAATACTACTGTAATATCATTTGCCTGATCTAAGCAGTGACCATAAAACGAGCTGCAGGAAGGACCAGGGCACCTTGGTAAGGGCAAAGATACAGCATTTTGCCCCACAAACTGAATCAGCACAGTCCTACAAATTTATCATCTCAATTCACTGCCAACATAAAAGTAACTCTGTTATTGAGAGATCTGAATTTGTACAAGACACCAACAACTAACTGCATGCAGTACAAAGAAAAGGTCACTGCGGGTCTGAATAAACCAAACTGGAAGCAGTCCTAAAGACTGCTGAGACCTAAAGAAGGCTGAGGCAGTCTGATCCCTTCACTCTGCTGCACAAGGTCTGCTTCCTTCCCCCACGTGGAATCTCGTTTACTGTCTGCTGCTTGATCTCACCCTTCCATTGCTGATCACAGCCCTCTGCCCTTTCTTCAGCTTCAGAACATCTCTGCAGTATACAGCATGGGACAGGATAAAATCCACCTTGGGAGATTCAAAGGCTTCTTTGAAAATATTGATATCCATACCCTGAAAAAAAAAAAAAAAAGAATACTCCACATTGAAATGGGAAGAAAAGTACACCCTTGCACATTTTTTTCAAAGGCACTTTCTTTGTTTCCATTCAAGAACACCTTTATATCTTGCTGAAGGCCCCTTTTCTTTGTGGTCTTACACCTGGTGGTTGTGTGTCACCTTCCAATGTTAACCCAGGTTATGACTTGAAGGGTCACAGCTCTAGTAATTGTTGCTACTAACAGCAGTTGTTCTGTTCCTTCTGTTCTTCAGTGATTCTTGCCTAACTTGTTTAAACTTACTTCAAGAAATGTAACTGTAATTTTTTTCCTGTTTGGGTTTTTTTTTCAAAAATTATTATAGTTCTCTCCTAATCCCCCAAGAAACAGACTCACATAAGGAGATTCCTAAACCACATTCTTTCTGACTTTTCAAAGTTATGCAGCTTCAATGTACATGAAGATTTACTTTATTTATGAAAACCAACATCATTATACACCACTGCTACTGCATCTTCTGCACACGAACACACCACACTAAAAAAAAATCATTAGAAGAACAAGCCTACCTTCGTAAATACCAGCAAACCTACTCACCCCAACAGCAAATTCTAAGATGTCAGCTCCTGCCTCCAGCGCCTTTGCGTTTTCTTCTTTTGCCATTTTGGTGATGAAGTTCTTGGCATTATTTGACGTTTGTGTCTGTAGAGCTGCCCATATGGCTCTAGCGACGACTGTGTTCTGTCTGTTTGGATCTTCACTAGGGTTATTAATCATGCTTATGCGAACATTATTGCTGGATTTCTGTGTTTAAGCAAACATGCATTAGCAAAGTTTCAGTTTTCAGGTGTGTTTTAAATAAGAGGAATAAGTCAATTATAATGAACTCTATAGCAAAAGCTTTGTATTTTCTAACTAGAAAATGAGATCCCAAATTAGGTAAATAACTGCACAAGGTTAAAAGGATGAATGAACTAATTTAACACCAAGTATTTAGTTTACGTATAGGTATCATCGTGACAGGAATCGTCTAGATAATACTGTGCTACGTAAGAGATGTGGGACCACAGCCACCTCAGAGATATGGCAAAACACTGATTTAGGAGTAAGCTATCTATTTTTATGATTCAGTTATCTTTCTGGAACAAATGAGATGAACCTGAGCCCTGCTCTCTGCTCCATCTCCAAACCAAAACATAAACACCTTCAATTCAGAACCATGGGCTTAAGAGAACTTCTTTTCTGTTTTGTATTAACACAGTGCCAAGAGGGGATTCTGTCCTAGGACAAGGAGGTCAGCAATGTTCCAGCCCCTACAAATAAGAAGAGGCTGCAAATCAGAGATGCTGCAGAAAGAACCAGTTTCCCCAGGTCATACAATTGGAATAAGAAGAAACTTGTGTTTTTCAAGCCTCTACTTTCTGCTTTGTTAGCACTGCTAACCATTTAAATGAAAACATTACCTACCTGATGTTTAATTGCATCATACAACAACTGCCTCCCTGAAGGTTTGTCAAAATCACCAACAATCCAAAAAGTAACCGGTCTAACAAAGGAATCATCTGTAATCAAAAAAGAGTTGGAGAAATTTGAGGGTGAAGGGAAGGAAAGATTCAGTTTTTCTTCATTTGGAGAAACACGATGCACATGCAAAGGTTTCAAAGTAAAATTACACAGGGAAGATACGGATGAAGTGAAGCTATGAAGTCTGGCAAGACAAGAATAATAGTATCGGTATCATATTAGGTTTCATTTACCTCATTCAGAAAACTCACATGGGACAACATGCACCACCATTTCTGAGACTTTTTTTTCTTTGCTACTTTTTTAATTTAGGAATTATAAAGGAACTTACAGATTCCAGCTAGGGTACAGGCATATCGCTTCTTCAAACTGAAGCCATTAGTTCACAAAATCAGTTTTGCATAGAAAAAAAAGTGCTGAAGCAAACATGCATTTAAACAGCTTTCTTCATTGCCCGCTGGTTCTAAAGCCAGAGTTATAAAGTAATCAGAAAATTCCCCCAACAACAATATAGGTAATGCTAAAGCATGAGTTACCATAGATCTCCTTGGAAGACATTCCTGGTCAAAAAGCAGAAAGGAAAAGTGTAAAGGAAAGAGACATTAAAAATTTTATAGTATCCCAATGTGTATCAAGAAGCTGCAGCACTGTACTGGGCATAACTGAATTACTAACATCCAAGAAAAACAAGTTTGTGCTAATTTTATGAGAATAAGCTTTGACATTTTCTTCCCCTCAACTAGATTGATGCTTTATTTTTGTGCTACAGAACTATTATACTACATGTTACCAGTTTCATACCATACTGTGAAGGCATCATTGCAGACGGTTTGCAAAAACTGCCATGCAATTATGACTTGGATGTTAATCATTTCTGTTATCGTCCCTCTTTAAAAACGAGCATGACAACGCTGTTCAGCACTGTTGCTGAGCCAGTAACACATATGACTTTCCTATTGTGTTAGAAAATAAACGTGCTACAGCATTACTGTAATCAGATACCAGTTATTACATATCTTAACTGACAGAAGAAGCAGTGGCACAAAACTAGGATTGCAAATTAATGCATACTTTGAAATGAACGTGCAGGTGTGTAGGTTTAATTAATACTCTGCAAAGGGAAAACAAGAAACTTGTCAGATCTAGGTGACTGAACGTGAACCAAGGGGAAATACGAGACAGAGGGAGTAATGGGAACATTCAAGGCAGAGCATGCAGGTGGCAGTGGCTGGAGATGGTACTGGGGAAACTTGTGAGAGTCTAGCAAAGCTGACAGACAGGAACAAGAGGAATTGGTTCAAACGACAGCAGCTTATTTATGACACCCAACTGAAATGGATGCACGAAAGGCCTGATTAAGCTCTGTACTATGTCCATGCATTTCTTCCATTAAGAAGTAGGGCTGAGTTTGAACAATAACAGAAGACTTTATGTGTAATTGTAATAAAGCAGTACTGACACTGAAGAAGCAGTACAGGCACTGGAACAATAAATCCAGCACAGACCATGTCAGGTGCTGTCTTATTAATGGGCAATAACAATTTACTTCTGAATCCACATAACCTTTAGTAATTGTGAATGATGAGACAGAGAGCTGTAATAGCACTCCTTTGGCATTTGTCACTGCAGGACTGGAGCCTACATTGCTGCGTTTCTGGTGGTCATTGACAACACCGCAAGAACAGGGTGGGTAGGACTTTGTTAATCCTTGAAGGCTGGGTTTAAAAGGGGAGCATTCTTCCAGTTAAATGTCACACTTTATAAAAAAAAAAAATCTTTCCACCATTACTCACAGGTCTGAACAAGGCTCCATGTGCATGCTGAGTGCTGGGTATATGCTTGGAAACACAGACAAGATTAGATTTGGGTTCATAAACTACTGCAGACAATACCTTTCTTTGTTAAGTAGGTCATGCTGTTTGCAACAGCAGCTGTCTTATCTTTGGAATCCAATGTGGTAAATCGAGCAAAGTCATCCACGTAAAAGTTATCTGAGGAAGAAAAAAAAGGATGAGATGCCAAAGCAACCGTTCCATGTAAAATGAAAGAAAAATCACTGCTATTACCAGAACATTAAGAACACTTCCCATTTTGTTCCTCATGATACTACTTTTCATGTCTCATTTCCACTGCTAATATACAAGCTGAGGAATATATTTTTGTTGTCTTATAAGTTACATTAAAAACTACACTGCATATTGATATGCAGAATTCAGTTGAAAGAATTGCTCATGTCTCAGTTGAAGTTAATTTATGTAAATAATATATCCTTAAAAATCCACTGTGTTAGTTTTTCAAGCAACTCAAAAAAGGTACAAGTGTTTTTGCAATGCTGTCGTCATACTGCAGAGTCAGTGCATTGGATGTTAACATATTTAGCGGTGAAAAGCTCTGCTGAATCTTAAGTAATTCCAGAGATGACCATCGATCTGTGCTCAAAAGAAGGTTAGAAGTAAGAAAAAAGCTGTTGCTTTATATATTATATGGCTGTTCTTAGCTTTTGCTAGCATTGCTAATTTCTCAGCTTCATGACTCACAGTTCCCTAGAGGCTTGTATAAAATCAAAACAAATTCCTGTTTGAAAAATCTGTAGACATTAATGTTGCTGTTGCCCATTAACATCTCCCCCAGCACCAGGACTGGAACATCACTCGGGGTGCTGTTAATACTTTGCCACTAGAGCATTCCATTGGGAAAGCAAAGTCTTTGACTCAGCTACTTCAGGTTTAATTTAAATTAAAATGCAATTAAAATTAAAGTGCAATTAAAAATGTCCCTTACTCATTCCTGTCAGATCTAGGTAGTCTCTATCAGACATTAAGATTCTTGAGTTAATTCTTGGAACAACATTAGGCTGGTTCATGATATACTCGACCACATCTTGGTCATTAGATAATTCACCCTGAAGGAAAGAAGAAGAAAGAAGCAATATTTGTTATTTTCCATGTATATTCACCTTAGATAAAAAAAAACCACAACAAACACAACAAAAAACCACCACACACACAAAAAAACCCCCCAACAACCACCCAAACTAAGAAATGACACAAGTTGAGTCATCTTGTGTATTATATACTCATGGATTTGTAGTGATAGGATGAGGTAGAACAGATTTAAATTGGAAGGGAGAAGACTTAGATTAGACATTAGGAAGAAATTCTTCATGAAGAGGGTGATGAGCCTCTAGTCCAGGTTGCTCAGGGAAGCTGTCGTTACCCCCATCCCTGGAGGTGTTCAAAGCCAGGTTGGACGGGGCTTTGAGCACCCTGATCCAGTGGGAGGTGTCCCTTGCCCATGGCAGGGAGGTGGAATTGGATTGGCTTTAAGGTCTCTTCAAACCCAAAACCTTCTATGATTCTATGACTTTGTAGTCGTTTTTTTCCAAATGTTGGAAAAACACAGCTGAATTCAGCACCTACCAGGTACACAGCTCGCTGGAAGATGCTTGTGGTTTCCAGGATTTTGTGCATTGTCACAGTTTCTAAGTCATCAGGATCCAGTTGATCTCTTTGAAAAGGCATCCCATTGAACAGCACCACAGGGAGAGGACCTACACCCGTTTGCTCATAGTAACCCCTCGCTGCCTAAACACAGGGAAAGGAGTATCTTTACCATGTCAGCCCATTACCACAAGGGTTCAGAACATCTCCATGCAATATCCACACAAGTCTACTCTGAACACACTAAGATGTCCTTCCAGCTTGTATATGATACTGAGAATAATAATTTTACGCAGTGCATAAGACACCTGCTGTACTTCACATGCACAAGACATCCTTGTCTTTCAGAGTTTCAAAGCAAAAAAATTACTTGATAACACAAAAGTGCGAAGTATTCCATGAAGTCCATACTGTAAAATTAATTCCAATGAGCACTTTCTGGTAACAACAAAAAATGCACAACAGGAAATACGACTTTGCATATGGAAGCAAATGCAATGCAAGCAGTGAGAACTGTAAGACAGGGTAGAGGTTGTTTCTTTTTATTTTTTAAGAACGTGTTTCTTAAACTTGTGAAAAAGCATTTACTTTCATGGGAGGGGGTTATTGTGTCAAGACCAATGTCCCCATTTCACATAACCTCTGCAAAACTGCCTCCTTCCTTATCTGAAGGTTCTGCGATGCTTTCAGATGTGGTTGTGCTGAATGGTGGCAGATGCAGCAGTGCAGCAAGGACTCTCCAGGCTTCTGGTGTGTGTTAGGAGGTTCTTGGGGCAAGGGGTGTTGCTTTTCTTTTGATTTGAGTGGGTTTGATTTGGTGTCTGGTATGCAAACTGAAAAGGCCTCTCCTGTCATACAAAGAAGTCTCTCTTTTGTTAGTTTTGATTTCCTCAAGATGCTCTTCCCTTCACTTTCACACATGGGAAGCTGGAAACCACATGTGCATACAAGCCTATCCTAACCCAGACCACATTCCCTGCATTTACAGGTGTAGGCAGTATCACCACTGTTACAGAGCTATGGTAGACAGAATTTTCACTTTTTCTTTTAGAACATTCAACAAAGACATAATCATCCCACTGCAGAACCTCAAATAAAACCTGCTTTATCTCACATACCCTATCCTGATCCCAATTTTCTCCATATCAAAAAGTATCAACCCCAAAAATAACTTCAAGATCTTTGAGTTCTTTGGTACAGGAAAGGCAATTTGACTTCATCACCATTACTTTACCTCACATAGTATTCAAATACCAATAAAGGAAACCCACACCAATCCCTCCAGACACAAAGCCCCTTGGTTTCCCTATGAGCCATTACAGCACCGTGGGTTTTTTCAATTCATTTCAAACTTTACTGAAGTTTCCATACCGGAATGAAAGCATGGCTTCACGTCATAAGAAAGTTCTTGGTTCTAGACAGAGACTTTTTTTAATATTATACATTTAATATTATATATTGTATAAAGCTTTGTGCTGACCATACTTATTAAAGTACTATTAAAAGTCATCCAATATGATAAAAAACAGTTACCCGGTTAGTAAGAGAAAAAGATCAAGAAAATGTACATAATTATATTTTCAAAACGGTGTTGAAGCAAAAAAAAAAACAAAAAACAAAAAAAAACCCCTCTATTTCATGAATTCTTACCTTTCTGTTTTGATCGTAGGCAGAATCAATTCCCAGAATGCTGCTGATTTCCACATAAGGATATTGTTTCTCAAGAACACTAAGGACGTGTTCCACTTTAAGCTGATCTCCCATTTTCACTTTGTTATATATCTGAACAGCGGACACAAATGCAAGTTTACAGCTGCATCTGAAAAGCTCCTTTCTTTACCAAAGGTAAATTGACCTGCTACTTGTATTCCAGTAACTATAAGGCATTAACAGCAAGATTGCAAAACATATTTTTTGTATTTCTTAGTTGCTCCTAGGCACTTGTAGCTCTTGTAAGCTCTTGCTTTATCTCAGTCACTCCAGTGAGACTGGAAGGAGGTAAATATCATTTATTTCTTTAAATAATAACTTGCATCTTTAATTAGAATACAAATTCATGGGGGAAGAGCAGTGCTTAGAGGGAAAAATGCTCAAGTAGAGCATATCCAAAGAGCTACCCTTCCCTTCAGAACTCAAGACACAATTATAAACAACACAATATACATCACATACAAAGGAGGTAACTGTTTCCCTCTTGAAGGCACAAGTTTTTGCTTTGGCTTACAAAGATATACATAAAAACAAGAATACCACCCACTGTGTTCAAGTCACCAGTGTAACGTTACAGCAGGCCCCAGCTTTTAGATTTGTAAAACAATGCCAAACCACAAGTGAAAATGCATTTGTTAGTCCCAGTAACAACCTTTTATGTGGCAAAGCATGCAGCAGGAACTGTTCAGAGCAAATTAAAATAATGAAGGTATACATCAGTTTAGAACCCACAGCCAGAATGAGCAACAAGGCGGGACCAGAAAAGCGTCACATTTAAATTTAGTCTCACTCATTCAAGTTGGGTCAGAAGCACTTTAGAAAGAATCATGTATTGTGTGGTACGAGCATTCATTCAGCAATCCTCTGAGGACAGAGTCAAAGAAAAATTTCTTCCATTATTTACATATTAGCACATTAACATAATCTTAGATACACGGAAAACATTAAAACACTAATTTCCCTTTTAAATTAATACTTACAGACATGACAGTCTGGAAAGCATAATTATTGTCCACTTCCTGTGCTGCATAATTGTATGCCCTAAGGAGGGCAACTCCAGGATCCTGAAGTCCATCAACATCCTCCGAGTCATCAACCACAAAGACTAGTCCTATCCTGCAATTAAACAAATCCCCAGATCGTGCATCTATTACACTAATAAATAATCAGCTCTTCATACAACTGTCAGCTACGATCACCACCTTAGACAAAGGCTTTTTCTGGAAGACTGGTAGGAGTTTGAGCAAAGTAGCCAACTATCAAACTCGGGACGTATGATCTCTCATGGTCAGTCCATCAGAATCTCTTTTTCATTTCATTTTAATCTCTTTTTCATTCAAAGTACTTGCTTTTAAGTTTCTTTTGAACCATTAAAGAAACTGAACTCTGTTTTCCTAGTAGCAAAATTTATATTCACAACATTTTGAATATGAAGCAGAATTTAGCAAATGCTCTTCCCAACCACCAGTACAACACACCTGACCTTTCTACAGCGTCCTGGCAATGAGAATTTTAAAATTGCAAAAATCACAAAATAAAACTAATGTAAAAAAAAAATCCCATTAAAACTTAGCAGTTACCTCAGTGGGATGTGGTTACTGAAGAACATCTCTGCCACATTCAGTAATTCTGTTGTGGTCTCATGAGTAGGGTCTACTATCAGCACCTGCACATAAATCACAACTGAAAAGTTTCTGTTCCCTTAAAAAGTCAAGATACGGGTTTTTAATCAGAGATGGCTTCATTGACGTCTCAGTGCAGAATCATCACCAGTTCAATTTCATAAACTGCCAGGGAAATAAGCTGTTATTTAGTGGGCCTTAAGTCCGTTATCTCAAATACCCCACCTGAACTTCTTTAACCAGAAGAGACCAGATGCCTTACGTACTTTCTCTTTGCCTCAGTATCCCCTAGCATCCAGGTCTCTGCACGTACAGAAATCCTCCCTTCAAGCTCTGCATGACTGACATGCGTTGGTCAGAGCTCCCTAGAGCTAATGCTGCCAAGATATTCTCAGAGCAAGCCCAAATACAGACAGAACTGAACCACTCAGAAGGAACTGACAGCCCCTTATTCATGTCAAGTGTTGCTTCTTCATTTAATAATTTCAATGTTAGAAGTGCTGAACTCCAGAGAAAGGGAACACATTAACACCCTGACAGCTTGAGGTGGTTCAAGTCCCTGTTTGCCACTAATCACGAGTGGTTTTTTTCTGCAGGGCCACCCTGCCACATGACAAAAGTTCCAGTGCAGAATTTACAAATTCCTTTCAAGATGTACTTCCCACAATTCACCTAGAGACTAAAAGGACACCCAAGATGAAGCTGCTGATGATCTTTTGAAGTCTTGGTGCAAGAATGCTTTCCAACTGAAACACCTGAAGTTGTCTTAACCCTCCTAAAAACAAATTTGAGGAATTTCATTAACCAACTTCAGTTATTATCACAAAGCTGAAATGCACCAAATTCTTACTTATCAGACGATAGTTTTTGCCATTGGTGAAGCATTTTTTGGCATCTAATAGATGCTGGAGAATCACATTCAGTAACCTCTGAATCTCAGCCATAACTTGTACTATCTCAAGCTATTAAAGTCACAGGGAATCCAGCGCACACGTAGGCAAGGTGCAAAAGCTAATGTCCCTGCTGTTCAAAAGCCAGAAGGCACACTTCCTTGCTAGTCAGATTACTACTTACAAAATTATGGAAGTTCTTTCTAATTTGTCTGATCACGCCTGGAAACGTGGGACGCAGCAGTTCTTGCACACTGGAAGGCCAGGAATTATATCGACTGTCAATTTCAAGATTGTTGATCCACTAAGAAAAAAAATAAAGGCATTTAAAGTGATTGACAGTCCTCCTACTTAAGTCTGAGACTGTAAAATATTTTAAAATCAGACCCTGTATTGAGAACTGTATGAATAAAAAGTTAAGCTTTTTAAAAAGAGCGAATTATGTTTATAACCTCACTTTTCTTTATTTCTTCACTGCAGTTTTGGAGCTGATTGTGAGAGAAGATCAAAAGTTCCTCTGAGAGCTTAAGAATGCACCGATCAACAGCACATCAGGTATTTCTTACATAAAAGCATACGCACTGAAATAGCTGGGCTTCTGATGTCCACAGCATAGTCAGAATCTGATGGCTGGATGTTCAACTTCAGAACATTGTGCAGGGAAAGACCCTCAATTCCTAAGCTGTGCAGGCCTTCCATAACCCGGGCTTCATTGCGCAGCACATCAATCAAGCTGGAAGAAAAAGAAAAGATGCTGACTTTTAGGGACACAGCAAATAACTTGTCGTAAGTGTGAACAGATTAAAGGTATAAACAAGTCTATGTCTGTGCATTACTTCTTATTTACCACCTATTTCTAACTGTCCTAAAAAACCTGAAATAACTTAAACCTAATTAAATTATATTTCTAGGCAAAACTATATTACATCAAGATAACTAAAGCATGGCATACATATGTAATATCAATTCCACGTTACTGAAACAAATCTTGACAAAGATATTGGGTGGTTTTCAGATGAAAGTTTACGGTGGTTCATCCTTTGATAATCAGTCTAACATCTTCAGAATAAAATCTATATGTTGACAGTCTTGGAGACCAAAATCTTGCTAGTTACCGCACAGATCAGAACAACAGTATGAAGGTAACTTCTCATTCCAATATTCAAGGGTATTCCAGTTTTCACATCAGCTTTTCTGTTAGAAATGCACTCGCATAAGAGAGGGAACTACGATTTGCTATTTCCAGTACTTGACAATTAAACCTAATTTAGATACAGACTTTGTGAAGGTTCAGAACTGTCTAAATTGCTTTATTATCTATGCACAAGCAGGACGCACGCTCCTCAACAGGAGGATACAATTATTCTGAAAAAGAACACATTCCTACCTGAATATGTCCTGAGTGTCTAAATCAATAAGCAGTCCGTTGATGAACAGAGCAGAATCTCCTGGTTGTAATCCTAATGTTCCTTTGAAATACTGAAAGGAAGCAGAAGGCCATTACAAGAATGCCTCACATGGAAAACAATCACTGTGTCAGAACTGTAGATTTTGTCTCCCTTATTGCATTACATTACTTCTCCACTACAGTCCTGACTGACCTCAAAGCTCATCCCCGTACCAGTGGAAAAAAACAACTGAAGCTATGGAGTGCACAGACACATAAATGGGACTTCTGCTTGTTTCGGCACGATTCCGTAAGGCACTGGGAAATCCCCCAGGAGACTAAAAAGTAGACTCCATATATATAATATACTCAGGTTAAATAATTAGAAATGCTTGAGAAGTAATTTTCTTTTTTAATTGACAGCCCAAAAAGTAGGTGGACAAATGGCATCGAATTACCTGTCCTAGCTCCTTAACAAGCAGAACAGGCTCAAACTGCAGGATATTGTATGGCACTCACTAGCGGAACTAACTGCTGTGTTAAATGTACCAGCTAACTCCTGACCTTGACCTAGAGGATATGTCATTACTGAAAAGCAGATGAGCTGCCAGTGTAGTCTGATCTCCTCAAAACAAAGCAGCACACAAATGGAAAACATCAGTATTTTGGAGTTCCTTCTGAATGCCTCTAAGCAGCACCCTGTTTGAAAGGATCCTTATCCCTGAACTGAGGCACCACCACAGGAAACAATGTTGAATCAGGAGAGGTGAGTAACACACAGTCCTCCTGAAGCAAATTTCCCAACTCCAGCATAAACAATTCTGTTTAAAAACTCAAGAAGAACTGGAAGAAAGCAAAGTAATTTTTGTCCCGCAGTACCAGTTATCAAATTCTATTAAGAGGCATGATGAACACTGAAAGAGAAACGCGGTATATGGATATTGATAAACACTAGTATCGTGAAGAATGTGAGTAAAGCAAACAGAGAAATAGCAAAGTACCACGTGAACAGGAAAGCAGCATCTAATCAGGAATAATTTATATATTTTATTAAATAAAAAAAGCTCCCACAGAAGAGCTGACTGCATGCAGTGTTAAAACATATCTTTCAGTGGATAAGTACGTAGTAAACTATAACCTACTAATAGCTATGAACTTCACTACCAAATAATATCCACAGAGTCATGCAAAGAATGGCTTTGAAGGGCAGGGTTAGATCTGGCAGCCTAGGTAAAAATGAATCTGCACCACCCTGGTTTTACCCGCACACCAGTCTGATCTAACAGATAACAGAAAAGCCCCAGGCAGCTTTAGCTTGCACTTACATTCTATACCTTGTCCCTTCCAGAACCACACTGGACGAGTGTCAAATCGCATCCCTTATTTTCTGATTTTACTGCTATTGAACAACAAGGGATTTCTCTTTCAGAACAGGAATCTCGGAGGACTGGTAAGTAGCTTTCAGGTAACTTTGTATTTACCACCAGGCTAGCCAAACACCATTGATTAGATTTTAAACAAAGACGTAAGTGCATACTTCACATCCTTTGTATTTTTCCTATTAATACCAAGCAAGACTGAAATGTCCAAATAGATCAAGCATATATCATATAACAAAAGCTGCTGTTTGGCTTTGTTTTTACTACCATCTTAAACTTCTGTTTTGCACTCTATCCAGACTGCTCTACCAGCTGTATATCAATTGTACAAAAGCCTGTACAAAATTCCCAAGTGGCTGTTGTTCTCTTCAATGCTTTGATCACGCCAAGGACCTAATAGAGCTATCAAAACATTCTTCTGAAAACACCAGAGCCTCCTCAGTGACCTCCAGAGGTCCCTTACAACCTGGGGAAGGTTATGATCCCACTTCAATGCACACGTAGACTCACTTGGATAGCTGTTAAGTTTCATTCCTCCACTAGTTTCATTTTCAAAGCACCAACATAGGAACCATTCCCTCCACATTATATGAATCATTCTAAGCCATGGCAGGAGGTTTCAAGTGTATTCTGTGACTTCCTTCTAAACACTCATGAATTCAGCTATCTCAAGCACCATCTCAAACTGGGTAATGAGAACTAGATTTTTTTTGCACCCTTAAAACTGTAAGGAGATGCTTAATGTATTTGTTTTTCAAGCAATAGCTTTTTAACAAGCTATGTTACATCCAAGTCAGACATTTTCAAAATAATCTAGAAATCTAACTACATTCTGACTCTAATAAACTTCCACTAAAAAGCACTCGCCCTTTTAACCTCTAGTTGCTCTTGAGAAGTTCAGAATGCAATCAAACCCTAAAATCTGTAACTTGAAGTCAGCCTCTTTTTACCTGTTACCCAGGACAAGTAGTGCAGTGACATTCAGACTTGACACATCTGCTACCCCACTCAACTAAGAACCAGGACAGAGACTGAAAGGCAGCCAGCCGCAGACACAGTCCCACCAGAAATGTATTAACCATCTCTATACAACTCTGGCTGGCAAAGCCATCACTACAGACCGTGTGATTCAGCATTTGAGTAAAGGCTGGTGGGACACAGCCCTGCCCTGTGGCTCACATTAAGAGCATCTGCATGGAAATCCTCAGAACACCTACACTGTATGTTTTCTATAAATAAACATTTGCTCTAGGGTTAACATAGTACTTCAATTGTATTTAAAAACAACTTTACAAAGATAAATAGCTATATTTAACAGATTCTGAGTTCAGATTCCAAACAGAAGGTCACTTTCATGTACATTAACAAGTGCTTGCCAAATAACTATCAGAACACTCAGTTATTGTGAACAACCATTTTTAGGGGCAGCTCTGAACAAAATCCCGTATCATCATTCCCCACAACAGTGATCTTGCTCAAAGAATTTCTGACCAATATTTTCACGTTTGAGCAAACAAGCTAAATTACATTCCTAATTCCTGTCAGAAGCTCCACCATTTCTTTCCTTCCCAGATGTATACTAAGAGAAAAGTTGTATGTGAAAATATCGGGTCATTATTTTTGAGCAAAATGTAAAATTTTTAACAGAATCATTATTTCCAAAGTTTGCATTAATATTAAAACATCATTGCAAAAGCACTACGTTACTTTTTGGAAGAATTACCTTTTGGTTGTCTTCAATTTCTGCTCTGAGTTCGGAAGAAACAACTGTTTTTGTTATGGCTCTACAGAAATAAAAGCATCATGCTGTCAATCATCTTTCTGTTTATCTAATAGAAAGATTAGATATCTACTTATCCTACTTTTTGTACCTTACAAATAAATACATTTAGTCTCCTAGGATAAAGAACTGCAATCAGAAGCGCTTGTATTTTGTGGTACCATTAAACAGTAGGATGCACTGTTTTTTCTTATACTACACAGTTTAACAGAACATAAAAACTGTTAATCTCATGCCAGCTCTCAGTGTCTGATTTCACATTAACTGTAAAGAAAGTGGGCAGCAGACAGAAAGGCAGAGGTGGAGGCTGTTAGCAGAAATAGATGGATTTTGCTCCATTTTGGGTTCCCATGCCATTCCTTACATTGGAACTAGCTCACAGATCTGACTGAACACATGAGTGTGTAACGCCCGCCTTAAGAAGCTATAAATAGCACGGTCAGTTAGCTGGAAATAAGACCAGAATTCAGGTTCTTTTTACTAACAGGTTTATCTCCACCTACTCAAAAAGGAAGTGCTGCTGCATTATCATCTTCACAACCCAGGTCATGGAATTTATCAAATGAAATACATTTCTAGATTGGTTGGACAAGCCAGATTACAGCTGAATTTCTTGAAATTAACTTGAATATGCTCAAGACAGTCACTGACAAAGTGCAAAAACCAGTGGAATTGCTCATCAGTCTCTGAAATTAAACTGATGGTTCTGTTTGCCAAAGTAGATCCCAGAAGAAGAGTGGAATCTAGTAAATCGGTTTTCTGCTTGGTGGCTTTAAACTTCTATCTATCTAGTAATTTCTTGAGAACTTGATCCAAAAGGTTCAGAAGCATTTCATAACAAAATAGCACGGATAATTCTGTCAAATTTTCCACCAGTCCACATCAACTGTCGTCCAATAAAAACAGTGCAAGATTCTCTTTGTAACCGTCTCTGCATAAACATTTGCCAGTGTTTGCTTCCAGCTAAATGGAAGCTCGGCTGTTAACCCAACCAATGCCGCCTGTCTCAGGTTCCGCTCAGAAAAAAGATGGTGCAAAAACTTCCTAGAACTCATAAACAAAGTTACCTGGCCTTCGTAGGGAAGTTCTGACTGAGATCTTTCATGACCATCAAAGCATCCACAGGGGGAGCAGTCAAAATGCGAGCAGCAGTTTGAAAACTTAAATCTGGAAGTGATAAAACAGTATTCAAGAAGTCTAAACTGAAAACAAGCGAACGCAGAGTCATCTTTAGCTTTCAGCTTTTTCACTTATTTGTTATCTAAGAAAATTAAATTTCTATCTGCACCTTTTTTTCATCTTCATTGTATTCAACTTGTTATTTGTTGCCTTGAAATAAGGAACCCTTTTCAAAGTGAACCAATGTAACCTGTCTGTGGGTGACTTCAGTGAGACCAGACCATCACCTTTGTTTTTTGGCTGAGGTTGGAGGATCTGCCCTTCGGAAGGGTTCTGGGTACTTGTTTCACAAGCTAGAAATACCAACAGCCATCTGTTTGCTATAGGTGGATTCTCTATGGCTACTATAAACATTCAGCATTTAGAATTACTGTGTTTTACAGAGCATAAGGAGCCTTTCCATAGGCCTCTGCAGTTAATTTCCAGGGAAACAGGTTATAGAACGGATCTCTTCTAAACACAGTTTTCTTTTGGCCTTGAGATATCTCAGATTTCCACACAAGAATGTGACTATGGAAAGAAACCTTACATTTCCTTTCTTTTTCTGCATTTAGCAGATCGTACAAGTAGTCAGTTTGACAAGCTTATTGTGCTGCACAACACAGAGAGCAAATCTCACTTTAGAAGCCCTGTGAAAACATCTTTCTCAGTGCTACTTCAACAGTAGCTTCTACAAAGGCTTTTCAGAAAATCCAGTGTTCCCCAGTGCAGGCATGTACAGTCAAACTCCCCCAACTGTACACAGCCACTCACAAATCGTTTGTGTAGAGCACAGGAAGGTAAGGTTTTACAGCACAATACTGAAAGTCTTTATAGAGATTACCTTGCAACTGCCACACTTTCAGAGGGGCCATTTCATTGGTACTTTCCACAAGGTGTTTCCTAAGCTCTTTCAGCTCTTCTGTCAAGTCAGGATACAACTGCCTAAAAGGGCATGAGGGTAAAACAACTTCTATGGTTTCCTATAAGCAAGTCTTCAAAGAAACGAACATATGAAAAAGTGTGTGCTAACACATACAGACAACTTGGACATATAAAAAATAATAACAAAGCAAAAGATTAGCATCTCTGCATCAAGTTTTTTTGATATGACCAACAACTTACTAACTGAGGTTTACCTTAGTTTTCCAAACAAAAATCCCTGCACTTCATCAATCGGGTCATTTTCATCTATTACTGTAGTATTCACATCTGTGCCTATAAACATATTGAGAAGAACACGATTAATATGCTGTTCAAAAACAGCTGTCACACTCATTTTGGTTAGTTTAATAAAACTACACTGCAATAACCAATAAGAAGAAAGGGTGTGCAAGTTTCAGGTTTACTTAAAACCTGTATCCAAGAGACAAATGAACACAGTAACATCTGAAAAAAAACTAAGTTGGATCATTGAAAAGCAAAAGCTCAAGATGAGTGGAAGCCTCAGAGGCCCAAGCCTTGCAGAGGAATTCACTAGGACCTAGGAGCCTTCAGGGCATGCCTGCTTTGTAGAGTAAGTGCTGAACTTCCGTTGTGAGCACAGCCCTGATTTTAACTCCAAAATACATGATAAAAAAACAGTATCCAAATAAAGCCCAATTCTGGGCTTAAACATCGAAAACAAATCTGTGCAGAAGACTCACACAATCTCCTAAGTAGCTGGACAGAAGCCAGCTCCAATCTAAAGTGTTTTATGCTCAAGTCTAACTGAAGGTCCTCACCTTTGAGATGAGTGTTTGCATCTGGACAAGCCACAACAGCACGGGCACAAACAAAGGACTGCCTAGTCAGAACATTCCCAGTCAGACAGGAGCTGAATGAGAACTGTGTTCCCCCTGGTGTGAGCTGTTTGCAGCTCACAGCACTGCAACTACAGCTGGAGCACTTCGTAAAACATTTTCCCGTGTTCACAAATAACAAATCTTTCCCAGAATTACTCCACACGCACCTGAAGAGACAAATTCCTGTTCTACAAACAAGATCGGGATTTTTGCATGACTTTTTGATGACGAATTAATGGAAATACTCATATGTTAATAAACACCTGAAGCTGGATCACGCTACACTAGCTTCTCTTAAAATTAAATACTTATACAAATAAAGACCAAAGGGTTTTTGTGTCTATACTCTAAATCATGGCAATGTATTCTGAGTCAGAGTTTAGATCTGTATCTAGAAGCTGAGAGAACTGCAAAATGCTGAATAACCCAATTCAAAATGAGTGCTGTTTTCCACAATGGTTATCTCAAACTAAAAAATTGGGTTTTTACCAAAGTGCTAGATAAAAGCAGGAAAATCTGGGCTTTTATATGTGTGTGCACATCTAAATAAAAAGTACACACACACACAAATTACCCTAACAAAATAGCTTGAGCAGGTCCATGAGGGTTTGCAAAACAGAGATCAGAGCTCTAAAGCACGGAGTAAAAGCAAAATCCATTCAGGATTGTAAATTCTGTTTTCCCAAAGAACACAAACAAGAAACACATTCTGCTCTGAGGATATATAAGCTAAGTGAAAGTAAGGCAGAGGAACTGCTTTACATCTGCAGATAATCCAGTTATTTGGTGAAAAATTCCTTGCATTGGGAGTGCCACTACTAAGCTCTAGTCCAGAGTCGTGACCTCACAGTGCCCAGCATTTCTCAAATACAGAAGACAAGTGCAATGGCAAGGATGTGTTTCATAAAGAACATAATTCCAAAAGAGAGAGGAAAGGAAGATAGTTGTTTTGGTGATTTCAGACCAGAAGAAGGAAGAATGTCTGCAATTCAGACAAACTGTCATTGAAATTAAAAGAAATACAAAATTATCTTTGCAAAATTAAAATGTTCACATTAAAGTAGTTAAAATAATAATTCACCTTTCACCTGCGTATCATCCTTCGCTTTATATTCTGTACTTTTAATAGCCAGTTCCACACCATAGCCAGAGAGGTAGACTTTTTCTTGACTTGGATTCTGGAAAGAAAAGCAAACAGCATAATATTGCCACTCTTTGTCCTGATGTACAAATTAAAAGCTGCCATTTCCCCAAGCAAAGACATCTCAAGCAGGTAAACATTTCAGACATAACTAGCAATGCATAAGTGAAAAACAAAAACAATGAGTGCTTCTGCAGTAACCTACAGTAATTGTATTTCAACAGTCCTTTTGAAGGACTGTTTACTCAGTGAGCAAAGACATCATAGAACCAAAAAACCACCTAAAACCACAAAGTACAGAGGAACACGCAAACAATGCTTTCAGGATTCAGTGTGTAAGCCAAGGAGAGCAGGACAGACTCATGTCACCAAATCAAACAAAGGAGGGAAACTGCATTTTTGAACTGCAAAGTTCAAAAATGAAACATTAACTGAAGAATTACAACAAAGAATTACAGAAAAAACAAATCAATGACAAGAGAGACATAATTAGTGATAATGGGAAACAAACATGATTGCTGGTTAAAAGTATTTTGAAGTATACAGGAGTGACAACTGTATCAAGATCTACTATGTTATACACTTCATCTTGAATGCCAGTACTCCTCCCAACACTGAGAAACAAATTACTTTTTAGAAGGAAAGTGGTGTATGCAATGTATGACTTCAAAGTGTAAATGCTGCTTGAAGTGGACTTGTTGCACTGAATTCTGGCCACTGGCTGCTACGCTGCGGGTTGTAGCAACATTAAGCAATAGTCATGCAAAAAGTCAAATAAATGAAATTTCTCGTAGATTTTGAAATGTAGTTTTAAATGCTAATCCAGTGGTTATGGGCAGCTTAGGGGAGGGGGATGTAAACCAGGACAGATTTGACCAACCTGTCAGCCACACGTTTGCACCTGGGAAAAATCATGGAACAGATCCTCCTAGAAGCCATGCTGAAGCACATGGAGGACAGGGAGGTGATTTGAGAGAACCAGCATGGCTTCACCAAGGGCAAGCCCTGTCTGACCAACCTAGTGGCTTTCTATGATGGGCCAACCGCATCAGTGGGCACAGGAGAAGCAATGGACGTAATTCATCCCAACATCTGTAAAGCCTTTGACACAGTCCCCCACAACTGGGACCAGTGCTCTTTAATATTTTCATTGATGATATAGTCAGGAGGATCGAGTGCACCCTCAGCAAGTTTGTGGATGATGCCAAGCTGAGGGGTGCAGCTGTCACACCAGAAGGATGAGACGTCATCCAGAGGGACCTGGACAAGTTGGACAAGTGGGGCTGTGTGAACCTCATGAGGTTCAACAAGGCTGAATACAACGTCCTACACCTGAGTCGGGGCAACCCCTGGTATCAATACAGGATGGGGGATAAGGTGATCAAGAACAGCCCTGCCGAGAAGGAAGTGGGGTGCTGGTTGATGAGAAGCTTGACACAAGCCAGCAATGTGTGCTTGCAGCCAACCCTGTCCTGGCCTGTATCAAAAGAAGCGTGGCCAGCAGGGCAAGGGAAGGGATTCTGCCCCCCTGCTCCACTCTCCTTAGACCCCACCTGGAGTCCTGTGTCCAGTTCTGGAACCCCAACGGAAGAAGGACATGGAACTGTTGGAACAGGTCCAGAGGAGGCCACAAAGATGATCAGAGGGCTGGAGCACCTCTGCTGTGAGGACAGGCTGAGAGTGTTGGGCTTGTTCAGCCTGGAGAAGAGAAAGCCCTGAGGAGACCTTGGAGCAGCCTTCCAGTACCTGTAGGGGCTACAGGGAAGCTGGGAAGGGGCTTTTTACAAGGACAAGTAGCGATAGGACAAAGGGGAACGGCTTTAAATTGGAAGGGGGAAGATTTAGATTAGACATGAAGAAGAAATTCTTCCCAATAAGAGTGGTGAGGCCCTGGCACAGGTTGCCCAAGGAAGTTGTGGCTGCCTTCTCCCTGGAAGTGTTCAAGGCCAGGCTGGATGGGGCTTTGAGCAGCCTGGTCTGGTGGGAGGTGTCCCTGCCTATGAAAGGGTTTGGAACCGATTGTCTTTAAGGTCCCTTCCAATTCAGACCAGTCTATGATTCTATGACTGGTAAGTGATTCTGTAATACAACTGCTACAGAAATAAATCCTTTTGTTTGAAAGAGGTACCTCAAGGTTAATACTAGCTTTCATATCAAGAAACCAAGTGGGATAACAGTGGAGAGATCTGGCCATTTCCTATAATCTAATATAGGCAGAGCAACATTTTTTTAGTTTAAAATCTGTAATTAATCTGGAGTTTAAGTATGCATTTGTAAAATCAAATGAACCTCTTAACTCAGGGGTGTTAAACTCACGGCCCATGGGCTGAATCCAGCCCTCCACGTTGTTTCATCTGACCCAGCACCTTGTTTCTACCCAGCAGCAGCAGTGAGCTCATCGCCCCTATGTTCCTGCCAGCGCTGGGCATGTGTGCAGCATGTGACATACCTTACGCTGCAGGAGCAGGGAACGGTGGGAGCCATGAGTTTGGCACCCATCTTAAATAATCAGGAGAAAGAAAATATTTTGTATTACGCTGCTCCATGCAAGAAGAAATAAACTTTAAGCATTCCAAATAAGTATCAAGCAGCAACACATTATACAAATGTCCCTGTAAAGGGAACTTAGGCTAGTTTTCTTTTTTAAAACCCAGGTCAGTTATTCTTTCTGCATCCAACACCTACATTACAGTGCACAAACGTACTTACAGCAATGTAGTGCCTGAGGACATACGTGATCTCTCCTGCCTCAGCCTTTAAAACAAGCCTCTTGTGGTGTCTGTAGAACTCCTCCGAGCCAATCTCAGCATAGAGTATGATGACAGGACTTTCAGGGTTTGACACAGGGTATTTGTGGTCCCCTTTGAACAGAAATGGCTTTGGCCTACAAGTAAATATTGCAGATCATCACAGTGTGATTCACAGCATTTCCTCACTCAAGGCAAGAGGAAGAAATGCTTTTTCTCATGTTTAATCACTGTTCTGTCTTCACCGAATACCTATGTCAAGATATTTCCACATACTATCAGGATTTGCAGCACCTGATGCACATTGAGAAAGCTTTGTTAAAATGGACTTATGAAAACAAAACAAGTAGCTAGGTGCTGGTTTGAATCTAATAGGATCTTTCTTGTAAAAATGAACCCTTAAATTGTCAATTAACGTTTTTTCTCCTGATGAGGATTCATAAATTCTTCATAAAGGCAGAGCAGATGTCCTAGGAACCCAAATTCAAAGAGATCCTGTCCTTCTCTCACTATACAAAGATGAAAGTCAATGAGAAGATTGGCTTCAACCTGTGTTTTTAAATTTTGTCTAAAACAAAATATTTGAAATATTCCAAGTGAGTGAGAAGAATAGCATCTGAGCTAGAGATGCCATATGAATCCACACTGACAAAAAAAACCTTTATGCTTACAAAACCCCAAAATTACGAAGAGTACTATGAAAACAAACTGAAATGTAAGGGGTTTTTTTCTAAAGAGCTGTTTTATTTTATAGTTTATTTTTGTTACTGAGAGTTACAACCAAGTTCTGTTCTTGCAAAGAAATCTAAAATACATTGTGCAGTAATAGTTTTCTTCGTTAATGCTCAGAAAATTATACATGAAAAAAATTTTACACGTGCTCCAAGGCATTCATGACACCATTTCCATTACATCAACCATCCTTCTAATATGCAGTCCAGCTCCTTCTGTTCCCCCTGCATACTAAAGGCTTGATGTATTCCTGACAATTCCAGCTGTCCTTCAACAAACTGTATCCAGCTTTTTCCCACTTTCAAAGCATTCCTCCTCCCAGTAGGGGATAGGAGAAAAATCATTCCATTCTGGGGTCTTCCAGTACCTGAAGTGGCTACAGGAAAACTGGGGAGGGACTTTTTACAAGGGCCTGGAGTGATAGGATGAGGGGGAATGGCTTTAAACTGGAAGGGGGAAGATTTAGATTAGACATTAGGAAGAAATTCTCCACAATGAGGGTGGGGAGGCCCTGGCACAGGTTGCCCAGGGAAGTGGTGGCTGCCCCATCCCTGGAGGTATTCAAGTGGCTTTAAGCCCCCTGATCCAGTGGGAGGTGTCCCTGCCCATGGCAGGGGATTGGAACTGGATGGGCTTTAAGGTCTCTTCCAACCCATTCTGTGATGCTTCCAAATTATTCTGTGATTCTACAATTAATCTCGCTTCATGACAAATAAGAGACTGCCACTACATGGAAGCAATGGCCAGTAAAAATGAGTACTAAAGAATGTAGAAACTACTGGTTTATTACCAACAATACATCTAGAGGAAGTTTTAAAAGCTAATCCATTGATAGGAAAATCAAGCTCATACCTTTCTGAAGCTCCCTCTAAAAGGCTTCCAAGAGAGTCAAATTCACACGTCTTCTCCCCGTGCACAGCAAAAAACAGGGTACAGCCCTTTGGCGGAGGTTCATCTGCTGCTATCTGTATTAAAGTATTTGTAATAAAGTAGGTTGAACGTTTCCCCTCAGAACAAGTGAAAATGACAACACCACAGCTCTGTTGCAATTGCTCTTCCTCAATTTACCTCATTCTAAATCAGTACTTCTTCTCTGTATATTACATAATCTAAATGCAAGTTAAAAACTGCAAAATTGAGAGTTCAGTCTTAACTTACTATAAACAGCTTTATAGTCTATTAGCAGCCATATTAGTTCCAGGTACAAAATGTGAGGCTTGCAATTGCGGGGTTTTTGGTTGGAGTTATGTTGCAATACACATCAGAAACCTCTATATGAGGTTAACGTATGTGTTAAACATCAAATGATAAAATCATTCCAGATGAAAAAGGAGAATGTCTCCTAGTAGCACTTACATAAAGCACATTATAGTGTGAAACAGTTTGCAAAGAACTATATGATATCCCGAGTCTGAAAAGGCAGAGAGTACAATGAACATCCCTTTATGGGTTCTAAACACTGGAACAATATATTCATAGATTACTGCCCTCAAGTAAGTACAACTGAATAACAGGAGCAGCAGCAGCATCACAATTACCAACAGACCTACAGGGATTTTCCTCCAAAATCTTTACACATTTATTAGGGCAGCAGGCATCAGAGATGTGCAGACATTTTGAAATCTTCCTTCTTGAGTCTGCTTGAGACAGTCTAATTGAGCACTCAGTGAAATCAGAATATAGATGCGCTCTTCAGCTCAGATGTATGGAGCACTTAACCCGTTCAAGATTTCTGATATTCTCAAATGACTCCTTACACAGCCCACTCCTTCCTGAGCTCTACAAGTCATTTGAGGAGATCCCGTGTGCTGTACCAACCTGTTGAAAAGCTTGGACCGTTGCAGAGTAAGAGTGTAAAGACAGGGAAAACTTCAACAGATTCTGCTGCAGAGGGGAGAGAGTCTGACTGGCTACTTTCAGCATTTCATGGTAAGAAGAATAATCGCTACCTGCAAAGTCAAAGCACAAGCAGTTATCTTTCTATGCCATATTCTCACTGAAAATGGGCTTTTCATCTCTGCTCTGATTTATACTAACAGAAGCCCATGACATCAGCTGTAAATCTGCAAGTGACCCTTCCTCCTCAGTTTTCGTTACAGCCCATTCCACAGAGGGACAAGAGTGAACTTCAGTAGAGAGCCACGAAGAGTCCACTTAGGCACGTTCCGAAGGATGCAAACATAGGCTTGGGGAGGAAGGAAACTGTTAAATGCTCCCATTTAATTTCAGTTGACAGTTAGAAACACAAAAATAAACATTTATAATATTTTATGTTCTGTGTTGAAACAAAAGCAGGCAAGTGAAACATGTTTCAGACTCGTTCACTACAACTTTCATCAAACAGATATCCACAAGCCTCAGGCACTTCATAGTAAAAACACGACTGAGATCAGTCCTCATTTGATTTCTAACATAACGGAAGACAATGTTTTGGATTATTTTTTAACCATGTCAGCTGTCACTCACCATCAAGAAAAAGATGATGAAAACTTACAGTCACAGAATCACTTAGGTTTAAGGTCATCAAGTCCCACTTACCATCATGTTCAGATGTCTTAATGCTTTGACTGGCTTCAATAAAATTCCAGAATTTTTCTTGACCTTCTTCTGATAAAAATTCACTGAGTAAGAAGAGCAGAGTTATTCAGATCTGTGAATTTTATCCCAAGTCACAACACTAATGCTTTGTAAAGCTTTACAGAAAGTTCACTCCTACTGTATGTTTATCTGTATCAGAAAACCATGTTACTGGAAAAAGCAGACCAGGAAGGCTAAAAACCAAACAAACCCAAACAAGTAACAGTTGCAGACCAGGACAAACACAGAGATTGTAAACACTTTTCACTTTCTAAGACCACTGACAGATAGCTCTCTGCCCTGCTGCATTTCTTTGCCAGCCATCTTTTAGGAGAGATGTACATTTTTGTTTACTTTGCTGTAACAAAGGGCAGTTTGTTGGAACCGCAAGCTTTAGTGGGGTTTGTTTGGTTTTAATGAGCAAAAGGAGAAGTCACAGCTTCAAATCTCAATGCCATAATTCACCATGTGTAAAGCATATGATTATGTAGGTGTACAATGTTAGTAAAATAATTCCCTAAACATTGCTAACAACAAATACTTTATCATGTCTGGATTTGTAACTTGCTTCATACACTAAAGGCCGCTACAGTACAAGATGTGAAGCCTACCAGCTGCCACAACATCTCAGGTGTTTGTTCCAGCCGGTGCTGACCTGAGGTGATAAAGTACTTCTTAAATAACTGGCACCAAACCGCAGCGCTGGGCTAAGGAAATGGAATAGCAGAGATGACTGGACACTGCAGTGCTGCACCATTCTGCAGGTCACCGCAGATGAACAACTCTGCCTTTGAGTTGAGCAGTCAGGTTATATATCAAGTGTCTGACACATTGTTTTAATTATTTGCTTATTATTTCACTAGGGTGGGCTTTTTCCCAGCAAGTGCCCTGCACTGGCTAAGTATTTAAAGCCTAGAACTAACTCCTGAGCTTTTCACTTCACTGCTTCAGAATTTTTCAGTATTCAAACTTCAGCTTCTACAGAGAAGGGTACAGAAAAGCAATGTCCCCTAGAACACATTCATCCCATCACCGAAAGCCATGCCCACTTGAATGAAGCCTATCCATGCCCATCTGTTTTCATGTGGTAACACGGGCAGAATTCCATATATGGCAAGGCCCTTAAGAGAAACAACATTAACACACACTTTCACAAAAACCTGTAAATCCTATTTTGTGCAGACATCTCCAAATTAGAAAACTGCAAAATGAAATGAAGGGGACTTACAGTGCTAAGTAGATTGGCAGTCAAAAGATAGCACTTTGCTTTCTTTTTTCTTTTCAAATAACGGCACTTTTTTGTTAAAAAAACACAAACTCTAATACCACAGAAGAAATCTCTCCAGACTGACTTGCACAACTCTTAACAAAGCATTTGGCTTCAGATAATCAATGCACCACTCACACAAAGTTAAATTCAAGCTTTCCTGAGCTAAAGATACACAAGCAACACATGTATCAAATCCTACTGTCATCACTGAAGCCAAAACCTACCACAGGATCTTACAAGACCGTGCTGAACCTCTCTCTCTCCAGTGCTGAAAATTAGCCTTCATAAGGCAAAAACCACTTGCTATGGAATTCATGGTTACAAACGTCTGGTCTAATGCACAGTGAAAGAACTTACAACGCAAAAAATTGCTCCTGTCTCCTTTACAATATTCATCACATCACCCCAAGCGCAGCAATAACTATGTTCAACCAAGGCTTATTGGTGCCAATGAACTAGCAATGGCCAGAACCAAGAGGGCCACAAATGAAAAAGAGAACACATTACTTTATCCTCTAAGCATATCCTATTAATAAAAAAATTGCAACACACTTACCTTGTTTCAAGTAATAAAGGAGTTGAAGACCACTTTGTAGTTAGAGATGTTGTCACAGCCTTAGAATCTCCTTTTACAAGTGAAGAGCAAAACCAGATTCCAAGAACTGCAATAAGTATTTCCATTTTAAATAAAAGGCCTAAAAAAGATGAAGAAAAAGAGGTTAGTTTTGCATTGTCCCTTCCAATAAATACAGACTTTCTCATACCCAAATATATTAAGGCATATTTTAAGATTGAGTGGCCCACGTAATGCAGTACATCAGAGACACAATCAGTCTCAACTGGGCTTACAAGTTAAAAATACTGTGAAAACATGAAGAGCCAAAGATTTTAAGATCTGAGTGCTGAGCTGCAATTAAACTCAAACCAATTCCAGCTTCCTTTATGTTCATGCCTTCAAATTAATTTGCTTCTGTTCTGAGATACCCACATCATACACTTCTGGCTTTAAGAAGAGGTATTACAAACAGCGGGTAGAATCACAGAATGGTTTGGGTCAGAACGGACCTTAAAGCCAATCCAGTTCCAGCCTCCCTGCCATGGGCAGGGACACCTCCCGCTGGATCAGGCTGCTCAAACCCCCATCCAACCTGGCCTTGAATATTGGATATTTCAAGTAAGGTGGAAAACCGGCCCACCGTTCATCTTATGGGAGGTCTTGTCGCATTTGGTCTTTGCACAGCCACATCTGCTGCTGTACTGACCCTGTCAGCAGGGCCGGGCAAAGCTGCGGTTCCCTCGTCAGCCTGTTAGGTTCTGCTGGGTATGGCAGGCTGCTTCTCTGGGGAATGAGGACACGAGCATTTCCTGGATGCACCACGAACCACCAACTTCAGAAGCTGAAAAATGAATGAAATAATGACGACAGACTCAAATGACAGAACTTACTATGACAGATAAGCCAGGGTGAGGGGAAAGCTATTTCTTTACTGTCCTTCCCATGCAGTTTCACACCCATGCATCCTCTGACCTATCCACCATAAACACAGCTGGGTGCCCACAACTCTTCGGCTCATGGAAGACCTGCAGTCTCCTGTCAGCTTTCCATCACAGCCTCCAAAAAGTCAAGCTTTTTTCCCCTCTTCTCCAACTAGAGTATAATATACATCCAGGCATTCTCTCCCTTGTTAATCCTTATTTTTCTGGATAAGTCCTTTTCCATTCATCCCCCAACTAGAGAAAAAGTCCACTCCAATCTCAGGTATATCACACCCAACAACACTTCAGGATTTAACATGATGTTCTCAAAGTAAAAG
The DNA here is from genome assembly GCA_033558235.1 of Neomorphus geoffroyi. Lineage (NCBI taxonomy): Eukaryota > Metazoa > Chordata > Aves > Cuculiformes > Neomorphidae > Neomorphus > Neomorphus geoffroyi. The sequence continues at coordinate 7,552,823 of JAUMJM010000012.1, read as the reverse complement.
TCTTTGCAACAGGTGTTCTATATCTGCAGCTTTACCTGTATATAAATACAGACAAGTAAATCAACCTCATCCTCCTCCCAAAGCTGTACAGTCCTGCAGGTGAAAGCTCCCCAGCTATGAAACAAGGCTAAGTGCAAGGTCCTACACCTGCATCGGGACAATCCACCATTTAAACACAGGCTGGAGGATGGTGTGATTGAGAGCAGCCCTGAAGAGAAGGACTTGGAGTGCTAGTGGATGAGAAACTCCACATGAGCCGGCAACGTGTGCTTGCAGCCCAGAAGACCAACCATGTCCTGGGCTCCATCAGAAGAAACATGGCCAGCAGGGCGAGGGAGGGGATTCTGCCTCTCTACTCCTCTCCCGTGATACTCTACCTGGAGCCCCATGTGGAGCTCTGGAACTGTTGGAGTGGGTCCAGAGGAGACCACAAAGATGATGAGAGCGCTGGAACACCTCTGCTATGAGGACAGGCTGAGAGAGTTTGAGTTTTTCAGCCTGGAGAAAAGAAAGCTCCAGGGAGACCTTATTTTGGCCTTCCAGTACTTAAATGGGGAAAAACTTTTCAGCAGGACCTAAACTGAAAGAGGAAAGATTTAGACTAGATATTAGGAAGAACTTTTTCACACTGAAGGTGGTGAAACACTGGCCCAGGTTGCCCAAGGAAATAGTGGATGCCCTGTCCCTGGAAATATTCAAGGCCAGGTTGGATGGGACTCTGAGCAACCCAATCGAGTTGTAGGTGTCCCTGCTCCTGCAGGGGGTTGGAACAGATGACCTTCATGGTCCCTTCCAACCCAAACCATTTTATAGTCCCTCAGCCATTGCTGCATCTCAGTGCTCTGTCCTTCCAAGCACAACCAGGAACACCCTACGCATGTCAGAGGTTGCTGGGCTGAGGAGCACACGTGTTTTATGCAGACCCTGGGAAGCAGGCAGATGGCACTGTGTGACGCAGGACAATTACAATCACCACTTGTTCTGTGCAAGGGCGGTAGCTTGGTCAATATTTGTCGAATGAAACCTTGGTTTCCGCAAAGCACAACAAAAACCCAAGGTTTGCAGCTCCCCCAGAACTGAGGCACTTTTAGTCACTGCAAATCATGCCCATGAACATGATGAGTACAGTAATACACCACACTGTGCTCCTCCAATTCAAAGTCGGATGCTACTCTCTCCTGCTTGCTTTCTCTTTCTCTGAAAGGCTATTAAGAAAAGCCTTTTTCCATGTAAAGTGAGAAACAAGACACATCCCTCATCCAACAACAGTTCAGCCAGCTGAGAACCTGCAGATGAGAAATATCTACACTGCCTGAGTAACAGCAGCCGTAAAACAGAAAGAAGAACAGTACTGTAAAGAAAAATAACACTCCTTCACGGGGAAGGGAAGACGAAAGGGGCACGGGGATGGGCACAAATGCCCTGACGATGTCCAGTTCTGATCCCAGCCAGGCAACAAAATAGAACCGATCCGAACTATAACATTTCTCCTCCAATTACTTTAAAACCCGGGTGTCCCCCAGAGCCTTGCCCACCCGGCCTCAGAGACAGGAATGACCCACCCACCCGCAGCCAGGGCCCCTCCCGGGCCCGCGTTCCAGGAACGCCTCCCGTGGGGACGGGTCGGCATCAGCCCCCGCTCGGCACCGGGGCCAGCCCCGCTGGCAGCGCGGAGCGGCACGAACCCCGCTGCCCGCCGGGCCCCGGGCTGACAGGCAGGGATGGGCTAAGGGCGAGGGCCCGGCCCCGAGCGGGGCCTCCAGCCGACTCAGTCTCCGGCTTCCAGCCGCCACTCCCGGCCTCCAGCCGGGCTCCCTGCCTCCTGCCGTCCCTCCCGGTGCGGCCTTAAGCGGGGCCCCTGGCCCTCCGCCTCCTGCTACTCCTCCCGATCCCAGCCTTCAGCCACCTCCCCTAAGCCTCCCGTCTCCTTCCCGGCCTCGCCGAGGGTCGCCGTAGCAACTGCACTTGCCTGAGCGGCCACGCTCCCTTCCGGCTCCCGCCTCCCCCGCCGCTTCCAGGCACGGCGCTTCCGCTTCCGGGCGAGAGCGCCCGCGCGGCCATAGAGCCGGGACGAGGCCGCGCCAGAGCGCCGCCCGGCAGTCACGGGGCGGGGAGGGCGGCCCCGCTCCCAGCAGAGCGGGCGGCGCGCTGAGGGCGGGGGAAAGTGGCTCTGGGGGCGGCACGGAAGGGGATTGCTGCTACAAATAGTGGAATATTTCGCTTTACGCTAAAGCAGAATTAGCTTGCCATAGAATCAGTTTTCTAAGTAACTTCAGTTAATTTTCATCCGTATTTTTTGCAAGTTAGACAGAATATTGCCCTGGCAGTACGCTTTCCTGACAGCAGGGTGTTTTAAATAGTGTTTTCCCACACACTGTTCAAAGAACAGTGATAACGACTTGTTCTCAGTATGGGATGTGCTGAGCAGATGTGTCTCCCTCTGTTTGCAGCCTTTCCCTGTCTAAAATGCCAGGTCAGAGAATCACAGAATGGGTTGGATTGGAAGGGACCTCAAAGCCCATCCAGTCCCACCCCCTGCCATGGGCAGGGACACCTCCCACTGGATCAGGGGGCTCAAAGCCCCATCCAACCTGGCCATCCCCAGGTATGGGGCAGCCACAGCTTCCCTGGGCAACCCGTGCCAGGGCCTCAACACCCTCATTATGAAGCATTTCTTCCTAATGTCCAATCTAAATCTTCTCCCTTCCAATTTAAAGCCGTTCCCCCCATCCTGTCACTCCAGCCCTTGTAAAAAGCCCCTCCCCTGCTTTCCTGCAGTCCCTTCAGGTACTGGAAGGCTGCTCTAAGGTCTCCCCGGGGCCTTCTCCAGGTCACACACAGAGCAGGCTCTAACGCTCCGATAAGCAGAGATTTGGCTGTTGGGAAGTTCGAAATAAAATTAAACTCAGTCCTTGGAAAGTAATAGAATATGCATAAGATTTTTGGAAAAATTTATGCACATGCACGTAGGTGGGAAACATATTCTGTCCCAGCTCTTGTGTCGATACGCGTTACTGATGGAACCCTTCCCTCATGTGTCCACCGCTGAAATAAAGGATGCTCCTTTCTAACACTCCAAAACGAGCCTTAGAGAGTTTACTTGCTGGCCCTTTCGGTACCGAACGAAGCAGGGGCCCCTCCTGCGGCAGCCGGGCCGGCAGGTACCGCCGCTGCAGCGGCTCCCCGGCCCCGGGATGCCTCTTCCCGCGATTAACGTTACCGCGGCCGGAGAGGGATCTGTGCACCGCCGAGGGGCGTGGCCTCTGCGGGGAGCGGGTGTTTCCGCGGGGACGGAGTGTGGTCTCTGCCAGAGGGCGAGGTCTCCATGGGGAGGGGGCGTGGCCTCAGCGGAAGCGGCCTCCGCGAGGGGGCGTGGTCTCCAGGGGCGTATCCGCTGTAGGGCCTCTCTAGGAGCGTGCTCTCCCTGAGGGGGAGCGGTCGCTGAGGGAGGGGCGTGATCTCTGCAGAGAACGGGATGGTCTCCAGGGAGGGGCGCGACCTTCTCGGGGCCGTGGCCTCTCTACGGAACGGTTTTCTGTGGGGGCGTGGCCTAAACGGGTGTGGGCGGGGGTTCCACTGTGAGTGGGCGTGGCCTCCTCAGGGAATGGTGCTCTGCCGGGGGCGTGGCCGCTGCAGGAGTCGCGCGGTCTCCCGGGAGGGGGCATGGCCTATCGCAAGAGGAGGCGCGGGCTCTGACGTTGTCGCTGTCTGGAGGGATAGTCGCCTCCGCGGGGAGACTCATTTTCTGCAGCGGGAGGGGTTGTGGCCTCGTCCTGTCTCCGCCCTCGCCGCGTACCCCTGGCCCCCACGGCGGTTCCCGCCTCTGTCTCGCGCGGACCACATATCCCAGCAGGCCCCGCGGCCCGTGCCACAGCGGCCAATAGGGCGAGGGGCGGGGCCGGCGCGGGCCAATCAGCCGTGAAGAGCCGCGGCGGAGGAAGCGGAGCTCGGCTCTCGGCGGCGGCGGCTTCAGCGGCGGCTGCCGCGGCGCGTCCCGCTCCCAGGTACTGCCGCGGCACAGACCCGATCTGCTTCGGGTGCCTGGGGCGGCTCCCGGGAGGAGCTACGGGGGTGGATACCAGGGGCAAGCCCAGGGCGGGAGGCTTGAGGCAGTGGTGGGAGGTGAGGGGAGGAGAGGGGAGGGGTGAAGCCCTGTGCGGCGGGGATGGTGGCAGAGGCAGAAGCGGCACCGGGGCCAGAGAGCGGGAAATGATAGCAGGAGTGTAGGGCCGGGTCGGTCTAGGGAAGGGAGGGCAGGGCCGGCTGGGGAAGGGAGATACTGTTGCGAAAGGGAGGGAAGGATACAGGAGGGAAGGGCCGGGCCAGGCCAAGCCAGGCCACGCCGCACCGGGTCCAAGCCGAGGCGGGAGCCGCCGCGCTCCCGGTAACATCCGGGCCCTACGCCCGCCCCTCATTGGCCGGAAGCGCCCTCCGCGCCATTGGCTTGCTGCCCCCTGACGTCATCGCCTCGAGCAGCTCCTCACTGGCTGCGCAGCGCCGCGCCGGATTGGCTTGCGTAGCGGGGCGGCATCCAATAGGCGGGGCGGAGGCGGGGCGGGTAAGTGGCCAATGAGCGGGGATGAGCCGAGGTGACGGCCAATAAGCGGGCTTGGGGGGCGGGGCGGTGCCGAATGGGCGTGCTGGGGGCGGTGCCAGCGCGCGCTGACGCAGCGGCGGTGCCCGCAGGCGGACATGAGCTCGCAGCAGTTCCCCCGTTCCGGTGCGCCGCCCGCCGCCCTCGGATCCGCGCCCCCCGCGCCCGCCAGCGCCCCCGCCGGCATCGCCCCCACCACTGCAGGTAAGCGCGCTCCCGGTGCGCCTTCCCTTCCTTCTCCCGGGGTTCCACTCTCCCTGACTCCTGATTTTACTCCCCGCCTTCCCCGGTTCGCCCCTCCGTTTTTCCCTCCTGGTTTCCCCGCCCGCCCGTTTCACACACTTCCCCCTGGCCGTTTTTCTTGCCGACCGTTTCCCAGCCCCTCCCCTCCCCATCGTTTTGCCTCCAGACCGTTTCCCAGCCCCGCCCCCTCACGACCGTTTACTACTCTCCCCCCACTTCGTTTCACGCTCTCTCTGCTTCTCCCCGTCATCCCGGGCTTCCCCGCTCCCTCGTTTTTTCCTACTTTGCTTCCCCCCCTCTGCTGCCCCCCCCATTTCTCCCCCTGCTTTGCCCCCGCTTCCCCCCCGGTGCCTGCCTGGTCGCAGCCGCGGTGATGACTGAGCGTGGAAGGGTTCTGGTACCCCCAGTCCCGCTGAGGGGCTTGACAGGCTGCCAGCAGGGTAGGAACCTCCATTGCCCAGAGCCTTACACCGGATTTTGGCATCACGTCCAGCTGGGTAATGTGTGGCACGAAGGCTGTCGCATCCCCCTATGATGTGGAACTCTGGGGGGGCACTGATGTATTTCCCATTCAGAAGAGCTATTCTGTCTCCATTGGAGGGTGGTGTGAAGATGGGCTTCTTGGAGATGACCCCAAGTCCAATCTAGCAGAACTGATGCCAGCATTCCTAGGGTTTTCACCACTAGAATGAGTTTAGTATGTTAAATTGTAAGGGTGAATTTGCCATATTTAGATATTTCTGATGTCACATCCCTGACCTGAACCATAAAATTATGGAATAGTTTGGGCTGGAAGGGACCTTAAAGCCAATCCAGTTCCAACCCCTTGCCATGGGCAAGGACACCTCCCACTGGATCAGGGGCCTCAAAGCCCCATCCAACCTGGCCTTGAGCATCTCCAGGGATGGGGCAGCCACAGTCTAAGTCTTCCCCCTTCCAATTTAAAGCCATTCCCCTCACCCTGTCACTACTTCCCCTTGTAAAAAATCCCTCCCCAGCTTTCCTGGAGGTTCCTTCAGGTATTGGAAAGCTGCTCCAAGGTCTCCGCAGAGCCTTCTCCAGGCTGAACAAGCCCAAAACTCTCAGCCTGTCCTCATAGCAGAGGTGCTCCAGCCCGCTGAGCATCTTCATAGCTTCCTCTGGACCTGTTCCACTAGTTCCATATGCTTCTTCTGTTGAGAATTCCAGAATGGGACACAGGACTTGAGGTGGGGAGTAGGGAGGCAGAATCCCCTCCCTCACCCTGCTGGCCATGCTTTCTTTGATACAGCCCAGGACACGGTTTGCTGCGAGCACACGTTGCTAGCTAGTGTCGAGCTTCTCATCTTGGCAGGGCTGCTCTTGATCACCTCATCCCCCATCCTGTATTGATACCAGGGGTTACCCCGACTCAGGTGTAGGACCTTGTATTTAGCCTTGTTGAACCTCCTGAGATTCACACAGCCCCACTTGTCCAACTTATCCAGGTCCCTCTGGATGACATCTTATCCTTCTGGTGTGACAGCTGCACCCCTCAGCTTGGCATCATCCACAACCTTGCTGAGGGTGCACTTGATCCTCCTGACTAATATTTTCATTGATGATATAAAGAGCACTGGTCCCAGTGCAGACCCCAAGGGAAACTGCTTGTCACAGGTCTCCATCTGGACATCAAGCTGTTGACCACTGCTCTCTGTATGCAACCATCCAACCAATTCCTTATCCACCAAACAGTCCACCCATCAAATCGATCTCTATCTGATTTGGAGAGAAGGATGTTGTGGGGGACTGTTTCAAAGGTTTTACAGAAGTCTTCTGCTAGGTAACTTGTTAACTTTTTTTACTTTTTTCCTCAGTGTTTCCTTTTCTTTTTTCCGCCAGCGAGCGATGAATCCAGTCGTGACTCAGACGTTGCTCCCAGAGAACACATCGGCCCCGGTGGCTCCATGCAGCCTCGGGAAGAAAAGCAGGAACCAGTGGTGGTCCGGCCTTACCCACAAGTTCAGATGCTGACACAGCACCACCCTGTCCAGTCTGGTGCCCCGGTGACAGTGACAGCACCTCCAGCACATCTGACTCCAGCTGTGCCACTTTCCTTTTCAGACGGACTCATGAAGGTAACAGGGGTCTCACTGTAGTTGTAGAAGAAAAATACCGTCGCTGTGACAAGTTAAGAGTGTTGAGCAAAACCAAATTCACTAGAAACTTCCCTGCCTTTGAATCATAGAACTATATGGTTGGAAAAGACTGTTGAGATCATCGAGTCCAAGCACCTCGTCTGCCCATCTGTTAAATCCCTTCAGGGATGGAGACTCCACCACCTCTCTGGGCAGCCTCTGCCAGGGCTTCACCACACTTTCACTAAAGGAATTTTTCCCAGTATCCAATCTAAACCTCCCCTGGCACAAACTAAGGGCATTTCCTCTCATCCTGTCACTTCTTCATTGGGAGAAGAGACCAACAACCACCTTGCCACAACCTCCTTTTAGGGAGCTGCAGAGAGCCATGAGGTCTCCCCTCAGCCTCCTCTTCACCAGGCTAAACAGTCCCCAGGCACCCCGCCTCCAGCCCCTTCCCCAACTCCGTTCCCTTCTCTGGACGCGCTCCAGCCCCTCAATGTCCTTCTTGGAGTGAGGGACCCAAATCTGAATCCAGGATTTGAGGTGTGGCCTCAACAGTGCCAAGTGCAGGGGGATGAGCCCTGCCCTGCCTCTGCTGGCCACACCATGGCTGATCCAAGCCAGAATGCTGTTGGCATTCTTGGCCATCTGGGCCACTGCCAGCTCACGTTCAGCCGCTGTCAACCAGCACCCCCAGGTCCTTCTCTGCCAGGCAACTCTGCAGCCACTCTGCACAGGGTTGTAGTGTCCCAAGTGCAGGACTCTGTACTTGGCCTTGTTGAACCTCATCCCGTTGGTCTCAGACCGTCGATCCAGCCTATCCAGGTGCCTCTGCAGAGCCTCCCTACCATCAAGCAGATCAGAACTTCCACCCAGTTTAGTGTCTTCTGCAAACTTAGTGAGGGTGCACTCAATCTCTTAATCCAGATCATTGATAAAGATGTGAAGTAGAACCAGCCCCAGCACGGAGCCCTGGGGACACCACTTGTGACTGGCCGCCAACTGGACTTAACTCCATTTACCATCACTCTTTTGTTTATTAGTCGTGCTTCCTCATACTGTGGTGCCTCCTGGGCTTCACTCTTCTATGGGATACACAGAGGGCTTCACGTTGTCACAGCATTGGGTTTTAGGGGTGTGATTGTAGTTTTTCTCTTAAGAGAAGAGTGATTTCAGTCAGTGTCTGAAATCTTCCCTTTTCTCTGCAGGAACAGATGAGAATATCTAATTAAGTGTTAGTGCCCAGTGTCTGTAGGGAAGCACCACAGCCCTGACAGATTCCACTTGGGACTCCTGCTCTTTGTTAGGAGACGCCCTTTCTTTCTCACAAATGAAAATGGAGTAGCTCAGAATGACCAATATGCTTCCTCTCCAAACTTAACCATACTTATCCTTGCACAAAGCTGGCTTTCTCTCTAGGCTTTACCTGTCCAAATTATTTCTGCTTTAGCATTGAGCTATCTTTTCGGGTTGCCAACATTTCTGTCCCTGTGTTTCTGCAGCCTCCCTTGAAGCCCACCATGCCCAGCCGGCCCATTGCTCCTGCTCCACCCTCTACTCTCTCGGCTCCCACAAAGGTTCCTGGACAAGTTACTGTGACCATGGAAAGCAATATACCACAGGCTCCAACAATCCCTGTGGCAACCATCAGTGGGCAACAGGTCTGTTGTTTCGGGTTTGGGTTTTTTTTCCTGTTCCAGCTTGTTGCGGGTTCAGATCAATACTAATACTGGTACAGCTGAGAGGCTCTTGCAGCCAGAGGGAAGGGAGAGACAGTAGCCACGGGTTGTTGGATCAGTTCTGCTTGGAGCATGAAATCTCAGACTGAGCTAGCACAAAACTGCTGGTTTGCTGTAGTCGTCCAATGGATGCAGCACAGTGAAGCTGTGGTAGCAGAGCCTTAATCCGAAAGCTCCCGTGCAGCTGGGTCCTTCCGTAAGAGCTCCTGCCTCTTCCATTTATCACTTGGAGGAAGTCTAGTGTAGACAAACTGCAGGAATTAAACACTGCAGTGTTCTGCAGCTCTCCTGGAAGCAGATCAGAAAAAACTACTGAGTGTTCATGGCTTTGCAATGTATCCATGTTAAAACGCTGGTGACAAAATTGGAGAGGGGGAGAGGTGTGTATAACTCTTTTCCCCTCTAACTTTGACTGCAGAGCCAGTCCTTATGGTCTGAAACCAGTTTGCCAGAACGCTCATCGCTAAAGCTGAGGGGTTTGATGTACAGTGCCTTTGGTTGGATTTGTGTTAGGCTGATTAAGGGTGCGCAGCAAGTTCAGTGGATTTTTATCTTCATGAATATCCTCGGGAAGTCCATCCAGAAAATAGAATTAATTTCTTGCAGCATTTGCAAGGTTCCTACTATTCTCTTGACTTTGTTGAACAGTTGGTGTGAATCTATGACTTAAAATGGCAGAAGGGCCTGGCTGATATGGCAGTGACTGCTGGCTGGCTTTCAGTCACAAACCAACAGGGAAGACAGATCAGTGAAATACAGAAATGTTTACATCTTGCACTCCTACAGTGTCAGCAGGCTCTAACTTTACCCTATAGAAACGTCTGCCTCATTCTCCACTCAACTTGTGATTCATGCAATATTTGCACACTTAAGCATTTCTACAAAACCTCTTCTGTGCCTGTGAAGCCTGGGTATGACAATAGTGTGGCCATTAAGTCTTGCTGTTTATTTGGGGTTTTGTTATTTCTTTAACTCTGCAGGGACACCCTAGCAACTTGCATCATATCATGGCTACCAACGTGCAGATGTCCATCATCAGAAGCAGCGCTCCCGGGCCTCCACTACACATTGGAGCTTCTCACCTGCCCAGAGGTACAGGTCTCACTGTGGGGTGGATGCTGGATGCGCCTCCCCGAGAGGCGTTCGCAGCCTCTCGGGGAGGCGCATCCAGCATCCACCCAGAAAGTTCTCACCTTGAGCGCTGTGCTCAATACATTGTGTCTGATTTCAGACTGCAGCTTTACTTTCTAAAGCTTCTGGGTTAGGATTCTAGTTCAACTTCAAACTGATCTGAACTCAAAGTGCCATTTATGGTTTTATTTCCTTTCATATTCAATATTACTTGGTCACTTACTCGGTCACTTCACGTAGGTGAAGACTTATCCTTCGTTTACTAGAGCAGGTGGAAGGACAGTGCAGCTTTATTTGTAGCCAAACTTAAATGTAGTGTTGTTCACTTACTACTTGTGGGACAGCTGCCACAAACTTAATATTGACAGTTAGTGCCTGTTTTCTCTTTTCTTCCTGGTTTCTTTCTCTCAGCTTGAATTTTAAATTTTGGGGGAATAGTTTCAGTTAGGGACATCTACAGAACCTATGCAATCTAGTCAATCAAATTATTTCAAGGCTGTTTGCCTTCTGCAGTGACTTCTTATGATCAGGAGACAGCAAGCAGTAGATATATTAATCAAATGACAGGTTTAAAAGGTTGGGGGTTTTTTGTGTTTTCTTCTGTTGCACATGTATTTTTCTTCTGAGCTTCATCAGGTGCAGTGAGGTTGTTGGTGTTGGATGACGTATATACATGTTAACACAGTAATCAAACTGAATTATTTGTACTGATTTCCATAGATTATAATAGAAAAGAGTTGGATTTGCAATATAAGGTTATTATAGGGGAACGAGAGCTATCAATAAAGCGAGTTCATTTATCCTTCCCCACGTACCACCTTTAAACTGATGTCACCTGAACTTAGGTACATATGGAATACATGAAAACTGAAATGCAAACCGGCTAATGCCAGCATCTCTCTGTGGTCATAACGAAGCCACTTGTGTGTGCAGTATTTTAACACGCATGGTTTGTTTTCCTAGGTGCAGCAGCTGCTGCGGTGATGTCCAGTTCGAAGGTAACGACAGTCCTGAGACCAGCTTCCCAGTTGCCGAATGCAGCTGCAGCCCAGCCAGCAGTTCAGCACATCATTCACCAGCCAATCCAGGCAGGTAGCAGCCAGGCTGTGCCATGGAACACTGACCACCGGCTCCAAATTCTTCCTGGCACTTACTCATAATATAGAACCTGTAACTGCATATTTACTGGGCTGAGGCTACTGTCATCTCTATTCCAGTTCTGTTCCTTGGGTACCAGTTTCTTACAGCAAGTAGTGCAATGGATGCATTAGTCCTGTGGGGTTGTTTCCTTCCTAGACTTGGAGCCAGAAATTGGGGTTTTGACTGTCTCCAAAGTGTTTGGGAACTGGGTAGAGGGTTTAGTTCAGATATACTCGTTTTAGAGTCTGAAAAGTGGTCCAGTATGCTTTCGTTGATTTATTCTTAAATGTATGCATTGACATAGAATTAAAAACCCCTCATTTGAATATGCTTCTGTGCATCTTCGCCTACAAACACATAGAAAAAGATTATAGCTTTCATCTCCCTTCAGTTGTACTAGTGTTCAATGTTGGGATAAAGGGTTAGAAGTCTTTACCTGGTGTTTTCCATTAGGATCCCAATGTATTCACCTTTGGCTTCCTGAATGTACTTGGATCAGGGTTTCTTTTCATTCTGAAGTGATCAGACTTTTGCTTTTTTCCTGAAGACCTTCAAGGGATCCATTCATATTCACTTTGTTGGTTACCAATTCCTGTGATGTACCTGCTTTGAAAACCAGGACAGATCCCCTCAGGAGCTTGCAGATCAATTCAGAAAGACTGGAAATGTGTTCGAATGCCAAAACTTAGTCATAAGATGTAGGAAAACCAGTTTTAACTAAGTAATTCCTAGTTGTTCTCTGAACAGCATGATTTCTCTTCTGAGTGTTTCATTTTGACTGTTTGTTTTTTATAGTCTCGTCCTCCTGTGACAACTTCAAGCACTATTCCTCCAGCTGTGGTGGCAACTGTCTCAGCCACAAGAGCTCAGTCCCCCGTTATAACTACAACAGCAGCACATGCTACAGAATCAACCCTCAGGTAAAGGGGCTTTGGAATCTGCAGTGTACAGAGAGACTGTACAGAGGCTGCAGGGAGGGGCATCGTACACGTGAACCATTCATCTGGAGCTGGTCATCCTCTAGATGTGGGATGATACAATACAAAAATAGTAGTGCTTGCACAATGCAAATACTTTCAGTTCTGGGCAGAAAAATTACTATACACGTGAACTGTCACTGTGTGTTCTGAGAAAGAGTGAGCTTAGTGAATCCATTGTGATCTGCTTCCTGGAAGGCAGAGTTTCAATTGCAGGAACTTGTAGCTAATTCAGCCCATCTTTTTTATGAAGACACGGGGGAAAAAATGGCACATGAATGTTGAAAAGCATCTGTGACAGAATCTTTTTTTTACAAACTGATAGGTGTTATTGCCAGGTTTGCCCTCCAGGAACTTGACTGTATATTTGTTGGCAGTCCTGCTTTGAAAAAGAAAGAAACCAAGGCCTGATGTGTGTCCGCGCATCTTGTCTTTCATGTTTGGTATCCACATGGTTAGCTCCAAGATTATTTTCCTTTCTCTCTAGTCGGCCCACCCTGTCTATCCAGCAGCACCCGCCTTCTGCAGCTATTAGTATTCAGCGGCCCGCGCAGCCGCGGGATACTGCTACTCGGATTACGCTACCCTCTCACCCAGCTATAGGAACACAGAAGCCACAGCTCCATGCCATGGCTCAGGTAAGCTGCGAGAAGAAAAAAACTCTTCTTGCTTCTTCTAGACATCTCTTTTGTTTCTGTTTTGAACCCTAAAGTTTAATTTGGGAAAAGAGTTAGTATTGGGTTAGAAATGCGTGTACTTTACAGTCAATGCAGCATAATTCCATGCTAAGCAAATATTTTACATGTGCTAGTCTTTGAACTTGAAACTTCGCTTTGCTTGTCATAGAAAACCATTTTCAGTACTGGTACTCCAGTGGCAGCAGCAACAGTGGCACCTATTTTGGCAACAAATACGATTGCTTCAGCAACCACAGCCGGTGAGTATTCCTGATGCTGCTGTGGGGTGTGGGTTTTGTTGTTGGTTTTTGTTGGTTTTCTTCCTTAAAGATGAGATCTGATTACTTTTGGGGAATTCTTTGTGGGAAAGACTGTATTTGGAAGTGCACGATCAGATTTCGGGTGAGAGATTACCGGGTTCTTCAGGGAGGTTGTATGGGTTGAGGTTTTTGGACGTCGATAGACTGGGGTGATGGGGCTCCGGAGGAAGATCTTGTATGGGGTTTCTTTATTTCCTTTTCTTTAGGTTCTGTGTCTCACACCCAAGCGCCTACAAGCACCATTGTCACCATGACAATGCCCTCCCATTCTTCCCATGCTACAGCTGTCACGACCTCGAACATCCCAGTTGGTGAGTGATTTCAGTTTTAAGAATATTGTGTAACTGATGCTTTAGTTTCCTGTTGATACGAGTGGTGTTTGTGCATATTAGCAAATTAAGGAGGAGAAGAATTAGTTCAAGCTGGGAGAAGCCAATTAACAGGTCTACTGTGGCATAGCTTTCTTAATATCAGGAAGAAATAGCTGTTCTAGGAGGAGTATGTAATAAAATGGCTCATTAATGTACTCAATTGAATTTTTAGATGAATTTGGGTTGTTTAGCATTTCAGAACCCGCACTGTATATACTAGAAGTTGTAGTTGCTTAGTGATAGAATAAGGCTTTCATAGTTGATTTTGCAAGTTCTTTCCTGTGCTTCTTGAGCTGTTAGGTGTAGCCTAGTTGGGTTTGGTTAGTCTTCTCCTTTGGAGGTAGAACACTTAAAGCCTGAAGGTGGGAAACTTCTTTGCCAACATGTGCCAATCTGCCTGAGATGTTTCCTGCAGAAGGCATAAGTTTCCTTTCTGTTTTCATGATGGCTTCCTCCTTCTTTGAGATCTTGTAATCTCTACCTGCCAAAAATTTCCAAGGAGTGAGGTTGTATCTCAGTACGTTGGTGTTTCCCATAAAGCTTTTGTAGGGGTTTTCTTTTCTTTCTTTTCTTGCCCTCTGTATATGTGTATTTGTCTGCCTTGATCTCATTTTCCTGGTCTCTGTCACATCCTTCTTTTGAAAACTTGGATAAATAAGTTCTTGACAGCAGAAAGGATTGGGCTGGTGAATCTCATTTCAGTGCTAGAGTAACTTAATCTGTTAGCAAGCAGAACTAATATGTGTGTTTATAATGTCCTTCTATTCTGGTATAAACTGATGAAAAATGCTTCCTTTCCCTTGTTATTTCTTCCTGTTGAGGAACCCTGTCATTCCTGTGGGTAGGAAATCATCTGGAGACGGGGTGGGGTTTTATTTGAGGCAGGGCGAGAGTAGTCTTGGATTTTTTTGCTGGGAGAATTAATCTTGCCTTTGTAGTGTCTTCCAACTTTTCCTCTGACTCTCAACTGATCACATTGTGTCTTTCTACAGCTAAAGTGGTTCCTCAGCAGATCACGCATACTTCTCCCCGGATCCAGTCTGATTACACAGCAGAGAGGAGTAATCTCATACCCCTCTCGAGTCACCGGGCATCTCCAAACCCAGTAGCAATGGAAACCAGAAATGACAACAGGTAAGGAAATAGCAGCTCTGTGAATGAGAGAGTGTGTGAGAGGTTTTGAGTGCCTGGATGCTTTTCTGGGTTCTGAAATGCTGGAAACAATGTATTTTGAAAAACAGGGATAGAGTCAATTTGGTAGTTTTGATTTAGTCGTGATAGCTGAGATACTTGGTAGCTTATAAAGGTTGAAATCACAAAACTTGGGGGGTGGCTCAAGGGCAGGGGTTGAGATGGGCTGTTGAGATTGTGTGTATGATACTAACTCTCTTTGCCTGTAGGCAGTCGGTACCTGTCCAGTTCCAGTATTTCTTGCCAACATACCCACCCTCTGCGTACCCTTTGACTGCGCACACCTACACCCCAATCACCAGCTCGGTGTCCACCATTCGCCAGTACCCAGGTGAGAGGCTCTGGAGCAACCTGGTTTTGTGCTCTCTTTAGTCATTTACTGCTATGTGGCTTCAGTGGTGGGAGAAGCCAAGAGGCTTTTGCATTTGAGTTTTGACAGTTTGTCACACACAATCTGTGATGATGATGACTTGTGGCCGAGAGGAAAATTCATGGGCAGGGAGCATGGAACTGCTTTGAGGGCCTGCTAAATACAGCTATTTTTCTCAGGAGTTCTACTTTTGATAGCCAAG
Organism: Neomorphus geoffroyi; assembly: GCA_033558235.1. Lineage (NCBI taxonomy): Eukaryota > Metazoa > Chordata > Aves > Cuculiformes > Neomorphidae > Neomorphus > Neomorphus geoffroyi. The sequence continues at coordinate 7,537,769 of JAUMJM010000012.1, read as the reverse complement.
CATTTGCATCTCTGTAAGCAGAAGTTATCAATTCTACAAATGAGAAAAGTTCAACCCCACTTCCCCTTTCGTATTCTGTTCAGAAGAATGGAACAGTTAATGCAGGGGTGTCAAACTCAAGGCTCCCACCTTCTGCTCCTGCAGCATAACGTGTGTCACACGCTGCATACGTGCCCAGCGCTGACAGTGGCACAGGGGCAAGGAGCTCAATGCTGCCGCCAGGTACAAACAAGGTGCTGGGCCAGATAAAACAAAGTGGAGGGCCAGATTCGGCCCATGGGCTGCGAGTTTGACATCCCTGAGTTAATGCATTTGAACCAAAGCTGATGTGTACCATGAGCACACGTAGCCAACCCAAACGTATGTCGTTCTGTGACAACATTTGGAGCACTTGTAACTTACTGAGGGGGTTAGGTCTGTTTTCTGTAACGTGGTTATTTTCACAATCCAAAATGTAGGAATATGCGTGGTTTGGATTTTCATGGGATATCTGTGTGTTGGCAGCATGTTGCCCTTGAGCAGGACAGAGGGTATTTGAAGTACTTGGGGTGGCAAACCTCATCTGTTGGGTACACGCAAAGTACACACAGAGAATTGCTAAGTTACCGGGGCCTGCTCTTATGGTCACTGAAATTCCAGTGAAAAGCTGCAAGTCCTGACTATAAGCTTTGTCAGGGTTTGAGGTGGGCTTCAGGATGATAAAAGGACTCGCAAAAGGGGTTGGTGAGCTGCTCCTGTGCCTTCCTGTGCCAGGGCTGAAGGCTTTAAAGGGGCACGTGCAGGCAAGCGGTGGTTGAGTGCTGGTGGCTGTGGTGAGGAGGGGTTACAGAGCCCCTGGTAGAACATGACGCAGGCTGTCAGGAGTTGCAGGTGTGGTAGCAGCTTGGAGTGAGGGTTCCCTAGGGCTAGTTTTTGACAAAGTAGAAGTAGGTTTTTCAGCAGGAGCTCATTGAGAGGGGCATTTTGCTTGTTAAGCTGACTTGGAGCATCAGTTGAAGGTACTGCTCATGGCAGTAATTGGTGACAATTCAGAGGATTCAGGGTATCAGGAGGGACGTGCACCTCTGCTGAGGCCAGCCAGGTGACAGCACAGGTGCAGAGCAAACTTTTTAACAGGTCACTGAGATATGAAGTGTTAACACAGAACTTTAAGGAAGAATGTTGGCTTTGGCTCTCCAGAAGCCAATTTTGTTTATGTAGTTTCCCAAAAGGCTTTTGTTGAATAGAAAGTTCTGCAGCAAGAGTGTCTTACGTAAAGTGTTCTACTAAGAGACTTGATGTGCTGTAATTTGGTCCCAGAAGCTGTTTTCAGGGACCTGGAGCTGGATTTGAGGGTTTTAACAGCTGTTTTAGAGTATCTTGTCAGCACAAGAACTTGATCAAAATCCTGTAACAATGACAAAATCGGCTTGTTCTGCGGTTAGAGGGCTCTCCATTGTTAGCAAGCAAGGCTGTTGTCGGCAAGTTCACACTTGCATTCTGTGTGTGGCTGCAGAAATCATGGTAATGTCCTGTAAAGACTGAAAATCTGGAGATCCAGGAACTGCAGGGAATCTGAAAGCTTTGTTAAACGTAATACGCGGTGTAGTGGATCTGGAAAGATGGAATCACAGTTCAAATAAAGGAATTGATCTTCTTAGAACAGGTACTTCATTGGGAATGTTGTTGTGCCACAAAAATATCTTGTGTTCATTTGAGCTGTGGGATCCAGCCTGTAACTGCAGAACAGTTTGTCCCCTTGTGCTAAGGAACAAGGTGTTTTATGTTTATGTGGCTGGAGAAAATGGATAAGGAAGTCAGCCCTGTTTTAAGATACTTATGCTTAAGTTTCCATTTTGCTTGGTTTTGTACAGTCAAAGGTTTGGAGTTTTTTTGATTGATCGTAGAATCATAGAATCACTTAGTTGGAAAAGACCTTTGAGATCGAGTCCAACCATACCTGTCCACTACTAAACCATCCCTAAGCACCTCATCATCCTGTCTGTTAAATCCCTCCAGGGATGGAGACTCCACCACCTCCCTGGGCAGCTGTGCCAGTGGCCGAGAACCCTTTCAGTGAAAGAATTTTTCCTAATGTCTAATCTGAACCTGCCCTGGCACTTGTAGACATTTCCTTTCATCCTGTCACTTGTGAGAAGAGACCAACACTCACCTCACCAGGATCTCCTTTCAAGGCAGTTGTAGACAGTGATGAGGTCTCCCCTCAGCCTCCTCTTCTCTAGGCTAAACAACCCCAGGTCCCTCAGCCGCTCCTTGTAGGACCTGTTCTCCGAATAATTTAATGATAAGCTCTGTGGAAAAACTTGTCTTTTGAAAAGAAATGGCTTAGGCTTCCAATTTATGTTAATTATCTTTTTTTTAAGGGGGGAGAATGTCAAGTGTTGGCACAACAGGCTTTGTAAAATCAGATAGTGAGCAAAAATCGCGTTTGGGTTTCTGAAACTGGAAACTGGGTACAGAAATCTAATTTGAGTCTAACTTTAGCATTGGGATTAAACTTGAGCTTTTCTCTCTTGTTGCAATTTGAAATAGAAAATGAATGGAAGTGTTCAGTGTAAACAGTGCTGTTTCGGTCTTTTGGCGGACAATCTGGCCTCCCCACTCTAAAATACACTCCTGCTCGGAGCAGGCTGGCAGATTGAAAGTAAATATTTGAGTGAGAGGTGCTGGGGGGAACCGAGGTGATGTGCTGGGCAGGCGTGACGAGGTGTCTGTGTTGCTGCTCCCAGTTTCAGCCCAGGCACCCAACTCTGCCATCACGGCTCAGACCAGCGTCGGTGTGGCCTCCACTGTCCACCTCAACCCCATGCAGCTGATGACTGTAGATGCCTCTCATGCCCGTCACATCCAGGGCATCCAGCCAGCTCCCATCGGCGCACAGGGGATCCAGCCAGCGCCAATCGGTGCCCAGGGCATTCAGCCAGCACCAATTGGGACACAAGGACTTCACCCCGCTGCACCAATTGGGACACAAGGACTGCAGGCGGCACCAATCGGCGCTCAGCAGCCGCCAGCTGACACCAAGACCTCAGGTAAAGTCCCTATGTTGGACCTAGTCTGAGCCACTCGCCTTTTGTCCTGCAACACTGTCTTTGCCTTTTACTCTGACCAACGACCTTGTTGTAGTCATTCTGGTCCAGTAGTGCACACTAAATACATTCCTCTCATATTCACCAGGCAATTATTTTTACATATTTCTTAATTTATTTCTTTAAGCGTAGCGGGTGGAGTATGTGGGTAGCCTTGAATGGGTTGCTTCCATGGGAAAGACAGGTAGTGCCTGAGCTTAAACAATTCCCTTCAGTAAGGCCTTGGGAGACAAGTCATTTACAAGTAAATGATGTTCTCCAAACTGTTCAGGCTACATGTTAGGTCACAGTAACAATTAAAATATGGCCAGGTACCTTCAGCATTTGGTAACCTGATCCTGGACTGTGACAGAAATCAACTTGCTTTAAAAAATTACTGATGCAACTCCAACAACTTAATGAAGATGTGGGATGCAGCAGCCAAGAGACGATGTCATTGCAAAGCTGGCAGACCCATTGCATGGTGAGTTCCTGACCGTCTAACTCAGGGGTGTCAAACTCAGGGCTCGTGGGCTGAATCTGTCCCTCCACCTTGTTTAATCCAACCCAGCACCTTCTTTCTACCCAGCAGCAGCACCGAGCTCCTTGTCCCTACGCTCCTGCTGGCGCTGGGCACGTGTACAGTGTGTGACACGTTACGCCGCAGGAGCAGGAGAATGGCAGGGGCCGTGAGTTTGACACCCCTGATATAACTGCTGCATCAGTTAGTTGGCCAGATAGGCTTTGGCAGAAGGTCAGAATGTAAACGCAGCTGATGGTGCTTACTTACAGGTGGCATTCATTGCCCTGAGGACTCCACTGGGAGTGTTATTCTGTTGACCCAGTTGTGTTAGTGATCTCCCTGGCAATTTCTGCGTTTTCCATTTCTTCTGGAGAAGATTATTTCCCTAGCAGCAGTTGTTAGGCAGGAGGTAGTTTCCACCTTCCCTGCAGAAGGTTCAGTGATCAGGTTGCCTGTAACAAAGGTATTGCTTACAAAAAGTAGTCTGAAAGCTCTGCAGTTAAAGATGGAGGGAACTGGGGGGAACATGGACAACACGTGCTCTGCGAGCACCTGCTTTGACATCAAATATCCTTAAGTAACTGCTGCTGTTTCTTCTCTGTATCTGTTCTTCTCTCCGCTGTGTCAATGTCCATCCTTCCCAGCAGTAGTCCTGGCAGATGGAGCCACCATTGTAGCCAATCCTATTAGCAACACATTCAACACGGCTTCTGCAGCAACTACCGTCGTGCAAACCCATAGCCAGAGTGCCAGTGCACCAGCCCAGGGCTCTTCCCCGCGCCCGAGCATCCTCCGGAAGAAGCCAACCACGGATGGGTGAGTAGAACTGAAGATGAGGTGGGAATGATGCTTCTATGCAGCCTAGCCTGGCTAAATGGAATCGTAGTGGAGATAAGAAAAGGTTCCAGCAGATTATTCAGTGAGCAGTGGTTGTGAGTGACCTGCTGATCTGTGAAACACACTTCTGCCCCTGAGGCAGGATAAGGTTTTCTCTTACTGTCAGTAATAAAATGAGAAGGATCTTTTGCCTTCTAGCTCTTGAAAGTGGCCTTTTGAGGGAGATTTGAGGCTTTCTTGCTTAGTGTAATAAAAACAAAGACTTCATAATCTACTAAAATTAGAATATCTGTGCTTTGCCTTCAGTGCTTTCCTTGGAAGAATATGTGGATGAGTAGAAAGGATAGGATTAGTGAAATCTGATTAGGAAAAAGGGAGGGAGTAACTTAAACTCTTAAAATATTTTATGTTGTCTGTTGAATTCTAACTGCCTGAATAGAGGCAATAGAGATGTCTAGAATTAACAGTGCATTTCTTCCTGCCTAACAACTGGAAACATTTGGAACTGATGTGTCCTGTGAGACTAAAATTGCATATTTTTTTTGTTTGAGTGGAAACCTTTTTTAATATAGAGAAGCTGCAGGCTGTAAAACTGAAACAAATTAAAGAAGCAGAGGTAGGTCACTAAAGAATGTTCCCATTTGAGAGGTTGATTATTTTCAAGAACAACTTGACTTCCAGCCCCACAGGAGACTGGGTGGTCTCTAGGATACTCTTGTGTGTTCAGCCCTGTGCTGCGTGACATCCACATTCAGGGCTTGAGGTGTTGGAGTCAGGCTTTGACACAATCGAGTCCAGTTAAATGAGGCAGGTGCTTGTCTGAGCACCATTTACTTCCAGTTACTTCGCTCAGTCTTGAAACAGCAATGGAGGACAGTGGCATGGCCAGACCCGACCTCTCTTTGCCTGCTCTTGAAGCCTGGCAGTCTCAGTAAAATGGAAGTAAAGCTGGCCATCCTGGAGAAACCCTAAATGGGGGTGAGACTAGGCCAGAGCAATCTTTTGTTATGAAATAAAACAAAACTTAACTCTAATTTGAAAAGTACAATGAGACACTTTCTGTAGTAGATCAGTAATACTGAAGGCAAGAATGTGATGATACAGCTGTAACTCCTGTCCTGGTTTGGGCAACAGAGCGTCGATACTTTTGCTCTTGGTTGTATTTGCGTTTGCATCTTGGCTCTGTCTCTTACAGGCTGGCAGTGCGGAAAAGCTTAATTCCACCTCAGCCACCTGAAGTAGCCGGCACGCGCGTTGAGAGTACAATGCGAAGCACATCTGGATCGCCAAGGCCTGCTGGGTAAGACTTGAGGCAACAACCAGCTGCACTGTAATAATTGCATTATGTTTGTTTGATTTTGTTTTCTTTGGCTATTGGAGATTTTCCCTTGGTTTTCCCCCCTTTTTCCCTTGGTTTTCCCCCCTTTTTCCCTTGGTTTTCCCCCTTTTTGAAACCATCTATTATGGGTTTGTCAGTGTGACAGACCTGACTAATTCTGCTGTCATCAAACTAAAGCAGTGGCCTTTTAAAAGATGTGGTATTGGCTGTCATTAGAAACAAAAACCCCCTTAGCTCTAGTAAAGATGGCCCTCAAAACATGTTTTTCTGTAATACTTAAAAATTAAGGTCGAAGAAAGGTAAAAATTTCTGCCCTGCATTTATTTATAACTACTATCCATGATAGGAGCTCTTGCAAACAGAGAATGGGGGGCAGTACAGCTTGGGGTGGGAGCTCCTCGTATCTGCAGTGTGAAGCTGCTTTGCTCCTTTCACAAGCGTTTTGAAGTTACCTGGAGTTAGTCATGAGATTTGTTTGTTACAGGGAGTGGAAGAAAACAGCATCTCTAATAAATACAAAGGATTAGAAAGGGAGCTGGGGAGGAAATGAAACTGGGATGATAACCTTCTCCTGTTGTTAAACATGTGATTGAGCGAGGTGTTACTTGCAGGTGCAGGAAAAACTGGATAGTCTGAATCTAGCTTGGCTCGTTCACTTGGTGCTGGGTGGTCATGACTGAGCCGCAGTTAACTTCAGTTTATTTTACTTTCTTTTATGTTACAGTGCCAAGCCGAAACCTGAAATCCATGTGTCCATGGCCACTCCAGTCCCTGTGTCCATGGAGGCAGTGTCTAACCAAGGCGGCGAGCAGCCCACCATTGCGATCCCCCCAACCTCCCAGCAGCCTCCTTCTGCCATTCCAGCAATCATTGCAGCGGCCAGTCCCACCTCGCAGGCTGCAGCAGCACTGTCCACCATTCCAGGAGCTGTCCCAGCTGCTCCACCAACTTCTACCACAATTGTGGCGGCGTCTGCTCCTCCTTCAACCATGAGCGGTGCCCTGTCAGCTGTGCTGGGTCCTGCAGTACCAGAGATAAAAATCAAAGAGGAAATGGAGCCCATGGACATAATGCGACCAGTATCTGGTAGGTGGTTGTTCATCGGATTGCTTCTTTTATGGAGAAATTAGGAGGATTTTAACACTTCCATCCTGAAAATGAATTCACATCTCTTTCATGGTAGCACAGAACACCAATCAAAGGGTTCCTCTATGCCTTGTTACTCATAGAGGAGTTCTTTGCCTTCTTCCTAATCTCCCATGAAATCATTTGTTACTGTGACTGCTCTGTTTGGGTTCAAATGATCTAGCTCCAAGGTTCTATGTGGATTCCTTGCTTAAAATGCACATATGTAGCAGCAGGACCAACGTGTTGTGGATTGGTTCAGTTCATTTCAGTTTTCTGACAAATCCTGCTGTTCAGGTCCAAGGGCCTTTCTTGTATATGAAATCAGTGACCAGAGGGGGACTTCACAGGGCCTGCCTGTAATTCATGGGTATTGTCTCTAGAACTCGTTAAAATGTGCATTATCTTGCCTTACTTATGCAGCCTGGCTGTTGTTGCTGTCAGAGGGCCTGATCAGTACAATTCAGATCTGTATGATTTCGGGTCAGGCACTACACAGCAGCAAACCGATACAAATGCATCCCACATTCATGAGTATCAGAGTTCCGGCTTAGCTGTTGGCTTCATTGCTCTCCTTAAAGCTCTGTGGTGGCAGAAGCTGCTTGCTACAGAAGTCTGGAGCACAGCCAGACAGCATTAAGCGCTTCATGGTTCTTTTGCCTCTTACTGGCAGCTGTGGATATGCCAAATTGTCAAGAGATCCCATCCCAGAAACTTCTTCCTGCGGTCTTTGTCACAGGTGATTGAGCTTTTCCCTCAGAGTGCCACAGTGTTTCCTCCAGGTTCCTGCTGCTCTGCTGCCCACCTGGAGGTGCGTTGGTGGGTGCAGTAGCCTGCTGACAGCATTCTCGCAAGGGGAGTACTGTAGTCCTGATCTGATTGCATGTGACTGTACGTGTGTTACAGAAGGGAAGGGATGTGCCTGCTGTTGCCTGCATACAAAGATGTCCCTTTTTTTTTTTTTTTTTTTTCCTTTTTACAGTAACACAGGATAGACGTTGGCATCGATTCCTTTTTTGTAGCATTAAACTAAGTTAAGATTCAAATACAAAGGAAATGAGGCATAGTTGTTTCCACTCTCATTCTTTATGCCTTTGCACGAGACACTAAAGACCTTAGCATATAGGCTTATCCTAGCAACTACTACTGGCATAATATCTGGCCTACACGCATGGAGCTGAAGTGCTCATACTCTTCTTCAAGCTCTGAAACAGGAACCACTGTTGGAGGTAGAGTTCAAACAGTATCAGTGTGTTACCTTCGCACTGCTGATGGTTTGTGCTCTTTTTTTTCTCTCTACTTCCTCTCAGCAGTCCCTCCTTTGACTACAAGTACCGTGTCTCCGTCTTTGGCATTGCTGGCCAACAATCTTTCAATGCCTCCAAGTGATTTGCCGCCTGGTGCCTCCCCAAGGAAGAAGCCCCGCAAGCAGCAGCACGTCATCTCCACAGAGGAGGGGGACATGATGGAAACAAACAGCACTGACGACGAGAAGTCCACTGCCAAAAGTTTGCTGGTGAAGGCAGAGAAGCGCAAGTCTCCTCCAAAAGAATATATAGGTGAAGTCATCTCTGATGCTCTTTCCTATTCCAGTATCTGTATTTTCTCTTCTGTTTGCTTCTCAGGGAATTTGCTCTCTCGTTCTCCTGGTTCATAGATAAAAATAATACAGAATCCAAGTATCTGTTCCCAGCATTTTCTGTATAGCCATGCTGCGGGAAAATTACCTTTCTCAAGGCAGATCATGTATGGTTGGACTCAATCTTAAAGGTCTTTTCCAACCTAGACAACTCTGTGATTCTGTGTGAGCGCTCACTCACCTTCTGCTGCAGTTATTGTGTCATGCTGTTCTCCTGCTTTCACCTAGTTAATAAAAGGGTTCTCCCTGGCTCCTTTTCCAGATGAGGAAGGTGTGAGATACGTTCCTGTGCGTCCAAGGCCGCCTATCACGCTGCTCCGTCATTATCGCAATCCTTGGAAAGCTGCTTACCACCACTTCCAGAGATACAGTGATGTCCGGGTCAAAGGTCAGTCCGCTTCTTGTAGCATGTCAGCTTTATTCATCCGGGATGAATGGCTTCAGCAGCCCTGCTGAGGGTGTCTTGGGAGCATTCTCAGTGAGCTGGTGTTGATAAGCAATCTCACAAAACTTGGAAAATGAGGCTTGACCAAGCAAGCTGATGATTTTCATTAGTGAGGTGTTGCCTGAATCTATTCTGCTCTCAGGATTAAGGAGGAAAGAAGGGACAGACGCTACGTAAATTAGTTTTGTAAAAGGAAAAATTGTATGGTTATGGAATAACCTGTTCACATACAGCGACAGAAACTTAGTAAAGAAATGAATCCTTAAAGCAGTGGCGTGCTGTTGTGATGTACTACAGTTTGGCTTTCCGATTTTCTTACCACCCAACAAACTTGCTAGTTTAATGAAAAACTTTCTAGATTTAGCATAACTTATCTTGTCAACTAACACAAGGGCTTTTAGAGAGGATTTTTTTCATACTATGAGGAAAATTGAGATCAGATGCTGGGGTTTAGGCTTTTTAGCTAATATCTTAACATTTTTAAGCAGTTTGGGTTTTAGAGCAGTTTGGATTTTCACAGGTGTGTAAATACATGAAAAGAGGGAGTATTTCCGAGGTAAAGAATGAACCTTTCAATTTTTCACTCGGGGTGTTTGAAACACTGAGCGTAACTTTTCTGGAAATACAGATAACCTATTAATAAGTGAGAGCAGCGGTCAGATCCGTGGCAGATGGGTAGCTTTTCCTGTATGAATCAAAATGTTGCGTATCCTCATTTCTTGGGATGTATGGAGAGCAGAATTTGGGTCAATGCTTGTATTTGAGAAGAGACACCTGATGAACTCCTGCAATTCAAATAACATGTGTTTGTGTTTTCCGGTGATAGAAGAGAAGAAGGCGATGCTACAGGAAATTGCCAATCAGAAGGGTGTATCCTGCCGGGCACAAGGGTGGAAGGTCCATCTCTGTGCAGCACAGCTACTGCAGCTGGTAGGTGAATGGGGCTCACCAGCTCCCTACAACGCGGGGTACACGGAGTTGTCTAAGACAGGAGGATGTTTTTACAGAGTCAGTACATGGTCATCTGGCACTGGGATACTATAAAGGAGCTGGTGTATAGTGCCCAAAGGGAGCGGGACGTGCTTTCCCCTTTCTCAGGAATGTGGTGGAAGTGGCTTGGAAACTTAGAGTGTTGGTTTTGATCCAGACATAAGAGCTGATGTATTTTGTACAGATGATCAAAATTGGCAACTCCCTCCTGCCGATGCACAGGTCTGAAGAAGCGTCCGTTTGGGATGGTGCGGCTGATCTGAGGAGGCAGCACTGATCCACATTCCTGGATGCTTCTGTTTCAGGTTGGGGGTGAGGTAGGTGCTCTGCATTCTAGCACCAAACTCCCCAAAACCTCTGCATTCCTGGAATAGTATTGTGAGAAACAGGGGAAGCAGTTCTGTTCAGGATCCATGTTTTTTCAGAAGTGGAGAAATCCGGTACATGGGATGTCAGTAAGAATGATAGTGCCACACTCCACATCGGAGTCTCCACCTTCTGAATTATTGACACGAGCAGCCGAGAGGGGAACAGGTTATCATCTCTGTGGAGCTTTCTTAATGCGGGCGAATGCTTTCTGGCCCAGAGGTGAACCTGCTCATGAAGGATTCATGTCTTTTAGACGGACCTGGAGCACGATGTGTATGAGAGACTGACTGCCCTGCAGGAGGGACTCATTCCTAAGAAAAAGGCGGCAACCGATGATGACTTGCATCGAATCAATGAGCTAATACAGGTAAGTTTTTCTGCCCTCCCAGCCCCGCAGAACTGCTTACCCATAACTACAGAACATCCTACCACAGTTAGTAAGAACTAAAGCTGTCTTAATAAACACACATAGGTACAATTCCTGCGTTTACAGTGCCACCAGTTAACGAGTGGCATTAGGAACAGGTACAGGGATTGCTTAGGCTAGAGCAGGAGTGTCAAACTCGTGGGCTGCATCTGGCCCTCCACTTTGTTTCATCCAGCCGTCCACCGCTGGGGGCAGCGCCAAGCTCCTTTCCCCTGCACTCCTGCCAGCACTGGTCATGTGTGCAGCGTGTGTTGTGCGTTATGCTGCAGGAGCAGGAGCACAGCAGGAGCCGTGAGTTGGGCACCCCTGGGCTAGAGATTCTGCTGATAATGACAAGTGTTTCATTTCAGGGGAATATGCAGAGGTGTAAACTTGTAATGGATCAAATCAATGAGGCTCGAGACTCTATGCTAAAGGTCTTGGATCACAAGGATCGTGTTCTGAAACTTCTGAACAAGAATGGAACTGTCAAGAAAGTATCCAAGTTAAAGCGAAAGGAGAAGGCATAAAAGCCAGAATAATAGTGACTCTGGAAATGGAGAACGTGTACAGAATGGAATTGAACCTTTTTGTAGTTTGGGTTTCTTTTTTAAGCAGAGCATCTGAATAAAAAGGATGAGTTTAGGGAACAGATGGCAACAGATGGACATGTGAAGCCTGGTGACCTGAAGGGATTGTCACTGATCTGTCATAATGAACAAATATTTCTCTCAGGCTCATCCATTTTTCAAGTCTTTTCAGTCCCATTTGTTTAAACCCCCAATGTGTCAGTGCCTACTAATTGGAACTAGCGATGCCGTGTGTGGTGGGCAGTGCGCGCCTCCTACTGCAGTGTAGGGATCAAGGAACACAAGGTGTGTGCGCACCTGTAACGCAGGAGGCTCTGCAGGGACACCAGGAAGCTGACATACAGGGATCGACCCAGGCAGCAGCCATGCTTCAAAGCAGTGAAAATGACATCACTTTCAGTTACCCCATTTGGTTCTTGTTCTTCTGACCTTCCAGTGTCTGACGTAGCCTTCTTAACCCAGTGCCACTGCACTAGGAGATCTGCCACGTTCAGAATCTCCAATGGTGCAGAAGTCCTAGCTGTCAAGGTAAAAAAATAAAAAATATAAAGAAAAGGAAAAGAGTAGGAGGGGAATCATTTCAAAGTGGTTTTGTAGTGTCTGTGTGCGTGTCTGTGTTGGTGCTCTGGGATACTTGTTTTGAAGTACCTCTTGCAACAGAGGGCTTCCTGTAGCTGGTGTAATGTTAATTGTATGTACCGCATAAATCCTGAAAACATTAATAAAGGACTTGGAGGTTTTTGTATGTGAGCAGTTGTATGCCTTTATACTACTGAAACTGTTCAGCCTGTGACCTCAAAAGCAAGTTAAAGCCGTGAAAGAAGCTTTTTTGTCGACAAAAAACTGATTGCTGGAAAGTATTTAGCCTCCTGTACTGAAGAGGGAAGGATAACTTCATTCACTTTTCTGTTCCTAAAGACAGAATATGCATTGCTCCCCAGGCACTTGTGCATTTAACCTTAATTTTTTAGGAAGCTGCCAAATCAGTTCATTTTTAGTTTCCTCAGCAGGAGGCTTTGTTTCATGAACTAATTCTGTTTTAAGAATACTTTTTTTTGCCTCATATGGTCAAAGGGCTGTTATCTTGACTTTATTCAGAACTGAGTTCTTTCAGGTGTTAGATTAGGAAAAAAAGGTATTTAATTCCTTATTTTTAACTTCTTAACCGGAAAAGTGTGTAGAATGTTTGTTTTCACACTGTTTTGGTGCCGTAACATGCAAAAAAACCAACTTATTTCCCCTTTGTCTGGGTGGCAAATTCATTTTGATATTAGCTTGATTTAACTTTTTAAAACAAAAACATTTCCATTGTAAAATACGATTCTAGTGTGATGATAGTGTAGCTTTGGTAGTAGGAAAGTTAAGATAACTGCTAATTTCCCTGGCTAGGAGAACATCAAAGTCCCTGCAGGTTTCAATTCCAGGTTGTGTGTGTGTACATGTGTATTTTGAAGTGCAGGAGACTGGCATGGCGCAAATGAAAATGTGAGAGGTAAGACATGAAATGGTGGGATTCAAATTTCTTGTGTTTCGGGAACAGAACGCACAATCCATCAAGTGTTTGACGTCACAGTAATAAATTCCTGCCACTCCACTGTCAGTGCAGTCTGCAGGAAGCTTGCTCACTATTACCAAGTTACCTTTTTTAGGGATGAGACCTTGTTTTGCATCAGTGGCAAAAGGATTTTGGGTGAAATCCAAGGTAGTGCCAGGAAATGGTGAGTTATGGACAGACATGGACTGTGGGATTCAAGGCACCCTCAGCAAGTTTGTAAACGACACCAGGTTGTGTGGTGTGGTCAACACGCTGGAGGGAAGGGATGCCATCCAGAGGGACCTGGACAGGCTGGAGAAGTGGGGCTGGGTGAACACTATGAAGTTCAACAAGGCCAAGTGGAAGATCCTCCACCTGGGTCACAGCAATCCCAAGCACAATTACGGGCTGGGCAGAGAACAGATTGAGAGCAGCCCTGAAGAGAAGGACTTGGGTGCTGGTGGATGAGAAAATTGACACGAGTAGACATTGTGTGCTCACAGCCCAGAAAGCCAACTGTGTCCTGGGCTGCATCCAAAGCAGTGGGACCAGCAGGGTGAGGGAGGGGATTCTGCCCCCCTGCTCCACTCTGGTGAGACCCTACCTGGAGGCCTGTGTTCAGTTATGGATTCCTCAGCACAGGAAGGACATGGATCTGTTGGAGCAAGTTCAGAGGAGGCCATGGAGATGATCCAAGGTCTGGAGCACCTCTGCTATTGAGGAGAGGCTTGAGAGAGTTGGGCTTCTTTAGCCCATGGAAGAGAAGGCTGGGGGGAGACCTTAGAGCAGTTTCTGGTACTGAAAGGGGCTCCAGGAAAGCTGGGGAGGGGCTCTTGATCAGGGAGTGCAGTGGTAGGATGAAGTGGGACAGTTTTCAGCTGAAAGAAGGGAGATTGAGATGAGATCTTGGGAAGAACTGTTTTCCTGTGAGAGTGGTGAGGCCCCAGCACAGGTTGCCCAGAGAAGTGGCAGCCCCATCACTGGAGATGTTCAAGGCCAGGCTGGATGGGGCTTTGAGCCCCCTGATCCAGTGGGAGGTGTTCTTGCCCATGGCAGGGGGGTGGGACTGGATGATCTTTAGGGTCCCTTCCAACCCAAACAGTTCTGTGGTTTTGATTTTGGGGGGAAGACAGAGCAGGACTGAGCACTGTAGTTCCACTGTAATACTTGAAAGGATTAAGAGCAAGGTTTTAATTTCTGCAAGCCTATATCAATCTGATTCCTGGAGAAAATTTCTGTAGTAACCTTAGCTTTTCTAAACTGGTGTTCAAGGCATTCATCTCAACTGGAAGGATTATGCTGTTCCATAGCCTCCCAACGGTGGTGATTCCAGTGCTGCAGACACCATGCAGGTTCTACAGGAGAAAGAGCCACCTGCACTTTATTTCCAACCAGAAACGCAGTTCACATCTTAGTGGCCAGGGCTATTTTTACCTCAGTCTTTGCAAGTGAAAACCACAGCGACACCAGTGCCAGGCCGGGACAATGGATTAACCCTTGGGCTCACTGGGAGCTGCTCCTGTCCAACTGTCCCCTGTGCAGCCGGCCTGTGGGCTCCCCCTACCTGCCCCTGCCTCAGCGGGGCTCCTACTGATACTGAAAATGCCAGCAAATGAACTCTCTATGACTCCTTTTATAATTTTAGAAAGTATCCTTTATTTCAGCGCTGGACACATGAGGGAATGATTTCCATCAATCATGCATAACAAGACAAGAGCTGGAACAGAATGTATTTCCCACCTACATGCATGTGTATAAATTTTCCCAGAAATCTTATGTATATTCTATTACTTTCCAAGGACTGATTTTAATTTCATTATGAATGTCACAACAGTCAAATCTCTGCTTATTGGAGCTTTGAAGCTGGCTCCATGTGTGACCTTGTATTTTAGATAGGGAAATACTTCAAAGAGAGGGAGACACATCTGTTCACCACAGATCATACTTTAAACAAGCCATTATCATTTTTCTTTGAACATTGCCTGGGAAAATACTATTTAAAAAAGCATGCTATCAGGCTTGGGGGAAAGTGGCTGAAAAGCTGCCTGGTGGAGAAAGACCTGGGGGTGATGGTTGACAGCGGCTGAACATGAGCCAGTGGTCTGCCCAGGTGGTGAAAAAGGCCACCAGCATCCTGGCTTGGATCAGCCACGGTGTGGCCAGCAGGAGCAGCGTTTGCAGGGTTTGAGCAGGATTGTAGCCCTGGGCTCTGCGCTGGTGAGGCCGCACCTCAGATCCTGGGTTCAGTTTTGGGCCCCTCGCTCCAAGAATGACATTGAGGGGCTGGAGCGCATCCAGAGAAGTGAATGGAGCTGGGGAAGGGGCTGGAGCCCAGGGGTTCTGGGAGCGGCTGAGGAACCTGGGGCTGTTTAGCCTGAAGGAGGCTGAGGGGAGACCTCACGGATCTCTGCAGCTCCCTGAGAGGAGGTTGTGGTGAGGTGGGTGCCGGTCTCTTCTCCCAGGGAACAAGTGACAGGATGAGAGGAAATGGCCTCAAGTTGTGTCGGAAAACATTTTTAGGAAACTATTAGGAACAGTCTTAGGAAACATTTCTTCACTGACAGAGTGGTGAAACACTTGCACAGCTGCCCAGAGAGGTGGTGGAGCCCCATCCCTGAAGGAATTTGACAGATGGGCAGACGAGTTTCTCAGGGATTTGGTTTGGCAGTGGACCGGTACTGCTGGACTCCACGATCCCAAAGGTCTTTCCCTACCCAACACCTCTGTTTGTCCCCAGCGCTGAGCCTACTGCGGGATGAACCAAAAGAGAAGGTAAGGGCAGAGAGTAGCGGGGACTCCCCGCCCCCCTCTTCCCGGAATGGTCGGTTCCAGGCGCGCGCCCCGCCCCTGGGGCCCGCCAGCCAATGGCGATGCAGCAGCTCCGCCACGTGACCGCTTCCCCTCTTCCCGGCTCCGCGCGCGCGGGCGGGTGGGGGAGCCTCTGGCGCTTTGTTTGTCCTCTCACGTGCGGCGCGTCACATGACGCGGGCAGGGAGACCGGCCCCCGCACGCCCTCCGACGGGGAGCGGAAGTGGTGCGTCTCTATGGTGGGTAGCGTGCCAGAGCGCCCACCTCGCCTCGTCTCTATGGTCGCGCGGGCCGACGGGAGGCGGGCGGACCATGCCCCTCTTCCCTCCTTACCTCACGGGCGGGGAGGAGGCGCCGGCACCGCGGAGGCCTCGCGCCGCGCCGCCCGCTCCCCGCTCCCCCGTGGAGCTTCGCCCGGGTCCAGGGCTCCATGAGGCGGGAGAGGACGGAGGCGGCGGGGCAGCAGCGGCGGCGGCGGCGCTGAGGCCGAGGAGGAGCCGCGGCCGGGACGGGCGCAGGAGGTGGGGTGTGAAGGGGGGCGGCGGGGAAGGGGTTAATGGGGAAGTGAGGGGGCAGAGGGGAATGGGTTAATGGGGGAGTGAAGGGGATAGTGGGAAAAGGTTAACGCGATGAGGATCAGTGGGAGAAGGGGTTAATGAGGAGGTGACAGGGACAGCAGAGAAGAGGTTAACGGAGGTGTGAGGCGCAGTGGGGAAGGGGTTAACGGGGGTCTGAGTAAATGGCAGGGAAGGGGTTAACGATGGAGTGGGGAGGATAGCGGGGAAGGAGTTAATGGTAGGTGAGGGGGAGAAAGGGTTAACGGGATTGTGAGGGGGCAGCGCGGGGAAGGGGCTAATGGGGTCTTTAGGGACGGCAGGGAAGGGGTTAACAGGGATGAGGGGCAAAAGGGAAAAGGGTTAATGGCTGTGGGGATGGCGAAGAAGAGGTTAGCGGGGGTGTGGGAGGGTAAGGGATTAACGGAGTGGGGAGCAGGGAAGAGATTAACGGGGGAGTGAGGGTACAGCGGGAAAAGGATTAACGAGGGTGAGGGGTACGGCAGGGAAGGGGTTAACAGTGTGATTAGGGGACGACGGGGAAGGGGTTAACAGAGGAATGATGGGGAGGTGGGGAAGGGGTTAACAGGGGGTGGGTGAGGAAACGGTGGGGGTGGTTCGGCTGCTCGGAAGCGGGTTTCCCTGCAGGAGTTGCTCCCAGGCCACGTGCGAGGAGAGTGATGATAAATAACTGATTCCCCCTGCAGGGCTGGCCATGGTGGGAACTCGCTTCTCATCTTCTCTGGGCCCGTGGGTAACTTCCCACAGGCGCTGGGGAGCACGGCACGTTCCCTTCTTCAAAGTTCTGCTTTTGTTGTTGGGAAGAGAGAGAGCAGAGGGAGAAGGGTGACTTTCATCATGTTGGGGAAGCTTCCTCCTGCTCGTGTTGGCTCTGCAGCAGTTTTGAGTAATGTGATTTTTCTAAAATTTGTGGATTGTAAGACCTCACAGCAGCCTTCTAGTCCTTAAAGGGGCTCCAGGAAAGCTGGGGTGGGACTCTTGATGAGGGAGTGCAGGGACAGAAGAAGGGGGAACGGTTTTCAGCTGAAAGAGAGGCGATTTAAATGAAATCTTAGGAGGAAATTTTTCCTGTGAGAGTGGGGAGGCCCTGTCCCAGGTTGCCCAAAGAACTGGTGGCTGCCCCATCCTTGGAGGTGTTCAAGGCCAGATTGGATGGGACTTTGAGCCCCCTGATCCAGTGGGAGGTGTCCTTGCCCGTGGCAAGGGGCTGGAACTGGGTGATCTTTAGGGTTCCTTCCAACCCAAACGATTCTGTGATCCTATAAAACTGTTCCTCGTGCAGGTTATCGCTCTAGAACCTTGAAGTGAGGACTCCTAAGCAGAGCAAGCACTGCAAGTGTACATGTTTGGTGTTAAGTGGCACCTCTCTCTCTCTTTCTGTGTCTCATACCCATTCTGGTCCAGTTCAGGTTTGCGTTACTCTTAGGATGGCTGGTGAAGCCTCATGGATACAGCTTGTAGTGTTTGCAGGTGCAGAGAAAGGAGTTGTTGCACTGTGGGTTTCAGCATGTGTCACCCCCATTCGGTGCCCATGCTGTCATTTCAGCCCCCAGCAGGATACTTGGCAGAGCTGGAGGGATGCCCTGCTGTTTAAAGAAGTAGCCTGGTCCTTACAAGAGCTGAGTGTGACTTCCAGTTCTCCACAGCGTTCTGTTCTCTGTGACTTGTGTGTCTTTGCTTTTAACCCCATTTGACAGATGGGGAATTGTCTTTCCCTCCCTTTGTGTGTTTAGATCTCATGGTGATGATGACATTACACTGAATTAAGTTTCTACCCTTGACATCTGGCACTTCCCTATCCTTGTTCATTTTTGTCTGCAGAGGCTTTCCTCCCTGTTTGTTCCACCCCTTTTTGTGATGCAAGAGCTTGCATTCTCTGCAAGCAGAACACCCTTCTGGGTTTCCTTTTTGTACCATATCTGTTTCCTGCCGTTACCACTTCCTTCTCTCCAGACTGTATGCGGTCTGAAGCTCTTCCTCTCCTCATATCCCGATGGCACACCCTGCACCTTTACTTATGAGCACCATTGGGTTGCTTCATCCTAGAAAGTTAAGGCAGATCTTGGTTCAGGGAGTCTGGAACACAATCAGTTGTTTGGAAAATGGTGGTTTGGTGCTTGTAGCTTCTCTTTGTGTCTTGCTTAGGCAAGTGCTAAATCAAGGGCAGCACCCCTGGGAGTCAGGCCCTGGAGGCATCATTCAGAGTTGTCGCTCTTCTGTTGAGAACAGGGAAGGGAAATGTGCTTGGGGATTTCCAGTAGCTCATTTTTTGTTGGTGCAGTCATTGACACAGGGAGAACGGTGATCCGGAAAAGTGGTGGATGGGGTGTAGCTGTTGGCCAAAGGGTCTTTGTCTTTTGCTCTGTTGTTCTCCTACCATTTCGTTCCCTTCAAGGGAAGGCTGATTATGTTTTTGTGATGAGCTGCCTGTTACAGTGTTCAGCACACTTCACCAATAACTTTCAAACTGTGATTCCATGCATGTTGTTTACACACTCTCAATTCGTGTGTGAAAACACCCTTTCTGCTCGCTGAACTGGTTTTAATTCTGTACTGGGTTGTGTGTTGCAAGGGTTTTCTTCCTATTTTTGTTGCAAAAGCAAACCTCGCTGACACCTCAGCAGAAGCAAGGAAGTGGCTGTTGTTTTTCACCTGTAACCATTTTGTGTATTGCTTTTTCCTCCCCCACCCCCTCTTTTGCCAGGGTTTTGCAGTGCTCCAGGCAGCAAGTTTTGAAGCAGGATGGGCAAAAGACGCTGTGTTCCTCCACTTGAGCCCAAGCTGGCAGCTGGCTGTTGTGGGGTAAAGAAGCCTAAACTGTCTGGGAGTGGAACGCACAGTCATGGGAATCAGGCCACAACTGTACCGGGCTCCAGTTCAGGTCCTCTTCAGAACCACCAGCATACAGATGGGAATAATGGAAGGGAGAACGTATCTGACTTGACTTTGGGCCCAGGAAATTCCCCAATTACTCGAATGAATCCCACTTCAGGAGCTCTGAGCCCACTTACTCGGCCCAATGGAACTGCCAACAGCACCAAGAACCTGGTGGTGACAGCGGAGATGTGCTGCTACTGCTTTGATGTACTCTACTGTCATCTCTATGGTTTCCCTCAGCCACGACTTCCTCGATTTACCAATGACCCCTAGTGAGTAAATCCATATGCGGGAGGAAAGCTGAGAAACCAGCATCAGAGCTGTGGTTTGACTGGGGAGGAATGAGTGGTTTCCTGTGGAAAATGGGAAAATTGGTATGCAGAGAGGGAGGAGGGCGTTCTGCAGCTTGCTTTGTCTATCAGAAACAAAAAATGAAGTGCTGTAAGCCCCTTAAATAGTCAAAATATTCCGCTTTGTTTGTTGGAGGAGGTGAGTGGAGCGGTGAAGTGTGGCCTTCGAGGGAGAATGTCCTTAGCTCTACAGAGGGAGAGCCAGGCAAAATGTGAGGGAGCATGGTGCCACTTCAGCTTGCAGTCTGATGCATTGTGTGAGACAGTGCACGCTTTATTGAGGAGCGCAAGCCCAGTTGGTAATATTCTGTTTAAGTCTGCCCCTTCTTTGTAAATAGATCCCTCTGCAAAAATTTACTGCACCGTGCCTCCCATGAAATTGTGCTGAAAGAAAGATTGAAACTGAAATTAAGAGTTTTCAGAAAAGAGTAAAATAAGATCATTAATTTTGAGAGGATCCTGCTTCTGATGTCAGGTGCTAACTTTGTGAAGGGAGAGACTTTCTTCTGTGAAGCAAGTGAAAGGGAATAATTTCTAGGTTAAATGGGGTTAGCAGGGAGGGGAGCCAAAAATTTGGCAGTAGTGAAACTGGAAAACTGTGTTATGGAGATAGTGCTAGTTGAGCAATATGGAGAGAAATGGAGAGTTAACTTTCAAGGGCGATACGAAGGTTAAGAAGAAAGGAGGTGTGAATGAGAAGTGAGGAGAAGGATTTATGAAGGTGTTTTGCTTTGGTAAAATTTGTGTATCTGCAGGTTGAATGCGTAGGTGTGGAAATGCTAACGTTAAAATGTTTTGTGGAAGAATTATATGGAGAAGATGCATGACAGATATGCCTTCCGACACTCCTCCAGGGGCCACCTCCAGAACAACAGACAGAATAAAAAGTTGTTGCCATCCTTAATTTCAGTTAATGAATTTTAAATTGATGTAAAGGAATGTTGGCTTAAACAGGTCAAGGACTTTCTCCATGTATTGAATGTCTCCCCACCTTATTGGCTGTCAGTGTCAATGTAGATTGTGCATCCATGCAGTTATTATCTGAGCAGGATTATGGATACATGTTCTGAATGCTGCTGCAGACTAAGCTGTTTAATATTGTAAATACAAGTGAAGGGAGAAATACTCTGGACTGGAATATAGAATAGTTCCAGGGACTCCCCAGACAGAGGGAGTTGTTGTTTTTCATACCTAAGCTAAGAATCCTTTTAGAAAATGATGCATTAATCTACTTATTATTTTGTCACTTGAAATACAAAGGGTTTTTTTTATTTTGTTATTGTTCCGTTCTTCAGTCAATAAGAGAGATTATTTTATAGAGATTCATTCTTCTGGCGTTGAAGGAGATTTCTAGCTGTTTTTGTTGCTGTTCTTGTTGACTGGTTTCAAAAAAGGATGTTCTTTCAGGAATCTTAGCCGTTTGAATTTTATGCCCAAATTTGAGAAGTTAAAAATCATTCATTGGGTATTTCTGTGCTGATAACTGGAAACTCTTTCAGATCTGCAATCCAAAGCAAAAGCAGCTCTTCTCTTTTCCTCCCCTCCAGGCAAATGCCTGTCTGAATTTTCTTGTGTTTCAGCATTTGTGCTGTTGCTTCTAGTGAACAGTTGGATACACCGCAGGGAAAAGAGTGGGGTTTGCTCTCTTGTGGAGCAGCACACGGGGATAATCTGTCACACTTGAGACAGTCATGTAATGAACTTCAGGCCGAATGTTACCAATTATAAAAGTAAGCAAAGTGAAAATACATCAGTCATTTGCATTGTTGTCCTTTGTAACATGATTAATGTCGATGTAAGAGATCTTTGAACAAAACAAAGGTATGTACCAGAAATCTCTCTGGACAGCAGAAGAGAGACTGGTGATGGAAGGAACAGAAGGATGCAGGGGTTTGTCCCAACTCTTTCTCATAAACGGTCTTTTAAATTGGTGCTGAACATTCAAGTAAAGATAGAAGTAGTTGTGGAGGTCAGGATTCTGCATGAACAGAGTAGTAACGTAGAAGATACAGGGCTGTGACTTGAACACTACCATGAATTCCAGTTACCAACCTGAGAGGATATGCACATGAACTGTAATCTGGATGGGAATTATGGCATGGGTAGGTACCTGTGGAGTAAGGGAACCTCACCTACATCTTAGCAGTGATATTCACACATCTATGTAGAGAAGATGTGATTGCAAGTCTTGTTATGTCTAGATTAATGAAAAAAATATCCCCTTTGCTATTCAGGTTACTGAAGGCC
The DNA here is from genome assembly GCA_033558235.1 of Neomorphus geoffroyi. Classification (NCBI taxonomy): domain Eukaryota; kingdom Metazoa; phylum Chordata; class Aves; order Cuculiformes; family Neomorphidae; genus Neomorphus; species Neomorphus geoffroyi. The sequence continues at coordinate 7,516,047 of JAUMJM010000012.1, read as the reverse complement.
TTACAATTTTGAACCCATGTAGCTTGCAAGTAGTTAATTGGTCACTTCTTCCACTTTTGTACTTGTCTTGGTTTTTTAATAATAGATATTACAAACTGGTACTAAACTACACCATGCAAGTTTCTAGTTGCCATGCAAGACAAATAATAAGATACTTGCATCACAGAATCTGGACTGTAACAGGTTTTTTACTGGTAAAAGCTGATTTCTGCTTTGAACAAACTATATTTTGCTACTTAAAAATTCCCTTTGTAGTTGCAACTGGAAAGGCCAGTCTTTAGTTGCTGGAATTCCCATCTCCTAAGCCTAGCAAACTCTCAACAAATGCACCTAAGTAGGATGTTGTGGCTGGGAGGAAAGCAGTTGCCGTAATCTGTTCAGGATGTGACTGCAGAGTGCTGGTAAGTGCTCTTGGGTGAACTTGGCCCGAAGATTGTTGTGACTTTTCTTAGTGCATCTGGGAAATAGAGGGGCTCTGGAACAATAGACTTATTGTCAGCTGCACCTGCAATTTGCTGAACGCATGTATTCTTCAGATACAGAAACAAAGCCTTTCTACAGAGAAAAACTTTAAAGTAGGGAAATTTTATATACTTGTACAAAACCATATATCTTATTTTTATGCCTCAGTCGGTATGACCACAGTGAAAAATTGTTTAAAATGTGCTTTAAGGTATTTTGAAATATGACAGCCTTCTGAATGTTATTATCTGGTCCTTTCTGGTAATATGTCTTCTATTAAGGATGCAGAAAGCTGTGTCACAGCTCAGTGGAAACATTTTTTGGAAGGAGACAGGTGAATTTGAAACGTGAACCTGTAATTTGAATTGGAGAAGAGAAGGAACTTAGATTTGTATTCTGCCCAGGATGCTTTTCATTTTCTGTCTCCTCTTTTCTGTTTGGGCAGAGTTTTGCATAGGCTAAGTAATGACTTCAAAACTTTCATTAGGTTGAGCTGAATTTCCACTGAGCTTGTTACAGTGATGTTTCTCAGAAATCTCCTCTGTAAGCTTAGTATCTTTTTTTGGTAAGCTTTCTAATGTATTTTCTTATACTCTGTTTCTGTTTTGTTTAAACATATGGTAGCTAGATGAAAATCTAGAGGAATGATATCCCGAAATTGCCTTGAAGTATTGTTGGAAAACTGGAACAGTAAATCTTGTGTCTTAGTCAGGCACCCATGAGGTGGTCAACAGTTGTAGAAGAATGATTCAACTTCCTTTGTGGGCTTTCATATGTGAAATACTTGACAATTATCACTGAAGGGCTGTTTGGTATTTTGGGTAGTACTGCTGCTGGTCACAGCTGGTAACGAGATGCTGCACAATGAATTTATGCTGTGATAGAGTTTTCATCCCATTGTTGCCCTGAGGAACACCACTGGGCATTGCGTTGTCACTAAGATTTAAAGTGTGTTCTAACTACTGCGACATAAGAAGCTCTGTTGCCTTTATTTCAGAAATCATCCACACCCTGCTGATTTTGTCCGAACAGAATGCTTTCATATTTTTTTTAATGTTTACTGCAGAAATATATTGCTTACAAGAGCTTCAAGAGTTTGAGGGAAGCAGGTGTCTGTGCTCTGATGTAGAATCAGTTATTCTGTTTTCATGTTTGGAACTCCTGCCAATGTTTGTTTAATTTCAGAACATTATTTTCTCAACAGTGCATGTTCTGTATCTTATTACTTACCTTTTAAAGTTCAATAGAAATCCATAGATTGATGTTTGGAATCACTAACAACGAACTTCTTATTTATGCTTGGGTTCAAAGTGACTGCATATTCATTACTCTCTAATCTGAAAAAGTAAGATCAGTCATCCCGGTTTTATAAGTAGATCAGCATCGTCAATCACCTTACAAAGCTTTCCAGATGTTTGGACATTCTATAGAGCTGCAGCCACCACTATCCTTTCTTTATTCTTTATCTCTACAGCTGTTTGCAGCTTCACGCACTTCTGTAGACGTGAACTACTTGTGTTTAATTTTCACAGTTGTCTTTGTCTGTTCACCTCTTCACAGAGTTCTTCCGAATACTGTTGTTCTTGTTCTTGGGGGCTTAGCCATGGCTTCTGGTTTAACAGATTGAAATGCACCTGCTGAATTTGAGAATCTACTGTTACATCTGTAAAGTCATAATAGTAGGCAGGGAAGTGGAAATCCTTGTGATGTTTCAGTAGGAACAGTATAGTCATTTAGATATGTGTTCAACAGGAGAGAATCTTTGTAAATACAGTTCAAATGTAAGGTAAGCAAACTATGTGAACATAAACTGAGCCCTAGGGATGGACCCAGAAGTCAGGTCCTTGTGAAAATAACAAGGCGGGCGGGGGGAACCCCTAGGCTTGCTTTTTATCACCCCCAAAAAAGCTTTTATCACAAAGCTGAATTATAGATGGTTTGTTGACTGTTTTGGGATCTTTCAGGTTCAATGATACAGTAAATAAGTAATCTTATTTGCTTCACCTGTATTAATTTTTATATGGGTTGTCACGTAAACTGGTGGATGCTACCGAGTGAAGCTGTTACTCGCAGAGGTAATTGGCGGGGTCCAGTAACCGTGTCACTCATGAGGAGACAGCACAGCGTGTGGCTGCGAAGGAGTTGATGGAAAGCAAACAGAGCACTGTTGGAGAGGAGTGTGCCAAAAGGGGAGTGTTGGTTTTGCAGGGGGGGAGGGGGGGGGCAGGGGGCGGGGTGTGTGTTTCATTACAGCCAGATAGCGGCTGAGAAATCCTATCTGTTGGGGTGTCTTAGAGCGAGATAAAGCAAGTGCACATCTGTGTGCTCTTGTAAACCTCCTTGGTCTCCCCTTAGCAGCCAAACATCTCTAGAGGCTGGAGTGTTTATGTTTTTTTGCCTTTTCAGTCCACTCTTTGTGACGTGGAAGACGGGGCGAGACAAGCGGCTTCGTGGCTGCATTGGGACCTTTTCAGCCATGAATCTTCACTCAGGACTCAGGGAATACACATTAACCAGGTAATTATGTCAAAAATGAAATAAATCGGTTTAACTTGCTGAAGAACTATAAGGATTCATGGTTAAGATGTTGGATCAACGTAGTTCAAGGTAGTATGCTTCACAATAAAACAAACCTGAGAAATGAATGATAGGGAATTTGCTTCACATTTTAGGGCTCATGTCTAATCTACCTTGCGTACGAGCAATGTTGACATCTTGTGCTGCATACAATTTTTCTCTGGCTGCAGTAAGTGGAGGACAGCGCCAGGAACCTTGCACTACTGCTTGCGTATTAGTGTTCATTAGATTAGGAAGAGCAGCAAATCGCTTTCTCTGCAGTAGCAAAGAGAAACATGTTTTACAGAGGCATAATCAAACAGAAAAATGGTGCTTGTGTTAGACAGTGTATCTTCTCTTTCCTTTAGTGCACTTAAGGACAGCCGATTTCCCCCCCTGACCCGCGAGGAGCTGCCCAAACTCTTCTGCTCTGTCTCCCTCCTCACTAACTTTGAGGATGCCAGTGACTACCTGGACTGGGAGGTGAGAACAGGTGCATTTGGAACTCTGCATCACTCTCTCGTTCCGTTTGGGTTCGGGTTAGTACATGGCGATGTGTCTCCTTCGTTACAGGGGTTGTATGGGATAGGATAAACTGGGAGTAGAAGAAACAGGGCTGGAATACTAAAAGGGGGGAAGAGGATGAGCTGGCAGTATGCTTTTGGTTGGGAGGGGATCTGAATGGGAATAAGAGAGGCATAAGTGTTTCACTAGTAAGAAATGGGTGTAAATACATATGTAAGAACCTGGAAAGTATTTTGATGCTGTGAATAGAAACTGGGAACAAAGAGTAGTTAAGACTGAAGGTATTAATCATTTTTAGGACCTTGCACATGAAAGTGTATTTAGTTCAAGAAGGATTAAATGGACTTTGTGGTTGGTCTGTTTTAGGCATAAAGTCTCTCTTGTGTAGAGATCCTGCCTTTCTTGCCCAACATAAGAGGTGGAAAACTGTTAGACTTCTGACAAGACTTCCTTCAGGAGAAGTGGCAGGGGGACTGGTTAGGAGACTGGGAAAGATGGCAGAGGTCCTTTGTGCTGCTAAGGGAGCTACATGAGAGACCTGCCTGGCAAGGACAGAGTGGGGAAAAGAAGTCGTTATCCAGGCAAAAGCCAAACTGGCCAGAGAGAGAGAAAAATACACAGTGTTGTGGGAATGACAATTCAATCATGGACTCAGTGCTAGCAAACACCTCTTATTTGGCTGTTCATTTCCATCTATAGGTTGGGATCCATGGGATCAGAATAGAGTTCATCAATGAGAAAGGTGTCAAACGCACAGCCACGTATTTACCTGAGGTTGCTAAGGAACAAGGTGGGTTTAAGATGGCAGACAAACATGTCAACAGGTGGTGTCACAGAATTGGGTAACATAAATCTGTGGATTTGGGGGTTTGGATTGCAATGCTATCCTCATAGTAGTGCCATGGAGCTACCAGGCTTCATCTGGATAACTTGACACCAGATAAAGCTGCTGCTAGATTTTCATCTGGCCTTTCTCTTGTCCCACATCTCTGCACAGCTGTATCTTAGTGTAAAAATGTTTTAGGGCTTAAGAAATAGAGGATCTCAAAGTATGGATCTTCCAGCTTCATTCAGCATTGCATCTTTCCTCTTCTATGTTTCTCCCACCAACTAGGATAACTGCAGGCTGCACAGCACCAACAGGAGAGTCCCTTTCCTCCTCATTCTTGCTAAAGTAGCATCCTCCAGATGAGGGCAGGAAACAGGGCCCCTCTGGAGCACACTTTCCACTCAAATATAGTAGCGGTCACCATGGTAACTGCTCAAAATATTGCCTCCTTTCCTCCACCTAGCAGAGTGGAGTGGTCGCATCCTCCTGGCTCTGGGGCAAAAGACTAAGGTAGGAATTTTAACTCTGATCTCTCACATAGCAGTGCACTGTGCTATCACTAGAGCATCAGGTTGATCCCCGTGTGTCTTTGTAAAGAGCTAAGTATTATCTTGTTTTAAGGCTTAGGGAGCTAAACTTGAGTGGCACATGCTAAAACAGTTTGGGGTCCCTGCAGCGGCAGAGAGGCACAGACCTTTATAAGAGAAGTCATATGGAAAATGAAATTGCTGTTTAGACCAGTTCAAATAAGAATGAAAAGGGCAACATGCATGCATAAGACCATGTATGTCCAGTACAGTGCTGGTATTTCTAAAACTCAAAGTTTCCTGCTTAGTTGTTTGCTTTTATAGAGGCCTTTTAATGCATCTCTTAGCTTTAGGAAACACCATTTTTATATTGAAGAACTTCTCTTCTGTTTTTCAATAGACTGGGATCAGATCCAGACCATAGACTCCTTACTCAGGAAAGGTGGCTTTAAGGCTCCAATTACCAATGATTTTAGGAAAACAATTAAACTCACCAGGTAAGTTAATATGTTTGTTGTCTTTAAATTTTACTTTATAGTGTTTTGTGAGTAAAGTATTTGTGCTTGATATAAGCCTTAATGCCTCTCATCTCTGAAAGATGAAACAATAAATGCCACGTGTCAGGCGTAGAATGTGTACGGAATGAAGCGCAATATGCTCAGTCCACACAGAGCTGAAGTTAGCATTTTCCAAGAGATGTGTCACAGTACTATCTTCCACAGGAAAGATCAAAAGCAGCAGAACCTTGGAAAGTTAAAGATCTTAATTTCTCTGTATCTGTACAATGGACTTCCTTTTCTCAGTGTGCTTGTTGGTGGATGGTGTCACTATTTAGAGGTGACAGCTGTCTTAAAGTCAAACCACACTCAAATTGGGCTTGTTCTTAGTATTTTATTGCTTTTCTATACCCCCAGCTGTCCTGTTGGTTGCAGTTCCCTTTATGTTAGTAAAAATTGGGACAAAGTGGTTTTGTATAGAAACTCTAATTTATCAGGTCGTTCCTAACCTCTGGAGCAATGAGGTTTTTTTAAACGGGGAGGACAAGATGAAGGTTTCCATTAAAATCTGGTGTAACATGGACTTAGTGCAATTCACCACCACTTTGAAGTCACTGGTTGTGCTTTAGAAGCACCTCTGGGAATCTGGTTTCTCAGAAGGGGTTTCACATTTTGTGAATTCTGATGGTACAATGTGGACTAAGTCACATGTATGCTGTAATAAACCTCCCTTTACCCAGCTGTCCATCATTCGCTTTTGCTAGCCTTTCAAATGTGAAGATAACCACAAAAGTAAATAATAGTGAAATACTGGTTATTTAGTCTCTGAAACTGAGTCTACTTCCAGCGAACTTTCCATACCTTTTCTTCCCCCCACTGCAAGTGGATAAAAAGAATAGAAATAGGTAATTTTTCCTGTGTGCTGCTTCAGGTCTCCCCTTAATTGTGATTGCCTCGAGGCTCAGCTTTTGGGATGCTGGAACTAATTTGAGCTTAGCTGAGTTATTCAGGCTACTGTGTGAGGCAATACCAAACAAAGTTAGCGGGTTCTTCTTGGTCATTAATTGGCTGTGAGCTGAAAGGTGATCTGGGATGAATTTTTTGTCTAGTCCCTTCTTGTTGCACAGTCTGACAGTGTTGTTTTTCTGCGCTGTTCCCCTAGGTACCGCAGTGAGAAGGTGACAATCAGTTATGCAGAGTACATGGCTTCCCGTCAGCATTGTTTCCAGAACGGCACTCTTCATGCCCCCCCCCTCTACAATCATTACTCCTGACACACGGCTGCATGACCAGTCCCACTCCCCAGTTGCTGCCAACGGCTACGACATCATTGGGGCAGACGCCTCCTCTTCCTGGTCCAGTTACTTCTATTACTGCACCATTTTATGATGCTAGCTTCCGTTGCCAAGTCTGCCTTCCAGCTGACCTGGGGGGAGGGTGAGAGCATGACAGAACTTCAGGGGCCCAAGCCTTATCTCAGCCTTCCCTCCGAATGGGGGTTCAGTTGGATTGGGGCTCCACGCCTACAGACTGTCGTGAGGTGCAGAAGACCTCTAGGAGTGAAAGTGCCACTTTGGACTGATCTGTTCTTGTGTGTTACTGACACTCTGGAAACATGAGTTGTTTGTTATGGAAGCCCCCCCAGATCAAGTAGGAGTATTCCCCTGGCAGCCTGGGCAACGGAGTCCAGTAAAACATTTTTTAGGTTCTTTTTAATTTTTTTTTAATCTCTGGTCTCTGTGTACCAAGAGCTGATTGCGGTCCCCACATGTCACAGGCAGACATTACAATATCGGGGAGGGTTGAACGCCTGGATAGCACCCCATCCTCATGGACGGAGAACACTTACAGGTGTGAAAAACCTTCGAATGATGTTGCAGAGGAATCCATTATTTAAGCAAATCCTAGAAGGCTTTAACTATTGGGTCCCACTGTAGTTTTGATTCTCTGGAAATCCTCTTGGTTTACAGTTTCCTGGGTTTGTAGGCAGCACTTTGTAACGTGGCCTGCTATGACATCGGATGCTGCTGTGCCTGTAGGAGAGAGCAACGTGGCACATGCTGGGTATGTGAAGGACAAGGTACTTGAATGTCCCTGGGCAGTCTTCTCTGTTACAACCAAATTTTGTGTTCAGACATTTGTAATGGAGCTTGATGGGATAAAGGGTTAGGTATAGGCACTGACTGTAGTCAGACAAGTGAAACTGACAACTGAAATTTGTTTAACTTAAGCTAATGGTTTTGGGGACCTTCCCTTTGATAGAACAGTCTCCTTCTCTGGTGTGACTGCCCATCTTGAGAACCATGAGTATTCCTGTTTATAGCAGGCCTGTGAAACAGAGCCGGGTGGTGCTGCTGGTAAGCAGTTTAGTCATTACCACATCAAGGCAAGGAGTGGGGAAACCCGCACTGGCCAAACTGTGAAACTCAACTCATGCATTCTGTATTTTTCCTCCGGTCATTGATGATTACAGGGAATACTCTCTAGTCCCAAGAGGAAGAGAAGTTATCCAGTTGCTATTCTGGAGGATCACTGAGGGATGTCATAAACTCTAAATTATGACACTCTCTCAATGAGGTCACTGGACTTCAAAATATAATTTTGGTTTCTTTTTTGTTGTTGTTTCATTTTCTAAGGGTCAGCAATGATCAGGAAAGAAAAAATACAGGTGCATAGCACAGTAATGGCTATTTAGTTGCATCTGTCTTTTAAAATCTTGTGTGTGGTAATGTTGGCTTTTGAAATTGGCTAATGTCTCAAGCCTGAAATTCTTTCCTGGCCTGGCAGGGAATAGAGCTGGTAGAAAGCTCAGAACTGTGTGCTGCTGCTCCTTCTGGTCTTAGAGAAGCAAACAGGATTGTGCAGGGTTTTTTTGTGTTGGTGTAACCTTCTCCTGCTGGAGGAGAGAGATGTGAGGGAAAGGTGGGGGTCCTATTCTGGATAACGGTGCAATACTGACCCAGCTTTCCTCCTGCACTGGGTCATTCTTACAAATTGCCACTTTTCCCTTGTGATGTTGTTGAAAAGCGATTGAAGATGAAGGGGTTGTTTCACAATTTCCTGCTGCCGAGAATAAATTGGTCCTGTTACAAACTGGAGTGGTTTGTAATTACTCTGGCAGGTGCCGTGTAGTGACGGGTGAGGGTGGGTCAGCTCCGGACATACCATTCACCTCTCAGCTGTCAAACAGTACAATACATAGGGCTACACTCACTACTGTTCCAGTGTTCTCTGTTAGAATTTAATTTCTAAAAGGTTTAAAAAAAAAAAAAAGCAAGAAAATGGTGCTAAAACTTCACCCCTGAGCACGCTCAGTGAGACTGGTCATGCAGGCACACAGTGCCAGGCTTTCCAACAATACTGTTTCTTTTTCAAATGTTCCCCCTGTTCTGTGTCTCCAACAGTGTGTAGTATTTTCCTGATTTCATTTTAATGGAGTAGGGGATGGCGGTGGGGCGGGGTGGGGGGAGGGTTAGCTGTTGTTTGTTAAGAACAGAATTGTAGTATCGAGTGACTTGGCTGGTTGAAGCCTGCGGTGGGCTGGATGGTTTGGGACTGGGGAAGCATTACCCTCTCCCACTTCCATTTCCCCACTCGGACTGTTTAAAAAAAAAAAACAAACAAAAATGCCTCTAAATGCATACTGTGTTCTTGTGTTGTTGCAGTGAGAAGAGAAGCTAGCAAATCAAACACTGCTGCCTAAGAAACAGACCTGCTCAGCTTTAGTCCCGTAAGGGTCCAGCTGTTAACAAGGGTGTCAGTAGTTCTGTCAGCTCACAAGGATGTCTGATGAGGATGGGTGGTCTCAAGAAATAATCCCATCTCTAGATCATTACCTGGCATCTGTGCGTAAGGATGACAGCTGAACTAGAAATAAACAGTACTTCCTGTTGCCTCAAGATGGGGCAGCCAAAAATCAGTGGCCAATGGCTGTGGGAATTTCTCAGTGCTTCCTTGGCTGGGACAGCAGGTTAGAGCTGCTCCATCTCAAAGCAACTGTTAACTGGTTTGATCTGGATTTAACTCATCCTTAAAAGCAAGTGCCTTTTGGTCTAGAAGGGCTTATTCTTGTGACAACCACAACTGAGAAATAATCTCACTGCAGTTACGAATTGTCTTTGTTTTACAGTAACTACAGAAGAATGTCTTTGATCACTGGAGTCTGTCAGTGTTGGAATGTTTCCACTGTGAGGTTCTGAATTTATTTTTCATAATGTTCAACGGTCAATCTTGGCTGAGGCTGTTTCAGTTTGGGAAGGTTTTATGGTTAAACTATCACATATCTACAATTTATCAGAACAATGACAAAAATCTGTAAGAAAATCTACGAGTTCATTTTAACCTTTGCACAGAATAATTTGTTTTCGTAGTACATTAACAAACTTTGCAATCTTCACTATTAGTGCTGTTTTCTGTTTGTATTCTGGAAATTACATGTTGTTTTGTTGGGGTTTTTTGGGGTTAAGTTATTTCCTTAAAGCAGGAGACCTCTTTTGACCTTCAGTGCGGAGATGTCAGACCAATTCTTTGTATTACACTTGGTTGCCTCCTACCTATATAATAACTTCCTGAGTGTAAATAATTGAACTCTTATCCTCTAATGAAGTATTGTAGAGAATAAATCATAATGGATAAAGAGTATTTGTACTGTCCTCTTTATGTGGGTTCTCACAGCATTCATGGGGAATAAGATGGAATCTTTCTCACCTCAAAAGATGAATAATATACTACATGTATGGATACCAAACCTCTAAAATACCATAGATGTGCAGAACCGAGAGGGCTGCCAGAGTAGGATGGCATAGAAACAGTCAGGATACCTTACTGGAAGAAAGCGAGGAAGAACAGTAGGAAAATTAAAACCAAAGATTAAATATGTTTCATTAATAATGGTATAGCAAAGTATCTTTGTATCCTGAAATAATGTTGGCTTGACAATAAATCTCTATTGGTTGTCATGATGGTGAGATATAAAACGTACGTGCATTGAGAATTCTATATTGTACTGAAAACCCCAAAATTTGTAAATCTGGCTTAAACTACTAGAGTCGTTCTTTGCCTTTTCAAATGAACTAATGAAAACAGATTTTCTATACTTTGGAGATTGTATCCTTCCGGTGATCGAAAAATGTTGTTTCGGGAAAAAGAAATACCCATTTTTCTAGATTCTTACTGAACTGTTTTGGGATGGGATCGATTTATTTGCGCAACAGTTTCGATGTCCATACCTTAGGAGTAAAAGTTTTCTTCATACACTTTCAGGTTCTTGCTCGCTTGTTACCTATGCCAGATGGGCCATTAAAAGATCCTACATTTCCTGTCTGTGGTTCTTGGGAAGGGCAGCCCTGGGTGTCAATGAAGAACAGGTATCAGACTCCCCCCAAAAACCCAACCAAACTGGGAGGGAAGGTAGTTCTGACCTCAATACACCTGAGCAGCTCACTGACCTCACTGCAACTACAAGGCAAAAAGCATGTTCAGAAAGCAAGTTTCTGGTACTGATAAAGCTCAAAAGCAAATCCCCTACGCAGCGTGAGGGGTGGGCTGAGGGGGACATCGAGGCTTTCTCGATTTCCAGTTGACTCATCGTGAATTTTGAACTCAACCGTAGAACTGGCTCCCACTGTTGTTGTGTGCCCAGGTGAGTTATTTTCTCAGTGTCTTTGTTGGCTAGAATACAATGACTGATTTGTGTATTTTTATGTTATCTTGTTCCTTACTTGATTTGTTTGGTTTCACATTGAATCAGTCAGACCAAAGTTTTGTCCGCTGTCTTTCTGCAGGGGTTCTTTCATGCACGTTGCTTTCTGCAACTGCAGCAACACTCAGCAGTTCACAATGGAGGTGAGGCCAGGTCGAATGGCGTAACATATGATTGCACACTGAAATAGTTCAATCCATACTAAATATAAACCAGGATAGTTCTCCAGAAAGCACTTCTGTTTTTACTTCTGTTTGACATACAAAACAGAATTCTAAAAACAAATTACTGAAAGATTAGGACAGGCCTTTACAGGTACTTCAAATGATACTTAAGCATTTTAAACACAAAAAGAGATTTTATTCTTGGGCAAAATTCATATTATAAACTACCTAATTGTGATTGAGAAATGCCACTTGCTGAAGATAAAAAGTAAAATTATATGCCTTTCCCATGCAACTCAATAAATTAATATTTATGTTGACCTAAGTACTAAGAGGCTTGTTCTCAACCTGAATCGTGCATGGAGCAATGGGACAAAAAAGGTCCTGAACTGTTTCTGCTACTGTTACACTAATAATAGAACACCCTTGCTATTAGCTCTTCTTACATTTTAATACACTGAGGTATTTAGCTACATGTTTTTAAGGATCTGTGTCAGTGCACTAAGCTGCTGATGGATTTGTTTTCAAGTTGTGGCAATGCAGAAATGACCACAGAAGGTCTGCCTAACAATCTACTACCTAATAACATCCCCAGTCCTTTTTGCCCTGGAATATGAAATACTAGAGGCTCTGGTTACAATAAATTATGTCTGGCCTAGTCTTAATTGGTTCATTTTAGGATATGACCATTAAACATGCCTAAAACTTCCTACAGTCATTCACTTTATTTTAATCTGTATTGTCTTACTTTCTCATCAGTAAATGCTGAAACTGTCGTTATTAGTCAGGAAGAAGTCAGTGTGGTTTTGAAATAACAAAGGAAAAGTCAGGTACTCCGTTAGGTTTGGTTTGTTACTATGAGTTTATAAGGGCATTTTTAAACTCATAAATGAAAAAAAGGGGGGGGGGAAAGCAGTTTCCATGCAGCAATGTTCTCATTCGTATCTTATTTGACTCTTGAGACCTTAACCAAATGCATCAGTGATAATTAATGTTTATCTTTCATGATAGCCTCTTTAGCTGTACCTATAAACTCTTGCAAGTATCTAGCTTTCTCTTAATTGTTTTAGGTTTTGTATGCTTAAGCAGAACAGATCCTTGGGGAAAAACAAAAGCAAAATCAATAACCTAAACCTCTGTGAGCTATCCACTGCCCTGAGAATCAGGATGTTCTGGGTAGATGGGTTATTTGAGAAGCCATCAGGCTTCCAAGTGGTTTTAAATGCTTCTCTCATCAATCTGGCACAGATTTCCTAGTTTTCTTGTAAAACTAATTGAAATTGTTTAATTTGCCAGATGTTCCCATGGTTATTTTCATTCCATCTTCCTGAATGCCTTTCTGCTTGTACTACCAACAAACCAGTTTTCAATCAGCTTCTCTGCCATGCTCGTTTATCCAGATAACACATGTTAAAGAGCTATGATTTGACCCCCTCATATTCTTAGTTTATTTTTAACACGGCCCTTTTCCCAGCATGCAAGAAACAGTTTGTTCACCCAGACACGGATGCAAGTCTGTGAGAACAGGAGTAGTTTCATCATAAATCCTCCAACAGCCTATTTTGCCCTTCTTTCAGGGAGCGAGATGACACAGTGAGGTCTGATGATTACTTTAAGAGCCTTAGGCTGGTTAGGCACATCCGTGGGAGCTCTCCAGGGAAAATGCTACTCCAGGAGTTATTTTGCTGTCAGTGTTTCCATGACACAGTGTCAGAGAGCCCTCAGCATTTTCAGCCTGGCTGTGACTTTGAGGGGGCTGTAGATTGCTTCTGGACAGTCTGGAAAAGTAACCTCCCTTCCAAAGGGTGGTTTCAGTGCTTTCACTGCCCTTTCCTCACAGATGGAGGCATGTTAATCCCAGTGAGCTCAGCAGAAATTCTGATGCTGATTCCCTGAGGTCAGGGTTTGCTGTGGAGCTGGAGCATGTGCTGGTGGGGATCGGAAGGGACCTCTGGAGCTCACTCAGTCCAATCACTTTGCTGAAGCAGGGGTCCCGTCTTGCAGTTTGCACAGGAACGTGTCCAGGTGGGGTTTGGATATCTTCAGTAAAGGAGAACCCATGCCCTCCCTGGGCAGCCTGCTTCAGTACTCTGTTTCTGCACAGGAGAGTTTCTTCTCGTGTTCAGGTGGAACTTCCTTTGCTGCAGTTTGTGCCTATTGCCCCTTGTCCTGTCACTGGGCACCAATGAAGAGAGTCTGGCTCCATCCTCCTGACGCCTGTCCCTTAGATATTAATCACCATTCATAAATTCCTCTCTGTCTTCTCTTCTCCAGGCTAAATAGACCCACATCTCAGCCTTCCCACTGGGGAGGATGCTCCAGTCCCCTGATCACCTCCATGGTCTCTGCTAGACTCCCTGCAGCCATTCCTTGTCTTTCTGGAGCTGGGGAGCCCAGAACTGGACACTGGACTCTAGATGGGGCCTCACTAGGGCAGAGCAGAGGGGGCACAGAACCCTCCTCACCCTGTGGGTCACACTCTTCTTGATGTACCCTCAGCCACAAGGGCACATTGCTGGCTCATGGTCACCTTGTTGTCCACCCGGACTCCCAGGTTCTTCTCCACAGAGCTGCTTCCAGCTGGTTGAAACGGAGCGGGCTGCGGGTCCCTGCCCGCTTCTGACAGGGGAAGCCACATCTGCTGCCTGGAGACTGACTGATGGCGGGACCGGCACAGTTCCAAGCTCTATGGTTATTTCCTAAGCAACCGGGCAGAAGGAATCACAGAATCATTAAGGTTGTAAAAAACCTCTCAGCTCATCCAGTCCAATCATCAGCCCGACCCCACTGTGCTTGCTAAACCATGTCCCGAAGAGCCACAGCCACGCGCTTTTTGAACCCCTCCAGGGAAGAAGATTCCACCAACCCCCTGGGCAGCCTCTGCCGGTGCTTCACCACTCTGTCAGTGAAGAAATGTTTCCTGATATCCAATCTAAACCTGCCCTGGCACAACTTGAGGCCATTTCCTCTCATCCTGTCACTTGTTTCTTGGGAGAAGAGACCGGCACCCACCTCACCACAACCTCCTCTTAGGGAGCTGCAGAGAGCCGTGAGGTCTCTCCTCAGCCTCCTCTTCTCCAGGCTAAACGGCCCCAGGTCCCTCAGCTGCTCCAGTCCCTTCCCCAGGTCCTTTCCCTTCTCTGCACGCTCTCCAGCCCCTCAATGTCCTTGTAGTGAGGGGCTGAGGGGGTAGAGCTACGGTGGCAGAGCTGCGGTCCCGGGGCGGGGCTGAGAGGCCGGGGCTGAGGGCGGTGCTTCCGGCTACGCAGGTTCCGCTTGGCGGTGCGATGGCGACTGGTGCTAGTGACCAGCGTGTGGGCGATGTGGAGGAGGACGCTTCGCAGCTCGTCTTCCCCAAAGGTGCGCGGCCAGGGGAGGCTCTGAGCGAGCTCTGCCCTCGGCCTCCACAGCCCCGACAGGGCCTCGCGTGTTCATGACTCCCGGGGCTTGCGAGCCGTTTGGAGGAACGCGCAGGCCCCGCAGTGGCCAAGGTGCGGCCGTTCTACGGGGGAGGAGGGGTGCTCTTTCTGCGTGTGGGAATGAGCGAAATATTTCTTATATCAGGCTTGACAGGCTGAGAGAGCTGGAGTTGTTCAGCCTGGAGAGGAGAAGGTTCCAGGAAGACCTTAGAGCAGCTTTCAGTACTGAAAGGGGCTCCAGCAAAGCTGGGGAGGGGCTCTTGATCCGGGAGTGCAGGGATGGGATGAGGGGAAACGGTTTTAAACTGAAAGAGGGGAAATTTAGATGAGATAATGGAAAGATGTTTCCCTGTGAGAGTGGGGAGGCCCTGGCACAGGTTGCCCAGGGAAGCTGTGGATGCCCCATCCCTGGAGGTGTTCAAAGCCAGGCTGGATGGGGCTTTGAGCCCCCTGATCCAGCGGGAGGTGTCCCTGTCCATGGCAGGGGTTGGAACTGGATTGGATTTTGAGGTCCCTTTCAACCCAATCCATTCTGTGGTTATAGTGGAGAGATTCTTGGTGTTTGGTACAACCATTACTTTTTCATCAGTGTTTCTTGACACTGGAATAGTGGTGCATTTTAGGAAACTAGCTGCCCAGAGCCTGGGTTGTAAACAGGACAGTCAGCCTGGTTTT
Source organism: Neomorphus geoffroyi (assembly GCA_033558235.1). Classification (NCBI taxonomy): domain Eukaryota; kingdom Metazoa; phylum Chordata; class Aves; order Cuculiformes; family Neomorphidae; genus Neomorphus; species Neomorphus geoffroyi. Next base: position 7,500,692 of record JAUMJM010000012.1, on the reverse strand, counting down.
TTTTTTTTTTTCAGAAAACTTGCAGTATAAATTCCAGAGCTGTATTTATGCCTCAGAGCAGCCCTGGAAGAGGAGGGGAAAAAAATGAAGGGTGTTATGTTGCATTTTTGAGTTATGAGCAGAAGTGTAGTCCAGCAGTATTGGGGGTTTGGATGTTTTTACACTAAAATCTATACTCTGCCTATGTTCAGCTCAAGTTACTTCACTGCTCCATGCAAAATAAAGGTTGCCCGCCCTGTTCTAGCACTGCCTTTTTATAAAGTGCTGAAGAACGTCCCAGGATGCATCTCCAATCTTGCTGCTTTGAACAGCTGACACTGCAATGCCAAAATTGGAATAAATTTGGTGGTGATGATGAACTAAAGTAAGAAAGTTGGCTAAAAAGGGTTAAAAAATCTGTTAAGATTGGTTTAAAACCTTTTTTGATGATATTTCAGTATGTCAGTTAACCTTTGAAGTAAATGAAGTCTTTTTTAAAGCATTCAGCATTATCCACATTTATTTTAAGAACTCGGAGGCTTCTGAAGTCCTTGAGTATTGCAGTTCTAAGTATTCTTTTCTGAAAAAGTCATACTTTACTTAAGTTCTGCCAAAAATGGCATACTGTAAAAATGTGAGAAATCTGGTTAGGGCTGCAAATGTAAGATATATGGTCAAAAAAACTCAGACACATTAGGTTGTCACTTACAGTGGTATAATTTTTATCAGCATTTCCATTATGAAATGCTGCCCAGCCACTGGGGAAAAGGCTTGTAGAATTGCTGTGGAACAGACTCTATGTTTCCATATTGCCCAAAGCTAAATATACAGGCAAAGTTTCTTTAAGTGGACTTTTTCATCCCTGCTTCACCTTTGGTTTTATGCTGATGTTCACTCGTTCAAATGTAGAATTTGAAACTGCGGAAACTCTTCTAAATTCAGAAGTACATATGCTTCTTGAGCATCGTAAGCAACAGAATGAGAGTGCGGAAGATGAGCAGGAGCTTTCAGAAGTCTTCATGAAAACCCTAAACTACACAGCACGCTTCAGCCGCTTCAAAAACCGTGAAACCATTGCCAGTGTACGTAGGTGAGTGCAAAAGTCAGGGTGTAAGACTGTACCGGAGAATTTGGTGTGTAATATTGATGCTGCTGTATAAAAGTACAGTTTAGTGGTGTTTCCTGATTTGTACCTGATTTGGTTTATGCTCTCTTATATTTCTGTCTGTCTTATGATTTCACCAAGTTGTTGTCTTCCCTTACAGTTTACTGCTCCAGAAAAAGCTCCATAAATTTGAACTGGCATGTTTGGCCAACTTGTGTCCTGAGACAGCTGAGGAAGCGAAGGCTTTGATTCCTAGGTGAGCGTTTTGATCTCGTGAAATGATTTCTGTGCACTTCCCTGTAATCTGAAGCCAGCTGTGGGCAGGCTGGCTGATGAGCACAGGGCTACAGGGACTGCATGTAGATATCTCTGTAAACCTACACCTGCCTTGCCTTTTTGATAAAATGGTTTGAAATTATTCAGCAGAAAGTTCAGGGAAGAGTGGAATTCTGCCATTTAAAGAGGAGGAGCAGCACAGGGATTAGAAGGGTGTTTGTGCAATAATCTAACAGGTGGTACCTGGTGGTACCACACAGGCAGGTGATAATGTTGACACTGATGGGAAAGAATTGTGGCTGTCTGAACTGAATTTGGGTGGAGATTATTTCTGAAACCTTTAACGTATGCTCATTTTTCTTCCCTTGCAGCCTGGAGGGCCGATTTGAAGATGAGGAATTACAGCAGATTCTTGACGACATTCAGACTAAGCGCAGCTTCCAGTATTAGGGTTAAACCTCTCCACCGTTATCTGGACAGAAGAACATGGGGACTTAGTTTTAGAGCCCTCTGGACCAATCCAGCTCCTGGCTGAGTGAGGTAAATTGTGTATACAGGGTGGTCCAGTGCTGTGTCATCTCCAGGTGTGTTCCGATGGGAGATCAGTCCAGTCCTTTCGATTTGTCCCACGTGTGTGTTGGTATGGACACCTGTTGTGAGCGCCGAAGAACCAGAAAAGCCTTTTCCCAGTGGATCAGGCATTTGATTCTTGCAAATCCCTCTCCCTGATTTGGGAATTTTCTACGTGTTTCTGTTTTTTTAGCAGAAATGTAGATATGTCTTTTTTTTTTTTTTTTGTGAACTTCTAAATGAGATGGAGAAACCTGAAACTTCTTCACTTGTGGAAGGTTTAGTGATGGGCAGCATCAATTTCTGTGGTGGCTTTTCTAATTCTTTGATCAGGGCCATGGAATTTTACAGCTTAAATAATTTCTGTTGTTCAGTGTAAATTAAAAGATTTCTAATTAAGGCTGTGTGTTTAAATGACTATTAGGTGCCTGTTTATGATTTTATTAATGAGGACCTTTTTGGTGAGCAGATGCTGTGATTATTGACTTACTTTGGAGATCTGTGGACTCACAGTTTAGGACAGATCAGACAGAGGTGTTGCTGACTGTGATCATAGTGGAAGCACATTTGGGCAACTTCTCCTGCTCCCCTGCTCTTTGCCAACTGAAAGCAGAGATCCAGCCTATCTACTGTTTCAGAAAAGGAAAAGGGGAGGAAAAACAGTCATTTCGATGCTAACCATCCTGGGAGGGGCAGGCTCCTTAAGTAGCTTGCTAATTGCCACAATTGTAAGAAGGAATCCATAAGGTGACGCTGTGGAGGGATGTGCAGCCTATGGCAACACTGTTACCTTAGCTCAGACGGCAGCTGGCAACAATCACACACTATTGGCTTGTAGTTGAAAGGAATCTTCTTTTAGTTAGGATAAACTTAGCCACCCCTCTCAAATCTTAAGTATTAATAATTTTACCACCACACCTGGAAGAAAGAAAGTTTCGCTGGAAAGAACAGCCAGGGCCGAGAGGAAGACAGTTTTTTTTAAGGCACTGCTTGTGATGGCCAAGCATTAGAGTTTCACTGATGCTGCTAAAGGGAGAGAAATGTGGAATTGATTCAGCTCTGGCTGCAAACACAGTGTCACTGCCCTGGTGGAAGGTTAAGCTGGATCATGACAACCAGCTGGGCTACCTCAGCTGAAGCAGTCATCTCTGATAGCACTGGCTTCTGTGCTTGAGGTGTGTTACATCTCCTGTGAGTTCACAGACCAGAATGTGCCTCTGTAATGAACTGTAGTAACTTCATCAGGCTTGGAGTAATCATAGAATTGTGAAGGGTGGAAAAGACCTCTAAGCTCATCCAGTCGAACCCTCAGCCCAACCCCACTGTGCCTGCTAAACCATGTCCCAGAGTGCCATGGTCATGCATTTTTTGAACCACTCCAGGGAAGGAGACTTCACCAGTGCCCTGGGCAGCGTCTGCCAGGGCTTCACCACTCTTTCAGTAAAGAAATGTTTCCTAATATCCAATCTAAACTTCTCCTGATGCAACTTGAGGCTATTTCCTCTTGTCCCATCACTTGATACTTGGGAGAAGAGATCAATACCCACCTCCGTTCCGGTCTCTGGATGCACTCCAGCACTTCAATGTCCTTGTAGTGAGAAGCCCTAAACTGAACCCAGAACTCAAGGTGCAGCTTCACCAGCACTGAGTACAAGGGGGTGATACCTTCCGTACTACTGCTGTCCACACCTTTGCTGACACAAGCCATAATTGCAGCTACAGAATGAGATAAAAGCAATGTAGTGTGGCAAATAATTTGGTTTTAGTGCCCGGAGGTCCCCTTTTGATGCAGGATAATCTGTGCCCCTGTAACACCTCTCTGCGCAAACAGCTTGAACAGACTTTGAGCTTTTAAATACACAACCCCTTGTATCATATAATCCTAGGACGGTTTGGGTTGGAATGGACCTTAAAGCCCATTGAGTGCCAACCTCCCTGACATGGAGACACCGCTGGATCAGGTTCCTCAAAGCCGCATCCAACCTGGCCTTGAACATTTCCAGGGATGGGGCAGCCTGTGCCAGTCCCTCACCACCCTCATATGAAAACATTTCTTCCTAAAACATCATCTCAATCTCCCCTCTTTCAGCTGAAAACAGTTCCCCTTCATCCTGTCTCTACACTCCTTGATCAAGAGCCCCTCCCCAGCTTTCCTGTTGATGAGAAATTTATCCTGTATTTTAACAAGAATCATAGAATGGTGTGGGTTGGAAGGGACCCCCTTTAAGTATTGGAAGGCCACAATAAGGTTTCCTTGGAGTCTTATCCAGGCTGAACAACCCCAACTCTCTCAGTCTCTCTTCACAGGGGAGGTGTTCCACGCCTTTGATCATTCTTGTGGTCTTCCTCTGGTTCATGTCCCTCTTGTGCTGAGGGCGCCAGAACTGGACACAGGACTCCAGGTGGGGTCTCACAAGAGTAGAGGGGCAGAATCCCCTCCTTCACCCGGCTGGCTGCGCTTCTTTGGATGCAGCCTAGGACACCATAGGCTTTCTGGGCTGTGAGCGCACATTGCGGGCTCATGTCAAGCTTCTCATCAACCAGCATGCCCAGATCCTTCTCGTCAGGGCTGCTCTCGATCTCTTCATCCCTGATCCTGTATCAATACTGAGGGTTGCCTAGACCCAGGTGCAGGACCTTGTACTTGGCCGTGTTGCACCTCATGAGGGTTTCACAAGCCTACTTCTTCAGCTTATACAGGTCCCTCTGGATGGCATCCTGTCCCTCGGGGGTGGTAGCCTCACCGCTGAGATTGATGTCATCTGCAGAATTGCACAGGATGCACTCAATCATGTCATCTATGTCATTGCCAACTCACTCGCATTAAAAAAGTAACACTCTGGGCCTCTTTGCCTACACTTCTGGGTGAAAAGATGTAATAGTGGTAAATGGGAACCAGTAGTAAAGGGTAATTATGTTACCCAAGAGGATAAGGAGAATGTATTTTGCATCTCATTTATTTAGGACAAACATTCTGATGCCAGAGACACAGACACTTGGTAACTTCTACAAACATCCTAGTATCTGCCCAGAGAGGCAGACGGTCAGGATCTCCTGCAAACTGCCCCAGCCTCTGCCCAGGGATGCAGACGCTGACTCTTAAGAAAATGAACTCAGTAGTTAATGGACTCAAGGTTGAAAATGTGGGATGGAACAAGGAAAGGGCTATCCAACAGGGAAAATTCGTGATTAAGGATTACCAGAAGGACAGTCCTTATCCTAACTAAGAATGTGGAAAGGAAATCAGCAATTTTGTGTTAAAGCAGAATTCTGTAACATGAACACCTGCATTAGGTGAATGAACACCTGCATTAGGTGAGTGTAACGATTCTATGAGCCAGGTGGGATTTTGAGCATCGGGGGTGTTGGTTCTGTGGAAGATCTCCCACCCAGCACCCCGCACAGAACAAAAGCAACATCTCCTCTCTAAACAGAACACTTTTGTTTCAGCGGTCTCTTTTTTAAAATTGATTTCAGATAGCAATTGCAGGCGTCCCTATACAAGGGAAAGAGTCTCCTGACGAGATGGCTCCGCTTGCCGGTGTGGGCGTCGGGGCCGGAGCGTGCTCGCGCCTCTCGTCATTGCGCAGACGCGCTCCCTTCGCGCCCTGTTGCGCATGGGCGCTCGTTCCGCCCCTCAGTGCGCATGCGCACCCCCTTCGCGCCTCCGCCTGTCAGGGTCGGGGTGAACGCCGTGGTTGGGGGGGGCAGGGCTCGTGTCGCTCCTCAGAGCGCATGAGTGTCCCCGCCTGCCAGGGACGGTCTGGACACCCGGGGAGGGACGCTCCTACCGCCCTTCACTGCGCATGCGCGCCGCCTCCCTCGCGCCCTGGGCGGGCGATGAGACGTCGGCGGTAGCGTCACGCGCCCCTCCCCGTTCCTCGCGCCTGCTCACTGCTGGCGTTCGCCCCGCCCCTGGCGCCTCTCGCGCTCAGTGACGTAAGCGCGTGCGCCGCCCGGGTGCGGGCGGGGGAAGGAAGATGGCGTAAGGTTGAGGCGGCTTGTGAGGCGGCGGCGGCGGCTTCCGGGGCCGGAGGAAGCGAGGCCGCAGGGCGCGAGGGCCGGCTGCGAGGGAGCGACGGGACGGTGAGTGCGGCGCTGGGCAGGGTCAGGGGAGCGGCGGGCAGGCGCCCGGGGAGCAGCTTGGGCAGCGCGGCGGCCTCCGCCATCTTTAGGCCGCGGCCCAGCGGCGGCGCGGGCAGGATCGTGAGGGACGGAAGGCTTGGGACCGTGGAGAGGCGAGGCTCGGGGCCGGGCGTAGGAGAAGGCCGGGGAAGATGAGGCAGGCCTGGGGACGGGGAGAAGCCTAGGCTCGGCGCTGGGTGAAGCAGTCGGGGGCTCTGGGGCTGTCCAGGCCGCTCTCCTCGGGAGCGCGTGCCCCTGCTCTGCAGCACTGAGCACGCGGCGGCAGTTGCTGGAGGACGCAGGCAGCGAGTCCCTTGTCCTGCATGCTGCGGGGGCGTCCAGTGGTGGCCTTGCCCCAGTCTCTCGATCCTATCTCTTTGTACTGTTTTTTTTTTATTATTATTATTTTTGCAATGAAACTTATTTACTCCGCCTTGGATGTGAGCCGTTATCGGGCTGTGACTACTTAAAGATATGTCTGTTACCGGGGGATACAGCCACATGTAACACGCGCTTGCTTAGTTTGGAAGGGTGAGTGGATTTAGTAGCGACAGGGTGGCACATTTTACTCTTTGAGACTCACCGCTCTATGATTATGCCATCGGTAGCAAACCAAGATGACCTGTTAAGTTTGAAAAACTACTTCAGCATTTTTGCGTTGGGGAGAACTCATTAAACTTCTCAAAGATGGATGTTGTTTCTGTCTTGCTGACTGATAGCTTCTTGGTTATGAACCCATAGCTGTATGGTTTCAAGCACAAAATGGTTGGAACTAGGTGATCTTTAAGGTGCCTTCTAATCCAAACCATTCTTTGATTCTAAATACGGTTTTGGAACATTTGTACTCCTCTAAGCCCATCTCTCTATTACAAAAGTTGGCATAGGTAAGTCGTTCCGTACTCTGCTAGTTTTGTACTTCATTGTATACTCAGTCGTAATTTGTAAGTTGCTTGGTCCCTCATCTTTCTCCTTGCAGCCGGTGTTTATTCTTTTATGCTCTTCCTTGATCAAACTGTCCTATTCTCCTTTTAAGAAAGGCAGCACTAAGTATGTAGTCGTCAAGGAGTTTATAGTATGCAAACAGTGTGGTGTCAAAATACTTTGGGGTTCCCTCTTCCCAAATTCTTTATCAGCTAGATTGACTTTTACATCTCAACAGTTTGTTGCAATATTTTGCCATCATCTTTAATGTAAGAACATTTAATCGTAAAGTACCATTCAGAAGTTGGTTCTTAACATTTTGTTCAGTTGTGCTGTAGTATTTCTAATTGGAAGATCTGAAAACGTAGTTATAAGGCTTTTCACTTAAACACAGCACTATGAGAAAGATCTGGCTTGTCTCTGTTGGCCTTGCTGTTAGTGCTACAGTTTAAAAGGTAGCTTCACACAACCTGCCTGCCTGTGACTGAACTACCAGATTAGATTAAGAGCATTAATTTTGAGAAATAAATATTGAAAGACGAGGAAGCAGACAAATCCTTTTGAGCTGTAGAGAACGTCAGGTGCCAGTGAGTAGTGTATGTTTAATACACTAGAGCTGCTAAACCCTTTCTAACTTACATGTCAGTCACTATGAACAGTTAAAAAAGTCTTTGCCTGTTACCTGAAGTGCTGGTCCACTGTTGATTCCTTGCAGCAGTAAACATTAGATGATTTGGACTGTTGAAACTGAAGATTTCTCATCAGTTTTATGTTCCTATTATCTTTAGAGGTTAGCACAGGACATAATAGTGTAGTCATCGTAAATCATGCTTGAGAGTGGTATTAGAAGTGCCTTTTTTGCTGCAGCAAAGAGAGGCCTTGATCTGAGGAGGGGATGAGAAAGCTTCTTTTTATTCCCATCCCTAGCAGATTTCTTTGTCTTCTGACTCATCTGAAGGAAGACTTTCTGTTGAGTAGGAACATGGAAGGAATACAGTTTAACTTTTTACTGACGTGATTCCATGCAAAATATTTCGCTTCTTGCAGCCGTTAGCCTTGGGGCTGATATGTAGGGAGTTTCCATAGCTGGTTCACTAATGCTGGAAATTAAATATTTTTAACCTTGCCCAGGTGTTACTTAGGTTATAATTTAAAAAACTACTGAGATCTTTGTTCAGGGAAGTTGTAAAAACAAGTTGAAAATTTTCTGTAATGTGTTTGTGAGATTTATGAAAGCTGTTTCATTCCTGATATTGTCTCATTTTTTTTATTTAAAGTTTTACACATAGTAAAAATTGAAGATATGCAGATTTTGATTGAAATAGTTAGCTAAGAGGTGTCATTGATAAGTAAACCTCAGTTAAACTGAATGTTGTTACAGCATTGTGGTGGGGAGGTTATGCGGTAAAGATCTTTCAAGAGATTAAAATATTAAAGTAAACTTAGTTTTCTTCTTTTAGAGCTCTGAAAACAAGAGCAGAAAAGTAGACTTTTTGATACCTAACTAGTTTTTTCTATTTTGTTGTTATTCGTTTTTCTTCAATGTAGAGTGTCCAAGATCCTATACTTTTAAAATTATGTTAAACTTACCAGTAATCCATTCTTGCTCACTAGTATTTAAAAAAACTACTTGGCATTTCGTAGGATGTAATTTCTGGTTTAACCTGCTCTCTGCAGTCATGCTGAGTGTACCAGTTGTTCTGTTGTGAAACTCGAAATGTGATATGAAGTATGTATTTACCAGGAAAGAAAGTAACCTAGTTTCTTCTCTGTTGTGCAATATTACTTTTGATAACACACTTAGTATAAGGACAGCGCCTGCACGGTGATGTGGAATACTGGTTAGAATGGTTCTTCAGTTTGTAGTAATGTAGATTGAAGTTCATGGTGGGAAAAGGTAAGGCCTCAATGTGCTGTAGCATAATAGAAGCCTGCATTTTTGTAAAGATTGTAATTAGAAAAGTGACTAAGAATTCCAGACCTTCATTTTAAAAGGTGGTATTTAAAGCTGCTTTCCCTTATCTAAAGGAGACTTGGTTTAAAGAAGACAAATACCCAAAACCAAACAAAAAAACTATCCCACAAAGAAAGATGAAAACTGTAGTACTTAAGCACAACTCAGAACATGTGAGTTTAAATCTGCTACTGACTTGAGCTGTTTTTTGGTACAGTTCCTTCTTATTTGCTTAGAGAGGTCAAAGATACAATTTGTAAGGTGTTCTCTGAGTGTGGAGGGTACTAGAGACCAAATATTTTATGCTTTGAAACTAGGCTAAGTGGTATTGTTCCTGTTTTACCTCTGTACCAAATTATCAGATGGAAAAAGTATGATTCTGTGTAGCAAGAATGGCCATGATAAACATCCCAGTTATCTAGGAAGCCATGTACATGGTTTTCACTTGAGGGAAGAAAAACCCAGCCCTGTTCATAAGATCACTTGTTGAATGGGTAGGTGCCAGCTTCCGTAATACAGGATAATCTTTAATGCTGAAAAGCCATGTAAATATACTTTGATTAAAAAACATATCAAGTGTAGTGATAAATTGTATTGAGTAAGTTGCAATTAAGTCTTATCAGGCATTGGGGGTTCTGAGTAGTCTGATGAACCATTGCTTTTATCACAGTTTATCAGTTATAGGAAAAGATACTTGCTCTACAGTATTGAACTTCACTGTTGATTGACCTTTATAAAACTTTTATGTTGTACACGAGTGTAATTTCAAACAATTACATGGAAGTATTCTTACATATATAGAGAGTATAAAAGGTATAAGCAATTTTTCGTGTTCTTCAGACAGAAATGAAAACGCCTCTTCCTTTCTGAGCACTTACACACTGCAACAAATAACCCTGGCACATTTTTGACTATCAAACAAGGAATTAGAAGTTTATCTTCAATTTAATTTTTAATTTTAGTAGATTTTTTTCCCCCCCCATGTACTGTTGTTAAATCTCAATGCTCTCATTTTCTGTTTACTTCTAGTGAGTTAATTGTGATATGAAGAACAACATGCTTGTCATGAGTGCATTACTGTTATTTAAGTAGTCTTTGCCTTACTGAAATGTGCGTGTTCAAAAAAAAAAATTTTGTTAACTTTTAAAGCTTTGAAGATGTAGTCAGTGGAGTTGCAAATTTCGTGTAATTTAGAATTTTTAGTTAGAATTTAAATCATAATATTCTGCTACCTGTGTCCTCCTGGTGCTAGACTTGATGCAGTGATGCAGGCAGCTATAGAGAGGGACCCTTTCTGTGAGCAGAAGTGGGATGTTTGGTTTTAATATGGCTCATTTTTTTTGTTTTGGCCTGGGTCTTAGAAATGCTATTTCTGGAACCAGCGAGGCGGTAGGGAAAGAGGAGATGGTGGGAACTACACGTCTGCCATAGCATTGGCTTGTGCTGCACTGAGTGACTGTGATCATGTGTTGAGAGGCAATATGCTCTCGGTTAGTGTGGCAGATAGATCAGCTCTTTTTAAAATACAGCCCTAAATGTTTAAGGTCATGTCAGTTTAGTATCAAGTTTTAATCTTGGTCTGTGGATTGTGTAGCTTAAAGGTTGCTCTCAGTCACTCCTCTGTAACTGTATCCAAAAGCGAGCCCCCCTAAGTAGAACAGTGTGGCAGGAGAAGCTAAAAGCAGTTTTTACCACATTACAAAGTTTTGGCAACACAGGCAGTCTTACTTGACACAGAACAGTTTTTTAGGGGGATGGCTGATGTGGTCACCAGATGTTCGTGTTGGTTTACATGATAGGAGTAATGTAGGAAAGGAAAACACAGCTGGGATGGAGACAGGGCTGCTCTTTTTCGTGTCAGCAGTTTTAGGTTGTGTTGGAGTCATTATGGGACTTGATCTCAGCAGTCTCCTAGACTCTTCCCACAATGCTGAGGTTCACTCAGCACCTATTGCTGCAGCTAAATTATGTGATCGTGATGAGCAGTGGAATTTCCTACTATCGTCCTCCTTCCTTCAGCCCCAGTGAAAATCACCAGGTAACTTTGAAAATGCCTTCCCTCCTATTGGGGCGTGTTTGTAAGCAAAGCATTACACTTGTTTGCAGAGACTAGTGAAATCTTATGATTGTGTCATGGGAGCAAATATAGATTGCTCAAGTTTACAAGTGGGAGGACTGCAGACTGAAGAAAGTGTTAGCATAGTATGTTCATTTATGTTCATTCTGCGATGTTTGCACCGCTCCTAAATTATGCACTTTGGAGCTAAATTCAGAACCGAGTCAGTTGTCAAACCGTATTTGGCAGTCTTTTTCCACTGGTTGATGCAAATATTTTGGTCTCCTCAGCAAATCTAAGCCTAATAATTAAACAGAATATCTTTTGCAGACTCTTGACTAATATAATAAACCACAGGTGCCAAGCTTTCTGTACAAAAAGGTGAAGATACTGAGACCTGTTGACTAAAGTACTGCTTTTGCCATTTGTTAGTATTACTAAGGCAGGTAATACCCCATAAGAAAGAAATGGCAAGGGACTGAAGCGCTCTGGTGATGTGATTCTACGGAATTGTCATTCCCAAGGGGAGCTTGACTCCTGTAATTGTGGTAATCTTATACTGAACTCTTGCTCTTTGAAAGGCTTTGTGTGGGATTGATGTATGTGAACTTGAATTCCTTTTGCTGAAAAATGTATTGATAGAGAAGATGAGAACGTGTTTTTATTGAACATTACTAAACAGTAAATGTGAAGGGTATTATACTAAAGCTTATATGTAGTTGAGCAGTGCATGTCCATCTTCATAATCATATGTAGGCATTTGCATTCACAAGGAAAGGCCAGAAAACTTGTATTCCTGGAAGGCTTGGCTGTGTGATTCTTGTTAAAATCAAGAGTAATTCTAGTTCTTTTTCAGTTGTGTGAGCAAGTGGTGCGTATATCAGCATTAATTTAGAAAGTGTTTCAGTATTGAAAGTTCATTTATATAGAAGAATCTCTTGAGTATGTTTTAAAGTAGGCATATTTCTGGCAAAACTTTTATAACTGCTTGAGTGATATTACAGACTTCGAAACAACGAGATTGAATTTGTGATAGTTATCTCAGTTTGGTTTTTCCTATTGTGAGTTTATTCCTCATTGGGTTAAACAATTTCTAGCATAACCAGTAGCAAACAGGGTTAACGCATTGATCTTCTGTGCCAAACTGTGGCAAAAGAGTAATTTACATACACATTAGGCTATAAAATCTTAACTGGAGCAAATAATGAGAAGCTGCATTTCTGAATTCTGTCTTTATCCGTATAAATAATTGTCTTAGTTTAGATGAAAACTAAGATATGTTATCAAATATTAAAGATCTTTAATCAGAAAAAAAAATTGTATAGAAGAGATAACAGTTCTTAGCTACAAATATATGTGTATACAAAACAGAATCAACACTAATCACAACTAAAACCTAAAAGTCTTAAGAAATAGATTGAATCCTGTACCCAAAATCTTGCGATGCAGGTCTCTTTAAGAACTGGCGAGAAGTCGCTGCTCTGCACGGGGAGGCACGGCCCCCCCCCCTCCCCGCAGCCGGAGAAGGGTGGGGGAGGGAGATGGAAACTTAGTGCGAGTTCTGCCAGAGTTGTGGAAGATTCAGATGACCCGTGATCTTTCCTTCAGAGACTGCAAAACGTATGCACTCAGGGACTGCCGTTGCCGCCACTGCCGTTGGAGAGGAAAACGGATGTCCGGTCACGACCTCTGTCCCGGTTTCCCCGGAAACATCCTCCCCCCATCCCCCCTCGCGTCTGCTGAAATTCCCTTTATTGGCAAAAGGAAGAAAAATTCCTCGGAAAAATCCCAAACCACAACAATAATCTATGGTCAGAACTTTGCTTTATCAAAGTAATTCAGAAGTGCTATTTTCTTTCACTATTTCCATAATTTAGGTAGTGTGTGTTTGCTTAATGGAATTCGTTGGTTTTTTTTTAACTTCTGTGATTTGTCAGTAATGGGAAGCATTGCTGAAGTGAGTATGGTTTGAATTTCTGTAGCAGAGTCTTTAAGGCTTGTTTAGCAGCACTGTGTGATTTGATGAAGTTAAATTGTTCTCTCCAATTCTGCTGCTCCTGCTTAAGGATCTCTATTAGCTGTGTCTGGAAATTGCAGCTGTAGGTATTAATTTGCATCTTTTGCTATAAACATAGCTGTTAATTTAACTGCTCAAGATCCTTGAGTTTTGGTTTGGGTGGAATAAAAAACAAATCTGTTTTGAATGAATTTTTTTGTGTGCATCTGCTACATCTTTTTACCAAAAGAGAACAAAATCCCTTGAGAAAAATCTCTGGGTATTGCTAGGGAGATACTGTGGGGGGTGGTACCTTACAGGACGTTTGTTCTGCAGTGTCAAGATGTTTAGTATCTTCTTTTCTTATGTTGAATACAGGAAGCATGTAAATACCTTTCACCTTTCCAGAGATGGAGGCTCTGTTGCACAAAGCCTTTGCTTCTGGTTGTGAGTTAGCCAGGGGGTAGTCATGGATGATGGATGATGTTTACCATTAAAATATGCAATTAAAAAAAATAAATTAGTCTTAAAATGTTCTACTGAAGTATAAAATCTCTTTCTGAAGAGAGAAGAATCATCTCTGAAATATGGCTAATAACCACCGAAGAACACTGCTTTTAGTTGTGAGTTTTTTGACCTCCTTACACTTCTCACTTGCCATGTAAAGGCACATTTTTTCACATGATCACACCTGATAGCACTATTTCCCCTCCTCCTGCTCCCCCTTCTGGACTTCACTTTCTTGGTTCTGGCAATCAAAAGACACTGTTCTACCTCTATTTGGCCCAGAAACTGGTCTGGCAAACAGCACTGCTTTGTCAGGAGACTGGCCCAGGTGTCACAGAGGTTGGTGGGAGAGCGTTCTTTGAGTCACAAAGTAGAAATTATTCTTTATTCTTCTGATACTTCCAACATTGACTTTTATGTAGAAGTTGCAAGAGGTCTGGATATGTTTGTTAAGCATTCAATAGATAAAGGTTATGAAAGATGAATCTTTATAACAAGTTAAACTATTAATTCCCAAGTCTTACTGAAAAGTTGATACCTACTCGTCAGCGTTGAATTTGCAGCTCTTAGGGATTCAGGTACTCAAATTTGTTTCACGTATTAAAATACTTGCTTTGGTTCCATAGTGTAAAGAATCAATCTGTTAAATTTGCATCGATCTTGGTAGATTGTTTCTGATACTAAGATAGAGGTCACTGTGTTTCCCTGCTGAAGTGTTGTCCTGCAGACTGCTGTAGTCCTTTTCTGTTCCACTGATCTTACATTCTCTGAAGACGTATTTTATATGACTTCTTGCTGCTCCAACTCTTCCCCTCTACAGCCTCCTTCATTTTTGTCTTGCACAAATAAGGACTTGAGTCTTCCAAAGAGTTGCCTTTTCCCGGGAGCCATATGTAGACCGATGTCAGCAAAATGGCTGCGTTTCTTCCATAGGGTACCTAAATAATAATTTATCTCTTAAGTCCAGTAAAGTTCTGGTTTAGTACTAAGTGAGCTGAGGGGGAAGGATGATGATAAGCCTGATTTGAGGTTTATGTACCTCAAGAGTAGCCCTTGAATAGAGAGTGACCTTGAGGAATGGGTCAGCAGAAACCTTCTGAAGATCAGCAAGGAGATTGCAGAGTTCTTCACGTGTAGGTGTAGCCTCTTTGATTTGTCCAGGCTGTGAAATGAACAGCAGTCTCACTGAAGAGAGCATGAGAGTTACAGTGAATGCCAAGTTGAATATGAACCAACAGTATATTTTCCTTGTAAATAGGATGAACTGCATAATGAGTGAAACAAGGAGTATCCCAAGCAGATTCAGCTGGTTTTTTTCCCCAATGAGATTAGTGTTTGTTCAGCAGGTCCTGATATAATAACCAGCTGTGGAATGATGTCTTGATAATTAGGATTAGCAAGCATGAGAGGCCTTTGTCTGCTTTTAAATTGCTTTTCCTTTGGTTTTGGGTTTGTCTTCTTTTCTCCTAGTATCCTAGTTATGTGGTAGCTCCAAAGTAAGGTGGTGTCAGTCATCACTTCGTCATGAAAACCAAGCTGGGTGTATTTTGGTCAATTAAGATGAATTGTTATTATCACAGTGACTCAGTAACAAAAGACAGCCTGGGTTGGTTAGAAACTGAGTGCAGGTCTTGGACAAATGCTAAGCAGGAGCTGGAGAAGGAATATAATGATAATTTAGAGGGAGGAAGAATATTGGTTTTATTATTAAAAAATCATTAAAATAATCCAAATAAACTTTTAATTTGAAGCAAAACTATTGAAATCATGGCAGCAGACCAAATCCTGAGCATCTTCTAACTGAGGTTTAGGTGAATTTTGGCAGACATCCTCTTCATGGAATCGGTTGCTTCTGTGTTTGTTTTGCAGTACACTTCAAGAAACTTGCTGTACTTCAGAGAGAAGCAAGAGGGTGTTTTACTTGTGAAGGCATTTTTTTTCTCCTGTGGCCAAAACAGTAAAGCAAGACCTGTCCTGAGTCCTATGAAATAAAGTGTTTGGGCTTTTTTATGATGTACAGAGGCACCTGTCTTTGGTAAATACTTGTAATTTGGAGTGAGCCATGGGTTTAGTTTGAGCATAAAATGAAGAATGTGAGATTTGTGTGGTTATTTAGTACTAGAAATATGAAATTTGAAGGCAGTGTTAAATGTCAATGTACCTTAGTACAGCACATCAGCCTCAACTATTGAAAGTTGTCCCACAAGCCCTGTAACCTGAACCTTTGAGAAGCTGAAGTGTTTTCCCTCATAGCTCATTCTTCCTTGGGCTTTTCCATGTTGTCACTTGTCAGTATGCTTTCTCTACTGTTCTGGGGGTTCTTAGGTATAGTGTGCCTGTTTGTATGTGAAACTTCAAAGGTGTGGGGCTTTTGTCAAATCTCAGCACTGCTTCTCTTCCTTTAGAAAATAAACCCTTTGAATCATACACTGCATCAAAGTTATCACATTTTGCCAGGTCTTGCTCACTATACAGTGAAAGTTGGTTGTTTTCTTGATAAATGTTAGGAATGTTACGTGTTATGTCCTTTCAGACTCTGTATCATGTATGTGCTTGAGTTGAGTTAAAAATCTGAAGGCTTAAGCTTCATTGTGAAATTGTGCATAATGAAAGTATAGAACTGAAGTTAAAGGGGGTGAAAATTGTGAATTTTTGGGTCCTTGATTGTGCCGATGTGGTAGATTCAGCGCTGTATATGAAACAAAAATCTTTGAAGAATCTCCCAAGTAAGAAGAGGTTGTTGAACCTTTTGGGCAGAATAGTTTTTGATTTAGCTAATGATTAAGTATCTGTTTCTGTGTTTCTGAAGAAGACATAGAGGACATTTTCTATTGAAATAGTATGTCTGGAATGAAGAAAGCTGCTGAATCCTTTTAAAACCCATTTCTAGGAAAGCTTTGTTCTCAAATAGAATACAACAGAGAACGGATGATAATGCATATTGGGAGTATAGCAGTAGAACCCTGTGGAAGTCTGTGTGACACAGAGCACTAATATTGCTCTTGTAAAATATAGGTAATTTTTTTTTGTCTGGAGTTTTGTGATTTGGCATGCTGGGGACCTCCAGCACCTGTGCGTAATTAGGGCGTCTATTGTCAGATTTTAAAAATTCTCATTTGTCTTAGGTTTAAACTTAATATACTCCTGTCTGCATGACTTGTAGAAAATTTTTGGTGATCTGCATATAAAAATGCAGAAAACTACATGCTGTTCCCATGCTTTGTGTAATTCAAGAGTGGGAATAAGATTTTTTAAATACTAAAAGGACAAGATCCTTATGCAGTTTTTTTGTACTGTTAATAGGGGGTTTTTGTTTGCTTTTGACAACAGGGCTATGTTGGGCAATTTTGCTTTGTTTTTTGCGTCCTGTTGGCTGATATGAACTTTCAGTATCACTGGGGTATATGGTGTTTTTACAAAAAGGGACCATCTGCTTAACTCAGTTCAAAATTGACATGTCACAGAGTGTGAAGATGAGAATGTATTTTTTTATTAACTGGTTTTAAATTCCTGTTCAATGCAGCTATTATCTTTCATAACTAGTGGGAAACGGATATCTAGTTATAGAGTTGTAAATCAGTAAATATCCTTTCTGGAACTAAATTTGTTTAGATATAGCACTCTTTGCTTTGATGAAGCAGCTTTATCTGCCCAAAACCTATGATCTAAAACAGGACTATTTAAAAAAGAGAAAAGTACTTTTGAAACTGTTTGAGATTCTTGAATGCCTCACACAAATGTACAATTTTCAGATGTAGGTTATCTTGTTTTGCAAATCTGATCAACTTTTTCCACTACAATGGGAAATGGAAACACAAAGTAATTCAAGGAATTGGTCAAATTAATACATTCTTTACTAGATCAGCAAATTGGCATTTTTCTTTTCATAATTTTTGTGTTTTCAGAGCGGAATTATCTAATATATGAAGGAAACTTAAGACCAATCTTTTATTCAGAAAAAAGAGGACATCTGCATAGAGCAGAAGCAAAGTCACCTCTGCTGAGAGAGTTTATTTCATTGGCAGATAAACAAGTTTTAACACATTTGGAGTGTGTCTTCAGAAAAAATGGTGGAAGCTTGCTGCTGTGTGTGCTGGTTTTGCTTTGAGCAGCCTGATCCAGTGGGAGGTGTTCCTGCCCATGGCAGGGGGATTTGAACTAGATGGACTTTGAGGTCCCTTCCAACCCAAACCATTCTATGATTCTATTAGTATTTCTGTTTCAGTGAATGCAGTGGAACACATGCAGATAAACAGATTCAAAACTAATCTTCCTTGGGTTCATTTCCAATTTGAAAGAGGAACTATTTTGAGAGTACTTTATTTAGACAGTTTAATATATTAAGCAGACCATTTACTTATTTTTGCAAAACGTCCAATCTTGAAGAATCCATTTTCTGTGTAACCTCTCACCTGGTGATTGTAGGTTTTCAAGAAATGCTTGAGTGTCTAACAGTCTCTCACTCTTTTCAGTGTTTAACTAGAATGGCTGGCTCTATTCTTGTGTAATTGAGAAATGATGTCTGTAAATGCATGTTTATTTCTTTATTTTCTAAAACATGAAAAAAATTACTGAAGATGGCAAAATTATTTTATGTCTAGAATAAACCCTTCCACAGAGTTCTTTTGCACTAGGAAGAGGTACAGTTCCCACGTAAGGCATAAGGTGAGATGATACGACCAAGAAAGAGTTTTCCTGAAAATCATGTCACTGTTTCAGGAAAGAGAGGCTGTGTAGGGATCCACTGCTGATCTCCAGAGCAGAGGTGCACATTCTTACAAAGGACAAAACAAAGGAGAATTTTTTTGGAACTCTGTGTTGATAGGCTGTAAAAGAGGGAAAGGAACATTAAGTTGTGTTTAGTTTGACTGGTTTGTTGGGGTTTTTTTTGTTTGTTTTTTTTTTCAGAACAGTTGTGTTTATTCAGATGTGCTTACAGATTTTTTTAACATACCAATTGAAAAATGCAGAGGCTCATTTTTTGAGGTATTTACAATAGCATATTTGCAATTACAGACAAGTTGCCTGTTGCCTTGTAGATGTAAAGGTGCTTGTTTGGTCAGACAGGTGGTGTTTGCTGCTGGTGTACTGAACAGTTAACTTGCTGTGCTGACTTTGTGTTGCAGTGTTAACTTCAGCTTTCCACTACAGAAGCGTAAGTGGTTCTTTTCCAAGAGTGTGTTTTTCACAGAATATCTTGGACCATGTTTTGGAATCCTACATGGTATTGCAATGCAAATAATTACTATTACTTTTCACTCTTTCTGTTACACAGCAAGAGTACTTGTTTGTGGTCTGATATACATTCAGAGAAGTAGTGTACAGCTACGCTTGGGAAATGTTTCACTCCTGTTTTCTTTCACTGGTTTAGCTACTTCAGAGGAAAGGCTCTTAAGCTGCGGCATGTGCTGCTGTAGTGGGCAGTGCTGGGTTTGCGAAGTACCTGGCGGCTTGCACTCCCCAGGGGAGTAGCCTTCTGTTCTGCCACTTGGAAACATACTTTTCTTTTGACATATTCTGATTATTGCTGTGCTGCAGCCAGGTTGTTTTCGCTTCAGTGAAAAATAACTGTAAAATAGGCAAGCACATTTTACTTGCCAGTTATTGCACATCATTAGTGATGACCTTTACTTTTTGGGTAAGCCATATAACATTTGTCAAGATTATACATAAATCAGATTGTTTTCTTTTAGTATGGAACTCTCTGTAAGAAGTGACAGATTTAATATAAGCCATGACAGTCTTTCTCCAAACTTTACCTGCCTAAACCAGTGTAGAAGGATGCTTTGTGTTTTATTATAGTAGCCTAATTTGTTTTATTTTGCTTTAGTGAAGTGGTGCATGAATTGTTCTGGTTGGATAATTTTGATCAGCAAAGTCCAAAACCTGTTGTGAGATGCATTTTGATATTAAAGAAACAGCCATGCCCAAATAAGATGATAAAGTAACAAGTTACTAAGTGAATTGCAAGTTGTACCCTTATTTGTGAGGAAAGTGGTAATGGACTAATACTGTCTTTACTTTCTTGTAAAAAGCAAAAAAACTCCACAAATCCATCTGTCTTGTGACACCACACTGCCCTGGTTATAAGGCCATCCTCAGTTTTTCAATTGTAACTCTGCTGTATAGCCACATCTGTCTCATTACCCAGCAGCATCAGTAAACCTGCCATCCTTATGGAACTATTAGGAATGAACCGAAGGCTTGCTCTGTTGCAAGTGTATTTGCTGTTAGTTAAGGAACAGTGATGGGCATCCCGGGTCCTCTCACAAGTTCCTTGAGTTCTCTTTTGCAATTTATTCTGCCCATGTCTCTCAACTAAGTTCTTTTAAATTTTTCTTTTTAACCTATGCTGATTTGTCAGATTTCTCATTGGCGCTCTCTCTTGATGGAACTTGTTCCTCAGTATCTTGACTTCTGTAGTTACTGCCACTCTTACTGTGTTTTATCTAACTTGTCTTCGGGGGTTTTTATCCATCTGGTCCTACTCCTGCCTTTATTTTCATGTTAGATGTGCCTTTATTTATTCTCCAATTCGATGGCAGTTTCCAGGCTTTATTTTAACATCTTGACTGAAATGTAGGCCCAGTTACTTATCTTCCAGTGTTTCTGGATGGCCCTGTCATTGCTCAGTGTATTAATCGTATATGCTCTGTATGTTTAACCCCCAAATGTGTGAAAGCTAGTCAGCATTGTTTGTGGGGACAGAAAGGGGGAAGCTGACAGTCAGCTCTCTGAAGCGTCATGTTTCTGTTGCAAACAGTGAGAATGCATGAAAGGATAGCATACAAAAATTCAATCCACAGTTCAAACTGTGATGAAAGTGTAATGAAGTAGAAGAGAACAGCAATTAATTAGTGGCATTGCTACCCAGAAACAATAAAATAAGAGCTGACCTATGCTTGATATTGGAAAAAATGCTGCTGTTCCTTCTAATTCTGTGCATTAAGGAAAAAATGGAGTATTCCATTTAAGCCATTGTTGATGAACAGTGTTACTGAATGTTGATGGATGATGTTACACGTGTTACACAGGTTACACATTGTCTGCCAATATATCTATCTATGAATATAAGACTAATTCAAACATGACTTGGGCGTAAGAATATTATGTGTGTAGACACATGATATTTGAAGCATTATTAGAAGAAAATGATTGTCAGCAGCTGAGTAAACAAAAATAGGTTTCCAAAGTTTTAAACTGCACATAGGAGGCTTTTTGTGGTGGAGGCAATGATCTCCAAAGTTGGAGAAATAGTGTAGAACAGAAACTCTTCATTATCCTAATGCCATGTCATTTGCCTTGTGATGTTGTGTCTTTGTCATAATCGTGAACCAGGAGAGGTCTGGAGGCGTAAGAGATTTAATTAACATATTTATGCCTTTGGTCATTTTTTAAACAGTAGTTTTTGCTAATGTTGGTTGCATGTTAAGCTTATCTAAGCTAGACACTGCTTGCAATAGTTTGAGATATGATCAGTCTGAATTGATTTATGTCATAGGTAATGCTTGATTTATGTATGGTTATAACTGAGAATTTTTCTTGGGGGAGATTTCGTTTTCTGAAAGATGAGAATAAAAGATAAATTTGTTGCTCCTTAATGTAATGTTTTCTTGCAAATATATTTGCTGAAAGTGTTTGTGGCAGCCCCCCTTTCTCTTTGTCTGCATTCTTGGTCTTGGCTCTTGAAATTTATTTTTGTATTGTTGTTAAGAATACAGGTGTGGGGCTTTGAACTTTATGTACAGCAGTTAGCTACCTTCTGGCGAGTTGTAAGAGAATCTGGAACACTACCCTGTGAAGGCAGGCTGAGAGAATTGGGGTTGTTCAGCCTGGAGAAGAGAAGGCTCTGGGGAGACCTTAGAGCAGTCTTCGAGTACTGAAAAGGGCTTCAGGAAAGCTGGGGAGGGGCTCTTAATCAGGGATTGCAGGGATAGGATGAGAGGGAACAAGTTTAAGCTGAAAGAGGAGAGATTTAGTTGAGATATTAGGAAGAAATGTTTCCCTGTGAGGGTGGTGAGGCCCTGGCACAGGTTGCCCAGAGAAGTAGTGGCTGCCCCATCCCTGGAGGTGTTCAAGGCCAGGATGGATGGGGCTTTGAGCCCCCTGATCCAGTGGGAGGTGTCCCTGCCCATGGCAGGGGGTGGAACTGGATGGGCTTTCAGATCACTTCCAATCCAAACCATTGTATGATATGATTCTGTGATTCTGTGGTGTTAGGGCTACTTGACATCCTGCATGAGAAAGTTTTGATAGCTTTTTCTTGTTTCAGATGAGCTTAATGCTGTGTTAATTGTGTTGTAACAGTGATGGTATGGGTGTGGCAGTATCTGGATGTAGACATAGTAAGTTTGGACTTAAGTTTGTCTTGGATAGAGAGTAGCTGTAATGGCCCTAGTGGTTTTTTCCCCCCTGTACCTTACAGCTGTTTGTGTAGCGAAAAGCCACCTGTCACAAGCAGCTTGCTTCATAACTGACCTGATGCGCTTCCTGTTAGCAGTGGGAAGGAGCCTCTAACTTCCAGGTTTGAGAGCCTTTGAAGGTTAATCCCTGCCCTATGACAACACTGCCTGAATTTAAACAGTTACCTGCGCCTTGTAGTTATAAAGAACTTCTTAAGAACAATCAAACTATGCACTACTCTTAAAACCCTCTTGTGTCTAGCATTTATGCCTTAGCTTTATTTTGCTGTTAACAAAACACTTTTCAATTATTTGGGATGAAAAAAAAGGAGATAATTTTAAAACTGGCAGTTAACATAACTTTCCAACTCTTTCAGATTGAGAATACAAGTACTGTAACTAAATAGGAAAGTACGTTTATGAATTTACGAACAGATTTTTTTCAGCTTTTTAAAAAAGAAATTCTACCATGGTTATGTGCCTTCTTTTTATTAAAGGCACTTGTACTTTATGTAAACACTGACTTTGTGCAAAGGAGAATTTCTCAACCTTTTTTGCATTCCCTTGATGACAATGTCAGTTTATTCTGGTTGAAAACCTTAGTCAAACTAGGAGTTGGGGGTGGGAGGGGAGTACAGGTTGAAAATTAATGTTGAGTTTTCACTGTTTCAGAGTGTGTGTCACTGCTCGGTCTGGAGTTAGTGTATACATTAAAGTCGGTGTATATTGTAGTTTTCAACTGTGGAAAGGTTGCTATGATCTCATCACTTTGGGTTTCACAGACTGAAAAATTAGCTTTTAGCCTCATTTCCCTCTGTCAGAAAAAAATCTTAACATTGACCTTTTTTTTGCTGCTCCTCACATTTTCTTAGCACTCTCAGTGGATCGGGTTGAGGAAGGGTTGTTTTCAATTACGTTTATCAAACCTTTTTAGTGATCAGTTTCAATAGGAATTTCTCTTGATACAGAGCAAAGTACTTAACCACTTTAATGTCAGTGTTACATGGTACAGGGGAAGAATAATAATAGTTCAGAGGAACCTACAAATATTTCTTCTCAATAAACAGTACTGTGTGTTGTCATTCATCCTTGTAAACCTAAGTTAGTGGAGATAACATAATTTTTGTCTTTATTATGTAATAACCTATTGTTTCACTTTTTGCAGTCTTTCAGAAACAAGATAGCCATGGCCACAGAAATTGGCTCCCCACCCCGATTTTTCCATATGCCGAGGTTCCAGCACCAGGCACCTCGGCAGTTGTTCTACAAAAGGCCTGATTTTGCACAGCAGCAAGCAATGCAGCAGCTTACGTTTGATGGAAAGCGGATGAGAAAAGCTGTGAACCGGAAGACCATAGACTACAATCCCTCTGTAATTAAATATTTGGAGGTTAGTTAATATTCTGAGTTTGTTTGAAAGCTTTTTTTCTTCCTGAAACTTGTGATTCTGCTTTTCAGTGCAGAATACTTGGAGTCCTATTGCTGCATTTTCAAACTAAGTCACAATTGCCTGTACATTCGGCGTAGTATGAATGCAGAGGGTTTGATCCTAGGTAATAAAACTGCACATATACACTGCTGATTTAGAAGTATGTGTAAACTCTGATTTTTGCATTCTGTCTTGAAATTCCAACTTGGAATGTGGTTGAGTGTCTTGTGTGATGTTCTGACTTTTAAGTAAATGTGTAAACTCATTATAAATAAGGTAATTGTTCTTATTGTTGTTTTGAAATAGAAATTTTCCCAGATGGGATGTAAACCATTACCCCTTCCATTCCAAAACCAGAGCACCATAAAAATGTTTTGTCATCATTTTACTAAGTAGCTCTGCAACTTGCACTGTGATCTCTGAAAATCCCCTTCTGTATAATTAAGATACAGAAGAACTTTAATGAAGTTTTATTGAAGAAATGTTTCTGTCTTTAAAAATGCTTGTTTAGCTTTCCTGATGGGTGGATCCTAGCTCAGAAGAAATAGAATCAAATCTGTAAATACAGAAGTTGTTGGAATTTTAACAGCATTGTTGCAAAGGCTACTGTGGGCAGTACATGATTATAGCTTGTGGATGTTAACAATCAGAAGGTTCTTGTAATAATAAATTTAAATTATCTTCCAAGATCTGTTAAAATGCCAAACATTTAAAACAACGTTCTTATATTTTAGGAGTGCCCCAAAAGAGATTCTATTAGTAGTGGACTGAAAAATAAAGATTAGGAATTCAGGGCCTTTTTTACTGTGGTAGAAGTAAACACCATCAAACTTCCTTTTATTAAAAACACCCAGCCCCCCTAGATCTGTATGCTATGAATGCTTACACAAAATTAGGATCTATCAGAATTGCAGTTCAGTCCCAGCTTCAGTACTACTGATTTAATTTGATGTAGTTCTTTAAAAATGAGAAAAATGCTTAATATATAATTTTACTCTTGGCTCAAGAAATTCTAGCAAACTATAGTAGTGTGTGCTGGAAATGTTTCAACTAGAATTTTAGGTTATGTTTCTGGTATGTACAAAGATATAAATTCCTAAAGACTACAGCATGAAGCTGAAATAATTTCACTCAATTCATCTAAATGTTTTGAAAAGGTTTTGTGTGACATGTCACCAAATTTAACGAATTGAAAGCATTTTTATCCCCTGTTCTTCTAAGTATTATCCATTTGAATGCATTGTTATCTCTGTGCTTCAGCTGCAGAAGCTTCCTTTCTAGCTGATGTCACTGTATGGGGTTTCGTTTGGAGTTCATCAGCACAGCTTCTAATGGTTTTAAATGCTTATCCTGAAAGTAAAGCTTTTGAAATGATTCAAAGTGCTTCTTGCAGAGTACCTCTTAGCCTGGGCAGCAAAGGACCTGTCATCTGTGTTACAATAATGTGGCCTGCTACACAGGACTGCTCCTTTCATATTGTTAGGCTGCAGTTTTAAGGGAGCTGCTTTATTCTGGTGAAATTAAGACTTTAAACATTCTTGAGTCTTTGCTTATGCTGTACAAGTCCTACAGGTATCCTGAGACCAAAGTCTTTTAGCTGAATTTATCTTGAAATCCTTGCAGTGCTTTGAAATTTCCCAAACAAGCTGTCAGTATTCGGTTGGTTAACAGTGAAGTGTAGTGGTGATATAAACAAGTTATTATCTTTTTCCAGAATAGAGTATGGCAGAGAGACCAGCGAGATATGCGAGCAATTCAGCCTGATGCAGGGTATTATAATGACGTAAGTAAAATTTTTCTATTCCCTGATGAAGTTTTGTGGATAAATATGTCCAAAAATTGGAAGCTGTCAGCTGAGGTTATCTTTTGTCCACAAGAGCCCTTAAAGATATGAACCGTATCTTCACTCTACATTATCTTGTTCTGTTGAAATCCATGTCCACAAAGAGAACAGGGAATTGGATAAGCTTTTAGGTTTTGGAGATAGGAACTCTCATAATACTCTCAGCTTGCAAAGCTGCTCTTGAAAGTGCTGGCTTTGGATATTTGAGATGGTGAATCATGCAGACTTTTGAACACCTCTACTGACTTTCTTCTAATAATATCCCTGCAAATGAAAAATGTGCTTTTTCAAAAATGCGTATTCAGAATGTATGCTTTTCTTGCAGTTTCTTGCTGAAAATGTCATTATTTAATCTTTTGTTTCTTCTCCTGTAGTTGGTCCCTCCTATAGGAATGCTGAACAACCCTATGAATGCTGTAACAACAAAATTTGTTCGGACGTCTACTAATAAAGTAAAATGCCCAGTGTTTGTTGTTAGGGTGAGTACAGGGTTGGATTTACTTAGTTGTGTTGTCCTAATTTAAATTAGAGAGATATTCTTAACTGAAGAAAGAGACGAGATAGCAGTTAAAGTATTTCCAAATAAAACCAGCGTGTGGAATGTATGGACTATTTCTGTGCTTGGGCTTTCTGTGGAGGGTTTTATGGAATTAAGTGAGAAGGTCTTACTACAAAATAATTCTTACCCTCAGCGTTTGAGGCACACTTCCTACATTTTATTGTTTTTAATTTGAGGAGGGCAAATATATCTTGACATGCAGGAAAAAAGACAAGCCCATGTCTGTGTTGTTTGACTCTTGTAGCATCCTTTAACAACTTTTCCATGATTTCAACAGTATTGTATGGATATTGTGTGCTATGAATGTATTGGTGCCAATAAACTGTTTATTCTCTAGGACTAGAATTTTTTCATTGCTTTCACAGTGGCCTTTGTCTTGTTGTTACAAAAGTCATAAGCCCTCTGGCACCATTCTGCATTTTTTTCCATCTTGCACTGTCTAGAAAATCATTCAGTAAATTACAGTTGTGCAGATTCCTTGGAAGAAGCTTATGATTTATTCGGGGGATTGTGAAGAAATAGTTGAATGTTCTGTTTGCGCAGTTCAGTTAATTTTTTCTCTTGCAGTGGACTCCTGAGGGGAGACGCTTGGTCACTGGTGCATCTAGTGGAGAGTTCACTTTATGGAATGGACTGACTTTCAATTTTGAAACGATATTGCAGGTAAATTCATCTGTCAGGTTTTATGTGTATTTCCTTGAGATCTTGGAGCATGTTGTGGGAATACAGCTTCACCCTGCTCATCATGAGTCTGTGGTCTAAATGTGGTAATGTGAGCCTTAGAGATCTCTCGTTTTTGATTCTGCACTCACTCCATGTTAGCCTGGCTATAGGCAATCCATATAATGCTTTCCATTTCATCTCCACATGCTGTTCTAACTTTTCTCAAGAATGTACTATGAGTATTTCTAATAAAAAAGAAGCACTTTTGAATCAAAATGCAAATACTCTTCGTTTATTATTTAGAAGCCTGCTGTGTACTGAGAAAGGGAATTTTTTTTCCCCAGTAACATCTTAAATCTAACTAGATCATCATTGTTTTCATTTCTTTGTTGCAGCTGTTAAGTAGGAACTTTACTAACTTTTGTATTTGTGTGGGTCAGATAGTGTTGGAACATGTTTGCTAGAAGTTTTGTTTCTGAATTCACAGGCTCACGACAGCCCTGTAAGGGCTATGACTTGGTCACACAATGATATGTGGATGCTGACAGCAGACCACGGGGGATATGTGAAATACTGGCAGTCCAACATGAACAACGTCAAGATGTTCCAGGCACATAAGGAGGCGATTAGAGAGGCCAGGTTTATACACAATATACCATTTTCTGTAGTACCTATTGCCATGATTAGACTGTTCTCTAAGTGTATTCTGGGTGCAGAAATGCATGGGTTCTGTCAGATTCTGGGAAACTTCCTGCACCACATAAACACAATATTTTCTTTTGTTTCCACCTTCTCACCGTTTTGCTGGCACCTTTCTGAATTAGTATTGTCCCAGTATCCGCCTCTGCAATATGTTAGAGATGTATTTGTCTGCCGCATTTTGCACTGGTATTCTTTTCATTTTTATATGGTGACAATGTGTATCAGTTATTCCTTTTTATACGCACTGTGTAAGACAACAATTTCATTCCAAATAAAGAATTCAGTCTTTAATAATCTAAATGAATAAAATATAAAGCCTTCAGAAATAAAACACCTGCATAGTTCTCACAAAATAATAAAACACTAAATAAAGTGAAGAACTGCTTGGCTTGGTGAAGCCAAGACTTCCAGTAATACCTAAATACCCACGCAGACTGCCACATACAGAAGTCTAATGTTAATACTGAATGGGTTCTTCAAGCTTGAAACTGTAAGCAAGCCATTGAAAAGAAGACTGTAGGATATTCTCTTGGTTCAGTGTTGATGCCTCAGTTGTGCAAATGTATTTATATAAAAAATGGAATCAGTAAGATGTAAATGAAAGATGTTTCTATATCAAACCTGCACATAATCTTTAAGATATGGAAATGTTTTTAAAGTAAACCTGAAGAGAAATGACAGAGCCAAAATGAAGCTAAAGCAGTGTTTCTTTGGGTTCAGGTGCTGGCCCTTGGTGATAAAGGTTCACTGCCCCAAACCCACTTTCCACTAAAGTCACCATTTTTCTTTGATAGGGTGCAGCATTTTCTGCCAGAGTGTGGTTATGAGAAGTGCTTACACTGGTTTCAGTTACTGTCTGACTATCATGGCCATACCCTGAATTTGCTACTATTTTAAATCCTTTCCTGATCATAAAGATCTAGGATTTCACGAGGGCTCCCTCATGGTCTTTCACTGCACCAGAAAGGAAGTGAGTGTCTGTCAGTTGCTGGAGGTGTTCTGGCCCTAATCACATGGCTAAATAACTCCTTGCTTTTCCAGTGACTTTCATCAAGTGACTGCTAATCTGGAAGCTGCTTCTGTGTCTAGGATGCTTTTCATGGTGGTGTTGGAGTATAATAAGAGGGAATTTTTCCAAATTGCTTTTACAATAAGTGGTACACTTGTTTTATATACGATTTTTTTCAACAGTTAATTCAACTAGCATTTTCCTGTCACCAGCTTTCCCTCATTTTTGCTTCTCTGCTGTAAAGCACCTGTGGCTGAAGAGGAGTTTTTTCCTAAGAACTGTCTCCTATACTTCTACACAGTGTCATTTTATTATGGTAATACCAAATGTGAAAATCTGTGGTGACAATTACCAGTTCTTATTGATGTTGCTTCTCATCCTGCAGAGAAGGCACTGCTGTGTGCAGTCATAGGTAGGAAGGTGCTGAGAATAAATTCCTCAGTTAATAGAGAAGGGCTGCAGTACTGTAGTAATCCTATGCTAAATTCATGTCTGTGGTCAAGTGTCATTTGGCAGACGCTGTATTCTCTTAAAAGTCCCTATGTTCAAATGCATCCTTCGGTGTATAACACATTACAGTATAATTTTGCCCTGTCTGAGAAGCATAGATAATCTGTTAAATGCTGACTTCTTTCCCCTGCTGTGTGTCTTCATGTAACAGTTTCTCACCCACGGATAATAAATTTGCTACATGCTCTGATGACGGCACTGTTAGAATCTGGGACTTTCTACGTTGCCATGAGGAGAGAATTCTTCGAGGTATGTGTACCAAAAGTACTGATTGGGGTATTTCAGGAGGGGGAAAATCTTTTTTAACTAGGTGTTCACAATCCAGAAGTGTTAGCTTGTCTACATTTTTGTATTACATCCCTGTCTTAAATCCTCCAAACAAGTTTGTTTGGCTGCTGCTTTAGGTGCTTTACAATATTCAGGCTGCACTTCACAATGACCTTACTGTGTTTACTGTCCACTGATGCTCTAGACAATGGAGGTGGATGTAGAGACACTTTTTCTACTGATGTTGGTAGAAACAGCTATTTCTGGATCAGGAATACATTTCTCTTTCTCCAAAGCTTAATCTTTGTGACCACTTTTACTTCAGAACGTGCATCTTCATGCAGAGGATTCCATTCTTTTCATGAGAGTGCCTCCCATTCCGATTTCTTCAGGGGCAGAGTAGTTACTTTTTCTCAGTCCTTGAGAGGAAGAGAGCATTTAGGTAGAGCCAACAAGTAAATTTTGATCCCATCATGTGTAGCATATGCACATAATCCTAGCTTCAGTTCAATAGCTTTCTGTCCACCATCTGCGTATGCTGACTTCTGGTGCTTTTCTACTGGCCTTGTTGAGCTTTTTCCTTCTCTTGTTGCACTCTTACTGAGCGGTAACAGTAGCTTCTGACAACTACTTCTTGCTTGCAGAAGGTGCAAAAGGTACATGATTTAATAGACTGTTGTAGGCATGCAGATAAACTGCGAAGAAGGTACACAATAAAACCATGGAATTTCAGTTTTTTATGCGTGGACTTGTTCAGTGCATTCCTAAGCTAAAGGTTTTTCTTTTTTAAAATTGCTTCCAACTTGGACTTGCATTATGTGTTTTATGAAGTAGAGCTTTCCCTGTGTCTCTTGACTCTTAAGCTCTTTTATTTTTTTATTCTTGCAATGATGACCTTCTGACAGAATCTGTACATAAACATGGTATACGTGTTCTTTGGAGGAGCTGGAAAGCAAATTCCTAGGCTGTATCATATATATACCTCTTACTCTGGAAGGACCCAAACAGGTTTGAGTGTTTTGTTGGTCCTTTACAAAAGCAATCATTTTGTGTAGAACACATCCTATACCCTCCTCCAGGTTTGTGCTAACTGCTCTTTCAAACTGTGTGGAGGAGATGGGGGTTGCGTCCATGCTGAGCTGTCAAGATCGTAAAAATTCCTCTATTTTTTCTATGTTCTTTTAACATTCTCTGTAAAGTAGGAGTAAAGCATTTAATTTAGACCATAAAGAACTTGCGTTACATTTCCTTCTCTTACCTTCTGTAATTGTGACTGTATCTCAAATAGAATTGTGCCTTAATGTCTTACAGTTTATACATTTCAATATACACTTTTTAGTTTGCCAAATAGCTCTATAAAGAATATCTTTTACTATATAATATACCCACAATATACGTCATCCTTTATGTAAGCTGGAAAGTTGAAAGCTTTACACCTGTAGATAAAATTGGACAGGCAGATTATTCCTCATTTCTGTCAGATAAGGAGGAAAAACAAAAAAGAAACCAAAAAACAAAACACCACCACCAGAAATCCCCAACAACAACAAAAATATTCAAACCCCTGAGTGTTGAGGTGGGAGGATGTTTCTGCAAAGGATGGAAGTTTTATTTGGTTTTGGTCCCTAACACCCTTGTTAAATATCATCAGAAGACTTATTTGAAAGAGCTGCTTAGGTAGTTTTCTTGGTGGAAGATAGCAACTTTTGTTATTTGCAGTTCAGAGCTTATGGCTTTAGGAAACTGATCTTCAACTTTTTACTTCTCTACATGCATTCTGCTTTAATATACTTAGGAGTGTGAGCTGTATAACTTTGCCTTCAAAATGTGTAAATACTTGTGCTATTGCCATTCCAGATTTAGTTAAAATTCTGGTGGAACTTCTTTAAAAAATATTTCATTAGGTGCAAAAGTGTTTAGATCAAACACCAGGCTAAAGAAGGTTTTTGATTTCCTGCTTTTATAAATCGTAATTCAGCTGTTCTGATTTGGTATTGGTGCTGTGAAGTTGAGAGGGTTCTACAGTGTAATTTAGATCCGAAGAGTCACTTAGTACTTTAGGTATTGTTCAGTTTATCACACTGAATTGTAAAAATCGAACAAAACCATCAATTTGGAGTCATATGTGTTCAGAAAAAAGATTATCCCCCTTGGGGATCCAATATCATTATTCATACTGATTTTTCTGTAACAAATTAAGGAACATATTATAAAAAACAGGCTTGAGGGCTTTATGCTAAAGAGTACTCTTCGTGAGATTCCTTTAAAAGCATTAAAGATACTGGGATAAGCTTTGCTGATATAGAAAGGACAAAATTCTGTAGACATGTTACAGATGCTTTTGTTTGCACTGAAATGAACTAACATAATTTATTTCTATTATTTGATGAAATGGTTTCCTTTTAACTTGTCTGAAGGAACAATTCTAGTCTTGCCTTCTGAAGAGGACTGGAAAAACAAATTGGAAGTGTTAAATTACATAGGGCTTCTTAAGGTTTTGGTGGATTTCTTTCAGCTGTCTACACTAGACTACACAGTGTTTTCAGTAGGTAAACCCATGGAGACATGGACTGCATGAGAAACACTTAACTGTGTCCAGCTTCCTTTTAGTCTGTCAAAATGATAGACCATCCTGTTTTGGCCTTCATACTTAATGCCAGAAGTTGTGGATGTTTTTTCTTTAATCTAAAAGTCCCTTTGCTGCCCAGCTTTTCGCTAATTTGTTCCTTTGCTGCTATTCTCCCACCGTGGCTTTCCAGGGCAGAGTAGGGGGAGTTTTGGCATTTTGGTAGAAATATGGCAAGTTTATCAGGCTCATTTTTAAGATCGCAAAGAAATAAATAGCTTTACAATCTTCCATTTCTCGAGGAACCATCCTTAAGTAATTCATCTTCCAAGTGAATTGTCTTGGAAGAACCTGAAAGAGAGGGAAACGACATTTTCATAGTCACTTACCTCAGCCCAATTACTGTCCCTTTTTTCATGAAGTAAAGGCGCTCTACTCCTAATCCTGCACCACTGTTTTTTTGCAGGTGTTTAACTTCTGTCATGTTACCATCCTGATACTGGTAACAAGTACAATTTGTTGCACTTGCTAAAATACCACTGGTAGGAGTCGAATTGATGTTAAAATAAAAATGTTTTTGTTAAAATACCAAGACATGGAAACCAGGCTATGGTATAGCAGCGTGGTGTTTCCCTGTCAATAATCTGTTCCTGCAAAAGGCATTTCCAGTAATGGCATTTATAACAACACTATCAGGTCTTCAATCTAAACAGTTGCAGTGAAGTTAATGCCAGGACTCATGTAAACAGTCCCCATTTCTGTAAGAACATACACACTGATGGCTTTTAAAAATGCTAAAAATGTCTAGGGAAAAATATAGGCAGTAAGAGCGTGACGTCCTTTTCTACTGAGAAATTAATGTTGTTGATGATTAGACTGGTGACTGGATATTGGGTCTGTGCCAGTGTATCCCTGAGAACATTTTAGGTAGAACATTAGTAAACACAATTCCTTAATTATTTCTAATATGAAATCATGGGTCAGGACACTGTAAACACATATCAGTGCTGTCAGTTTCACTGTCCTCCTTCCTTTCACAATCACACACAAAATGCAGTAGAAATGTGTGTTTGGGAGGACTGTTAAGGTTTTCATTCTGAAGTCTGGATGAGTTCTGTGTTCCCAGGGTTTGAAAAATTGCGTGGCTTAAATAGGTTTTTGGAGGAGAGACTACCCAGCTCTCTGAAGGTTGGAAGCCCAGGATTTGATAAGATGCTTTTTTCTGTTTTCTGACTGTGAAATAGAGTAATACACATTGTTCTGCCTGGAATTTCCTGTTCAGGCATAACACCAGCGCAAAACTCATCACCTACAAAACGTGCGTGTATGCATACAGAAATCGCAGCAATCACAGTAAACTTATTTTTCACCTGCTCACAAGTTCTGAAAAGTGTCCCCACAGCTAGTCATGCTGAAATAACTGGAGAACTTTTTATTTCTTCCTTCCTGCCTTCCTTCTACTGTTTCTGGATCTTCATTAGCAAATAAAATATAAAGTGTGTTTAGTTGTTTAAATCTCTTGTATGGTTTGTATACTGTGCACTTTTTGCCTGGAAGTAAAGGATCTCTTCAAAGTATTTGTCATCTGCTTCCTCATCTATAGCAAGTCCTGTACTTAAAATCAGAGATAATGTTGTGTTCTGTACTTAAAAGGAACCCGTGAACCAGAACAAACTAGAACTATGTCTTAAGTTTGGCCCTTCACTTTTAAACATACATTAGTAGCAAGCTCTTACCCTTTGAAGCAGGAGGCTTCTAAAACTTATATTTTCCTGGAATTTAATTGAACTCTACATTGGATAATTTAAAAGAAAAAAAAAAAAATCTTGACGTTGCTGTTTCCATCTTTCTCCCGTTTATGTGAGATTTTTCTATTGTTTTTATTGTCTCAGGAGGGAGAGAAAACACAGCAAATTCTAGAAACACCTGCATGTCGATGCTGTGTTTCTCCAAAGGATATGTAACGTTTAAACATTGAGGTTCTTGTAGGGGCTTGCGCCTTGGTGCTGTTGTTAGATTTGTGAGTATACCTGAAGCATGTCTTTTAGTCTACTGATGCATCCCTCCATGAATGAATATTAGAAGTATTTTTCCTCAGAACAAAAGCCCAAGCTGAGATGAGACCTTGGCTGTATTTAGCACAAACTGTATCAACCTAGAGAAGGCAAGTCCTTGAATTTTTGAACTTAAAAAAGATGAGCTGTTTTGAAATGCTGTCATTGAACCAGTTAAATGTCTTTCCTGGGGGATTTTAGTATGGCCATTTGTATTGTAGGTCTTTGATATTTGTGAGTCTTCATTGCCAATGCAAAGTTTCTTATGAGGGAGAGAGAAGTTGTAGCTAAGTCTTTTGAGATATTGTTGCGTTCTGAATGGTTGTGCATCAGACTTTTTCATGTATTTTAGACACGTGAAATGTTGGGACTTTTTCACTGGGATGGTAATACGGAATCTATGAGGGGGTTTTGTTCTTCACAGACAGTTCAGATCTGTTGCGCAGTCAGTGATACAGGAGCCCTTTTGTTTTACTGTATGTGTTGTGCCAGCCCTGATACTGCTGCCTTGGGATTGCATGCACAGAGGACTCCTCACACAGTCACACTCACTTTTTCATCTCATTAGGAAACCTCTCTGTTGCCATTGTGAGATTGAGTTAGAAATATTATATACAGTTTCCAGCTTCATAAATGGAAATTATGTATTTTCCTAATATCTTTCTGTACACTTTCTCTGGAGTTAAGTAATGCCAAACACTGTACATGTATAATACATGTACACCTTCCTAGTTTATCATAGATAAACTCAGCTGTTGCTGCCTGCTAGGGTGCTGGGTATAGTCTAAGCTTTATGGGAAGAATCCAGTCTCTTCTTGCTTGAGGCTACTGATGTTCAGGTATCATCTGGTAGCTCAGTTTTATTCCTGACTATTTCAAGGCTACAGCTTCTTAGTTTTCTCCATATAAGAAACTTTTTATTAGAATTAGACTTGTTAGAATATCCAATTCTATTTCTTTTAAATGTAAAAATCCATCTGAGACTGAAACTTCCTGCTGTGTTGACTTACGTCAGGTTTCTACTTGATAAATGTTTTGGATTGGACAAAAAATTTATTTTGATCAACTATACTTGATGTCCTTCATTTCTGTGATTAAAGGGTGGTTATTAGGAGGTTGCTCCCTGAAGCTTTTGTTCTGCTTCCAAAAGCAATGCCAGGAGAATTAGAGGGTATTGAAGGCAGCTCTTGGAGCTGGTTGCACCCGATATGCCTAAAACATTGGTTTATGTTGCAGTTAATTTCTGAGTAACATTAAAGTACAACATAGTAAGCCTTAGACTTCTGATTCTCATCTAGAATATAATGGTTTAAAAGTCCTGAAAAGTTAATAACTAAGAATAAATAGAATTCTCAAAGAATGAATGAAAGAGATCACAAGAGATGTCGTATCAAAGGTTCTCGACAGAAATAAAATCATATGGAGTTGGTCTTAAATCAAGTTGTCAGCAGCTCAGCTTCTCTGATAAAATATTAAATGGAGAATTGGGCACTTGCTTTATTTTTTTTAATGGAATCTTTCATCTGATGTACCGCTTTCTACTGGAATGTAAATACAGAAATATGCTATTACAGAATAAATGTTAGAAGTCTTCAAAAAAACAAACCACATAATTCCCTGGTGAAAATAATCCATGTTAGTCCTTAGAAACTTTCTTTGCAGGCTTCTTGACTTCACTTTTGTGTGTGGACTAAACGGGCCACGTTTTTTTCTCTTTTCATGTCATGTAGTTACTGTTAAAAAAGCTTTTGTGCATCTAGGTAAGCACAGACTTCACAAAGCACTCGATATTTTCCATCACTTCAGTACTGTGTATTCAAATTATTTCCTATTATAATACACTTAGCTCTTGGTAATATTCTGGCTTTAATAGTGAGACATTTGCTATCACATGACTAATGTTGCGATTCTCATACTTAAGATTACACATTCATATGGACAGCCAGGCTCCAGGAGCTGGGGAGATAGCTTGCCAGTGTTTTCCTTAAAATGTGGTGGTATTTTTTTTTCTCTCTTGCTTACCTGCCTGGCCTTGTCTTCAGTTCTCATGAAAAGCTAGTTCTCCTCATCACACATTGCATTTGTAGGAAGACACACAGTCAAAAGGGAAACTGAGGAATGCGCTGAAATGGGATTGTATAGCAGACCAAGAGAAAGGGATAAATGAGAGTCCTGAAAAAAATGGGTGAAAAGCGTCTGGAAATGATAGCAAATGGGAGGAAAATGTGGAGGCTGTGTCAGTATGAAAAAAAACTTAAAAAAAGAGCTGGTGTCATGGTTGAGAAAAGATAGTGGCAGTGCAAGCAAGGTGTTGAGAATGCGGTGGTGGAAACTAACAGAGCTCCTACATTTTGAGGATAAATCGGGGAAAACTTGGTTGCCAGAGCAGCCGGAGAAGAGGCTGGGGTTTTATGGCTGGATGACACACTCAGACACAAGCAGACAGTGTATAGTGTACCGAGAGTCTGTGTATAGACTGTAATGTGTGCATGGAAATGTGTGATGATAATAATAGCACCCACATACATACACAGATTTTTGGGGTTTTTTTTTTCCTGTAATATCTTTTAAATTCTGTTTCATGACTCTTAGTCTTGAGGTGTTTGAGAAGAGTTATGAATGCCTTCTGTATTTATTTGAAAGATGATCACGGAGTGCTGTATTAGTAAGTGAATGATACCATCATTCTTACTGCAACTAGGAGAAAGCAGTCTCTGCCAGCTGGTTATAACTCCTTATGGCTCTTATTAGTCCCTAAGAAGTAGTGAGACTACCTAGTTTTGTGTATTTAACAGCTCTAAAACTGAAATATTTAGTAGTTGCTCTTCAGACCTATGGCTGGTTCCGGATTGCTTAATTGAGAATATGATTGGTGCACATACGTGTTGCATGCTTCTTCAAAAATTTATTAATTGTATTAAGCATGCAAATGTGTAATAAACATTGATTTTTCGAAGAACAGTGCCAAAACTTTCCAGATGATTTAGCTTCATTTCACAGTGAAAATACAAACTGCCATTTAATTTTGGTATTTAAGGATAAAGGCTTGTTGTTGAAAACAGAATGCTTTTCAAGGGAAAATACTTTGATTTTTACTGCTGGAAGTATATGTGTATATTGTCTTGAAAGTTTAAAAAATTCATGTTTTATAGAGAAGAGGATCTTTACAGGTCTTGTTTTTAAATTGAAAGTAATAGGGCTGTCAAGTGTCTTAGCATCAAAGAAGCACAGCTGTAAGAATCAGAAGTACAGCTATATAGGGGAAACTACAACTCATTATATTTTTATCAGATAAAAAGATTCACAAGACTAAGTTTAACATTTCTTCCATCCCAGACAGCTGGATTACTATTTGAAATTATCTCAGTGGAAGTATCTGAGCTTTCTAGTTCTGCGTTACATAGTCAAGTTCCAGCTTCTGTCCAACAATTTAAAGTACAGATTAGTTACATATCTTTTAAAAAATGCAGTATTTTCTTAGTATTTGTCATATTGTGTATAAATTGATTTTGCTGCAGTAGAGACAGGTTGGTAGGTAGAGCTATTCCAGATGTGACTGCAGCCACATAAAGAAGTGGTTCTGTCACTTTAGTGTAATTTTTTTGTGTAGACAAGGGAAGGACTGCAAATATCCTGTATATCCTGTCTTTTGAAGACAGAAAGTTATCTTCAATTTGTTTTGACCATTCATAGAAGTTCTGTGTGTACCATTTGCTCTCCAAAATAAGCTTTGAAAGAGAACTTATCTGCCTATTTAAATATGAGCCTGACCTGAGAACTCATAAGTTAACTATCAGGAGTGGAATAGGTGCTTCTACCAAGTCCCCAAGATCTCAGAGAGTAGACTTGAAATTTCCATTCAAAAAAGCTTAGGAGTGTGTACCCTTGGCTACTTTAAATTGGAAAAACCTGTATCTTTTAATAAAAAGCAAACTCAGGTTTCTGGTGTTTGCTGGCAGATGCATATTTTCTATCATGTGCAATAGGTTTTTTCTTTTTATTTAGAATGATGTAGCATGAAAATATTTTAAATGCTATATTAAAATATTTCTTCTTAATCCTTCCATCACTTTAAAAAGTCTTCCTCTAAAAAGAGTCATAATACCTGATAAATTAAGAGCTTTATTGTAGTTATTCTAGCCCTCAGAGTGGGATGAACTGTTGAAAAAATGTAGCTCAGTATCCAGTCTGTTATTACTATTATGACATATTAGGGAAAATCAAATCTAAATATTTATACATTTCTGCATTTTAACTTCTCTTTCTTAGCTGATTTTTCTCTCTTTTCCAAGATGACCCTATTCTACTTTATTTTTGTGTGTGTGTTGAGATTTCAGGAAGGAGTAGCTCTGATAACTATTTACTGGCCTCAGATTGAGAATTTATATGGTAAGAGTCCATCATTCCTCCTTACTTACACACAAGGCCTAATGTTCTTTGAGTACTACTTTTCATCAAAAGTTGAGGTTCTTCCTGGCTTTATAAATGATCAGTACATTTAGATTAAAAACCCCTGAATATCTTTTCAATTCAATAAAGAGCTGATATCCCCGCAGCCCCCAGCTTTCCATTGCAGAAACTTGTCCCAAGATGGGGTGTAGAGTTTCAGATCAAAGTATAAAATTTTCCTTTGAAAAGAAGAATTTTGATGATTCCTTAATATTTGGAGATTAGTAACACAAATAGATGTGTAAATGAGATTCACAGGTAAGTAATTTCCCACTTAAGTACAGGTCTAATGGGAATCCACCGAAGTTTGAGTTCAAAACTTACTTGATGTTCCAGGTATGCTGCCATTAGAAAAATAAATATTATGGCAAAGCTAAAAGTTCTGAAAAAGAAAATATTTTTGCTTATCTCATTCTCTGGCACAGTGGAAAACATATTTAAAATGCCATTTTTATTGTGGAGATGGAAGATCTCGTTTTCAGGTTTTGTTTCAGGTGTTCTCTTAGTAGTATGGTAGAACAGCATGAGAGTTTTGCTTAAATTTAGATATTGTGCAGCCTCTGTCCTTGGAGGTTTTCAAAATAAAACTGGATAAACTCATGATCAACCTAGTTTAACCCAGTGGCTTTGAGCAGGAGATTGAACAAGAGACTTCTGAGGTTTCTTCCAACCTGACTTATTCTGTAATCTGATGATAATGATTTCCTCTATTTTGCCTAAGGGGAAACAAAGGAATAAAGAACTCCAGTGATTTAAGTTTTAGTCACCTTCAGCTGTACCCCAGCATACATGACATAAGGAGCTGACCTTCACAAGACCGTATCAAAAACTCATTGGATTTTTTAGTTTGTTTTTTTCTTCCATCTTTTATCAAGCCTGAGGAAATGCATGCTATCTATTTGGATGGTAAAGATTTCTTAATAGTTAGTGGAACATTTTCCAGAGGTGATAAATGTTTGGTCATTCCATAGTAATTAATAGTTTGTTCAACTTAACCACTACTGAAGTTTAGGTATTGCTTAGAGTTCTACAAGCAATGAAAATTTATTGTGTATAAGGCGGAAGCTGTGATAGCGTGCTGTCAGCATCTTCAAAGCTTCTGCTGTTTATGTGTTAACAGTCAGGTAAAAAGATATCTGTCGACGCCCATAAATATGCAATTGTTATATATGCATATGTAATTTTAGTCAGTCTTTCTGTAAGTAGACACCCTTTATAGTGGTACCCAGTGGAAAGTTTTATGGACTTAATATTAGTTTGCTACTTTTTTTGCTTCAAAATCATGCAGTCCCAAAATAAATAGTTTAGGCAGTGTTGTAAAACTCTAAAGCATGTGCAGAATTAAAATAAATTGAAAATGTTTGCATTAAAATTAAAAAAGTAACTTAAGTAATTACTTTACTCCCTAAACTGAAGCAGCCTAGGTTTGCCCATCTGCTTTGTCATTACTGTTCTCTGTGGTGCATTTCTTTAGATCATATTTCTAAGTTCTCCAAAGGAGCCATAAGAAGAGCTGGTATGTTTCCAACATCAGCCTTTATGTCAAGATGAAATGGGTCTCAGTGTTTTTTTTCCTTTCAAACAAAATTTGGTCTACATAACATTTTATTGTTCATACCACACCTATCCCAGGTCTTTACTGTCTAAAACCAAATTCTTTAATTAGTTTTCAAGTTTAAGCATATTAACAAGACTGCACAATATTAAATATAATTTTGAAACTGCAAGTATCTGTAAGTTTAAAAAAAAATTAAATTAGAAGTTGCTTTGACTTGAAACATGTTACTTCTCAAGCACTTAAACTCCAAGCCAGATATGTTCTGGGATTTCTGCTACAAATGAGTTTAGAAAGGAATAACAACGTGTTTCAAAACCTGTAGATCGAATTCCCCCTTCTGAATTGTAATTAGTGAGTAGCAAGAAACCGTTGCATGTGGAAGATACTGCCTGGACAGCTGTCAGGCACACATATAAAGCATAGTTACAAGAGGTAAAAATTGTTGGCAAGATGTGTCAGTTTTCTAAAGGTCAGCTAGATCTGCAGCTTGATAAGGTGTGGAGTGTTACTGCTTGCTATTTGTGCCTGCTTGAGAATAATCCTGCCCTTTCTGTACGTCTGCCTTCTGCTTTCTTATCCTTTCGTGGGCAGACACACTGTTTATAATTAGGCCAGCTGATATAGTAGAAAAAAGGGTTGGGTTTTGGTTTAGTTTTATTTTTTTTAAAGCCATGCCAACCTATTTTAAGGACACGATCTTGCTTATTTTACATCAGCTGATATTGTAGGATGAAAAGATGTTTTTCTCCTGACAGATCTCACTTTATGCTCCTAAATCCTCAGACAGCAATGACTCTGTTGCTTCCCTAGCAGGAAGTCCACCTACTGGAATGAATGGATGAGATGTTTCCCCTTTGGCAATACACATATTCACACAGTCATTGTTCTCTCGTTTTCCAAATCTAGTGATTAGCAATATTGGTAACTTGATGAATATGGTTTTCTGTGGATCACCGCTCTCCTTTTGGAAGTCCCTGTTCTCCACAGACTTACAAGTAAGCACATGGTGTTGAGACTAGGAATGTAAAAAGCTAGGTTCACTCAGACAATTCGTCTGTTATATTAAACTGATTTATACTCTGCAGTTGTATTCTGGAGATCTTTGGGCAAAGGTAGGTTCTCTGTCACAGTATCCCCAGCTTGTCAGGAATATCCTTTGCTTCCAAAGGAATGGAGAGAAAAAAAAAGATTATTCCAATCACCCACATAAGTGTGTTAGATTTGGTTTTTCTGTGGTATATGCTGCATTTGCTGACTATTTCAAATGGGGCTTTTATAAAAATGAAGTCAGAAATTTTAATCCTCATTAAACTTTAGAATTTCTATGTTCACATTATAAAACCGGAATGGTGGAGACTTTAAATAGCAGGTGCAATCTTGCCGGCCATTTTTGTAACTGCTGTTTCCTGTCTGGAAAAACCATCCTGTTTGCTCAAAGGCTTCTTCACATGCTGCGTGCTTCTCTCCCACTTTGCTATTCTCTTTTCCCTGCGTCATGGAATTCTTCAAGGAACATGCAGTCTGTCTCCCCAAGAGCGCTTACTAAGTGTGTTTCAGTCTACAGTTTCACTCTGAGGATGCCTCTTGCTAGTAAGTTTGGATATGGAAATATTGGCACTTAAGTGTGTCTGTGTTTTGCGTAATGATTGAAGTCGCATTGTTTCTGCAGAACTCTGTCAAGTGTCATCACTGCAACATGTAGCAAGCCATAGCACTTTAGAACCTTGTTTGAGTCTCAGTAAATAATGGTAATTTGTTCCACAGAAATTTACTAGAAATGCGAATACTAGTTATTTTTAATCCATTGCAAAACAATTTGCCCAAATTAATAACTTTTGTTCCAACAGAATGGTGGTATTCAAATAAGTTTTTAAACATTTTTTAGGGTGTCAAAATGTAAGTAAGGAATTGGCATGAGACAGGTATTCCTGAACAGTATTTAGAAGGATTTACAGCAGTTATCACAGGTATCTAACAAACATAGTTCAGTAGTGGTATTTTAAAAGTAACAATTTGGGGAATTTTATTTAGAATTTAATTTCACTTTTAATTTGGAGTGCCTTATTAAAAATCTTAGAAACTAATATTGTATTTACTAGACATGAAGAGTATCAGGATGTTTTTTACCTGATGTGCCTACTCTTTGCCATCCTTGCACAGAAAGGAGGACTTGACCTTAGGAATGAAAAGTGAATTAATTTTTCAGTTTGTTACAGTCCTTGGCTCTTGGATGCCAGTTGCTGTGAAGTGGACATTGGCATGGTAGCAACTGGTAACGCTGCTGATTTAAGTAACAAGTTCTACTGACTAGATGTTGTGTGATAATTCTAGCTCCAATCACTCCGAATGGTAGTGAAAGGCGGTAAATCCTCCTGACCTTCTAAATGATCTGTCCCTCACAAAACGTTTCTCTTCATTCACTCAGTAGCAGAAAAAGCTATTCATAAAACTGCATAATAGGTGGATAAATCAAACTTTTCTTTAAAAGCAACTATAACTTTTGTAAAAGTTGACTTATTTGTATGTGATAGCAGGAATAATGGGTTTTGCTGCTCATCTTGCCACAGAATGTGTCTGTCATGCACACTGTAGACATTGTGTTAAAGAACATAAAAACCCCTAGTGTTTTCTGTGAAAGGTGCATTGATACAAAGGCAGA
The DNA here is from genome assembly GCA_033558235.1 of Neomorphus geoffroyi. Classification (NCBI taxonomy): domain Eukaryota; kingdom Metazoa; phylum Chordata; class Aves; order Cuculiformes; family Neomorphidae; genus Neomorphus; species Neomorphus geoffroyi. Next base: position 7,458,533 of record JAUMJM010000012.1, on the reverse strand, counting down.
GCTGGGCTCATTGCTGTGCCGTCTTGAGGAGGTTAGGTTATTGCTGGTGGAGTGCAGATGGTTCATGCCCAGTCTCCAACAGAGGAAGAATCTGTTGTTCGTAAAGCCAGGTGACTCAGCCTACTGTACCTTTTTCTGCAATGTAGAGCTTGTGTTGCAGTTATCATGTTCATGACACACTGACACTTGTAAAACTGCATCTTCTAACAGCAGATAATTCACAAGGGAATATGTATTCCAGAAACAGACTAGTCTAATGAAGGTGTATTCTGTGTACTAAAGCAATAACTGTATTTTAACTTGCACTGAAAATAAACTGTTGACATGGGATTGTACCTGTTAAAGCTTCCTTTTTTTTATTAACTTTTTAAGGTTAAAAGTGCACTTTGCTCCCAAATACAGGGTTGCTGTATTAAAAAAACATTAAAAATCAAAATGTAAATTTGGCAGAATTGTGATCTTGCATCATTTTGCCAACAAGTCTGTTTTTATTCCTTCCATTTCCTCAGCAGTTCCCTCTGTAACAACACCATGCTCTTGCATAGCCTTTTCTGAAACGGGAATTATGCCATCTTCTTTCATGAAAGTCATCTGGTTTTGGTCTCTGCTTCTGTTAGTATTTGAAACTACATGTGGGGATTTATCCATACAAGTGAAGGGGAGACTTCAGTCCTTCTTCCTCAGTCACTGCCTCAATTTAGCAGTAATTTTATTTTACAGAAGATTTCTAATGTGCAGCTTCCTAGAGGAGAAATACTGGACTTTTCCATTCCTCAGCTATTTGTGCCCAGCACAGCAGCACTGTAATAGGTGTCTTATTTGAAGAGCAGAGGTCAGTTCCACTCAAGGTCAGGATAGCAACGTTTTTGTGGTAATGACTTTCCCCCTCACTGTTTATGTGTCTAACCTAGTTTACTCTTCGTGTTGTTTTGTGAGCAGATGCCATTTTCTCAAAAGCACTGCTTTTTAGCTTCTGCCTCTGATCTTTGTGGTTTCAGATATAGACCCAGTTCATTGATATTGCATGGACTGGTTTCCTCAGTTCTGAGACTGGAAAGATATTTGATATCGCCTTTCTTCTGGCGTGCGCAAGATTAAAAACTTTAAAAGCTACTACAAAAAGCACTGAGAAGAATCTAAAGATTCCTTAGGAAAGAGCTTCTTTCAGAGTCAGATCTGCCCAGTAAACATTTGTTCTCTTCTGCCTTTAAATTGATTATCTGATTGACATTTCCTTTTGATGGTTTGAGCCCACATTTTTTTACACAGCTGCAGATGATTTGCATGATGGAAGTTTAGGGGGTATCTCTTGTGGTGTTTTTTTCATACAGCAAATGCTCCAAAACTCAGACAAAAAGTTTCATAGGTAACTTGTTTATATTCTCATCTTGTATTTCCAGAGTGATAATAAATAAAATCTCTAGTGTTACTGCTTTTGTGCTAATCTTGTAACAAAGGTGACAGACTGCCCTTACGAATAGATGGACGTTGTCTCTTTTGTTGATGTCATTTGGCTTTTTGTGTTTTCTAGAATTTTGTATAAACTTTTTAAAAGCTTTTTTTTTAAACTTTACAGTAAACTTCAAACATATTTCAGACTAACTTATTTTTTCCATGGGAGTGTCAGGTTTTGACTAACAAAATTTCTGTCTCCTTTAACTGGAAAATCAGAAAATTTTCACTTTGACAGTATTTCTGGTCCAATAGGCAATAACGTCCAGGATTTATTTCCTCCAAGTGTAAATGTGGGATTTGAACTGAATATTTTTCTTCTTCTAGGGAGAAAATTTTCCTGTTATAAACAACATTTTTTTTCTGTGGAAGTTCTAGTTAACCCATGAGAACACAGACTGCAGTTATAATTGCATTGTGCTCTTGGGATACTTTCCTGCAGATCTCCCCATCATTCATGCTTATTTTGGAAATCTATAACATGGTATTTGAGTGCACCTACCTGTGCATTCCAATGCATACTGAGTCACAGACTGCGACATGTAGGGAAGCACCACACCTAACTGCCAGTACAATATTTGTAGCTTGTCTGATTTTTTTTTTTATTCCTTTGAAGTCATCAGCAAAATAATCTAACTGGTGATTATGTCAAGAGGCCCAGGGCTCAAATAAGTATTTCATCTATCTGTAGCATATTGTGGTGGGCTCTGTTTGGTTCTTGCGTTCTCTGTTCTAATCTTGAAAGAGCAGTCTCACAATGTTCTGTCATAGGAAGCCTCTTTCACACCTATTTTTTCGTGTGAAGAAGACATAGTGTTCCCCCCACCCCAGTTTAAATCAAATACCACTTGTTTTGTTCACAAATACTTCTGACCTTGGTAAATGAATCCTAGAACAGCATTTTACACTAACTGTTACTAGTCCTTTTTGTTTGGAATCCCATCTAAACTGGTGATGGGCCCCTTTGCCTTTCCTCTCATAACAATTTACATCATCTTTTAGGTGTTCTCTGTGGTTTTAATCTGGTTTTGATACATCTGAGTTATTCAAGTACTCTTTGGATTGTTTAATCCCATTTCTTCCTATTGACATCTCTCCATTTCTTTGTTAGGTTTTATTGCACAAAATCCTTGGTAAGTTTTAAACACCATCTCTCTGTTCAGTCACGTGTAGAGCTTTACTATTTGACCCATTTATATGCTTGTGGTATTATTTAAAATTATACATGGGGTTGAATGGTATTTTAGAGAGCTTCATGGATATTTATGCAGCCACATTCTACAAAACATATGGTTAATTAGGGGATCGGTTTTTACAATTGAAGCAGGAATAGAAAATATTTGTGTTCCTATACTCAACTAGGGACTTTAGTATTATCTTTAAATTTGAAAGAGGAAAAGATTTACTAAAATTTTGGAATTGATGGCAGGAAAAAACAGGGCTGAGGCCACAGATGTGGTGGTGGTGGTGAGACAGGAAAGCACAGAAAAAAAGAGAGAGTACTGATGGTGCAGAAATTAAAGCAAGACTGTGATAAAACATTCCCTGTTTCTGTGTCTCACCTGAGCTCAGCTTTTCTTTGCTATTTAATTGAAGTTTGGGTGGAAGGTATTCTCTTATGTTTCTGTAACACTTCACATCATTGTTTTGCTCCTGCATTTTAATTACATTTTTGTACTGTGTTATTTTTGTTTTAAATTTTGCTGTGCTTCTTCTCAGCCCCAAGATCACCACTAGGTTAGACATGTTTTTAAGTCACCGTTTGATATTACATGCTGGTGCTCTGCTCATTGTGTGTGTTTCTGTCTGTCCTTGTAATTTACAGCCCATTCATATTTCAGTTGCTTGGAAATTGGTCTCTTGTGCTTGAGATTAAAATTTTCCAGTCTATTCAGCTTCAGCCTTGTGTAGAACAAGTGGAGCTTTGTATCTTAGACTAGTCTGTGCTCTCTTCTCTGCCACTGGTGTGCTTCAGGAGACCGGCTGCTTCCTAGTTTGCTCAGACTTTGGTGGCTCTGCAGAATGCAAAGCGGCCTCTATCTGTGTATCCCTTCTTGTCACACTCACACTTGCTAATTGTCTGGCTTAGGGACTGACACGCACAAATCTTGTCCTAGAGCCTGTACAGTTTGATAATCTCTCTGTCATCCCCCTGCCCACCTTGGGACCAGCTGCTTGTTTCATGCATTAGTGAGAGCAGGGGCTCGGGCAGTATTTGCCCTAGAACCAAAGAAAATAGTTTTTCTAACCTCTGTGCACCTAAACTCATTATTTCTTTGCTTAAAATGGTAGTGGACTCATACTTACAGGATGTTCGTATTGGTAAACTGGAATCAAAAGAAACTTACGTGGGGTTTTTGGTTGGCAAGAAGGAAAACGTTTTTCCTTCTGTCTCTTGAAGTGAGAAACTGGCTGGACTAGTGTTCTTCTGTGACTGTGGCTGTCTCTAAAAGTAATTTAGTGGTCTGCAAGAGAAGAGAGTTGATGGTACCTCTCCTTTTATTGGGATGCAAAAATATAGGTTCCTGCCCTGTAGTCTTGACTACCAACACATATTAAAACCTGTTCTTCCAATGCAGGAAGAGCAAGAGGACTGAAATACCTCAGTAGTCCTACTGTGTTGGGTGTTGAAAGATTCTGGGTTCACTTGGAAAAGGAAATATCAAGTTATATAGAAGACTTCTTTTACTGGGACCCACATTTTTTCCTAGGTTTTAGCAGCTTGCTGGGAGTGATATCTGCTTGTATGGCCAGACAGCACTTTGAAACTTGGATTAACCTCTAAACTAGGCATTTGGACTATGGTTTTCCCTTGCAACAAGCCGTGATTGCCAGAAGAACTTTAATGAATATCCAGCAGGTGTTAAAGGAAATGACTACTGAAAATGATTAATGATGGTTACTCTTAGCTTTTCTGGTAGTTTCTCTCTCCTGAGTTAGAAACTAGGTAGTCTGACTCTACTGCTTACAGCCTTGACTGAAATTACGATGAGGGCACAGTGTTTGAAGCAGGCTGGTACCAGGTTCTGCAGTGTGTCTTCTAATTTCCTTCCTTTTCCCTCCTTTTGCTAAATTGCCATGCTGAATTTTAGGCTGCACCAAAGTTTGTTTTTTAGCTCCAACTTAATTTAAAAATATGTCTAAACCTATCCTCTGTTTTTCACATTCCTTCTTTCCATTACTTCTTGTAGGTGTTCAGTATAAATATCTGACTTCGGCTTTGCTTAGTGGTGTTTCACACAGGTGTAACAGACAAGGATTTGACAAAGTTCTGCAGGTGGAAAGGCTGGGGATTTTGACACCTTGATGGCAGCAAGTGAACACACCAGTCAACATTTTCAATAATTAGTGAATAAAACTAGTTTTTAAATTATGTGTTAAAAAACTGCCCTCACTGAAGCTACTCTAGGATCAATGCATCTTAAAATTACATCACTTACTAGAAGCTCAGCTCCAGGCATCAGTTTTCAACACCTGCCCCACCTCATTCTCAGTTCCTAAAATGTAAGTGTGTGTTCTGACTGAGCAGTAGTCGAGTTGTTCCTTTGGAGATAAATTCTCATTGTGAGGCTTTAAGTTATTTGACATTCTAATCAGATTCATCTTTCTTTAAACCTTTGATGGTACAGCCTATGAGAAGACTCCAAAATGCTTGTTGAGTTTGTGTTTGGATGATGACTGGGAATATTTCGATGTGAAAGCTCACACTTTTGGGGGATGTTTTTTTTGTTTTTACAAAAAAACCCAAGCTGCCCAGCAAACTGATTCTGTACCCACTTATAAAGCCACAAATCTACGGGAATTGCTGACTAGTGATTGGCAAAATTGTTGATTTTTCTCATCTTTCAAGTGTGTACTCTTACATGCCTTGAGGGATGGCCGGGTGTTCTGTTCCCAGACACAGCTGTCCTCTCCTCTTTCCTGTGTGCTGTTATGTAGCCGTTGCTGGGCCACGTGAGTCTGGGTGCCAGTCTTGTCTGATGGCTTGAGACACTAAACACTCCTTAGAGGCAGTGCAAGTTCTTTCCACCCAGTGACTGCTACCAGGTAATTGAAAGGAAGGTGCCAGAAGACAAGCAATAGATAATTGTGGGACAGTTTCTCTATGAGGGAGTGTTTTTTTCTGGCTCCTGTCAGCTCTTTCTATTATGAAGCATGAGAATTTTTCTTAAAATTGCTGTTTTTAATGTTTCTTGTACAATATTTATTTTTAATATCATTAAATGTAAATACATTTGGTAAATGTAAGTACATTTGGTAAATACCATTGCAAATAAATATTTTCTGTCAATGAAAAGCACGTGTGTTGCTGCTTTCAAAGTAGGCTGGCTAATTTTTGAACAGAAAAGAATATCTAGTCCCACCTACTTTACAGATAATGTATCCAGCAAAAAAAAAAAAAAAGGTGGTGGATCTACCTTCTGCAGTTTAAAAAAGTCCTCTTAATTCTCTGATAAATACCTGCAAAGGAATTGTAAGTAATATAGCATAAGAATTTTAATAGATAACTTTGCCTGAGCACAAAGTAGAATTCAGTCTGCTTTTCATAAATAACATAACTGTGGTGAAAACCTGCTTTCGTCCTTCAATTTGGCTGCTGTATCTTCCAAGCACAGCATCTCTGTATTGAACAAGGAAGTGTTGAGTGACTTTAGCCTGGTGTATCTTCCTATTTTACACTTTCTGCCCTATTTTTCCTGTCATTTCTCTTGAGCTATCTCTGAGCTTCCTGATGGATTTCTGGCTAAGATGAATGACTTCTTAATGACTGCTGTGTCGTGCTAAGCATTATGCTGCATTTTAAAGCATCGTCACATAGGTGAACTCTGTGACAGATGCACTTAATGGTATACATGGGGGTTTTTTGTTGAACTGGATAAAGCGGTTTAAGTTAGAAAATTTGGACACTGGAGAAACAAAATCATCTGATCAACCTAGATATGACTTAACTATGTCTTATGATTAGAAATCGTGAAACATGCATATTTAATTGATTTTTTTTTTTTTTTTTTTTATAGTTCTCACTTTTAAGAGGATGTTAAAAAGTTCTTTGCATGTTACGGATGCTGTTTCCCTTACTGTGCTGGTGCACAACCTGCTGTCAAACTTGTTTTGCTCCTGTCTGCTTTACTCCATATACAGGGAAGATCCTGACTGGGTGTAGGTAGTGGTAATGCTCAAAAATAAATCTGGGAGTTTGGACAAGGCAAATAAGTCTACAAAGAAAGGTGTCTCTGTAGTGTTTGTAGGCTATGGCATAAACGTGCTCAGAGATTTTAAAAAAAACCAAGCCAAACTCCTGACACCACAAATCTAAACCAGTATACATTTTCAGTTGTGTAGTTCTTGTTTATGTTCAAAGCCATGCGTTTCAGCTTTGGAAGCTGCTCAGCATTCTTTCTTCAATCCACTGAAGCATTTAAACACTCTAACACATGAGTAATCCTGTTAGTTAGGCTGAACCATGCATGAACCAGCTCCCATATCCACTGGGATGCAGCTGGATTTCTTCCCCTTGCTCTCAACCCTTACAGGTTGATATTGTCAGTGCATTTCAGCAGGTGTAAAGAATCCCGATCCCTATGTGCCATTACTGGTAATGACATGCTTTAGAGCAAGTTTTATTCATGCTCCTCTGCAGTGCCTTTGCCATTACACATGCTGTGCAAGCACACAGCCAGCATTAAATCCAAACCTTTTGTTTCCAGTGTTTTAGGGTTTTGTAGAATTCGAACTGTTCACTGCATAATCTAAGACCGGTCAGGACTAGCACATAGAAATGCGAAGTTCACTTATGGAAACTCATTTTGGAGGCTGGTTACCTGTTCCAGGTAGTCTCGGGAGAACTCATTTTTTTACCCACAACTGTTTCACTAGTGTTTACTGATTATTATTATTTTTTAACCTAATTTCACAGATGATAAAAACAAACTGTCCTGTTATAAGAGCTTCTGTCTGGGAATAAAACTTACTGTACGATAGAATTGTAAAACAAACTAAGGCTTAATTCTGTCCTATTCTGCTGCTGGTTTAGAGGAATGCTGGTGATCCTGGAGACATTCCTTGTAGGTGGATTAAAACTCTAGCAGTATGTACCATGTTTAGTAGATACCATGTTTAATAAACTAGCAGAGAGCGAAAGAAAGACTGAGCAAACTAAGGAAAATAACACTTGAGGATGTGGGAGGCATTGTTCATAATCCACTAAATATTGAAAGGACCGTAATTTCTTATTCACCAACCTCCCACGTTATGCTAAAAAGAAAAGTCATCCTGTGTATCTGTAGACCGAGGGGTTCCGTGCTGTTCATTCTTGGAGTGGAGAACGGGAAGGGAAAGAGCAGGTAGACAGCTTTCAATAGGAGTACAGATCACATAATGCAATAGGACAAGGAACACTAAATTACTGGAACTAAAATCTATTCTTACCCTTATTGCTAACCCGATCAGTGTTATCAAAACAGTACCTAGGTTCTTGTAGGTATGAGATGCTCTGTTCCTAAGTGAGCTTTACATAGAAGCAGGGAATTGCTAAGGGAATGGTAGCTGTCAGATAACGTTTTAAAAGCCTTCCATAAAAATGGAACAGGCAGAATAATCCAATTTGCCTAGGAGGCTGGAAGCAACTAACAAAGTCTAAGGGGATTATGTAGAACATCTTTCTGCCAACATGGTGGTTTTCCATCACCTTTGACTTCCAGGTCGCTTTTGGGGTTTTTTTCCCCCTTTTTAGGAGTGGAAAACTTTAGCTTGAACTGTGGTGAGATCTCCTATCTGTTTGCAGATCCCTTGGAAACAGTCCCCTGTGAAGGGCCCGCTCTTCTGAGAGGTTTTCTGTTCTTTTGGGGATAGAGATTCCAGGAAGGTGATGAAAAGGCTTCAGGTCTCACAAGTTCAAATGGAGGGGACACAGCTCTATTTACTCCCCATTTAAAACAACATAGGAAAACCATGTGTATTAAAAAAGAAAAATCTAAGCAGATAGAATTCTCTGTAAAGGAGCAACAATCCTTATTGTTGTGTTAAATGATTATGTTTGTCCTTTAAAATACATATATAGTTACAAATACCCATTTTATTTGGAATGTGAATGTTCAAAAAGTACAAAATGCCTGAGGAGTTCCATCCTGGTATGTGTTTATACCTCCAAATAATTGCTGAGAAGGATCTAGAAATCCTTCAATATCTGTAAAATCCTCTTTCCAATTTAAGTGCCTTCAGAATGGGGCTCATTCCTAGGGGACAGAATATAATAGAAAAAATATAGCTGCAGCAATAAACTTGACAGATCTATAAGTGATAGTTTATATGCAGTTGCATTATAAAATATATTGATCTGTTATAGACTGCACTAAAAAGACAATTATCCCCAACAACGTTTTTACAGCATATATTACGTTCGCTGCCATATATGCAGAAATCAGAGTGAGAGGATAAAAATCAAGTCCTTAATTTGTGTGCTTTTCCAGACTTGTGACATGCAGGATTTGGTCAAACACCATTACACATCATCTCGTGCCTTTCACCAGCCAACATTTCCATTCTGTGTCTTTTAAAGAAAAACCCTTGACACAAGTTGGCTACAAGTATTAACAATTAGTATTTTAATTAACTGAGTTGTGACTACAGTCATTCAGTCCAAAAATTTATTATGCATAAGAGAAGTATTATTAGAGAAATGCTTTCTTATCAAAACTTTTAAAAGAATCTACATGTATAGGTTTTTAATTCTTATTTTCTACCACTTTTTAAAAGGTTATAAAAAGTTGGACTGAGTAAACCAGACAAGCACTACTGTATTGTTTTATGATCAGGCATTAACTCATAATTTTAAATTAGTTCAGTTTATCACAAATTTTTACCTTTGGTCTTTCATTTCAGTTTGTTTATAGGCTTTCTATTGCCATGATTTACACCTCCCTAAAGCATTCCTACAAGGCAGGGAAACGGTGGAACGTCTGTGCCTTTTCCAGACGGGCTCAGGCAGCAGAAAAGTTGAAAGGCTTGTTCAGCGAGAAATTCCCATCCTGGCTCCATGTGACTGCGGAAGTTACTGAGCAAAAGCTATTTAAAGTCCGAAGATAAGGAATGTAAACTAGAGAAATTTGCATGAATTAAGATTTTCAGAGTGTGGTGCTTGGTGACGGAGTTTCTGTATCAGTGGAGAGGCTGATTCCCAGGTCCTAGCCTAGAACTAGGAACTGAAAACAGCTAGGAAGTAAAAACCTAGCTGGCTCCTTTTTCTCTGGAGTTTTATTTTAAGTGTATTTTCTGCATCATCTGTCTCATTACAGTGAGCTGAACGTACATCTGTCAGCAGAGAGAAGGAAAAGCAATATACAGTGTCAATTTTTTCAATTGAAGAGGCAGAAAAAAGAAATTAAAAAAGATCCGATTAGATGGTGCTGTTTACTTATATTATGTAATTTGTCTGAATTAGTTCATCCCTTGGGAATAGGTTATTTAAAGCATATTTGTTGTAGGAAACAATTTATTTTCTCCTGAGAAATCTTTGTTGTGTTAGTAACCTATAGCTAACTGTGTGTGATGGTCCCATTTAGAGCAGGAGTTTGTTGCAGAGATGACTCTCTTGATGGCAGGGTAGGTCATTTGGATTAGATTACAAAGGAGGGTCCCAGTTCCCTCATCATTGCCGGAGTCCAGAGCGTGCTGGCTGAAAGATTGCTCTCCACAGGAAATTCCAGTTATCTGTCTTCGTAATGGATATGGGTTTAGATTTGGTGAATTTGTTCTGATCTCTGGTCATTTCTAATGTGCTGATGATGGTCAAAGCCTGGTGACGGAGCCCTAATGATTTAGCTGCTCTGGTTGCAGTTCTGATGTCCTGGCATCTTTTACTACTTTGTAGTCTGGGGTTGGTGGGTAGTGACTCTCAAACCTGACTTCCAAGAAGCCCATCGGCTCGGTGCTGTCTATCACTGTCACTCCCTTTTGAAGACTTAGAGAGGATGGATGCTTCAGTTGCTCTGTTTCAGAGTGCGGCTCTGAACTTGAACTGGATTGCCCACTCTGAGCCTTTTTTCTGTAGGGTACGTATCTGGGCTGGTTCAACTTGGGTTAGGTCTCCAAAGGACAGCCTGAATCAGGCCTCATACAAGACTGAGCTGTCATCCAGAGATAGCCTTCCACCAGCATAACTCATTTTCCAAATGCAGTCTTACCAACCAGACAGAGCAGCCCTTTTTCTCTCAGCACTTCTCCGTTACTAATTGTCTTTATTTCTGCAGCAGCAAGGCCAGTGTAATTTCAGTCTGTGTGGGTAAGGATTTTTATGGGTTTGCTGCACTTTGTTTTTTCATATTTATGATAGTACACAAGTACTTCAATCTGAACACATTTTCATACAGTTCAAGCAATTATTAACTGTGATGGACTGTTTCTCTCTAAGGGCCTAATGCTGCCCTTGAATTAAAATCCCGTCTTTCCCTGGTGAAGCTGCAGAGTGGCAGATACCTACAGAACATCGTCAATGAAAACCTGCAAGTGTGAATTGTCTTCCTCTATGGAGGAAGAGCGCTTTGTCTCTTACTCGTGGCCAGATCATTCCTCCCAAATGAACACTCGGAAAGGTTTACTCAGTGTTCAGCTTCATGTTTTAGTCGAGAGAGAGATTTAGTGAGGGCAAGTCTAGACACACAGTGCCTTTCTTTTCTTTCTCCATCAGAAGAGCCAGAGAGAAGGGAAAGGACACATCTCCAGGTGCCCCTCTGTTGGTAAGACAGATGGCCAGAGCACTTATGAGCACGTTTATCGTCTTTGCAACTTGAGGATCGTTCTCTTACATAGGATCCTGCATATTCCACAAGCGATTCTATCTGGGTTCATGATCCATATCGTCAATCAGTCCTTAAAAGTTATTCCCCAAATACTTACATTTCTTCTTTGGTCGAAAATATCTTCCCCTGTCTCTCCTTTCCTCTGGAAAGGAGGAAAGTTGCACTTACTTGATGGAGGGAGTGTTCTATGTGTTAACATTTTGCTTTTAGTTTAAGGTAGGAGTATATTGCTTATTCGGATTTTATTTTTCTGTGGCCTCAGGAAAATTTCAGCTGGTATTAATTTTTAGCACCTTGTCGAATTGAGGCCTGTATTAAGACAGTGTGTGCTGCTTGAAGTTAAGTGTTCCACCATATAGCAAAGTCGTCTGACTTTGATGGAAGCCTTTGTCTTTCATGGAACATGCTACCATTCTTCCGTCCCATTTTACAGCTTCAGTTCCTTTGTGTTGCAGACAGCCCTTCCTTTCTTATCTTGCTTTTTATTTCACTTCCTGCATGCAGCCTCATTTTCTGGCATTGGCTGGAACCATTCTTTCTCTTGAGGTGGGCTGGCATGGAGAGAGACAGGAAAAAGAAATTCTCGGTCATTATTTCTTCTCTAAATCCCTGTAGTTCAGCTCAGAAACCTCATTTTGTGTGTAGCAGGATCAGGCTTTACTTCTTGACAAATGTTAGCTCAGCAGAGCAGCACCAATTCTCTGTCAAGGTCAGTCAGGCTGTTTAAAATGAAATTATATTCCTAACTCTTGAGCATTAGGAAAACCTGAATCCCTTTAACCTGAAAAGAGGGTACATCTCATTGAATTTCTTTTCATCCTATGCTAATTTAGTTTTGGCTCTGTAATTTAATGTCTTGGCTCATTTTCTGACAGGACAGCAAAAGAGTAGCACTGATAGAATAGGAACAAGTGTGTGCTTGCCTTTCATTTTTGTAATATTTCACAGAAAGTGCAGTGTTACAGTGTTATTTTCCGGTACCACCTCCATACAAATGCTTAATCTTAGTTTTGTTTAAAATATTGTGCAATAGCATAGGGCCAACACCTAAAGGATACTATCGCTTTGAGCAGAGTCCTCTAAATTGACAAAGTGAGCATGGATTGAGGGCATAATCTGAGTAGAAGATGCTCCCTGTCATCAGTGGAAGGAATGCAGCCGAACAAACTCAGAAGACTGTGCACGCTTTCATTTTTCAGTGTCTCTTTGACATTTGTGAAATCTTAACAAGAACAATTTTTATTTTCTTAACAGGACACGGAGCAGATGTGAAATGTGTTGACTGGCATCCAACAAAGGGATTAGTTGTATCAGGGAGTAAAGATAGCCAACAGCCCATCAAGTTCTGGGATCCAAAGACTGGCCAGAGCCTTGCTACACTGTAAGTTCTTGCCTGCAGACTTTGTTTTGCTCAAATCCAAGCTAACTTCATAAAATAAATTTTTTAGATTTCCTTAGCTTTTTGCCTCCTATAACTTCAGCCATACATAATTGCTACAAATGTAAAACTAGTGCTTTAGCTGTGTTGGAAAATCTAGAGGTTGGATGAAGTTAAGTCTATGCTTGGAAAATTAATATATATTTAAATTTACTTTGCACTTCTCTATAGACCTCCTAGTCATACAGTTCTCATTTGGAAAACAGAACTGAGATATGGAAATACAAGTCATGAAGGTCATCCAGTCCAACCCCCCTACAGTGAACAGGGACATTTTCAGCTCCCATCAGGTTGCTCAAAGCCCCATCCAACCTGGTCTTGAATGTTCCCCGGGATGGGGCAGGCACCACCTCTCTGGGCAACCTGGGCCAGTGTTTCACCACCCTCAGTGGGAAAAATTTCTTCCTAATATCTAGTGTAAACCTCTCCTCTTTTAGTGTAAAACCATCACCCCTTGTCCTATTGCTACAGGCCCTGCTGAAAAGTTTTCCCCATCCTTCTCATCAGCCCCCTTTAAGTACTGAAGGGCCGCAATAAGCTCTCCTTGGAGTCTTCTCCAAGTTGAGATGAGAAGTTTCATCTATGCTGCAGTAGATGCATGCACAGTAACTGTGTGCTGTCTCAGTGAGCAGTATCCGTTGCTTTGAAGTATGAAAGAACATGATTAAGTCGCTGAGCCATTGCACAGAAAGCCACAATATTCTGGTGTAGTAGCCTGAACTATTTTGTTATTGGCCTAAATATTTGGGTCTGGTAAATTATCACATTTTTATTTGTGTCTGAGTAGCTGGCCAAAGATTCAGTCTTTCTCTGCTTTCAGGCATGCTCATAAAAACACAGTGATGGAGGTAAAACTGAATCTGAATGGCAACTGGTTGCTAACAGCTTCTCGTGACCATCTCTGTAAGCTCTTTGACATTCGTAATCTGAAAGAAGAACTTCAGGTCTTCAGGGGTCATAAGAAGGAGGCTACAGGTCAGAATTTGTTATATTATGTGTTTTTTTAATTAATATTAAAAATAAAAGGTTTTGAGATCCTGATTTACATTCATTAGGAATCCCAGTGTAAAGCTTTCCAATTGTGGCTTATTTTGTATTTTAGCTGTGGCCTGGCACCCTGTTCATGAAGGGCTGTTCGCCAGTGGAGGATCTGATGGCTCTTTATTGTTCTGGCATGTTGGGTATGTGATATTTTCATCAGCTTGTTGGAAAGATGCTGGTCAGATGTGCAAGCTATGCATAAAAGATGTTTGACTCTGTACTTAACATGTGTGTTTTATGGTATAGTTTTTCTCTAGATACCAGAGGAATTTTGTGAATTTGCTTCATTTATGAAGTTGTTTTTCTGTGCAGATATATTTTCAAGGATGCAATTCCTTGCACAGAAAATAGTCTTTTGTTGAGAGAGTGATGAATGGTGGAAGCTCCTGGTTTCTTAGAGCATCTTCTGAGCTGTAGTGATTATTTTCCTTCTAAAGATACAGTTAAAAAGTCTCTGTCTTAGTGAATTCCTTGTTAAGAACAACTGGGAACAATCAGTTCACCCAATAGAAAAATAACAGAGACATAAGTTCAGAAAAATATGGGTTACAGGAACATCCAAATAGCAAAATCTTTGCCTTGTCTATAGCAGATAGCAGATATATTCACCTGTCTGATGACTGATTTATTTTTATTTTTTTTTTGATGCATCAGGGTTGAGAAGGAGGTTGGTGGGATGGAAATGGCCCATGAGGGAATGATCTGGAGTCTGGCGTGGCATCCGCTTGGACACATTCTCTGTTCGGGCTCAAATGATCACACCAGGTATTTCCAAGTATTTGAAGAAAAGATCTAAGGGAATATGTGTTCATTTAGAAACTAGAAAGGTGCATGGCATCAGAGATCAAAAAATAGATTGGGAATATTCTGATACACAGCTGGTGGGCAAAGCAGAGAGAAAAACTTATTGAAATGGGAAGGCACTGATATTTTACATTCACAGAATCACAGAATGGTTTGAGTTGGAAGGGACCTTAAAGCCCATCCTGTTGCAATCCCCCTGCCATGGGCAGGGACACCTCCCACTGGAGGTGGGACCTTAAAGCCCCATCCAACCTGTCTTTAAATACCTCTAGGAATAGGGCAGCCACAGCTTCCCTGGGCAGCCTATGCCAGTGCCTCACCACCCTCGTGAAGAATATCTTAATACTGTCAAATCTAAATCTTCGCCCTTCCAGTTTATAACCATTCCCCCTCATCCTATCACTGCTTGCCCTTGTGAAAAGTCCCTCCTCACTTTTCCTGTAACACCTTTCAATACTGGAAGGCTGCTGTGAGATCTCCCTGGAGCCTTCTTTTCTCCAGGCTGAACAAGCCCAACTCTCTCAGTCTGTCCTCATAGCAGAGGTGCTCCAACCCTTGGTTCATCTTCATAGCCTGTGGACCCATTCCAACAGTCCATATCCTTCTTATGTTGGGGATAAAAGGTAGAGCCTGACCTCTTGTCATTCATCTAAGAAAGCCTTAAGAAATACTAGAGTTAATGGTTTGTGTGAGCTTTGAAATCTTCCAAAGACGGTTTTAGAAAAGAATTGTAGTTTCTTGCAGAAGAAGTATTCTCATTTGCACATCATTCTTCCCCATAGGTGATATGCTGATCATGTCTGTCTTTGCACACTGCAGTCATGTTTGGAGGCTCATAGTTTGTGCTTTGATCTGATGTTGATGCCTTGTACTTGTACCCCTTACACTTTGAAGTATCTTCTAAATTGTAATGATATAATTCAATATGATAACTGTTTATTTCTGGTTTGAACCTTACACCCCATGTTCAGATCTAGCACTGAACCTGAATTATTAAGAGTTGAATCCTGATATAATTAAGATAACATGCTAAAATTTAAAGAAGAAAGAACTAATCAGATTAAAAGTAGTTGGTTCTCTTGACTCTGTATTGAGATCATATAACATTCTTTTGACAGCAAGTTTTGGACTCGAAATCGACCTGGAGATAAAATGCGAGATCGTTACAACTTGAATCTGCTGCCTGGGATGTCAGAGGATGGTGTGGAATATGGTAAGGCAATTTCCGTCAGTATGGAAGAAAGAGGGTTAGGGTTGGGGACAAGCCTAGGGTGTTTAGCTGGCACTAGAGTGAAGCTTCAGGGTAAGAAGATGAAACAGTGTGATAGCATTGGTGACTACCTTGATAGAGGTATTGGTTTTTAGGAGGATTATCAGCAATTACCATTCCAACAATGAGTTTTCTTTTGTTTCTGCAGCTCCTGGAGGTAAGACCTGCTCTGTCAATCACAGGGAATATCTGCAGTTTATTTCTCTTCCTGGAAACTTCATGTGACTTCAAGACTTCCCACAGTCCTGAACTGCAGCAGGAAAATCTTTGGAATTATTCAACTTGTGTAAAATCTTCAAACTTTACCCCTCTCTTAAGGATTCATCTTAGTAATTTCAGGCTGCGCAGAGTTGCCCAGCTCTGTGGCGTGCCCCGGCCATCTCTGGGGTCACATCTGCTTCTTCAGGGATGTTTTACTAGTGAGTGCCCCTTGTCTGCCACTTCAGTGGAAGTTGGGGATAGCACTCCAGGTGGCAGCCAGAATTCAAAGGTTATTGGTGGGTTACAAAACACAACTAGAAGACAGTTAGGACTTACGGCTGTTCCACTCAGGAGAGGGGTGGAAGCAATAGCCCAACTGAAGTGCATTTACACCAGTGCACACAGCATGGGCAACAAACAGGGGGAGCTGGAAGCCATTGCAAGGGAAGAAAACTACAATGTAATTGCCATCACAGAAATATGGTGGGATGATTCACGCACAGTGCTGCCATGGGTGGCTATAAACTCTTCAGGCAGGATAGGCTAGGAAGGACGTAGGAATTGATTGCACCCTCGGTAAGTTCACAGATGACACCAAGCTGGGTGGTAGTGTCAATCTGCTTGAAGGAAGGGAGGCTCTGCAGGGGGATCTGGGACAGGCTGAGACCAACGGGATGAGGTTCAACAAGGCCAAGTGCAGAGTTCTCCGTTTGGGACACAACAACCCTGTGCAGCGTTACAGGCTTGAGGAAGAGTGGCTGGAGAGCTGCCTGACGGAGAAGGACCTGGGAGTATTGGTTGGCAGCGGCTGAACAGGAGCCAGCAGTGGCCCAGGTGGCCAAGAAGGCCAGTGGCATCTTGGCCCCTATCAGATACAGCGTGGCCAGCAGGGCCAGGGAGGTGATTGTGCCCCTGTGCTCAGCACTGGTGAGGCCACACCTTGAGTGCTGGGTTCAGTTTTGGGCCTCTCATTCCAAGAAGGACATTGAGGGGCTGGAGTGCGTCCAGAGAAGGGCAACGAGGCTGGTGAGGGGGCTGGAGAACAAGCCCTGTGAGGAAAGACTGAGGGAATTAGGGTTGTTTAGCTTAGAGAAGAGGAGGCTGAGGGGAGACCTCATCACTGTCTACAACTGCCTGAGGGGAAGTTGTGACGGGGTGGGTGCTGGGCTCTTCTCACAAGTGACAGTGATAGGACAAGAGGAAATGGCCGCAAGTTGCACCAGGTCAGGTTCATGTTAGACATTAGAAAAAAATTCTTCACTGAAACGGTTCTCAGGAACTGGCAGAGGCTGCCCAGGGAGTTGATGTTCTCTCTATCCCTGGAGGTGTTTAAAAGACGGGTAGATGAGTTCCTTAGGGACATAGTTAAGTAAGGGGACAGGTACAGTTGGACTTGATGATCTCAGAGGTCTTTTCCAACTGGATGATTCTATGATTCTACCATTTTTGGTTATTTGCTCTTTTGTGTTTGGGAATGTTTATTGAAATGCAGCACTTAAATCCAATTTAAATTTTAAAATCTATAGATTTGTTATACCCGTTCCCTTTTTTGTTATGGGTTATTTCCTTTTCTGGACTTCTACGCCAAATGGAACCTTGGTGAAAAGATGTGGTTTCTGACCTTCTGGGGCATATTTATGGATCTGAATTGGCAGTTCTTTTAGCATCCTGTTATTCATGTGCGGGGTTAAAAAATGTCCTGCCAGTCGTGAAATGTGTAAGGATTCCATTTGTAAAAGTATGTGAGAATCCAGAGGGATAATGTGATCATGTAAAGAAAAATGCTTCAAGTGTAAATATTTATTCATTGTCTGTAGATGATCTGGAACCCAACAGCCTGTCAGTAATTCCTGGGATGGGAATACCTGAACAACTGAAGATAGCCATGGAACAGGAACAGATGGGTAAGTAGTAGCTCTGGGGAGGCATTTGCCTGAGCCACCTGAATACTGTGAGACTTCTCGTCTATTCCTTCCATATGTTTTGGTAGCACAGACACTATTTTCTGAAGTTCCATGATGTGCATATTTCTCATGTAAAGAAGGAAGAGTTGAAATCCGCTTTGGTTTTCTCTGGATGTCTCTGTAAAGCTGCCTTGCTCTGACTCTTGTCTCCCTGGTGCTGCAGGGAAAGATGAGTCCAATGATATTGAAATGTCAATCCCAGGACTGGATTGGGGAATGGAGGAAGTGATGCAAAAGGACCAAAAGAAGGTGCCACAGAAAAAAGTGCCCTATGCAAAACCAATACCAGCACAGTTTCAGCAGGTAAGTGCTTGCATTACAGTTGTTCTCCAGGCTTGCAAAAAGTACGTGACTGTTGAAATGTTTTGGATTTCCAGTATCAGCTCTTTTATATCAACACCCAGTGAAAAATAATTTGCCACAGTTGTTAGTTTAATTACTAATTAAGCATAAAATACTTGGTTAAGTCCCTTGTATCTTTTATCTATCTGAAAAATAAGATGTTTTAAGATACTGAAATTTTATTCAGCCTCTGAATATCCATACCATGCAGCGTTCCAGCGCAGCTGCTCCCAGTGCAGCAATATGGAGATGAGTTTCTTAGGGACATGTTTTAGTAGTGGACAGGTACAGGTGGACTCGATGATCTCAGAGATCTTTTCCAACCAGATGATTCCATGATTCTGTGAATATGTTGCGCACATGATGTTCCTCAGAATCCACCTTGTGTTTACTGTTCTTTTTAGGCATGGATGCAGAATAAAGTTCCTTTGCCTCCCCCACCTGAGCCACTGAATGATAGAAAAGAAGATATTAAGCTAGAGGAGAAAAAGAAGACACAGGCAGAGATTGAGCAGGAAATGGCAGCCCTTCAGTACACAAACCCACAGCTCCTGGAGGTAAGTGCTGTGTCAGGACAGGGCAGAGCAAATGTGTTTTAGTGCTGTGCGATACATTTGGGCCTCAACACTAAAACGTTCAGCTTGCTTTCGCAGTGCTGTCTGCCTTTCAGAACCAAACCATTTGGTTTAACAAGGATTTGGACTTCATGACGACTGGTCCTGTGGTACCTTCAGCGAGATCCCCACATCTCAGTTAACTCACACCAGTCTATGATCTCTTTAGCTGTGCTTTCATTAATTGAGACAAAAGCACTAAATCTTTTTAAACTCCTGAGAAATTAGATGGTTGCTTCTCATTTTTGGTTGTTACGTGTACTTCCATGCTTAGTTGATTTTCTGGGTCTTTTTTTGGGCAGCAATTGAAGATTGAGAGACTCGCACAAAAGCAAGCTGAGCAAGTGCAGCCACCTCCAGGAGGCTCTCTTCATGGACCCGGGCCTTTTCCAGGGCAAGGCCCAATGTCACAGATGCCTCAAGGATTTCAGCAGCCCCTTCCACCTCAGCAGATGCCAATGAATATGCCGCAGATGGGACCTCCTGGACCACAAGGGCAGTTCAGACCTACGGGACCTCAAGGACAAATGGGACCCCAAGGTCCTCCGTTACACCAAGGAGGTGGAGGTCCACAAGGGTTCATGGGACCACAAGGACCTCCAGGCGCCCAAGGACCTCCACAAGGAATGCCACGGCCTCAGGATTTACATGGACATCAAGGAATGCAGAGACATCCTGGTCCTCATGGGCCAATGGGGCCTCCAGGTCCACAGGGCAGTGGTGGCCCACAAGGCCACCTAGGACCACAGGGTCTGCCTGGGTCTCAGACTCATTTAGGACCACAAGGTCCACCTGGCCCACAAGGTCATCTTGGTCCTCAGGGTCCCCCTGGTAGTCAAGGAATGCAAGGGCCACCTGGTCCCCGAGGAATGCAAGGACCTCTTCCTCACGGCATGCAAGGAGGCCCAGGATCTCAAGGGATGCAGGGCCCTATATCACAAGGACCTTTGATGGGACTTAATCCAAGAGGAATGCAGGGTCCACCAGGACCCAGAGATAACCAGGGACCTGCTCCACAAGGGATGATGATGGGTCATCCACAAGAAATGAGAGGTCCTCATATGCAAAGTGGTTTACTAGGACACGGTCCCCAGGAGATGAGGGGCCTCCAGGGACCCCCGCCTCAAGGTTCGATGTTAGGACCGCCACAAGAATTGCGTGGGCCACCAGGTCCACAAGGCCAGCAGGGACCTCCACAAGGCTCTTTGGTAGGGCCTCAAGGAAGCATGCAAGGACCTCAGGGACAACCAAACCCTTCAAGGGGGCCGCACCCTTCGCAGGGCCCTCTGCCTTTCCAGCAGCAGAAAACGCCTCTGTTGGGTGATGGGCCTCGTCCCCCATTTAATCAGGTATGTGTTGGTCTGTATAACAAGAGGAATGTTAGGAACACAGGAATAAGGATGTTACGCAATAGAAATGCAGAGCAAGAGCTCAGAGGCTGAAGGTTCCAGGTACTTGCAAGACTGAGGCCTCAGGAAAACCTATATGGTAAGAAAAACAACTGTAGAAAAACAACTGTTGGAAATACTGGTACCAAACACAGGGTCTGTTATGAAAACACATCAGAGAGGCTCCAGTCTTTTAAATTGAAAGACCCTGAACTGTCTTAAATGGGGAGTTTGTTGGGGAGTAGGTGGGCACTGAGAAAAGCTGAATTTCAGCAAACTGAACATAAGAAAACTCATATGTGTCAACTGAAGCAAGTTCCTGCCTGCTCTCAGTGTCCCAGAGTAGTTAATCCAAACTATGGGATGAATTTGTGAGGGATGCGGACACACCTGCAGTCAGCTTAGGTCTGGTTGAATTTAACCAAGTCAGCGGCCATGAGTGCAGCTACCCTGCCTTGCTGTGGCAATCCTTCAGCAGCCATTGTCCTTTCTGGGGCACAAGTTCAGAGAATGGCATTGTGCCCCAAAGCACAGCAGGGAGTGCAGGTGTCGGACAGTTTGTGTGGGACCAGCCTGAGTGCAGCAGGCTGAGTGCTGAGCTGGAGCTGCTGAGCGTGGCCTGAGGTGGCAATTC
Source organism: Neomorphus geoffroyi (assembly GCA_033558235.1). NCBI lineage: Eukaryota > Metazoa > Chordata > Aves > Cuculiformes > Neomorphidae > Neomorphus > Neomorphus geoffroyi. The sequence goes on along the minus strand of JAUMJM010000012.1, from coordinate 7,437,588 downwards.
CATGGCCCTGTGCTGCCTTGACGCTTGACTCCAGGAGGATCTGCCAGCTCAGCGATCTACTTGTACTCAGCTGACCCGGAATTCTGGGGAGTGTTGCTTACAGATGCACCAATTTCTTCTGCATCAATCGGGTTTTGATTAAGTCTGATTCAGTACCAGGTGCAACCTGCTCTGCCCTCTTCAGCATCTTTTCATAACAGGCTTATCCATCTTCTGGCCTCCCCATGCCAGGCAGAGCTCTCAGTATTTGTTATCTCTTAAAAGGTCCTCTTTGTCTGGCACTGATTCTGTACTTCCAATTTCTCTTGAATTTCTTCAGCTTTAAGGTAAATTTTGAAGGGGGAGATTTTGGAAAAAAATGTACTTACTCAGTTACAAATAATGTGTGGAGTTTTTTAAACAGAATAAACTCTTCTAGCCTTGGGCTCAATGATTTCTAGGTTAAGCTTTAGACAGATCCCTTAATGTGTGGTCCAGTGCCGGTGACAATGAGTGATGGCATTGAAATGAGCTTCAGCTCAATGATTCCATTTCAGATTGAGGCAAAGTCATCTATGATTTGTGGTTTTATTTGAATATTTTTTTCCTTAAAACTCAGCAATAATTCCTTCCAGAGTCTGATAACTCGACACTACTGCTGAGGTTGTGAAGCATGTTAAGTGAAGGAGAGGCAGTTCCATTGCTTGCTAACCTAAACTAGCAGAGTGTCCCAGGGAGATGAACTTTTCAGCTCTGAGAATAATTACCGAGCGTGTCTGTGAACGTTTGTGTATGTTTACATGAATAGGTAGGGCTATCCCTGTCTCACCCTGCTCTGAACATGGGGCAGAATTCTCCAAGTTGGTTTGACAGGTGGCTGCTTATTTTCAATGAATACTGTGACGAAGTCTTTTACAGATAGTAAAAAAACACAAAGCAGGGTATATTTGACCATTTTTACTTTCTTGTGCAGCTTCAGTATAAGAATGTCCTTTAAAGATGGACAGATTTTAAAGTTTGAGTCACCTGGTCTTCTTGAGCAGCCTGGTCTAGTGGGAGGTGTCCCTGCCCATAGCAGCGGGGTTGGACCTGGATGGGCTTTTAAGTTCTCTTCCAACCCAAACCATTCTGTGAGTCTGTGAAATTGTATATCAGGTTTTGCTCCAGTTTGCTTCTTTGTAACATCATTATAATAATGCCTCCTCTTTAACAACAGGCTTTGGCTTGGGGTTTGTTCTGAATCTGACTTTTTTCTTCTGTAAACTTGTACAAATGGCTTGCCTTCCTTGTCAGGATCAGGAGAATATGACTGTATCTGCTTGATCAGGGGACTGTAACATTCATGCCTATTTATAAAGGTTCATCTCCGTGTAAGATACAACAGTGCCTGCATCTGCTGTGCACTGGAAGGCAGGGCTTCGCTGCGAGATGTACAGCTCTGTGACTGTAAGGTGTGCCACCTTCTGCAGTTGTGAAATGGAGTAGAGAATTGTCTGTGAGAAATCGGCTGATTGTCACAATCTTATTCTGGAGCTGGGCATGTTGATATGAAAATACAGATGGAATAATCCCAAGTTAGGAGTAGTACTTTGGAGCTTTTTTGAGGTTGCTGATTTAGATTTGATCTTCTCATGTTCCTTTTGGATAGATGTACTGAATGTCCTCTCCCTCCCTGGTTGAGTGAGATATGAATACTTCAGGTCAAGTCTCTTGTCCACATCAAGACAAACTTTAGGAGCTTGTGCAGTACTTGAGAAGAAATGCAATTTTTCCTGGAGTCTGAATTTGAAGACATTGTTCCCTCTTTAGTGCCTAGATTTAATTAATACAGATGGCTGTCGTAACAGGGCTGTGCCATTTCCAAGGGTAGAGCAGATAAGTCGGTAACTCGTTTTCCAGTTTTGAGCCCAGTTCGGAGCCCAGAATGTATTTTGAAATGAAAGGTACATGAAAAGACAGTATTACAGCTCTGTCTTTTATCTTATCAAAGCATGAGTTCAATAAAGTGTTCCAGGCCAGGTTGGATGGGGCTTTGAGCAGCCTGATCCAATGGGAGGTGTCCCTGCCCATGGCACGGTGGTTCGAACTGGATGGGTTTTAAGGTCCCTTTGAACTCAAACCATACTGTGATTCTGTGGAAGTTTATTGTAAGTAAGCGTTTGCTAAATATATGCAATATTCTAGAACTCCAGCAAGGTTTTATTTGGGATGGCAGGGGCACTGCGATAACTGGAGCTTTCCTAGTCAGCGAATTTATTTGTTCTGGATTCAAGTCAGCATCCAGTCACTAGGAAAGTAATTTTGGGGGATTTTGATAGGCCTTGGAGCAGGCCTTTTTTCCTTCTTTTCAAAGTCCTTACAAAGTCACCTAATGTGGTGACACGTGGTGTTTGGAGTATGTATTTGTGTGATTTTTCATGTTTATCACCTATATTGCAGTTGAATATAAAGGTTTAATTTAAAACCAGTATTTCAAGATATGATGGGAAAAATACACAAATTAACGTGTTGCTTCTCTGCAAGCAGGAAAAACAAAGGTAGCGATTCTCAAAAATCAATGTAAAGCATGAAAATGTTTAACTGATTGGTGCAGAGACAAAGCAGTGTAATCCTGAGCACAATGGCAGTGAATGGAGTACTGGGGTTTAAATATTGACAAGCTACCTGCAGTTGGGAGGGGTTTTTACAAGCCATACGAAGGCCAAATTGAAATCTTATGTATTATACATGTTTAGAGGAAAAAAATATCACAGGTTTGGGGTTTTCTGGTATGGGGTTGGGGGGGACTGGGGTTTTTTTTTTGGGTAGCAATCCTGCAGGTTTCTACTCTGTCTTGTTCGCAGGGTAGATTTTGCTGCAGTGTCAGTTGTGCACGTGCCCCCTTTGATTCCAGTTGGTGCAAACCCCACATGATGACTTGTCTGGCCCTTGCTGTTCAAGGGCAGACTCGGACAGTTTGGCCACGTTGTTTCCCGACCACTGTTATAGTGGTGTGTAAATGTGGTACGAGGAGAAACTTGTCACAGGTCTGTGACAGCAGTTGAATATAAAGAACTTTTATCCTTTAAAATTCTCAGAGAGAAAACAACAAAATACTGTATTTTTCTTTTGGGATCCCGCAACTTCCACAGGCCTCTGCTCTCTCTGCTGTTTCTGCTTGATGCAGCTGCAGCTTCCTCTTTAGCCTTGTCCTTGCTGAACAACCCATTACCAACTGGTCTCTTGGGGCTTAGCCAAGCATTCGTACTTTCTTTTGACCCTAGATTTAGAATTAGGAAAAATAAACTTTGTCAGCAAATTAAAAATTAAACTCCTCTATTTCCACATTAAGAGTTGACAAAGGTTTGTAGGAGAGGCTCTCTTCTGTCCCTGGTGTTGTCGCAACACTCTGATATTTTTATTTTTTCAATGTTACATTTTTGTTTTGTTCCTTTCAAAAGGAAGCCTTTGGTCTTCTCAGCTCTTTAGCAACATATAAACCAATAGTTGATGTTTTTCAAACAAACCTACCCAGCTTCCTCATCTTCTCTAACAGGTAGCTAGGATGTGAGCTTTATTGTATTTGGTTGTTACAGGTAAAGTATTAGTCCTTGAAATGCTGTTTCCTGTAGAATTACACTTGCTTCTCAGGCTGTGACTGAAAAGCCTTACTGATGGGAACGTCTGAAAAATTAGGCTGAAACTATTGGAAAAGCAGCTGTTTCTGTTCTAAGATGTATGAGGAGACAGTCTTGATATAAAGAAATTTGGTTTGCCTATTAGAAAGATGCTTAAAAGCAAAAATACTCTCGCATGGCAATTCACGTGGCTTTTCTTATTCCGTGCTCCTAGGATGGACAGAACCCAGGTCCTCCACCACTGATACCAGGATTGGGGCAGCAAGGAGGACAGGGTCGTCTTGGCCCTCACAACCAAGGACCTGGTCTTAGTAAAGGTAATCAAATATTCTTTCTGTTCTTCTGTGAGTAGTTCTGAGAGAGGCTGCTCCAGTGCAGTGCCTTGAGATGGAAAAGGCTAGAGCAGAGCACTAGGGATTTGGTGGAGAGGAAAGCTTCTGTAGACTTGGGCTGGAATATAGAGAAGAAGTTTTCCCCAAACAATTATTTAATGTGAAATGTATGGTGTGTGCTTTGTAGAACCGTACAAACTACAGCATCCTAGAGCGTTTTTAGAAAACATTACAGAAATCTGCTATTTTTTCCCCTCAAGGTGACTCCCGTGGTCCACCAAACCATCACATGGGCCCTCTCTCAGATAGAAGGCACGACCAGAACAGTGGTGGTCCTGATCATGGGCCTGAGAGAGGGTTGTTTCGAGGTGGCCAGGAGTGGGTTGATGGTAGAGACAGCAGGGGCATGCCAGATAGACGAGGACCTCACCCAGATTTCCATGATGACTTTGATCGACCAGATGACTTCCGTGACGACTTCCATCCAGATAAGAGATTTGGCCATCGATTACGGGAATTTGAGGGGAGAGGAGGCCCACCGTTGCAAGATGAAAAATGGAGACGAGGTGGACCTGGGCCTCCCTTTCCTCCTGATCACAGGGATTTTGAAGGAGGGGGTTCAAACCGTGGGCCTCCTGGTGCTTGGGAAGGACGGAGACCTTCAGATGATAGATATCCACGGGATCCTGAGGATGCACGGTTTCGAGGAAGACGAGATGAGAGGTAAGAATAAGTCTGCTCCTCTTTTTGGGGGGGTTAAAGGGTAAATGGAGGGAATTTTTACTTCGTGGTTTCCTTTTCATTAAGGAGTCTATCTGTTTCAGATTTATAAACTGGAAACCAATAAGGAAATGAAAACTCTAAAATACCTGAGTATAGAGTCCATAAAAATCATTCAGTAATAGAAGAAAACTTGAAAAGTGGTCATTGTACACAGCAGCTTCCGTGTCTTTAAACAGTAAGTAAAGAGAAGGGAGGAAATTTGTTAGAGAAGACCCAGTGGCACAGGATGAAGATTTGAGACCGTTTTGATGAAAATTGAGAGGAAACTTGAAGGTTAAAGTGACAAACTTTTGAACACTAGAAGTGGATTTTGAGCCTTTGTCTCCAGTCACAAAGTACAGCCTGACTGTAGAGACTGTAGAGTGAGCTGTGATAGACTTGAGGAGCAGGAGCAGTGATCCTACTATCAAACCTAAGGGGCAGAGCTACCGCGTCTGTTGGACTGTTGAGAATATTTTCTCGTGTTTTTGCTTGTAGGAATTTTATTTCTCTTTCTGACTTTTTTCTTAATGCCAAGCAAAGAACTCAAAAATAATCTAATTTACAGCAATGTCCATGTCATTGCTCATGATTTCCAAAGAAATCACAAAGGGATGAATTTGCTTCTAGTTATCACTGTAAATATGGAGAAATTATGCTCAGTCAGCAAGATTAACGATCGTGGCAATTGCTCCAGATTTATGCTAGTTTAACTGAGTTGAATTTGGCCTCTGAGGTCTGTGCTGACCACCAACTCCATATGTATAAGAACGTGTATTTGTACAAATATATTGTGGTCTCCACATAATGTGAATTTTGTGTGTTTTAGTTGCCTTTTTAATCATTTTCTTACATTCCTTTTACTTTGCATCTATACAGCTCTTCTTTTAGCTATTTTCTATCTAGCTCTGTAAAGATGTACCTTCCTTTTGTGTGAAGAGTATGAAAAGAAATGAACAGTAACTAAAAGAGGTAACAAAGCCATTTTAAGAAAGTAAAAATAGAGAGAATCCAAGCTGAATGGTCTGCATTGTAGAATCCTAACAGACACAGCAGACAAGATGTTTAGAAGCTCAGAAGAGATTTTCAAATCTTATATTGGGAATGCTTAGGGACTGGAAAATATTTTATTATGATCCTGATTTTTAAAAAGGTTTCAGGAAGAGTCCAAGAATGTTGGGACCTGTAAATCTGACTTCTGACCCAAGAAAAGTCTGTTTGTCAGAGTACAAGTGTTTGTAAGGTGGTTGGTTTAAAAGAAGTTGCCACAGGGCTACAAAAGGCTTACTGTGCTGCAAACTTAATAAATTCCTTTGAATGAGGACAAATTAAGGTGCCATTTACTGCAGATGCTGAGATGAATTTAAGAATCCCAACCACTCATTTAGCTGACTTGGTTTGGAATTTAGGTTGTAACTGGTTTGATCGAGCATGAGAGGGAAGTGTGTGTATGTGTGTCTTTCTCTAATTTCCCGTCCTTTTCACCGCTGTCCTGTTCCTATTCTACCTGTGCGTATCGACACGATGCTTCTCCCGCAGAGACCTGCCTCTTCCTGCCTGCTAATCTGCGCAGTGTGTAGTTCTGTACAGTCGGGTTCTAGGCCTCGAGGAAGATGGTCTGAGAGCAGGAACTGAGCCCTATGCCAGGCAGGGTTTTATGTGTGACTGTTACGAAAAAGGATATGCGTAACACAATATTAGGAGCTGTGGTTATGGCAGGCATAGGGGTGGTAGATTGCAAAGCCAAACTGTGTCCACAGCATTGGCTGGAGACAAAAAGAAGGGCCCTATCCCTGCTAGCCAGGGGGCCTCGTGTTGCAAACCTTGGTCATTTACAAGCGAAGCAGAATCACACCATGTCAGTATTAAACTGGGAGGCCCTCTAAGGAACACCAAGAGGACTGTGCTGTTTCAAGGCTAACCAATACTGCAATGTGGTTATTTGAACCATTTGTACCTGAAACTGTTCGGTTTGTTTTCCCAAATCATCCAGGTTAATGTGAAATGGTTCATTGTCCATGCACAGCACTCCCTTCATCCCCTGTTGTACCTGTACAGGCACAGCAGCCTCCTCTCTGTATTGTGTTTGTTTTCTGGGAGGTGGAGACAGACCTATTGTTTTTAATTAAAACAAATGTAAAAGCTGAAAAATATTGTATTGTGTTATGGCTACTGTTAAAATATTTAAATTTGTAATTAAAAGGTTAATGTTGTTAAAATTCTAAATAAAAGTATCTAAAGTTTTGCTTGTAATAGGATGCACTGTGTCGTTAATGAGCTGGGAAAGGGGATGCTGCACAAAGCCAACACCATCCAAATACTCCGATGGTTACGGTTTTGCCAGTGTGGAACTGGGAAGAGCGGGGAGGTGGGGGGCATCAGTGTGAAGGGGCAGAGAACACTCGGCATTACCTGTGCTGTCGCTGAGGGTGGGCAGGAGCAGCGTGGGGCACACTGTGAGGACTCCCTAGTGCCTGCACCACATAACATCTCGCCCTGTGCTGGCACTGAACCTGGGCAGTGGACCCAGACCATCCTCTCACTGGTGCTAGCATACACTGTTGGAGTTGCAGTAATACCCAGCACCTGTATGCTCTCTGACAAGCACTCCAAGCCTTTAAACTGGTCATGTCAACCCCCAAACTACTGGTATTGGTGCAGCCATCTCCAGGCTCACCTAAAATGGCACTGGCAGTTCACTCAGAACCGTGCTTCTCTTTGAGGGTCTCTGTTAAAGCCCCAGTGTGGTACTGGAGGAGCTGTGCTCATTAAGATGAGACGCAGAACCCAGTCGTACCAAATTCCTGAAGATGCCGTGGGACTTACTAGAAGGAAATTGCCAACTTTAGTGTCATAATGACATTTTGCAAGTATGAGTGTTTGTACAGAGTTTGGTTTAAAACATTCTTCATTGTTGCAGTTGGACAAACTGCTCTAAGGGTTGTAGAATGTGCTCACTGCTCAGCGATCGTCACCCCACAGAGCCAAGTGCTCTCTAGATTCATTTGCTAAAATTGTAAACTTAGAAGACTGAAACAGAAAAGAGAATGTTCTAGCCAAGAACCCCAAATTGATAGGAACGAGATGCTGAAATGTTTTGTAGCCATGACTGTCATTGCCTATACTTCTTCAGTTGTTTTTTATCAATTAAAAGGGAAGGGGAAAGTGAGATCCTCACAGTTAAAGAAAATTCACTTAAGCTTTTCCTTACCTTGCCTTGTATCTATTGTCACTCGCTGACTGGGTTTTCCCCCCGCTTTTCATTTCACGCAGTGTATTTGACAGTATTTTTCTTTTATGAAAACCCAACATAATCAACAGAAGGAAACATGAGGGGGAAAGTATAAAAATGAATAATCAAAGTGCTGAAAGGCAGAAAAGGGCCACTTTTCCACCTACAAATCCTATTCTAGTAACAGTATGTGCTATAGTGTTAAGTAAACCAGTTCAGAAATGGGTGGATTATTAAACTGAAGCTGACTCAAGTTTATCAATCTAAGTTCTGCCTAAAAACCACATTTGTACTATGTTCTTTCTTGTAGCTTCCGAAGAGGAGGACCCTCGAGACATGAGGGCCGGGGACCAAGGGGGAGAGATGGCTTTCCTGGCCCTGAAGATTTTGGGCCAGATGATGCTTTTGACTCTCCAGATGAAAACTCAAGAGGAAGGGACCATGGTGTTCGGGGACGAGGTCGTGGTGCTCTTAGAGGTGAGGGGAGCCTCCTTCCACACTGAAATGCAAGGATAAGGAGGCAAAGACATTCCCTGGGCAAATGCCAGGGCTTTCCTGAATACTATGTGTCTTCTCACTCCTGTTCTCTGCATCTCTTACTGCTCAGGAGGCCGGAAGGGTTTACTTCCTACTCCAGATGAATTGCCACGCTTTGAGGGAGGGCGGAAACCAGAATCCTGGGATGGAAACAGAGAACCAGGTAAAAAAATACGGTGAGGTTTTCTTTAGATAGTAGACTAGACTTCTATAACAAAACCACTTACCAAAAAAATTATTAAAAAACATTATTTTTCCTGTACACGATACGCTTTTTACCAGTCTTTTGCCATGAGAAAAGCAAAACTTAGTTCTTTGGACTTCTAAATTTAGGAAAAAATTAAGCAAACAGAATTTAACTGGCTCTAAATGAAGCTGTCTCACTGAACAAAAAATGATTGTGGCCTCAAAATCTTGATTTTTAGGTTGAATTCTTGTAAAGCCTAGAGCTGTCTGTTGTCACCTCTGGGTGGCTGAAGCGTTATTTTGTGGGGTTTGGTTGAGATGTATATTAATGCCAGTAGGAACCTTCCTCTTGGATGGCATCTTCTCTGTTGTTTGCAGAAACTAAGTTTTCAGTTGCGATGTCTGACAGCTTGCTGATATTTGCATTTGTATTGCTAATAGAAATCCCACATGGGGCAGAACTGAGTTTAGAATGTCATGGAAAAAATGAGCACAAATGGCACATGAATCAAAAACATTGAAGATGAGATTGTCTCTAAAATACATAGAAATACTTTATACAGAAAAGAACACTTTATCTGTTGCTTCTTTTTTTCCCATCATCTTTTAAACCTGTTTTATGTTTGCTTGTTTGCCTGTTGGGATGGAGAGGAAGCTTTTTGTAATTTTAATTTGTGCCAAATAGTGTGGAAAGTGTGTGAATTTATGTGACTGCCTCTAAAATTGAGGAATAATGACCAGATGAACAGTACTTATTATCCTGTTCTTTTTATTCATGCTCAGGTCCTCGTCCAGATCACCCTCATGACAGGCATTCTCCAGCTAACAGGGAACGTTCTTCTTCGCTCCAGGGCATGGACATGGCCTCACTGCCACCACGTAAACGTCCCTGGCATGATGGACCAGGGACATCTGACCACAGAGAAATGGATGCTCCGGGTGGACCTCCAGAGGAGAGAAGCAAAGGTAAAAACCCCTTTGTATTGAAAGTCTTATCTAACAGTTGCACATTTTGCAGCACTAGGCTTATCCAGAATCCCTCATCTTTTTATAGGGGATAAATCTGAACTGGTAAATATCTGATCTAACCAGCTGTGAAGCTGAAGACCAGACTTAAAGGAACACAAAACTAGAGGGATTTTCTGGGACATCGAATCCAAATAATGTTTCTAGCATCATGTAACAGCAGTCATCTTTATTGCCCAGTTCAAAAGTAGTTAGGTTTTAGTTCCCTGTTACTCCAGTTGGAGCTTTTTTTTTCCTAATTTTCAGAACAGTTATTTGTAGGGTTTTGATATTCATTCTTGTGCTAACGTCTTTTAACTCGCACATCTCTCCTGTCTCAGCCTTCACTCTATTAGACTTAACAAACCCTGCCTTTTCTTGAAGTCTTTCTTTACGAGTTCTCTACTTGTTAGAGCGTAAGCGTGGCAATCCATGATCAGCTCTGAAGTCTGTAAGGCTCAGTATCTTGTTTTCAACAGTAGCCGGTAGCAGGTACTGCAGGAAGGGTGTTTCAGAACACTAAGTCTGTAGAGGTAGGTCCGTGAAAAGCTCTTTAAAGCTATGAAGATCTGTAGTTTAGTGACTTAAGTAAATATTTTTTTATATTTAATGGCTTCTGACAGTTATCTTTTGAGTTTTTCCCTACATGATTCTTAAAGCAATTAAACTTTTGACATCCACAACATCCATGGACAGAACTCTAAAACTTAACTGCATTAGTTTATGCTTTAAAAAAAGGAAATTGCTCTTTTTTGTTTTCAGCCCATCATTCACTAATTTCATTTGATGGTGTTTTGTGTTTTAATTGCAACAGTGGAAAGTTGATCCCTGTTATTTCTGAGTGCCGTCTCTGCACTGAACTCTGCTCCCACCTGAACTAGCTCTTCTGCAAGTCAGAACTCTGATCTGTACAGTTGTTCTCTCTAGGAAGCTGTTCTGTATCTTTTACCATCCTTACTACCTGTATATACCATTTTCAGTTTTAATTTATGCTTTTGTAAATTGAACAGTGTAACTAGGAACTCTGCAAACTATTTAAGATGTGCTTTAGCCATGGATTTCTACAGTTCACTTGGTTTTGTTCTGTTTTCTCCATTCTTTCCTAATAGCTCCTGATGTCTTATTTTCCTCTTTCCTCAGTAGCCACATGGCTACTGTAACCCACAAAATGCATTCATTTGGAGTTGTTAGCTAGATCAGAGCCTCTTACTGCATATGCCATTTCCACCACCATCCTAGCAGCCTTGCACCAGTTCTTGATTCTTTTTCTTCTTATAAATCTCAGGATTGCTGCTGTCTTTTTTTAACATCTTCATACTGACTGCCCACCTTAGGTAGTGATCAGTGACAGAGATCCCTCTCGGCTGCTTCCAAATGCTGAGCTACCACTATAGTTGAAGCGTTTCTTGTTAGGCCTCTGCTGCATGGCTTTGTCTTCAGTGCCACTGATTTTGATTCCACTTCTCTAACTATTGTCCTCAAGCTCATTTAGTTTTAACTGCACAGTATCTCCTCTGTGTGGACTGTATTTCTAGTGTTGTATCAACAGCAGGTTTTATCCTTCATTCAGAGATGTTTTTAATAAAACTGCTGGGTGAAATTCCGCTGTATCAACATTTTTCCTTTCAGAACTGTGTCTCGTGTTTTTCAGTTTAGCCAGCATCTTATCAGATCTGTAAGGATCCCTCCTCCAGCTTCAATAATAATTTGTCATAACTCAATCATATTCTTTACTGAAGTCAAAACAGTTTGTAGCTACCGCATTTCTTGTGCCTAGGCAACTCATCAATGCACCAAAAGAGGTTTAGAACAGTGGCAGGAAGCCTGATAAACAAAACATGAACAATACTGGTTCATAGATGGACTATGGCATCTTCAGTTGTATTGATAAAATCATTTGAAGATTAAAACTTAATGAATTATAAACTCTGTGGAACAGTTTGGTCTTTATTTTACACAGAACTAAGTAGAGTCAACAAAAAATCACTTGTGCTGAAGTGGAGCAAAAGTATCCTAATTTGGCTGTAGCACATGTCCGTGTAGCACTGTTACCATTAATTGTTCCCAAAATACTGCTTGTCATTTTGAAATAACATTAAAAAAAGCTGAAGTCATTAACTTACATATCGGTATTAAAAAGATATGTGAGAAGCAGAAAATCCTGTTCCTGGCAGTTAGAGCTGATGTTGTTTATGTTCCTGGTTAGTAGTTAAAACAGAGCATTTTCCCATTATTTGTAGCAAAAAGTGGAACCAAACAGTGATGTTACTTATTGTCTTCACCACCAGCCTCAACAGATCCATCAGTGCAATGTTGTTGGTTAGGAAAAAGAAGTATTTTGTAATAAAAACATCAAGCAAACCACAGATGGTGTTAAAGTGCAAGAGTCAGGCCTGCCTGGCAGTCTAGGGGACACCATGACAACTGCTGTTCTAACTTAGCGATCACTTAAATGAAGCATCACGTTTGTTCTCCTTTAATTCCCAAGGAACTGCTTGACTGCTGTCCATCTTCTGGACTGTAATGGAGATGTTAAATCTATGTAAGAAAAATTGTAGAGAGGGAGGAGGCATAACATCACAGGTCTTGACTAGATTGGGTCTGTGAATAATTACACCCCAGAGGAGCTAGCGAAGTGCACGGTGTGCCCAAGAAGAGCCGTGGCTGAGATTTCAGCATCAGTAACTGACTCTGCTTCATTTTTAGGACGCGGAAATTCAGGATCACAGAGAGCGCCAAAATCTGGGAGGTCTGGTTCTTTAGATGGAGATCACCACGATGGATTCCACAGGGACGAAGCTTTTGGTGGAGGCCCTGCAGGAGGCAATAACCCTTCGCGAGGAGGAAGGAGTGGAAGCAATTGGGGAAGAGGAAATAACATGAACTCTGGTCAGTCGAGAAGAGGAGCATCTAGGGGTAGTGGAAGAGGCCGATAGAAGAGGCTTTGACTGGATCATACCCAGTCCTTGCTGGACAATATTTAAATAGACTGCTACTCTGGACTTAAAGTAACCCTGCAACACCACAAACCTGGATTCTTAACTGGGATGATTGAATGTGCATTAGTTCCTAACGAGGGTCTTTTCCTAGATCAATCAGCCGTAACTAGCTGCAATATTGTAGCTAGCTTTCTGTTTTGTCCTCTGCCCCTGCTTTCCTCACTTTTTACTACTTGATTTTGTGAAGAGCTGGATGTTTTTTTTAAGCGTTGAGACATGGAGCACCTCCACAGATTTCAGTTCACTTCCAGACACAAACTTGTTTCTATATGTACAGTTTGTCAGAAGTTACGTTGTTTTTGTATGAATACAGAATGTAATTTGCGCAAAAATTAACAAAAAATCAACACAGCTTGTGATTTCTTTACTCACCTATGACTATAAAGAGGCTTGTCTTTAGGCAAACTTGTGTCAGATGGAGCAACAGAACTACCTCCTGAAATCTCAGCCATTTACAATACTGAGAGCTGATTCCTAGTTTTTTGGTTTACCATATATGGAGAACTTTCATTGTCACCTCCAGCCGTCTACAGAGTACAAGTGGTGCTGACGTTAAAATTCCGGAACATGGGAAATCACCGCTGCTTGCTAGTCTACCATCCTGAAAGAGAAAAATGTGAAACACCATTTAGCAAAAAGTCATATAGACATAGTGTGAGTTACAGCCCCGACCACTAGCAAAACAGACGCCATGGCAAGTATAGTCATTCTGTGCTTCCCCTGCGCCAGGCAAATGCTTTTGTTCAAAACTGCATCTGTTTATAGAATGTGAGGAAGAGAGAAGTTTAGCAGCTTGATTAATATGGGTGTGTGCTTTACAAAGGCTGTAGGTAGCATTGCTTAAAGATACGGGTGTTCAGTAGTGTGCTACATTCAAATGCTGACATGCAAACTTTCATAGTTGATCACTTGCATCTTAACATTTTTTAAGTACCTTTTTCTTTAGGATTTTGTTTCCTAGTTTTACTACGGGAGGGAATGAGAAGGAGGGGTTATTCCCAATTCCCACATTTCATAATAAAGCTGCTTATCGACCACGAGTTTCTGTTTTCCCCATAAATTATTCAATCATCTCCAGTTACCAGGTTATCAAGAGGCTCCTTAATAAAGCCTCAGTGAAAATTTTGTCACATAAGTACATAATATAAAGCCACCTCTCAGGAAGGATCTACCTTAAAAATACAGGATGTAACATAATGAAAAACAACAGTGCCAGGCCATGAATTTCAGGTTCTAATATTTGGGATAATACGGCAATGCAGTTCTACAGCTGGCCAGGCCACTGCAGCAACACAGCCATACACAGCAGCTGTTTCAGAGACTTCTCGTGCAGCCAAACGTACTGAGGTCCTGGTGACCCATCTAAAGCACGGATGCTTCACTGCTGTTCTCTTGGACAAGTCACTCACAAATGGGGAGGTGGTTCTTAGTTTTTAATTTGTACTGTATAAAATGGTGGTTTTGAAAATTATAGTCATTAACTTTGATCACTGGTCTATAAAATCCTTGTCATGAGGCTCTCATCAGACAGGATGGTCTTAAAGGAATTAAAGAGCTGGGATGCACCTGATAGGAGTTTCCCCTTTGGACAGAGCAAGGAATTGCTTTTTACCTGTATCTGAAGAAGGGCTTTGGTCACTTTTGGGATATGTTTGGGAGTTAGGATCTATCCTGCAGCTTTACTGATAAAATACCTATGATTCAATCATTAGCAAATGACAAAGTTGCCTTTTTTTTTTTTTAACAAGTCCTATATATTTTTAAGGGGCTGCAAGTGACTTTTGTCTACTAATTACAATATGTGATTTGAAGGATGAGCTTTAGTCCTTAATTACACCACAGTCCCCTCCCAAAACAATTTAGAATGCACCCAATAACAGTAAACCCTGCCTTCTCTCTCTAGACTAAAGGCAGTGTGCTTGTTTTTCCTCTGCTGGTTGGTAAACTCCTTATACCACTACAGTACTTTGTGTTAAGCATCATTCCTCATCGAGGGGCAGTTTTTCTAATTCATTTGTGAAATATTCCACAATCATGGAATATGCACAAAAAGTCATAAGAAAACTGGATAATTGGCTAGCTTTTGTATAAAATCTTAGGTAACAGCGCAGCAGGAGAGACAGAAGCAGCGGGATTGCTGAAAATGGATAAAATTACTTAATGGGAATATACTTCAGTACTCTTCAGGTCAAGTTCTTTGACCACTGCTGCAGGTAGAATCCTCATGCTCTACCTGTTAGTTTGCACCTCCACCTTCTCTAAGATTTGTTTCATTTGATACTGCTGTTAGGCATAAAACTAATTTTATATACTATAGCTTAAAAGTTGTAAAAATGTGAGAATGAATTTAATGTTATTCAGATAGTGCTGATCTAAATTTTGAAGGAGGGAAAAAATGTGACCATTAGTGGAATGTCTATATTGACATTTAGTAAACAAATAAGTTTTATTAAAGCAATCTATGTACATTTAAGTACCCCAGTTAACAATTTCAGTTTAATTCGGAGAAAGTATTAGGTGTATATGCTAAACCCTAAGTAGCGATAGCAGTTAAATAAAGCAGTGTTTGGCTTTATTTTGTATACGAGGCACGTACTCTTGGTGAGACTCTCCCTTGGGCCCTGAGCAGGGTAGGCCTGGCACTCCCCTTCATCTGCAACAGTGCACAAACAGCCCTGAGTGAAACACCAAGCTCTTAGCAGGGACCAGCAGCTGTAATTCAGCACTTTCCTAAGGCTGCCCGATTTCTGCATTGAAACACAGCTGTGCTAGCCAAAATAGGATCCAGTTACTAGGAAACTGTATTTTTCAAGGTGATGATGTGGCAAGTAAGCAATTCCTACCCATATTGAGAGAGTAAAAAAAATATAGGTATATATATGAAAATAAAGTTCTAGGAGCTAAAGCTACCCTTTTAGAGCTTCAGTATTTGCTGTTACAGCAGCTGTAAGGCAGCAGTACCTGCAAATGCCAAGGCTGTCACCCAAGATTAGCACTTTGCGCCCTATCATAGTCATGTGAGACTTCTCTTATAATTAGGGCAAGCCTTTGTGACCCACAGACCCAGCGAAGTTTGCTGCACTTACTGGATGGTACTTTTAAGACGTTTTTTAGAAAGAAAAGCAGTTCAGTGGACATGGTATTCCTATTCGCCACTGGTCCAAGGTAGCCGATGATTGCAGTGTACAGCGACTGAAGAATGTGTTCAGTGTGGAACAGCTGGCACAAAACCAAGTTAACAGCAGTTAACTGGTTCTCAAATGTTCACCCCCACACTTGATAGGATTTCGCTGGATCATCTCCATGTTCCAACACCAGCCAGCACCACGCGTCTCAGCTGCAAGACACTTGCTTTCCATGCAATGGGCAAGTCAAGAGTTACATTTCATTGTCTCTGTTGTCTCACATTTCAAAGTAGGGTGCAGCAGCCACATGATCCTATACTGGAGGCAGGGATGTGGGATGCTGCCAGCTCCCACCTGGGCCGGAGAGCAACTGGACCAGGGCTACCAAGCTGACTTTGCAATAAGGCAAAACATGTGCTGATGGACAGCTCGGCAGGCTGGCACCCACACCGCTGCACCCAAACGCAGTCAGAGACACCAGGGGCCATTCTTTGGTCTGGCGAGGAAAACGCAGCAGGAATGCAGAGATGATGAATGGAAGCAGTGTACAACAGTGCCATCCTCATGCTGGTCTTGGGAGAGCTGTCTTCTTGTTCCACAGGTCTTCCTTAGTTCATATCTGAGTCCTGCCGGCCTGCAGGGCTCAAACCCACGAGAAGTGATGTGGAGCTTGCTCCCACTGGCAATGCTTAACTGCAGGGTGTGATCACTCACTCGGGTGATGCTTCGCTGCGGGGCTCGCTCCCACTGGCAGCGCTTCGCTGGGGGCTCCAAACCCCTGGCAGTGAGGCACGGCTCCCACCAGCCACACTTCACCACAGGGCTCCTTCACATGGGCAGCACTTGCCCTCAAGGGGTTCCTGACACTGGACCCCTCAATGTGCAGCGCTCCGCCCCCGTTGGGCTCCTTAGGCAGTGGCTCTCTCACACAGACAGCGCTTTTTTTGCCCCCCTCACATGGGCAGCATTTTTCCCTCACGGGGCCCTCAGATAGGCAGCGCTGTGCCCACTCTCCCCCCTCAGATGGGCAGTGTTGTGCCTGCTCTCCCCCCTCCCAGGGCAGCGCTGTGCCCGCACTCCCCCCTCCCAGGGCAGCGCTGTGCCCGCTCCCCCCTCAGATGGGCAGCGCTGTACCGCGGCGCAGGACGGTGCGGAGGAGCCCGCCGAGGCCGCGGAGGCCGGCGGCGCCCCCGGGCAGCGCGGCGAGGGCTGCGGAGGCGGCAGCTCCGATCTGCAGCGCGGCGCCCAGCAGGGCGAGCGGGGCGCTGCGCAGCCCCAGCGCGGCGTACAGGGTGCCGGCCAGCGCGGCCGCGTACAGCAGGGAGGCGCGGTTGGGCTCCCGCAGCATTGCGGGCCCCCGCAGCAGCGCGGCGGCGCCCAGCAGGCACAGCGAGCCCAGCGACCAGAGCAGCGCGAACTTGCGGGCGCGGAGCGGCAGCAGCGGCGCGTGCAGCGCGGCCAGCGCGAAGCAGAGCGCGGCGAGCAGCAGGCACAGCGCGCTGCCCGCCAGCCGCTCCCAGCGCCGCGGCCCCGCCTCCGCCCACGGCCACGCCGGCACCCGCAGCGCGCTCAGCCACGACCCCGCACTGCCCGCCCCCGCCTCCTCCTCTTGCTGCAGCTGCGAGCGGCCGGCGGGCGGCGGCGAGGGGGCCGCGCTGGGGGCGGCGGTGGTGGCGGCCTTGGACTGCGCGAGATACTCCTGCAGCTGCCGGCCCAGGTCCGCCATGGCGGGGCCGCGGCTACAGCGCCGCCATCTTGCGGGGCGGGCACATCCGGGTCACCCGGCACCACCTCCCCCCGCCGCCGGCGGCGCGTGCGCCCGCGGCGGAAGGGGTCAGGGAATCCTGGAGTGGTTTGGGTGGAAAACACCTTTGGGATCACCGAGTCCAGCCATACCTGTCCACTACTAAACCAGATCCCTGAGGACCTCATCTACCCGTCTGTCAACCCCCTCCAGGGACGGTGACTCCACCACCTCCCTGGGCTGCTGTGCCAGTGCCAGAGAGCCCTTTCCGTGAAGAGATTTTTCCTGATGTCCAGTCTGAACCTGCCCTGGCACAACTTGAGGCCATTTCCTTTCATCCTGTCACCTGTTCCTTGGGAGAAAAGACCAACACCCACCTCACTACAACCTCCTTCAGGGAGCTGCAGACAGCGATGAGGTCTCCCCTCAGTCTTCTCTTCCCTGGCCTAAAGGATGGGGCAGCCATCAGGGGGAAGAGTGGCTGGAAAGCTGCCTGGCAGAGAAAGACCTGGAGGTCTTGGTCAACAGTGGCCCAGGTGGCCAAGGTGGCCAACAGCATCCTGGCTTGGATCAGCCATGATGTGGCCAGTACGAGCAGGGCAGGAATTGTGACCCTGTGCTCAGCACTGGTGAGGCCTCACCTCAAATCCTGGGTCCAGTTTTGGGCTCCTCGTTCCAAGAAGGACACTGAGGGGTTGGAGTGTGTGCAGAGAAGAGAACGGAGCTGGGGAAGGGGCTGGAGAACAGGGGTTCTGGGAGTGGCTGTGGGACCTATGGTTATTTAGCCTGGAGAAGAGGAGGCTGAGGAGAGACCTCATGGCTCTCTGCAGCTCCCTGAAAGGAGGTTGTGGTGAGGGGGGTGCTGGTCTGTTCTCTCAAGGAACAAGTGATAGGACAAGAGGAAATGGCCTCAAGTTGTGCCAGGGGAGGTTCAGATTGGATATCAGGAAAAATTTCTTCACTGAAAGTGTTCTCGGGCGCTCGCAGAGGCTGCCCAGGGAGGTGGTGGAGTCTCCATCCCTGGAGGGATTTAACACAGACAGGATGACAAGGTGCTCAGCGATGATTTAGTAGTGATCAGGTACGGTTGGACTTGATGATCTCGAAAGTCTTTGCCAACCAAGTGATTCTATGATTCTGTGAGGGATGTGTCAGGCTGGGTCAGGTGGGCTGTGGCTGCTTTGTGATCCATGCCTGCTGCTTTTCACCTGGTGATGGGTTTAAAGGGCAGGGAGATGTGTGTGGCAGAGGAGCAGGCAGGCTGTCAGGCAGGGGTTCTGGGTAGGTTGTGTCACTGTGGGAGTCAGAGACGCCTCAACTCCTTGTGCAGCTGCCAGCTCCGTGGCTCTTGGCAGCCATGAGAAAGATGGTCCCATACTCAGAATGTGAATTGGTAAGGGAAAGATAGTATTTGTGATGAGTGCAGCTCAGAGGGAGGAAGGCTCACCCAGGGCAACGGTCTAGTGGCTGTGGGGAAGCCCAAGTGCTGCCCAGCAGCACCGGGAGATTCCTCCTCATACACCTGATTCAAGGAGTAGCTACCATTAGAAAAAGTTGAATATATTGATTTAAGCTAAAGCAGAATTAGTTTTCCATAGAATTAGTTTTCTAACTAACTAAAGTTTCATCTGAGTAACTATATTTTGAAAGTTAGACAGAATGTTCCTCTGACAGCATGTTTTCCTGATAGCATGATTTTTTTTCCAATAGTGTTTTCCCAGTGTTTTCCCCATGGCGTCTCATGTTAAATATGGCATGTGCTGAACAGATATGTCTCTCTCTGTTTGCAGTATTTCCCTATCTGAAATACAAAGTCACACAGAGAACTGACTCCATAGCTCCAATTAGCAGAGATTTTTCTGTTGTGACATTCATAATGAAATTAAAATTAGTCCTTGGAAAGTAACAGAATGTGCATAAGATTTCTGAGAGAATTTATACACATGCATGTAGGTGGGAAATACATTCTGTCCCAGCTCTTGTCTTGTTACGCATGATTGATGGGAATCATTCCCTCATGCAGCCAGCACTGACATAAATGATGCTGCTTTCTACAACTCCAAAACAAGTCTTAAGCGGGTTTATTTGCCAGCATTTTTGGGTATCACACCAATCCAAGCAATTCCTGCTGCTCTCCAAGGGAGAGCTCCAGGAGCAGAGACAGGACCCAGTAACTGTCACAACAGGAGAAGCTAGACAGGCAGGGCACGACTACCAGCTTGTCTGTGCTAAACCACACCTGTTAAATTGTTAGCTCTTAATTAAGTTACTTTTTACCCTTTCCCTACCCAACCGTTAAACCAGAGTAAGAATGTGTCACTCAGTTCTTTGCCCTGGTAAGTAATCAAAATATCAAAATGCTGGTTTAACCTATGTGATTCTAAATGTTTACTGCAGGGCTGAAAAACAAGATGTTTGGACACCAAGAAACACAGGGAGTACAGAGTTTCCATCACCAGTCCTGAATTTGCAGCAGTACCTGCAGCAATGGTGAGTCACATTGTACCAGGCTGCCTCAGAAGGTGCAAATAGAGTTTTAAATCACTTTTGGACATAGCTCCCTGTCCCTCTTGGTGGATCCCTTTTGCATTGGTGCACGTCAGAGAACACAGAACACTTTTAAGTGCTCAGGACAAAGTGTGATCACGGGCAAGAATCATGGGTCTGGCACGTGGGACACAATAGGCCTGTGCAGCACTCCCGGCTTGGGGAAGATTGGCTGGAGAGCTGCGTGGCAGAGAAGCACCTGGGGGTGCTGATTGACAGTGGCTGAACATGAGCCAGCAGTGGCCCAGGTGGCCAAGAATGCCAACTGCATCCTGGCTTGGATCAGCCATGGTGTGGCCAGCAGGAGCAGGGGAGGGATCGTCCCCCTGCACTCAGCGCTGGTGAACCCTGGGTTCAGTTTTGGGTCAGGAAATGTTGCACCAAGGCAGGTTCAGATTGGATATCAGGAAAAATCTCTTCACTGGAAGGGTTCTCAGGCACTGGCAGAGACTGCCCTGGGAGGAGGAGTCCCCATCCCTGGAGGGATTTAACAGTCGGGCTGTGAGGTGCTCGGGAATGGCTCAGTAGTGGACAGGGACATTTAGATTCAGGGATCTCCAAGGTCTTTTCCAACCAAACGGTTCCATGATTCTACAAGAAGGGATCAGATGAGGTCGCAGTTGGAGGGCCCCTCGTTAGGGAGCGCGATCCCTCTTCCCTGGGCCGCAAGCGATGCTGTCTAATTGCTTTTTAGAAGATAATCCTGCAGCCGTGGGTAAAACCGCTGCGGAGCTGTTTCCCCTCGCCTTGGGGATGGTGCGGAAGCAGCAGGCGGGAAGCGCGGCTTCTGTGTGGGCAGGAGAGCTGTTCCATGGCCGAGCTCCGTGCTCGATCCCACCGTGCTTCCTCGTGGGCGGGCACAGCTGCCCCATGATCGGGCTCCGTGTCGGCCTCCGCGGCAGCTCCGTACCGGCAAGCGGCCCCGCTCCGATCACCGTTCCTTTCCCTTTATAGGAAAAGTATGCGGACCCGTGGGGGGGTTGCCCTGAGTCACCGGGGCTGCGGGGCCGCCCCCGCGCCGGGGCGGGGTTTGCGCCGCCCGCCGGGGCCGGAGCTGCTCGGAGCCCCTCGGCCGCGCCGACATGACGGGCAGGTAAGGCCGGGGGCCGCGGGGGTGGGAGCCCTGGCTGCTGCGGGCTCGGCGGCGGCGCGGGGGCTTCACACGGAGGGGAGTGGGCACTCCAACAAGTTGCCCAGAGCAGTGGTGGCTGCCCTGTCCCTGGAGGTGTTCAAGGCCGGGCTGGATGGGGCTTTGAGCACCCTGATGCAGTGGGAGGTGTCCCTACCCGTGGCAGGGGGTGGAACTGGATGGGCTTTGGGGTCCTTCCAACCCAAATCGTTCTGTAACTGTGGTTCTGTATGAGAGCAGTGAACGGTCACCAGTGTCTGCCGCCAACACCCGAAGTTGATTTCTCCACATGGGGAGCTGCCTGGTCTAGTGGGAGGTGCCCCTGCGCATGGCACTGGATGATCTTCAGGGTCCCTTCCAATCCAAACCATTCCATGATTCTATGCCAGTGTGGGCTGGGAGACGTGACCTCGGGGCTGCTCCACAGTGCCCCTGCCCCTACGGAGGACCAGGGGGAGAGCCGGGGAGGAGGAGCTAGGGAGGAGGAGCAGCTGTGTGTCCAAAATGAGCAGTGTTTGGAGTACTACATCCAATTTTGGTCCCCGCTATGCAAAACCGATGCAGACAGGCAGGAGAGGGTCCAGAGACGGGCCACTAAGATGATCAGAGGACTGGGAAACCTTATATATGTAGTAAGGCATAAGGCTGAGAGAACTGGGTTTGTTCAGCTTTGAGAGGAGGAGGCTGAGGGGAGACCTTATTGCCATGTACTAGTACGTAAAGGGTGTCTGCCAAGAGGATGGAGACTCGTTATTTACAATGAGTCACACGGAAAAGACGAGGAGAAATGGATATAAGTTGTTCCTGGAGAGATTCTGATTGAATTCCAGAAGAAAATTTTTCACCGTGAGAACAGTTAAACATCGGAGCAATCTCCCCAGGGCAGTGGTATTTTCGTCTGTGCTGGACACTTTTAAGGCTCAGCTTTGGAACTATAGATCACCTAAAAGCTTTGGCCAGATGATCCTTGAGGTCCATTCCAACCTAGAATTTTGTGATTCAGCTGTGCGTAAGAAAGGAGCAGTTTTGGGTCTGACAGGGGTAGTTCTGGGTCAGACTGGTGCTTGCCCCACACCGGGTGGCAAGGCTCAGGCACTGACAGCCTGTTCCACTACGCTCCACACCACTGCACCGCAACTCAGTGCTCTGCTGGCTGGGCTGCAGGCTGCTGCTGTGCAGTTACACATTGGGCCTGGCTGGGCTGCAGGCTGTCCCTGCTCCCACACATTCCAAGGCCCATTTGAATCTGGAGCTTGATTCTCCTCCCACGCTGTCTGACACTGGAAAACTCTGTAAATCCACCCAATAGACGGATTGTGAAAGAGAAGCAGTGGGGAAAGGATTTACTGGCATCATCTGAGGGTTTGGGCAAATGGTTTAGTGTCTCCAATCACTTTATCTCATGTGTAAATTAAACTCCAGACATTATAAAGGAGTTTGTGAAAATATGCTTCATTTTGTAAAATGTCTTGAAGTTGAAAAGCATGAAGAAGTAGTATTAAAATTCATAGGGCGCCTTTTTTTGGGATAGTCACCCTCCCAAATCTTGCTATAATTGTTGCGGTCCTGTAATCCATTGCTCTTCCTGCCTAGGAATACTGAAATAGATACAGAGTAGTCTGCATATTAAGTATTAATTCTTTTGTATAAAGTCTTGATGTTTGGATTATGCATCTTTTTATGATTATTCAGCGTAGATTACTTTGGGTGGGTTGTTAGGTGTGAGAACATGCCAAATGATTGTTATATCCTCATCTGTGATTTGGGAAAGTCTTATTTTTGCTGTCTGTGATGACAAATTGATATTGATGAGTGGTTGTACGTACTCAAACAACTTATGCTTTTTGCCTCCTGCCTTTAGATTCCTTGGTCGTTTCTGTCTTAATGGTCCCTTTTTTGTTCTTCTGAGATGTGACATTTCTGTGTGCTGTTGTTCCTAGGACAGAATGAATAACTGTTATATCAGAGATGTTTATCATAGCTGGAATTCAACTGACTTTTTCCTCGGTAGTAGTGTAATCCAGTTAGGGTACCAACTTCCCAGCAGAACAAAATCTGCACTTCTCAGTGTCTGTGAAACACTGCTCTGCTCAGCACCTGGCGTGACTGCTGCCATTTGACAAGCACCATATTTGGTGTTGTTTTCAGGATGGGACAGACTCCTAAGTTATTAGAAAGGATTAATCATAGAGAATGTGCTTCCTTAGATCCAGGTCACTCTGCAGAACCGTGTGTGGCCACGTGGTTCAATGGTTGTTACATGGTGATTCTTAAAATCTGCCTCCATGATGTAATCTAATGTTCTCCAGCTTTTGAGATTCGGGGGTTTTCAGGGTTTGGGAAGGAGATGAACTGTTTCACAGCTGGAGCATCCCCATGATATTGATCAGTGGGAACCTTCCAAAGCCAGGAACATGACACGAATGTACCTCTGATCTTGGAAGAACATGACACTGGGGAGGGAATGATTTTGTTGTGTTTAAAGTGTGTTAAAGCGGTGAAGACTGAAGAACATGAAGTGCTGACACATTATTCTTTTTCATTTCTCCTTTGCTGTCAAATAGAAAAACGGGCTCACTTCTAAGTACTATGATTACTACCTTTAGAAATATACTGTGGAACCTCTTTACCAAAAAATAAGTGAAGACTGCCCCTGTAATTTGTATTTGATGGATTTACTCCATCTCTTCATTTTGATTTTTGTGGTTTTGAGGTTTATTAGGGTTTTAGGGTGTTGCTACTGTGTTTTACCATGTTTTCTTTGTTGTTTGTGATGGACTTATGCCTTGAGAAATAGGATCAGTGAATGACCAGTGGACAAAACATTGTCAGATGCTCCAAGTAGAAAATAAAGCAGGAGGGAAGGTGATTTCTTCTACGACTTTACTGCTGATTGATTAGAAAAAATAAAGGTAAAAAATGCCTGTGCTTTTTATATTGCTTTTAGAAGTCTATGTAAAGCCCAAAGAAAAATGTTTCCTAAGTTCATGTTTCAGGGCATAATTATTTTTGTAAGAAATTTTTGTCATTCCTGTGCTTGGTCTAATTGGGATCTGGATACGCCTATGTACTTCCTGCAGTCAACAAAAGAACAGCTGCATTTACAGATATGCTTATTGATTGTTCCTAATTCAGCTGAGGTAAGAAATGAGAGTATATTATTTTCAAGTAGGATAGCGTTTAACTAGATGCTTTTTAATTCAGTAGAGAGCTGCTGCTGTGCATGTGCTCTGTTTTATGGAGCAGTTGCTGGTGAACTGGTTTGAAGGAGGAGGAGGGAGTATGAAGGTTGATAATATTAAGAAGGATTCTTGGCGCTGACTAGAAAGAGCCTGCATCAAACTAAGAGATGTCTCATCTCTCTGAGTTATGAGTTATGAGCAGCCATTGCTACTCTTCTGGGTTGAAAAATGTGTTTTTAATCTTCTTATCCTTCCATCTCAATCTGCTCTTTGAGGTTCTCCAGGTAAATTTGACCTTGCTAGAAAGTTCTTAGTGATCTGTTCTGTGTACATAGAGGTGCTCTGAGGACAACTACCTGTTAATGCCTAGAAGAAGTCTGGCTGCTTTCTTTGCTTTGGTCCAGAAAGTAACCAGCTGTAAAATTTTGGCATCAACCCTGTCTCTTAAATGTGATCTGTTAAGAGGGAACGAAAAACAAAAGCATACATTTTCGCTCTTCATGTGCCAGGCAGCAAGAGAGGAGTGAGGCAGGGAACGAGTTTGTCTTGAGGGATGGGAAGACAGGATGGTGATTGTTTTGTTGTTTTTCCCCTTCAGTCCTGTTGTCTTCCCATTTGAAAAAGAGTCGTGCTTCTCTGTGAAAGAGCGGTGATTGGAAAACCAGTAAAATACCATACGAGTCAGGAGAGTAAAAGCCCCAGTGTTTGAGGGAGGAGATTCTCAGCCAGGTTGCTTAAGGTTAGGGGAGATTAATGTTGCAGTGATTTAATATTTTTGCTTTGTGCTAGAAGTAAAAAGGTGATTTAATATTACATTTTAGAACTATTTTGCTGCTGTAAAATGTAAAAGGTCGGTACAGATACCCAGCATGAGGGCATTTTTCTTCTTCTGTTCCATTTACATCAGAAAGTAGAAATGGATAAAGCGTATATGCAATCCGAAAGAAATTATAGTGTCGACTTACTGTCAGATGTCAGAAACTTGAGACTCCCAATGAGTTGTGGGGTTAATTGTACATGTTGAGGTTGCTAATTTCTGCTTTCTGTGTGATCTTCTTTATTTGTGCCTATTCTGCTGGGTCCCTATAAACCCTGTTTCTCTTTAAAGGACAGAAGGGATCTCTCTGCTCGTTCATTCTCATTTATCACTTACGAAGTCATCTCTCATTTTCTTTGCCTCTATAGCTTGCCAAGCTGGAGTCATGGAATATATTTCACCCTCATGCTGCAAAAATCCTCATTTTTTATAATTTACAAACCCCTGCTTTTATGGTAATGACTCTAGAGATGTTTTTTTGTGGTGGTGCTGATCAAATGACACTGACTCAGATGATCCCATCCTCCACTTCTTTCCCTTCATTCTCTTAAAAACTGACTTCTGTATTCTCAAACTGTTACTCCTTCCACCAAGTCATTTGTGCTTTGTGATCCTTTTCCTCTCTGCCAGGGGTGGGTGGAGAGGGGAAGTGGTGGAAAGGGCCAGCTCCTGTTTCAAGGCCCTGTTCAGTTCCCAGCAGAGCTCTGGAGGCTGGAATGTCAAGTATGCTCTTTCTCCTTGTTTCCTGACTCTCTACTGTGTGTCTCTTCTGCAGGCTGGAGTGTATCTGGAGAGCTAATGTCTCCATGGTTGTTTCCTGGAATATGCTTTTTAAAAATGGGAGGAACAGCTCTGTTGGCAGTATCCTTAAGGCTAGGTGTGATGCAGTAGTCTGCAGGGAACCACCTCAGAGATGCCAGGGTCAGAGGCTGATCCATGGTGAAGTGCTCATTGTCAAGAGATCCAATTATCTGCTTTGCTTTTCTGTATTGTTGCTTTGATCTGAGGGAGTCATGTTGATTTAAGT
This sequence comes from Neomorphus geoffroyi, assembly GCA_033558235.1. Taxonomy (NCBI): domain Eukaryota; kingdom Metazoa; phylum Chordata; class Aves; order Cuculiformes; family Neomorphidae; genus Neomorphus; species Neomorphus geoffroyi. The sequence goes on along the minus strand of JAUMJM010000012.1, from coordinate 7,411,368 downwards.
GGGTTAATTAGGAAAGACTCAGGATTTCTTTTTTAATCTCACCTGTGAATTTATACATCGTGCAGGTTGCGCAGGACGAGTCGCTGATGTAGACTGCTAATGTGCTGGCTTACATAGGTAATTCCTGGTAGAATACAGGAAGGGGGTTGTCTGATCTAAGATTGCAGCAGAATGGCAGACAATAGTTAGAAACAATGCTGGAGCAGGGGTCTATGCATCCTGCTGTAGCTCTTCTAAAATGTAAAGGCAACTCCCAAAGGAAGGTGACTCACTGAATGTCAGTGTTGCTGGCGTTCGCTCCGGTTGTGTCTCTGCATTCCCCTTTGCAGTGGCGTTGGGTGCCATGGCCGGCCTGCGACTTCGTGGGCTGGCATCCTCCAGGCTTTATCAGCGCCGGCAGGATCGGCTCAGTGGCACAGGGTCACTCCTGAGCAGCAGGACAGACACGGCAGCTGGGATCTGTGGGTATGTCTCCGAGATGGAGGGAATGGCCCTGCCAAAGCGTTTGCCAGGATTTGATAGGTGGTTGGGTTTGGGGAAGGGGGGCTTTTTATTAAAAATGGGAATTGTCTGCACACAGCCAGAGGGGATGAAGTCTGTTTATATTAATTTCCAAGTAGATTACAAAGGAAGGGACTTTACTGATAAGGAAGCTTCCAGTTTTTAACAATAACAGGAAAGCAACAATAGAGAACCTTTCCCATTTCCAAGCGCTGAACTAGACTGATCAGAACCAACATTATTGCTAGTCATGTAAATGATGAAGTATTTAGGCAATGTGGAAATAAAGAAATGGTGAAATGCAGTAATGTTTCAAAATGCTGATAAAATTCTACTATTCCTTGAGGTTTAGGGCTCTGTAGCCCATTTCTTTACCTATACCGTTAATAGCAAGGTAGCTGATTTAATTTTTTGTAAATGACTCCAGTTGAGCAGAAACTGGAGCTTCAAGTGTAGCTGCTTCTTGAGATTGTTCAGAACTCCCCAACAAGGCTTCTTACATCTGCCCAGGCAATTCTTTTCCTTGATTTGATTATTACTTTTCCTGTGCTTAAGATCAAAAATTTAATTTACTTCTCAATTTTCATTGAAATTACTTTTAGGCAGGAGAGAAATTAACAGGAAATAAACAAAACTGAGTTTTGTTTGTGAGCTGTGGCAACAGTATGGGATCCGAAGCCTGTGTTGCTGGGGAGAGCAGTGAGCATGCAGGAGAAGAGGTTTTTTCCTAGCAGTAAGAAGTTTTGATTTTCAGTTTTTTCTTAGCTGGAGATAGACCTGATGCTCTCTTGTAATGGAGTAATTGGTTTGGTGTCTCAGTTTGAGCTCTGAATCCCTCACCAGAACCCTGCTTTTCCTACTATTTTTCTTTTAACTGGTAGCTATTAGCTAATGGATTTTCAGTGTTTCCTACACAAAGCTGTGGGTGTGAAAGTATGAGCATTTAGTGAGGAGATGAGTAAGAAGGTAGTGAAAGGAATTTTGCTGCCGTTGAGTGGTGAGCATGGTGTTCAGGAAGAGTGAGAAGCATAGAAGGGAGTGGTGAGAGAAAAGGAAAAAAGCATTGGAAAAGCAGCAATGGGACACAAAAGCAGAGTGTGAACTGAATATGGGAAGGATGAGATAAATGCTCAGGCATCTCACATTGTCAAAATGTAGTTTGTCTTTCAGCTGTCTGTCTGTGTTTCACTGTAAGAGCCATCCAGAAAGAAGGTGAAGGCACAATTTTTTTTCCCCATGATTTGCAATTAGTATTTCTAATATTTTTTCTGAGTTTGTAATCACGACAGATTTTGTAAGACTTGATTTTATTTTATTTTTTTTAATTGGAGGCTAAAACGCTCTCTTAACTAGCTGTACTTGATCGACTATGCAGAAAGAATGCCCTTTACTGAACAGTGGCTTTGCAGTACTCAGCGCTACAGTAGGATGGTTTTGCAGGAGAACAAGGTTAGTTTCCATCTGCCTTTTGCTTCAGCCAAATTTTGGGACCTGGAAGTCAGTGTTTGGAAGATGCTTATCTGCATGAGATCTCTCATGCTGTGAGGTGTTCTGTGTGAGGCTGCTGGAGGAGGGGGTCTGGGCAGCACTGGCATAGCGGTGTGCTGCATCAGACTGCATGTTTGTAAATCTAGGGTGAATGGAGTGGGGCTGGGAGCTTGCTCTGAAGCTCAGCTCAACTAGGACCAGATAGCTCGAGGGCTGATGCTGTGCTGCGTTGAAGAAGAGAGGCTGTGCAGGTGCGGCTGTGGTGACAACGTGTACAGAGCAAGGCAGGTCATGCTTGCATGTGAACTTCAAAATAAATTCTTTTTGCAGCTGCCAGAGTGATTAAGGGGGAAAACATCATGTAAATCTCATATGTTTTTCAAGTCATAGTTACTGAAGCAAAGTAATCATAAGGCCACATGTTCTAGTTTTATTCAGCAGATGACAGTGCTGAAAATTATAATCTGTTTGGGAATTTTGTCTGCTGAGTTATTTGTGTTTTATCCATAGTTTTTGAGTTACAAGTAGTTTTTGGTTCTCCCTTCTGATAGGTTCTCATAGTTTGTGTCCTTTCTTGAGGCCCTGGCACAGGTTGCCCAGAGAAGCTGTGGCTGCCCCATCCCTGGAGGTGTTCAAGGCCAGGCTGGATGGAGCTTTGAGCAGCCTGATCTAGTGGGAGGTGTCCCTGCCCATGGCAGGGGGTTGGAACTGGATGGGCTTTTGGGTCCCTTCTAACCCAAACCATTCTGTGAATCTATGATTTTATGATTCATGCAAATTTCAGTAATCCCAAAGTTGTGTTGCTGCTGGCTGATGGCACTTGATGAACACATCTGGGAATGATGTAGTTTATCATATTTTAGCTCCTTTGAGATAATGGAAATGAAGAAGACAAAGGTGAAGGTGTGTAAGAAGATTCTTATCAAATAAACATTATGGGTGAAATGATAAACACTTGATAATTAAAAGGTGGGTTTCCTCAGTAAGAGGTAAAATCTATTTAGAACATGTATATTTCCTTGTGTTGCTGATGTTTCCCTGAGCTGAGTGAACGCTGCTGAATGTGTGTCTTTTTAAGTGATTGGCCATGGTTTACTGGAAATGTGTTGTGTTGCATGGAGAGGGATGCAGCATAGGGATTTTTCTGTGTGAATAGCAACAGACTTTCACTGCTGCTGCTGCTCTGTGGTTTTGGTTCCCCCTGCAGACAAGCCATATGGACATTGTATTTTGTTCACAGCTGAAATGTGTGAAGTGGTGGATTTTTTTTTAAACCTCAAGCTTCTACAAACAGCAAATCCTGTGGCTGATAGACCAAGGAGAGACAAGGAGCCATAAAGATATTTTTCTATATTGTGACCCTATGTATGTTTTTCTTAATATTCGTTATCGCTGTGTAGTGAATAAGAACAAATAGTGTTTATTTAAATGAGAGATTGAGAACTATAGGGTCAAAGAAGGTATGCTGAGATAAATGCTGTTCATGCCCTATTTAGCCTGCTGAAAAAATATTTAAATAGGGAGCAAACTGAAAACTCAGTGCAGCCAGAGGGAGAAATGCTGAAAATGTTAAGCTGTGCATGTAGTTTTTGTGTATGTAGCACAAAAAATCATAACATTGAACAAATGGGGATTTGTTTTTTCTCCATCATTTTATGACAAGTTTCATAATAACCTTAAAGAAGTTGAATCAGTTTGAGAAAATTGTCCAGATAAAAGTCAATTGTGGTGAAGAGATTTTAGGAGACTGATAAGAGTAGCTGAGGGCTGGTTTTCAGCAGGATTTCATGAGCTGATACCCTTTTCTTTGTATTACTCATTATCTGTGAAATTAATCAAAAAGTCTTCTATTGTCCTGCAAATATCTTTGTTGTCTTTATCAACATAAGGACTTAAACCCACAAATCCTCAACCATGCTATGGGGTGGGAAGGAGTCCTTCTGGAGTGCTCTGATTTTTACCTTAGCCACTGGCATCTGTGGTATACACAAGTGGTGACAGCTTTCTAGGCTTTTGACTTCTCACTATCCTAGGCATCTGTGCATGCATACATACTAGAAATGACTATGTAAATGTTCTCATAGTGTGATATCTTCTGTATACTCTAGCTTCTACTGGTAGTCCAGAGTGAGCAGAGAGCGCCGTTCTAGGATTCCCTAGTGTAGGTAGGTGCCTGTCTGCTGAGGTTTGGACAGTGCCCTGGAGCTGGTGTCTTGAAATGTGGTCTTCCTTTTTTCTGTAGTATCTGTAAGGTTTTTGGTCATCCCTCTATTAAAGTGATTCTTAATTCAGCACTGTGATGAAGGAGAACTCTCTTTGACACTAAAAACAAAACACTTCCGAGGCCAATTAAAGAAAACTGATATTTTTGACTGGCCTTTTCTGACAGAAGCGCTCCTTGCATTTGCAGTTCCTTCCTGGACTGATTAGAGCCTGAAACTGTTAGTTTGTTCTCCTGGCTGGCTGATTCTCCCAGTCAATTTGTCTGGCATCATTGTTTAAGATAGTGAATTCTGCCTGTGTGAAGGCTAGAGGTTCTGTTGTGCTCTCTTAGTAGTGTGGGTGTTAGATTTGTCACCAGTGCTAGATCCTTCTGTACAAATCTTGAAAAAAGGAGTTAAGAGAATGAAGATGAGCATTTTAGCCAGCTTTCTTGATGTTGAGTCCAACACTCTCTTCTTCTGTAGTAATACAGGCTGAATTTCCTGAATTTGCATGAGAATATAGTTTAAAATTTGATGCTTGCTAGCCCAAATATCTATGAAACTGCTGGTTTTGGAAGATAGATCCATATTGATTTTAGTGGTACAAGAAGATAAAATGCTTTCAGACCTTTCTGTAGCACCTTTACCAGTGGCACAGAATGAGTCTCCCAATTAACTTTACTTCTTAGACAGAAGGAGTTTGTCTTTTTTTTTTTTTTTTTTCCAATTTGAGAGCAATGCCGATACTTGTAAATACTTGTGGGAAGTCCAAGCACAAGAAACCCACATCTTATTATAATGCTAAATAACTAATTTCTGTAAATTAGATACTTTGACAAAGGTAATTTGTTAAAAATACAACACATAATGGTGAGAAATCGGCAAAAAGCATTGTTTGGGCTCTAGTATTACTTGAGTTTGAACAGGACGGGATAACTTCAGGATGCTGAACCGGTCATGCTTTCATAACCTTTCCTGTCTTTGTGTCAGCACCTTACTGTTAAAACAGAGGAAGATTCTGTATTTTACCCGATTGCCAAAAATCAGTGAGCAAACACAATACAAGAAGCACTCCATGTGGGAAAGCCTCGGATCTAAATATCTTAAAATCACACAGTCTCCCAAACTTTTGTGTTTACTCTTGGCATAACCATCAAAAGGATGGTTTTGGTGTTGCTCCTTCTCTCCCCGTGCTGTTGGCAGAAGTGTTTCTGCAACAGTGGAGTAAACTGACCCATAAAACTCCTCTTAATTAGGCCTATCCTCCCTGCCTCTTCAGCCTTGGTTAGTTTTAAATCTTGACCTAGTTGAGTAAATGCTTGTTTTTGCAAAAGGAAGAGGGTTCACATGGGTGTGTAGTAGAGGGAAATTATGAAACTACAGCATATATGAAAGTAAAACTTTTGAACAAATGCAAAGTCATGCCTTTAGGGCAATGCTGAAGTTGTAAATTTTAACTTGAGTGTAAAGGAATAAAACATCTTAAGTAAAAACAGATGCAAAGGCATGACAAAAGAAAGGTGAAACTTGAGCTATGCTTATCAGTCACAGCTTCTGGTTTGTGTTACAGGAGACACATTGGTCAGGAGCTCATGTCCTGGAAGGCTCTCCCCAGAAAATTCCAGCGGGGTTATAGTTGAGGCAGAGAACTGTGTAATTCAGTGTATACATTCTTTTATTTTGTAATTTTCCCATCTAATAGTTTCTCTCATGTATGAGTAGCAAGTCACGATCCTTGGCTTAGTGATAAGCAATAGGACGAGAGGAAATGACTGCAAGTTGCGCCAGGGGAGGCTTAGACTAGATATGTGGAAGAATTTATTCACTGAAAGGGTGATCAGGGAATGGAACAGCTGCCCAGGGAGATGGTGGAGTCACCATCCTTGGAGGTGTTTAAAAGATGGGTAGGTGAGTTCCTTAGGGATGTGGTTTAGTAGAGAGACAGGCATGGTTGGACTTGATGATCTCAGAGGTCTGTTCCAACCTTATGATTCTGTGATTCTATGATTATGGCATTTCTTGGACAGCTCAGGCTGTATCACGATCATCTTTCTTTTGCCTTTAATGAGACCTTAGCATCAACTGAGTTCTTCTAGCTCAATCATTTTGAATTTTTTGTTTATGCTTTCCATTTGCAAGTCTCTGAAGTGCTTGTTCTGTGCCGTTTTGAAAAATCAGTAGTGATTTTTTTGCTGTGTGTCATAATTCTGTTGTTAAAACAGTATTGGAATATCTTGAGCAAAGTTACGTAGGTAGGATTTGCACATTTTGCATTATCATGCATCAGCAGAATGGTAAATAAACTCTTAGACTCTTGATATTCTCTTGTGTTTTTTCAAATGAAAGAGGTAAATTAATATTTTGAGAGATAAAAATTAAATCCAAAGTTGTACTCCCTGCTAAGGGAAGACAGTGAGAACATAGAACAATAGTGCATTTTACTTTCACTAGGAATTTCCATTTCCCAATATGTTTTTATGTTGTGTAGAAGTTAGGGTTTACTGTGGGGTTATGCTGTTTTGGCAGCCCACAAATGCTGGTTTCAGAATGGAGGCACTCTGTCTTCATTATCTTTCTTGCCAACACAGCCACAGGACTTGTGTTCGAATCTCTTCTGGAATAAGTATTTTCAGTAGCATTTGGCGTGAACTTCCACTGTGTTTCATGCAGGAATGTCATGCTGTTCCTTCCCTAGAGTGCTGTGAAAGTCCGTTTGCAGAAAGAAAAATCAGGATTTTTTAAATGTTGATTTGAGCTTTATAAAGGGAAAAAACCCAATGAGCACAACCTGAGCTCATGTTTTGTTGTCTGTGTGTAGGGAGTAATGCTTGCTGTTGTGCAGGAAACGATGAGACTCGCTGGAACGCTGCTTTGCCGACTTTTCTGCCGTAACCCAGAAGAGCTTTTTCACTGATATTGATGTGAGGCTTTCTTAACCATGGCTATTGGCCAGCTCAAGTCTTGGGAGTTCAAAATTTTCAAAAGGGAAAAAAATTCTTGATGGGGAGATGATATTTTCAAGTCCTATGTGTGATTATTTGTGTGATTTAACTAACGGAGTGCTGATTGAAAACTAAGCCAATGAGTTCTCTCGGCTTTGCTGCAAACGCTGATGGTTTTGTGTTGATCTGTTCTTTTGGTGCTCTGTCAGGATAAAAATGTTTCCTTAACCTATGATCTCCAGTTTATGAAATTACAGGATTTCCTGCTTGTCCATAATTCCGGTCCATGTCTGTTTTTTTAAAGCTGCAATCAGGAAACAAGTTACAGTAAATTTCTGCTAGATCAGTACTCCATTTTGAAATTATTACCAGCTCCCTTGGTGTTTGCCACCATTGGAATTGCAGTTGCAAAGAGAAAGTGTATTTTTCCTGTGTGGTCACTCCAGGTCACCGCGCAGCGTGTTCGTACAGGCTGCAGGTGTTCGTACAGGCTCGGCTCAGCCAGTGGAGCACATGGCTGGTGGTGCTGGCTGGAGTGCGAGGCTGCTGCCTGCTCGCTCTAACCACGCTCACAGCACAGAGCTCTGCAATATGGACAGTGGTGCTGCTTTGTAGGGGTGTCTCTGATCAGAGAAAAGAGAATCTTTTGCTACTGGAATGCACTTACTGAATTGGTAGTGGTGGTAAATGGAGTTAAGTCCAGTTGGTGGCCAGTCACAAGTGGTTTTCCCAGGGCTCCGTGCTGGGGCTGGTTCTGCTTCACATCTTTATCAATGATCTGGATTAAGAGACTGAGTGCATCCTCGCTAAGTTTGCAGAAGACACTAAACTGGGTGGAAGTTCTGATCTGCTTGAGGGTAGGGAGACTCTGCAGAGGCACCTGGACAGGCTGGATCAACATGAGGTTCAACAAGGCCAAATGCTGGGTCCTGCACTTGGGACACAACAACCCTGTGCAACTCTCCAGCCTTGGGGAAGAGTGGCTGGAGAGCTGCCTGTCAGAGGAGGACCTGGGGATGTTGGTCGACAGCGGCTGGACATGAGCCAGAGGTGGCACAGGTGGCCAAGAAGGCCACCAGTATCTTGGCTGGTGTGGCCAGCAGGAGCAGGACAGGGATCGTCCCCCCTGTGCTCAGCACTGGTGAGGCCACACCTCAAACCCTGCATTCAGTTTTGGGCCCCTCACTCCAAGAAGGACATTGAGGGGCTGGAGCGTGTGCAGAGAAGGGAACAGAGCTGGGGAAGGGACTGGAGCCCAGAGGTTATGAGAGCGGCTGAGGGACCTGGGGTTGTTTAACCTGGAGAAGAGGAGGCTGAGGGGAGACATCATCACTGTCTGAAGCTCCCTGAAAGGAGGTTGTGGTGAGGTGGGTGCTGATCTCTTCTCCCAAGGAACAAGGGATGAGATGAGAGGAAACAGCCTCAAGTTGCACTGGGGAGGTTTAGATTGGATGTTGGGAAGCATTTCTTCACTGAAAGAGTGGTGAAGCCCTGGCAGAGGCTGCCCAGGGAGATGATGGAGTCTCCTTCCCTGTAGGGATTTAACAGACAGGCATACGAGGTGCTCAGGGATGGTTTAGTAGTGGACAGGGATGATTGGACTCGATGATCTCAAAGGTCTCTTTTCCAACCAAACGGTTCTATGATTCTAGGAATTGTTGCTCTATATGAAGAGGTGTGAAAAGTGGCAGGTCAGGTTGTGGAATAACACTAATGATGGAAATTCAGATCAAAGTAACTCTGACTATAAAAAGAAAGAAAACCACCCTTTTAAATCAAGCTGTATTTAGTTTTATGCACATGTGTGCTTCAGGAAAACTACTACACAAATATTTAAGATATTTTTAATATGCTGACATTTTTTTTATACTCTCACCTATAAAACTGTTGTCTTTCCAATCATAGAGTTTTTATATTGTTGGGTAGTCTGGTGGTTAAAAGAAAAGTTGCATTGCAACAAGAATCTGAGACCTTTTCCTTGTGATTTTTCCCTCTCTGTTTGGACATGCAATATATGATTTAAAAACTGCATTCTGATACTACACAGAGAGCTCAGGTTACCATGATGGCAAGTGTGAAAATTGTGTTAATGAGTTTAGGATGATTCTGCATTTTAAGAGAGGTAAAGAAAACGTCCTTTACACTATTTGCGAGTGTGTCTTTGGAGTGTATTTAGCCTCTCTGAGGAAATGAAGCTGATACGTTTGCTGAGCCAGCTAGAGAGACTTCTCTCTTCCCATACCTTTTTTAACCCTGTGGCAGTCTCAGCTAATATGTCAGGAAGACAGAAGTGTTGTATATAGCAATTTTCCAATGACTCTTGTACCCATAAGATGCTGTGTTGAGGGGGAAATGCCCTGTTAATTCCTACTGTGAAGGGAAGACTGCAGTGGGGTTATCAGTGCTCATTAGGCATCAGAAAGTCCTTGGAGGTGCGCATTCCGAGACCAGAAATCCCAAGAATTCAGGTTGACTGTGTTTGCTGCTCTCTAAACAACGAATTTATTTAAAATCGTGGGTAATTGGTATGAGCTCTTAGCAGGATGACATAATAGAGTGAAGGACTGGTGAAGCAGCCAAAAGCATGCAGTAGGTAAGTCTGCTACATGAGCTCATTGTGCCACGTGTGAGTTGCAAGAACATAATTTCTAGCTGATGTCAGTACTGAATTGACTCATTGGTCTTTGTTTTTTCATGGAAAAGGGAGTTTAAATCAATGGAAATGTTGTGTTCATGTTGGGGAAAGTTGGAAGATATATGTAGACTCTTGTGATTGGCTGTGAGTTTGCTCATGCTCTTGCTCTTGTCTTTATTCCAGTAATATGTCCGATGCTCTTGCGAATGCAGTGTGTGAACGCTGTCAGACTCGGTTCGATCCTGCAGAGAGGATTGTGAACAGCAATGGGGAGCTCTATCATGAAAACTGCTTTGTCTGTGCTCAGTGTTTTCGTCAGTTCCCGGATGGGCTTTTTTACGAGGTGAGGTCCCACACTGTGTGTTAGAGAAGAGAAATATCTCCACGAAGAGGCAAGGAATTAGATGAAAATTCTGGCAGAAATATGAATTTCCATCTTTCTTGCATGTTTAATGTATTAGCTGTACACCTTTGTTGCTATTTTTATAAGAAGCTTCCTTTTTTTTCTCTCACATACTCCTTCCTTTACATCAGTAACAACAAAAACTGTGTGCTTGCTCTTTGGGTAAAAGGCATTTCAAAAAGAAATCAGAAACTGTTAATATTTCATTAGACATAAGTGAATTTTTGTCTTGATTTTTAAATACTTTATTTTTTAAATTTTTGTACCAAACTTTTCCAGTTGAGCAACTGGAATTGGTTAACCATTTAAAAATGAGGTTGAAATATTTTTATAGAATGTGTGTGAATACGTATTTTGAATAACACATTATTTTAAACATGCTCTTAAATGCCGTGAATTTTAGTCTTGTGTAGGAGGGGCAGTTCTGAATTACATGAGTAAAAAACTTAAAAAATTAAATGAAAGCCAACTATCAGAAAAGGGCCTTGGACACCTCAAGACTTTTACTGTGAGGCTGAAGCCATATCTGAATATTTCTTTAAAAAAGGTCCTCAGGAGTCAAAAAACAGGTGAGTGGGGTTATAACTGGAAAACTTGAGTGACCTTGCCTGATTGGTTATTTCAATGGAAAATCATGCTGAAATATCAGAACGTGAGAGTAGTTCAGTTTACTAATGAGGGCTCTTTCTCTCTTGTTTTGTTCGCAGTTTGAAGGTCGGAAGTACTGTGAACATGACTTTCAGATGCTGTTTGCTCCGTGCTGTGGGGAATGTGGTAAGATGTGCATGGCAGCACTGTGGGGTACTGTTACAGTGACAGGGCTGCACAAACCTCCCACCACTGCAGTAACATCCATTTCTGCACTGGGATTGTTGAGGTCATTTTAAGGAGCAGGAGCTTTGGTGGGAAGCAAAGCATGACATAAGCAGTGATTTGGGGTAGGCTGGTTGTGGAGAAATTGAGGGTTTTTTAGAGCTAGACTGCAACAGTTCTTGTGGAATTAAAATGGAAGAATTATCAAGGGCGGTAGACTTTTGATAAGACTGTTTTGGGATGCATCTCAAGGTGTTGGTTCCTTTCTGCAGGTGAATTCATTATTGGGCGTGTTATCAAGGCAATGAACAATAACTGGCACCCTGAGTGTTTCCGCTGTGAGCTTTGTGATGTGGTACTTGCTGACCTGGGTTTTGTGAAGAATGCTGGCAGGTAAGATCGGATGGGAGCTTGGAAGGTTTTATCGGTGTGTTACTGGTACAGGAGTGAGTTGTCAAGAGCAGGTCAGTTAGTTGTACACTGAGAGGTAAAGCTGGGAATGGTGCAGAAGAAGCTTTAAGGAATAGGCTGTTAGGAGATGGGAAGTGGAATGAAGCACAGTGTCATCCAATGAAACATGTAGAAAGCAGAAACTCAAATTTTAGTAGCCAGTGGGTGAGTTCTGGAAAAGAAAAGGATTTCAGACAAAAGCCTGAATAGGAAGTGTGTAAAAGGGGTTATGTGATCCTGGGAAGGCTGTTTATCAAATGAGCTGCTGAGAAGGAGATCAATATATAGCAAAAGGCCAGAAGAATAACACAAGGATTACAGTGAAGCTTGTTCAGCCAGTGATTCCCCTGTCTTTGGAAGTCCTTACTTTTATATACAGAAATATAAAAATGAGTCCTAAAGGTTTATTAATGCATTTAATTAACAAGTAACATAAAAGAGAACCTGTACAAAAGCGTAAATAATTAAATAAAGAAATCTAGCAGTTAGCAGAGTGTTGCAGAATTCATAGGTAACTTCAGACTTTCACATGTCATGAGCAAAGCCTAGTGGTTCCCTTGAGTTTATATTCTCACTAACGGAATGGTGAAGAAGGAAAGGAAATGTTGTGTACTTGCACCCTGTCCAGCAGGGATTCCTTTCAGCTCTCTCTTCTCTTCCATCCTGCTTGCAACTTCTGTGCCTTAGTTTTTGCTGTTGGACATAATTGATTTTCTTTTGACACCTCAGCTTGTTAGAACATGCTGTTGGGTCACCTGGGGTGTTTTGGGAGAGCGGTCAGGATTGAAGCAATTCAGGCAAGATAAGTGCTTGATTTCGTAATTTGTGGACCAAATCTAAAATGGTAAGGAGTTCATTCCCAAAAGCATAGAAAAGGGATATGTCTGTGTATGTATCTCTACATGAAAAATATCATTCACCTGTTATGTGGTTGAGCTCCATAGCATAGAAGCAGTTTCCTAGTAAATATTACTGGAAACTCTTGGGTTCTTTTTCCCTGCTTCTCATTATATCTGGTCTTTCCTAGCCTGCCTATCATTTCCAGACATATTCCACTGGATGCAGTTTTTTTCAGTGTTAATATAATCCCTACTTAACCAGTAGCGAAGGAATAGTCTTGCTAGATAAGTCACAAAAAATAATTGTAAACCACCTCGAAGACAGGAATCTCTACTGGGCAAAGCAGACTTCACTTCTTCATATGCTTTACTGTACTTCACTTTTGTCATTGGCTTCATATTTTTATGATTCAGAGTGTAGTAAAGATGAACACTGTATTCCTAAACAGCCTTTTTCCATTCTTTAGTTTGAGAGTTATTGGGACATCTGATGTTTTACAGGGAACTATGTGAAAGAGGCAGTGTAGTAAATGTCGTCCAGCCTGTATGCAGCTTTGAGACCATGGCAGAGGGCAAGTAGAAGAGGTAGTGTGAGATTTAGTGCTCATCTGGGAAGAAATAAAAAAATTGCAGTACGGGTTGGGTGCATTGCATTGTTTGGATCTTTTTTTTCTTGCCATCATTTAGTACCAATTTTCTGTCTACTGTGTACGGACACTTTGAGCTCAGAGACTTGAACAGGATGTGCAAGTGTGCTGCCTTGTTGTCAGGTGGGTCTGTGAGGAGTGGGTCTCTACTGGTGGCACAATATAGAATTTTGAAGTAGGCTGTATGCATTGTGTAGAGGAAGAGTCATGACTGAATGCTCTGGGAATTAAGTTGTTTTAAAAACCAAGTCCATTTAATAGCCACTTTGCTCTCTTCCCTATTCCTTAGTGTTCAGCCCTCAGTTGCGCATCTTGGAAACCTGTAGAGCTATACTTCTGTTTTCAGTTTCAGTAAGACAAGAAAGAACATGTGATCTCTGTTGTCAGAGATCTGCTAATGGCAGTCCGATAAAAACAACAGAACTTCCCTCCTCAGCAGTGAGTTTGGCTCTGGGTGTGCTACCTCACTGCATATCTGTGCTCTCAGCTGATTTTGGTGGAACAGAGCCTTCTCAAGTTGAAGCAGTGGCAAGAGTAACATTCACAGTTCAGATTTAGCACTCAGTGAGCTTTCGTTTGTCTTACCGTCACATGTTTGAGGCAAGATTACAGTCTTTTTAACACAAAACAGATTGCACAAAGCCTCACGGAATTTCTCAGCTACAAAAAAATACATGACGGGGTCAAGGACACCATTTAGACTTGTGAGGCAGGAAGTGATGCGGTTGCTGAGGGCTAGAGTACGCTGGGTTTCACAGGAAGTTTTGGTCCCATTGTAATGGAGAATATAAATGTAGCGATTGACATGATAAGGTACAAAGCAAATCAGAAAGATCATCAGCACCATGATGATCATTTTGATAGCTTTTTCCTTCAGGTGTTTCTCAACTCTGTTCCCGTTCTTCAGGCTTTGGATGATTAATAAGTAGCAAGTCACTGTAGTAACAAATGGGAAGGTGAATGCCACTGCCAAGGACACAAGGGCATGACGTGATGCCTTTTCTCTGTAGAGCTGCAGGCAGATGGTCGTATTGTTCACCTCAACTGTCTGCACGCTGAGCAGCAGAGGTGCCATTGCAACCCCGACTACAACCCATAGGAAGGCACATGCCACATGAGCATAATGGGACCTGCGGAGCTTGATGGACTTCACTGGGTGCACGATGGCTAGGAAACGGTCGACACTGATACACATGAGGAAGTAGATACTGGCATACATGTTGAGGTAAAAAAGGAAGCCAGTGAGTCTGCATGGGATCTCACCAAATGGCCAGTGATTACCAGAAAAATGGTACACCAGCCGGGTGGGAAGTACCAGCACGAAGGACAGGTCAGCCACAGCAAGGTGCATCAGGAAAATGTTGGCAGGTGTGCCCGACTTCTGGTCCCAGATGAAGAGCCAAAGAGCCAGGGCATTGCCAACAAAAGCCAGGATGAAGTCCAGAAAGTAGAAAGTGGCAAAAAGGATGTTCTCGAGGTGTGTCTCTTTGCCACATTGCTCTGATGCTTCTGAAGAGAAATTTGGTTGGATTGAGCAGTTGAAGAGTAGGCTTGAGGAATCTGCTGGGCCATCCATTTTTCACCACAGTTTTGAAGGAAAAAGTCTGAAAGAATTGAGACAGAATGTTACGGAGGAGCCTGAAGCAATGCATCCAGCTTTTCAACAGAACTGATTATTCAGTTGTCTAAAAATATTGGTGGCTAGCCAAGAAACTGAAATGGGATTAAGAACAGACCAATATATTGAAAAATATAATCAAAATTCCAAGGTAATTCCCGTCTTTTGTTTGGCTGCTGTTGCTTTCAGGTGGAGAGAAAACTACAGTAGCTAGAGATGAATGTGCTGGACCGCTTCTGTTTAGTGCTCAACTGAAGAGTCAAAAGTCAGCAGAAGGGAGACTGGAATTCAGAAACTGAAATTGCTTCACGTGGCCACAGAGGGGCTTTCTTACTCTGTGCACGGCCTGCATTCCCTGGGAGTTTATGGCACAAGAAAGACTTCAGGTGTGAGGGAGTGTGGCTGCTCGCTGCCAGTCACATGCTCCTTTGGGGTCCTAGATAGCAACATATTGTTATCTTGGAATTACTGGAAGTGCATGTGCAAGGAAGGCTCTATAGCCCTTGTCCCCAAGGGATGTTTTACCTATAAAAATACATGAAAAATCTAGCTTTCTTGTGCAAAAGGAAACTTCCCTCTTGCAGTTTTCCATCTGAATTTCCTGGGTTTGCAGGGGAGCCCACAATTTTTGTTCCTAATGTTTGTTTGTCCCTTACCAAAGAAAACCCAAACCCCTGCAAGTATTTTTGAACAGAAGATTTTGAAGTTTTCATGTGATGCTCAAATACTTGTCCTCCCTGAATGGAATTAGGTTAAATATGTATTTTTCTATTGCATACCAAAGGAGAAATGCAGTGAGACCGTGCCGTAATTTCAGTGGTATCTGTCGCCTGAAATTGTGGCTGTGACACGTTTTTTGTGCCAGGCACTTTGTTTAAATATGCTTTTCATCTGGAAAAAAATGAAATCGGGTGATCTTTCTATACACGAACCTGTCAGTGATGAGGTGCTCTGATGCCTCAGCATTACTTTATACATGGTTGTGACACCACTGAAAGCAATAAATGCTGGCTTGGACCAGCTGAAAGGGCAGAAACAGAAGGTAAGTCTCTTGTCTTAATGGTAATGATTTAAATCAGTTCAGGAAGCGAAGCAGTAAGCGGAGTTTATCCCTGTTTACAAGCTGAATACTAGAGGTTTAGCAGCATGATACTAGCTGCCCATTTCCTAAGGAGGATCCTTGGGAGTCAGATTCAGCTGAGTGGCAGTGCCAGACTTGGAATAGCCAAGAATTAAAACCTGACAGTTTTGTCCTTGCTTATGGCAGCGTTGTGTCTGCCTTTGATTTCTATCTGGACTTGCCTTCACTGCAGAATACTGTGGGGTAGAGTAGAAAGCAGAATGTCAGAACTCTGGAGGCCCAGTAGGTCAGCATCAAGAAGGGGGAGGCTTAGAGCTAACGGTAAAACAGAGATACATTCAGTCTTTTCACTTGAGTGCCTTCACAGGAGAGCTGCTGTTACCTAATTTACTTCTTAGAGGAAGGTGAAAGGAGGTGTTTTTCATTGCCTGGTCAAAGATCACAGAAAACATTCGGCTTAGGTTTTAAATTAGAAGAAAATTTCAGTTGAGCTTTTGATTTTCTTTACAATTCTATTTGTTTCCATGAAAATAGTGGTGTGGCTCCCGAGTAGGTTAGGAACAGACCTGATGTGTTGTTACAGTGAATTGATGAGCTTATTTTTAGAATGGATATGTTTTCAACAAAATGCTACAGCTTTTCAAAAGTAATAGTTCTTGGTATATTTGTGACTGTCGACAGTGTGGAAAGCCCTTTGCTGTTATTTACAGCTCACTTCTGCCTGGCTGTATCCAATCAATTTAAATGAAATGTGTTTAATTTTTAGTTTTTTCTTCTTTTTGGTTTGTTATGCTTACAAAAAAGCACTCAGAGTCCTAGAAACCTTATTGTACCAATGTGTGGGAATTCTGAGAGCAAACTAGAAACCTTCCCAAATGACCTAGAATGTGTAGTTTGTGCTGAGCTATATCGTGCCAGAGGCTTTGACTCCACAGACAGAAAACTTCTTTAGGAGTCTGGCTCACTGTCCAATAATTTCCGCTTGGATTGCACTCTTGGTGTTGTGCGAATGTTTTGTGATTTACGTATTGCTAAACAGAGCTCTATTCTGGAAGGAGCCATTATCCCCAGCCTCCCAGGGCTGAGCTGTAATGGGGATGTCAGTGCTCATTTGAAATGCATGCACACTGACCATATTTTATGCCCTGTTTCTCTTCTGCTCAGAAACAAGCAAGACAACAATCCACAGGGCTGTCAGCATAGAAACAACCTGATTACCCTTTCAGCAGCCACTTTACCTGTCATTAATGAAATGATTAATAAGCAGAAGTAGTAGTTAGCTCATCGTGAGGTAGTTAACTGCCTAATCTGGAGGTTTTGTTATAATGCAGATAACTTTGAAGTATATGTTAGAGTTCGTGATGGGTTTTAGAAATTCCCGTTCTTGCTCCCAGCTAGAGCAGTTTCAGATTTAGGAATATGCTAGTTTTATGATTATGGTTGTGGTGTCTTGTCGAATGGGAGTGTCTCCTGTCTTTTGCTGACAGGACTCTTCATTACAAATAGGCCAGTTCTTACAGAAATTGCTCTCCTGAAAATTACTCCCTGCTGAGCCTCCCACCCTTCAGCTGGATTCCTTGTTTCTTGTGGCCATCAAAGCAGTGTCAGTGTGCACTGAACCTACCTGACAGCTGTCGGTTTTCCCAGAAGTTTGAAAATTGTTGTTCTGGAGGAGTGATGTAAAGAAGAATAAGGAAATTATTCTTTGAGGTTCAAAAAATGCTGCCTGTTCTTAGTTTCAAACATTTTCATAATATTCCTCTACC
The DNA here is from genome assembly GCA_033558235.1 of Neomorphus geoffroyi. Classification (NCBI taxonomy): domain Eukaryota; kingdom Metazoa; phylum Chordata; class Aves; order Cuculiformes; family Neomorphidae; genus Neomorphus; species Neomorphus geoffroyi. The sequence goes on along the minus strand of JAUMJM010000012.1, from coordinate 7,393,981 downwards.
TCCGTGCATCTTTCCACTTCACTGACAGCAGCTAAAACGAATGCCGCTAGGAAAGCTCCTTCATTATTCTGATAACAGAAGTTTTTCTCTTACCTCTTTACAGTGCAGTCTTGTGGGCGGAGTATAGGGTCCTTTTGGGGAATAAACTCAAAGAACTCCTTCTGATGACAGCAAACCAAGTAGAAGCAGCAACAGTGAAAGCAACAAGATGATCCAAAACGAGCACAGGGCTGCAGAGTGGCTGAGGGTGGGGAGGGGAGCCCCTCTATATAGTGTCCTTCGCGCTCTGATAGCGCATTATCAGCTCAGTCATGCAACAGAGCCGGGGAGAGGACGCCCCAGCACTGAAGAGCAGTCTTCATCCCAGCTGAGCCCTTGGCACAGGGGTTGCTGCTGCTGTTGCAGATATGAATATACTGTATGAATATTCCAGTGTTCGTGGTGCTTACTAAAGACTGCAACTGAACTCCCAGCCGTGAACACAGACTTCTTGGAGTCCCCTGATTATTTTAGGAGGGTGGAGAGTAGCATTGTTTGGGGGAAGTCTGGTATTAATAGACACAACAGGACATTTCAGAATGGGATAATTCCATAATGGTGGGAGTGGGGAGGGGGAGAAAGCGAGGGGCGGCTGCTATGGTAACAGCTTAGCCTGTCCAACACTTCCCTTTGCTTGCAATAGAGGAGGGTCTATGGGACTGCAGAGAGGGCTTGGGAGTTGGGAGGGCTTGATAATGGTTTATCAGTGCAAATGGCTGAAGGCATCTTATTCAGCTGAATGAGAGGGGTCTCTTTCAGGACACTTGCTTCAGGGTCCCCATGTCCTGCCCCGTATAATTACTCTGCATTTGACAGTGCTGAGTAAAACTGATGCCTTTATGCTGAGATGAGCACAGCTGTGTGTTTCCTTATAATGGGGTGCTGTCTGCTTTTTCTGGACCCCGTCTGGGCAGGCAGTAGTTCCAGCCCTGGAGAGAGACACTTGCTGACAGGAGGACTCAGATTTGGAGAGAATAATAATGATACTTAGCACTTAGGCGCCTGCCAACTGAAGGTCATAAATGTTTGAGGTCTCACAACAACATCTGTGTTGTATTCTTATCCTCATTTTACAGATCTAAGGGTAAGTGATTCATCACAGCAGAATTTTGGAAGGGACCCTACAAAGCCCACTACTCCAGCCATAAATCTACCCTTCCACCCTTTTCATTTGAACTTTCCCTTTTGTGTGGTGTCTTTTGAGAATGACCTGTAAATCTCGGCGAGTGTTTCACATAGTGGCATGGTGAGAGGAATTAGGCAGGCTTATCTGTTTTGTGACAAAGAAACCCACAGAAGTATTTCCTCTGTCATTTTCATTTTATCATCAGTTCTTCCCAGCCTGCAGCACTTCAGCTAGAGGGGTAGGTAACACACAAGTAAACTGAACAGCTTCTCCTCAGAACTCCTAAATATTGGGATAAAACTGGTGGATTTCTTCAGCCTTTGCAGTAGTTTTTTATGCCTTTGACGAAACTTTTCTACTAGAAGTTTGGCTTACCTGCCTACTTCAGACTGTACTTGTAATATGTTCCAGAAGAAGTAGTATGGTTTAGTTTTAGGTAGTCCTGTGAGAAGCAGGGGGTTGGGACTCAGTGATCCTTATGGGTCCCTTCCAGCTCGAGAGTCTATGTTTCTGTGTGATAGGAACGCAGTTACTGTTACCACATAAAAGTGCAAAATTGCATAGTTCTTTATTTTCTTTAACTGAGGGCTAAGAGGAATTTGCAGGCAGATGAGCTAGGATTCAGTGGTCTCTTGTTTGTCCTAGCTGTTCAAGACTAAGGTATCCAGCCATGATAAAGGCATTTGAGCAGTGTTTTTGGTTTAATAGCTTTTGTTCTCTCTCCTCTACTCCCTCAGCTCTGTTCTGTAATGCCTCTGTTATGGCTGGATCCCATAGTTTTAATGGAGAGAGAGTGTTGCCACCTTTCTTTGCCCACCTCTCAAAAAGGATCTAGAAGAACTGGAAAGGATACCTAGAAGAATGAAAGGGTGATATTCCTGATAGGATATAAAGCAGTGAATGCTGGAGGAGTATTCTTAGGAAATACAAACTCTGTGACTGCTCTATGTGCATATTCTTGTCTGTGCAACTGCTGTGAAAGATGGGATATTAACTAAATGACACTTCTGAGCTTGGAAGAGACTTCTGTTTCATAAAGTACATCTTGCAGCATGCAAGGTATGTTCTTTCAGGAGAAGGAATTTCTTAACCTGTTCCTTTCTTTCCTTTTTCAACCAGACATTTGTGCAGGCCATGCCATAACCGTGAAAAAGCTAAGGGACTGGGCAAGTACATCTGTCAGAAGTGCCACCTGATAATTGATGAGCAGCCTTTGATGTTTAGGAATGATTCCTATCATCCGGATCACTTCAACTGCACCCACTGCGGGTATGTTCTCATATTCTAAACTCTCATAACAAAGGAGAAACTCCTTTCCAAGGCCTCAACTTTGCTGCCATCACATTGTTGAATAAGCAGAAATTGTGAGGAGAAATCAAAAGAAATTTGGGAATCCTTCAGGGACTTCAGTTTTATTTTGCCATTCACTGTTCTGACACTATTTTATACTGAAAATGAAAACAGTTCCTTGGTATGAACATACCTCAAAGGCTGTATGCAGATGACAATAACAGTGTTGTGCAAAGATAGCTGTTGCCAGGCTATTCAAAATAGTTTCACTTTGCATTCAGGGATAGAAAAGAAAGATGGCTTGGTGAGCTGTGTCAGTCTTCTGGCACAAGTCCGTTACCGCCCTGCCTGTCTGACCTGAATTACTTACCGTGAAGGCAGTGGAGTCCAGGACTGCTCTAGAACAGGTAACGGAGCTGAAAAATGAAGTAAATGGCTCAGTGCTGAGCACCGCTAGGATAGTCCTTGTAGCGGAGCCATCCTGTTCAATGATAGCATGACACTGCATTGTTTCATATAAGTGCACCTCATATTTCTGCCCAAGGATGTAGCCAAAGGCATGATATTCCCCATCTGTTCTTTTGTCTGGTAAATTGAGAAAGCAGTTTTAGAAAGATGAGTTGATGATAACTGTATTTCACGTGGCCTAATCTAATGGCTCTGCATTTGTAGCATGAATGTTGCCAAAGTATGTTAACTTTGAAGTTTAGTCTTCCAAACCTTCATCCTGAAGAGCTTCACTTGGTGTTCTTACTTCAGGGCCATGTTTGTGTTTTCAGGAAGGAGCTGACTGCTGAGGCCCGGGAGTTGAAGGGAGAACTGTACTGCCTGCCCTGCCACGACAAGATGGGAATACCGATCTGTGGAGCGTGCCGCAGGCCCATTGAGGGACGAGTGGTCAATGCTCTGGGAAAGCAATGGCACGTTGAGGTGAGGCCTCTCTGAGTCTGAAAGTTCCTTCAGGAGCCATTTGGGTAGAAGACTAGTGCTGTTTGGAAGCTGTAGACATTTGTGTGCTCTGTAATATATGAATTCAGACAAAACTCAATTGCTTTTGACTTCACCTTATGTGAGTGGATGAATACAGCAGGGTCATCGAGGTTGCCTAAGAAAGCGATACTTTCACAACAGTGGAAATGCCTGAGATGCATTGAAAAGATTCTTGCAGAATCTTGTTCACTGAGCAGCATGTACTTACTAATACATTTACATATTTACTGTAATGTAGTTCAATACATCCTCCCTCTCCAACCTCAGTTAACAGGTTCATAACACTGTTAGAATTTGTAATGTTGGCAAAGCCATTGCAATTCTTGATTTTTTAAGCCTTTTCAGCTCATTGTTTCTGTAACTTTCAGCTGAGTTGTCACAGCTCACTCTGAAGTTTTTTAGTGATTTATGATTTTAGTGATTTAAGCCTCTCAGGGCTTGAACTGAGAGAGGTGCTGCTGGTCATTTGAAGTGCATTCATATCAGTCACATTTTATGTCCCTGCTTCTCTTCTCTGAAACAGGCAAGGTAATAGTCCAGAAGTCTGTCACTAAAGACCCCAAATGATTTTCCTTTCAGCAGGTCTTCTGCATATCTTTAGTACAAGGCATAAATACTATAGTAGACTAAATATTTCCTCTTCTCTTTTACTTCTATAAAGATTCCTATCTGAATTTCATTAAGGTATTAAGGAGTAATGGTTTTAAGCTGAAGGAGGGTAGATGTACATGAGATATGAGGAAGAAATAATTCATTGTGAGGGTGGTGAGGCACTGGCACCGGTTGCCCAGGGAAGCTGTGGCTGCCCCATCCCTGGAGGTGTTCAAGGCCAGGTTGGATGGGGCTTTGAGCAACCTGACCCAGTGGGACATGTCCCAGCCCATGGCAGGGGGGTTGCAAATGGATGGGTTTTAAGGTTCCTTCTAACCCAAACCATTCTGTGGTTCTGTGATGAAGAATCTCATATTGAGCCATGATTTGTAGCCATGCAGGTTTTTCCCTGGTGATTGAAAAGGCAGTTTGCCTGCCATTGAATGTCTTTTTTTCTTTTACAGCATTTTGTTTGTGCCAAATGTGAGAAGCCGTTTTTGGGGCACCGACATTATGAGAAAAAAGGACTGGCTTATTGTGAAACTCACTATAACCAGGTAAATTGTGCCATCTGCACTGTAGGTACTTGCTCTGTCTGGCAAATGTTTTTTTGCATTTGGCATGTGCAAAGCTATGCAAATTTTACATAATATGAATTTGTAGAGGCAATGCAATGTTAAGAAACTAGTGAGATTTAACTGGAAAAGTTTTTCTTGGTAGATGTGCAAAGTGATGCTGAGGACAGAATAGACATGTCTTGGGGATATTGATTTTTATTTGTGCCATTGACAGAAGAATCCACCATGGGTTGTGATTAAAATCCCTATAATTCTGCTCCAAAACTATTTGTGTGGATTTCTTTGATAACTGCTTGCTTCCGTGGGTCTAAGATAAATGTTATGCTCTCTGAAGCATAAGAAAAGTATGTTTCAAAAGCTAATCACAACCTATTCTTTCTGTATGCCTCTACTGAAAAGCTATGAGTTTTGTATTCTGACAATTAATGAGTCTCTCTCATAAGACATAAGCATTACTGTTTTGAAAGTAGTTCTAGGCTTTATTTTGATGTTTATAATAGTTCAGCATCAGGAGATATTTGTCTACAGTGAAGATCATACTCGACCCATCCCCTTTTCTCCAAATTGCCACACGTACAGGACTTCAATATCCCACAACAGTGGTAGAGTGTGAGGCATCAACAAAAAAGGTTTTGTAGTATTTAGTGGTGTGAGATCCAAAGGAACATAGACTATTTGGCAAGTGTATGAGAAGTTATTCAGAAGACTTAAATTGCTGTATTTGGGGGCTGCTGCAATGTCTGGGAATTGTTTCATTTCTAGGATCTAGTGTTCGCACCAGCTGTGTAATTTGGGGAGCACGAGTAGTCAGTAACATGAGTTCCTGTTCTTATTTCTTTTGGTGTGCAGCTCTTTGGAGATGTCTGCTACAACTGCAGCCACGTGATAGAAGGAGACGGTAAGATTTGTTCTCTTCTTGATTTGGGTTGCTGTCCCTTCTCCATTTGTTAGTGCAGCTGTTGCAGTCCCACAGTTGCAAGGCACCAGTGTTTCTTTGCACATCTGGCCTCATTTAAATTTGGATACAAATCCAAATTCAAATAATCCATCAGTTTCCTCTTATTTTGTGTTTTTGGTTTTGCAGTGGTATCAGCTCTTAACAAAGCCTGGTGTGTGAATTGCTTCTCCTGCTCCACCTGCAACATCAAGCTCACACTGAAGTAAGTTGGTGTTTATATTTTGGACCATACAAGACGTATGCAGGGTATCAGCTTGGGGGAGTCACGAGCCAGTGCCTTTCTGAGGAGCAATACACCTTTTCTTCTTGGGTGCTTGTAATTCCCCTGATTTTAGAACTAGAAGGGAGCTGGGACTCAGCATAGAATCACAGAATGGTTTGGGTTGGAAGGGATCCCAAAGCCCATCCAGTTCTAAGCCCCCTGCCATGGGCAGGGACACCTCCCGCTGGATCAGGCTGTTTAAGACTCCATCCAACCTGGCTGTGAACACCTCCAGGGATGGGGCAGCCACAGCTTCCCTGGGCAGCCTGTGCCAGGGCCTCAACACCCTCGTTGTAAATCATTTCTTCCTAATGTCTAATCTAAATCTTCCCCCTTCCAATTTAAAGCTGTTCCCCCTCATCCTGTCACTCCAGCCCTTGTAAAAAGCCCCTCCCCTGCTTTCCTGTAGTCCCTTCAGGTACTGGAAGGCTGCTCTAAGGTTCCCCCAAAGCCTTCTCTTCTCCAGGCTGAACAAGCCCAGCTCTCTCAGCCTGTCCTTGTATGGGAGGTGCTCCAGCCCTCGGATCATCTTCATAGCCTCCTTTGGACCTGCTCCAACAGTTCCATATCCTCCTTAAATTGGGGATTCCAGAACTGGACACGGGACTCGAGGTGGGGTCTCACAGGAGCGGAATAGAGGGGAAGAATCCTCGCCCTGCTGATCACACTTCCTTCGATGCAGCCCAGGACACAGTTGGCCTTCTGGGCTGCAAGCACACATTGCCGGCTCATGTGGAGCTTCTCATCACTCAACACCACCAGCCCTTGTCGGCAGGGCTGCTCTCGATCACATCATCCCCCATCCTGTATTGATACCGGTGGTTGCCCTGACCCAGGTGTAGGACCCTCCATAGCATCCTCCATGGTTTATTTTCCTTCAGTAATCTATTCTGTAAGAAGGCTGGATAAGAGGAGAACTCATTCAGCAGTACGGAGGGAGGCTGTAACCTTGGAGTAACAGAGAGGCTTTAACCTTGGAGTAATTGCCTGTCCTGAAAGACCTGCAGCCTTCATATCTCCTTAGTCTGGATGCTGCCCTCAATGGAAGTATTTATTTTGAAAGACAGTGTTGTGGTAGTTAGCTCAAATACATAGAAGAGAGATAGAAAACAAAGCAATCCTACATTTTCCTTTCCCAGGTTCAAGCCTCTATCCTACTATGCTGGGTTGGCCCCACTGGCCTTGTATATGCTTCAAAATGTTGTTTCAGTATGTTTCAAAAGCTAATCACAACCTATTTTTTCTGTATGACTCTACTGAACAGCTGTGAGTTTTGTATTTTCTTCTGACAATTAATGAGTCTCTTTCATAAGAGATAAGCGTTACTCTTTTGAATTAATCACAAAGAGGACCTTTGAAGTGACACTTCCATTCTATGAGAACAAAAATATTCTAGACTGTTACATATAAATATATAGCAAAGTCTCACTCTGTGTTTAACCAGCAATACTAAAGATCGTGGTTCCCTGATAAGAACCCTGTCTCTTTACTTACATCATCAGACAAGGAAGTGAATTGTTTTATACATGCAGTAGAACACAGACAACAGCATTTACATAGATTTAATAGCTCGCTGTTCTTTGTGTTAAAGGAATAAGTTTGTGGAGTTTGACATGAAGCCTGTGTGCAAGAAGTGCTATGAAAAATTCCCCTTGGAGCTGAAGAAACGCCTGAAGAAGTTGTCAGAGCTGGCATCTAAGAAGGCACATCCCAAAGCTCTGGATTTAAACTCTGCTTAAACACACCTGTCAGTCTACTGACCGCACCCTTACAGTCATAAACTGCCACTCACAGCAGCTGTTGATTACAGAGGCAATTAATGAGAACAAGTGAAACAAAAGATATGTAGTACCTTCCCCTGCTTCTGGTAACGTAGCTCGCATCTTGCCTATCCCTTTTCTTAAGCAATTGTCTATTAACACTGGCAGAAAAAGGAATATGATTTCTGCTTGAGCAGTTTACAGGCTGGTTATTAATTTGCTAATGGCAACTTTTTCTGCCTTTGAGCTGTGCACAGTCTTTCCTTCCTCTCTCCATTCTTCTAACCTAAGGTGTTCTGTCTCCATTCATCTGTAGTCTAAGGCATTTGGAAACAGTGGTTGAGCGTAAGGGTGGAAGAAATGTGTTTTTTTTTCAGGTAAAGTATAAAGATTTCTTTTCTGACCCTGGGTTAAGACATTTTTAGGATTTTTTTAAATATGTAGGCAAATATTCTGAAAGTTGTCACTCTTTGCTACGTGTCAAACTGCTGGGCAGTCCTTCTGGTTTGTGAGTTTACTGGGAAAGCCCAGGAATCTATAGTTATGGCATCAGTGTTAAGACAGCTGATCATATGGTACCAATTTAAGTACTTCTCTTTCACATCCAGTCCTTCTCACTTTATGTGAAAGATGAGTGTTCATTCATAGGTCATACTTCAGAAAGCCCAGTTACGTGAAGGGATTTCCAATATTTAGTTTGTAGCAAATGTGATCTTACACAGAAAAAACCCAGGAAGTATTCTTTTTAAAAAGTTTCACCCAAATAAGAGCTTCCCATCACCTTTCTTCTCTAAGACCTGAGATTACGTAAAGAGAAGACCTCAGACATGATTCTGTGCATCTTAAGTGTTTAATTCTGCTCTGTAGTTTTGCCCATCACTGGTGAGGTTTCACTGGTCCTGCTGCCTCTGTAGTATAACCCATGGTGCTGAGAAATGTTCTGGGTTTGAACATTCCTGACATTTCTTTCAGAGAGAGCCATCAGAGTTCTGTTCCTAAGTCCACCTGTCTGTATGATTATGGTGAGCTTCCAAAACCTCTGGAGGTGTCTCCCTTAGTTTCTTGTGCTGAAAATCCCTTTCCATGAATAGATGGAGGCTGTGTCCCCCCTTTTCACAAGGCAGACAGGATGAAAGGCACTGGCAGACTGCTGTCCCTTTCGTGATTTAAATCTTCCAAACAGTGACTGGTGTAGTAGGTTAGAGGAGCACAGCAGCTGCGCCTTGGCACCACCCTGCAGGCCCAGGTGAATTAGTAAGCAAGGAGGTAAAGCTTCCTCACTTTTTGTAAGTTTGAGCAGCAGCTGGGTCCGGGCAACAATCTACCTAGCCAGCACACTCTGATCAGAATAGGTGTAAACAGGATAATTGCTAAAGCATCGATGGCTACAGCGAGTGTGTTAACAGCTACTACCCGTGAAAGAACAGTGGTGGGAAATCCCAGCTGACTGCTGACTCCATGCGGATAAGAATCCCATATGCACAGCCATCTCTTAGATACTCACTGGCTTTGCTAATTGAGCTTCTTTCAGCTGCTTTGCTTTTGTTGCCATAAGTTACCACAAGCTTTTAACTGCATCCACTGTAACACTGATGAGGGGATAGGCCTTAATTTTAACAGTAGAATTCTTCCGTCCTTTTGTGACCAATATGCACTGCAGATTACAGTAACAGTAGCTGCTTTTGTCACTGCTCTAGGAGACTGTGGCTAATTGCTGTTCTCTCACCAGCCTTTAAGTGGCCTTTTAGTTAAGGACACGAAGAGCAGCATGTCTTTTGGTGCAGCAGTGTGGCCACTGCAAAGACCGGTCTTGTTAGTCTTCTTTGGCATTTGTTTCGCAGCACAAAATGCAAGAACTAGTGATCTAGGTGCAGCTCAGTATGTTCTGCGGGTGCTTCTCAGCATAGAGTAGTCAGGCCTGTTCTATAATCTTAATCACAGACCATACCTAATGCTAAACCTGAGCGGCTGTGTATCTTCAGCCTCCTGGGAAGATGGGGGAGGAGTGCACAGCTGCAAAGCTGTGGGTAAGTGTGGAAAGACTATGGAACTGACAGGCAATGGATAATATTCTTTCAGTGGCCACTCTCAAGTTCAGCAATGGAAAAAGCATGTGTGTAGAGGTGAATGGAATTACTTACAATAAGAGATTTAGTGTATGCTTTCACTTTCTGTCATGTTAGAAATCCAGTAGACGTAGTAAGCTTTGGTGTTCAAAGGACAGTTCATATTATTCTCTTTGATAAGGTGTTCAGTTCTCTAGAATTTGCGTTCTGTCCTTATCTTTGTAGCATTTACCAAAATTAGTGGGGGAAAAATCATCATAATCCCTGATTTCTGTATTAGCAGGGGATGATGTTCTCTTAATATCTCTTAAATTATGAATTTTTCACACTTTTTTTCTTATACTCCTGCTGCCCATAGCCTACCATGTGCAGAGCTGCAGTGGTGAATGTTACTGACATACCTCTTGTGGGACAGCAGAATTGGAGTAGAAGTAGCTATAAATAGTTTAAATAAATGCACCTTCAACTACTACTTTGAGTCCACATTTTTAAAACTAAGTAGAATATAATGCAGACATGAATTCTCTTAGTGTGTTGATAGGGTGACAGGTTTGGGTTTTGGGATTTTTTTTTTGTTTTTAGATTAAGTCAAAGTCTCAATCAGAAATAAGCTGCATGCTTTTTTCCATTGCTGTCAATAGACATGTTGGCCAAATTCATCCTAGGTGTCACACCACTGGAGAGGATAGATTTATATCAATGTTGAACTTGGCTTGGAAGTCTACACTTACTAAAAGCTATTGTCTCATTAGATACATTTATCGTTTACATGCATATTTATACATACTGAATTAAAATCACTAATATTCACTGAATACACTTGAAAATGGTTTTGCTTTTAGAAACCATAGTGTGTGAAGCTTATTTGTACTCAAAGGGTATGTTAATCACTTACAATCTTTCTTTATGGCAACTGAATCTGCTCTTTAGGGTTTGCATCCTGGTCTTTATTTTTACAGCAGTCCGTGCAATGTAAGCAGATATTGTTCAGTCTCTGTACAGAGGGTGTCTGGATGTCGTGTGTTTTGTATTAGTTAGTGTGACTGACACTTTTTTTAAAAAAGTGGTTGGATGGTGAAGAAATAGATTGCAGGCAGATATGTAATAAATGCAGTTGTACTAGTCTGTAAAGCACTATCAAGTGCTGAGGATTGTATAGACTTAGTAGAAGAATTAGCAGCTACTTGCCTTGGCTCAGGCCTTGCTAAGCAGTGTGGATTCTGTGGAGCTTTCCTTTGGTCACACGTTGCTTGTGCTGTCTAACCAAAACATGGGATTGTGGATTGCAATGCTGCAGTACTGTACCTTTTTATATTCCTGCAATAAAGTTAACTGTAATACATTTTCAGTCTTCACACAAAAAGTTAAAATGTTGTCTCTTGTACAATAAAAACCAAAAATAATTTACATTTGCAGTGCTGAGCCAGAGAGCCGTGTGCTCTCAGAGGAACTCTGAGGACTGCCTAAATCAGATGCACTGTCGTGGTGAAATCATGTTTTGGGTCTGTGCTGTTTCTGTGGTGTTGCATTCGTTGATGAAGATGTGCAGAGAGAGGTATCCTTCTCAAGGCAGTGCTGTACAAATTGGTTGCATATGTGATGAATAGACAGGGTGCTATGATCATTTACAGGTTGTAGTGGGTGTTTGGTAGGTTTAGGTTACAAGAACCTAGAGTGAATATTCAGTTTTCTCGTTTAAAGAGACATCATGGTTGATTTTCTGCAGGGTTTATTGAAAAACCAGAAACAATACTGTTTGGCTGCAAAATTCCTTTTTGTACAGGTGAAGTATTGAACACTTCTCACTTACAGCCACTCAGATCAGACATAGGTTGATGAAACAACTCCAAGTCTCAAAAGTTTCCATTGCCAGCAATGGACATCAACAGCAGGAATATCTAATTGCTTGCGAAAGGATCAACTATTCTGACAAGTGTGGCACTCATTTAGATGCAAAAAGTGAGTGGGGCTCTTCCCTCCCACTCATGTACAAAACTTTAGTTAGCATTTGAATTTCACACCCACGCATCTGAAGGAACAAGAGAACCATTGTGCATACGTTGGCAAATTAAAGTGAAAGATCTAGCAGAGCTGCTTTTCCAGCGCTGCCAGCTCATGTCTCAAGGAACTTGGTGTAAATGCTTTAAGACATGTCCATGTTTCACTGTAAGCTAGGGAGGGCTCATCACTGAGGAAGGAATGCTCATGGTCTGAGGGGTAAACATGTAGGCTGACTGCTGCCACAGCGCGTAGACGCTTTACACACTCTGAGCACACTGTGGTTCCTGTAGGGCCAAAGTTGTAGTGCTTACAAAGGTCTGAGAGATGAAGAAGTGCTGAATCAGATTTTACCAAGTGCCTGCTAAACAGGAAGTAGAAAAGATCAGGAAAAGTTAAAGCTATTCTTGTCTCATGGACGAATATCTGCATAATTCCAGGCTGAGAACATTTTTATAGAGCAGAAAAGTCTCTTTTCAACAGATGTCTGTTAGACTGAGTTCTTCGATTCTGATTTGCACTGAGTAGCACATCTGTAACTTGGAATGGGAGGAACTCAGTAAAAATAATGGACCCAAAACACAGATCCCTTTCAGGATTTGTTTGTGCTTACTAGAAACCGCATAGTAGATGGCAGTTTTTAGTTTACAAGTGCATTATAAAATGTGAAAGAAGGAAAACCATGTAGTTTAGCCAAGGCAATGCTTAAGCAGCGGACAACCCTCAAATTCAGCAGCGTACAGGAATGACAGCTGTATTCTACCAGTAACTGGCTGCCATAGTCTACTGTAACTTGCAGCACATAACAAAACTCTCATCTTGCCTTTCGAGTTGTCTGGTTACCCTACAACTAAAGGGCATTTATTTACTCTTAGAATTTCCAATAGTAGATAAAGAAATAGTGTTCTCTTTGTTTGTAAAGACTCAAGGAGTTTACGCATTTGATAAGAGCATATGTGACAAGGGGACATTTTCTTTCCAAAAGGAAGAAAACTGTTAATGTGTGGCTCTCTAAGAATGGAGGAAATCTCAAGTATCAGAAGGGTTCCTCTTCCTCCTGCCCCGGTATTACATTAAAATGCAGCTGAACTTTCTCTACATCCAAAGTCTGAATGGAATTCTTATCCCAGATCTAAGACAGACAAGCATTACAGATATTTGAAAGCACAAGTTCACTTGCTCTCCTCTTGTAGTATTTCAGCACACAGTTCATTCAATGTATGGTCAGAAGAGTGATCATCAAGACTAATGTTTTTTACATGGCATTTCTTCTGGGAGATTAAATTATAGGTAGTTTGGCACAGGTAGAGGTCATGGGTTCTGTTTCCCCACTCAGTCTGGGAGGTTCTTTTGCTTGTTTACAGCGTTCATTAGCAGGCGCACGTAGGACGTTAGCAGGTCGTCCATTTTGTAACCCTGGCAGAAGAGAAAAAATTCTTAGTCTCTCAAAGAGCTCCAGAAGCAAAAATAACTATCATTTTCTCCCTGTTTTATCTTCTTCTTAGGTTCTCCCTGTGTGGACATCTCCTTTTCCAACAGCTATTGCTGTTTTGATAATTATTTAGCTATTCCTCCTTCTACTCTTCCCTTCATAGGTTTGCAAAACTTTACAGAGCACATCTCTGCTGTCTCCTTGTCATTCAAGCTACAATATATTCCATAGATTGACATCTTGTACTTTGGAATCCAAGCTTTTCTGTGAGAGAAGTTAGCTCCTGAATGTTGTTATGTTATCATTACAAACTTACCTTTAAATATCAATGCAGCAATCCCTGTCTGAGTCTGTGGACAAGCTGAAATCAATTCTTAAAAGGTGGTACCACTCATTGACAAGTGTAAAATCTTACAAGGCAGTGTTACTGCATAGATGGATCAAACCATGCAAGATGAAAAACATCTTGTGTAGCTTTGCAGGTAAGTGCAGTCTTTATGCTTCAGATAGATAGAATTTTGATGTAGGGGAAGAATTTGGGAAATTACTATTTTTGCTTGTCTCTGTGATTTGCTACTTTGCATCAGATGGCATTATAGCACTGAATCAGTTCTAAACTGCAATGTTATTGACCTAGCAACGAAGGCATTTTGTACCTGCACTGGTTTTAACATGTGTTCTGGCGTGATTTTTCTGCAGCAATTCTGGATGTAAAGGAAAAATTAGGAATTTCTTGTGTATAACTTAACAAAACTCTTCTTACCAGAGATGTCTCACATAAGAGCCGGCTTCCTCGTACCAGGTTCCCTATTGTCATGTGAAAGTATGTGCTCCCACTGCTCCAGTTGGAGATTTTATTGAAGGGGTAGACTGTTAAAATATCCTGGAAGGGGAATCAAACTGAATTATGCAACGTTTCTCAAATGAAAATGGGCTGATGTGCAAGAAAATTGGTAGACCCTAAGCATTCTTTTTCTTGCCCACTTCCTTTATAAACACAGTGGATCGAGGCAGATCTTGCATCCAGAATAGTGGTGTATTGTATTTTCACCCAGCAGGTAAGTCTTAATCACTCTAATGAGACTTCATTTCATTACACATTGATCTTTGCCTTGGCACACTGCCATTATATTTACAAAAAGCTAAAATTTGCTGGATATTTGTTCTCTTACTAAAAGCAAATAGTGATATTCATAAATGCTTTTGCCTGGGAGTTCGGTAAGACCAGAGTATCTGGGTTAGACAGCTGGTAAACGCTGTCTTTTGGCCTGATCTTTCAGACAGTTTGGGTGTCTCGGAAAGCATTTTTCTGAAGCAAATCCTCTAGTGCACTGCCTGTCCACCTGCCCGGACTTATCACTTTGCCCAGGTCCATCATGTTTACCACTGCTTTTCTCAGAGATGCTCTACACTGCTTCCATTTCAGTGCAGAAACTGCAAAGAAGTGATTTGAAGCTATAATGCAGAAAATAGAGGGACTGTGTCCTCTCCTTCGAGAAGGAGGTACTGTTGCTGTCCCTGAATTAGCACGGTCAATGAAGTCTTTCCTTAGACAGACTCTTAAGAAGCAACCGTTACCTTTGTCTTGTGATGTATCAGTGAGACCCCTTGCTTGTTGATTGCAATCAGCACAATCTCTGGGAAATTCGGCTCTGAGGTTTGCTATGAAAAAGTAACAGAGCGAGATAGGGGGAAAATGAAAAAATGGTCCATTTCAGGTGCACAGTGACCTTTAAGAGTGTGCAGTGCTGCTGCTTCTCTTTACCAAATAAACACTGAGATATCAAACTCTTCAGTGTTCTGTATCTCTTGCTAAGGATGACCTTGGCCATATATTGATGACTTGGGCAGCTGCTACATAAAAACAGAATCAGGTCCATTATTTCCTAGGTGACCTACAAATAGGCTAAATGGTTGGTTGCAAACCAGTTAAGAGTGTAGTGGGGAGAAACTAAAGGTCTCAAGTGGGAAATGATTCCTGGACGTATCCACTGCAGGATGAGAGGATTAGTACAGCTCTGTTCTGAGGGAAGAGTCCCCAGAGTTAGAAGATGTGGCAGTGTTTTGTAGCGGAGAACAATGACAGGACAGCCAAGTGTCTGTACAACTGAAAGACCCCGTCTACTGCGTAGGTGTTAATATTATTACAACTGGAACAATGACATTGTCAATAAATAACAGGCACAGGCATCATTTAGAATGGATAAAAAACCCATCTTCCCACTTTCAAGGAACTGTGTTTTCCTCAGTGGATGATAGGAAGCCGGATTTATAATGCATCTCACACAGATATGGACTTAATTGTAGACAGTCCATATCCCCCACGGCGAGTCTCCTGCCAAAGCCATTCGTACAGGCCTTTAAACCTACCTTCACCTCAAAGAAGGCTGATCCAAATGTTGGCCATCGATGTATCATTTTCAAGAAGGCAATCTTGGCCTCATCCACAGTTTTTCCTTCATGTTTGCTATATGCTGCAGTAATGCTCTGTTTATGTAAAAGGATAGAAAGCATGTTCAGTTGGAAACAGGCAGGTTTCCAATACCCAGCATCAGCACTAGAGACAGCATCAAACCATCACCAGAGTCAGGCTTGTGCCCATAGCAACAGAAGACACTGAAAATTAGTCCACTATGCCATGGGGCAAAGTGGAGCCAGAACCTCCCCGGTGTTCCTTACTAATGAGATGCCTGAAGAAAGCCTGGGAGCCCGAGGGAATGGATTTCAGGACAGAGGGGCAATATGGAATGAAACAACATTGAGAAAGCCAGTGTTCGGCACCCACAGCCATGTATCACATTTTCTGCTGAAACATGTAGGGTGAATTTCTGCTCTGTATTTGAAATAGTGTCCTGTGTCATCCTCAGTGGACTAAATGATAAGTACCTGCTGAAACTTTCGGTGGAGAAGAGAGCCTTTTGCTATGAGTAGCATGCACATGGTGCAAGGTGACTGATTTGCCGGCCAAGCTATGAAATATTTAGGACACATCTTAATTTTCTGTTTCTCTACAAGATGCTCAAATCCCTAGTCCCATCACTGATTTTCCTATCTCTAATCTTCTTCTGGGCACTGAAAATAGATTGGTATCTCCAAGAAAAATGCACATCTCAACTCGATTGTCCAGAACTGCAGATATCGTTCAGAGGTTTGGTAGAGAGGATGCAAAATCTGGATTGTAGGAGGCAAAACAGCAACATCCAGTAGCATCTCTCCATGTCTGTCTTCTTTCATAAAGTTCTATGGAAGCAGTATGATTAATGAAAACTGGTGTTCTTACCTTCTTCCACTCATCTGGTGAGATTGCTCGGAGCAGATTGTCTGGCACCAGCTCCTTCAAGATTTTGGGGATGGTTGCCAACTGTGTGCGGTCATTGTTGAAGCGCACTTTATAAATCAGCCCTGCCAGCTGGACAGCTTCATCTTTGGAACACTTGTGATAGCCTCTGAGGTACTTCGGCAACTCCTGGAAGAGATCAGCTCTGAATCCAGACAGAACGAGCTGAAGCAAGCACTGACCTATCCATGCTAAATCCTTGTGGTCAGGATGTGAGTCTTGCTAAACACAGTCCAAAGGCATCTCAAGAACTTTTGACTCCTTCTGGAGGTTCTCTGGATGGTCTTTAAAGGTCCTGTCCAAGCCAAACCGTTCTATGATTCTCCATAAAATTATGGAACAAGACGAGCACCTCCAGGGAACAATTAGACAAGGGAGCTGTGCTCCAAACATAAGCAATATAGCTAAGGTGTGAACATGGTGAGAGATACATCTGCTCCTATGCCCTCCAGAGGCATTCCTTTGCAGGCTCTATAATGCAGGCCTTGGGGAGGGAGAGGGTAATACTCCAGCAGGCTTAATTTATCATGAGTTTTTCTTGAATGGCATTGCCTGCCGTTATGTTTATGCTTTAGAGAATTGGTTACCTGGTGGTAATGAAAAATGGAATCAGCTTTAAGGTCCTTCCCAGGAGTTACATTCAGCCACAGCTTTCTCATGAAGTACACCTCATAAGCCACAGACATGGCAGCCCCTAAGGAAACAACATCTTGTTAGTGTTCTCTGTCTCTCTGTAGGGTTTTGCAGTTTTTAAATGGCTTGTAAGTTTCTTCAGGAATGTAATTCTCATTTTAACAATAACAAACAAAATTACTAACAAAGCAGTACAAAAAGCTGTTTTAGATGACCAAGGCAGCGATTAATTTTCCGTTCCTGGACACTGATCATGCAGTGAACTGAGGTGTAGGTTCTTCAGAGATGGGGGGAGAAGTTGAGGATGCCAGCGGTGTGTTTGTTATTTCTTGATGCTGATGGCAGCCGCCTGCTGCTGTGCAGCACACTTGAATTCTCTTATACTGATGCAGGTACCTTCCCTGATGGCTGTGCTTACAGAAATGAATTGTGATTTAGTGCACCCACATCTTCATGCTGTGACTTTAAGAGCTCTCAGCAGCATCAGCTGTGGGGAGAAGAGGGAAGTTGGGAAGTCTTAGATATGTAGATAGTACTTCAGGAAGCTGAACTTAAGCTGTCCTGAAATAAGCAAAGGTCAGGATAAATGAATATGAAATCTCAGTGGAGTTTGAGTTTTATGTAGATTTAAAAATGTATGTTATAATGGGAGTAAAGTGCAAAGAATTGCTGTCTTTAGTGTTGTATCGTTTTATTCTAACAGGTGTTCTCCTGGGAATACAGCTTGTGCTTTGGTATCGCCAGGTAATAATCCAGACAACAGTTTTCTAACAGCCCAAGGACTGGGAGTGACACTGTGTAAAGAACATACTTACATGTGTTGGCCGATATCTGATCTGGCATTGCATGAGCCTTGGACTGTAAAGAGGATGCAGCTGTCTAACTTGTGTGCTTGGATGCAAGAGGTCAAAGAATCTTTGGTACCAATTCAAAGTTTGGGGAGAGATCCCCCCCAAAGATGTTGTGGTGTGTCTGATAGCCAGTGCCTGGCTGTGTCAGGTACTACTGCTGGTACAGGCACTACTTGTGTAGGTACAAACAAAAAGGATTTAATAATGCTCTGCCACACATTTCCCAACACAGAGTAAATCCTACTGGTTACATTTGCTGTTTTCTGAGTTAAACACAGCATCTCATTGGAGCTTCTTGTCGTGCTAGCATTGTCCTTACCATCTTTCATGGGTTTGTTCCTTCTGTTCCAGTCTGTCACCTGCCTTAGGGAGTCAAAGAAGTAGTCTGCTTCATTCTGACTGATCACCTGGAGGAGGCCAAGCAATGAGGGGCGGGAAGGAGGGATTAGCAGATCATACACAATACTGACAGTGCCAGTACACCCAAACATCAGGCTGAATTTTCTTTCCTTGTCTGCAGTGACAGAGCGCGATTAGGGCAGGAAAGATGAAGGCAAGGGGAAAGAAGTAGAGAAATAGGAGGAGGAAGGCTCAAATGATCTACATTTAATACAGGGATTTTTATTACATCTTCCATTGCTCTTTCCAGCCTGCTTATTGAAGTCAAGCTGAGGATGCCTACCTTATTCTTAGACATCTCCTCTTTGTAAAGTATTGGCACATACCAGGTTCCTCTTTTCAGGAATGCCGCACATCAGAAACTGCCTGTGCTTGGACTCAGTGCTGCCTTTGCCTTGATCACAGTTCAGAAAGAAGGGACCTCTGAGCAAGGCAGCCAACCCAAGCTTCAGCTCAGGCAAGGCAAGCTCGGAGATACTAGAGAACACTCAACTGGTGCTGGCCAGCCACTGCTCCCCCTGACACTAGTGGGCACTATACATGTGGCACTAAAGTGCTTGTGTACCAGTACACTGATGGAAACTGCATCTCCATCCAGCCCCTTCAAGAGACTCAAAAGAATTGTCAGGTGCTAAAAATTCAAGTCTAGGTTGTATCCCCTCAGTAAAACAGAAGCAGTAATGACCTGCTCTGTTGCTTGGCTTCAAGTATGGTTGTTTAGATGGTCTGGTAAATAAGAGAGGAGGGGAAGGTCTAGCTACCCTGCCGTAGTTGAGAAGAGTTACCTTGTCTGCAATCTTCACAAAGAGGCTGAAACCTTCCCAGGAACTCAGTTGTAATTTGGAAGCAATGTTCTGACACAGAGTCCGGATTTTGGTGTTTGTTCCCACATCAAATATCTATGAGATAACAAGACTTGTTACACAGAGGAGAGGAAGAAATGAGAACACTGAATGTCTTGAAATGTGCTCCTACATGAACACATCATGGCTGGGAAAATGGTCAAGGCTGGGAAAATAAGTGAGTTCTCACCTGTTCCGTTTCATTGGGGAAGCAAATCTTGTGTGAGATCTTAGTGTTGTTCTGTAAGATGGCCTCAACCTCCACAGGATGAGGAGCCCACTTCCTGGAGCCACTCCTGGAAAATGCCACCACCACCGTAAGAGAGATCAGTGCTGAATATTTAGTCTTTGAGGAGCTGAACAACAGGATTCCATCCAAACAACAGACTCCATCCCAAATGCTAGTACTGTGTGATGGGGCGGGCTCCAATGGACCTTCACCCCAGTGTAAATTCAGTGTTTGAACAGTGAGAAACTTGAGTGTTAATAACGTGTGTATTAAAAGTCTATTCTACTCTGCAAAGGGGTTGCATGAATAAGGCACTTTCCTGGCCAGTACTATTCCCCCTTCTGTGTATTCAGCAAAATTTTTCTGCACTGGTGTGAACATGTGAGGTGTGAAGAAACAGATTTTATTTAATACTTGAATAAGCAAAAGGTATGCATTCAGATACAAAATGAGACAGCTTAGGAGGCAAGGGCCACAAAGGTGTAGAGGGCAGCTAGAAGCACTGAGTTTTATATAAGAGCTGGCATGTACTCAGTGATTCGAGAGGCACTTAAGCTATACCATCCACTTCTTTGAAAATACACCTCAGAGCAGTGCTGCCTTTTAGAGCAAAGGAACTGTCCCTGAAGTCCAAGGTATGCAAAACCCTTGATGCAGTTAAAGTGAGGACAAGTCTAGCACATGACCTTCTGGAGCTGGTATTCTCCTGCCCTCAGTGGCACAGAGCAGGCTGGGTGGACATTCGGTGCACCGTACCTTATGGCCCAAGCCTCTCTCTTGCACTGGGCCAATCTCTCAGGAAAGCAACTTAGTCTGGAATCCAGCTTTTGGTGTCTGGATTTGAAAACTAATTTTTTTCCATTAAATAAAGTAGCAGTTCAATTTGGAGAAGGAAAACCTGACTGTAACCGAGTTGAACAGCACGTGCTCTGATATTGTGCAGGCACCACAAGGAGTGTGGACCTGCCCTACTCAGCCACCTGTTCCTGAACTTGCAGCAGAGGGAGGACATAGGAGACCAAGGCAGTGCAGCAGCTTGGCTGGAGCCACAGGGCTGTTTCTCCTTGCACTCAGCTAGGAATTCAGGGTGCTCGCTGGTTCCCTGGCCCTGGCCTGGGGATGAAGCTGTCAAGTTGTTTATGGTGGAAAATGTGTACCCGAGGGCTCATTTGGCTTCCACTCCATGTATTACAGGTCAGTCCTTTGAGCTGGCTGCTCTCCCCTTTCTAAAGAGAGTGGGTTACTTACAGGGAGAAGTTGCACTAGATGATTGTGGTAGGTCCCTTCCAACTGAAATTATTCTATTCTATTCTACTCTATCCTATCCTATCCTATCCTATCCTATCCTATCCTATCCTATCCTATCCTATCCTATCCTATCCTATCCGGTCTGGTCTAAGCAGGTACAGGTTTAATCTTAGGAAAAGAAATACTCTTAGAAAACAACATTTGTCTTTGTTCCTCTTCCCATCCCCCAGACTCCAGATCTGTGCAGTTTAGCAGAAAGAATTCTCCTCCCAAACAGCCCGTTCTGCTTTTTCCTCCCTGTTTCCCCACTCTAAAGAAGCTCTGTACATCTCAACAGGGCTTCAGCCATCTCCATAGAAAAAAACAATGAATAGCATTCCTCGCCATGCATTTTTCAAGCACTTCAAAGGCGAGTTCAATGTGCACTGGCATTTCCCCAACCGTGCCAAAATATCCACTGCAAAAGGGACAGCCAGTGTGTTAGCATTCCCATCAAGCCTGCCCCACAGGGCTCGCAGACCAAACGCAAACCCAGCTGAAGAGAAGGGGGAGGATGGAGGAGCTGGAAGGAGAAATCATTGACCAGCTTCTTTTCTGAAGAGGTCTGTGTCAGGCAGGTAGGGACTTAACAGCATCACCATGGAGAAGACGTCAAAGCAGTGTGTTCTCACAGTCTCATGCTGGGTAATTCCAGTGCCTAGGCAAACCTTCCCCCTACAGCTCAGTTGATCCTTCCTGAAAATCAGGGAGTTGTTCCACTATCTCTGGTCACGTTAAGTTCATTACACCAACAGGCCATTCAGAAGCCGGGAAAGCACTGTGGGCTGGAGCCGTGTTGCTTCAACCTGCATCAAGATAAGGTAGTGCCTAGAAACCTCAGAACTGCCCTGGTGTGAGCACCCAGGAAAGTCTAGGCATTGCTCATTTGGGTTTCTTCAAAGAAGATTGTGTTGTTCCTTCTCAGCATGGATCTCCTTTGCTTCACTATCAGAAAACCACAGAGCCGCATTAGCGCTCTGCAGATGTCAGTGACTTCAGTGTCCTTGTATTTTTAGCTGCACATGTGCAGCTCTTAGCTTCTGAGATTCAACAAACTTAAGACTCAGGCAAAAGTAAGGGGGATAAGGATATGCTGCCTCCCCAAAGGAAAGCAAGGTCAGGACCTCATCAATGACAAGACAGGATTTCATTTCAAGCTACAAGTCCTTTAGGATGTTTGAATTGCCCAGCTCCGGGCATCAAGTGATTATGTGTGATGCTGAAATTTTTAAAATGTTGCTAACTCTGTGAAAGAAAACAGTGAAACTGTGACACAGACTTCTCTTAGTGATTCAAAGCCCATCAGAGAATTAAAATTAATGATCACAGTTCAAAAAAAGGCTGTGAAGAGAGAAAGGCAAGTAAGTATTTTAGTATTTTAGCACGTGTGCACCTGGTGGATGATTTTTAACACCTTTTGCTGGCTATATCCCAGACTGTTTACCTCATCACTCTCTGAATCCTCCGACTGCACTCCAGGGCCAGTGTCTCTTTCTGACGTGTCTCGATGAACTTCTGAGCATGCTTCAGCAGTGACTTGCTGGGTGGGAACAAGCCAGTGCAGAGCCAAAAGAGCTGCCAGCCCTTGGTCAGGCTGTACCTGTGAATGCAAAGTGAATGGTTCTGCTATAGCCATGTATAATTCTTTGTTTGACCACACACCAACTACAGGGAAAAGAGACACACTCTCATCTGGCTGATAAATATTCATGACAGTTGCGAATCTCATGAGTAAACATAAGCCCCAGTTTAACAGTCATCTTGGCAGCAGCGACCCTGCTGTCATCCTCTTGGAAAGCCACTGTCAGTTTGCTGTCCTGGCTCTCATGTACTTGGGTTGTGCTCTCTCAGCTGTTTGTACTCACCTGTGCTAGTCAGCATTGGTCAGAGCACAAGCTCTTTGCTTGCGATTGACTTTCCCTTACACATCCTCCTGCTCTGAAAAATGAGCAAGTGGATGACATTGTGTAATGAGGTAGTTCAGTTCTTCAAAATTCCAGATCAAGTTTGTACTATTTTTGGGCAGCAAGCCAGTTCCTCCAGCCTCTGGACCTGTGGAATTTGGCAGTCAAAGCTCTTCTGGCTCTTCATCACTGTAAGAAAGGCTGTGTAGCCAGGAACTGGTCAGTCATTCTACCTTCAAAGCCAGGAGCAGAATACACTTTGGCTGTGTCCCAGGGATTGCTCTCAAAGGCTAAATGGTGTGAAATGGTTTTGATTGGGAAAGCTAGCAGGTCTACCTTTGAACAGGCACCAGACTCTGCTGAATAGAGAGGTCCTGGCTTCTTTATTCCCACTTACTGTTCTAATTTTGCAGATGAAGACACACTGTTTTAATCCCCTTATTTATACTCTGTAGATCAGTGGTGTTTGTGTCTGCATGAGAGCGTGACTTGTTCCACAGTAGCCTGGGAAGACTGGAAGATTTGTTTCTCTGGCCGTTCTAATGAAAATACATGGAAATAGGCACCTTTCAAGCATTGTTTTTTCCACATCAGTGATCCCTCTCAAAACAGTGAATGACCTACAGGACTAAATTGCTGGAGTACATCAGGCATGGCACTGGCACCATGGTTACAGATCCTGTATTAAATAGCCTGTAAGATTTACTGTGGGCAAGGAGATTTACCACTTAATAATTACATGCGTGGTAAGAATTCCACTAAGTTTAATATTTGTGGAACAGTAAGAAAGAAAATCAACATATAGAACCTCCTTCTCTACTTTTTTTTTGCAGTGACACAATGCATCTAAAACCAGACAAACCGTTTTGTTAATAATTAGTATTATTTTAAGCTTCTTTTTGCCATACAGTTCCCCTGGAAATAGGTCAAATAATAATTTTACAAGTGTGAAAGCAAACACCAGTGTGTTTCAGAGACTTCTGCATGGGCAGGGGCCTATATAACCAACCTGTCTGCAAGCCAGTTGTGCAACCCCGTTGCTATAACTGCTCAAGAGGATTAACAGGTGGTAAAAGATGTAGTGTGAACTAGGAGCCTGGTAGAAGGGAAATACTGCCATGGGGAACTTAAACAAATGGAGAGTTGGCAGCGTGGTCAGTGAACACATGCAGGAGCTCTGTTTTCCCCCAAAGACTGCCTTGAGAGTAAGGGGGCTTCAATAACACCTTGCCTGCTTCACACCGTGCTGCACAGAGATGAGCGTTGAGTGCTGATGGGCACAGCAGCAGCTCAGGAAGACAAGTAATGGTCCCACTTTGTGACCTGTCACTGCCATTTAGTGGTTCTGAGCCCTCTGCCAGGGTGAGCCCCACAGCACTGCCTGGAGACAGACGGAAGGGAAGGTGTCACTCCAACATTTAGCCATCCTTCCCCTCTGTCCCCACTCTGTCACTGCTGTAGCAGGGATTCCTGATCACCAACTGCACCTGAGCCCTGGCTCTGCAGAGGCAGCGTGTTTGCACCCAGGTGAGTACCTGTTTCTGTTCTCAGTCAGTTGCTTCATAATCTGACAGTAAATCTCATCCCGCAGGACCTCCTCCTGGATAGCTGCTACAAATATCTGGTCAGTGACTTCCACAGAGGGGTGTGCCTGTTTGGAGGGATAGTCCCCCATGAATTTCATGATGGGTGGATGTGCTGTTAAGGACAAAAGCAGGCCAATTTTGGAAGGTAAACAGGAAGTCTCATCTGGATCCTAACGTGAGTGAATATGTTGATGTCTAAGTGGCAAATACTGGGAGAAGGGTCTATACATATTTCCTGCCTATCCCCTACCTACCCCCTTTCCCTATGCAGCAATCACTGCTTGGCAGTGATTTGTACTGTATTAGCTGCTTGCTCTGGGCATATGCAGTAAATCTCACTCACTCCTAAAGCCACATTCTCAGTCAAATGAGCTGTCAGGAGTTGTGGAGCATTTGGAGGGAACAGGAAGCTTTCCTCTGTCAGCAAGAGAAACAATGGGAAGTCATGCAGAGTTGATATCCCCAGCCTTAACGTAAATGTATCCTCCGTAATGCAGATGTGGTATCTCAGTGGAGGTGGGTTTAGAGGAGGTAGGTAGCTCTTCCTTCCCCTGAGTGTTCTCAGGTCGCAAAGAGAAGAGTGAAAGGATATCAATGAAGGCCTGACAAGCCAAGTCCCGAAGATCAGGGTCTGTGCATGCTGCCTTCAGCAAGGGCTGTTTCAAGGGCTCCTTAGAGTGGGCCCACAGCTGACTGCGCCCACGGGATTTCTGGAGAACGGCTTTGCTGATGGATTCCTTCTCGGGAGTCCTGAATGAAGACAAGTGCACACAATAAAAAATTACTGGATCAGTATTGCCATAACATAGGAGGTCATTGTCACAAAGACTTATTGCTAGGTATGTTCTTTCCTAAGACAGTGATTGCATATCTGCTTTGATTATACAGGTCAACAAGAACAGGAAAATGTTATTTCTTGTAGATGCAGAATGAAGAAGGCTTGCAAAAAGAAGAGAGGTTTTAGAAGATTCATTATTCCCTTACTCTCTGAGGCCTGATGTGTTCTGTATTCTCGCTAGCTTGCAAGTGCTGAAGAAGGGGTGAGAAGTAAGGATAAGGCATGCTGGAAAGAAATAAGTCCAGCTGGGGTTCTTCTACCTTTCCCTTTGCATTTCTGCAGATAAAAGATACAAGTGGGCCATTTGCAATGATCTCTGCACATCCAAAGTCACACTTAATTACAGGAAACAAAGAGGAGGAACCCCAGCAGAAATGGGAGATACCATTACATCCTAGGCCTTATGGATCACTGAAGATCAACAAGAACTTTTCTAGGGTGCACGCTACATAGAGAGCTTCACCTGAAGTGTTCATACGAGAACTCCTCCAGGGTGTAAGGCTTCACTTTGAGATCCTCTTCATCAGGTTCGTCCATGTAGGAGTTCTGTGAAGATGTCCTCCTCTGGTCTGGAGACATCATCAGCAAGCTCTAGAATAACACAGCCATGCAGAAATGTCACATGAACACAGGTCTGTGCACATATTGTCAGGTGTTACTCAGCATATCCCTGCAGCTTGAGTGCCCTGTGCTGCAGGAGACCTGTCCCCTAAGCAACATCTTTCAGAGACTCAAGAACGACTTGGGAGTAGGAGGCTCAAGGAAGTAATTTCCATAGACACAACAGTAGTGGCTGTCAGAATGTGTGTGATTATCCAAAGCAGAACACTTGCTAAAAGCAAATCTCCTAACCACTGGTGTGTTTTTCCACAACTTTTTCAGCTTTTTACTTGTTACCACAGCATCCAATATACAGAGTCTCCAAAGCTGAAGCCAAACTTGTTAGCAGACTGATCAGTGAGAAACCTTGTGTTGACTCCCTTAAAGACTATTACTTAAAGCTACCTGCTGCACTTACAGCTTCCCTTGACACCTGATGTATGATCACCAACCAAGCCTAGTGGAAATGCAGGAAAATTCAACTGCACACCCATTTCCATTAATTGCAACCAGTTTCAGGCACTGAAATCCTAACGGTGAACAAACAGTTCTTTTGAAAGCCATGGCTTTTGTGCAAATACAGTCTTCTTAAAGTCTGGGCTAGGTTTAGTTTTGTTTTTCAGATAGGACAGAATGAAATGCTTTGCTTTGATGGAAGGTATAAAACTTGTCTGACTTTAGAGGAACAATTAACTTCCAGTTATAAATTCAATCATATTTAACACTGTTACTGTCGTTTATCTCCCACACTCCTCAAAGACAGTGCACAGCTTTTCTTACCAGCACTTGACTAGAGGGTTTTGTGAGAGAAGGAATGATGTAGATGTCTTCCAAAAATACATTCCCTGTTTTGCCTGTCCTTTCATTCTGGGCACTCATCCAGCCAGAGTCTGCATCCAGCCTTTTGTCTTCGGTGAAGATCAGCAAGTCTCCCTTCTTGTAGGACAGGATGGCAGGGTCTTCTGGAAAACAGAATAAGGCAGTACTGTTCAGGCTTGACAGTCCAAGCAAATGCAAAGGGATTGCAATGTGAAAGACTGGGGAATTGTATTTTGAAGCTTGAGTTCAATTAGCAATAGAAAGTGGTTTGTTTAAATACAGCGAATCATCCAGTAACACTTGAGAGAAATCACTTAAATTTCATCTGACGGCCTGATTTTGATCCCCTGAGAGCAATGGCAGAACTCTGTTTGATTCAAATGAATTTGTGTCTAGAACTGGCAGTAAAGCATGGAAAGGAACTCATTAGTTGTAACTAGGTGAAGTACTAGTTGTAAGTAGGTAACTACATTCTAATTCCCTCTTGTCTGTTCCAGCCAATTATATTCCACAGAAACTGCTAGTTTGCCACCCTTGAGAAACTCTTCTGGATTCTCAGGGAGCCTAGATCCAGCTTTACACTATAAGCAGCCTGAGTTGTTGAGCACTGCAATATCTAAATAAAATATGCAAAAAAGTAGAATGGAGAAAGAAGGGTGATTTGTATGCAAAGGTATTGAATCAGGTTGTCTTACGCTCTGTATGCCTGAGCTGATCACTGTGCATTCCTCCTGGAGCAAAGGGCCCTTTGCTGAAGTTCTCCCACTTCCCTTTGAGCGCTTTCAAACAAGTGTTGTGGGTTTCAAGATTTCTTCCCTACCTTGTAAAGTAAAGGCATAGGAGTTACCTTGGGATTTTTTCTCATGCATTGCCACAGCGAATCGTGATCTCTTCTTCAGTCCTTCCAGGAACATGACCACCAGTTCAGCAATGACAACGCTGTTTACAGACGTCAGGACAAACTCCTCGGCACGAAGTGTGATGAGAGTGCAACTCTGTCCAAAGGACTTCACTGCCCTATGCATTATTCAAGAGTTTGTTACCAGAGCATCTGAAAAACTTACAGACTAACTGCGATCACGGCCAAGGCACCTACACCCCCTCACAGACAACTCCTTTACAGTGAGTATTGGTTGTCCTTAATTTGCCTTCTCATGAGTTGGTAGGTGTGAAGGACTGAAGTGGTTCAGGTTCACTCTGCACTCCACCATGTTTAGTACAAAAGTGCTTCATTTCAGACAAAAGAACACCCTTCTTTTGGAGTAACTGGGCAACTATTAAATCTGTCACAGCCCCGAGAGAGGTATTTTTTGTGTATGTAAGGCCCTATTCTCTGAGCAATCTGATGCAAGGATGTATACCCTGAGCAAGCCAATGGTTACCCTCAGTTATGCTGTTCAGGTCCATCACACCTGAGAAGTATACAAACTCCCAGTATGCTGAAGAGATGATGCCTTAACTATGTTATTTATTTGGGGCATCCTTGTCTTGATGAGTGTCTGTGCTCCTTCCACCAGCCAGTGGAGTTCAGCTATTTTAGTATTACCTTTATAGGCTGCTCAGAACTTGTCTTTTTCTGCTTCCCAGACCTAGGCTAAACCACACCTCCAGGCTCAGTTCAAATTGCTCAGGGGGACAGTAGAGAAGGTACACCTCCCTCCTACATGGACGACCCTTTCTGAATATGGGCAGAGATGCCTTCTCTGTATCTTGTATTTCCGGGGCACTCACCTGTTGGTGTGGATGCCTGTTATCTCAGGGAAGGTTAGCTCAAAGAGCCGCTTTTCTGACTCATCCAAGAAGCAGATACCTTTCCAATTTACAGCCACGATAAAGTGGTTCTTGGGTAAGCTGGGACCTGAAAATGCAGAATAAACTCCTTAGCGATGCTGTACAAGCCCTCCTCTATTGACCTTATATCTACCCTCTACTCCCAGGCTCCAGGCATTACCTGAAAACTTAGTGACTTCAAAGAATCGGGAAAAAAGCAAAGGCCACTGAAAGCGAGCAAAATCTACAAGCTGTTCCTTCACAGTCTGACGGGAGAGACGGTCCTGTGTGTATGGGGCCTGCAATATGAAAAGATACCAAAGGTGTTCTCAGTAAAATCTGGTTTTCATGATCTGCAAACAATAAAGAGCAGGCCTGATCCCAGAGGTTTCTTCTGCCACCACTGGTGTCGAGGGTTCCTGGAGAAAGTCAAATCAGAAACACCTCCAGGAGCCCAAGCCACATGCAGCCGAGCCTGCCCACAGGCATGGGAATCCCAGTCTTCCTGAAATCCCCACTGACTGATCTTTTCAGTCTAACACACTTCAGGTGCTGTGGAAATGGTAGCCCATCCAGATCATTCCATCCCATGCCCATCCTGACCCAATTGTCAGATATAACACAGAGAGCCTTAAAAGATACTCTATTCATAGATTTAAGTATACTTCTTTTGTTCTGCACCCCTGTTAAGCCATATATGGAAGAGTGAGTGGAGAGGTTCTTTGCTCTCCCAGTCTTCATTATCTATTTGGAATATACAAACTGAGATGTTTTTCCTTCTTCCCTCAACAGGCCATTCATAAAAGGAAAAGTTAAAGAAGCAGAAGCTGGTGCTCCACCCAGCAGTGCCAGACAAACCTCTTACCTTAGCGTGTGCGTAGGTAATAAGGCTCACCCACTTCTCCAGGGGCTTGGACTTCAGCTGTTTCACTGGGATACAGTCATGAAGCACCTTCTGCACAAGTTCATTGTGGATGGAATCTCCAAACTGGATGTAACAATATTTTGCACCTATCTCCACCAAATCCTCTTCCTGAAACAATGAATCCATTAGAAGAGGCATAGGAAGATGTCACAAAGACCAACCAGCCTCATTCAACCTTGAAGCCAGTTTAAGAATGGGGGTTTCTCCATTTTTATTGGATACCTCTTGACAGTATAATGGGAGATGAACTTCACACAATCATAGAATCAAAGAGATTATTAGCGAAGATATTTTAAAAGGACCTAAACTGCCCCTTTGGACGTGCATCCAGCTCCCACATGAACTGGTGGTTGCAGGAAAAATATATTAATTCCAGCTGCCAGTGTGACAGCTGGCACAATCATGTGGACAGGAACTGTCCATTATGAAGGGAAGCATTGTTCACAGCCCCTGGAAACTTAATTCATCATCCTACTTCTTAATGTGTGAAATGTTAATATAGTTCTATTTCTTCAGGAGGATGAATAAGGAGACCCACCTTCTCACAACGGTACTCTCCAAACCGGATGCCACGAATGACCTGGTGGTAGATGAGATCAGTGCTGATAGGATCCTCCTGACAATTGTGCCAGGGGGTGAAGATTTCCTTCCGGAAGTAAAGACGCCAGGGCGCATTGCGTTCGTGTGTGCCCCGCTCCTTTGCTAGCTGTTCACACTGAGAGATGGCATCCAGGACATGATCTCGTCCCCCACCCAGTGACCAGACCTAGAACAAAGGGACACTGCATTCACAGGCCTGCCTGCTTTGGATCTGGACATGTGCAGACAACAAACCTGAAGCTCCTGGTCTCCTGGCGGCAAGAAAAACTCTGAAAAGGTAAGCAGATGGATGTGCAAATTGTCCTTTGGCAAATGTGTGTACTCTTACATGTAGGGATCGTATTGGAAAAATAAGTTGGAAGTTAAGACAAAGCAGCTCTGGTTTGAAATCTTCTCTTTGTTTCCTTGTACTTTATTTGTCCCCTGTATATTCCCTTAAGTGCATGAGCAAGTGGTGCTGTAATCCAAAGAAAAATGCCATCTCTGAATTAAATTCTTTGCTACTGGTGCCTAACTGAGCACCAAGATGTCATCCTGCTGTGTGTGTCTGTTTTACAGTAGTACTGTGAAAAAAAAGGCAAAGGGGAGGAGAGGCTAAAATGCCAGCATGTGAACAAACAGCAGCAGTCCTGGCAGGGACCTTGGATTTCAGTGCCACCAGCATCCTGGCTGGATCAGCCACGGTGTGGCCAGCAGGAGCAGCGAAGGGATCGTCCCCCTGCACTCAGTGCTGGTGGGGCCACACCTCAAACCCTGCGTTCAGTTTTGGGCCACTCACTCCAAGAAGGACATTGAGGGGCTGGAGCGTATCCAGAGAAGAGGATGGAGCTGGGGAAAGGGCTGGAGAACAGGGGTTCTGGGAGTGGCTGAGGGACCTGGGGTTGTTTAGCCTGGAGAAGAGGAGGCTGAGGGGAGACCTCATGGCTCTCTGCAGCTCCCTGAGAGGAGATTGTGGTGAGGTGGGTGCTGGTCTCTTCTCCCAAGGAACAAGTGACAGGATGAGAGGAAATAGTTTCGAGTTGCACTGAGGAGGTTTAGATTGGATATCAGGAAAAATCTCTTCACTGACAGTGGTGAAGCACTGGCAAAGACTGCTCAGAGAGGTGGTGGAGTCTCCATCTCTGGAGGGGTTAAAAAAGCCTGTGGCTGTGGCACTTTGGGACATGGTTTAGTAAGCACGGTGGGGTTCGGCTGATGGCTGGACTGGATGAGCGTAGAAGTTTCTTCCGACCTTAGTGCTTCCATAGTTGTATGATAGGGGCTGCATCAGCAGTGCTGTAACACAGGGCAAGAAAGTTATGTGAGGCAGTGCAGATGGGAAATATGTGTTTGAGCAGAGATCCCCAGCATGTGAGGCCCACTAGTTTCACCCTGCTCCAGCAGCTCCGTGGTGCTGCTGCACGGGGGCAGGAGGGGTCTCAGAACATGGGGGAGACCACAGTGCTGCACTGCCCACACGTGGGATCAGGGACACCAGTCAGTTATGTGACCCAGCAAAGGAAACCTCACATGCTGGGCAGCAGAAAGGCAGAATAGCATTATCAGATCCTGAGATTCAGCTGGAATTCAGCACAGGACTGGAACAGGTGTGCTTCCGGCAATCAGAGGGAGTCCTCAGTGAGGCTGGGTGAACCAAAGTGAACAGCAGCAACTCCTGATACGGAAAAGAGAGCTTTCATTCTATTTTTTCTACACTTTACCTTATCAAACACAGCAATGTAGAGCGAAAAACCAAACACATCCTTCAGTTTAGTTTTATCTGCTATAAACTGACAGATCTCTTTGGCAATGGAAGCAGAGTCTGCAGGAACAGTGATGCTTTGG
This sequence comes from Neomorphus geoffroyi, assembly GCA_033558235.1. Classification (NCBI taxonomy): domain Eukaryota; kingdom Metazoa; phylum Chordata; class Aves; order Cuculiformes; family Neomorphidae; genus Neomorphus; species Neomorphus geoffroyi. The sequence continues at coordinate 7,362,447 of JAUMJM010000012.1, read as the reverse complement.
CCATTCATCAGGGTGACGTTAAACATAATGGGTTTCTTCTGCTTTGTTGCCTGTAAGATAAAAGTTAAATGAGAGAAACAAATCATGGACAAACCTTACTTTTCTGTGAAGAATGAAGAAGGTTTAAGAGTTCCACATACTGTACACCCTAGTCAGCAATCTTTAAGTACATCTCCCACACCCACACAGTTTCGTCAATTGTGAGTCTTAAATATAAATTACATCCTTGGAGCAGCACCCGAATCAAGTTCCTTCCTCTCCACTGCTCAGGGGAGCTAATTATCGCATAACAGTGTGGACTGATAAGCTTTTTGTGAGCCCTGTTTGGCCTGATGACTTTTGGGTATGGCCTTACGTGCAACAGTGGAGACATGGCCTGCGGCAAGCGTTTTGCCCAGGGAGCTATATGTTAGGATTACTCAGATTTAGGAAAGAATTGTACTGAGGTCTTCACGTAAGGGATGTGGGTGGGTGTGCACAGGTGTGAGACTTCTAATCACTAGGCTGACATTTAAAGGAAGGGGGAGATTGATGTGGCCCTATCATATACACTTCCTCCCTCCATTTTCAAAGCATAAGCTCTGCTTAAGCCCTGGTTAGTTCTTTCCACAAACGACGGTAAGGGTTTCCCTCAGGAGCTGGTTCTGGCCTGTGGCTTTTGATTGTATACAGGTATCTCCTTGCAAATAATATGTTATAGCTCTTAAATTACATCTTCCACTGGACTTGGGTTAATAGAACAGCCAGAAGAGGTGTATCTAAGAAGCTGTGCAGACCAGGGCAGCTGGTCTTCAATCCCCTTGTGCAAGTGATTTCCATTATTGGACTCAGGAAGATATGTTAGCACAGGTTAGTAAATGCAACCCAGCACAAAATGTCACTGGTGGATATAATTAACCAAAAAGGGATTTGGTACCTGAAGTTCCAGCCAGCTCGGCGGTTCAGTCCGTGCTCCATTGACATATGTACGTCTCAGACGTTCAGCACAATATGGTGCATAGCCTGCAGGCCCATGGTGGATGAAATTCAACAGGTACTATATACACAGGGCATAAGAAAGAGTTAGGAAACCCTAATCCTCATCAGACACTAGGAATCTTCTGCAGCTGCTGGACTAGATTGAAGAGAGCACTTTGCTTACAGTTCACCAGAAACTGTTAAAGATTGGGGGTGGAATTTGTGTTTTGGAAAAAAGAGTTTGAGACACCAAGTTTTCCCTCATTCCGCAGAGCTTTTATTCCAAAGAGGAAGACTTGTGTCAGTCTGTTCGCTGTGTTTAGCTGTATGATGAATATTAGTGGAGACTTTATGCTTAAGATTAGGTTGCAGCAAGAGTTGATGTTTCCAACTGAAGAGTCTGAGGTCCCATGACATTTTGTATGAATCAAAGTGCTGGGAAGAGGGCTAATTGCAGGTTAGGTCTGCTGATTATGGCTTCTTTGAGTTTTACTAAGTTCTTGGCAATGTCAATAGTTGAAGTCCATGATTAAGATTGGAATTTGGAAGAGAAGGATTGGATAACCTGAGATTTTGAAATTTGTTGCCTGTTACCTTGGATGACGTGGTATAAGCAAGGACTTGTATTTATGTGTTTGTACGTAGGGCAAGCATGGGGCAGTCACACGGCTATTTTAACAATTAAGAATATTCCTATAGGTAGGGTATAGATTTAGGGAAAGAGAACTAGGGGAAGTCAGGTCTTCTGTGAATTTGGCATGGTTCATAGACTTTGGATTAAGCCAAAATATGTCTATAGCTCGGGTCTGGTTTGTTCCAAGTGGTGACCACTTGGCAGAATTTATGATTAGTTTAATCATCTGAGCTTGGGTGTCAATAAAGCGAGGGTGAAGATTCAGGGATATCTATGGATTCTGTTTGCCTATTTGCCCCTGAGCTCTAGGAGGAAGGCTGATGTCAAGAGGTAGCCACAGGTTGTGTTGTTTTGGGTTGATTTTTTTTTTTTTTCTGTGGTGAATTGGATTTATCATCCATTTAAATCTGGACATTAATGTATTTAAGAAAATTATGAAAAAGCCCAATTCTGTTGGATTTTGTAGGGCTTGGAGATGTAGAGTAAGAACTGGTAAAACATGGGGAATGATTCTGTACTGGACTCCTGAGCATATTTAATCACTAGGATTGTAATTGGAGACAGCTTTTAAATGTTGGGAAGGCAGAACTGGAGAGGATAAAATTCGCCAGATTCCTTGCAGATTACAGATCTAAATGAGAGCTGTGATGAACAACAGAACCTGACTTGTGTGGAATGCCATGAAAAAGAATTAAATGTGAGTACAACCATCATTTATTTAAGTTCCCAGCTAAGCATCTGAAATGAGGTAGTTTCTGCTAAAATCATCGCACAGGCTGCTATGGCAGCCAAACAATTTATGTGACTGTTTGTATCAAAACATCAAAATACACTAGAAACCAGGTCAGCTAAGGCATTTGAGCTGCTGTGGGAAAGGTTAGTAGTGTACCTTCACAAACGTGTCTGAAGGAGGAAAGCAACCAAGGCAAAGTGACAGCAGGATCCAGCCTCGAGCATAGCTGCTCCTGTTGCTGTTTTCAGTGAGTTGTTTGCAAATCTGGCAGTAAATCTCATCCCTGTAATAAAACATGTGAGAGCAACAGATAATGATTCACTGTCTGAACTGCCTTTGGCTGCATTTCCATTGCAAGCTTGGCACAATTGCAGCATGATGAGGTAGGTCTGAGCTAGGTTTAACCATGTTATCTAGGCTGCCGCCCATAATGTACTCCAGGAAATAACTGCCAAAGGCTTGAGATGTACTTAGTGCCCTTTGCACCCCTTCTTACTCAAGCAGTTCAGGTGCAATTCCCATACCTCCTGTGACAAGCAGGGTGGCTGTGCAGGGAGAAGAGCTGCTGGATCATTCAGCTGTGAAATGGTGTTGCTGTCCCCCCACATGGGGTAACTTGCTCTAAGCTCTCTACGGTACAGAGCTAGTGTCTCTTGGCTCTTGTCTATCTGCGCATATGTGGATTTTGGGATAAGGATAAGAGGACGCCCTGCTTAACTTTATATTTTTAGGAAATTTGGAGTGAGTCTTCAGGCAGGAATGGAGGAAAGGGTGCTTCCAAGAGAGCTTCTAGAAAGGGAAGTTGCGTGTGGCAAGGACACATGGAAACAGATACAAAAAAGCTGCATACAAAAACCCCTTGCTATTTAAAAATCATAAATATTCTGGACTCTTGGAACACACATTTGGAAAATCTGATGGGGGAGGACAAGATGTGGATGAGGTTTTTGCTCCCAGACAGTCCATATGATGAAACACAGGCTGAGGGAGTAGATGCTAAGCTTGTGACCATTATGATACATTCCTTGAAGGCAATTTTTGCCTGCTGAGGATCTGCTTCTCGGAGCATGTTGACTGAAACAAAACAAATATGTAGAGAGGAATACAGCCCATGACTGAGGTCATGGCAGGGCTTGTGCCTGTGGGCCTTGTTACAGGAAAGCATTGCGTAAGCTAAAGTGGGCTAAAATGGAGGCAAGAATTGGTGGGGTTAGGTCACAACCAACCGGCTTCTGTCTTATCCTTACACCTAAAGTCCAGCCTCACATCATTTGTGAGCAGAATTTCTTCCAGTTGCTGCTATACTCAGCAAGGCAGACCTTCATCGTCTCCGATTTGGGGATGTTGCTTGAGGGCTCAACAATAGTGTACTGGGAAACTGAGGTTATGAACAGCTCTCATTACATAGTGCACATTAAGGGAGGTGGGAGGTGTCCCTGCCCATAGTGGGGGTTGGAACTGGATGATATTTAAGGCCCCTTCCAACCCAAACCATTCTATGATTCTGTGATTAACTCCATATTTCTTACTCTTCCGAGCGTTTCTTCTCCTCCATACTAGGGCTGTGTTCAACCTCCAGGTATTTTTGGGCTACAGCACTGAGCTCTGCCCCACACGTACTTGTGGGGTGTTCAGAAAGCCATACATGGAGGAAGATGACCTACAATACGAGGTGAACACACCAGAAAAGACAGTAAGGGAGTCATTCTCTATCCCCTGTGATAATGGTGAACCATCCACCAAAAAGGCGTGTGGCCTACAGTCCCAGCTCTACGTGACCAGCTTGGGCTTTCAGTCAGGAATCCCCAAAGATAAATGTGAGACATTTCCAGCATTTGGGTGGAAGGGATGCCGGCTTTCCTTGATGCAGTGGGTGCCTGGCCCTAGAAAGGACATATCCTACCTGATGGCGGGGCGCAGAATTGCATTGCCGATAATGAAGTGCACTTTTTCTAGGTTGGACATAGGTCTCTCAGAGATTGAGCTGTCCTCCTGGAAAGCCTCTTCTCCACTTCTCAGCTGGTCTGTCACCTGAAAGAAACCAAGCAGAACCCCAGAGTGTTCTAGAAAACTTCCTTCTTACCAGGCAGCTCTCCCAGAAATGAGAGACATTTCTTCTCCATCCTTCTGGCTAAAACTCTTTCTGCTCAGCAAAGGAATAGTTAGGGAAAGGCTGTATTTCTCCCTGCCCAGCCCAAGCTAACTCATGAAATGCAGTGTTACAGCACTATTGTTACTGGCTAGGAGAACTTTCTTGTGCTCTCCTGTACAGCTGTATCACATGGTTCTCAGTCTGCTTTGGGCAAGCTCTTCTGTAATATCAACAATTCTCAGGGGTTCACTCTTCAGCAGGAAGGGAGGAAGTGAATCTCCTAGTTCCCACCTGGGAGGCTGCTGCCACACAACATCTGTCAGAAGGTGAAGACAGGGGGCCAGGCAAAAAGTCTTTAGGGAAGCAGTTTATTTCCACCTCTTACCTTCCCTGTCAACTTGGATGACCGTTTCAGCTTCAGGGAAGAGATGCCCTTGGAAATCTTGTTATCCTTCCTGTTTTCTCTCTACAACACACATTGCCATTATAAAAAATTAGTTTAATGCCCATCAAGAATGATTCATTAAGGAAGAAAAGATGCTCAAAAGGAGTTATTTTTGTTTTGTCTCCTCCTGCCAGAAGGAGCTGCAGTGTCCTTCCAGGACTGACAAGAACCCTTTTGCATTTCTGGCGTTTCAAGTACAGCAGCATGGAAGGGTTCCTTTGCTTTTTTTCACTCTTGGAGGAATAGCACAGAAACCCAGGAAAGCAAATTTAAATACAAACCTAGCCTGCTCCTCTCACCATATTTGGGCTGTCGTTTCTGAACTGGACTTGGTTTTTCCTGCCAAGTGTGTCATATATCTGTGTCATTACGGAGCTGCTCTTGGTGGTGGAGTTCTTGGCAAACATTGCTGGCTCCGGCAGGTCCCCCATGAACCTCAGGATGATAACCCACACAACTAGAGAAGCCTGTAGTGGCAGAAAGCACAGTCAGACATTGCCAAGAGAACCCATGGCCTCATGCTGTTTCTTCCTGCTTAGATAAGAGCATTTTCTTCCTTCACACAGTACAAGCAGTTAAAATTCTCCCCTCTTCCTGCCACTTACACCAGTTTACTTTCATCTCAAACAACATGACAACAACATTCATCACACTCTTGTGCTAAAGGAAGAGAATGCAGCTCTAGTGGGAATATCAGAATTGCTCTGTGGTTGCTGAGCCTCCACCATTCCCTGTCCTGGCACCTCGCAGGCATGCTGGGGCTGGAGTGAGGTGGAGAAACCTTGGCCAACCTGCACTCTGTATTTTTGCCACCTGGACCGAGAAACAGTGGAGCAAGCTCTTCCAGGAGCTCTCACGCCAAGTAACAATCAGGTTTTGGAATCCTCCATTTTGCAGTGCAGCTTAGCATCAAGAAAAACTCCCCTCCTCAATCCCACTATGGTTCAACAGGAAAGCTGGAGGCCTGGGCCCCCCCCTTCTGTCCAGACCAGCAACCCAAGCAGAGAGATAGGTGTGCTCCAGTGCTTCTCTCCAGCTTGTTTTTGACCCCAAAGAGTATCTGGGAGAAGTCAAAACAAGTCTCAGAGTTCCCTCTTTAGGCACACTAAAAGTGACCAGAGATCTTGTGTGGGGCAGGTATCTCTGTGAAGTGCCTGCCTGCAAAGTGCCAAAAAAATGCTGATGGGAACTACTGCTTTCACGCAAGTGCTTAGGACAGTCTGCTGGGCTCTAAAGGCTCTGGTTCCTAGAGCTGTGCCAGAGGCGGCAGGATCCCAAGGAGAAGGGGAGCTGGAGAAACCAGGGCTGTGGAGGGAGCAGGTTCAACAACAAGAAGGAGCAAGATACCAGGACGTTGTCCTTGTCATCATGGTAGAGCAGTGGGTGCCGCAGCTGTTTGCGGATATGGGTATGTGTAGATGACCCCTGGAAATACGTAGCTGCAAACTTTGGGAAGGTGAACTCTTCTAAGCCATCTGCTTCCTCTTCTAGCTCCACGCTCATGGGAACCATGTCCAGGTCCACCTCATCCAGCTTGTTAGGCTTTGTTTCCAAGTCCTGTGCAGAACATAAGAAAGAAGCATTTTTTCTTTCCCTGTACTCTGACATTCTTTTTTTATGTTCTTTTCTCTTTTTTTCTCTCTTTTTTTTTTTTATTCCTGGCCATAGGTCCTCCAAAATTTTGCTTTCCCACTGACCCCAAAGCCATTTTCAGCTACTACCAAGAGATCATCGGGACTCAGAACTTTTCCTTCTGAGATGCATCCATTCTACATGGCCTTCATGTCTTTGTAATCAGCAAGAACATTGCTGGTAAAAAATCCAGGTGCTATCTCATTGCTTACATCCTACAGTAACCCAGACCATTTTACTCTGCCTACTTCTCCCTACCCCATTTCATCCTCCACAGCTGTCAGGACTTTTGCTTTTAACAATGTGGGGTAACTTGAGTCACAAACTTCCAGCTTGTGTCAGCCAGAAAATCATTGAGAGCTCTGTCAGCAGACTATGTGGTTTCTGCCAAAATGCAGAGAATGGTACTAATTGGTGAAGGCTTTCTGGGCCAGAGAAACAAACGTGCAGTAGCTTTTAAAGACACATAGCCCCAAAACTACATTTGGGAGCTGACCTGTGAAAGCAGTTCCTGAAGAGACTGTCTGGATGACTAATTTGGGTGACATTTTTACTGCGCAGAAGCTCATTAAACAGAATTGATCACTGATGGAATTTCAACAAGGTCATTTGACTTACGCAGGGGATAAACATGACCCTTTACCAGTCTGCAGCACTGTACCTCAAAACCCAGAGGAGCCTGTCCTTCTTGGCCTCCAATCATAGCAGGTAAAAACCCAAAAATTTTGTCCACCATTTCTTGGTCACTGATAACATCGTAATTTGTTGGTTTATTGGCAAGAGCGTTCCTCCTTTGGCTTGCTTCTGCCTCCTCTCTCTCCAGACTATCCAGGTGTTCCTTTAAACACAGAAGTTGATTAGGCATGGTGGGAGTATCATTACGGTAGAACAACAGGGTGCGAGGTTTAAACACTATTACCAAGGTGTTATGACAGCGGGTTCCACCTCTGCTAGTGCAGTGCTGGAATGTTGCTGTGCTAAGCAGTCACAAAGACCTAGCACAGGGGTGTCAAACTCACAGCCCATGAGCCAAATCCGGCCCTACACCTTGTTTTATTCGGCCCGGCAGCTTGTTTCTACCCAGTGGCAGCGCCAAGCTCCTTGCCCCCACACTCCTGCCAGCGCTGGGCACGTGTGCAGCATGTGACGCGCATTATGCTGCAGGAGCAGGAGAACGGCAGGAGCTGGGAGTTTGACACCCCTGGGCTAGCACATCACCAGGAGGGCCTAGCTATTACAGCTGTCCTTACAGACTGTTGGCCTAATAGGAATGATGTGTAGTTTTTCAAGTACTGCATCACCAAGAGGATTGAATAATACAGGAAAAACACAGAATTCCTAACAGCAGAAACCCCACATTTGTTAACATTTTCAAATGTATTGTGTCAGGGGGCTGTAATAGAATCGTAGAATGGTTTGGATTGGAGGGGACCATGAAAGTCATCCAGTCCAATGCCCCTGCAGTGAGCAGGGACATTTTCAACTCAATCAGGTTGCTCAGAGCCCCATCCAACCTGACCTTGAATGTTTTCAGGGATGGGGCAGCCACCACCTCTCTGGGCAACCTGATCCAGTGATAGCATTGTGCACGTTTGGCTGAAGTGCGCTTTAGGCTCATATTGCAAACAAAAATGTTCATGTGTTTGCCTTGGCCCATTTCTAAATCATCCTTACAAATAGATTTACAACTATGTCTGCTTTTTACTGAAATATAGCTTATATGTTTAAGCAAGTCCGCAGGTGTGAGCTGGGCAAGCCATCCTGTTAGTCAAGGAACATGGAATTCAGTGTTGCTCCACCAATATACCTACCTTTTCTAACCTCAGAGCTTCTTCCCTTGCTTTCACTGGTCCAAGGACTTGGATGAGATGTTTCTCTTCTTCTAAGCGGATGTTCCTGGCTTCCAGCTTGCACTGGTTCTGTGGACAACAGGACCATTCTGTGACTGTTTCCACAACTGCCAAGACGGCTCCCTTCTGCCATTAACAAGCTGTCCACACCCAGGCTTCATTCTAACAAGAAGTCAGTTCTAGATTTGGCATTTTAGGGAACTGGCCTCAGGCAGAGCTCTGCACACTGGCTCTGTCCTGTTTGTACAGCATGACTGTGGAAAGCAAGTCACAGAAAGGCCTTCCACGCTCTATGGACAGCTGAGGTAGTACGTGCAGGTTTTCCTCTGGCAGTGCAAGCCAAGACACACTGCGTGAGGATTCCCTCGGGAATATCAGGCCTTGCTGTAGACATTGATCTTCCCTTGCAGCAATGATTGATACATGTACGCATCTTATACTGTCTCCTCCTTTCTGTCAAAAACCTTTTGGCTCTGTCAGTGAATTTTGAATCCATGATAATGAACACAGAAAGCAAATGTAAACAAGATCATTCTGCTTAAAACTCCATTTCCATACTTAACAAGAGTTCAAAATAAAATATCCCACAGTAAATATCCACATCCAGTGCCATGCTATGTCAGTGCTTCCTGGTCCTTCAATCTGGGTCAGAACCTCATAGAATCAACATGTTCACAAGGTGTCTGTGAGCATACCTCCCTCTTCATCCTCTGGTAGATTTGGCGAGCAAACATGCCCCTTGCATATGCCTGTATAACACAGACAGCTTTCTTCTGCTCTGCTATCTTTTGACGCATTAGATAACCACGGCACATGGCTTGGAGCCTGATGATGTGAGCCCGGGTTGCTTCGTACTTTTTAGCAAGCTGCCGGCTGCGGTAGAGGGCCTGCAGGCGTCCGAAACCCAGCATAACCTGGAGGAGGTGGGGAAAAAAGAAGTGATTATTGTTGAGAGCTATTGAGACTGGAAGTAAATTGGGATTTGTAGAAGATAACAACATTCATTAACCGGATAAAGACACTGGAATGGGCTAATGCGATACTGACCTTTAGACTTTATTTTCTGCTAGCAATGGGCTTTTAAAACTAGATGTATAGAGAGTTCTTTTGGGGAGCTGTTCTAGGGAGTGGCTTCAGGAAGGGGCAATGATAGCCTGGGATTATGGCAAGGGAAGGAAGACAACAGAAATGAGGCCAAGTGAATAGGAAAAGAAGTGGCATGTCCTTGGAGAGATGGGTGTGACAATCCCAAGAGAGGGTGTGCAGGAGAACAGCCTGGCTCTTCAGGCAGGAATTGCATCACTGATGCAGAATAAAACATGTTTCTGACCAAAACTGACAGTTTCTCCTCCTACCCATTATGAACGGGATGTAAGGGATATGTTAATAATAAACCTTGATACACAAAGCCACAATATGTGAGTGTCTCCAATGTGTTGTAGTTTTCCTCACTTGGAAACCTCACCATTAGAGATCAGCAATATACTTAATAGCGTGAGATTGAGATAATGATTTTTCTGGTAATTTTTTACAGTTTCCCAGTTTTCCCATGGCAGTTATGGAAGACACTTTGCTCATGGCATGGTGGTGATGGATGAATGCTAGCCTTGGACTCCTGACTAGAAATGTGGGATCAGGCATACGTTGGGTTGCTGGAGCCAGGCCTGTCAGAGGTTAGTTGGGTTATTGTTTCACCAGAATGCAGAAACATCACAGGGTCAGCAAGCCCTCAGAGGTCCCAGAGCCCTCCTTGAGCCCTCCTTGGACTTTACACCCTGCCATCTTGCCTCTCCTCCTCTCAGTTGTGAATATCTTCAGTCCTAGTACTCTACTCTGTCTGTCAGGGCACAGTATATAAAAACACACACACAAATCTATATATGTGTTTATATATATATATACATGTATTAAAAATATGTATTTATATATATACACATGCATCTTACCATTCTGAAATCCTTTCGGCAGCAGTAGCCTCGCCATGCTGACTGAATGGCTACAGCAGACTTCCTCTGTTTCAGAAACTGCTTCCTAAGCAGACAGACAGGTGAGGTGACAATAGGTTATTTCTGCTGCTTCTTATGATAATAGTGAAGAGTAAGGTGGCATTTTTGTTTCCTTTTATGCAATGACTACAGTCTGATCTCAACCTTGTTTGCTGTCTAGGAACTGTAGAGCCAGGAAAGCTATTGTTAAACTAACCATGTGAATTACTAGTAGAAATCTTTCCAGAGCAAGTAAGCTCAGTGAGGACTCTTCTTCCTGCTTCTAAGTAGCCCAAGAAAATGTTGCAGCAGAAAGGTTATTCTGGTCAGATACTTTTGTATCACGTGCTTCAAAATTATCTGTACTCAAACATTTTATCTGCTTCAATGTTCTCCATGCTTATGGAAAGGCCAGAATAGGCTGTTTTGCCTGATCTTTTCTGTAAATAAAAGCCTTAGGTGGTTTCACCTAGGCTCAGCCCATTCCACAAGTGAAGCAGCACCATGAATCAGTTGAGCTCATGAAGCATTTTCCTATTTGCTTTGCTATCCATTTGCTAGTAGAAAGGGTGAGATAGAAGTATTGCTTATCCTCCTTGGTACCTCCAAGCTGACTTTGCCCTTAATGCTGCAAAAATACTCAGAGAAACTGCAGACCAAATTCATTGCTGTTGCAGAAATGCTCTGTAAGAACTGAAAAGCCCTTGCACCAAAGCTGGGTAAGTTAAACTCCCCCATTTGATGACCACTTGCTCCCCAGTGTCCTAACTGCCAGGACCAAGAGCCCATTGGAGGAAGGTGGGAAAAGCTGTCCCACTGTGGCTGTCAGAACTGCCATGTAACTCTGATGGTTTAAAAATTAAAGTGAGGTCAGGCTTATAGAGGGAGGTGATACTCTGTTAGATAGCAGGCAGAGTCTGAAAAAAAGGGGGATGGTTTGGGGCGTTTGTCATGTTTTGTAGTTCGTGCTTCTCTGCCATCAAGACTATTTCTAAACTGAACCAGGATTCAGTCCTAAATCATGGTTCTGGTTGGAGGATACAAGGTTAATAAGTAAAAATCATGAAGTAAAGAATTTAATGGGGACAAATATTTACTTGGCAGTGACTAAATTTTACTTCTGAAGATATATCAAACTATATCAGACAAAACGCAAGCAATGTGTGTCTTTGGCAAAGAGAAGGTCTGGTTAGTTTCTGTCTGATTCTCTTCTATGTCTTGTATAGAAGAAGCATCCTGAAAAAGAGATCCTTCTAGCTCTGAGAAGGACACAGATTCCATGGCGACTTCCTGCTTTCCAAATATCTACTCTTTACTAGAAATATTAAGTACAAATCCTCCTCCCAGCCCTTCCTCTTCGTACAAGTTGCATGTGCCACAGCCCTGTGTTTTGAAAAGCATCCCAAAAATAAAGAAACTGAGCCAGAATAAATCACAGAATCATAGAACCATAGAATGGTTTGTGTTGGAAGGCACCTTAGAGCCCATCCAGTTCCAACATCCCTGTCATGGGCAGGGACACCTCCCACAGGGTCAGGGTGCTCAAAGCCCCATCCAACCTGGCCTTGAACACCTCCAGGGAGGGGGCAGCCACAGCTTCCCTGGACAACCTGTGCCAGGGCCTCCCCACCTTCATTGTGAAGAATTCCCTCCTACTGTCTAATCTAAATCCCTTCCAATTTAAAGCAGTTCCCCCTTGTTCTGTCACTACCTGCCCTTATAAAAAGTCCCTCCCCAGCTTTCCTCTAGTCCCCTTCAGGTACTGGAGCAAAATCTGCACAGATGCACCGTGCACTGTTACATGACGAGCACTGAATTTAGGGCTAGTGGAAGGTACAGATAGGTCCATTTCATACTCAAAAATACTTCGTATTGTGAATTGTACCACAAAGATTCAAACCAAAGCAAATTCCCTTCTGTGAGATCACTGACCTGTCCTTCAATCCTCTCATCACCTTCTGGATAAGAAGAACCTTATCTGTGAGTACACTTTGGCGTTGCAGCTCCAATACTGTGTCGTGATGATCCTGTTAAAAGAAAGTGTGATTATGCCAGGTGAGCAGACACCCCCACATCTTCTGAAAACTGGACACATTGTCTGAAAGAGGCCTCAAATCAGCATGATGTAGTGTGATCAAAATGCATCTGTGGAACTGCAGTAGGCAGAGTGCATACCACCTGTCTGGCCGTAGCCATAAACTAGAAGGGAATCTGCCTGCACTAAGACTGTTTTTACCTGGGAGAAGGCTACAGACAAGGAAGTCCTCTGCAACTCTTTGCTGGTATCCAGTTCTTTTTTATGCTCATGGGTGGAGTGCTTAAGGCACTGTGCTATTTTAGTTGCAACACTGGAGCACAGGAACAGGATCAGGCTCCTCTGCACCAAGCTGTGTCATTAAATTGCTTGGCCTTCAGGAACAATGATCCAGCCTCAGATTCAATAAAGAGTTCGTAAGAGAATCCAGTCCCTCTGGGTCACAACTCTTGCACAAGCAGGTCAAGCTATACTGTGAAGTACCCAGTTCTTCAGGAGAAGGGACAATAAACTGGCCTTTCTACTTACTTTAAGGAAAATCTTGGTCTTTCCAGCTTGCCAGCTTCCATCCTTTCCCAGCACTGCTTCAGAGATGCTGATACAGCTCTGTCGAGTATTGTTCTTCATCTGATGTGCAAAAGCATTGTCATGTTATGGCTTGGTTGGAAACATAGCACACTATGTAAGGATCTATTGCCCTGCATTTCAAAGGGCAAAGAACAGAAACAGATGAGGTCTTACAGACCTCTGGGCTGACAGTATAATGAATTAAAATGGTTCAGCTCAAATGGTCAAGAAAAGGAGGAACACGAGCGCATCGCCAAGCATTCCAGAGTTTAAGTGCGAGGAAGATGTTAGAGACCTCAGAAGAGTGTGATTACAGAAAAGAAACATCTGAGAGCAATGAGAATGCCCTCCTGCCTGGGATGTCTGTGTGGAGCAGGTCAAGGATAGCTGGACCTAAAAGCACGTCTACCATTTCAGCTAAGGTCCCAGTGAGTATGTAGGTATTTAGCTGCAGTTACTGTGGTGACAGCTCTCCTCATAAGGAGGAGTTATATTTGCCTTAGACCAGATTTGTGCTAACACACCTGCTCTCGAAGAGACCATGGTAGAAGAACTCTGTATCTCTCAAAGAACTCCTCAAAGCTGTAGCGAATTGGGTAGCCGGCTTTCCTGATATGGATGGTCTCCATCATCCCTGAATATCGCAGCTGTTTGATACACAGCTCCCGGTCGAATAACTGAAAGGGAAAGAAGACAAGGAGGAGACTTAGCTCTGAAAGAAGCCACACATGCAGCATTCCTCAGAACATATCTATTAACCTCTGCCCTCAGAGTGCCTGCAAAATGGCCTACTATGCTTTTTTAAATTGCACTTTCTTTAGTGCCCTAAATTAATTCATTACAGGCATAAACAAGTTACCCCAAAGGGTCTTCACATTTGTGTTTCTGGGCAGTGGAAATAGTCCATTAGCTTCAGTCTGGCTTTAGCAACTGTTTTCAACTCTATAACTGCAACTTCATATGAACACTAAATTGTTCATATAATTTTGCAGGTTCGAATAACCTCAGTAGCAAGTGAGGCCCTTTGGGCTTAGCCATGCAAAACAGCATGAGTGCGGCTACTTTCTTGTAATGCAGATTAGAAATAGGCTCACTAAGCCACATGAAGCACTTAAAAAATTATTAAGTCACTTGACAAACAGCATACAAGGTTTTAATGTAGACCTGGGTTGTGATCTCTTGAATTCCAGCCAAGTGTCTTCACGACAAACTTGCTTCTCTTCTCCTGTAGGGTCAAATTAAGCCATATCACCCCTCTCAAACACCAACAGTTCTCCTATTTTCCATCAGGCTATTTCACAGTATGACCATTGTTGAATCCTGCTTTTTTTTTTGGTCTCCCTGTTGAGGGTCTAGAAACTCTCCAATTCTGTCTTTATCTTTACAAACAAGGCTTTTACATCTCCTCCCAGGAATACAGCCATGTGCTTTTTGCCATCTGTTACTCTATGATGCTTTTAGAGATGCTTTTGTAAATTAACAATGCTATATCCTACCACCCTTTTTATTCTTGTAGTAGCCTGTTTTGACGGTTTAGCCCCAACCTGGCTAAACAAAAACATCTCTAAAAGCTCTTCTTGGCTGAAGTATAAATACACAGCAACCGACAGCTTTTTCTCGTTAAAACATTTACTGAAGACAAGACCTTATATTGCTAAAACATTACCAGTGGTTTCTTGTAGTCATTCGGTTTGATGCAGCGGATGAAGTATGGCTGGCACTGCTCAAGGATTTTCATTAGTTTTTCCAGGGATTGCTTGAACTGTCCTCCCAGCGTAGAGAGCCGTTTGGTGGTATCTGTGCCCTGGGAAGAGTAAGCACATGCTGACTGCTGCATCACTCCCTGGCAGAGTGCCAGTTGATAATTCTCTGTATTTTTGCACCCTATAACAGTATCACACAACTACCAGGAAATTTGCCTACATGGGAGCTAAATCTGCCATCTTTATCTTACTGATTTGGGGTTATTCTTGCAAAGAAACCCTACTGAGCTCCTTCACCTGCTTTTGCACTGAGTTCTAGCAGTGGGCAAAGCTGTGGTAGAACGAATTCCACCCTTAGAAGCCCACAGAGGCCTGTCTCTTCCAGCCAAGGCTGTGTTTAGTGTAGGGCCTGGGTGCCAAGTTGTTATTCATGGTGAGAAACAGCCAGTCCCAAAGCAATAATAACTTCCAGGCCAGACGTTTTGCTGCCATCTCATAGCTGACTAGGAATGCTGAAGATCCAGAACAGCTCATTCCTTAGTGATTAGGCTGACTTGCTCATTAATACTACAGTGAGCAGTGAAAAGGCAAGCTTTTGCTGAAGGATAAGGTAAGAGCTGCTCTGTTTATGGCTGCGTGTTTTCTGTCTCATTGCTCCCGGGCTGAATTTTGTTCCCGGTTGCAGTAGTGTAACCCCAGAGGGATGGCACCTGGCTGCAGCTCCTGACTTCCCCAGCTTCTCTGAAAGCAGAGTTCCACCAATGTCTTTTTGATACAGATCATCACAATAGGCCTAAGCTTCACCTCCTACTATGCTTTAAGGGCACCTTAAATTGCAGTGACAAAAGTCCAGATTCCAATTAATATAAGGACTCCACTGGCCTTTTACATCCTGGAATGGAGCTCACCATCATAGCACAATACAGCTACCCGTTTTTTGGGGGGTTATGGCGAGTTGTCGGGGTTTGGGCTTTTTTTTCTGAGTAAATAATTTGAGGTCCAGAGGGTCCTCTCGCTTTCATGGCCTTTACGGTCCCTCATTCTGCTGGTTCTTAGGTTCAAAGTGCCCTTTCCGACACCGAAGTTGCCACCTTCTGCTTTAGCTACAGGGCAATGCTGCCCTCCAGCGAGCAAACACTCACACCTGTGGAAAACATCTTGGGAATGTCTCCTAGCAGCTCTGGTGCATCTCAGGGCTAGCAAGCATCCATTTGAAGTAGATATGGTAGCAGCATATACATGTTTAAACTGTATAAGAGTTAAAAAAAATTTGCTTTCCAGATCTTGGAGGTCTTTCTGCTGTACCAGTAAATCAGTGGGGTGGCCACGCTAGTCTGAAGCTGATGCCCTTATGATCTCACACATATAGCATTGTTAAAGCTGAATTTGTTGTTGAGATGGTCGTGACTTTTCTTCCCTGGTGAGCCAGGAGAGCCATTCTGAGACCTCAGGACAGCACTTCACTTCTGACACTTAATTTGCTGTTCTTTTCTATAGCCTGCTGCTTTGGCTTCCCAACAGTGGCCCAAATTATTTGAAATCAATAGGGGTATTTCAGCTAACTTCTGTGCGTTTTGAAATGGGCAGTAGCCCACATTTAGTATCTCCTTTCTTGACATACTGCTACACTTCCTAAATGTAAAGAAAGGAGTTTTTCTTCCAATATACAACATTATTTATTGAGAAAAAAACCCCATTAGAGCAATGTAGATAGACCTGATACTTAATCTGAAGGCATTCATAACATTTAAGAGATGCTAAGCCAGTTCTCTGTTGCTGCTTGTACCACTTCTGACATTCTTCTCCCCCAGGATGTTTACCTGTCCATGGCCAGATGTTCTGGACAGCAGAAAGCCACATTGAGATAGAGACTGAGGAAGAAAGAACATGATCAGAAAACAGTGCCAGGAGAACAGACAGATAACAGGTAGGATAGCAAGCTGGCTGTTCTGTATCCTGACCAGAAAACACAAAGATACAAACATTAAAAGCAGAAATACCTTCACACCATGCTGACGCTGCACAGGTAAATACTCAGAAATTAAAGTATGTGAACGTAGAGCAGCGCAGAGAACTTGAACTCTGCCCCATGCTGTTTCCAGTCCACTGTGCTTTACAACCTCATTTTCACTAGGCAGAGGACAAGGCTCCATACACCACTGGGCACAGACTTTTCTGTCATACTTAGCCATCATTAACTTTCCCACAAGGCCTCTGGGCCAGGAGGGAGAGCTAAAGCTGCAGCAATATGCGGGGCAGTGAGACTGTGTCTATAGGTGTCACTGGGAACAGGAGACAAGGTGCCTTTCTGTGACAGCACAGCTATTTGCTCCATTGTGCTGGCCTGTCAGCCCTCTGCAAAAAGGCCAGGACCCTCCTGCCCATCGCCCAGTCAGAGCCCTTGGTGTTATGGTCCCAGCAGGCTCACGATGTGTGCACTGTCACAGCAGTTTAGCTGCTGGGTTCTGGACAGGTACTGTCTTTGCAGAGGGGTCTCTGGCTGGTGCCTTCTTCCATTCCAATGAACCTTTTCAACTGATAATTTTTTCCTCCTGATAATTTACACCCATCCCAGTGATGTGGATGCAGAGTGGATGCCTGGCAGAAACAAAGCAACCCCATCCAGTTAATGACAACATGTGAGGAGGCAGCACAACTCAAGCTTCTGTGACAGCCTGCAGGCAGGGCTGCACAGTCCAGGGATGCAGTCCTGGGAGACAGGACTGACATTACACTTGTTCACAGCATGACACCCGACCCTGGCTTTTCCTACAGACTCCTTTGCAGAAATGAGTTGAATGAAAGGGACAGGGATTTGCAGAGGCAAAACAAAGAGGAGCTTAAGAACAGCCAGAGCCTTATGGAAAGGAGGAGAAATGAGTTATTTCTGCAACTCAGTGCCAGTAAGCCAACCTTGTAGGTCTGGTCAGCTCCAAGATGCCGGATGGTCCCACGTCCCAGAGTAGGTGGGATTGTTTCCACCTGGAAAATCTCTTTCAGGAATTTGTTTTTGGAAGAATGAACCACTTGCATTACATTAGCACTCAGCGTGTCCCGATTTTTCTCCAGGAAATCTATATGATGGAAACAAAATCAGTTTGTCACCTCTGCAGTCTGCTGGCTCTAGCTCCACCCTGTCTAGCTAAAACCCACTTCGTTTACAGTAACTTGCAGATTAGTTTAGAGTAATCCTCCTGACCTCCTGATCTGACTTTAGATCAACATTACCCTGGAGTGCTATACATCCAGGGCAGGTCTTGCCCTTCTCTTCACCCTCTGTATCCAGGCTTACCTTTTGATTCATAAAAGACAATCCCAGCAAAGTGATTGATGCCAAACTTGGTGTCATGGACACTCTTAGGTGGGATGTAGACATTACTTTTGCCATGAAGGGAATTGATTTTGACAAGCATGGTGGCATCTGTGCCCTAGAAATAAATGCAGGCAAAAAAAGGACCATTAAGCAGATTCGCTCCAGCACTGACCTAAGCTCAATAAGCAAATAGAAGTGGTGCTCAGAGATAACAAAAGCTCAGATTCTTCCCCTTATTTGTTTAATAGATCTGGGTGAAAATAGTGCCAGAGGTGTCTTCCCTTTTACAAAGACATTTCTCTCAAGCATCAGGACAGAACACACCACCGGAGCATAAGGCCTGGTATTTTAGGACTGGGCAGAAGCCAACATAACATTACCAGCCTCACCAGGTGTGCTGAGAATTTCCCAAATCTTTAGACCTCACAAGCGGAGCCCCTCCCCAACCTTCCCATGTCAGCCATGCTCTGCAGGGTGCATGCTGCTTCTCCCAGGCAGGCACAGTTCTTTCACTCCCCAACTGGTGAAAGACACAGAGATCCCTGGAAGAAGGCTGCTCTGAGCAGATACCAGTCAGCATTCCCGGACCATGACTTCCACTGGCAGGTAGCTGGGTGCTTCTCTTCAAGGGGTGCCATCACAATATCATTCCCTTGTGGAGCATGTGGGGCTTGCTTTTCTGGACAAGCTCACATTACCATCTGATTCCTGTACCAGCACTCCTCCTTAACCTCATCATGCTCTGGATACTGAAAAAGCTCTGCAGACATGTCTGAGAACAGGGATGTCTGCTACTGTCATCTCTGCCCTTCTGATCAAGATGCCTGGCCTTTGCAGAATAACATTTTCTAACAACAGTGACATTGCTCAACTAGGTCTGTCATCTAGGAGAAGAAAGAGCAAGCTGCAGCCTAGACCAATAGCACAACAATACTCAAACAGTATTTGAATTCCAAGATTTCCTAAGAAGCCCTTGGAAAATGAGTTGGTCTCCTTCCTTCTCTGTCTGGAACAGCAAGGTCCCAGGCAAAACAGCAGAGAGTGAAGCATCTATATAGTGAGCTAATATACAAGGAACATCCCTGGGGAGAAGATATGGCCTCTCACAATGTATCTGAAAGCCACCTTTGCACTTTTCTGTGTGTAAAGCCAAGTGTTACCTGGGAACCATATGCAAAGACAGGCATTACAGGTGAAACCAGAAATTTACCTTTGGGAACTTGCTCTCTTCATCAATGAGGGAGATGATATTCATAGGCTTAAGTGCAATGACTTCCAGAGCTTGGCGGTTATCAGTGAAGTCAATGTGATTCCAGGCAATGTTCTCCGCAAGGTATTCCTCTTGCTCCAGCTTGAAGACATGGCGCACGAAGAACTGCTGGAGGTGCTCATTGGCAATGTTAATGCAGAGCTGCTCAAAGCTGGAGGGGGACAAGGTGGCAACTCATGGTCATCTTTGGCCAGTGCTGCACTGCTCTGTGGTGTCCGTTTATTCTCTGTATTAAAAACCTATTGAGATATACTACTGCTACATTCCACAGTGTTAATGATCACCACCACTGCACGCTGCTCATCTTAGCAATACCAGGAATGCATCTTCTGCTCTGATAAAGACAGGCAGAAATGAGCCAACTGATGACTTAGAGTTGCTGAGGAAACAAGGAAAGATCTTCTAAGTATTTCAAGAAACTCTGTGAAAACAGCTGGACTGGACGAGTGTGTGATGGTGCAGATAATTGCACGCTGTGTGTGCCTGTGGAGGGCTCATCACAGGGAGGCCCCATGTGGATTGCAGCCTTTGGGAATAGCATAAAATAATAGGAGAGAACACAGAAGACAGAAGATTGGCTGAACAAATCCTAGACCGTGTTCCAAAAGGTAGTAAAGAATATTATCTTGTTGAAAGCAAGCAAAATGGATCAGCTGAAATGGATTAGAAAAGACTGCAGAATATGTGCTGGTGGTTTGTGGACAACTGATGGGATGGTATCGCAAAACTGGGAGAACTGCCCCTTGAGAGAAGGACAAACGAAATAGTGCTCTCGGACTGAAACCACCAGCAGGAGAAGTAGCAGTGGGACCAGGATATACTGACCAGGTATTTTGCTGATGTGTACTTAAGAACAGAGAACTGAAGCAGCCTCCAAAAAGGGACAGGAGAATACTAAGCAAGATGGAAGCATGAGCTGAAATGGGAAGCACAGCACAGCCTCCTCTGTACTACATGCAAAATGTATCCCAAGAGACATCATAAAAATGCCATGGACCAAGAAAGTTTGGTACAGAGACACAGGATGTACTACCTCCTTTCCCAGTGGCTGCCTGCTCATAGCAGCTTCATAGTCATCTCCTCTAAGAAAATCCCTGAGGTTTTGGAACAGACATGTGCAATGGCTGCACCAAAATGAAGGCTGGGGGAAGAGGCAGAAGTATGACCAAGACTGAAGAAAAATGGAATCAGTGCATGGTCATAATTGGGAAAATTCAGTGATGGAAATTTCACTGCTTTTCTGAGAATCAGGAAGATAATGCAAAAGTATTTGTCTGTTTTTTCATGCTTTCTCTTTACATCAGCTGCTTTTCAGTCTCCTGGTGGAAATGAATCTGGAGCCTCCTACCTGTTGTTGCTGAAGTTTTCAAATCCAAAAATGTCCAACAGCCCAATGGACTGACGTCTGTTTTTAGGTTTCTGAGAAGTTGGGTTGAAAATGGCTGAGTTGATCTTATTCACTATCCACAGGAAGATACGCCCATAAATACCCTGAGAAAACAATTAAAGAAGAATTTGGGCCCATCATCACAGTTTTTGGACATAGCTTACCGCTTGCTATCGTGCTGCTACAGTGCTGTCAAACCATGCTTGAAAACTGTGAGGGACTGGAGCCCTCTGGGTGAATCTTTGCCACATAGAGCTCCTCAACCAGTAAGACTGCCAGCTCTGAAAGCATCCCCGATCTTTAAACAGAGAAGATGTGAGCAGCAGTACCTTCACAAAGGCATCCCTCCCATCTGCAGCTTGAACTATGTTCAGAGGCCTGGACACACTTTCTCCTCGGACAATGATGGAGAGGTTTGTGAGGCTGTTCTGAAGTTCACTGGAGTCCACCTAGAGGAACAGTCATGGCAACCTGATCATTCCAGGTGGAATGAAGATCCAGCAAAGTCTATCTCATGAAGAGGGCCATGACAAACTGCCTGCCCAGCAGCATTCACTGGTGGCCTGCTGTCCCAGTTCAAGTTCTAGCTTGGCGCAACAGCATCACTTAAGTGTTAGCAGGAAGCAAGGGAGCATGCCCGTGGTGTGTGCATCCACACATAAACACTCCACAGAGACACACTTTGCCAGTGTGCTCAGAGAGCGAGGGTGAAGGGCAGAACTAGTAGGAGAAGGTGAGTGTCCATTACCTCAAGCAATTTGGTTGCGATTGAAAAGTGTGGTGAGTCCATCACATCAGAGCAGTCCAAGTTGTCATATACAGCCGCTACAATGAGGAAACAGTCAGTCTCAGGGTGAATCATTTCAGGGGTGGGGCTGTGCTGTTATTGCAGCCATATTTCTGTAACCCTGTAGCTCCAGGAATGTGGCAAAGCAGAAGGTTCCCTTTTGAAACTCCCAGGTTTGATGATTTTACTGAGGAGGGTCCTGATTTCACTTGGGAATCCTGGGAGGTACAGGGCCCTCAGAACTCCAGAACATCAGGCTAAAAATACAGCAAAACTGACAAGGTTATTTATTTTAAATAGCAGCTACTGGGGATCTGGGGAAGTGGTACTTAACTTCAAAAAATGTGTTTCTGAAAGTATTTTTTTCTGTGTATCTAGCTTGTAGGAAATTTTACCTACAAGAAAGCTTGGGAGGGACTTTTTACAAAGGCAAGTAGTGACAGAACGAGGGGAAACAGCTTTAAATTGGAAGGGGGAAAATTTAGGTTAGACATTAAGAAGAAATTCTTCAGAATGCAGATGGTGAGGCCCTGGCACAGGTTGTCCGGGGAAGCTATGGATGCCCCTCCCTGGAGGTGTTCAAGGCCCGGTTGGATGGGGCCTTCAGCAGCCTGGGCTGGTAGGAGGTGTCCCTGCCCATGGCAGGGGGATTGGAATGGGATGGGCTTTCGGGTCCCTTCCAACCCAAACCATTCTGTGATTCTATGAAATTTAGACAACAAAAGGGAACGAGGGAAATTCCTCATTTTAGCAGCCAGTGTTACTCCAAAGAATCCACCTGGCATCACTGTATTGGACCCTCTGTATCACGAAGTGAACAGGAATCCTTTTCTAAACCGTGAGAGCTTCTGGCATCCCACTGGCGGGTGTCTCAGACTGTGCCTATGCCATATCAGAAGCGCCCTTACGCAGATCAGTGTTCACCAAACCCAGTCAGGAGAATGACTGCAATCATCTCCACAGGAAGCATCACTTAATTGCCCCTGTGTCCTCTGGCTTGTAGCACAACAATCAACAAATGTAACATGGCGTTATATTGTCTGTTGTTTCAATTTGTGTGATGAGGTCCTATTTATAACCATGGAAACCTGACGGCATGACAAAACAATAATAAGGTGATGTTTTCCTAAACACTAGGCAGTGAAGCCATGAATCAGAATTACATGGTGCTTATCTGCCTGCGCTCCAACCCTGTCCACCCAGAGAAGCACAACCTAATCTATACAGATGGAGGCGGTAGCATCATTAGGTCATTACCATTGAGTGTGAGAAAAGGTCAAGCACAGACAATGCTGAGTTTACCTTCGAACTCCACATTCCCCAGGTGCAGGATTGCAGCCAGCAGCTTGCTGATGTCCCAGTGTTCAGAATCTGAAAACATGAGGATCTTCATAGCCGAGCGGATGTGGGCATAATCCTTCGCATCGTTCCGGCCATCGCAGGACATGCAGTTACCCTGCAAGACACCACACCCACAGGTAAGGAAAATCCCCCCAGTACTGACACAAGGAAGAAAGGACCTGCAGACTGACAAACCTTGTACACAATGTGGATACCCTGTGAGCCACTTGCCACAAGGTAAAAACGTATTTAGACACTCCGTATGCTCTTCCCACAGCTGTGTCTTCACTAATCTCTGTCCTCAAGAAGAATGCATTATCAGAGAGCTAAATTATGCATTACTCCAGGGCTTCAGCCTGAATCCTGGGGAAGCCAAAAGGGGAAGCTTAGGGGAGGCCTGCTCTGGAGCAGGACAGGAAACTTTGACACGGCTACCTGCACTTATAAGGCCATGCTTGTTTCTTTGGTTTCCTCTCTCTACCTTATCAATAGGCAATTACGAGCCCTAATCCCAAGTAAAAATGAGTAGGATTGGATCAGTAGTGGAAAGCAAATCTCAAAATAAGAATATTAGGATATAGTGCATGGGTGTCAAACTCACAGCCCGTGGGCTGAATCCAGCCCTCCACCTTATTTTATCCAGCTCACCACTGTGTTTCTAGCCGGTGGCAGCACCAATCTTCGTGCCCCTACACTCCTGCCAGCACTGGGCACATGTGCAGGGTGTGACACACGTTACACTTGCAGGAGTGGGAGCACGGTGGGAGCTGTGAGTTTGACACTACTGATATAGTGGAAAGCAGATGGAAGTTTCCAAGGGAGCATCAGAATAACCTTCAACAAAGCCTGCAAAGTGGGTCCCTGAGATGCTGCCCCGATAGAAACTATTTTCAGCCCTAACAGAGATGGGAAAATGCCTGTTTATCCCTGCTATTACTTACGCTATTGTGTGATGATTACAAAAGTGAGGTATTCCTAGACATTTCTGTTTACAGCAGGTAAACATGCCAGCTTGTGCCAACAGCTAACCTGAACAAAACCATGGATATGTTCTCCTTTAATCTAATCCTCCTATCTTGGTATTATACCGTCCTACTGCTGACCCAGGGAACTTTTTATGGAACAGCCAGTGTGTGAATTGCACTTATCAGCTCTTGCTGCAAGATCACTGCTATTTTGAAAATATTACCTTTGAGAAATACCCCAGCAACTTCAATGGTTTTACTTTTGAGACTCCAGAAACAGCTTTATAGGCTTGATTTAATTTCCTCTGAGACTAGATGCCAAGCTCCCATTAGCTTCATCAGAGGCAGAACTTTGCCCTTTTTTGCCACAGCTGTAGAACAGCCCAACTCCAACTAGGTGACATATTTAATATGAGGTATCTGCACAGGCTAAAACCCAGGATATTCACCATGGCTTTCATGCCCCAAACCAACCAATTAGCTATTTTCAAAAATCTCACTATGAACATCCCACTCCTGCCACTATGGCAATATAAATCTGGGCAGGTACATTAACATAGCTGCTGGAGGAGAGATTGAATGCCAGCTTCCTGCATTAGGTGTATAATATTTATCAGATATAAGGAGTAGGCTTCTTGGCACTCTTTCTGCTCATTCATTTTCCCCTAAGGCATATATACCTGATTAGTAATCTCTCTTGGATGAAATCACTTGCATTCATCTGAAATCTGAGTGCCTGTGAAAATGGGGGATATTTCCCACCTGCTTTAAGATATCCTTTGTGTCTCATAGAATCTTAGAATATCCTGAGTTGGAAGGGACCCACAAGGATCATCGAGTCCAATTCCTGTCCCTGCACAAGACAACCCCAACATTCACACCATGTGTCTGAGGGTTTTGTCCAAATGTCTCTTGAACATTGCCAGGCTTGGCACTGTGACTGCTTCCCTGGGAGCTGTTCCAGTGCTCCACCACCCTCTGAGTGAAGAACCTTCTCCTAATGTCCAATCTGACCCTCCCCGGCCCATCTTCCTGCCATTCCCTTGGGTCCTGTCATTGGGCATTACAGAGAAGAGCTCAGCGCCTGCTCCTCTTCTTGTGAGGAAGATGTAGACTGCGATGAAGTCCCCTCTCAGTCTCCTCTTCTCCAGGCTGAACAGACCAAGTGACTTCAGCCACTCCTCATACGACATCCCCTTAAAACCCTTCACCAGCTTCATGGCCTTCCTCATGTTTCTTAAGTCTGATGTTATTAGAAAGCTTTGAAGTGCCACATGCTGCTGGTGGACATTACAATAAGTCTCTGAAACTGAGGCTCACAGCACTTTTGATGTTACTGCTTCTGGTATTCTAAGGAAAGAACTGTTCATATTTGGTAACTGCAACTCCTATTGATTGTAATTGTTCACAGGGAGAAGCAAATGGCAGAGGCACAATGGAGAAGAAATCAGAGACTATTACCATAGTGAGATAAGTGTACTCTGAAGCAGTGCCCAGATTCAGCATCTTTTTCTGCTCTGTATTCATCCCCATTAGCATGCAGTAGAAGATGTGATAGTTTCTCTCCTCTGGAGCCTAAAAGAAAGAAACAGGCCAATGGACAGCCTTGTCAGCATATGCTTGTAACATAGGGGCAGGCAGAATGAATATCCGCCAGTGCCCTCACCTGCCGGCAAACCCGGGACTTCTCCAGAAGAAACTGTTCTATCCGGGCTCCTTCTATCACACCATTTTGATTGAAATGGATATCAATGTATTTCCCAAAGCGGCTGGAATTGTCATTTCGAATTGTCTTGGCATTTCCAAAAGCTGATGAGTAAGGGACAGAGATGTCATATGGATTATTGCAGTTAATGAACATCAAGTCTATTTTTATGCCCTTCTTTTTTGCTGCTGGTATTTTGCATGTTGTGTTCGAAGTGATGGTGCTGACAAGCCTCCTAAAGAGAGAGGCAGGCATACCGTGTATCCAGATAACTGGGTCCTGAAAGACCTATTCAAATGATCTAAATGTGCCCTATGTCTGGCCAGCCAAGAGAGCTGGGCAATTCTGAAGACCTCCAGAAGGATGTGCTGAGAACACACTTGATCACTCTACAGAGAAAGATGGGTGTCACAGGGACATATCTGTGCTTGGCCACTCACTTTGCCACTATCTAGTGCAAATGCTAAACTAGGGGTTGTTACCCTGGGCTATGAATTCCCAAGGGCTCTTATGTTCCTGGCAATTCCAGGTTACACATGACAGTGGCACTGTGGGAATTGCTGTGGACTTCATGGGGACATGGCAGAAAAGCATAGCAAACTTCTGCCCTGCGTCACCAGTGTTTCAGGGGTTTTAGCAGTTATACAAGTACAATATTTTGAAGATCTGTTTCTGAACTTTTTATCCTCATACAAAAGTCCTGAGATACAGGTGTTCAATCAGGCATGTTTGGTAAATAACCCACCTTCCAGAATGGGGTTGGCCTCCAGGATTTGCTGCTCTATCCAGGAATGCTGACCACTGACAGCTGCCAAAAACTGTAATATTAGCTTTGTGCTTTCAGTCTTTCCAGCTCCCGATTCTCCACTGCAGCAAGAAATAAGATTGTTACAAATTTCCTTTCTTCTTTTTTTGTGGCTCTGCTGGCAAAATGGCAGACCAAGTTAAAAAAAAATCCCACTTATATCTATCCTGTGAATGGCAGATGAGACTGCCTTTCGTGGAAGGCTGGAGAATTTTAGTGTTAAATCATCTTATCTACTAAAATTGAAGGGTTTATTTGGTTTAGGCTGAAGATTAAATTCTCCCATTGATTAAAACCAAGCAAATCAATGAAAGACATTCTGCACAGTGCAAATTTAATGACCATTTGCTTTTGTTCTTTAATGCATTGCCAGATTTTCAATGCTAGTCTTAACACAGCAACTAAGTTGCCTCAGCTATAATCAGCTATATGACCACGAGACTATCTGGTTCTTCACACCGATGTTTAACAGGAAATGGATATATGTTATGTGTTTATAGGATGAAGAAAGCTTCCCTCCATCTTCAGTTTAGCAGGGGCTGTTTGTCTCCAGAAAATTTCTATTCTTAGAAAATACATGTAACGTATTATGTCCCCAAGGTAAATAATAGCCTTAGGTCACACTGACTCATATTTTATGTTTATATATATATATATATATATGTTTCTGGGGGAAAACAATGGACTTCAGAAACCCCTTGCTTATGTTCTACTTCCTGCAGCCCTAACTGAAAATGAAGTAGCAAGTGAGAAAATATTTGCTTCCTGTTGTCGCTAGTCTTATCTGTATCTTTCCATTTGGAAGCTCTCCTGTGTCCACAAAGGTGTCCCGAAACCACACCAGACTTGGTTTCTGCTACTCATCCTCTTTGAGTTCAGTCACCTGATCACACAGCACTGGTCTCTCTTATTCCTCTTCATATTGAAATAGCAGTTGTCTGCAATGGCGAAGACGTGAGGTGGTAGCTCTCCAATCCTCCTGTTACAGTACAGTCGGATCTGATCAACCGTGTAGAGGGGCAGCAGCTGGTATGGATTCACTGCTACCAAGATTGATCCTGTGTAAGTCTGGAAAACAGTTATAAGCATTACCTCTAGCAGCAAGTCTGCAAACAAGAATACAACCAAAGCCACATGCAGTATAGATCTTAACAGAAGCAGGAGGGAAGCCAAGGAGATCCATAGCAGCACTTAGGTGAGGCTGAGAGACTGGTTCCTCACTATAGGCTGATATTAAATGTCCCAGGATATGGAGGTTTTGGCAAATAGAAGAATGCTGGCTACAACTTCCTTGCCAAATCACAGCTTGGTCTGCTGTCTCAGGCTAAACCGCAACAAAGTTCCATTTGACCTGGCATTTTTATGTGTTATCATAGACTGTTTTGTAGTGTTTTGTTAATTTGTTTTTGTGTTCTAGTGCAGATGTAGCTGAATTTCGCTAGTGGGCAGTTATGCTTGTATTATTGATACAGTTACATTTGTAAGCAACAGCACCGTTGAAATGAAGGAGGCTGTTGAGGGCTGTGGAAATGTGAAGCAAAAATATTGTTTAAGAGCTTTTACATAAGGTGACAACAGACTGCCAGAGTCTATAACAGGTTATACACACATCCTGGTAGTTATAAGTGCAGCAGCTATAAAATCAGTCCTTGTTTACACTAAATATCATCACATCTGTGTTGTAAAAGGATGCTCCTCTCCTGCCATGTGTATAACGTGGAAGGCAAAGCACGGAAAAAACAGAATATTATTATCATATTACAAACTAAGGAGCAACTAAACTTAAAAATGCCAAATTGCTCAGTCACAGATAAAAAATGTAATGGTCAAGAAATGAAAACCAAGTGTCCTAAATGTCCAAATTTATTCTTTATCTATTTTATTATATCAAAACCCAGTAAACATTGGCTTGGACTGGAGGACTATCCAAATCCTGTCACTGTGCACAGTCAGACTGATCCTGTGACACACCTGCAGGTAATAGCCGCACTAAGCTGTGGCATGGGCCGGATTTAGCTCACTGGGACTCACTGGTGGAAATGATCGCTCTAAAAGAAAGTAAGCAGGGTCACTACCTATGCGTATCCCTGCGGTTTCAGAGACTGCTTTCTTCTTCACAGCCAGAGTACTTGCATGGAAGAAGAGAAAAACTGTGTTGTGTTCCTTGGCACCCTCAGTCAGTAAAGGAAGCAGAGAACCCCAGGTGCGAGAGGCTTGCAGGCTGCTTGGGTCACTCCATTATGTGTGTAGTAAAGGGCATTGCTTAAAGCGTGGCCTTGGCACTCACATAGATTTTGTGCTCCTGGTGGCGGATGAGGAGGTTGTGCACCATGCCTGCTTCATGGAGATCTCCAAGGCGGATCATGTCTTCCACTCCTTGGACAGAGGAGGGGTGCATCAGGCGCACCATGTGCATGTTCCGAGCTGTGATCCAGTGTTCCTGAAAGGAGAAGGCATCAGCTTTAGTGTGTTACGCCATTGCTCAGAGGTGAACAAAGGAGAGCCACGTTAGACCAGAGTGAACTTCAGTATAATCCATACTCAAAATAGCATATTCTAAACAACAAGTGACTGAACTACAGAAATTAACTGGTTGGCTTCTGTCTGGGACCAGATGGTTTAAAACACTATGTGAAGCCATTCAGGTAGGTTCCGGACATCACCAAACTTAGCATTATCCAGAGCACACCTCTGTCAGGGCATCACAGCTACAGCATTGCATGACGTAGGGACGAAACCCCAACTGACTTCAGTGGGATAATGATTTCACCTAAGCCTCCACAAAATTTAGGGGATGGAGTCTGTCCATTTTCTTTCTTGACCATGCAGATATAACCTCTAGCTCAGGAAGATCTAAATCTTCCTAGTGCTGGGACCTGGGCACACTAGGGTATCACCTTATACTTGCTTTATTTTTCTTTTCTTTCTTGCAGTATATCTTACCAGACATTATCAAAGTCAGACCACTTGGCTAGATGGAGCTTTGATCTGATGCAATAGAGCCATTCTTTTGTACTTCGTTCTTCTAAATTTTATGTTCATCTTTTACAGAAAATTATAGCGTAGCCCACCTTGCCTTCGTCATCCTCCAGCAAGATCCGTCCTGAGTCAGAGTCCTTCACAACTGCCCCGATAGGGACATTAAATTCCCTGTTTGGTTGAGTGTCCAGCCACACATGATCACCCTGGGGAGAAGAAAAGCTACTGTAAAGTACAGTGACACAGACTTGATGCCAGTAGCTCACAGGCATACATCCCTTGGTCTTAAATTTTTAGTGATGTGATTGTTTAACTGGATAAGTTCTTATTGCTTACAGTTACATCAGGACCTCTAAGTTCTACTCCTAGCTCCACAGCTGACCCAGAACATCGCTTTGGGTAAGTCATCAAGGCCAGCTGTCTCACAAGAGGAAATGAGGCAACACCTTTTACAAGGACAGCAATTACTGAGTTCCACTGCCTCCTAGAAACTGGTGATGGGCACAGTGGATGCTGGTGAAGTGCCTTGGCAGCCTCATATTAGCTGTGGCATTCTTTCAGAAGAGATGCTTGAAAATGTAGACATTATCAGGAAAAAGAAAAAAACCCAGATGTACAGACTAGATGCTTGGAAATGAAGAGGGCTCTGTTGCAAGACTTTTTAGACATATATTCTTTCTGCTATAGCAGAAATCAATTAGAAATGTGAGTGCATCCATGGTATCTCATTGGGGACAAAAAAAGCATTCTTTATTCATCCCACCTCCTCCCTCTGCATCTGCAGAGGCACCGCAACATCCTGCCTATCTGCAGAGCAAGCAAACAGAACTGCTCTGCTGTTGCTGGAGGAAAGGCGTGAGCTACGGCTGCCCTTTCCTGGGAATGAGCACCATCTTGGTGTTGCCTGCACCACTGTCCTGCTTATAGTCTCCAACTCCGAGCCCTCAGGAATACCTTCTCTTGCTCCAGCCACTAATACAGATTCAAACAGAACGCTTTACTGTAATGGCTGGAATGAGGAGTGAACAAAGCTGTAGGTGAGATCTGCGATAGCTGAGGAACCGGCTTTCCAGCTGAGTGGCTTTTCATATACA
Organism: Neomorphus geoffroyi; assembly: GCA_033558235.1. Classification (NCBI taxonomy): domain Eukaryota; kingdom Metazoa; phylum Chordata; class Aves; order Cuculiformes; family Neomorphidae; genus Neomorphus; species Neomorphus geoffroyi. The sequence goes on along the minus strand of JAUMJM010000012.1, from coordinate 7,332,168 downwards.
CCTTTTGTTGCATGCTGTAGCATTTACTGCCAAAATGTCAAGTTTTTTGCTGAAAAATAATTTCTGTTTTCCTCTCAACATACTTTATGGGCTTACATTTAAAACGAAACAACTGTAGCGTAAAGCATCTTAATCATTGCACAAGGTTATGAAGAACGTCACAGACTAACAGCTCTCACTGGTGTTGAGTAGAACTCCAGAGGTAATCCATGTAGTTTCAGTGCCACACCTTGTACAGAGGTCACCAGTTCAGCATGAGTTCAGCCAGGCTTGGCAAGGCACCTCGGCATCTCTAGTCCAGATTGATATTATTTTATACCTTGTTGATTCTGGGCAATTGCTAGTTTCTTTCTGAGATGGACTGTGATGTTGAGGTGATTTTCTCCTCTTTGGGCCTCTGGCTAGTCAGTAAATCACAGCAAATAATAAGACTTACCTTTCTAAAAACCACCATTATGTTTCAGATCACTGTATGTAACCTGCAGTGCCAAGAAGAACATGACGTTAGGCCAGAAAAGGGCTCAGGCTTTGATCAGGACAATGGGAGGAGATGTTTCCTTGTAAAAATAACAACAAAATGCTTTAGAATAATTATGTTTACAGATTTTATCAAAGTAAAAGAGACAATCGTAAGCTATACTCAACGTAGAAACAATGAAACCATCTACCTAAAGCAAAGATCTGCAGCACTGGGCTGGTGGTCTGCTCCAAATTCTACCACATAACCTGGGAGATGCCCTCAACACTGAAGAAGTCACTGTGCACATTTTCATACTGAATAGCTCCCTCAGGTGCAATTCATACTCTCCTAAGATGCTCGATTCCCTCAAATTTTCACACCTTGAACCTACCACCAGATAGGAACTCTGATCTACAGTTCAGCTGGAATGGGGGGGGTTGCGAGGAAGACATGAACAGCAAAATAAGGAATGGGAAGGAGCAACAATAAAATCAGGAGCTCACTATCAAGAACATAATAATGAAAAGACTGCTGGCCAGGAATCTACACCAGTGCTTTGATTAAGGGATGACGCTGTCTAGGCTATGATCCTTGGAACAACCAAGAAACCAAAGTCTTTGGAAGACGACTCCTGTCCAACAGGCTACTGCAGCTGTATTTTGGGAGCGATTCCAGGACTGGGTGTGATTTGCTGGCTCACAGTTTTGCCCTAGCAGGAAGACTGCCGTATGCCTTTTACTGTGTGGGGGAAATCACAGGCAAAGACTCCGCAAAGTTCCCTTTAAATGTTTCCAGAGTTCCAGACAGGGTTTTTCCCTGTTACCTCTTCCTACGAGCAGGAGTGAGCCCTGCTTGTTAAGGCTGCTGAGTAACCCGTGATTCAGGAGCTGCTGTGTGCAGCAGACATCAGTTATTAGGCCAGGTCTCCACAGCCTCAAATTCACAAACTTCTTACAGCTCAATGATCCATTCTGCTCCCTCCATTTCTCTAAAGGATCTTTCCCTCTATCCATTGCATCAGCACACCCAGAGAAAAGGCTCAGATTAAAGTCGATAGGAATGAAATGCTTGCAATAAACAGAATCCTCCATAAAATGCTAACCTTGGACCAAAAAGTAATTCTACTTTTTACCTTTCTTATTATCAACATTTTCTTAGAATTTTATCTCAAATAGATTTTACAGCCTGTGCTCAATGAGGATACATTGAATCATCTGCGCCCTTCTGTACATCCCTGTTTGACAGGATACTGCTTGGTAGAAGACGAGTGGACACTACAGGACCAGAAATTGATTTTTGGCAGTTGTTCTAGGCAAGTTCATCACCCTGTGGAATATTCCCCATGAAGAAGAGAGACACCTGCTCTGTTTTTATCTTGATACTCAAATGCAAATTTCTTATTTTCTCATAGCCTTTTGAGAAGTTATTTCATTCTGGCATTAAATTATGCTGTCTAGGTTTTGGATAGGTTGCCTGGAATGTTTGAGCAAAACAAGAAAATCAGAAATTAACTGAGTTGAAAGTTCCATTTTCTAATTACACTATACAGATAATCATCAAAATTTCAGTTTGCAGTACCATTAATATTAGCGATTAATGGTACACTTCATCAGTAATTTCACTGAAATGCTTGAGATATCTTCTGTCATGCGTAAAGGCTTTAACATGTTTAAAATTTCTGGTAACTATTTACAATTCTGTGTAATATGCATGGTATATCTTTTTGAGAAGTACCCAGATTTCATTTTCTGGTTAAATATTTTAAATCATTTTATGATTTATCTTCATTTTATGGTGGCGCTATACAAGTTTCTGAGGTTTTGAAATTTGCAAGTGGATTATCAGAAAAGTGTTTCAAGTCACTGCTTTGTTTTTGGAAGTTCATGGTCTTGAAAAAGATTAACATTCCAAAAACCTCAAAGTGAGGTTTGGGGATACCTCTATTTTCTCCCTCTTGTTTTAATAAACTTCAATGTTAGAAGAAAATGTTGCAGTAAGAGAATTAGGACTCATTTTATCACTTGCTTTCCTATAGCTGCCGACTTTTTTTTTTAAATCCATGTTATTCAGGAAGGTATAAATAGCTTCCAGAAGTCATGGTCTTATTTAAAATTGATTGGTGCATAAACAACCTTTTCTGCAGACTACATGGAAGGAGCAATTAGAATCCTTTATGCAAGATACTGCCACAGTTGTGGGTTACACCAATGTCTTAACCATAAGGGTTAAGGTGCTATTAGGGTAAAAAAATGGAAACCAGGAATTTCTTGACAAGCTACAAGGTATTTGTGGCTATAAGGGGCTGTAAAATAGCATGGACTGAAGAGGGTTTCTAGTGCCCTAAGTCATCATAAGATATGATGGAAATAACTAATTATGAAAATTACAAAATGTATTGTCATCCCAAAGTGAAAAATAGAAATGTCAAGAGATGGCAGACTGCTGATGTAGAAGTCCAATGCTAACGCACATTTTAAAGCAGGAATTTTAAATACAATTTTCACATAGGTGACCCAATAAGAAGAGGAGAAATGGAACATCAGACTTAATAACAAAAGGTGGCACATAGAGAAAGTGCAAGTGCTGTGTGCCCAACACAACACCTGCTGACTAGATTAAGAATTGATTTTCCCTGTCAGACTCAGGCAACTCCAGAGATGATCTCTAAGACAGTTCTCAATTTTGTAGCACAACATCTATGAAAATTTAGCAGAGCAACATGATTGTGTTCTTTCTGGCCGCTTGGAGGTTTTTCCCGTTACTTCTTTTACACTCTCTCAAGAAAGAACTTCTGTCTTTCATGATCCGTTATTGTTACAGCGAAGTCCTTATGTTCTTACTCCAGACTCAGGAACTGGAACTGTGTATTAATTTAAATACAGGGATGAGCTCTTATTATGAGAGATACAAGGTGGTACAGAAGCACAGTACTTGGCAAATATAGGCCAAAGAAGGGCCATGGCCAGCTGCAGCAACTCACAACTGACAGATGTGCCAGAAACTGGGACACAACAGAGCAGAAATGTCTACCCAGAACAAAGAGGACCTGGTACTTAGAAACATGAAGCACAGCCATACGGCATCACAGCACAGCTAGAGTCCTGGATCCAGTCTAGGAGAGCAGCCAAGAATGGACATGCAAGGAGGAGATGCATATAATTCAATATTTAAACTGCGTATTCCCAGTTAAATCATGAGAGGCCATCCCCCACCTGCTTGAATGGCCACTCGCTGACCAATGCCTTGGCTCTCTATTGCTTACCTTTCCAAAGTAATGAAGCACTGTAAACTAAACTGCACCCTACAGGGTGGGAAATTACCTCTCCAGAAGAAATCTTCACTGTCTGGCTTCTGCAGGTTAATTCCCTCTTTTTCATAAGCGTTGGGATAAGAAGGAAAAGAAAGATGAAACTGGTGTTGGTGCCATTAAGGGATCCTTCAACGAGTGCCAGTTCTCCACTGCACAAAGGAGGAAATGGCTGAAGCACGGTTATTTATTACAGGACTTTGCTCCCAGTTCAGCATATATGTCATTTCCAAGTCAGGTGTTCCAGCAAGCAGGAAGGCCAGTTTTTGCTTGGCTGAACCTTAAACTCTATCTGCTGTGCCTGAATCCGTTTAGATTTCTGGATAGCACTCCCAGAAGAAAACCCTTTAGCATCTGCTCTTATGCTGCTTCATCACTATTGACTTCCCTTGAACTCATCCTGTTAGATAAGAGGAAAAACAGGCCCTCACCTTTCCCCTTGGTTTTGCACAGTTCTTTCTGCAAGGTCAGAAAATGCCCATCAGTCTACGTCCTGTGTGGATTGTGTTTCACCGTACCTGGAGCAGAAGCAGAGGGCAAAGTTGACCCATGACACATAACTGAAATGGATCATCACACGTGCATACGAAGGGATTTCTGGTCCATTTGTTTGAAACTTCCTGGTTTTGTTGTCATTAATTTATCTCCCAGGAAACACTCTGTCCGTGTGTTCCAACATCTAGGTGCATGGTCACTCCCTATCTGCCCACTTTTCTCTTTCCAAATTAGGACAGCGTGGTAAAGAGCTTCCCTCTTTCTGGTTGCTCCACACATGCTCTCAGTAAGTCCTGTCCCCTTCTTGTCTATCCTGTTAAATTCCAGCACTAGGTGTGATGTCTGAGAAAGAAACAGAAGTGTAGTATGGCTGCAGTGGGGCAGATTCAGGGTTTCTCCAGGTAGAGCAAGGACCTGGGAGTCAGGCACATTTCGACCCCTGAGGTCAGCCCAAACAGTGAGGTCAGTTTTTTTTCCCGTCAACCCAGCTGTATAACCCTCCTCCAGGACCCGGCACCCAGCAGGTGGCTTGCCTTGCTATGAGCTATTCTGTGTGCCCTTTATCAAACACGCAAATGAAAATGTACAATAAGTGTAAAAATGGGCTGGTGCTCCTCAGACTTTAATTCTTATTTTTGTGTTTCCTAGGTACAATGTAGCTGCACTGTACGATGGGAAAGACAACAAAAAGCCTCCTTGTCTGGGGGCTCGTGCTGTAGTTCCATACCCAAACCAGAGGTAAGCATTCAAGTGCAGCAATAGTTGGGCATAATGTGTGTTTATCCATGTTGCATACTGCTGTTTTAATAATAGCCTCCTTGCCTGAGGTTTTTGTTTAAGTGTTAGAGCAGAAATGAAGACACAGGTGCAGAAATAGAGCAAAGGCCTTTCAAGGCTTTGAGACTTTGAGAAAGAGGCAGGAAACCACAAGGCAGAGGAGAGCTTTCTTTGAGTTTTTAACTGTACAATTCATTCTTACTCAAGGAATTTGCCTCAAAGTAGTTCTTGAGCAGACTTTTATTTCTGATACAAGTATTTTAGAAGAAGTCTATATGCTGTGTGTAATTAACAAAATTTTAAGTATTTTATCAGGTGAAGTTCAAATTTATTTTTTTTTATTTCAAGATTTAAATAAAATAAATCAAGGTACATATCTTTATACTACCAAGGCACATACCTTTATACTACCAAGGCACATATCTAAACCCAAAGCTTTTTGTGTAATCAGACTGCAGGGGAAAACGTGCCATGAATATTTCTTCAGCAAATGAAGCATACCTGCTGAAATTCCAAATGGGATGTGTTTTGGGGCAGAGAATCTCATTCTAAAAATACCCACATTTACACAGTGGGGGTGCTGTTTCAGAGAGAAATACAGTGTTTCTGTCCTAGTACAGTATATAAATTGTATGAGGTGGAAACATAGGGAACTCAAACTAGTCTGAAGAGAAGCACAACTCATTGTACCGCTGGAATAGGTGCTGGGAGGGAGACGGATTTCTGCAGACATACTCAAGAGCCAGAAAATGTAAGCTGAAGGAGTAGAGCCTTGCTATATCAAGGAGAAGCAGCCTGGATGCTTTGTAAAGCACATGAACCTAACAAGAAATGAGCAGGCAGCTTGCTAAAGGCTTCTTCAGAGATGTGCCTGTCAGTGAACAAGTGCAGCTCAGGTCTGGGAAGTCATCAAGCTGTCTGAACGGGAAAGACAGGAGCTTGCCAGGAGTGAGCAACTCCGCTTGCTGCTGAAGTCAGAGTTCAGTGAGGGACGGGGTAATTTGTAGTATGGTCTATGCTGATGAATAATGCACTGAGAAATGCAACATGAAAATTGGATAGTCCCTGCTGAATTTAATCCTGGTGTTCTTCAGAGCAATAGGTCTGTCCAGATAGACACGGGTTAACAAAACTGCCTCTTCCTGACAGCTTCCTAATTAAGAGATTGATGTCAGGATCAAAGGGGTTTATTTGCACATGGCACTACTCCTCACATTTCTTCTCCAGCTAAATCAAAGTGGCCTTGTCTTTTCTGCATCATTGAGTCTGAGATGCCGAGCATCATTTTACGTTAAACTATTTTTTCCTAAGGTTTCTGAAGGGAGGTGGATTGGATATAATAACTTGCAATTTAAGCTGTCGATTCAGAAGCCCTCCTGTCTACACTAACCTTCCTTTCCTCTAAGCAGATTTGTAGCTTTAAGTCACTTTAACTCTGAAAGGCGTACTGCAGGGAACAAAGCCAAATAAATAAGAAGTACATACCGGTAAAGGATTTCCAAGTGCATCCCTTGGTTGTCTGTAGCATTCTGTCCCTCAGGGAAAAGCTTACTTCATTCCAGCCAGTTCATGATGTTGTACAGAGAGGCAGACTGGTGGGGCTCTGGGATTTGTGTCATGACACACCTTCACACACGCCAAGTGGGCGCTGCTTACTCTGCTTGCTAGAAGACAGGTCATTCTCCCCCACTGTGCAATCCCATTATGGTCTGAGTGTCCCTCCATCCTTCCTTTTGGGATGCAGCCAAGATGGTATTACAAGAGTACATCACAGGCCAGTAAGTGCCACGCTTTGGCTCATGAGAGACAAAGCCATGTGCACGCAAGCATGCGTGCTATTGCACACACATTACCCACAAAATAGCAGCCAGAATCGATGCCCAGTTATTCAGCATTGCTGAGGCAAGGTTGCTTAAGACACAGGCGCACCTTCTGCTGTGTGGTGCATGTGAGATGTCACAACACTAGGCTTGGGGTTAAAAGATTTCATTTCAGAAAGGTGGGAATTCATCACTGTTAGGAAGGAAACTCTGTGCCTCCTTCCACTGTCAGTAAATGCAGAAATTCTCTGTTCTTTCATTGATGCAGCCTCAGTGCAGCTGGGGTTTGGGACGGTGGCTTGCCATCACTGCAGAATGTGACATGTATTTATAAATGATTAATTATCAAAGAAGGCCACCATCATACTTCGAGCCTGATTGGAACTTTAGTATCTGATAAATTTCTGTGTTCCCTATGCACCTTGGTACCATTTCCAGGTACCTTGGTACACATGATTCAATTTATTTTTTTGTTGTTGTTAATTTTTACTTATGTTTCCCCTTGTCCCTTATTTTCTGTTACATTACTCCCAACTTGTTATTTCCTACCTAAGTGCTTTGTCTGCAGAGAGCTTTATTTGCTGCATTGTAATGAGTAACAAAGTTATCATACTGCCTTCTATTTGGCCAGTTGTATAAAGTCATTGAATTTCTATGTGGAAAAGCCATTGAATTTCTTTATGGAAGTCAGATAAGGGCAACAAAGGGTGCCTCCCATTATACACTGGCACAAGCCAGAAAAGAATCAAGTGAAATCACACAATGCAAAGAGCTAAAAGCAGTGAAGATCATACAGGAGCAGGAAAAAAGGACATGATACTATTGAGTATGTGGTCCTGAGAGCCACTAAGGAAAAGACCTATAGAGCTGTAAACAGACATTCTCTATGTGTTTTATGTATGCTGTTTCAGGGCAGGGGGAAAAAGGTTTTTTGCAGTTTTGTTAAAAATATAGGATTGTACCCGAGAAATATCTGACTCTGCTGCTAATTTATCCTTCTCAGTGAAACTCTGTTGAAGACAGTAATGACTCAATTGAGAGAGTTCAGCCGTATTAACATGGCACGCTGAACTCCCCGCACTGTAACTCTGCTTGCCGCTGGAGTGTCAGTGTTAGTTAATACTGGCTTAACCTCTCTGCCATCCATTTTGAAGTGCCTCTAGCACAGAATCAATATTGACTCATTTTGCTCAGGGTTCTGTGCTCACTAAATTTTTATGTCCCTGAACAAGAGCATAGCATGTAGGATTATAAAAACCATGGTTGTTTAGAAATATTCTAAGTGACACTGCCTCAGTAGTTTTCTATTTGTCACACATTAACCTGAGCCCTCTTAGAAAATGAAGATGTTTTGTTAGCCACAGAAGACGAGAGGCAGGAGACAAGCACCTCATGTCTGTACTAGGCTATCCATTCTAAAATGACGCATCAATGACAGAAGCCATCCCTTGTAATCCCCTACTGACATATCGTAGGCGTGCCAAATAATTGAATAATGCAGCTGCTCAGGGGATCGAGGTTACTAAAACAGAACACAACAATGCCTGAAAAAGACAGGGATCGTGTTTACTCCGGAAGTCAGCAATTACGGGAGAGTTCAAGACTAACTTTCAGTTGATTCTGAAGGCTAAATCTGGAAGAACCACCCCCACATGAACTAGATTGAACTGCAGCTTCAGCCAGGACACCAAGACCTAAATTCCTTGAGTCAACCATGGCCAGCCACGGGTTTCTTGGTGGCCAGCAGCACTGTAAAACCTGTTGGTTCCCATCACGGCAACCAGAGTGTGTGTGTGTACCTGTGCTGGAACTCCGCTTTTGCTCTGCTGCCTCCCAGTAGAGATTCACATTATTTCTTGCTCACTTGATTTACAGGGAACAAATAAATTCACCTCTTACTTAAATGGGAAAATGTCTTCTATTGAAGGCAGTCTCACATCCTTTATCAGTATTGGAAGCACTTTCACCAGACGTGCCTTTGACTGGCTAGAGGAAGATGTTAGGTAACTCTTGTGAAGATCTGGCTCTGGGTTTAAGCAGTCACTTAACATCTTCCAGGGTCTGCTATCTTGGAAGTTCCCACACAAAGAAACTTCTTTACTAAAATAACAGCAATTTTAAACTTCTATGCAGCTGTTCATTTCCCATGTTGATGCAAGGGCTCAAAATAGACTTTTTTCTCAAAGATTCCTTAAGATTCCCAGCAGGTCAGTTATCAAGCTTTTTTTTTTTTTTTCTGTAAAATGCAAAAAAAATGTTTAGAAAAAGGAAAGCAATTGCTTTCTGATTTGTTATGGGAAAGTCAAACCCTGTGACAAGTGGCATTCCTCAGCATTGGTATTGGGAACGGTGTTGTTTAACATACTTGTTGTGGACATGGACAGTGAGATTGAGGGCACCCTCAGCAAGTTTGCTGGCAACACTAAGCTGTGTGGTGTGGGCAACACGCTGGAGGGAAGGGATGCCATCCAGAGGGATCTGGACAGGCTGGAGAGATGGGGCTGTGCAAACCTCATGAAGTTCAACAAGGCCAAGCGCAAAGTCCTGCACCTGCGTCACGGCAATCCCAAGCACAATTACAGGCTGGGCAGAGGATGGATTTAGAGCAGCCCTGATGAGGAGGACTTGGAGTGCTGGTGGATGAGAAGCTCCATGTGAGCCGGCAATGTGTGCTTACAACCCAGAATGCCAAATATCCCTAGGGACGCCCAAAATAGCCACTAAACACCCTGACCTGTCCATTGAAGCAGTGGAGGGACTGGACAAGGAAGGTGGCCCAGCCAACACGCAGCAGGGACACGGAGCTCCCCTCCTCCTCAGAGTCCTCTCCTCCTGGGCTTCATGCATCCAAAGCAGTGGGACCAGCAGGGTGAGGGAAGGGATTCTCCCCCTCTACTTTGCTCTCCTGAGACCCCACCTGGAGCCCTGTGTCCAGTTCTGGAGTCCTCAGCACAGGAAGGACATGGAGCTGTTGGAACAGTCCAGAGGAGGCCACGGAGACGATCCGAGGGCTGGAGCCCCTCTGCTGTGAGGGCAGGCTGAGAGAGCTGGGATTGTCCAGTCTGGAGAAGCCTGTGGGGAGACCTTAGAGCAGCCTCCCAGTCCTGAAAGGGGCTCCAGGAAAGCTGGGGAGGGGCTCTTGGTCAGGGAGTGCAGGGATAGGACAAGGGGAAACATTTTTAAGCTGAAAGAAAGGAGATTGAGATGACATCTTGGGGAGAAATGTTTCCCTGTGAGGGTGGTGAGGCCCTGGCCCAGGTTGCCCAGAGCAGTGGTGGCTGCCCCATCCCTGGAGGTATTGAAGGCCAGGCTGGATGGGGCTTTGAGCACCCTGATCCAGTGGGAGGTGTCCCTGCCCATGGCAGGGAGGTGGGACTGGATGAGCTTTGAGATCCCTTCTAACCCAACCATTCCATGACTATGGTTCTGTATGACAGCAGTGAAAGGTCACCAGCGGCTGCCACCAACACCCAAGGTTGGTTTCTCCACATGGGGATCTACTGGGAATGGCCCTAATCAAGAAGCATTTGGTCAGTGCACTGGGACACACGGTGTGAATGTTGGGGCTGTCCTGTTCATGGACAGGAGTTGCGCTCGATGATCACTGTGGATCCATCCCAACCTGGGACATTCCAATGGCGGAGGTAGGCAGCAATGCTGAGGCCCCGCCCACCCGCGCGAGGCCCCTGGCGGCGGCTGCTGCCCGAAGTCTCGCGAGAGTTTTCAAAGTCTCGCGAGAGGGGCGGCAGCCGGTGAGCGCGGGGGCGGGGCGAGGGGCGGGCGCGCGCGGCGGCCGTTCTGAGGGGAGGCGCCATCTTGGGCCTGTGAGGGTCCTGGCGGTGAGCGCTGCGCTGGGGGCTCCAGTGGGGAGGCGGGGCTGCCCGCCATGGACACCGAGTACTACGGCGGGGACCAGTCAGGTAGCGGCGCGGGGAGGGGGGAAGAGCGCCGGGCCCTGTGAGGAGAGGTGTTGGGAATGGCGGGCCCCGTCCCTCCCGGCCGCCGCTCCCCGTGAGGCGGCCGGGTCCCCAAGAGGAGCCCCCGGCAGCACCCGTATGAGCTCGGGCTTCGGTCACTTACCGGTCACCGCCTTCTGGCCTACCGTGAGGGTGTGGTGGTCTCTGGGGGTTTCTGGCGAGTTTGCTGCCTGCCATGGGAGGGTGGTGGTCTCTGGGGGTGTCTGGCGAGTTTCCTGCCTGTCATGGAGGGGTGGTGGTCTCTGGGGACGTCTGCCAGGTTTGCTGCCTGCCGTGAGTGTCTTCAGGTCTCTCTTTGGGTGTTTGACGGGTTTGCTGCCCGTTATGAGAGGGTGGTGGCCTTTCTGAGGGTGCCTGTCGGGTTTGCTGCCTGCCATGAGAATGTGGTGATCTCTGGGGGTGTCTAATGGGTGTACTGGCTGCTGTGATCACTCTGTCTGAGGGTGTCTGGTGGGTTTGCAGCATGCCATGAAGTGTAGTGGTCTCTCTGGGGTGTTTGGTGGGTTTGCTCCACACCTTCCCCGTGGATACCTGCCTTTTCCTCAAGTGGATACTCTGTGAGAATGGGTCTTATCCTGGCTCTGTCCCGCTCGTAGCTGCTGTCAGGGTGTTTTTCACATTGTGGGTTGTCACTCAGTTTTACTTTTCTTTCCTTATCGGAGTAGATGATGGTGGAGCTACGCCAGTGCAAGACGAGAGAGATTCGGGATCTGATGTGGAAGATGAAGGAAATGAGCAGCATTCTGGATCTGAGAATGGAAGTGTAGGGCACCATTCAGAGGTACTGCTGGAATTTCATCTATATAGAGATCACTCTTCTGTAAATTGTTCTTTTGTTTGTTTGAAGAGGTATTTTCTCTTAGAATTAGATAACACATAGTTTTAGTACAGTAATGAGTGTGAAATCATTTTCAGTGTTTGTACAAGTTTGGCCATTTGGAAATCTTTCATGACTTAGATCCTTACACTCTCACCAAGTCACCGATCCTTACACTCTCACCAAGTCACCGCTGTCTTCATGAATTATAAGGGCTGGTTTGACGGTGACTGTTAACATACATATACAAATAACTTATGTTTTTATTTAGTTGTTCTTAAGGGTCCTGTTTGGCAAAACCTTACAGAAAGTGATGTGTCAGATGATCTCTTGACCAGTATATTGCATAGAGTCTTTTTTATTTTTCTTCTTAATTGTTATAATGACATTCACTGTTTTCTACTAGAAAAAGTTTAACGTTGTTATACTCAATTGCAAGAAGACAAATGTTTTGGGTTTGAAATTCTAAGCAATGGATCATGAGAAATTTGAAATTTTACCTCAAATTCTGCACATTATGGAGGCATTGATTTCCTCACCAAGAGTAAATGCTCTTCCATCTTTCGTCTCAGATGTGAGTGTTGAGTCAAGTCTGTTTTGCGCTGCATTTCACCTTGTCGTTCACAAAGGAGCAGATCTCCATGCGGCACAGGAACAAGTTAAGGTTCCTAAATGGGATCTGTTCTTCCTCTGAAGAGGTTCTTGCTTGGAGAAGCCTGCCTACACGATAAAAAAGGGGCTGGTGTTTTGATCCAGCATTATATCTGGAGAAGATTCCATTTAGATTTCTAGGACAAATTTGGAGTTAATTTTAATTTTGAGGATTATTTTGTGACTTGAAATAGAGTAAGGTGTTACTGGGAAGGAATGATTTTGGCCTGTGAATTCATGTCTTCTGCCAGCAAAGTTATGTTATGGATAACTTTTTGATACCCGTAAAAACTGTAATCAGACCCATGTAATTGTGTTCTGCATGTTTCGTTGCATTTCATGCAAAGATCAGGATTGGCCCTGACTGGGTTTTCAGTGGTTTTACATTTTAAAAATTACTTAAAATGCACAATGTGATGTTCTGTAGCTGGCCGATGTGTTAGAAGGCTCAGCTCTGCTGTGGTACAACTTGCCACCCCATTTTCTTTCTTTTTCCTCCACCCCATTATGGAATTCATACTTCCCTCAGAGTTAGAAAGTAGATGAAGATTTTATATTTTTTTTAAAATGAAAATTTTTCCCATGTAATTGAATTCAAGTGTAAAGCAGATTTGATTTTTTTTTCGTTTTTTAAAGGCGTTGATATTTACAATGGAAGAGAAGCATCTCTTATTGTGCCAATCTGGATTTTAGTGTGGGAGAAAATATGTATTTCAGCATGGGAGAAATAACTGTCTTTCAAAAGGATTTCATACTTAGGTTTTAATGAAGAAATAATGTGATGATGAGTGCATGGAGAGTCATGTTGTTGCTACAGTAATACTGATTTTTTTCTGCTCTGGATGAAAACCTGGTCATTTGTGTTCTCTCTTCCTGTGGGATTTTGTTACTGTGGCAAAGAAGTTGGAAATCTAGCCTGAAGAACAGGCAGTTGACTATTGACACCTTCAGCGTGTCTTTTTCAGATTTAAGTACCAGAAAGTACTAGGACCTGTCAGTGTTAAGTGGTCCTATTCATGTGCCTGCATTATTTTAAGGGCTTTGTTCTGTGGTGGCTGTTGAATATTCCTCTGTAGAGAAAATACTCCATAAAGTCCATTAAGGGTAAAAAACCCACCTGCCCCAAATTAAAATTCCTTTCTATTCAGGCTGTAGAGCTCTGCTTGCTTTGGTTCAGATCGTAAACAGTTACTTTACTTTGTTATGAAGTCTTAAATCCTTAGTTTTCCTTACGTCAAGTTCAGAATGCAACTCAAAATGTGATACTGTGCAGCTGTCTCTGAAAGGAGTAGCTTTCAGTGATTTATTGTATTATTTACCCTAAATTTTTTCTTATCCTCTTATTTCCTTCATCTTTAGGAATATGTGGGAGGAATGACACTCAAAGGTAATAAAACCTTTGAGACAGCCTAATCAGTTAAGTCTATTTAATTACTATTTCGTCTCTAATTTAGAACTCAGATGTAAAGAACTGAAGTTTTAAACTTTCAAACTTTTCTTTCAGGTTCTTAACTTTAAAGAAAAGGGGAATCCTGAGGAATTACTTATGTAGGTCTCAGGTATGTGGGTTTTTCTTTTCCACAATTCTTTTCTGGCTTTCCTTCCCCCAGTCCCACTTTATCTATAAATGTTCTCCTTGATGTCCTTACCAATTCTGTTTTAGACAAATAGAATTAAATAACACATAGCTTTAGTACAGTAACAAATATGAAATCATGTTTACAGTGTCAAGTCAGGCTCATATGGAAATCTTTCATGACTTAGGTCCTTACACTTTCACCAAGTTGCTCCTTTCTTCATGAATTAAGTGCTGGTTTGACTGTGACTGTTAACAGACATACAAATATTTTGTGTTTCTGAAAAAAAGAAGCTTGCTGATCTGCCTGTGATGGTTATGGATGCCTTAGTTTAACAATTGTGATTTGTGAGATTGTGGATGGGTCAATTTTGGTGAACTTATAAATTATCAGTAGTACCTCTTAAAAGTGGCTGTGTGTTGATCCAATAAATGACTTGCTAACTGAAATTTTTAGGTAGAAGGATAACACTGTAAATTTGATTTTGACGTATTCCTTATTTTATACTGTACTAAAGCCTCATGCTACAGAATTGTTTCAGTTTAAAAAATTAAGGACATCTCAATTAAAATGTTTATAGATAAAGAGGAGGAAGAAAAGAAAGTAAAGGAATTAGAGAAAAATGCAGTAGCAATTACCTGAGACCTACTTGGTTTTGAGGATGTCTGATCTTTTATTTTAATTAAGTATGTGAAAAGGCAAAAATAGAAAACGTTAAAATTACATACCTGATTTCTTTTAAAACATCTTTTTAGAGACGAACTAGTAAAAAAAGGGGGAGGGGGAGATGGAGGGGAGACTGTCCTACGGAGTTTAGTTGTCTTACTGCACTTTTTATGTCAAGTCTATTCCAAAACATTCATAGATTAATTAGTTGTATTTGGAAGACCCTTGCACTGATGGCTGTGGACAGGGCCTGTCTGTTCTGGGTAGCTCTTGAGCAAATTGGCTGTGTCTCAGCTGTACTTTGGAACACACTGAGTTATGTTCACGTGCTGAGTCTGAGGTGGTGTGTGTGATCTCGCTGTGACGTTACTGACTCGACTGATGGAGTTGTGTGCTTTGTGGGTGAGCTATGAGTGAGCTTCCCAGCCTTCAGGACTAGAGTAGATGGTGTCTGGCTGCCCACTCTGTGTAGAGGCACCTGTCTTACTGAAGTGTTTTCTCTGTAGGTGATTGTATCGCGGCAGTGTTCACTGCTGTGATCACCAGGGTTCTGTGGTGCAGAGCACTGTATAATCACAGTCTGAGCTTGTTAGGGTGCACGTCTGCTCACCCTCCCCAGACGCCTCTCATCTCAAGAGTGACAGGGAGTTTGCTGTAATAGAGATGCAGTGTATTGTCAGGTGCTTCACTTACAATGCTGTATGACTGTAATGACTTCTTACCAATTGTTTTGCAAGAAAGTTCTTTGTAACATAGGAATATATTCTGAATAGGTGGTTATAACTTGCAGCCAGGCTTCTGACTCTGGAACCATTTAAGAAGCATTATGGCTTCTGGTTGTTTTTTAGTTTTGTTTACTAGTTCACCGAAGGCTTTGTAGAGTGGAAGTTGGGAAGGTGGTAAGCCTGATAGTTTTAACAGAATACTTACACTGTTTCCCTTGGTTTTGTTTAGCAAAGTCGCTTATTCCTGATGACATAATTATCAGTACCTATGTAGCATTAGCTATCTGAATTCAACAGAAGACAAATGTGCAGAAAATTAAGTGGTAGGAAAATAAGCGTTGAAGGATTTTTGTTATTATAAACCTCAGTTTCAGTGTAGACATGCATTTCGGTACTTCTCAATGACCACACCTCTGACATTGATATAAAATCTGTTTTCTGTTACTGTTTGCAAATGCAGTTTTCTTTAATCTTAAATAACACAGTCAGAGAAAATACATTAACAATGTGTACGGGATGTATGTGGGAGATACTGGGTGGGAGAGGGCAATCAAAATAATTTTTTGGTAAGAAAAAACAAGATGTAAATGAAATCCCATAACAAGTTGAGAGCAGCTGAGTATGTGTATGGTCTTCCTCCATTGTGCATCCTCGGTTCTGTAACTTCTTTATCTTCGTATTCAATTCCTTAAAATTCCAAATTCAGGTTTTAACAGAACCGTGTTTCCTTTTTGTAGGAAGAAATGAGAAATGCTGAATAATGCCACTGGCATGATTAAAAAGATGAGCATTGCTGTAGAGACAGGGGCACGCAGTAGAGAGAAAACTACTCACTTGGACAATTCCAGCTGTTTTGTAACTAGCAGGGAAAGAGTGAAGTTGTGTTTGAAGTGCATGTTTTAAAATTAGATAGGCCTGTTTTTTTTCCATTGTGCAGTAACTTTGTCAGTAATTCTGCAGTAATGTGGAAGTTATTATTCTGTCAAGTGCTAGCCAAGGGAATAAATGTGTAAGGTCCAAGGGCTTTTAAAACAGTGTTATTTACCACTTAGTGTAGTTCTGGAGTGAGTGATTATAAGTTTAATTTTATTTAAAATTCCTTCTTAATCATACATTTTAAAGTTTAATAGTATTTGGTTTTGTAGGTGTAGGACAAATATACCTGCATTATTGTGTGTGGCTCTGAACGTGGGAATAAAATGACTACTGAAAATAAAGATAGATAGAAAGTCTGTCTTTCCAGGAAATTATATTGTTGATAACAAAAATTTAGAAGCTCCAGAATGTACAGGTTTTAACGTATCTCCTCAGGCAATAAATACTTTGCAGATGTACTAGTGGAAGGAGTAAAGTGCTGAGACGGTCACCCCTGAGGAAAGCGTGTCTGAAGAGCAGAACTGAGTATGTAGGATAGAAGTTAATTTTACAGTATTGTTCTTTACAGTCGAAAACAGGGTTATTGTGACGGTGATGTGAGAGGCATACTGAGTTAATGAAATGGGTGTTCAAGAATCTAATTTTGTTTTCTTAAATAAAGGCAATTGAAATTCAATTTTTCCAAGTAAAATCAGGTGTTATAAGAAAGATAAAACCAGGTGTTGCAAGCAATGATATTGACAGGTGGCTTGTGAAAGTTTTTCTAAAAATGGAGCATGTGACTCAGTATCTTCTGCCATGTAGAAAAAGACCTCACAGACTGTGTTAAAATTCTGAAGTTTAGAGAAGACGGGTGTATTTCTGCACAGGTTGTGTCATGTGTCTGGACAAGTGTGGAAGCTATCAATGTGGAAGCTATCAGTTTAAGGGAGAGAAACACTGAGCTTGGTCTTACATTCTTACACCACGAAACACAAAATTGGTCAACACTAATATTCTAAAAGGTCTGACTTAAACTTTATTCCTGGTTTTTGGTAGGCTTTTGGTCTTGTGTTCTTAATTGGCAAAGAAGGAAATGGCATAAGCTTCCTTGAGCTTCACCTGGAAAGCGATGCATATGCGGTTCCAGTAAAATCTATTTCATGCAAAAAGAATTTGTTTGAGATCTTCAGAAAAAGGCAATGACAAGTGCAAGATACTGTTTCTTGCCTTATTACTAGGGATTTGGGCCCTTTGAATGCCTGTCTTTTTAGAATAAAAGCACTAAGCATTTACCTTTGAGGAACTGGACCCTCCTTAGACATATTGAGTGTTTTTTACATTGTTAGCGTTTCCAAAAACTGAGCTGCAGGGTGGTCAGACTTCCATTGATGTCTCAGTATTTTTCTTTATCTGAAGTATTTGATAGTCCTTTGATGCAAATTGTCTAATAATTATTTTGATACAGCCTTTCCGTTTGTAGTACCTTGGGTAATCAAATTGGAGGAAGGACAAACAAAAATTCAGAACGTTTTTTTGTTTACTCTTTAGGCTTTTTTTGCTTAGTTGCCTGAGATTATTTTTCTCTTTCAGAATGAACACAGTGATGGTGAAGATGATGGGCAAATGGGAGAGCCTCATATGACAGACTCTGAAAATGAAGATATCCCAAGGCAAAAAGACAGTGACTCAGATAATGAGGAGCCTCCAAATCACAGTGTTAGTGATTCAGACAATGAAGCAGCTCATGGAGGGAAAGACAGTGATTCTGATACTGAGGACCATGCAAATCGGCATTTAAGTGACTCTGAAAATGAAGATGCCTTAAATCATCGAGCAAGTGACTCTGAAAATGGAGAACCTCACAGGGATCGCAGTAGTGATTTTGAAAATGAGGAATCGCACAAACAGCAGGCCAGTGACTCGGAGAGCGAGGAGCACCACAAGCAGCTGGCCAGTGATTCAGAGAGTGAGGAGAACCACAAGCAGCCAGCCAGTGACTCGGAGAGTGAGGAGCTCCGCAGACAGCCAGCTAGCGACTCGGAGAGCGAGGATGTTTCCAGACACAAACAAGAAATGGAATCTGAGGATAGTGATGGGGAGGACAGGAAGGAGGAGGTGCAGAATGATTCTCATCATTCAGATAATAAATGCGCAAGGGAAGGATTTCAGGGTTCTGACAGTGAAGAGGAAGCTCCTAAGAGACGAAAAATATCAGACAGCGATGAAGAAGAGAAAGAGGAAGAGAAGACAGTGAAGAGGAAAACGGCTATCCTTTCAGACAGCGAGGATGACAGTGAGAAAACACGTAAGGAACTGTAGTGTGAAAACAAAAATGTGATGTGACAAGCAGTAGTGTTACAGTTAAATCATTGGGTTTTAAGAGGCATCTAGGATAAATAAGAAACCGTAAAGCATATTGGTTTTTACAGCACAACTGCATTTGTAGTGGTGATATAACTGCATTTCTGTGTGCATGCATATCTAATACTTTTGAGTACTAAGTAAGTCTAATAGATGTAAAAGGGAAGACTGCAGTGATCTTGCTTTACACTGGCATCCGTTGTCATGTTGATTATTCCTGTTAGTCATTTCCCTACTTTGTTGTTATTTCTCTAGTCATTTTTTTTCCTGTTTTTTTTTCATATACTAGGGCTGAGAGTCAGTTTTGAAATTAGAAGTTTTTATAGATAAATGTGGTGTATGGAAACTTAAGTTACTGATTGAAGAAAACTGACTTTAGAATAGGTATCCTTTTAAAGAAATGGCAATGATCTTGTGTAGGAAGGCCAGTCATCTTCCCACTTGTTCAAATGGAATTTGTGAGACTAGTTTTTGAGAGTATCAGTTGCCACCAATTACCAGAGCTTTTAGTAATGTGACACTCTTTTCTGTTGGCAGCTGCCAAAAAAGTACGAATACTTTCTGATGTCGAAGAATCAGATAGTGATGCTGCTTCTGAGAAGTCTGACAAAAGGAAGAAAAACATTGTGTCAGATAGTGAGGAGGAAGAAGAAGAAGAAAGAAAAGAGAATGCTGGAAAGAAAAAAGAAGAGAAAGATCTGTTTGGCAGTGACAGTGAATCTGGAAATGAACAAGAGTAAGTGCTTCTGGGAATATGAGTTTCTTCAGGGTTGCAGGTAGTGAGAGTGATCGTGAGTGCAGAATAGATGAATACCAGCCAGAGAGTGATTGTCCACCTTCATTAGTGGCAGAATGCAAGGTGGAACTCCATGCAGTCATTAGAAATTTTCCAGAAAATGCACTTTTAACTGCTTCAGTCTAAATAGATAAATGTTATTGTTACCTTCACAGGAACCTGATTGCAGATATATTTGGAGAATCTGGTGATGAGGAAGAAGAGGAATTTACAGTAAGTGTTACTGTGGGTGTCTCTTGTTCACGTCCTAGGTCTGATCTTCATGGGAAAGTACTCCAGATTGACTGCTTCGGTTTGAGCTCATGTTCACAGATAGGCTGTATCAGGAGGGAAGCTTTCTATTTGCTGGTCTTGCTTAGGTGGTCTTTCAGCTAAATAATATTTACGTGTCTTCTGTTGTAAGAGTTATTGGTGTGAAAGTCACAGGTGGAATTAGGAAGCTTTTGTTCCTCTTCCTTCTAGATCTGCAGACTTATCTGAAGCTTTTCAAGTGCCAGTGTCAGGTGCCTGAGTAGATGCTCCATCTTAATCCGTTCACTGATTCACGCTCTGTTTACCTATCAGGGTTTTAACCAGGAAGACTTGGAGGAAGAGAAAGGTGATGCAGACATGAAAGAGGCAGCAGATGAATCAGACTCTGATGATAACATCAAAAGAGGGAAGCAGTAAGTCAATGCATTACTTACTCCTTTGTTAATAGCAAATGCAGAATTTTTGTGAAAGGCCTTCTTCAAAGACTGGTGAGACTTTTCTCCTAAACTACAACAGAAGGTCCTCTCTTGACTTGTACAGTTTAGTCCCTTAGCAGTTGTAACAGATTACATGTCCTACTCCTCCAGAGAACAGTATTTGTGGATCAGAACCTCAGTGAAATGTCTTATCAAACAAGCATTGAACTCTACCAGTTCAGCATTGGAGTCAAAGGGGTGTTTCTCTCCTTGTGTAAGAGATCAAGTATGACAAGACTCACCATCAGCATGTCTCCTGTTTGCTTTCTGTCCGCTTCAGTAGCATCAGAGCGGCATGTTGCAGGTACAGGAAAGCTAACTATTTGTCATCTTCAGTGATGGCTTTGGCACATTTTGAATGTTGATTATTATGTGTGTGCATGTCATTAACTATTTTAGCAAGGTCTTGCAGGCATCTGAGGGCATCTTGGAGCCACTGAAGCCCTTCGCTTCAGTGCCCAGTTTGTATACTGAGGATAACTCATCATCTTGCAGGGACATTGAGATGTAACACTTGTAGATTTATTGGAGAGTTTTGGAAAGGTTATGCTACAGAAATACAAAATTATTTCCTACAAAGACAATAAGATCAGCCCTTCTCTGACCATCGGCATTCCCTTTTCTTGCATTTCAGTATGGACTTCATGTCAGATTTTGACATGATGCTGCAACGAAAGAAGAGTATGAGCGGCAAGCGTAGACGGAACCGTGATGGTGGAACTTTTATTAGTGATGCAGATGATGTGGTCAGTGCTATGATTGTGAAGATGAATGAAGCTGCTGAGGTGAGTTTTGTAGGCTCCAAAAACACCTTAAAATCCAGTTCAGTTCTATAGGAAAATCTTGTGGTCAGTACAATACAAAAATCTGGCTGGGACTCAGGAGGAGTAATCTGTATGCTATGGAAAGCTTCCAATATTTAAATAACTGTTTAATGTTATTTTGCTGTTTGGAATGAAAACATTTCTTCCTTTGAAATCTGGAGAAAATGTGTATTCATTTTAAAGGTTAAAATTAGTTAACTTGCTAGAATTTGATTAGCTGAGATCAACGGCCCTATAAAAAGGACATATGTGTTCTATAAACTACATGAATATCAAACGCTGAGAAAGGGACTATGTGTTAATTTTGCTGTACAATCACTAGCATGTGTAGTACTTCGGTGTCTTGTTCCTGAGAAGAACCTTTTTTCTAATGTATTTGGAATGACAGTACTGCAGTAAATCATGGCAGAGCAACAGAATTATGGGGAGTTCTGCCTTGGCAGAGTCAGGTTTAGTATGTTATTATGCAAAGCTTATTGAGGTTTTGTCTTGGTCCCATATCTTCTGTTGTGGTTTTGGCTGTGTTGGAATCAAAAACCAATCAAATTATTGGAATCAAATTAACTAACAGCACTGTGACACTCATTAAAACGAATTGAGAGGAATATACAGAACTTTAGAAAGAAGAACCTTAAAAGTAATAACAACATCAACAGCAAAGGAATCTTCCTGAGAACAAGATGAGAAGGATAATGTGTTTGGGGAGGAAAGGAAGAGTGAGAGTGATCTAGGCGTCTTTCTTGGTCTTGACAGGAGTCTTTCTTGGACAAGAAGATAGCCAAATGTTTCAAACAAAGCCATAAAGTTTGAAATGCAGGAGAGAGGAAGAGCTGAGCTCTGGGACTATGGTGTCTTTAGTTTTCTTGCATGTGCCATTCTGGGGCATGAAGAGGGGAAGGTCATCCCTTGCAATAAAAAAAAACGTGCAGAAAGAGCCGTTGGGGGGTTAAGATGAGCAGGAAGAAATTACCATAGCAGGACATAAATCTGTTGATTGTAATGGGTCTTTTTGATGTGGGAGCCCAGGTACTGACCAGATGGTGACGTGGTCTTGGATGATGGTCACTTGAAACCCAGACTTCATTTTAGCACATGATGCACATCGGTGTGCTCTTGCTTTGCTTGCATCATGCTTCAACTCCCCATTGTTTTGGTTAGCTCAGGTGATATTTTAATAACGTATTTTCCAGGTTGTCTGTGTATGACTGGCATGGAGGACTCTGCGCACCTCCAGTTTGTTGCAATTAATCTAGATCATGAAGCAGAAAAAAAATAGAATTTTAGAGAGAATATTGAGTGAGGTGGGGGACCCTTCTTTAATAGAAGTCATCATATAATGCGTTTTGGGCTCTAGGAGGATACAAAGTTGGTGTAATCCTGCCAAAGTTGTACTTCTTATTTAATAGACCATTTTTTTTCCTGTAAATGAGATGAGAGTTTCTTATTTCTTCTTTTGCGCTGGTTCTTCAACTCTCTACAGGAGGATCGACAGCTGAATACACAAAAGAAACCAGCACTAAAGAAATTGACTTTGCTACCAACTGTAGTGATGCATCTGAAAAAGTGAGTTGTCATCAGTTACCAACTTGGGGAATATTGGGAGGAATTTTGTAGATTTCATGGAGTGACTTTACAGTTGTTCTGAGTAGACAGTGAAACTCTTCTTCCAAGAAAAGGAGGTAGGTGGCCTTCAAATCCAAAAATTCTACGTAGTTTTGCCTGTTAATTTAATGTAAAACAAACTCAAATGCGCTGTTGTGCTGAAGGAACTTCACATCTTAAGATTTTGATAAATTATATGACTTTGTGGCTTCTCTTTACTCTTTCTAGGCAGGACCTCAAAGAAACTTTTATCGATAGTGGTGTTATGTCTGCCATCAAAGAGTGGCTTTCTCCTCTTCCAGACCGAAGTCTGCCAGCACTAAAGATACGAGAGGAACTTCTGAAGATCCTGCAAGAGGTTTGAAACTGAATTTTTTTAACCATATTTGATTTGTGGCTTCTTCATGGTTTCACACTCATGTGCTTTAGGGAACTATTTGACGATGGATGTTTTGCAGCTGCTACCAGTGGACCCTGCACTGAAATGCAAAAGGAAGCAAACTGCAAAATAGATATTTATTTAAAAGTTGCATCATTTTAATGATGTCTTACGTTGTAGGCGTGCTGTCTAGCTGAACAATACTGGGCTACGGAACTTCAGGCACTTAGTTGTTGTTAATGAAAGCTTTGCCCATGTTCACAACAAAGCAAGTGACTCTGCTGGCAGCAGGCCAGAAGACATTTCTGAGGGTCTCGTGAACTAAAGACATGAAGTTTTCCACCCTCTCCAGGGAGTTGTGCACTATGGAATTTCTAGATTCTTGAGGAATCTAAGCTGCTTAGCCACTTGTCTTCTCTCGTTATCAGTAGCTCATATGTTGGAACTGGTCATTTTAATTTGTCTTTGCTGTGTTCATAAAGTAAGCATGGTATAGTCTTGATAGTGAAGTAGAAGGGAAACTTTCCTTGCAACACCACTACCTGGCTTGATTTGACTGAAGCTCTAGAAATGTTTCTCGCTGCGAAGAATTTGCAAGAGTTCTGCCTGAATTTAGATTGTTCTTGCCACATAAGTTATTATCTTTATAAAATGAATGCTTTGACAGCAGTAACTCCATTCTTGGGCCTTTGGAGTAAATAGTTCTGGAAACATAATTTTGTGTATAAAATCCAAGAATGTTAAGGAATATTTTTAGGTTTTGGTGTTTGATACTTTAGCCAAATTCCTAGTGGGATAATGAAAAATGCTAATTTTTTCAGGCTTATTGTGAAAAGTGGGTTTTAGTCTTTTTGTAAAGTTAACCACTCAGTGTTCAGACTACATTGCTTCCCGTTTTCTGGCTTTTCCCTTACCCTGCAGCTGCCCAGTGTGAGCCAAGAGACTCTGAAGCACAGTGGCATTGGACGAGCTGTGATGTACCTCTACAAGCACCCCAAAGAGTCAAGACCTAACAAGGATATGGCAGGGAAGCTAATCAGTACGTAAAACTCCCTTTGCCTTGCATTAGTGCATCACTTTGTTGAATGTTTTTTCTGTGGTGTGTAGTGGAATCAATTATTTAATGTAGGAATCTCTCTAAATCTGTTCCATAGCTTTGTTTGTAGAGCTCTTAACAAACACCGTTACATTAAGTTTTGCATGTGCCTTTCCCTGTCTCTTTCATTCTTGTTCTGAACCAGCAGATGGCATTTATTTTGCCCAGATTCTCTCTTGGCTGGTTGTCCAGACCTCATGTATATGCTACAGAGGCAGGAATGTGCTGCCAGAAGACTGCTTATTTCGTGGACTTTAGAGAGATCCTCCATGACTGCAGGTTTACTTAAACAGCTGCAGTCCATGTGTAGTCCATTCCATCCTGAATGACAGCAAACTGGTTATAATCTTATGTTCTTCAGGAACTATTTTGGGTATTTCTAAAACAGCATTCACTGTGCTGTGCAGGACTCCCTGACATTAAGTATTCTCATAGCTCGGAGAGATTCTAAAAGAGCAGGGAACAGCAAGAGATATTATTTATGAAAGCCCTTGCTAACTGTCAACAAGGCTGGATTTCAGTGAAATGTTAAGGGCTGAAAAATTGTTTATTTGGTTGAAAGGAAGTGTGAATACTTGTTATAAACTTTAAAGGCTGTATATGGTCACCAGAGTGGTTTGGAAATGAACTTCAAGAGGCCTAGTGTTTATTAATTCAATTTTTTATTTTATTTTATTTTTTTTTGAAAAGATGAATGGTCTCGACCCATCTTTGGCCTTACCTCGAACTACAAAGGCATGACAAGAGAAGAGAGGGAACAGAGAGATTTGGAACAGATGCCTCAGCGAAGGAGATTGAGCAGGTAGGAGTAACAGGCAGAAATATGAAATCCTTCTTTCTAAGACGCCATCAAGAAAAAGTAGTGTGTAAATATTAAGGGAATAAAATGATAACAAGTTATAGCCTCTCTCTTTTCTTTTTCCACACTTCACTGTCTTTTAATCTTTCTCTATGCATAGCTGCCTATATAATTTTATTTTTCCTGCAGCTCTGGCGGTCAGACTCCTCGCAGGGACCTGGAGAAAGTGTTAACTGGAGAGGAAAAGTAGGTTGCATTTTTTTGTTTACCTAATTTGTTTAGAAAGAGGTATTTTGGTGGTGCTAATAAGATGCAGTTTGCTTTGAGGTTTTAGAGGCAGTGGTTATGCAGTGTGTTTTGGAGATAGAACATGCTGTGTTGCTTGTACTTTTTTCTGTATCAGATTTGTCTCAACCATCTCTTTTTTCTTTTTTTTTTTTTTTCTTTTTTTTTTTTTCTGCAGGGCTCTTAGACCAGGAGACCCTGGGTTCTGTGCCCGTGCAAGGGTGCCAATGCCCTCCAACAAGGACTATGTGGTCAGGCCAAAGTGGAATGTGGAGATGGAGTCCTCCAGGGTAAGCACTGCAGTGGGGATAGTTTGCCTCTCCTGGGGACTCTGTACCCAAGCTGTCTCTGATTAAGCCTGGGAATCTATCACCTTACTGCCATGGTTACTATACAATATGGTAATTCTTTAAGTGTCTCTTCTAATTCGAGCAGACAGTAAGTTCTCTTACCAAGTGGGCTGGTTTCAGCTCATCACATACTTTAATAAGGTATTGTTCCTTCTCTAACCACAAAGATTTTAATGTTAACTGTTCTACAGCTTTTGTCTAGGGTGAGACTCTTGTTACAGGCCTCTTACTTTAGAGCATTTTGAACTAAAGCTGCAATTCAATACATGTGTCACTGATATTTTTATACCTCCCCCAGTTTTTGTATCATGTTCTTCTGATAACATTCCAGTTCGTGAAAATTTGTGAGGTTTTGGTAAACATTAACAGCTTCAGTAGAGGCCTTTGCCTTGGTTTGTTTCATCCATATACCTGTACAGTTTAATTCAAAAGCGGAGTACGTGGTAGAACACATGTAAATGGAAGAAGTAATAATTACTGTGCTTTCTGCTGTTATCTCTGCTGTGCATTAATTGAGATGTTGTTTCTAGCCCGGGACTATTAAGAGAGGTATTAGTCGCTTGGAAAAACACAAGAGACGGTTTGCTGAACAGAAACGACTCAGCAAAGTGCATCGGGCCATCAAGTTCAGCATTGAAGGCAACAGGATGCCCCTGTAGCCATGACACTGCCTTCCCCAAGTTGGAGAGGTATCCCTCAAGGGAGGTGTGAACAGTGCACGTGCTTCAGCTGTTGGCAGTTTGCACACACAAGAAAGGAGTGTGTACACCCTAACTTAAACCTGGGAAACTGTCCTCGTATTCTCTCGTGTCTGTACTGTGACCGAAGAGGTAATTTGTACAGGAAAAGTAGGCTGTAGAACATAAACATCTGCCTTGATACCTGCCTTGACAGCTTCAGGGCACCCAAACCACAGGCATTAAATAAAAATACCAGTACTCAAAACCATCTTTCCACCACCTCTGGTTTTGAATGCTGTTCTGACATAGTTAGGTTCTCTGTGTTTACCTGAACCTGGGAATTTGTAGTCTTACGTGTAGGACCTCTTGTCACTGCGTACCAGTATTGGTGGCTGACATTTTACTGGCCTAAGTAAGCTATTTTTCACACCTCCTCTTTCTGGGCAGATAAGTGATGTGAAACTTTTAGGGTGGGTGACAGAAGGCGGAGAATGAGACCTCTGCAGTCCTGGGTGGAGGGAGATCCATCAATGTCATACATTAGTGCAGGAATGGTTTTAACAGTTCAGTTGGCATCTCAGTTCTGTGAGCCGGGCTGCCACAAAGCGATAGTGGCAGGAGGAGGCTAGCACAAATGGTAGGTAACTAACTGTTGAGTTTAAATGTCATATTTATTTGTTTTTTAAAAAAATATTTTTTTAAAAATCACTGTGCCAGTCCAGCTGTAAATGTCAGTGAATGATGGACTGGCTTATGAAGGAAGATTATTTAAAATCAGTGGGCCAGGAGCGCCTTCCTCAGTAATGGGAACAAGAGGGTCAGTTTCTCATAGATGTTTTTTGTCCGATATAAAGTAGCATGTTCTGGATATCTCCATTTCTCCCAAACTTAAAAGGTGTGAAGTTTCCATCATCTATTGTTTCTATTTCAAGTTAGGGAAATTGCCTTCTAGGAAGTAATGGCTATGGATTGGAAGATCCTTGCTGTTTGTCAGTCATGTTTCTTTACAGAATCACTGTGTTTAATCTGTGTTTTATCTGCTGCGTCACCTCAGTTTTTCATTTGTAGTTAAAATAGATAACTGATATGCAATACCTCTTTTAATAACTTGTATGGTCAGCTTAGGTATTTCTTTTACTTTCCTTTACACCTCCTTTTTCTCTTGCTTTATAAGTACTAATTGGTGACCTTTAAAATAAATTGCAGTTTGGAATTGATGTGTCAGCATGGTCTGCCTCAATTGCCATGTATCTGTCTGACACCGTAGCGCAGTGTGTTTCTGGCACTAAACCCCAGCCAATACAGACACACAACTATTCCAAACTGTACATTCAGCCAGCGTGTGAACACCTAACATGGCTATTAATCCCTGTAACATTGAAAGCTTTACTGTGTGATGGTTGTGAGTGCAACTGCCTCCATATATGCCATACATTCATTGGAGGAACTTTTTATCAACTTTGCGAGGAGAGAATCCGTGTTTGTGTGTGTGCAAACACATACACACACACACAGAAAAACAGCTGGAACCAGTGGCTTCATCACCTCCCCTTGGCAGGTTTAACTTTGCATGCATTGCTTTTCTCAAACCTCTGGGACGTCTGCTTTTTTTCAGTGATAATTACTAGTTTTATTTTCTAAGTTCCAGGGGACCTCTAAGAAAGGGGTGAGTCGACTGGACAAACAGATGCGGAAATTCACAGATATCAGGAAAAAAAGCAGATCGGCCCATGCAGTGAAAATCAGCATTGAGGGCAATAAGATGCCATTGTGACCCGTCACAGCACACCCCATGATCTCTGCTGTAAGACAGTGCGCCCACAGACTCTTTGGAGACCTTTACATTTTTTAACAGCTTGTTTGGGTTATTTTTAGTGAATCTTTAAATTGTTGGTTCAGGTTCTGATAGAAGAGGTTATCTGAGGACTGTGAATACGGGGACTTCTTTCTCCTGATTTGTATTTAAACTTGCTCTCTTGTGTCCTTTGTACAGATCATGTATTTGTTGTACTGCAACACTTCAGACAATAAAACATCTTCTGTTTTTTTGGGGGGATGTCTGTTGATTGCTTGAGAACATATGTGCACACCACCTATGTGGAAAAGCTGTGAACTTAATTGTCCATTTCCTCTTTACTCAGTGCTTTATTAATCAGTTGTTCTGTCTTTGGAGAATGTCATGTGGTGTGAATGTTGGGAGTGTCCTATGTAGGGATAGGAGTTGGACTCTGTGATCCTTTTGGGTCCCTTCCAACTCGGGTAATTCTATGATTCTATGAGTGTATTGGATTTGATTAGAAATATTGACCATCTTCACTCAAAGGATTTAATTTTTCATGAAAACACGATGTGAAGTTCAAGAGAAGACCAGCAGACCAACTGTAAAGATTCCAGAGGCTTCCAGCTAAAGTGCTTGATATAAGATATGGATACTTGGGAATCCTACAAGATGCTTCCTTAATGTACTCACCCCAGTGGTCTCATGAAGTCCTAAGAGCTCCTTGCCATCAGAATAAACCAATAATTCTGCATCCCATGTTGTCTGAGGCAACCAAAAGTTCTGTTTCCTTTGGAATGACAATAATGGACTTCTATAAGGCTTTGAACAAAGCTAAGGAAGGGAAACCACTTATTAATGAGACTGCTGGTGGGGTTTTAAACTAAAACCTAATAGTAAATTGTAAGAAAGGCCACAAAAATCACATAAGCAATTCTATGACAATGGCACTGGAGGTCCTCAAAGTGATAATTAGTTGGGAGATATTACTCTTGCCTGCATTTTTTGCATTGAGGGTTGTGTTGAAGTATGTGAAGCTGCTTGTGCTGTCGGAAGCCAATCTCTTAGAGGGATGGCTGGGTCAGCACCATCAATCGTCCTTTTGGTTTAGGGTGATGGAAAAGTTCCGTGTTGTGGTTGTGTGGTGGGTTGGGGTTTTTTTTTCCCTACCACATGTGTTCACAAATATTTCATGTCTTGAATTACTGCTTTCATCAAAACCTGGGAATGAGGTGTCTTCAGAATAAAGAAAAACAGGGTTTTTTCTTAGGAAAAAGTGTGGAAAATGGACAATTCCATTTTTTCTACTTTTGCAGCTCTGTGCTTTGTAGTTCCCCTTCTGTAGGCTCTGCCCAGAATAGGATGAGGGGTAGGGAGCATGTTTCCACCTTCATGCCTTTCCTCACCCACTACTGGAACAGAGCTGTCCCGAGGTGCCTGTGATGGTGTGGCCCTCACAACCCCCAGTAACAATGTATCTCAGAATTCTACTGTACCATCCTGTTCCCTTTCTCCAGCCGCAGCTCGGTGGGTTCCTTCTTGGACAGTTGTTCCAGTGCAGTTTGTAATACATGATTCCAGAGATGCAGGGTTTTTTATCAGAAAATATTTGTAATTTAGCGAATGGGATTGTACTTCAGGTACACTTGTACTCTGTGACAAAACCTCAGAGATCCCCAGCAGCTGTGTTCAGCATGGTCCTGCCTAGAGGGCAGGCAGTGCTACCCACAAATACCCTTCTACTCCTAAGCTGGCAGTTCTTTATTACATGCAAATATTTTACTCAGGAATACGTGGATGAACAATTTAACCATTTCTGGTAAACAGAGAATAAAATTTAGATAAGATCTTGGGAAGAAATGTTTTCCTGTGAGGGTAGTGAGGCCCTGGCCCAGGTTGCCCAGAGAAGTCGTGCCTGCCCCATTCCTGGATTGCCCCAAGGCCAGATTGGATGGGGCTTGGAGCAGCCTGATACAGTGGGAGGTGTCCCTGCCCATGGCAGGGGGGTGGAACTGGGTGGTCTTTGAAGTCCCTGGCAACTCAACCCATTCTATGATTCTGTTTCTTTGACAATAATCTTGATTTTACACCATTCAGGACATGAACTGAATAGTATCTTAGGCTGGAGCACTGTAATAACAGATTTGCCCCTGCTTTCAAAGATCATATTAAGAAAAGTTAATGGAAAAGTTTCCTGAATCTGCTACGCTTTCTACAACCTCATTAATCCAGGGGATGTAGTTGGATACTCTGGTGTAGACACCATATTTTCCTCTCTGAGCACAGCCCTCACCCCAGCTCACAATCCCCAGGAGAAACCGTGTGTTGTGGTAAGATACGGTGAAAGGGCCCCCGCTGTCCCCTTTGCAGGCGTCTGCGACTTCCATGCTGTACCCCGCACAGAACATGTTGTCAGTGACCAGCCTGTCTGTTGAGCGCTGGCAGGTCTCCATGTTTACAATCGGAAGCTGGACTTTCATGAGGAAGCGCAGTGTGGAACCTCTGTCGTGAGTAGCCCCCCATCCGCTTACCATTCCTATTCTTCCTTCCTCAGACAGCAGCCTGGCAAGGCTGGGGCTCGGCAGGCAGATAGGAATGACATACTCATTAAAAACAACATCACTGCTCAGGTACAACAAGGCGATGTCACTGTTGTAATTGTTGGAATCATAATGTGGATGTGTCCAGCTCTGTTCCACAGGAATTTTCTGTTCCTTGAATTCTCTTTGGTATTTGTCAAAGTCTCCTGTAGTCATGACAAGGTAAAATGTTAAGGAAGCCTGTAGGGTGTTGTAGGGGAGCAGGAAGGACAATAAAGTAGTGCTTTGGCCTTTCATCCCAGGAAGGCACAGACCACGTTGTGCGCTCTAACAGGAATTCCTTATGCTGCAGATGTGATCCTGCCAGTGGGGCTCACCAGTCTGCCCTTTACAGGTAAAACAGCTGTTGACTGGATGAACAGACACTTACAGAGATGATGGCTTCCAGGGTAGGGATTATACTGTAAATACTAATGAAGAAACTCATCTTAAGGCTGATTAAAAACCAAAACTGACTTGAGAACAGTTCACTGCCTACAGGAATCCTCCTTCCTTCAGTGGTGTATTCTGAGATCTGCTCAGTCTCCATGCACAATGAGTTTGCCAAAGTGGGAGACAGAAGAAGATCAGTCTGTGCCTAGTGCTCCCACCTGCTCCATGAAAACCAGCTGCAGCCCCTGTGCACTTGACTGCTGCCGAGAAAACGAAGGGTTCTGTAAATCTGAGTTGGGTTGGCAGTGTGAGTCTGTCTCTCACAGCCACAGATCTGTGTGTTCACAAGTATGCTGCAAGGCACGTCTCGATATAAGAAATACATGAGTTTATAAAATCCACAATGGAACTCACCTACAGTAACGTGGTGTGGTTCTACCAGATCAAGGCAGTGAGCAGCAGTGACCACCCAGCGACTGCTGATTAAACTCCCGCCACAGAAACCAATATCCTTACTATTCCGGATCAAAACCTGGATGAAAGATGAGGAAGGCCATATCACCAGGCTGTATCAGGTACATATGATTGATTGTTATTTTTTCATGTGGCTTCACATTTTTTGGAGTGGGGGAGAACAGTAACAAAAGGAATGTTTCATTGTACTCAGGTTAAAAAGAGTGCAGTGTTTGTCTGCCTGACTAAGGGGTGGAAAAGAGCTTTTCATTTTCCCAGTATTAAACAGAAGTGCAGGTAAGAGTGGCGATTCAGGAAATGTTGGGGGTTTTTTTGTTGCATTGGTAATAAAATTTCGAATGAGACAGAGAATGGAGAAGTCAAACACACTGTTCAGTGTTGGCTGTTTGTCTTGTCTATTCAGAACAGTACGCTCCACTAGTGCCTCAGCAGCTCTTCAGTTAAACTCCCTCCTAATCTGTTAGTTCATGTGTTAAACTGAAGGGAAAGCTTGAACTCTGGTACTCTGATGTTTCAGTGAATTGAATAATCACACAGTGGGAAAAGACATGACACCTTCTGGCCTCCTACCTTGGTCTGATGTCATGTTTTATTTACGTAAGCCATTTTGAATTAATTCTTTTAGTTCTGAAGAAAACATTGAAAAGTAACAAAGAAACATTACCTGGAAATTCTGCCTTAGGTTAGGAAGAACTGGAATGGAAAGGGTTTGTAAAAGCCTCTTTTTAGAAAAAGAAAATACATAGTACAAGATTCAATTATGAATTGGCTGATGGGATGAAAATGTAAACTTCCTTGATGGTAACACTTAATTTCAAGGAGAAACTGTACAGGTTTGGCAGTTGTCAGACTACATTCCCTTCTTGCAATGCCAAATCAGTTCTTGCTTGATCCAGAGGAAAGCAGGTGCTGTTCCTCCTGGAAGAAAATGGCAGAAAGCCATACATGTTAGGAGCAGTGACGTCCCAGGTGGCAAGAGTGCAGACTCGCTGCGTTGTCCATGCCGGCTCAGCTTACCGTTTTTCCACCTGTAAACTACCTCCCACTGTGTGGAATGGGAAAATCTTTGTGTGTCAGTCTGGCAGAAACTTGTGTGGTTTTAGATCAGTCTGCTGGCTTTTTGTGCACAAGCCCAGAAGCAACAGTAGCACACTGACGAACAAGAGACAGTATAAATAAGGGAAAATTAATAACAAGGAGGGACGGGGCAGGAGGAAGGCGAGATGATGGAAATAAGAAAATCGCTTTGGGAAGGTTCCCTACTTGCCACTTGCTTTCATGTTTCAGCCCTCTCAGTTTTACCCTCCTTACTGTAAGAAGTATGAAAAGAACTGCATTCTAATGAAGAATCTGGTCATAGAAAAACTCTTGTGACCAATACCATCAGCCATTCCCAAAAAAGTGGGAAGCACAGCTTTTCACCAGAACAACCAGCGTAACAGAGCAGGAGATTGTGTTACGTTGGCAAG
Organism: Neomorphus geoffroyi; assembly: GCA_033558235.1. NCBI lineage: Eukaryota > Metazoa > Chordata > Aves > Cuculiformes > Neomorphidae > Neomorphus > Neomorphus geoffroyi. The sequence continues at coordinate 7,299,446 of JAUMJM010000012.1, read as the reverse complement.
AGAGAAAGTATTAGGCTGAGATGCCAAAAGCACATGTACGTGGGGCTTGGGCAGAACGACAAGTAAGGCAGCTACAACGTGTATCATCAGCAAGGCCTGCAGAAGTTTGAGAAACACATGCTCTTGACCTGAAAAACAACTTTATAATGGCAGGCCTGCACCTTGCTCCATTTGGAACCAGTGATGATAAAGTGAGAATGCACAGAGAGGTGGTAATTATGGCCAGACTGGACAAAAAGTATTACCTGCCAGGGGCAATGTCCACGGTGACACAGTGTTCCCCCAGTTATCCTGGAGTCGTTTTGCTCTAAAGCAGCGCTGGTGTTTCTCCGGACAAACTGAGACACGTCTGAATCGCTTCCCCAGTCCCAGTCGTGCACAGGTTGCGTTGTACCTGTTTCGTTCTGGCCAGCACTCTCTGCCATTTGGTTTTGCCCAGTAGCATTTTCCAGTGTTCCCTGCAGCCATGCAGGGCCCTGGATGGGCTCACCCCACAACTTGCTAGGCCTGGTGGTCCCCTCCGTTGCCTTGTCCTGCGCAGGGATACCCACCTCCTGCTCCACAGCACCATCCCCCTGTGGCTCCTGGGTCACAAAGCCCATCAGTGTCTTGTTGCAGCTGGAAGCATCTTTGGCCACCTCAGTTGGTCCAGCATCACGCTCCATAAGCGTGCTTTGTCCAAAGGCATCCTGTAAGGTCTCGTTATCCCCAAAAGCCTTTTGTTCCAGCCTGGCTTGTCTAACTGTGCCCTCTGTGCTCTCATTCCACTCATCCTCACCCTCACCATGCTCCAACAGTCCCCTCGGAAGCCTCGCTTGCCCCAGCCGCTCTTCCCCTAGAGCCCGCCGGGCTTTAATCAGGCCACAGGGAAATAGTGCTGGAGGGAGAAGAGACAGAAATAGCTTTGAGTTTAGGGTGCACGGTGTGGTGTTAAACTAATAAGTAGTGCTTGTCCTGTCCAAGACTGAGATCCTGTGCTGCTGTGTACTCCGCCCCTTTGCCCAGCAGATTAGAGAGACCTCTGACTCAGAGGCACCTTAAAATTTAAAACAAAACAATGAATCAGACAGCTCTTTCCTAACCACTCAGTGAAAGCTACTGTAGCTACAGTGGGTGTAGCTTTTCTGCAACCAGGGAAGAGGAAAAGATGGTGCCTGCCAGTCTGCTCTTCACCTGAAGTAACTGATCTGATCAGGCGTTACCTGCTCACCTGCTTGCATGCATCGCTTCCCGTCCTCGTGTAGGCTGTAACCATTTGCACAGGAGCAGACTACGTGGAAGGCGCTGCTGTCCTGGCAGTATTGCCAGCACCCCCCGTTCTTATACCAGCATTCCAGCTGCTCTGTGAAAGGAACACACAGGCAGTCACTGGGTGCTTGCTCTGCAGGGGCCCCCGAGCAGCGCAGCCTCCAGCACTATTATTACGTGAAAGAATGGGAAAAATCCATCTGCCGACATCTGGCAGGGAAACAGAAGGAACTACCTCTTACTGTTCCCAAACAGCCACGTTGATGTACAGCAAAGCGAACCACCTCATCACAATTGCAGTTCTGCTTCTGCCATACTGCTATTTGCCAGCTCTGCCCTGTGACCACAGCTGGGCTCTCGGCCCTTCAACCTGCAGAGCAGAGCAAGACAGCGCTGGGAACAGCAAATGGTTCTAAATGCAGCCACTTTTGATCTCTCTGCATATCTGACCTTTTGTATCAGGACAGATTTAAAGTACCAGGCATTTTGGTGGGGGACACGTCTGCTAGAAATAGTCTCTTTCATATATTGTTGCATTAAAAAAACCCAAACCAAAACGACATGTTTAATTAATTGCTTTGGACTAAAAAGAAAAGGCCAGCAAAAATAAACTTAGAAAGCACCTGCAGAAAAAAATTACTTATGATTCATAGTTACCACCTCAGTTTGGCTTTTCCTGTATCTCATCCCTTAAATCATTTGCAAACCCAATACAGTATTCCAAAGGACCAAAACTCTGATAAGAGAGAGGCAGCTTATCTACTTCATATTACATATTACAACATAAATCCAGATTGGTATTTGCATTTACACTAAGCTTTGGCTGCTCTATTCATGCAATCACTTAATAAAACTTGAAAGAGAACGAGGCCTCGCCATGAAGGATCTCCAGTGGCAATGTCTGTGGCAGGAGTTACCTGATCTGTTATCACTCCCAAGGGATAATAAGAGGTACGATGTGTACTCACCTTTTTCACAGTTGCGTCCCCCAAATCTGGGGGGGCAGATGCAGAAGTAATCATAGTGTCTTATTCTGCAGACTCCACCATTGTTACAGGGATTGGAACTACATGGATTTAAACCTAAGAAGGAGAAACAAAGCCTAGTTTAAGTCCAGGAATTAAGAGGAGTCTGGCTTTGAACTGCCATATAATTTTTGGTACCTAGAAGGGACACAAGAAAAAGATTTTTTTTAAAATGCCTTTTTTACCTACCTCTGTAACTGAACCAGAACTCCATCTGCAAGAAGTCACAAATGAAGAAAACAGTCAGTAAATGGTCACACAGGTTACCGAAGAGATCATTTAGAAAACCATTTTTTAGGGTGCACCTCAATTAACATTTTAATTAGAACCATTAAAGATATTCTTGTAGCAGATCTGATCATCACCACGCAGCTCGCTTTGGTTGGAATTGTGGACCAGCCATGAGTGCATAACCTGGGCTGTTCTGGAATGAAACTTCCGCTGAAAGCCAAGACCCATCAGCACTTTGGCCCATGGAAACTCTCTGGCAGCAGCCTAGGAGTCTCCGTGCCACCACTCTCCCCACAAAATGTGCCCATGCAAGGTCCTCAGCACCATCTCCTTTGCTCCTACTGCACTGCACCGACTACTGAGGTAGGCATCACCTACACAACTCAGGCTGGATACAAGAGAAATCTGGCACCTCTGGAATTGCAATCCAACCTTCTGCTTCAGCAGCAGGTCCTCAGCATAACACCTGCAGCACTACTTCACAGCCAGACGCCCCTGCGACCCAGGAACGAGGTACTCCTCCTTGGTATTTGGAGGGGTCTGATCAAACAAGTGGCCTCTGAAAATGTCAGAACCACTTTACTGGACTGAGGCTCTCACTCATCCTAAGTATTTTAGGATACTTCTAAGAAACTGTGTTTAATGTTTATGTAAGAAGCTGAGCCCTTGCTTAGAAAGTGAGTTCTCACAAGGTGCCTTGAGGGACTCGTCCCGACTACGAAGATGCAGAATCCAGAGGCACAGGTCTGTTGGTGCCATGCCAGGTGGCTTGGGATGGATTACTTACAGCTCACTGTTCACTTTTCTCTACTGCTCCTGTAGTTGCTTCTCACCGTTTTCTCCTGCGAATGGAAGATCTCCTTAGCCTCCTCAAATGAGCACTTTTCCTCATTGCATTCTCTCTCCAGGTTCCCTGGACGAATCTCTTCTAGAAAATAGTTGGCACGTTTATGGACTTTCAGCACCTTGTGTGCTTCACCTTTTCTCAGGAACACTAGGAAAAGAAAACTGAAGAGTTAATGATATTGGAAGACACCAAACTGGCATCCTAACGGTAGCGTGCTATCAGTTGGGTAAACAATATATAGAAAAAGGGGGAATTTATGTAGAGAGCCCAAAGGGAAATTAAATTAGTCTGTGTTCCAACAAAACAGACCACTAGTTTAAGCTTTCTTTTAGTGGATCAAAAGCTGCACTACTGAGACTTGCAGATCAGCACAGAAATCATTTTTATTCCACAGGACTCAAGTATTGCAGCTGCTTCTTTGGAAGCTGGTTGTGTTTTTCTGCCTCACCTTCCTGGATCACAGTGACCACCAGGCTCCTGGCTCAGTGTGCATATGGAAATAAAGCTGAAAGGAGAGGATAGGTTTGCGCGTGGTGTCAGCTTGGTTAGATATTCAGTAAGAGACCCGACGCTCTCCAGGCAGCCCCTGTGGCCACAATAGGAGAGACACTGCTCCTTCACTTAAAGAAATGAATAAGGTGTCTGGTTTGTGCTTACATTTAGTCCATCTCAGCGTTGCTTCACTGAACGATCTGTCCTTCTACCACAATGTCTTAAGAGCTGCTTCACTCCCCAATAAATTAAGGGAGGAGTGGCCAGAAGAGGGGACATGGCAGCAAGCTCCTGCCCCCATACTCCTTGTGGCTCCACTGGGAGTCTTTGCTAGGGCACATCTAGCTGATGCACAATGCACCCAGGATTTTCCAGCTGGGATGCTCTAAAAGGACAGGAGGGCTCACTCAGCCACCTCAGGCAGCTCTGGACACACAGGCGCGGTGACTGAATTAAGCCCCGTGTCACTATTTGGAGCAGATGGAGGTTACATTTCCAGAAGCACCCCTGTACTCAAATCCCATCCATTGATTATGAGAGGTGTTGTAAGAAGCAAGCTCACTTCTCAACCCTGACAAAGCCGACTGCAATTCACACAGCCGTCCATGTACCAGGTCTCTGTTTTCCTGGTCATGGTTTGGTGTCCCAGACAGGTAAAATCCTCTGACCAAGACCCCAGCTTTGGAGATGGACCATAAAGACATACATTTCTTTGCAGTTGCAGGGCCGGTATTTATAGCAATGGCTGACATTCTAGATTAATACTAGATTGCTTATTTTCTAGGCAATTAGAAACAGGTGAGAAAACCTCTTAGCTGAGAAAAGCTTTGGGCAGATCCTGCTGCCTGCTAAGGGAAAAAATGCCTTTTGCCACCCCTTGAGTTACCTTTAAAGGATTTACCTATTGTAAGTACCGTAACATAGCACTATGCCTGTTGCAAAGCTTCTGGTTAGCAGAAACCAGTTCCACTTCTGCTCTTCCTCCTCTGCAAGGACAGTCATAATGATTCATGAGCTCCCGTGCCTTCTCACGCCTGTTGGGAAGCTCTCTGAAGCCGCTTGCAAACCTTGTGTTGTAGGAAAATCAACACAAGGGCAGAGAACACATGTTGAAAGTGCCTTATTTTAGCTTGCCAAATTTGAAAACATTGCCATGCAAAAACAATCCAGATTTTGGATCTTACCACAAGCAGAATACTTTTGAACAGGACAGTGATCTAAACAGTAAACTAAAAAAGGCTCATTTCTCTTGGAATTATCTATGAATATTTATTTTTTTGCTTGCGCATTTCCAGATGTGCTTCTTCAACCCACAGGACTTTGTGTTCCAGAAAGGAATGTTGCTTCAGTTCAAACACCCAGATTGTCACAATAAGACAATTAAGTTAAAAACATAATTCAGAAGTACCCACCTGAATATGAAATTAGGCGGCTGCTGCTGATGGAGCACATCAGCAGGAGAAACACCACAAACGAGGAACTGCTGTCCATTTTAGTGAGTGTTCAGAATCCTCTGACTTCCTGCTGATTTCTTCAGAGAGAAAAGAAGAATGGAATTCGTATATTGTCACAAAACCAACAGGGGTGAATTGGCCTGCAAAAAAGACAAAGTAATAGAAGCAAGAGGACAAAAGAAGAGAGAAAGCAAGCAAATTCTACCCAGCTCATTTTGACCTGATTGCCATCATTTCTCCAAGCCACACTGTTGCTGTGGGAATCCCAGCAGCTCACAAGGCAACATGCAGAGCGTGCCCCAGCCTGGGATGTGGTGCAGGATCTGACCCAGAGCCCATAGAAGTCGTACACATGCTGCAATGAACACGGTGGGCATGGATTGGGCCCAGATGGAGCTGAAGTCAGTTCCCATGACAGCCTGCTCTGAGCTGCCAAGGACCCTAGCCAGGGTCGGAGCTGCACACTCCAGCCAGCAGTTATTAATGATGGCAGCTGCTGTCTAATTACTGATGGGCTTTGCAAGTAAGACCATATGTGCAAACCCCAAGGAGGAAACCACCACACACCTGGCAGTGCAAGTTAGAAATGAGCAGTTTGTATTTCTCTGTATTACCTTCCCAGGCTAAATAATTCACCAGGATCTGGCAGCACATACCTCTCTGCTCTCTGTCTTTTTCCAAAATCAGAGGACCCAGAATACATTCCCTTTAGACAGAACCATGCAATTATACTCACTTTTTGCTCTATTGTTTTTAGGGGAAGACAGCAGAAAGATCTGGATGCACACCAGGAACAGCCATGAGGCCAAGAGGTTGATCATTAACCAGTCACAAATATTGACAGAGGAAAAAGAACTTTCTGGATTCTATGAAACACATTTGCAATCCAAAATCTGAAGAAAACTGTGTTTGTGTGTGCCTACACACATTCACCTGTGTATTTAAAAAAAACAGTGTTCTTAAAAACATTCGCCAACAATAAAAGACAACCATTGTCTGCAGGAAAATCTGGAATTGCTAAAAGCAGATTTCTGACAGTCCATCATCTCTCAGGAGGTCAGACCAACTGATCCAGAAAATACACAAGCTGCTCTGCAAACATCTGTTGAAATATGCAGGGCTGTGCGGATGGAGGAGGAACCCCCCAGTCACCTGTAGGAAGGCAAATACTGGGGCAGCCACAGCTATTCAGCGACGTTCCGACTGCTGCTGCCTTTTAGACCCAGGTTTTACTGGCTTGGAACAGAATGTTTTCCCTTATACCTCACTGTCTAACAACCTCAGCTCTCTCAGCACTACGTCCTCTTGGTTCAGGTCCCACCTGCGAGGCTGCTATTTAAAGCATTATTGTTTAACATTCATTGATCCTTAAATCCAGTCCCAAGTGAAAAAAGAGGAGGAGAAAGAAGAGGAAAAGAGGGCCAGAGGCAGCGACACTGGGGAGAGGGCTGACTTCAGCCTCAGCTCACCTCCAACAGGAGGCCCTCAGCCTGGCAGTCAGTTCTTTTATGTGTGAATTGACTTCAGCACTTGCTTAAGAAGCACGTGAGCAGCGTGTAAGTCAACAGGAGTAAGTGCACAGGTTTCAGGGGTACTAAAGCTCTGCTGACGGCATGTTCAGTTTCTCACAAATTCCAGTACAACTTTGTTGTACCTGAGGGTTCTTTCATTTAACAATCTCATCACAAGACTGGACTGATGTTCTTCACTGGTCCAAACACAGATCCAAATCCTGACTGAGATGCTGGAAACAGATTTGGTTTCACCTTTTTTTCTATAAGATTGATTATATTTAGCAAGCTTAAGTGCCATGATTAAAAACAAGCATAAATTGTGTTCTATTAAACATTAGTATTATATTATTAGTATCTATACTATATTGTATTATATAAAATATTACTGCATATCATATATTATTAGTATTGCTACTTCCTATGAACCTCCTGGTGCTGGGGATCTTTATTTTATGCACACAGACATACAACCCACACACATGATAAATTTTAATGATACATTGCATGTATTTATCATTAAAAATTAGTAATGCTAATACAGTTTGCAACTGATTGCATTCACTAGGATAGGAATGAACTAAAATGTTTGCTTAGCTTGCTGATCATAAGAGATTTGCCAACCACAGGATAAACAGAGCATGCGAAAGCTTAGAATTAAATCTCTTTTTTTATAGCAGCTCAATTCCCATTGACCTCTAAGGAAGTCTCGGGGGGGTAAAATCAGGCATCAATTGTGCAAGGAATAGAAGATACAGAGTGGTTCTAGGGACTGGCTGACTCCACTTGGCTGTGAGCAATGGAGCAAGATGCGAATGAGTGGAGGCTGTGATGATATCATTAACATTTTATGGTATTGAATAAAAAGTATACAAATACAGAGCAAACCAAACCAGTTCTTGTGGATAATGTGTTAGAGGCAAGCTGTACCAATGTGTTGATCTTTAAAACCGTTTTCCCTGGTCCCTGCCCCAGTCATTTTACACTTGAAAGAGGGAGTCGTCTGCCCAGGGACTGTCTTGCTTTCTGCATCGCTGCACAGCATCTCAGCATAACGCGTATTATCAGGCCTGTGAGGCCTAAGTAGGACCATGCTACAAATGAACAACATCACAAAGAAATAAAAGACAGAGCTACCAAGGAAAACAGCACACAAGGTTACCATATACTCAATATTTAATACCGAAGATGTGACAGTACATTATGCTGCATACTGTCACTACCATGGTCGCCAAGATACTTCAGCCTCTCAGTATGAGAATCAGCCCTTCAAAGAAGCTGACATCTCATGGATGTGGTGCTGGATCCACTCAAGATACTGACTAACTTTGGTGTAGACTCCAAATTTCTCCTTTCTTCCACAGCCTTCACCCCAGCTCACCAGGCCAACCAAAAACCAAGTATCCCTGTATTTAGTGATCATAGGGCCTCCGCTATCCCCACTGCAGGAATCTTTCTTGTCTCCTAAGCTCCCAGCACACAGCATGTTGTCAGAGATAGCGAATCTCATAGCCTGGGCACACTCGTTCCGGGGAACTATGGGGATTTCAATATAACTGAGAAGAGTAGAGTAATTGTTATTAGCACCACTTGTGCTGCCCCAGCCAGTTACCACCATCTGCTTTCCGCTTTGTGTCAGCTCCTGTTCCGCCAGGTCACGGGTTGGAAGGCAGATCGGGAGCGCGTATTTGTTATACATCACTGGCTTAGCCAAGTGCAGCATGGCTATGTCATTATCAGAGGTATCCTTGGAGTAATTTTCGTGGCTCACATGTTTATCAACCCAAACGGTTTGTTCGCCTGTCTCAGCACGCAGACGGTGGTATTTACCTGGAAGAGCAAACAAGAAGATGACAGATACTACCAAAACTTCCTCCACCTTGAACACCAAAGCATCTGGATTACATTGGGCTTTAGGGCTGTACTCCACGTTTTTCTGTCCCTTGTAGTACAGACATTTACTCATTTGATGTTAGAGGTTAATGGTGCTCTTACTAGATGGACAAATCTGTAAGCTTCCCATATTTCCCTAAATCCTGAGTACCCAACAGCACTAAATAACTCGGTACCCTAGAAGTACGGTCATCAGTGGAAAAACTGAAGTGCCTACGCATTGCTCTGTTGTGTTGATACTACCGTACACTTGTGCAGCTTGAGATCTTCAGGAGGAAACCAGTCTTATTGGAGTCGGCATTAAAAGCTGGGAGAGCAAGCATACAGCAAAACAAGACATTTACCTGAGCAGTAAATGAGCTTTAGACTGCGTAACCACTGCCTGAATGGCTGAACTTCAACATTTATAGGATAAAGATGATGGGCTGGTAAGGCTATTCCTTTCTGAAATCTCGCACCTGTACTTTAAGGAATTTTGACTACTTAAGGCTTCTCAGTTGTTATTTGTGCTACACAATCATGGTTGCTTTGTGGGCCAAGCCTTTATGCAACAGTAAGGAGGAAACTAAGTTGAAAAGGCCGGAAAGGCAAGAACAAGTCATTTGTGATACACTGGGAAAGGGAAGGCAGAAACAGCTCTCTCTGGCAGGCTGTGAAGACCTAAGAATAATTCTCAGTGGCTGTCATGTTTCTGAGCTGTGCTGTCATTAATTTAAGCTTCATATCATGGCCTACTTCAGTATGGACTTGCCAAACACTCCTTCAGAGACCTGCCCGCTGCACACATCGAGCTGCAGGCAGGCACACATCCAAGCACGCGAGGTGCCAGGACAACCAGGCTGACAGCTCAACTCTGCCTGTGCTGCGTGTGTGTCCTTCCCTTCCTGGTCTGTCTAAGAGCGAGATGGAAGTTGCTCTTTATCACCACCTTTTCAAATGAGTGCTTCACAATTTTATCCTTCAAATTTGTTCCCCCTCCCCCCCATTAAGTTTTGCCTTCTCTCAGTCTTATTTGAATCTCTCCAGATAGAAACCCAAAAGCCAAGTTGCTCTGGCTTTGCTGCCTTCTGCAGTCTCTGGCTCCAGTGCGAGTTCGTGGTGCCTGAGCCTGGCAGGGACATATCGCAGTTCTTTGGGGAGTCTCGGTAAGAGTCCATGTCTCCAAGCACCCGGGCTTTATGATCCAAAGTAGTTCCAGAAACAGATTCTCAAAAGACCCTTTAGGGCCAGTTTTAGATTTTGGGCATCCATACCAACGGTTTCTGAGCTCCTCCTCTTGCTCCTCACAGCCAGCCAACAGATGACAGCCACAGCAGACAGCACAGAACTGCTCTGATGGCCACCTGTATCATGTGGTACCAGAAGGACTTGCTGACACCAGGCCTTAACTGACAAATCTCATTTTCCCTGCCATCATGACCTCTCTTCTTCATGGCACCAGTGTCCGTAGGCCCTGTGGAGCACATTTCCTGGCTACCACCTCTGCAGCAGCTGGGCTGGATCTGCCTGGCACCTAACAGTCAGCGCAGTTCTTGGGCAGCTAGGAGAGTGAGAGGAATTTGAGCCCCTATTGCTGATCACCCTTACACTGTATACTCTGTATACTCACCCTAAATTTAAGCGTGAGGTGTCTTGAGTCTCAATTAAGCAAAAAAAATTATCTCAAATCAGGGTTCTCAAGTGCCAACATGTTTCTTCACCAAAATTAAAATCACTTGTTATTTGGACAGCACAGGACTCTGGACAGAGCCTCCCCCTTCTTTCCTTGCTGCAGAGAGATCTCTAGGCGTGACTGCCCCACCTGAAAGCTCATTACACAGCACAGAGCTCTACGAAGACCCGCGGTACAAGGCCAGGGTGGAGTAATTTAAGGACAGCCTCAGTACTTCCCATTTTCCTGGTGACTACTCAAAGCTACATCCAGCAATGCACAGAATTCCAACACCACAGCTGTCTGCTGCTTTTCCCCTGGAACATTCCAAGCAAACTGCACGTACTTCTTGGGCCTTGCTTAAACTACACAGACACATTGGCAATCACTTAAAAAGGTAGAAAATTACCTCCTAGCCACCGGCAGAGCCTGGAGATGGGGAGTCTGTATGCATAGTTCTGAACTGCCACACACACTTGTGCTTTGATGCCCCTCTGTGGAAAAGGTTCTGGCATTAAGAGGACCCAAGGCTGTATCACACACTTTTCCATTTATCCTTTATGTTGGAGGATATACGTAAACACGTCCATTCATATGTGTCTTGTCTCTGTTCCCAAACACTGGCACATCCACAGTGTACATGGAACGTGCATATGGACAACAGAGTTCCAAGGCTATGGATACAGACAATGTATGTGCAAGACTTACATAGTTACTGGGAACAACCTATCTTTTCACTAACAGAGAAAGAAAACAGTTGAGCTGATACGTTTCTGTCACCAATGGCAGAGAAAAACCACTAATAAAACCCCTTCTACCGAAGTGCGAATGGCACACTAATTATTTTTGTCTGTTAAGTGTATGTAAAGGCAGGAAGGGGCACCGTGACATTCTCCTCCTGGCACAAGACTTGTTCTTTTCAGTATTGGGGAGAGCTTGAATACTTTCACCACCGAAAAACACAAGCAGAAGAGACCAAGACTTTGTACTTCACAGACAAGCAGCAGCACTTGGCAGACACCAGCTCGCTTCCACAGTAAGGCTGAGAGTGGCTCAAATGAAATCAGATTTTTACAACATTTCATTTTTTGTTTTATCCTAAAGTGTGTATTAAACAACCTATTCCTACAACCAAGGACTTTTGTCTTTACAACCTGCCAGTCTTTCTCCTGAGATGATAAACCTTGGGAATGAAAGAGTTATGTCTAAAAAAAAAACAGGGACAGATTTTTTTTCCATACCAACTCTTACTTTGAGCCCCTCTTCCGCCTCAGTGCAGTGTGCTGCTGTTAGGACCCACGATGGATGGATGAGAACACCCCCACACAGAAACTTCCCTTTGCTATTTTGCAGCATAATCTGAAACAACAAAAAAAACCCAGAGAGGTCTGACACTGCACGGACCACAAAGTACCGTACACATTCTTCTTTGTGGTTGTGAAAGGCAACACAGCAAGCACTAAAGCACATCACATTCACTGAAGCCAAAGCTCTACAGTGGGGCCAAAGCACAATGGACGAGGTCTCTACAGAACATTTACAAGAAAGCTTTGAGTATTCTTCCTGAATGAGGGCTGGCTTCATCCATATCAGCATAGGATGATGCTGGTCACTGCCAAGCACTTTGGTACTTCAAAGTTTTGAAATACAGAGCTCAAATGAGGGGATTATTCTTGTGTTCACAGCACACCAGAAGCCAGCGCACCATTCCAGGCTGCATCTCCCATGCTACAGTGTAAAAGGGCCTTTAATGTCAAAGAGAACCAGGCCCTGGCTCTATGCATTCACTAGTTCCATGATAAGCTCTGCGAAGGTCTCCTTTCTATGTGATGTCCCAGCCTGTTCTGTAAAGCTATGGCACACTTTACTGATTAAAGCTGCTAACTTGAATTTAGGACAGATGAGGATTATAAGAACAGATCCATGCAGAAAGAGTGAAGACTGCCTCTCGTTGTCACCACAAGGCTGCTGGAACAAGTATCATGCAGCACGAGCTGCAGCCATGAAGTGGCCTTCGCTAGGATGGAGTAACAGAGCAGGCAAGTGTCATCACTCTTGACATTGTTGGCAACAGTGAAAACGTCAAGAGTCCTAACAGATAATGAACTATTTTTAACTGTCAGTCCAACTTTTGGGTTGCTTTTGAAAAAACTAAGCTAAACATAGAACCAAAGAATCACAGAATGGTTTGGTCCGGAAGGGACCTTAAAGCCCATCCAGTTCCACCCCTCTGCCATGGGCAGGGACACCTCCCACTGGATCAGGGGGCTCAGAACTCTATCCAACTTGGCCTTGAACACCTCCAGGGATGGGGCAGCCACCACTTCTCTGGGCAACCTGTGCCAGGGCCTCCCCACCCTCACAGGGAAACATTTCTTCCTAAGATCTCATCTCAATCTCCCCTCTTTCAGCTTAAAACTGTTCCCTCTCACCCTATCTCTGCACTCCTTGATCAAGAGCCCCTGCCCAGCTTTCCTGAAGCCCCTTTCAGTACTGGAAGCTGCTCTAAGGTCTCCCCAGAGCCTTCTCTTCTCCAGGCTGAACAACCCCAACTCCCTCAGCCTGTTCTTGTATGGCAGGGGTCCAGCCCACGACACCAGCACTGGCAATACAGAAGCCTTCTGGAGCATCCAGGCAGGCAGAGCTGTTCAGGAAGAACCCAAACTAGCCATGGAGAAAAACTCTTTTCTCCTTACCTGCCAAGGGCTGTCTCCCCTTCTTCCTGCTTTCCCCTCAATGAGCCGAATCTTGAATCCTGCTTCAGCTTCCATGTACTCCATTTTCACTCTTCCACAGGGGAACTCGACTACAGGAGATGAAGAGAAGTTCACTGGCAAAGGCCAGATCACCTGATACAAAACTTCTCCCTAAAGCATTCCCTCTGTCTGTCTAACCCAAGCAATGCTATTCAGTGGCTTCATGGAAGTTGCTCCATGCTTTTGCAGAAGCGGCAGTTTCCTGATTCCCCTGTATGCATCCATGAGGCAAACACAGGTTAAAGGCCATGAAGGGGGTATGAAGTTGGGAACTGCAGGCACAGAGTTACTCTGCATGGAATAGATGTTTTGAAAAGCGGTACAAATTGCGCTGCAGACCATTCTCCCATAATTCCCTTTTACTTCATGTTTGAATGAAGTCAAGTCAGTCAAGTCTGGACTACGAACATCTCCCTCTTACCTACAGGCTTGCAGTTGACATGGTCATTCATCAGCTGATACCCAGATGCGCAGCTGCAGGAGCGGCACTGGTTGGCAGGGTCATTCCTACAGAAATGTTCGCATCCTCCATTATCGACAGAACAGTTGGTGTATTTGACCTCTGGAAAAATGAGCAGTGAGAAAGACACAAGAAGCTGGAAAGCCAAAGGGTTACGGGAAGGGAAAGCGGCAAAATGACATCATGATTCAAGTAAGCAACAATGGCTTTGGGATGACAGCTGTGGGCTTTAACAGCACTCGGCCCCATGACAGCAAATTGACCCTGGTCCAGAATAAGGCAGTGGAAGATGGAGAAAAGAGATTACTGTCAGGGCAGGTAGACTGGAGAACAGAAAATGCACCATCACTGAGTGCAAGTCAGATGGTGCAAAGTGCTGAAGATGTACGACATACATGCTCATACCTAAATATGCTGCCCAGCCTTTGTTCAGGAAGAAATTATCACAGCAACGACAATCAAGTATTTGCACTGCATTTTTTCCTCTGTATTGTAAAAAACCCCACCATCACCCCTGTGCTGACAGTTCTAAAGTAGCTGAAACCCCTGCTTTGCAGAACTATTATCTGTATTTTTGTAACATTTAGAAATCTCAGATGTCCAAACCTCCCCCATGGTAACACAAAGCTTGTTTTGGTTTACATATGTGCAGATAAACCTTTTACCACATCATGAAGCAAAAAAGAAATCACACTAGTGAAAAAAGCCAGCACACTGCGCACTGACCAAAGTGTCACTCTCTAGTGCAGAGATCACTGTCACAGAGAACGTTACTTTACAGTGGATTAAAGGAAGCATTACCATAACTGCACAAAACCCCCTCCCAGCCTTTGTTACAGATGCAGGAAAATTTTCCAATATTGTCCTTGCAGATCCCGTGGGAACAAGGCTGTGGGTCACACTGGTCTCCATCTGAAACAGAGACAGGAAAACTCAGTCACTGTATCACAAAAGAGCTCACAGATGACATATAAACAGGAACAGACCCTCCCCACATTATTAAGCATCTCCCGTGGTTTCTGCCAACAAACAGTGTGGTCCCAGCCTACGGACAGGGCAGTCTTTTGCATTCCGAATTATGGCAGCAGAGGGAGTGGAGTGGGGAGAGGGGGGAGAGTGCGTAAAACGTGAGGCAGCCAGGGCAGAGGCAGGGGACTGTGGAAGTGAAGAGCAGTGGTGAGGCTCCCCTTAGGACCACAGAGAGCACTTTAGGCCATAGCAACGGAGAGATGACTGGTGATAGGCACAGATGCGCCTTAAGTGTTTTGGGAAGGTTGCTTGTACAATAGGACACAAAAACATTCTTTGCACATCCCACATAAGAGACAACAAGAACTTGTATCAGTATGTGACACATGGCAGCAGGAAGGTTGAGTACTTATGACTCTTGAGGAAACATAGAGAAATCATGAGGGAAGTCTCTTACCTAAATACTTGCTCCAAAAATTTAGCTGTGGAGAAACAAAACTTACATTAAGGCTAGAAGCAGATTTTTCACAAGTGAGGGATTTAAACTGTATCACAGTCTTTCTTGGCCAACAGAGCATAGCACCTAGTCAAACAGCATCGGTCTTGTTCTTCCTGACAGTGTAGTGACTGGCATTACAAACCAACAAAATTGTCCAAACCAGACATCCAAGTATTGCCCGTACGTGGCACAGATCCCTCTGCCCTGCCTGCAGATCCACCAGCACCACAACCGCTCAATATCCCCACAGCCTCTCTGTTTTCTTGTCACTCACTGCCAGGTAAGTCACCTGTGTTGCTGAGCACACGGTTCATGTGTGCCCAGTTAAACAAAACGCGGGCATTGGGAAGAAAGACCACACTGCAGTATCTGGGGTACCAAGGACTGGGTCATCGGATGTGGTGAGCCTACTCTGCTTAACTCAGTAAGAGAAAGGCCAAGCCAACACAATAACTGGGTGTGGAAAGGAGCAGGAATCAGCGATATTGATAACAAAGGTAGTGTCCAATTGAAAATGTGAGGTTTGGAGAAGGAAAGGAGACCTAGAGATAAGAGAAGTGTTTATCAGGCAGAGGTGGGACAGTGGGGAGACACAGTGAAAGGCAGCCGGAAGCTGGCAAACAAATAACAGAAGGCAAAGGACTGGAAGGACTGGGAAAGAATCCACGGTAGCAAGAACAGTCAGTGAGGTGAAGCAGGGGTTGGCATTACCTGGCTGGGATCTAAACCCTACAGTGAGGTCAGGTGGGACATGCACGAGCAGCCAGGTTTTGTGGTCGATACAGGTGATAACTTGACAATCAGTGTAATTACATTCAAAACCATGCCTACGCTTCAGGAGTCACAAGTAATGCATGCTGAGTGCTGACAGCAAGACCTCCTAAGCCCTACATTGCAATATTTTAAAACCCCAAACCACTAATTGGTTAAGTCCCACATTCATCCTTAAAAACAACCAACTTACTGTTTCTTCCCTGGTTTCAAATATCTCACTGGCCTCCTCAAAGTCACACAGCTCTTCAAAGCACTCACGCTCCACAGAGCCTGGTTTGAGCTCCTCCAGAAAAGAGTTTGCCCGCTTCTGGATTTTCAGGACTTGGTTTGCATCTTTGTTGCTGTAAAATACTGGAAGCAAAAATGTGAAAGAACAATAAGAAAATGAGCTGGCTGAAAACTGGTCCTGCCCAAAGCAACAGTTCCTTTCTCACACAGCAAAACAGCCTGCGCTAGAAACCCTGGGCTGGAGGGACCTCCAGCCTCTGCTCTGTGGCACTCAGACAGCTCTCAGGGCTCATGAAGGCTGTGACCAGGCCCTGTCTGTGAATCTCTGCCACAGGAACTCAAATCCCTCTAATGGGAATGAGTCCAGCCACTCCCTGGGACTGAGAGGAGCCAGAAACCACCCTGCAACAAATGGAAAAGGGTGAAGGTATCTCTAAAACTTACTTGAGGCACTACAGTCTCGTGAAGAGCAGGCAGCCAGTAGCACCCCCACGGTGACGAGCTTCCACATACTGCAGCAGGAGTCACCTAAAGACAAGAAGGCAGGTGTGAAGGCAAGCACAGTGCCGAGCTGCAGCACGAACCCCATGCTGCAGAGAGCTTCTCTTCAGAGAGCTCAGGGAGCTCCTTCACGTGTTTTCCTCAGAGCAGCTCCCTTGCTGAACGTTGTGCGGTGTCACAACTTTCTCTTTTGACTCCAGCTCTGAAGTGGCCAATCGTTAGGGACCCTCCAGACTGGTTTGCTTGTTCCCTTCAAGCCATCTGCAGCTCCCCCAGGATGCTTCTTGCCTGCCCTGACACCCTCTCCTTGCCCACAGACGTTTTTGACAAGCTTAATGCTTCATTAAAGCAAGCTGGACTTTGAAATCCTGAAGGATACAATTCTTTTGAAGCACTTACTGCTTTAGTCAGTGTGAATCAGCTCATTCTTCCGCCATGAGCTCTGCTGGAACTTAGTTAATCCATAACTTCCGATATTTACTCTTCAGAGTGACATGAAATGCTTTCTTTTTAGTCATTAAACAAACAGTGCTCAGGGAGAGTTTGACAATTTACCTGCATGCAGGAGAATAGTGAAACAGCTGAGGCACCCACTCTGCCTGTTGCATATCTGTTTTTTTTTCTTCTAATTCTCTGGCAAGTCATTATACTTGGTGTGCAAGCATAAGACGCCACTGCGAAGTCTCCTGAAAGATCCTATCACCTTCTCACAGCGTGCAATCACTCAGAAGGGGCACATATTGCTATTTTTCAGAGCCCTCCCACTTTACTTTCTCAGCAGTTTCCACTGCAAAACAGCTGAGGTAACCAAGCCCCCTTGGCAGCCATGAGCAGTGTCGGCCCTGTCAGCTGCCTGCTATGAGAAGCCAAGGCAGGAAGCTCATACCAGCATGCTGCATGGTGCACTAGATTAGCTCGCCCCAGCACAGAATATTCTATTGGATTTTGAATATTAAATGTTTCAGAGAAAAACCACAATCCTTTTCAGAAGTGTTCTTGCATCGGAGATGGCACCAACCAGCACGTTTCCCTTTTGTGGAAGCAGTTTGTGCAGTGGCACCTCTGTGAGCCATACAGTGCCTGATGTCTTCATGCAAATTATCTGTGCAACCATGAGTCCTCAGGGGTCCTTCACTAGAGAAAGGGCCTCCAGGTGCCAGGAAAACGTTGCCCTCCCCTGGCTTGCAGCTCACATCTGGTGTCGCTGTTAAGGAGAATTCTGACTGCTTGTGAAAGTTTTTTTCTTTGTCCCTCACAAACTTGGCCACGGACTTTCTTGAAAACAAGCTCTTTTTAAAAAGAGGTTTCAAAGTTCAACCATGTGGGACCTGGGCTGAAATGATTGCGGCCCCCAAAATCACAGTTGAGGAAGATGTGTGCACAGTGAAGCTCTACTGATAGATTGAGAATTTCAGCTGAAATTAATGAGAACAGATTTTTTTCTTAAAATGAAGTTCATGAAACACATCTGAAGACAGAAAACATAAAAAAGAAACCTAAAAAGAAACAAGTGTAGTCCCAGAAATTCCACATATTACTTGTAATACCTGCAGCTGACCTGGCTATCAAGAAATAGCTTTTTGCTACCACACAGGTCACGCACTTTTGAATACACTTTTGTTTCCAAGACTTGGTATAGACTGGAAATTTAGGACACAAACATCAATTGCCAACCTCAAACACCTAAACCAATGCATCAGCCACCTAAAACCCTTTTTAAACCATTACCAATACTGAGAAAGAATGAGTTTAGCTGTTCATCAGCCCTTGGGTTTTGGAGGCTTTCTATTCCTTGCTTTCTGATTTGTCTTGCTAATGCAGTGCAGAAAAATGTATTTTAAAAGCTAGCACCAGGTAATCATGACCCCAGACACAGGGGACTGAAGATGCTCCAGGATACTTCAAGATCTGCCCAGTTGTGAGTGCCAGGGAACCATCTCAATCTAAACAACTGTGGTGTTGGGATCACTTCTTTCTACTTCACCTTCATTAAAAACAATAGTGATTTTTCTGAGGAGGGCTGGAAGATGGTAAAGAGGAGAAAAGAGAGATTCATGAGAGGCTGGCAAGGCAGACAGGCTCCACATCATTTTAATTAACACTGTTGGAGAGTCCCGAGTCACAGTGTTATGAACAAGCATTGCTAATCAAAGGAAATCACTCCTCTGAAGTAAAAAAGTATCATGGGTCTTTGGAATTCCACAGCTTAAAGATATCCCCTGTCACTTTCCATGATCTCTGAACCCCTTTTTTCTGACCCTGTGAGAACTAAACACCCGTGCTGCTCAAGGCCCAGGCATCCATACCAGGCACGCAGACGCCAAACTAAGAATTTAGCTTACGACTCTCAAGCTGCTTTACAGGTAAGGAACGACCAGGCTTCTTCTAACCCTGGTTGTTTCCAGTGCTGCCCATGCAGCGGGAGAAATTTCCTCAACTTCTCCTCAACTCTCCCGATGCTTTACACTGCATTAAAGAAAACAAACACATTAAAAACACAACCCAGTAACACACAGGACAAGGGGAATAGCAGCAGAATACATTTAAACCCCCCTCACTGAACCTTACAGCTGATTCTTACAGCACACCTCTCTCCAAACCCACTCTCTCCTCCCAAGATCCATTAGGCAATCACCAAACCAAGAGCACGGCAGCCCCGAGCAGGTCTGATATCCCAGTAAGGAGTGGGGTAAAGAGGTTTCTTGTTACTGGTTTCTGCCACATAAATAACAGATGAAAACAAATTACCTGCATCAGAGGACTAAGAACATCTTCTGTCTCTGCTGCTGCCTTCCTGGCACATTTCCTGGAGTGCTGCCTAATGCAGAGCCTGACACTCTGGTCCAGTGTGCGTAAGCAAAGGCAACAATTTTTCTTTTCTCTGTATTAACAGGAATAGGTAACTAACACTTCAATGATCAGTTTTATCATTGTCATCTTGCAACAGTATATAACAATACTAAGATTTCTTACGTTGCTGTCACAGAAACTGTTTCCTCCACACAAGGTAAATCCTTCGGTTTTACTACCAAGTACCATTGGTCTTTTTAGACAGAAAATGTTAATGACCATTATGAGCAACTTTCCAGTTGATTTACAACGGTGCTACGGAGCTCCACGACCATCCTCTCAGTTTAAAGTAATCTTCTGGCTGAGGTTCAGGTCCAGTGCCCTCCCTGCTTGCCGTGCCTTTGGGAAGTGCCTCGCAAACTGCCTCGCCATGCCCTTCTGATGAGCCACACTCCTGTTTGCCCGCTCCTGTCGCTGGTGCTCCTTATGGGCCATTTAAATCCCCCTCCGATGTTGCCGGGAATGCCTGCTCCGCATCAGCCACCCATGAGAGCTGCCACTGCAGAGATTCATGAGTCCCCCAGCCCTGGCTCCCTCCTGGGCTTTCCCTCTCTTGGGGGGCCACCTGCCCGCCTGGATCTAGTGTTCAGTTGCAGAACGTTACCGTTTCTGCCACAGATTCAGTGCAATCAATTTCTGCATTTCATGAGGAAGTTTTACTTCCCCCACATTTGTGTAAAAGCCCTTTTGCTTTTTCCAGTCTCCCTACGTATTGCCTGCACCAAACTCAACGCACAGGGACCCCAGCAGAGCACACAAACAACTGTTTCCCTCTCATCAGGGCATGGCATCACCATGGCCAGGAAGATGCAGTCACACCACACACGGAACTAACCAACACACACACTGCTGAGCTTTTCAGAGCATCTTCCCATCCACCTGTGGGTTTGCAAAACTACAGTCAGGAGGAGAACCACCATTTTAAAACATCTCTTCTTTCATTCACTGCAGAGACACAGCTGATAAAAATAAGCTACATGATGTCTTCTACTCCATGCCAGTTAAATCAGCACAAAGAAGTGGTACAAAACTGATCTACAACAACGACATTTACCATTTTGCTCTTTAAGGAACAGCTCTGATCTTCTGATGCAACTCAGGATAAAGCCATTTGATCACAGCACAGGTTTTTATTAGCTGGTTCCCACCAGACGGGCACCACAGCCCTCCACACAATGGAATCAGTGACAGAGAACCTTTACTGGAAGCTCAGAAATGTGTTTACTTTATATACAAGAAAAACTTATTTACAACCATCAACAGTAAACTATGTACAAAAAAAAATACAAGAGACTTTTCCATGGTAATTACTGTATAAATTAACACAATAAATAGGAGGGAAGCAGATCCCATTCTTAAGGCACAAAACCTTCTTCCCAAGACTGTACAGGGATTCACTTGCTTCCCTATGCTTTTGACAGGATCACAGGAATGGCGGGGAGACCCCTGAGGAACAATGGTCGGTGGACGATGATGCAGACATGCAGTCATTGCTGACAGTTGTAGAAAACCATAATTTTTCATCCTTTCCTTTTTTTTTCTTTTTACAGTACACACATCTTAAGATACAAAATATTATGTGTAAACAGTCTTTTTTAAAATCACATAGATAGTATGCACATTTTTAAATAATACTAAAACAACAAACAAAGCTTTCCATATGGTTTGGGTGCAGAAACATTCCCAGGACTGGCACTGAAGGCCTCGGCAGAGCTGGAGGCTCCTGGGTGCCCAGCTCTTGTGTGGCCCAGCCAGGCCAGCACCTCCAGGTACCAAGTGGCACAGCTCCCCTCTGCTGCAAAGAGCCAGCTCCTGCTGCAGCGGGGCCACGTGCTCTCCGCACTGAGATCCCATGTGTGAAGCCAGACAGACGACAAACGACAGATGGCATTAGCGCTAACAGCTCCCCTGAAGGTAGCCCAGAGCTGCTGCATGGGCCAAACCTTCCTTGAATCTCCACTGTATGCACTCCCACTGAACTGAAACATCATGACACCAGGCATGCTGTTCCCCAGAACCTGCCATTACAATTAAATATACAGGGCAGTGCCAGAACATGAGATAAGGTAAGGAAACCTCTTCCTAGCAGAAGAAACTGCATGCCCAGCTCACTGCAGACACTGCCCCAGCATCACTGCCAAGGGTGAGGGATGATAAACAGAAGGTGCCGCACAGCTTTCACACAAGTGGCATTTTTAAGAGACTAAACACATTTGATATGTGCAGTTCTAGCTTCTCTCAAGCTGGTGTTTTACCTGAGACTGCAGGAAAGCCTCTTTTTTTGGAAAAGCAGCAGATGTTTTTACTGTTTAATTGTCTTTCACAAGTTTGTCTCTCACAAAAAGTGATCAGCTGTCAGAAGAGGAACTGCGAATGCTGTAGCCAGAAGGTCAGCCTGGCTCCCTGCTTTGCAGACAGCTCTCACTGATACTGGACACAAACTCTCCCTCTATCTATTCACAAAATCTCTGCAATAGGAATCTGCAGGAATACTCCCAGTAAGACACACAAAGCCAGGACGCATTTGTTAGATATAAACCTTAATTCATATTCAAAGGCACTCAGGTTAAATGTGGATCCCATTTTCTAGCTCTTAAAAGAAGGCAGAACTCCCTCTCCACCTCTGGTAAGTAACAAAAGTAAGTACTGGCTTTAGTAAAATGTGTGCATAACCAAAAAGATCTGAACCCATCAACACAACAGACCATAACAGACATGAAGATTGGTCTGTGCAGGCATCATCGCTTGTAGCAGATGGCTAATGCCTGTCAGCATTTACAGATATGGCAGGAAATAAGGAACACGCCCAAATGTCAAAACTCTTTAGGTTCCTTCCCTGTTACTTGGAGCAGGAAGAGTAGAGAGGAGCTGTTTCTGTTGAGGCAAGAATTTAATCCCTCAGGAATTATGCAAGCAAGGGAAGTGCATATTGTTCACACATCACTAACCATAGGGATGCCTGGAGAAACTTCATAGCAAGAACAGCTCCTTCACCACGTGCAGGAACAAACACAGATCTCACCTGTTTTCCAGAGTTATCACCTGCCTTGTGCTCCTACCGCGCTCTTCATGCACCTTACTGTCCCCAGCGAGGATGGCTGCACCCTGAAGCTTTCCTTAGTGGACGTTTCTCCTCATTCTCATGCAGACATTGCTCTGGGCCGCAACAAGCAAATAGGAAGAATACAGTGTGGCTACAATTCTTAATCATCTGATACCTCAGGAATTCAATACAGTTAGGGGGGCTGTACTGATAAAGAAAAATATCACTATGGAAGCAACTGTATGGATACGAGGAACAAATTCAGAGCAAAGCTGAACATATTTCTTGCTCAGTATCCACAGTATTTATACCAAAAGTTTTCTTAGCTGGAGCGAGTATGTTTGGTCTTCTGTGAACGTCTCACGAGCAAACCCTGTCCCTTGCTAGGCTGAGAGGAGACGCGGGTGAACAACAACTGGTTAAAAATAGGTAGGGAGGGTCAGAATAACCCTTGGTGTAAAGAATGCAAGGGAGTTTGCTCAGCATGAGAGCAGCCCATAACCTTTTTAAGCTCGTAAGTCTTTACATAAAGTAACTTGACTGATTGTCAGACTGGGCAGCTGATATCAATTCGATAAAATCCCTATAAATAACAAAGACCAATATCCTCAGGAAATTGTCCTCTATGCCACTGTGTATGTGGCGATTTTTCTGCCTGCAGCCACAGCCAGATAAGTGCCTCTCTAACAACAAAAAAAATAAATACACGCAAAATGACAAGATAATTAAAAATTCCTGCTGTTTTTCCAGCTTTACAGCACTGAATGTTCCCAAATTCCCTTCGCAGTGATAAACATGGCAATACAACAATGCATGCTGGTCTTCAGGCTTTAATAGTCACCCAGTTGGGGTCAGACAGATCAGTGGAAATTTGAAGGCCGTCTAGGATTCAGAGGCACTAATTTTTCCATGCTCCACTGCTGGTGGTACCAAAGACAATTTACCAACTCACTCCAGTTTTCATTATGATGCTCATCCATTCAGTAACAATCTTCTTCTCAATGCTCTTACAGGAACCCTGATGTTTGACAGCACATGATAACTCTCTCAGGGGTACAACCCAAGAGGACTGAGCCACCCTAATCTTTTGGTATCCACCTTGGAGTGAAGGAGCAAGGCAGCAAGACAGAAGAGCGAGGTGGAAAAGCCACTAGAACCAAGATAGGTGAAAAGATGGAAGTACTACAGATAAATCACATCTTGTGTGACAGAAACAGGTTTCTGCACTGTAAGTTGAAGTAAAGAAACGGCTCTGTTGTCTGTGGCCATGAAGGTGGCACTAAATCGGCAGGAAACCACTCTTGGCCATTGCCAGTCATGCTGCTCCCCTCACCGAGATGGAGCAAATCATTCCATATCTCACTCCTTCACATTACGTTTCTTGCACAGCCCAAACAGCTAGTTAGTGTTCCTCTCCCTTTCATCTGGTCTTCTGAAGATGAATTCAGAAGGGGGAATGTCAGAGCTGCTCTCCTTTAATCTGTTAGCTCTCCAGCATTTTGTCTTTTCTTACTGTCAGTAATTTCTGAACCACTGTTTGTGATGCCTAAAAACATCTAAACGTTGTACAATTGCCACTGGCTGGAAGAGGAGAGCCAGGCCCAGAGGAAGACCCCAGCTGGTGCGAATCGCTGTTTGAACCACGTGCATTGTTTGTTGCAAGGCATAAGTGAGTGAGAATTCATCGGCAAGAGGTCTGTACTGGCTTTGAATTTCTGATGCAAACCACATGCAACTACAGGAGCGTTAAAAAGGGACTGGTAAGACACAAGGACAAGCTCTGTCCCACTTAAATGCTCTAAGATACAGGTGTGACACACAGACGCGCAGGAAAGTTTTAGGTCTGCAAAGACTGTCAGATGCTCCTGAACAAAGACTGGCCAACATATCTTGCCCTGAATAATTCTACTGTGATGAAGTTATCCAGTAAAGGTAGCTGTGTTGCAATTCTCAGGAGTCCTGCACTGTCACTGGATCCAGAACTTCCCAAGTCAGAGGACATGGTTCTTCAAACAGCAAGTGAGTTTTCTTCCGGGAGGCTCTGCCTGACTGCAGATAAGGGGCCTCTCGACTGGATGCAGCCGTACCCCACGGGAAAAAAGGTAGCACCATGCTTGGTTGATATGAGCTCTGAACAGCTACAGTTTGGCTGTTCAGCAGAGACAGTTGTGAGCACATCTGCTCTGTGAGGTGACTGCTGTGCAGTTAGGGTGAATGGTAGACACAGGCTGTGAAAACAGAGACTAAACCTCGCTGGCAGGAGTACTCCGGCTCAGCTCCTTGATCCCGTGAAGGATTCTCTTCATGTGACCCACTTTGGTCACACCCAGGTCCTGGAAGAAAAGAGAAAACCTTACCTTAGGACAAAGGCAGGTAGGAAATTCCTGGTGGCCAAGCAATGGTTACAAACTAGTCAGCCAGTTACAAAGAGGGAAGGAAACAAACCAGAAAGACTACAAACCAGGTGGTTATATGTGGAACTACAAACCATGTGTCAAAAAGCTATCAGAGCATGACAGGGTAATGAGCAGGCACAGTGCAGTGGAGAGGAACAACTGCAGACCTTTAGCCAGAAATGCAAATTGCTTTGACTGTTAAAGGCCAAAGCCAGAGAACAGAAAGAGCATACAGATCTCAAGGACCTAAGGTGGTAGCCAAAAACATGCAGAAAGAACCAGTCACTCGTCACATCAAATAAAGGTGGGAACACCTGGGGACCATGCACCAACCCCCAGGCTGCAGCTGGACAGCAAGCAGAGGAGTCAGCTACATAGATCACCGCAAACTCGGAACAGGAAGGTGGTCAAAATCACAAATAAAGATCCAAGGGGCATTCGGTGAGTGCCATGCACTATTTCATAACAAAGGATTTCCTTGCTAGATGCAAGACACCAGAATGACGACACAGGTTTCCTGCACATGCAAAGAATCACCACTTCCATTTTTTCTCTGTAGAGAAAGCATGTTCTGGTGAGCAAATGACAAGTTGTGCAATGTGGTTACTAAGGTCTACTTAAAAAGTTTTTCTCTATCCAGCAGCCTCATCAAAGACCTCAATGATTTTTTTTTCTTGTAACAAAGAAGTGCAATGATCTATTTGTGCAGTGACTATAACATAAGACCCAAATTTTCCCACAGTATGTTCTGCAAAGATGGTACGGGAGCTGGGAAGTTGAAAACTCGTTAAAACCAGAGATGCCCAAGAACACAATCTGCAGTCTGTGTGCTGGACTGTATTACATCTCTGGGAAGCAGTATCAGAATCAGACAGCCGGTCTCCCAATCAGCTGTTCTACCCCCTTGCTACTAAAAATCATGTGACATGAAGTGGTGAGAAAACAAAACAAGGCTGTGATGAACCCGTTTGTCTCACTAAGGCATGTGGAATGAACAGTGGGCAGACCATTTCCAAGCACATTTAGCACAGAAGGTCATGCAGATGCAGCTGGCTATTTCTCATGAGCTGATCATGAAAGTACCTTGAGGTCCCTCCGTTCGAGGTGCAGGAGCTCAGAGCCCCGGACGTCATGTCGGATGAAGATATCCTTATACTCACAAAGACTGAGATGCTCAAGCCAGGCCGCAACCTCCTCCGTTCCCCAGAGGTGAACTGTTAGAGATGGAAAAGCAGGAGTGCATTGAGTACCCAGAATCCCAGAAGACAGTGAGAAATGAGGACACCATCAGCACTCAGTGCCAGAGGAGGGCAAGCAGTACCACAGCCTGGAACCAACGGGAGGGCAAGGACTGGTAGCACAACTTACAGTCTCAAACAGAGGAGGCAGGGCAGAGGAAGGGAAGGGGTGTTCTCTTAGGCAGAGGCCTGCTGCAGTACAGCCAGGAGGAAGCATGTGTTTGTTTTGACGGGACTGGATATGCTTTTAAAGTTTAACCCCATGTTTAAGAAGAATAAGTTCATGTATATTCATCTACTTATAAAACAACAGATTCATAATTTATATAATGAAGAATCAAGCACAGATTAGTTTGCTATTATGTACATGCATTTGTGCTCAGTAAACAAAACAGCAACCTCTCCCCTCCAAGTCTGACGGAGAGAGGAAGATTTTAGACTTCCACCTTCTGGCACAGCCTCTAAATAAGAGAATAATAAGGTTCCGAAGTTCTGGGAGGCAATGAACGAGCACCAGCCTGTCAGACAGAAGGAGACTGCACCCACAATTCCATGGCAGAGAACAGGGCCCAGGAACCCACAGAACAGGTAGCACTTCTGAATTTTAGAGGAAGAAAGTCTTCATAAGGAGAACATAAAGAGAAAATCAATTAAGAGAAAGTGTCTTGAATGGCAATTTGTTGATTCGTGGCCAGTTTTTATCTACTGACCAGTAGGATTAAAGGTTAGGGTGCACCTGTGATGATGCTGACCCCCTGCCAATTAAGACATGAAACTTGATTAAAGCTTGGGGGAAATGAATGAGAAAAACATCATTAATTGTACCACAGAGAATTAGCAGTGCAAAGACTGGAGTTATGCGGACTTGGGCCTCACAGTCGTTTTGATACCTAAAATGCTAAAATCCTCACACTCACGTCACTAAGCACCTCCTGAAGAATCCCTGAAAATGTCTGGATGTAGGCAGAATGGTTCAGAGGGCAGCTCCTGTTTCTGCTCAGGAATGTTGGCATAGTACTGGGGCATTGTGACTTGGACAAAATGGAGCAACAAGCTACTTTGCCATGTGAAAAAGACAGACTAGATCTCCAAGAAAAGGCAGATGCACAGGAAACAGAATGTGAGAACAGAGAGGAAACAGAGAACAGGTAGTGGCATGACTATAGCAACATGACAAAAAGACATAATGAATGACTAGACTTGGTACCCGGCAATCCCATGCTACTATGAGTCTCCTTATTTTTGTTGTTCTTCTCCTTTTTAAACTTGGTCACCAGCCGGAATTTGCCACTGCGGCTGCGTTTAGAATAATCCAGCATCTGGTTCTGTAAGAACAAAAGGGAAAATCAAGCAGTCATAAATTGACCGGAACAGACCAAGAGAACAAGTACTGTCAAGCTTAGCTCTGTGACACTGTAAAAGAAGAAGAAAAATGTCTAAACTCATTCTGATCAAGACAGGAAAGAAAACGGGAGAAAGCTGATCCCATGTCAGGCAAGGGACCTTAGCAGGAAATTACTTTGTTTAGCCCTAGGGAGTCCAGTTTCCTTCTGAATGATTTTTTCTCACATCAGTCATATATTCAGAGGAAGTCAAACACTCACAGACAGCCAGTGAAAAAGAGAACAGTTAGGGAAATACAGCCTTGGTCCTCCTCACCTCCTCATCACAGGGCTCCATAAGCTGCCACAGCCAAGGAATGTCTGCCAGTTTCCTCAGCTGGAGGTCCATGTCTGCCAGGGCTGCTTGGAGCTGCTCCTTTTGTGGAGGATCTAATTGCTGGATCAGAAATGGAAGCATATGGTGGAACACACAACTCGGGCCCTTGCCTTGAAATTACTTGCTAAGAAAGCAGTTCGCCCTTTTAAAGGAAACGCACAGCAGGCACTCTGCCCAGATGCTACCAAGTTAACAATTTTTATCTTTTCTGGGCTATAAACTCCATGCAAGCTGGCTTGACTGCTCATCATGCCTATGTAGCAACACCATCCTAATTCCTGGATGATAACATTCAAACTGACTATTACACAAAGAACAAGACCAGCAAAATGTTGCTTGCCAAGGCAACAAGAGGAGAGGAGAGAAAGTGAGTGCAGCTTTACTCTTGCTTTGTGCTTCTTACCAGCGCCATCTTGCCGGCCAGCAGCAGCTCTGTCTCATTATGCAGGGCTTTGACATTATTCACCATCTCTACAACAAGGCTACAGTTCAGACCCTGCAGGGGGGAAGCAATTCATGTGCAAATTAAGCCTGGAAATGCAGAGGTCTGAGCAGTCAAAAGGAGGAAGACTTAGACAAGCAAGGCTTACTTTTAATTAATCAGAAAGGAAACCCAAGAGCTATGGAACAAGGACAAATGGGAGATGCCAAGTGAGTGAAGTACCTCTGTAGACTTGGATTTAGCGTAGACTTTGTCCATAGACTTGGAGCTGGCATTGACAGCATGGGCAAGCTCCTGTTCCATGTCCTGATAGGACTGGGCTATTTCCCGAATGCTAAAGAGAGAACCACAGATTGCATCAGCATATGCTCAAAGCAAATCTTTTCTGACTGGGTATTTCCTTTATTACTAATCTGAGTGACCACAGCAGGGATAAGGTATGGGAGGGGCACAGCCTCTCGCAAAGCAGGGTGATTCTCCCTGCTACAGTGAGCATGCATAGGCAAAGCCAGGAAGATTTCCCATGCACAACTCCATGCGCATATTCAATTGTGCACACAAGTTGGGATCACTCTGAGATACAACCTAGATGTTTTAGTATGGCCACAGCAAGGTGAAAGGCAGCTGCACATACGACAGATTAATTAACACTTGTCTGATGTGATACTGTAATCTTCCCTCAGAGGCCTAGACTTAAGAGTTGAGTGTCTGACTAAAGGATGAGCAGATGAGCACACAGTGACTTCTTCCAGAAATCAAGAACCCAACTCATTGCCTGAGCTCCTAGGGAAGTCTTTATTTCATTTCTGATAAAAATCATTGAGATACAAAGATAGTGGGTTCTTTCGGGATTAAAGGATCCATGCTTGCTCATGAAAGCAATATTTTTTTTGTTCAGAATGACCTAAGAAAGTTTATTTTACTGGGACAGTGCATAATGAGTGATGCTGTCGCCACTGAGATGGACCAGCACTGCAGAAGGTAAGAGTGAAAAGAAACAACTCCAGGAACCGGGAGGAGGACAAGAACTTCAGGCACCAATGAGAGTTCTATTCAGCTAAAGCAATTTGAGCCCCACCTGTGGATCAGAGCACCTGCAGCTTGACCAAACTGGTTGATCTGCGTGGATTCTTCTTCAGACATGATCTCGGGTTGCAGAGAGAAAGAGGAGGGTCGAGACAACTCACACTTCTGTTTGTCCTCCCAGGACTTCAGGGTGCTCTCAAATGCCTAAAACACAGCAAGCAAACTATGAGAGACCTTGAAAAACTCCTATTAAAACGATGGCTGTGCCTATGCCTGTAAAATATGTAGATCTGGTAAAGACACCTTTTATTGCAGGACCCAGTTCTTCAGCTGCTCATAACTTTGCTAAACAACTGTCTGGGCTGAAGTTTTCCATGCTACATGCTTGCCTTGGCTTAATTTTTGCTTAAGCCTAGTTTTAGTCAAGATTTATAGGCCAATTCTGAGGGCCAGACTAGCAAAATCCACCAGTTCACTACTGGCGGCAGTCTTTTCTTTGTGAACTATGTGTGTACTCCAAAGTGCACCCGAGGCTGCTCTTACCCTGTCTCGGGTGAGGGTCTGTGCTCTGTTCTTATGAACAATCCAAATGTAACCCGGAGGCTGGATCCAGGCTTCTCCATCCACTTGCACAGGAACTCCCTCTTCTCCCAGGATTGCTATCTTCACCGTCCGACACTGCAAGAAGTGATTCTGTCAGAGAAGCTCCAAAATGCTGGTTTTCCAAAAGCAGGAGTCATTCTCTTTCTTTCCAAAGCACTTCCCCAGGTACTGCAGCTTTGGTGCTACTGGAAGCACATGCACTTGGGTGGCAGGGAACACCTTGCCCTTGTGCAGCAGGGACCTTTTCTGTGTCTTTGGACTAATCTATATTTGAATTGGTGGTCTAACTCGCACTACAACGAAACAATTCCATGCTCAAATTGCCCCTGGATGTACTCATTTTTCCCCTGGTGGATGCTCTTTCCATGAGTAAAATAGAGCACAAAGGAGGGCTTTATGGACTGAAATTGGCGAAAACATCACAAGCTGTACATGGGGAAGGCAAGAGCTCAAAAGCTGTTGATACCTGTGCAATTCGGTGATGCTGTAGATTGATCACTCGTGACACTGCCATCTGCATGCTCCCAAACACTGCAACTACCTCCAAAATCTTGTCATCAAAGGAGGGGGCTGTAAATGTCTAGCCAGATAGAAGGGAGAGACAATTCAGTTGACATACAGTTCTGAGGGAGAGGTTTCCTT
This sequence comes from Neomorphus geoffroyi, assembly GCA_033558235.1. Classification (NCBI taxonomy): domain Eukaryota; kingdom Metazoa; phylum Chordata; class Aves; order Cuculiformes; family Neomorphidae; genus Neomorphus; species Neomorphus geoffroyi. The sequence goes on along the minus strand of JAUMJM010000012.1, from coordinate 7,268,948 downwards.
TACCTCCCGCTGGTGGGGGTTGCCTTCCAATTGTGCTTTTTAATCTGTATAAAATTAATGACAAAGCTGGAAGGTGCAGATTTGCAGTGAGCTAGGAGGAAGAAAAAGGAGCCTTGATATTCCCACTGTACTTTCAGTGGTAGCTACCACAAAGGCTGTAGGCTACAAGGCAATAATTATTCTTATGAGAGTGGGCACTTTCTCATTCAAATAATACAATGTTTCTGACTGGATTTAACTCCCTTTGTCTTCAAGGAACTTAACTTCTCAAGCAGTTTGAGAAGAGAAGGTCAATCTAAATAATTTCCTGGAAGTCCAAATGCTCAGACAACATCTGTATTCTGAATCACTACAGACTGCTTGGGTGCAAAGCTGCTGAGCTGGGACTTCAGTGTCCTGTCCAGTTCACAGAGGAAGTACATGCAGACAGGCCCTTGACTCTTCTCCCAAGCACCATTCTCAAGGGCTCTGACTCTAGAAGCAACAGTAAGTAAAAACATTTCCTGGTCCGCCTTAGAGAATACTCACATCATCTTCCTTAGTTCCTCCCCAGAAGTTGGTGCCTCCTGCATAGCTAGGAATGTTGAGTACGGCGATTCCCTGCAGACTGGGCAAAGGGATTGGCCTCCCATCGCACTACACAGAAAAGAAGGTAACACTACTCTCAGCACAGCAGGAGAAAGCCCCTCCTGCCAGAGCACCTCTGCTAAGAACATAAATCAGCCTGTACAGCTTAGTAATAAATTCATTCAGCTTTCTTCCAGTTCATGCTTGACCTAATAGAGTAGAATGTATCCATTCACCTCTCATTAACCACCTCTCCTCTGGCAGAGGGCAGTTTTAGGGGCATGCTCACCTCTAGCAAGACTTTCTGCTCCAGGTTTTTATATGTTCTGTGTAGCAGCTCCTTGGTCCCCAATACTCCGTACCACATCATGTTTTTAGTACGACTTCTAAGGGGCAAATCAAAGTAGAAAAAGTTAGCATAAGCATTTACCTTTCCACTTAGAAGGATAGAAAAACCCCAAATAGAAACGGCACCTTCTACATGTTAAAACACAAAAGTGCTTTGCTTCCAAAAGGATCAAGTGCTCAGAACGGTCACTGCACATGCTAGGGAACTACTACTTTAAATAAATGTCAGGTAGGAATTGAGGATGACTGAGTAACACACGTTACCAGAAACATACACACATTCCCCTAGCACAGAACTTATCAACCTTTCGCACCAGAAGAACAGTGTTTTGCAGCTCAAGCATAGCAAATGTACCGATCCTATCCTGTAGTTGTTCAGGTATTCAAAAGGCCCAAACCTGTGGTTTGTATTAAGTTAGGATCAAGGCAGCAATCAGCCTCTGTCATATTTACAGCTGAGCTGAGATTCTCTCATAGCTAAATGGCTAGCCCAGGAGAAAAATCTGTGGGATCATGAAATAAACAGAAGCAATGCTCTAAATCCACACTGAAGCAGCTACTCAAAGATCTTATACTAGCCACAAAAGCACAACGAATGAGTAATAAATCAGTAGCTCATCTCCTCCATCCTGATTTCAGGCCTTGAAGGAGGATTATGCAGACAAGACTGACAATATACCTGCTCAGCAAACTTGTACAACAATTGGCTTAAAAAGTGCATAGAAATATAAAGTGGTTTCAGCCACTTCTGGCAGCAGCCAAAGGTCAGCCAAAGCCAAACCCACCTGCATTTCTCTGGATGCTCATCACGTTTGTTGTTGAAGTCCAAAGAAATCTTTGCATCCAGTCCAATCCCAAAGTAATTATTCATGACACACTTCTCGGTGTAACATTCACTGCCAAACAAAAGAAGAAAACTCCCATTCCGAAGTCTACGTACCATTTGGTATGCAACCCACATGCTCCCTCTGGCCACTTCTTAATTCCCTTGCGTAGAATGGTGAAGAACGAGAAGGCTATATGCAAATGTGCTCTGAGAAGCACTTCTGGAACTGCCTAACATCTACAAGGGATACCATAAAAGTGCTCTTGAGCAGAGGTCTCTGGCCTGCAGCCTCTCTCTGTAAGAATTCACAGCTGCAAGATTTGCAGAGGATTTCTGCCCTTGCAACAGAAACATACTCAGAAGACTACTCTAGATTTACTCTAGATGAGCTCTGAAGTCTCAGTTACCCATCTCAGGAGCACTGGACCTCATGAAAAAAACTGTCTGTATTGCTGGATTTTCACTGTTAAACAGTTTGGCAGAAACAACCTAAGAAAGTCTTCACATCACATTTCTCAACTGTTGCGGTCTGCCTGTGGCCTTTGCTGGGCCTCCATGCTGTAAGGGTGTTGCCTACTAACTGGAAGCTGAAGTCTCCAAGTGTAGGCAGAAGACTGATCTAAACTTCATTCTCACCCAAAATCTAAAAATCTTCTACCACGAGTGGCACTGCCTGTATAGGAGATGAGCTGATGCTGACTGGCACCCAGCATATGAACTCATTTACATAAATCGGGGCTGCTGCAGTCCATTATTCAGCTCTACAAACAATGTGCTTCTCTGCTGAGAACCATTTGGAAATGCCCCCTCCCTCCCTTCCACACCTTGGGTATACTCACAGATTTTCAGGCTCAGAGTTAAAGGGATCAGCATGGATCAACAATCGGCTAATGACAGAGCTCCCAGGCAAAGAACCCGACATGCCTGCACGGATATCTGTGAAAACAGGTAACTTCAATCTCAGAGACAAGGCAACGGGGTAGAATATATTAACTCTGCCATTCATTGTGGAAAGCAATAGCAATAATGTTTTTTTCCACTCCAAAAGGCTCAGTACTCTGGATAAGGAGAAGGGTTTCTGGGGATGCCTGCAGAGTTTTTGATTGACAGGGTTTCACCCCAGGCCAGCAGCACAGTTGTACAAACACACGGATATGGGAAATGTGTATTCACTGTAGTAGCCTTTTTGTTCCAGGGTGAGACATGCAATAATGAGTAGAGAGAGGACTGAAGTTGTTCTCCTAGTTGTTCAAGAATTGCTGCCTCCTGCTTCAAAATTCTTATCTGGTGACCCATGAAGAGCAGCTTAGTCAGAAAGGAGATCCCCTGCTTCCAGAGGAAACAATCTGGACAAGGGAAGAAGTGGAAGGACAGCACCACAGTGGTGGGGAGAAGTTGCTACACAAGATGTGGGAATTCTGCTGGGTCTGTGCACCTCCAGTATTCATACAAAGGGACTGCTGCTCCCAGTCTGTGGCTGCCACTTGTCAGAAACCTCTCTCAGCAGCATCCTATCAGCCTTCTCAAGGTTACTTTTGAGCTCAGCATCTCCTTGCAATTGGCATCTATATTTTGTCACTGCACAGTGTTAATTAATACAAATCTGTGTCCAGGACTCAGCTACAAACTGGAAACTTTTTCAGCTCTCTCGAAGTCTCCACTTTTCAGCCCTAGTGGAAAGTTACCCACAAACAGATTTCTCTCCAAGTGGACCTTGCACAAAGGAGATTAGGCAGGACAATTCCACATTTTCATGTGGAGACTACAGCCTGTGCTGCTGTAATCCACACACCAGTTGGCTGCTTCAGTGGGAAGTGGTGGGTGTTACACTTACTTGGGTAGAGGATTTTTGTGTTCAGCATTGGCAAGTTGTCCCGGTTTCCTGTCTGGGGAGGAAGAGATGCAGAGCTGCCCAGAGACAAACTTCCTTTGTTTATTAGTCTTTCACAAGGAGACTTGGACACTGTAAAACACAACGCAAACATGGTTATTGACAGACATAATGCTGAGATCCCGACCAGCACAAAACAGCGCAGCCCAAACAGCAAGACTGGGTTAGGAATCACTCAACAGCAAAACACTCTAGCTACCATAAAACAAAGAGCTGACAGAACCAGTCACTAAGAGACAGAGATGTGGCTTATGTGCAGCCAGAAAACCTCACAGATTTGAGGTACCAAAACATCACATGCAACTATTAGAAATGGAGATGAGAAGAAGCTGGTGCCAGCAGCACAACAGACAGGGTATTTGGCTCCCAATCAATACTCAGATAAGTTCCAAATATATTTGCAGTGATCAGAGTTCTCTAACAAATTACTCACATAACACAGTTATTAAAGCAAACTGGCTTCCATTCTCTGTCATCTGCAAAGGATGGCAGGGGCTTACAGGGAAGTGTCATCAGGTAGATGACATGAAAAATGCTCAAGATCGTCCTTGTCCAAGCACTGAAAGCCAAAAGAACCCAGATTACTGGCTAAGGTGCAAGAAAATTTCTGAATGCTAGGCTCCATATGCTAAGATCATAAACCAGCCATTAGAGAGGTTGTGTAAAGTGGGGTGTATGATGCACAGGCAAAAGCACAGAAATGTGCAAGACTTGGCATCTGAAGAGCAATCATTCCAAAATTAGAGAAAAACAGAACTTGGAAGGTATATAATAACCATATAAGGTAACATAAGGAAGGTATAATACACCTAACATTTCCCTAATATTTTACAACTAACAGAATCATAATTCACAGGCAAGATCTGCACGGTGGCAGCCCTGAAGCAGTACCTTTCCGCTGGCTCCTCCCTTTGGACACTCCATAGCTGCTGCTGTGCGATGACTGCAGGGAGATTTTATCCTCGTTCCTCAGCTCCTTGCCCTCTTCAGAGGCTGAGAGACTAAGGAGGAAGCCCTCTTGCTCCTGGGTCTGGGCGTTCTGCTCATCTACAGCTATAAGGAGAGAGAAAGCAGGTAAGTGTCTCACAGCTCTTCTAGCAAGGAACATGTCCCACTGATGTAAATAACAATAGCATGGGACTCTAAACGCCCCAATTCCATAAAGGAAAAAACAGGAATAATAAAAACCTTTCCTGTATCATTTATCTCAACGAAGCTCTGCTCTGGAGAGCTTTTGGAAATGGGCTGACTTAGCTTCCCATTTTTTTTGCTGACCTCTTTAGCAGTGAGGCTCTAAATAAGAGTGCCCACCTTTAATGCTACAGGTACTCTGACTTACAGAGATGTAAACTGTGCTTCACATGATGGGCTTCCCTTTATTTGCATTTAGATGTCACTAGAAATTCTAACCAGATGGCTGTTAAATGATGGATTTAATGAATTTTCTGTTTCTTTAATCTGTATTGGGGCAATAGGATAAGCCACTTGAAAAGGGCATTTAGACATACATAATCATGAGGAAGAAAACAGCAGCTAGTAAAAACCAATACAAACAAAGGGAAGAATCGGATTACAGAATTTGGAAGAAGAAAAACAGTTTGGAGAAGCTGAACAAATACGTTTGAAACATAACTGGAGTTTGCCAGAGAGCTGGTAAGAATTAAATACTAGCACATTGCCTAAGATAACCAAAACTTCCTTTCTCCCAGTCTCTCCCTCTCCCTCTGGAGATATCTAAACTACTCACAAGGCAAGCCAGTCCTACCTGCGAGCCCAGCAGAAATAGAAACTGGTTTTGTTGGATTAAGCAAATCGGTTGGGCTCCAAAAGAACTCCAACAAACATCAAACTGGCATAAGGTAAGCAGCAGCCAAGTGGGGGGGAGCAGTGAGGTCAAGACTTCTACTTCACTGGCAGCAGGCTGTTTGCTCAACTCCCATCAGTCTGTGTAACCGCACCTTCAGGACAGGCTGCATGCAATATTGCAGCGCTGGAAATCCCGGTGACATGATCTGTAACTGCCTACATCGTTGTTCTCAGCGCACACTGAGGCATGCGTGGACACCACATCTACAGCTTGAATCCTTTTATCTCAAGTAATAAGTTGTTAAGTACTTCCTTTGGTCTAACCTAAACCACTGAGTTTATGACTAACATCTGGGAGACTGACGCCTTTCGAAGGAAATGATACTTTGAGCTATGTATGTGAGTGGCTGGAGAGAGGTAAGGGTCAAGATGTGGAGAAGAGGGTCACCTGCCTAGGAAGTTACATCAGAACAGAACTGATCTGCATCAAGGTGCGGTACTGTAACATCTTCCCAGAGACAAAGCCAGTTTAAGAAGCCCTTGCCCTCTCTTGCAGTTGTAACCACTGCACTGTTTTGCTGGGCTGCACTATAAAGGATTGCTGAAACAATCCAAGTTAAAATACTTGAAATATTTTCTTCCCAACTGTTTTCAGATCTGTTTTACAGCAAGGCCACACAAAGAGTTGCACTGACACAACTGCGGTATGGGTGGGGACAGACAGGAAACACAAACGAACACAGTGTGGGAGGGCAGTAACTTCCTACAGCAGCAACAAGCCACAGGACTCCTAACAGGTTACCTTTTTCTGCATGCTCTATTATCTGGCGAATGGCTTTTTTCAAGCTGTTGGCTCTCAACATCAGCTGTTCCCGGGGGCGAAATATCTGGGGCCGTGCAGTACATGATGAGCCCACTGACCGGTCGCTAGAAGAATCACAGGCACTGCCTGACCCATCGCCATCTTCAGTTTCTTCTGCGATGGTGGGAGGAGGGTTTGGCAGAGATGAGGATGCTTGAGATTCATCATTCAGTGTCTTCAACAGTAAGTCCAGCTTCTCCTTCAGGACAGAGCACTACAAGGCCAAGAAGAACACTTAGGTAGAACTAACAGTAGACTGGGTAGCTCATTCTTTCAGTGCTTGCTGAACTGCTGCTGTCCGAGTTCTGTGAAAACAGAGCAGTTTTCCATTTTGAAAGTAGGAAGTCATATGAATTTTTCAATTTTACCTTTCTGGCCATGACCTCTGATTCCTCTGAGCTTTCCGTTGCCTTCTCATAGGCTTTGCCTACTCGAGCCACAAAATCCTTCACTGTCTCACAAAGCACCCTAGGCAAAGAAGGCAGTGAAAACAAAGTAATGCAAGGATTGTCTCGGGATTGTCAGACTGCAGCTTTCACCTACAGTGGATGTCCTTTAAGTACTCACTTGGCAGAGGAGATGACCACCGAGTGTTGATCAGAAGTCAAAATTTTGGACAAATGAGCAGCCACAGAGTCTTCATAGAAGAGAATCTTCTGCACCTGGTAACAGTCAGAAACAAGCCACTGGGGGGCTGCCTCCCAGCATTACAACATGCACGGTGTAACCCTCGCTCCCACAGAGTACTTCATCATTCCCCAGGTTCTTTTCGCCCTGGAAAAGTTCTGCAGTCCAGGGCTCAGGTACCCACTGAAGATCTGAATCCGATGAATAAACTAATTCTGAACCTAGATATCATCAGCAGTGCAGTTCTTAGAGTATCGGATTAACTATTGATCTAAAATTGGGTTTTTACAGTTCTTATGACTGCTATGCAGCTTTCCACAGTTTCAACAATGTGATGTCATGACAGCAGATAAAAGTCAACCATTTCCTCTCTGTCCTGTTGCAAAACATTTCGCTCCCATCCACCATTAAGTTGATGACACTGGTAACCCACTCTCCATCCTTCTCCACCAGACTTCATTGACTTCAAGACTCAGGATCTTTGCAGCTCACTCAACTCATAGCTCAGGCCTGCTCCATTTGAACTCAACCACTGCCTCCCATCTTGTCTTTTCTAAAACTGTTGCTCCCTGTCCCCTGCCCTCTGCCTCCCATGAAGTACCTCTGAATCCTCACTGAGATCTTCAGTGACTGTGGACGTGGAGGCCTGGCGAGGGAGTTTGGTTTCATACACCATGATGCTCCACCTGTTGAAAAGGAGACATCATAGCTGTCACTACAAGGCAGATGGTTTCCTCCTTTATCCAAGAATGTAACAGGTTAGAACCTCATGCAGAACAAATTGCACTTTGGCAGGGGCGCCACTGATTTAGGGAAGCCATAGGAATGCAATGGAACTGCAGAGGGGCTAAACTGGGGGAACATAGAAGGCTGATGCTATGAACGAGTATTCTACAGCACAAGGAACTTCTCTGCGCTTCCTCCCTCTCTCCCAGAAATTCTATGGGCATTACTTGATTCAATGTAGGAGATGCCAAGATGCAACTCTAAAGACAAGAAGCATTTTTAAATGTACAGAGACATACAGGCAGTATCAATACTAGGGGTAGAGAAGTCCATTTCTAAGTCAAACTTCAAATAAATTTGATCATATTTACCAAGAAAAAAACTAGCTTAAAAAAACCTATCCTGACTATAAGCCTCTCCAATTCAACTGATGAAAGCTCTGGAACACAAGGGAGGACACTGGGTATCAGCCAGTTTCACTTGTTATTGTTCTACAGCAGTAACACAAAAACCAGGCTACCTTTAGTTGCTAAACTGTGACAAAGGTCACAGCAAAAACGTTAACTGGCATCAGTAACAAGTCCAGCAGCAGGGCAGAATCACAGACTGCCAAGAATCACAAACTGTCCATCTCCTGGCACGATATTTCCACACAACCCTTGAGCAAGGGTATGATGGCTACTCACCTGTCCAACATTTTGGTACTGGCCCTCTCCAGCTTCTCCAGGATCTGCGGGAGCTGGGTGTCATCATCACAAGCAGACCCCCAGCCTAACACACGGGCAAGGTCATTGCCTGTTCCCAAGGGCAGCACTCCCAGTTGGCACTGCATTAGAGAAAAGGAAAGCAAACCTGATAGTCAAATGGGGAAACACATGCCACAAACAGCCACCAACAGCATGAATGACTCCTTACACAGACTAGTCATTGAGAAACACTGTGAGAAGAAAGAAACTGGAGAGGGAAAACAGCCAGAAGAGCATGTAAGTAAGGAAAAACTTCCTCTACTTTTATGTTGTTAATTGAGAGAGGAGCGTATCACAGCTACCATCTCAAGGAGCACCTTGCTAAAAGTAACCCCTCTACAGATGCATTTCTTTCACCACCAGGTGGTGCTATTGCTTCTTCTGTAAAATCAGCACAGACAGCTCCAAGACAAAATGGAAAGAAATGAAACACTGTAGGACATCTCTGCTCCAATTAAGTTTCTGCCTATCCCAAGACTCAGAAACTACACAACGAGAACTGAAGGCATAACCCTTCAGGAACTCCCAGTTTTCTAACTGCAGCCCTTTCTGAGTATAAGTCCCTGCCTGCAATGGAGCAGGAATAACTCTGAGCTACTCCAAAAGCTGAACCTTGAAAGGAGTTGTGGAAGAGCACTGGAGATAGGAATAATGAGTTAGTCCAGTGCTGGGTCTTGCAGAAAACTACTGCAAGAGCACTGCTGTGAAAGGATTTTGCCAGCTTTAGTCCTGGGGCAAACTACACCTGTATGATCAAAGAAAGGCCTCTTGCAACCCATGCTGTTGCTATTGCTTCATTCTTTCATCCAACCAAGCTCACCGGGGCAGGTACCTGCTTGTGAAGATTGAGGCTATCGATTTCAGAGAGAACCCAGCCAACGCTTCCATCCCCACCGCAAACCAGAATCCGGAAAGTGTCAAATTTCTGGAATAAGCGTAAACTACAGAGAAGGGAAATAAAAAACAAGAGTGAAGAGCAATCAGCTGTTACGGAAATAAATGTCAAACAATTCCAATCCAGGCAGTAAACATGGCAGATTTACTTTAAGTAGGCTCTGATTTCGCAATGAATACAGGCCACTGTCAGATTACAGATGCATTAAAGTGATGATAAATAAGGAATTATAAATATAGCTAAGCAATATACAATGGCTGTTCACTACAGAAATATATACCAGACATACTCCTCTATTAGAGCAAGACATTTTTGTCTGAACAGAAGAAGAAACAAGCATGTGATAACACATTATCCATTGAATTAGTTCCTTTTTGGAGATTTGCTGTGTTCAGCCTAACACTAGTCATCTGTCACAGTCTGGAGTGCTCTGATGTCACTGCCTTCGTACTCAAGGCCACATCAATTAAAGCAAAGCTTGAAGAGTGGAAACTTTATGCATTCATTCAGTAAGCACATAACTGTAAGAAGATGTAAAGCCTCACAAGCTTCAGTCCTTCTTCTGGGAAAGTAACATAAATCAATGCCCTGGCGCCTTGTCTGTCCTGCAGGCAGGCAAACAACTCATCAGCAAGACAAGCATGAATTTCTCTATTCACCCTTTCCAGGATATTAAAAGCAGCCTCTCCTTAAGCTGTTTGAATATGTGCTTCTTACTGAACATCTTAACATCTTCGAGAACTACTGCTTGCTTTTATTTTGGTTTTGTTTGGGTTTTTTAATGTATTTTTACTGATTTTTTTTCTTTTTAACTAAATGGGATTTGCTGTAGTACATGAAAATCCTCATTGCTGAAACATGAAAAATGGCTTTCAGCAATGACAACATCTTACAGCACAGTTTGACTGGCCCCAGTTCAGAATATTTAAGTTATTAAGAAGCAGCCTTTACCCTGTACCATCATTTCCTTTTTAAGAAAACAAACAAGAGCAAGAAGTGTTACTTCAGAAATGTTCACCACAGCTTGAGAAAATAACTGATTCTCTCCCTTTCCTCCTCTCCTGCTTAAAAGCAAAATTCCTCTCTACAGTCAGTCTAACTGGGGCTGGGGAAGAAGAAAAACAATTTTTAAAGTTGTCAGTAAATTATTTATCAGCCAAACACCTTCCCTGGGCAGGAGGCTGCAGTTTTAAAGGCCGGTGCTTTGCAGTGTGCTATGGCACAAAACCACAATTGTTCTCAGGAGAGCAGACCCTAATCGTCACTCATCCAGGAGCAGACACTCCCAGATTTAGCACCCTGCACTTACACATCACAGTCACAGACTTGGAGACAATTAGAAAACTTGGAAGGAAATTCACCTTGTGTTGGCTCATACTATATGAAGCATCCATTCATGACAAAAGTGACTCGAAAATGATGCAACAGAGAAACATTCGGAAGGGGCAAACCAGAGATAAAATCTTTTTGTTTTAAACAGAGTTGCAGAAATACGCTAAAGGAATTTATTCCACAGCACGCAGGTTTTTTAATCCATAGATAAAAAGTGTAATCCATATTTTACCCATAGATTCTAGTGTAATCTGGTGAACAAGCCTGAAATGTCATCTAGATCTCAGGGCAGAACTAACTTTACTAAAAGCATTCATAAAAGATATTTTCCCTGTATGACCAAAAAATCTTGAAGGAATGGAAGTTTCACATACTTCCCAGGTAAGTTACTTCTGAAGAAATCTCATTTTGACAATATTCATTTGCTATCTAAGACATTTGTCTGTTCACCCGATTTAACTGAAGTTAAATCTCATTAACAATACATCAGGAAGCCTGTTACAAGTCTGTTTGCTGACAAGTTTTCTTCTGAATTCAAGCTTTCCACGCTCGGTCTTCTTCCATGAGAGAATACATGGAATTCCCCCAAACCCTTTCAAGTTATCCTGCTGTTACTGAAGAATGGAAATAACCTTCTCCAACATCAGTTTTGGTTTTAGCTAATCCATAACACTAAACACAGAGAGGGGAAATCCCCTCCAAACTTTGTATGTGTTTGCTTTTCTCTGAGGAACAGGTTCCTTGTTATATTTGAGGATGAGTTTATAATCACGTACATCACTCGTACTTTACCTGTGTTTACAGGGAATGTGTGCTTCCATACAATATTTGCTTACCCAAGATGAGGTCCTCCATTCATGAGGTCAAACACCTGGGCTGGATTCAGTAGCTGTTTGAATCTTCGCAGAAATTTTACACCTTGGTTGTCTCCACTTTTGGAGTTGACAAAGACCAACAAAGGGCTTGTGCAAGAAGGGGGACAAGTAGCTTTCCAGAAACCTGTTGGGGAAAAGGGAAAGGAGAGGGAGGAGATGTGAAGCATGGAGATGGAGTAAGAAAAAAGCCAACACTCCACACCCCAGCAGAGCTATGAAGAAGCTAATACTTTCCTTGTGTTTATGGCACCCACTGGGTAAATGTCAAATGCCCACAGCCCTGAATTCGGCACAACCCACACCTCGTGCTGCCAAATGTCACAATTAGCTCTTAGCAGTATGCCAAAAATCTCAAGCTTCCCCAGCCTACCCAAACTGCTTCTGCAATATAGTTGTTCTCAATAAATTTTAACAGCTGCAGCTCAAAAAAAGCGCTACTTACTAAGGGTACTTACCATCGGAATCAATGCTGTTAAGAGCAGTAGGAGGAATGACAGATACTTTGCACAGCCCAAGAGGGCACTTGTTTGGCAACAACTCTTTACATGTTGTGTGTACCTGAAAACACCACCAAAAAACACTCATTCAGACTCTTTTGGGCACTGTGGTATCATTCCCAAAGCCACCCAACAAGAGGCTATAAAGGAAGAGTAAGAAAGGAAGATGGGGAGAATTCCTTCAAGGAAGTGTCAATCGATAAAGTTATTTTAAGAATGATCTAATCAGTCTTCTACTAATTCTCCTCTTTCCATTAGCATGTACTTTTTCTGCGATTTGAATTTATGAGACTAGCATTTTGAGTGCTGAGAAGACCAGATAACAGATGGTGTGGCTTTTAAGAGCCTCCAGGTTCATTCTGCTCTCAAAATCCTAGCCTCTATTGAGATGTCAAAAGCAGCAACAAAAGAAAATGCTGGGCTGCAAGAAAACAAGAAAGCAAAAAACAAAGCAGGGAGACATGAGAGATGTAAGAAGTAAGAGAAGAAGAGATTAATAAAGCCACTCAAAAAAAAGAAATACAAGGAGAGTACGGCACTTCAGTCATTTCTGCTACACAAAGACTGCAAGGTTTGCTTGGGGTTTGAGCCCCTGCCCCCCTACATTATAAACACATGTTTTGTGATAACTTGCTTACTCATATTATAGACAACTGAAACATAGCAAGATCTGCATCACTGCAGTCGTTAAGCAAGAGAAACCTATTGCAATGGGAAAGGGAATTGGTATTATTAAAATAGCTTAGCATTCTTTATCGTCCCTTTTTGTTGTACCTTTTCAACTTGTAGAAATGACAAATAATGGCTCTTTAAAATCCAACATCTCCCATGCCTGAGGCACTGATTCGTACCTAGCGTAATTAGATTCTTCTCCGAAAGCTCACCACCAAAAGAAAATGAGCTTGCAGAGAAGCCAGATATTTATTTCGGGTCTTACTTTTATGCATCACAGTGATACTTTTCATCACAAATTTGAATTTCTCTCTCTTGCGGGTTGTTTAGCTGGACAAAGAACAATAAAGTCCTTCATGGCACATACTGACAGCATGGTTAGAGATCTCATTTTAAGTAAATGCCATTGATAGAACACACCACAGAACTGATCAAAGATTATCCTATTACTGAAATGATCACATTTTTTTTACTCACCATAGCTTTGCACCAAAGGCAGCGCCAGTCTTGCAAACGTAGGACACTGCCACAGGTTTTATCACACACGGTGCATTTGGCACTCACGGGCAGGTTTCCCTCCAGCCACTGATGTGGCATCGAGATCTGCAAGGGGTAGAGAGGGAGAGAAGCAACATGGACTTCCCAGAGCACAACTTAAGGGCACAGAGACATACAAAGAGGCAAGTCTTTCTATGCACTGTTTAACGACAGGAAGGGCAGTTTCTGGAAAACATCTGCAGACCTCTTTTGGCATTTTACACTCAAGCACAAAGGGACCAGGTGACTCGCCCCAGACTACCCAGGAAAGACTGACTTGAATCAAACATGCCATATGCTAAGGTACTGTTCCATCCCACATTTCTCTTTCTTATGTCGAAACTCAGACCAGGTTCCCCATGCCTCTAAGTATTTAACCCCAAGTCCCCAGTCCCTAGCAGGAACCTCTTCCTATTAAGAAGCCCTCACTACGCCGGCTGGACTTTTCAAAGAATCTTATGGTGTGACAGTAAAGGCTTTTCCCCCATTGCTATCAAATAAAGGCAGAATCTGCTGTTTGTATGGCAAAGAAAGCTGTAGACCACATACTAGTGCTTCCACATAAAGACGAGGCCCGAAGAGTTAAGATTAATGCCTACCCCATCTTCATCCTCAATGATGTCCTTCCCGATAGAGGCCAGAGTTGTCCACTTGCAATTATTGGTTGCCCGCACAGCACACCGCTTGTGGGCTTTAAACTTGCACACTGGAGAGGAAGACAAGAATAAATTAATCTTGCCCCAGAACATGGCAGTCTGTGTGAAAGCTTTCCCAAGTAACCATATTTGGCTCCAGAAGAAAGCATGGACACATGGTACCCTTGTTAGCCCTGCCAAAACTATCAGCTCTAAGCATACTAAGTCAGATGAGCTAGCTATTAATTCTTGCCTTGTTACTCTTGCCAGTTGCTTGTAGAAAGCTAAGTTATCACCTTGTTAAATTTGACATGATTTACTTAGTCATACACTCCTGCATCCTTTTACACAGTGTGGGTGTAACCTCATTCTGGTTAGCACTGTGAGCTATGCGCAGCCAGCCACTTCTGCTATGCCAAAGCTGAAAAAGAATAATCTCCTGGCATTCCAAACACTTCACAAGGATGTTCTTACAAACATGATTATTCTTATGAATATTCTATCTGGTACCTCACAAGTACATACCTGTTCACTTCAGAAGCATAATTTTAATAAGGATGGCAGTATTTGGGTATATGGGAAAAAAATTATCAGCTGTATCACCATCAGGTCCAATGCTAAACAAGCATGAAAGCACCATCACACCTATTATCCTTTCACAAAGTGCCAAGATCCTGATCTTAAATTTCTGCAGGAAAATTCTTTGTGAAGCCAAAGAGATTCAGCAGCAGAGAGTTTCAACATTTCCAGTGCTCTCAGGTTTTCACACAGCATTTTTTGACATCTTTTTGCAGACTATTAACAACATTCCTCTTAAATTATCTCTGGAACCTGGTGCTGAGCTACAAAGACAACAGGCCCAAAACAAGAGAGAAGACAGCATGCTTACCTTCACACGAGAGCCCATGTGACGTGACTCCGGATAACGCTTCCCGACACACATTGCAGTAAGTCGGCCGAGCATGTGAGCAGGCATACCAGTTATGCATCCCTGAGAAATGGTCCATGCTGTACTGGGTAGACTAATAAAATAAATCTATTACAGCAAAGTCTAGAGTAGAGCAACAGGACTTTTCTTCCTTAAAACAAAAACATGCATATAGCAGTCAGGAAAGGCAGAAATAGAACACTTTTACCATGGAAGAGTAAGCCATATGGAGTTCATACACAATAGTCGTAACTCAAGAACGTCTTTAAACCAGAAGAGACTACCTGAAGAAGAAGCCACACCATAACTCCTGTTCTTGTCCTAACTCCCACCCTTGTTTCACTGCAAGTGTGTACAGAGAAATGAACTGGAGAACGTATCTGCTGGGGAGCTGATCCTTCCCTTCCCCATTCTTTTGCTGGATTAAGTTTTCAGCAAGGTAAGTTCCCCAACCTGATTTACTGTGCAGCACAGCAGTGCTTGTGCCAACACAACGGAGGAAGCAGCAGGGAGACTAGCATCAGAGTGGGCAAAACGCAAGACAGCTGCTTTTGGTGGCAGTGCTGGTCTAACTACAGGCCCAGAAAACAGATGCACTGAAGGCAAGGTGGGAATTAGGACAGGATAACTGACGAGTGAAAAGACAATGGAAGAACTTTGTTTCATAACTTACTCATACTTGGAAAAGTGCTTTCAAAGTTGCCAAGAGAGAGCACACAAAGCCATAAAGACTCTTTGGAGAATTAGCCCAGTGTATATGGGAGAGTTCACATAGAAAGCCTAACGCTACACCCATTATGGTCAATAAAAGTGACTTCTGTTAACTTCACTGGGAGCTGACTGCAATCTCAAAACAAGCTGTTATTTCGGAGATGAGGCACAGGACACAAAGGAACACATTTTCCTATTACCTCAAAATGTTCACGGTTTTGCACAGTCTTCAGTGCTGCAATCCAATCTTCCATCTCTTTTCTGTTATCAGCACAAAGGATGAGCTTCCGACATGGAGTGATAATCTGCAGAGAGAGAGAAAATGAGCAGTGTGTATTCTGGGCATGTTCGTAAGAGACAGCAAGAGAATACATCATCACTAGTGTAGTCCACTGAAGCTATTTTCAGAGGCAGTGAACTGTACAACAGAACAGAAGTTATTTGTGCCTCTCAACCATATTTCTCTTCCACCGTAATATCCCTTAATTCCCTCATAAGTGTACAGAACCAGAGATTTGAGCTGTTATTCCCAATACCAAACTAAGTAAAGAAGTCTTTCAGACTCAAATAACAGCACACCACCAATCAAGCAAAGAGCAGCAGGAGTTAATATATTACATGTGCAGACCTTGCGTAAGTTTCTTTAAGTACTTAATGACTTTTTAAATTGGCAACAACATTAAAACAGTTCGTTAACAGCTTCTAGCAATTAATGAATTAGGTAGCATACTCTGTAACATCATACTAAAAGTCTGTTTAGAGTCATGACAAGTGGGGAGGGAGGAGGTGAGAAAATAAGGAATCTTGAAGAGAAGTCGCTGTATTTTGAACCCATAGGTTCCCCAAGGGGTTGTTCTATATTTATTACATGAAAAATATTCCAACAAATGTTCTATTAGCAGCCGGAGGCTCTGGTGAGTTTGCCTTCCTCTAAAAATACTGTTCTTAGCGTGTTTCTACCCTGGGCCAATTCCAGTGCATGAGTTGCCCTGTGTTAATCCTCTTGTTCTGGCTGGGAAAGGGTTAATCTCCTGCTTTTGGTGGGGAAAGTTAATTTTCACAAGAAGCTGAGAAGGGACAGAGCCAGAGCAGCTGCCCAAACTGGCCAACCAGACGGTTCCAGGCCAACTTCATGTCTAGTAGATACAGGGGGCGTAGTTCGTTGGGCAGAGGGGTGTGGAGCATGGCTGGGTTCACAGCTGGGTTTCCTGGGGTGGTTTGGGAGCATGGCTAGGATTCTGGATGGGGAGAATGCCAGGCACTAGCTCGTGAGTGGTGAGTGACTTGCATGGTGGATCACCTGGTTTGTATATTCTTTTATTGTTGTTGTATTTCCTTGTGTTTTGCTGTCCTGTTAAACTGTTCTTATCCCAACCCATGAACACTATCTCCTCTGTTTCCGATTCTCCTCCCCGTTCCAGTGGGGAGGTGGGGAAGGAGTGAGTGAGTGGCCACATGGTTCTTTGTTGCTGGTTTGCACCTAAACTACAACAGTCCTTTTTGGAACCCAAAGTGGGACACAAAGGGTTGGGATAACGACAGATCTGCCCAGAGTGTATTAAAAAAGATTTGTTATAAGCATTCACTACCTTAGTGTAAGAGTTGCTGGTCCCAATGCTGTTGTGTTTGTTCCCATGGTTAAGCTATATAAATCCTCTGTGTATTCCCTGTGCTGCTGTTTACCACCTCTGCGAGAGGGACCAGGATTATCATTTTGCTATTCTGTGTAAATTTGGCTTATGATATGACAACGTTATCTGTCATAACACCGATACGTTTGTATGCAGCATTGTCTCAGGTGCTATCCCTCGGAATTTGTTAGTAATCGCACACAATCTATGGTCGACCCTTAGGGTTTTGGAGTTAGGGATACAGAGGATCCAAGCCCTGCTCTGCTCCAGCAGAAAAGGAGATATTGGCAGCATATGAAGGACTTTGAGCTGCTTTGGAGGTAGCTGGTACTAAGCACAGCTCCTCTCAGCACCTTGACTGCCAGTGCTGGGCTGGATGTTCAAACAGAGGGTCCCCTCTACATATGATGCAACTGATGCTGTGTGGAGTGAGTTGCACTGATCACACTCTGGGCTCGAATGGGAAACCCCAGTCACCCAGGAATTGTGGAATTGATCAGGGACTGGCCAGAAGGCAAAGATTTCAGAATCTCAGCAGAGGAGTAGGTGACGTGTGCTGAAGAGGCCCTACTTTGTTACATACTGCCAGAAAATGAGAAGCAATAAGCCCTGTTCAACTGGTTCGGCCGTATGGTAGGAAAACCCTGGAGATCGAAAGCTGCTGTGCAAAGCCCTGCACTACGAGTTGCAGAAACTGCTGAGGGACAAGGTGAATCAATTCAGTTTGTAGAGATGAAAGCCATCCAGCTGGATTTAGATATCGCTGAACACAAAAAACTGCCAGTGCTTTATCTCTATGGAGCACAGGTGGGAATTTGGGCTCAGAAGCATGTCCAGAATTGCTTTTTGGGTGGCGAGTGATTTGCATTGTGTATCACTTCTTTTGTATATTCTTTTATTGTTATTATTGTTGTCGTATTTTCTCTTCCTTTGCTGCCCTGTTAAACTGTTCTTACTCCAATCCACGAATTTTACCTTCGTTTCTGATTCCCCTCCTCATTTCATTCCATGGGGCGGGGAATGAGTGAGCGGCCACGTGGTTCTCTGCACCAGTTTGGGGCTAAACTTCAACAGCTAAATGAACAGTTCCGCGTTTTAACAAAGCAGTAGCAACAGGCAGAGTGGCCGAAGCCTCTGCCTCTCTGAAGCCTGCCACCAGCGCTCTCTCCTTGCGTCAGATGGCGGCAGCAGAGAGAAACGAAACCTCCTCATCACTCCACTGAGGACCATGCCTGCTGTCCACAGGGCTGCCCATTCGCCTGGGCTCCAGGCTCTACTGTCAATCAATATTTATTCTTCCTCAGACAAAAGTCATTCTTCTCCACACCGTGGTTATCTTATCATACCAATACTGTCTCCTCGTGCACACTTCACTACTCATTTCCTTCCTATTGATTTCTTAAATTAGATCAATAGTGAAGCATTTGAAAGACCCGGATTTAAGAAAATCTGCATTAAGGTCGAGTACCGTTAATAAAAATCAAGAGACTCCTCTTCATGCCAACTCTAAAAACTTCCACCATTTTGTACATGAAAAAATTGTCTACACAATCTGCTTTTCCAGCAACTTGTTCCCTAATATCTGAAATAATGGATTGAAACAAACTAAGGTTTTGTCAGGTTGATCAGGCCTGTGTGGCTCTTGCAAGCATGGAACCAACACCAAACCCCCACACTTAGAAAAGAGGAGGCTGAGGGGAGACCTCATCACTGTCTACAACTGCCTGAGAGGAGGCTGTGATGGGGTAGGTGTGGGCCTCTTCTCACAAGTGACAGCGATAGGACGAGAGGAAATGGCCGCAAGTTGGCACCAGGGGAAGTTTAGACTGGACATTAGGGAGAATTTCTTCACTAAAAGCGTGGTCAGGGATTGGAACAGCTGCCCAGGGAGGTGGTGGAGTCACCATCTCTGGAGGTGTTTAAAAGACAGGCAGATGAGTTTCTCAGGGACATAGTTGAGTAGGGAGACAGGCATGGTTGGACTCGATGATCTCAGAGGTCTCTTCCAACCTTATGATTCTATAATTCTATGATTCTAATACCTGACCCCTGCTAATTACCATTTTTCACTGTTCGTCATTTCTCTCATTATGATTCATAAAACAGAATAAAAATAAGAAGCTCTGAAGTTGAACATCAGACTTTTAGTTGAAGTGCCTCAGAGCATCCACTAAGAAATATGTATGTAATGTCAACAAAAATGATAGACCTGTGAACTTCTGCTTTATTTTAAGCTCTTCAATTTTCAAAATATATTTCTTTTTGTGGTACAGATCGCAGCATTCACCCACAATAACACTAACTTTCCCCAGAGGCACTAGAAAAGGATGCTCCAGCCACATTAAGCAAGCAATGAACGGAGCTTAATACCTTTTTAAAGCGAGGACTGGCAATTTGTATCATAAACACAGTTCTGGTATGGAGCTTTCTATCTAAGACAAAATTACTGGATCTGTATCAACTGTAAACAAACCGAAATAAGTATTTACAATTTTCTAAAAATGAAACTTAGAAGAACTTCTTCCCTCTTCCCTGACTTTTCCTTTAAACAATTCCAGCTCTGACAAAGCTTATTCCCAAAGAAAGTAATCACAGGAGTCTTCCTTTTTCCTTGAAGAAGTAGAAAAGTGGGTGGTTAACTCTATTTCCATCTGAAACTCTGCTATGTAAGGAAGGCTACCCCAGAGAAACCTTTTATGGTGCATGAAGCACTGCTGATGAAATCAGCATGAAATTAGAGAAGGACAAGCAGTATCTCTGAAATCTCGCTAAGAGGAAGCAGCTTTTTCCCTGGAAGTAAAACCAAGTTCAATTAATTTGTTCAGACAGCACAGGGCCTCACTTTTTTCTGACAGCAAAGCCAAGAACATCTATAACCGCATATGTACAACAGTACCCTATGTGAAGTCCAGACATCCTAGGATGAAGCATCCAAGGACCTTTCATCACTTTAAAATGAGCCAGTTTTTATAAGGAACCGCCAGTTCATTCAACAAGTCACTGACACGCTCTTGGGCAGTGGGGAAAAAGAATTTCAAACAGTTGGTAAAATGAATTATCATCACAATCCCGTTTCAGAACACTCCCACTTGGTGTGGCCCCCTTTCCTATTTTTCTCTTTTTTTAGGGAAAAAAAAGCAAACACTAAGTACACAGTATAATTTTTTAATCACTTTGGAAGACGTGAAATCTAAAATACTGGCATAAAATATCGAAATGCAGATGCTACTTTGATAAGAATTAATTCCTGAGGCTACTGACTTCCTGGATGACTGGAGAAACTGTCCAATACAGAAAATATAGAAAAACAGTCATTCCTTCTTAAGTCACCTTAAGAAGTCACCTCTGCCTTCTCTCTTCACTGACCTAAGTCGGTTTGCATCTAAAGGGCAGACCTGCTCAAGGAGCTGGTCAAGCAGTCCAGTGATATGAGCTGTGAGCTCATATCCACAGATTTTGATATCATTTGCCATTGGACTGGAACCTAAGCATCTCTTAAATTAGTTCTCCTGCTTAAGGCTCCAGAGTCATTCCTGCCCTCTTGCTCTACTTCTCAAACAGTAGAAAAAGCAGAAGCATCTCCAAACACATTCTGGTGCTTTTGGCTCTTATAGTTAGGATAAACAGTCTAAAAACTTTCAAAAATTAAAGCATCTGTCTCAATCATCTGAACATGGCAGCTGCTCACAGGAGTACAGCAAGACAGGCTGCAGCACCTCCATCACCTTAATAATCCCTACATTCTGCGTAGGACAATCCTCTGTTCAAAGAACAATTGTAAAATTTATAAGGCAAGAGGACAAATAAAGAGATTGGGAAGATTTTCACACTTGAATCATCCAGACAAAGAGTTACAGAATTAAAATAAGGGCTCTATTGTGTAACTACAAAACTGCAAATAAAATGTAACTTTGTGCAAGACAAATTTATGACAAGCATTCCCCATTAGTCAGTTCTAAACCAATATTTGCATTAGGATTTAGTGCTATCATCAGAGACGAGAAATAAAAGAATACCATGTCAAACCTCACTCCTATTGATAGGAGGACAAACTGGGACAATTCAGGCTTCACTGTGGAGGGCAGATAAGATTTTAAGGGAACTGGTGTTACATTTCTTGGGGGAAATAAAGAAACCACACAAACCTGTTTTTCTGATTAACATGCAGTGGTGCTACAGTAAAACATTTTAATGTGGTTAATTAGGAATGCAGAAACATATTAAAAAGGACACTTCCTTTGCAAAGCGGTTCAACAGATCTCGCCTTCCACAAAACACAGCCTCACACACACAACAGCGGACACCAGGTACCTGGGGAGCGTCAGACACCCCTGTTTTTCCTGCACTGCCAGCAGCTGCCGGTCTCTTACCTGTGCAGCCTGGTGTGCAACAGGCTTACCACAACACCGGTCCTGAGTAAGAACTGAGAGTAACAGAAACACACTCTCACTCACAGGGGAGGATAAACACTCATCCTACCACTTTTACCTCCTTCTAATTAAGCCAGTAACTAGAACTCCAGACACCCACTTGTTGAAGGACACTAAGGGACAGAAAGGCTGTTACATACACTACACTGTCTAGGCAAGATTGATTATCAATCTAACGTCTCACACCAAAAAAACCCAATCACGATTGTCATCTCCAAAAGAAGCCACAGCAAAAGATTAGGGGGAGACCCCTGAAAAGCTGTCCTTTCCCAGCCAGGGAGTTCGGGGTGTGTGCTCTCACCTACAGCCGCGATGAACCGACACTCTGGAACACGAGCCTTAGTTATGCCTGTTGGCAAACGTGGCGAGAAATGAGCATGGTCCAGCTATTTTTTATGTTCCGACTACAGCTTTTGACTAACATCCTGGAACAGTATATTCCACAGGATGACGACGCACTAGGTGAAGTAGCATTTCCTTTTATTTGTTCTAAATTTACAAAGCAGTAATGTCATCCAGTGACCTCTTGTTCTCATATAAATGGAGAGCACAAAAACACTGATCTGATTGCTCTTGAGTTAGGATGGGGGCTGCCTTGCCAGGAGTCAAAAAAAATCCACACTAAAAAGTTTTAAGATTTATTTATAATCTCATACATTTATGGGCTGTTTGGGGATTGTCAGACTTCTGAGTGTTCCTGCCCTGAAACAGCTCAGAATTTTATCTAGATATGAGCAATTATGTAAATTAAAACTCCTTGTTGTTCCTAAAAAGTTTATATTAAAAACTAACATAATTTTGAGATCCTAAAAGCTACTGAAACTTTGGGTGAGGTTATTCACTTTGCAATCCTCAGTAGAAGTGCCCACAGCTCACCACACTGAGACCTAACACTGACCAACAAAAGAGCTCAGCAACAGTCATACAGAAAAAAGCTGCCAGTCCTTAAGAGTGATAATGACGACTAGGAATGGCAAGAAGGCTTAAAGACATTTCAAATCAGGACACAGCTTAATTTACTAAGTCCTCACTCTGTATTAAACCCCAGAAATATCTTTTGGGGGATTACAGTGACAATTAACTACTCACTAGGTTACCCCTTTGCAGACATTTATGTGTCCTCTATGCAGAGAAGCCATCTCAAGCCTATCAGAAAAACTATCTTTTCAGGTTCGCTCACTCATCTAAATTTAAAAAAATCTAAATGTAAAAAAGCCATGCCTTCATTGGCTGTCTTGTACAAAGACTCATGTCCCCCGACACTTCGCCAAAATATAGCTCTGTCTCCTCCTTTGTCTCTTCCTCATGCAACACGTGCCCCCTTACCAGCTGTTAACTCCGACTCCTCATGTTGACCCACACTCCCCTGTCCAAAACTAACACCAGTTTACTGACATTTCAGATCAGGCCAGCTGGCAAACAACAGAGCCAACAAAGAAAATTTCTCATTTCACATTCTAAAAATGGACTGGATGTCCCTGGATGTCCTTCCCCAATGAACAGCTGTGAATAATTGGATTAGAAAGGCAGTCCGAAAAAGACTCCTTATTTTAGACCTAATTTTAAATAGCAATTTGCTATATTTCACCCTTTGGTGTTTTGCTGTACTAAGCAACCTTCCTCCACCCAAGAGCCAGAGCAGAAACTTCATTTGTTGGTCTTGCTGCCATCAAAGACAACTTCATCATCTTTGCTCATTTCCTCCTTCAGCATTTTCTGGCTGCCCAGAAACTTTCAGAAAAAAACTAACAGCCTGGCCAAACATGCATGGGGACTGTTTGTTATCAAAGTATATCTGGGGTGCTCAGTGACCACAAAAGATGGCAAAACAAGTTAAGATCACATTGGCCCAATCACGGAGCTGGCTGAAGAAATGCTGTGGGGGTAGACAGGGGAGGGACACACAACTTTGCTAAATATAGTTTTTCTGATGTGTTACATTTCTCAGAGTGGCCAAAAGTGGGTGCATGCGAACACCTGCTCACTCTGACTGTTTCTTTTTACTCACATCCTGTTCAAATATAGCCTTATAATTCAAAGGTGATAGCCATGCACCCCCCAAAGTGATGATGACTTGGGTACAGGGACAGCCGGAATTTCTGGAGCTAAGAAAATCTAGGAACTGCAATTTGAAAAAGTAAAATAGCTGTGAGAAGGGTGTTGGTGCAGGCAAAAGATTCAGCTTGATCGCATCTGGCAAAGACGGGAAAAATGTCGACCATCTGTAGCTAACTGCTATGTCTGCTTTTGAATATTGGAGCAAGCTCTTGTGTCTCATGAACCCAAACATTCAAAGAGGAAAACTGAGTGAGATTGTATTGAGGACTTAGCTATTCTGTCTACTTCAGCTCCTGTTCCAGCAGCAGCAGTAGTTAAATGTACACTGGTGTGTGTCAAAACACCTCGCCTGTGTCCCTCAGCAAGATTTCCAAACCAGCAACATCAGTCTGCATTTCAAACACAACTGCTGAACTCATAAGAGCGCAAAATCGACTCTGTGGATTAAGCAAGTGCTACTCCCTCAGCAAATACACAAGGTTAAAAAGAAGACTGTGAAAAAGGCAGAAGAAAGGAAAATGAAAGCCTGAGTTTCAGCCTCAAATCAGTAATTTACACTTAAAATCTTAGGAGCCTGTCTCTTTAAATGTCAGCTCTTGAAACAATCTGGGGCTGAGCATCAGGACAGCAAAGCGTTAGACAGCAAGTCAGCATGATTGAAGCAGGTCTCTCTAGCTTGGAAGAGAGAAGTAATATGGATATCAATGTTTAGACTCATGCAGCACAGAGGCCTGCATTGCTCCACAGACAACATCCCTCTTCCAGTTTGCAATTCAGCTTTCAGCCAGTTTTGCCAATAAATTCAGTCCCATTAACTCACTAGAGAGGTCAGTTACAGCTCTTTGGAATTGCATCAATTCTCTTCCCTCAAAACCTGGATGCTATCCTGAAAGGGAAGGAAAAAAGGAGCTTTTCATATGACACTGGAGAAACACACCAGTTTTATAGTTATTTTTACCATGCAAGATCTTTATTTCCTGCTAAAATGACCATTTCCACCAAATAAAACAAGTCATTAATCTCCTGATTGTGCCAAATTCTGCCCTGTTTGGTTTTGGGGGGTTTTTTGGGTTTTTTCTTTTTTTTTTTTTTTTAAATAGCAATAACAAGGTTTTGCTCAAGGCCCTAAGTGCCCAAATCTCTGGTTATACCACACTGGGTATTTCACCCCCTATTTCCACATGGCTGTTTTACCTTTATTTTCAACCTGTAAAATCCAGGACAGCTCACTTCCACAGGAAAATAGGTACAGCACAAGGTGTAGTCTCCTTAGGGCCATTTATGCATTATCAGGTTCATTTACCTCACGATAGGTACCTCATCGTGCACTACAAACGCATCTTCTCTGAGCACTGTCTTTGACACTTACTGCTGCTACACTGTGACCGCAGATCAAGTTCAACTCACACGGACCCTCCATCTGTGCTTTCTCCCAGTTCCCATCTTCCCCAATGCTGCAGCAGGAAAGCAGACCAGACAGAACGTTCCCTGGGAAAATGATCATCTCTCATACCAGGGTCACATTCCTACATGCTTCTGGAAACTCTGTTCCTAAACAAGGCACATTCCTGTTCTTGGCAATTGGTAAGAGGAGCACAGACAAGGAGGGGATTTTAGAACTTTTGCAACTTCCTCACAGATGTCAAAACCTAGCACATGCAAGAAAGTCTTTGCCACCGTTAGCAGGTATGAAATGCAGCCAATCCTGGTAATCTATACATATCAATCACTAGAGATCTACATGAATGGAGTAGCAATAAATGGGAATGGATAGGGCTGCCATGTCAAGCGCCAGAGCATCTTAGCTCAGCTCCACTATCCACTCACCTACCCACCAATGCAGCAGATGCACACGCACAACCTTTCTTCATGCATTTTCCAAAGGACATAGTCCTGACAAGTAAAGAATTCCCAAACAGAACTACACAGTTCAGGAAGAGCAGCACATGTAGGAAGGTAAAGAATATTTCAGAGAAATCTTCTCACTCCCTCAAACAGAGGCAAAGCCACAAAGAACAGAGGGGTAAGGGAATGTTCTCCAGTGGCAGAGCTGCCCTCTCAGCGGGCTCATCCACATCAAGGCCAGCAGCCAATAAATCACAGGATGAGCAATGAAAGACCTTTTCCACGGTAGGAAAATGACCTGCTACCGACAGCTCAGTGTTAGTAACAGCTCTTCACAGCCCCTTTACTTCAGCTGTGTGGAAAAGAGGCTGGTAGCTAGCAGAAAATGAAACAAATAGCTTTCAACAGATTGATGAACTCAGTAGCTTTCCACACTGGGTCACCAGGCAAAAACCAGCCCTGTTTCACACACCGCAACCCCGAAACCACCACAAGCACCACAACCGGGGAGACCTCCTTTCTGCAAATACCGTTAGCAAGGCTCTCCATGCCTATCAAAATGATCCGAGGAAAGATGTGCATAAGAAGTCTTTCTCTTCTAAAGTAGCTCCCATGTAAAGCGACCTCCTGTCTACCACAGGTTGCTCCACCTTTGTGTCCTCACCTGGAAAGGGGAGCAGCCTTGCTCAGGAACATAGATCAAACACCAAACATGGCACAAAGGTTACAAAGAGCAAAAGCATTATCAAACAAAGCTCCTAGTGTTCAGGCCCAAGGGCAATAACAGACACTAGTTCCAAAGTAGTAAACTTCTCTTTAGGGAAAGAAAAGCTCCCACAAACAGTTGCCTTCATTTGCCAGCTGTCTCATAGTGAAATGCACAAAGCTCAGTCTGACCTCTTTCTCCTACAGTAGTTTCTCAGAAACTCCTAGCATATTTGGGGGGCATTCTGTAACAGAATGACAGTTGCACACTAGCAACTGCTGGATCTCTCCACCCACAGCAGCTTATTCCAGGCTCTAACTCTTCCTCCATTATCTATC
Source organism: Neomorphus geoffroyi (assembly GCA_033558235.1). Lineage (NCBI taxonomy): Eukaryota > Metazoa > Chordata > Aves > Cuculiformes > Neomorphidae > Neomorphus > Neomorphus geoffroyi. The sequence continues at coordinate 7,242,459 of JAUMJM010000012.1, read as the reverse complement.
CTCTTTGATGGTTTTCCTCCACTCTTCCTTCTTTTGTGCCAGCGACTGCTGATCAGCTCCTGTCGGAGACTGGACGAGGAGTCCTAAAAAATCATTGACATGGAAGGAGTTTAAATTACTCTTTTCACTGATTAACACTGACTCAGAACAGTCTGTTTACCAGGGCCTTTCTCAAGAAGAAAAAACTGCCCTCAAGTCCGGATTGCAAACTACTAAAATAGCAAAGTATTTTCAAACTGCAGTGGTTCTGACAGGAAATGGAGATGGAACGGCACTTAATGGAAGGAGTGAGGAGAAACAGCAGAGCAGCTCTGGACATGGCAATTCATGGCTTACTCATATTTTCAGCTGCTTATAAAGGAAATTCTGGCAGCTGCCAATACAAATAGAGTAAGAGCACTGGCAGAGTGTGCAATTCCTGAACGTGGACACACATGGGTGTGGAAGAGACAAAAACCCCCAGCAACGCCTGATTTCCCACCCTGCACTCGTATATTGTTCCATTTAGAGGACAGAGTTTTAAAAGGAGGGGGGAAGAGCCATGCCTTTCACCCGACCCTCTTTTCTAATCTTTCCCTTCTCCAAACATTAACAAGGCAATCCATGGCTGGATACGAAGAAGCAGGGTGAGGGACCAGGACACTTGGTGACATCCTTGTGTAACTATGTCCCCAATTTACTGAGTCTTTTTGCCCACTTCTGACACCTTCCGACAAGGTCGCTCACCACCCTGCTGAGGAAGCAGGGGAGGAAAATCCTCACTAGGAAGCCCAGTGATTCTGCAGTTGAAGCCCACCCTTCTTGAAGGGCTGAGGTCACCCAGGGCAGTTCGGGGAATCTGTGTAAGATTTCCCCCACCTCTATCGGCCCAAGCTCAAAGTACCAGTCCGACATTCAGCAAACAGCTTGTAACAAAAGTTCTTATATTCTTTCTCCTCCTGAAAATAAGTCACATGCTCTTTCCTGAAGCTTGTATTTCAAACCAGCACAAGTAACCTCTGATCCGGGTTCCTCTTGTTTCAACAGTGCCTTACAAGCACACAGCTCCTGCAATAGACACAAGCAGCACTTTCTGCCTGATACATAGGTTCAGCAGAGCTCTAGTCACTCTTTCAAAACCAAACTCTTCAGAGAAGACTTCACTGTATTTTCACATTAAAAGCAACAACACAAATAATTGAATTTGACAAAAAGTCACAGAAAAGGCAAAGGCACTTTCACTTCATTCTGAAAGGAGTTTGCAGGCATCGACAACATACTCTCCCCCTCAGCACTTTTATCTTTATCAAAAGTTCAAGCACTTTGCCCTCTGTTTTTAGGAAAGGTTAATTACCCCTAAATGAAGATTCATGCTCTTTCTTCAGAGCAGTCAACAAGTCTTGGACAATATGGCAAATATACACAGTCTGAAGGAGATCAGACAGTCACACAAAAGAGAGAAATTGACATCTTTGCTGCTGAATAAAGCCAGTACTAAGTAACAAGGAGGTAATAACAGAAAAGGTAGCACACCTCAGACTTCCATACAGCTGGAGAAGGACATCCATACTCCTCAGAGATTACAGCATCCTCTGCTCTCATTCAGGAGCAACAGCAACTCCCTGTTCCTCAACCTACCAGAACCATTGCTGCCTCCAGCCATGCAAATGCTCGGAAAGAGAGGCATTACTCTGATCTCCATACTTCCTCTCTCCTGTGACATTGGTTAGGGTGAAATCATCAGTTAATAAACAGTATTTCTTAACTGATGGGTGCAGCATTTCCAACAGCACCTCAGGCACGTTTCCCTTTACCCCGATTCTGAAGAACTTATCTACTTAAATCCACACAGGAGAGAACACCTGAACAGTAAGAGATTGTAGAAAGCTTATTGCAAGGAACCTGAGCTCCTGATGACCTGTTACGCTGGCACAGGTGCCAAGTTTCTCAATGCTCAGTCCAGAAAACTTGGGCTCCTTTTCTTACCTTTCATGTTCAACCTTCTTCCAAGCTAGTGTCCAGAGCAGCCTACTGGCTCAGAAAAAAGCCTAAACAGATTGCTTGACATGCGATTACTAGATTAGTCCCCTCTGTGGTCAGTCTTTCTGAGCTATGTCCCACTTGCCACAAGCTGATTACCTGTCTGCTTAAGGAGGAGCTGGGTTAAGTTTCCTTCTGTTGGCAGTGGAGAGGTAGAAGCTGACTGTAGTAATATGCTGTTTCCTGCCTGCGGCTGAGCTAAGAGGTACTTCCCAACAGAAAAGGGTTTACAGGAGCTCAGGAGCTCAAGCTCCACCTCTACCAGTGAAGTGCCTTTAACTTAGGGAGGAGGGGTCAACAGCATGGCTCCTGGCGCTGGAAAACATGCTGTGACCCAGCTTCACTTCCACTAAAGCATCAGAAAAAGAAATCAAACCATGCACTTCTCTCTCCACATAGAGGAGCTTTCTCCTATGGGATCTCAAAGCTCTGGATAAGATGGGAGGGGAAGTGAATGTTGCAATCCATGTTACATGAATGAGGGTGAAAGTCCACACCATTTGCTAGCAATAACTGGAAAACACTTACAAAAACACCATGCGAGATCCACATTGAAATACAAAACATGTACCTGGAAGGATCTAATGTCCTTCCTAGGCTCTCTCCTGTTGGTGACAAGTGGGGTTTATTAGTATTAAAGAACATATATTTTAGATTTCTTTCCCCCTTTACAAATCCTGCACAAGGCAGGAAATGGTCAATGAACTGATAAGGACTCACTGCATTGCACTGTGGGCAGCAGGCTAAGTTCAGCTGGCACCTTCTAGAAAAGAGCAGACCTTGAGCCAAAACACCAGCCTGAGGAGTAAGAACTTGTTCACCACACAAACATTGTCAAAAATGTGCCTAAGGAGATGACACAACATCCCTTCGAAGACACTTGAGGGGATAGCTGCGCTGGCATGGTCTTGGGCTGGGCAGCAGACAATAGAGCAACTGGTGCCCCCTCCAAACCTTTTCAGGCTTTGTAGGGGAGAATGAGCATGCTGGATGGTTCAGGTCCACAACATGTGTAAAGCAGTCACTTTCAGAGAAGTATCTCCAAATCCCATCCTTTCTGGCACAATCTATAGAAAAAACTATGCCAGGTTCGAAGAATGGAACTCATGTATTTTGTTCTAATGATCCTGGAGCAACTGGGAAGCAAACTTCTTGAACCAGCGGAAAATGCTAAGAAACTTCCCCCTCTTCTGTTTTATATCAATCACTGAAAACAACCCGGAATACCAGACTTTTTAGGTGAAGAGATCTGCATATTAATACTCAATTTTCTCTGTCTCCTGCCTGCTGACAGCAAACAAACTAGCTGTCAGACTATGTCGTATGTAGAAGGTTTACTGGCAGCTGTATCTTTTAACCTTATTCTTCCGTTTATGCAATGCAACCTTTGCTGGCTCCATGCTCTGGTTTTCTTCTCTCATGGTCCTGCCTTCCTTGTGCTTCTCACTGTCCTTCCACTATTTACTCCTGGAAAGACCAGGCTGGATAGATGGGCCCAGGTAAATTCTATGAGGTTTAACAAGGCAAAGTGTCCAGGTCCCTGTTGGGACACAACAACCCCATGCAGCACTCCAGGCTTGGGGATGAGTGGCTGGAAAGCTGCCCGACAGAAAAGCACTTGGGGTTATGGTCGACAGTGGCTGAACACGAGCCAGCAGTAGCTGGCCCAAGTAGCAGTAGCTTGGCCCAAGTAGCCAAGAAGGCCAACAGCATCCTGGCTTGGATCAGCCATGATGTGGCCAGCAGGAGCAAGGCAGAGATCATCCCCTTCGAATTCTGGGTTCAGTTTTGCACCCCTCACTACAAGAAGAGCACCGAGGGGCTGGAGCGCGTCCAGAGAAGGGGATGAAGCTGGGGATGAAGCTGGGGAAGGGACTGGAGCCCAGGGGTTCAGGGAGTGGCTGAGGGACCTGGGGCTGTTTTAGCCTGGAGAAGAGGAGGCTGAGGAAAGACCTCATGGCCTTCTGGAACTCCCTGAGAGGAGATTGTGGTGAGGTGGGTGTTGGTCTCTTCTCCCAAGGAACAAGTGACAGAATGAGAGGAAATGGCTTCAAGTTGTGACAGGGGAGGTTTAGATCGGACATTAGGAAAAATTTCTTTACTGAAAGAAGCTCTGGCAGAGGCTGCCCAGGGAGGTGGTGGAGTCCCCATCCCTGGAGGGGTTCAAAATGCATGTGGCCGTGGCATTTTGGGACATAGTTTAGTAGGCATGGTGGTGCTGGGCTGATGGTTGGATTGGATGAGCTAGCTTATAGGTCTTTTGCAACCTCAATGATTCTAGGATTCCTCTGACTGGACACCCCTTATTACCTCTTTGCATTGGATCCACATTACTCCTAAGCAATTCATCCAATGTTTTTGTTTCCAGCCTCCTTTGTTAGCACCTAAGAAGCACTGTTCACCCAATCTGACCTGCAGAATCTATACACTAAGCAGTGTGGATGCCTGGACAGAGAATGAGCTTCCTCAGAAAGAAATTATTTTGTAAATTCAAAACCACCAGCCTCCATCGAAGAAAACACAGAAAAAAAGAGGAAAATGAGAACATCTAACACTGCAGAATAACTGCCTCTGCTACATAACACCAAATGCTGGATGTTTCCAGTTTAGGATAAAAACTCAATAGTGAGTCCCACTGATTTGAAACAGGAAAAATATGTATCAAAGAACTCTAAATTTTAGACAGGAACCAAGCTGGGAAGATAAAGGGGGGAAACAAAGCACTCTCAAAGAAAACCAAGAGAAAATGGCAAGCCTGCAAGGAATCAAAAGCACGGACAGCAGTGATGCAGCACACCAAACAGCATCAGCCTTTTGATTTTCTAAGTGTTTTTGTAGCTCAAGGTAAACCACAGTCAAACCCCTTGCTAAGCCACGACAGAAAGAGCAGATAGAAATTGAGATGTTTTGCTTGAAGTCTCCCTGAGGCTCATGATACAGTGATCAGCTGGAAACAGTGCAAACAGGATCTGCGATTTGAGTCTCAAGGTAATACTAAGCTTTTTAGGCCCCAGGGGAGGCAGGGACTGGCAGAGCCTGATACCAGAGTCATGGAAGTAGCTCTTCACTCAGACAATCAGAGAGCAAACACACTGCTTCCTCCTGTCCCTACACCGTGTTCCAGATGGAGATGATATCTCTCCCAACTGTAATAATAAACAAAACAGTAACAGTATATTTCCTTACCTGAAAAATCAGTTGTTATTTACGTGTGGGAAAACTGAAGCAATACCCAAGAAAAAAAATGCTTTATTAACAGGTAAATAACTTCACATTTTTGAAAATGTATCCTGTACTGAAACCACTGCAGAATCCTTCTCTCTGTGCACACACACTAACATCTGATATCAGTATTTACTATCAGACCCAGATGTGCCTCCTACTTGTCCAGTTATGGATGCACTAAGTGTTTTCAAACTTTAAGAACATGCTGAGGTTTCATCTGGACATAGGGTGGGCACCATAGCTGCTTTGCACAGGCTCTGCAAAGCAAAAAGCTACAGCTATGAAACAGAAACATCCTTTGCTCGCTGTTGAAAGCAGCGGGTCATCACTGCTGCACAGCAAGGCACACTGCTCAGCCTTGGCCATCCAGCAGGATCAGCTTCCTCTCTCCACCTGGACTGCTCTCCCCTTCACCTCACCCAAGACTCCAGCCTCCTCTCTCCTCCCTTCTGAGCCCTTCGGAAACTGCAAGGAGATTATTGCTGTTAGCCAACTCTGAACCTCATATTGCTGCTTGATGCTCGCCTTGCGTAGCTGCTGTTAATGGCTTTTCTCTGCACACCAGGCGTTTCCCCCAAAATGAAACTTGGGGAATGCCTGCACCTCAGAAATACAATAATTTTTAATTGCAGTTACTGGGCCTGGAGAAAATGAAGGAGTGACATCACCACGTTTCCAGATTGCAAATATTCAGCACATATTCCACATCTAACAATATCCTAAACCAATTCCACGGTTGTGGGACTTTTTCTTGCACCTCCTTTTGCTTTGCCAGTGTGGTATATAAACACACATATAGCCACACACAAATTAAGTCAGAGAAAGAAGTTTATGTATTTTATGACCTGAAGGGAAAACAAAATTCATTTTGCAAGATCTCCAGCATCAACATCAACCCTAACTCCTTCAGCACAACAATTTTTTCTATCCCACTGTGTAAATGGTTTCAACTGAACTCTCCTAACTTACAGGTAAGAAAATCCCTGCATGCAAAGTTTTATGACTGCACCTATATCCCAAGGTATTTTCCATGTGCACGGAAATGAGTAAAAATAAGTTCTTTGGGCTTTTTTTTAATGAAAGAGGCTGTGAAGACTGTCCTGATGTTTTTAAACTCTGCAAAAGAGAAGGGATGTGGGGTAAAGATGCAAGAAGAATGGAAATTAATGCAAAAAATCCTACCGTGAAGCTGTTGTTGACATTCTTAGTGCTGGATTCTGCCACGCTGGCATCTGTCAGATCCACCTCATCAAAAATAATGGACTGGAAAGAAAAAATTCAAAACCCCAATGAATTATTGAATCCATTTTATAAGCAGCAGACCCAAAGGGATCCACTTGCCTAGCACACTCCATCACAGCCTTCTGTGATCTGAAGGAAAGGCTCAGCACCAGCAACATGAAGGACTTGGAAGTCAAGCTCCATAGAGTGCGTCTTGCATTAGCCTGTTTTCAGTCAGTAAATGTGATGACTTCATTTTTATTAAGTAATTATTTTTAAAAATATAATTATAGGCTTTGTTCTTGTGAAAGGAAACGAGTATATCTAGTTGATTAGCAATGTGCCAAGCCAGATGCGCAGCCACTCTGATTTGATAAGTTTTAGCCTTACTTGCCTCCTCCATTTTCTCTTTTCATTCACATTTGCTCCCTTCTTTTTCAGTTTCTATTGATTCAGAACCCATTCCCTACTGAAATGCACCAAGGTGGAAAAAAATAAGGAAAATCACTGTCACATGTCCATATGGTGCTTTACTTAAAAACAAGGAGTGAGGTAAAAACACAAGGACCTTCTAGTAGCTACAAAACCTGAAGGCAGGTGCTTTCCGAGCATGAGCTCTTTTCTCTGCTGAAGGCTGCCTTCTTACAGACTCCCATCTGGCTCTGAAAGCTGCACTTTCTTCCCTTAGACCCATAAGTATTGTCAAGACCTTACCTTAGCAGTTTTTGCATAGTAGAGTGTTCGTCCCCGCAGCTTAAAATACCGTCTCTTCCAGCGCTGGAAGGAGCTGGTCTGTTTCATCAGCATCCCCTCTTTTATGATAGTCTACAAAACAAGGAGACGAGAGGGGTGAAACATACATTTTATTTATAGGCATCTTTTATGCTCTCCCACTATATTTCAATACCAAAAAAGACTGGTGTTTGAGATCAATAATCTTACTGCCCTCTGCTGGAAGTGCTTAACAAATTCATTCAACATAAGCAAGCGCGCAAGATAAAACCATCACAATGCATAATCCACATGGGTGTGTGGTTTTAACCTGGTCTCCAGTGCTATCACGATACCAAAAGATAAATAATTGAACGATTGAATGAGTATTTCAAAGTCTAACAATGAGTCGGGGAGCATAACAGTTAAACTCGCTGAGGTCAGATTTCAGTCGTGGGTAACTGTGCCTTTCCTTTAACTGGCATTTGATGACAAGCACAAACACACCACAGTCTATCTGGCCCTATCTCCAGTTCCGCCTCGTGAAATTATCAGCATCTACCTAGCACAGAGCTGGCAAGCTGCAGGCCCACGGGGTAAAGAGTGAAACTAGAGTGAAGAAGGAGCTATATCCAACTTCAGCATTTGGTATTCTTCAGAGAGTCTTGGCCTGGCCTCTGCTCTCTGGCTGGCTGCCATTTCCCAGGGCTGGAGAGCCAAAACTGTCTACGCACACTGCCTTTTTTTTCGTTAACTGCTTTATAACTAGATTGACATACCAGCATACACAGTCCCATATGCTCGTTCACGTATTATGCATACATAGCGGTATGTATTTAATCCACATGCACTTCATTCTACTTAGTCAAATGCATTTGATTCCTTGATGAGGACAGATTTTGAACACCAACAGTTACATGAAAATAATCTAAAAAACTGCAGCTTAGAAAGACAAAACGCAGAGAAGTTGCAGCTGAGGGTTCAGCATCAAGTTATTGCCTAGTAACTACCCCAGTACAACGGGAACCCTCCTTCTCACCCCAAGAAACAACCCCCAGGAAGCCACTTCCTTGCTAAGAGAGCTCAATGTGATAAACACACAGATAAAATGTGACACAAAAGGTCCAACAATCTTATAAGACAGGTTATTCTGTGTCTTGATGTCAGGAAAACAACACAACTTTAACATACCAGAGGTCTCAGAGCAACTCACGTTTGTAACAGTCAGGTCACCAATGAGTATCAATTAATTCACAGTGTTAAATGTACGCTGCCAGGCTACTACAGATCAGAAAATAAATACTTTTACTGATCCACAGGGTTTAGTTCATTCTAGAAATCCTTTCCAGAGCACTAAACTTGCTTTTAAAATGCTATATATACAAATGTAACGTGGGTCTTTCCTTCTTGAAACAGCTGCAGATTTTAATACTTTCCACACATGCTGGCCCTTGCCAAGCTCAAAGTTTCCTCAAAAAGCACTTGGAAAAAATGCTGACTATAAGGAGAAACATCCGTCTGACAATACATGCTCCTCTCCCGCTGGATTGAGCTATCTTCAAACTGGCCCAAGAGATCACAGGGCCTGGACCACCGTGGTGATGCCTCTGCTCACAAATCGGCTAGGGAAGTGCAGGCTCCCACATCTATGGCTGCTGGCCATAGGAGCCACTGCACACCTTCTTCCACCACACTGGGAGAGAACAAAGGGTTAGAGCTCCCCTGACTCTTCTGAAAGAAACATCATTGACCTTGGCTGACTGTGAGGTGAGCACACCCAAACCTCACCATTTCCCAGCACTCCTTCACAAAGCCACCTGCAGAAAAACCTCTCAGCACTCAGGCAAACATTAATGTGTGCCTGGTTCACCTGGGAATCACCAAACTCCTTGGTGCCCATTTTCCAGAAGCCCCAGCAGGGACACAGTGGTAGGAATACACTCTAAGAAACTGTAAGGCATCAGGGAACAGCTTTAGGGTCTGGAAGTTAAACACACTGTGGTGATATCCAGAAACAAGCTTTTAAACTAACTCAGAGCCGGTACTACGCAGAGAATCCATAATTCATCCAAGACCTTAATCTAAAGCTTCAGTGTAAGAGAAAATGGAGTTCAAATACTGACCTAACAGCATCCCTTGCTGAAACGAGCTCAAAGATGAAGCTGTAGCTGAAGGAACTCACCTGGAACCAGGAGAGCTGCATTCAGGCTCCTACTCTGCCACAGACCTTTTACAAGATCCCAATAAAGTAATTTTCACTTTGCACGTCTCCATTTCCTACCTACCAAGTGGAACAAGCAGCACTGCCCAACTCTGCCAAGTCTTGCTAGAATACATATATACGTCTGTGTCTATCTGATGAATTACTTTAACCTCCAGCACCTCAGCATCAAAGCAACAGCATCTAAATCACCATGCCAAAGAAATCACACATTGCTGCAGTTCCTTTCTGCAGGGAAGAAAATGGGAAAGTGGCAAGGGATTTCCCAGATTAAGACAGAAAAGTGGAGGGATCCTTTGCATTCCTTGGACAAAACCATATCTAATTAAAAACTGAGACAGAGAAAGTAGCTACTGAACTCTGCAAAGCCCTGAACCAAAGTTAGAGAGGAATTAAAAAGCCTGGGGAAGACTCACAGGATGTAAAGCCCAAAGACATCAATAAGTCTGATAACAGCAGCTCACAGGAGGCAGTTTCAGAGCTCTGCTGCTACACTTATGCACAGATATGCTTCAACTGGGGTAAGCCAGAGCCCCGCAGTTCCCACGCTTGGCCAGCAGTGCTTTGCTCACTCAAACTCTTGCTCAGCTCACCAGAACAACAACTCACAGCAAAACAACACTTCTGCTTCCCACAGCTCCCGCCTGCCACGCTCAGCTCCCGAGTGCCATGCGTCGGCCAGCTCCCCTCACCTCGGCAAGCCTCACTCACCTCTACACAAGGCATGCATTCCTCCATTCCTCTTTTAAACAGAACCCTGGGGTGTTTGGTTTTTTTTTTAACCAAAAGGCAACAATCCCAGAGGTCACCTTGCCCCTCCCCAGGCAGCAGTTTCATTTGCCAGCCTCTATGTATAGAAAACCTCACAGCTACATAACAGAGACATGAAAGGCCAGTGAGCAGCGAGCTCTCGTATGCATGCACCGCTCAGAGAAAACAAGCCTCTGGTTCAGAGCTGCCCATCTCTGCACGAGAACGGCTGTTCTATTTATAGATACACAGCTCAGAAAAGAGTTTGGTGGGTTTGGGCGGAAAGAGTTGGAGATAAGATCAAGATGACTTTCTAAAATGATTCAGACATTGCTGCCTTTCTCCTCCTCTATTTTAATTTTACAGCCAAAGGTCTTCCTACTTGCAGAGGAACGCAGCTGAAGAAAATTAACTGGGGAAAGGACCTGACAGCAAAGGGACATCAAATGACATAAAAAGGGGGAGCTGAACAGTTTAGTGCTGCTCACCAGCCTCTCTGTGGCTTTATAATTGAAGATCTATTCTGATCAGATTACTAGTCATATAACTCATGAAGACAAAAGTGAAATTACTGCTCTAATAACAATGAAAAGATAGTTACATCTATTTTGTGTCATATACTGGATCCTACAGGAAAAGTAACTGCCCTGAAACATGATGAGGTTTGATTACATGCATCCCTCTAAGGACAAATATAAAATATGTTCCTGACAGAACTACCCAGACTGTCCAGCTGAGTTTCTCTCCAGTGTAGTGTCCCATGGCATGGCACTCCACAGGCAGACAACACTGTGAAAAAATGAAGCATCTTCTTGGATCAAGCCTAAAATGATGTGCCTAGTAGCCTCAACAGTGATCCTATTTTAACATATTACAAGACAGCATAAGAAATGTTACTGCACAAAATGACAATATAAAGCAATGCTGCACACAGCAGAGTATCTTAAGCATCTCTGCAAAGAACATGGTCAGACAGATGAAAGGCAGGGCTTAGGAATTTTCTCACATTTCACTATTCATCTTTGGCCTCGAAGAAAAGCAACTTCCTGCATAAAAAAACTGAGTTCACAATAAGCAATATGCAATCCTCCCTCCAACTCATCCCCTGTTACACTCGACTTTTACAATGAGAAACAATAAGTTCTCAGATTTCTCCTGTCAAAACGGGTGCAGAGTTCAGGCCTAATCCTGAGCTGACGAAAGACAAGTTTTACTACTGACCTCAAAGGGAATGGTTTCCAGCAACCCACAGGACTTAAATTAAGGACTTAGGGCAGGGAGAGCCTTGTGCTTCAGTGCTTTCCCGCCACACAGTCCCACCTTGTAAGAAACAAGAAGCCAAACGATTAACAGCAGTCATCCACAAACCCAGTGAGGCACAGTTGTATATTTTACAGCATTACTTGTCTGAAGTATCTTTGCATCCAGTAACTCACATCAGGAGATCACAGAGCAACCCACACAGACAAAATGCTTTCTGCACCGATAATGCGAATGATTCCAGGGAAAAGTTAAGAACGATCACGTCCTATTTCAACTGCTTTCAGAGGGCATCCCTTTTTCTCCTGCTTGTTACATGAAACACAGAAATAGTCCATCCGTTCCTGAAGTTCAAGCCTCTTGTCTCATTTAGAAGCAGGGCCCTTGATATACTAATTTCCTAATCTGGAAAAGATCCTACCAGCCAGACTGAAGGCAACTACCAACCGCACCCAGCTGTCAGGCTGAAAGGCGTCCTGTGGCACAGGGCAGCTCCAAACTCTGTTCGATACAGCCAGAGGAAGAACAACCTGTTTGACAGCTGAGATCATGACATATTCTTAGGGGCAGTTAGTCAGCGCAGCATATCTGAAACAAGAATTTTGCTCCAGTAGTATTTCTTTCCAATACAGAAAATGAACTGTATACAAAGTAGTAGCAAAATCATTCCAAACTATCTCAACAGCGACTAAAGAATTCCAAAGTCCTCAACATCTGGATTTCTCTGTTTTCCATGTGTCTTCAGAAGGTAAAAACTCCAGGGTAGAGACTGTTTTTATTGCTGTGTACAATAAAACTTTGAGCAGGATGCTGATGCAAAACAACAAATAACTGACTAAAGAAAGCACCAAATGCACAGAGGAGGAGAAAACAATATGAAAAACCATATGCGGAACTGACAGGCTATCTTTATATATGCTTACTAAGGAACCTGAAAGACAGCTGATCCCCAGGGACCAGGCAACCTCACCCAGTCACTGACTTTGGGTAAGCTGTTGCAAAAACGCCAGGGTAGATTTGCAGTCACTTAAAATGGCAAGACAGCCTTGCCTTGCAAGCGCAGGTACATATCTGGAGTGCTGCACCTTGCTGGGAGTAAAAGAGTTCTAGTAGCTCATCCCAAAAAACTCTTTGTGGTCGTAAATGCGAACTAACAAATATTTAGAAATCAAATGAAATACAGTAAATCTGACAAAGAAACCACAGGAATAAATCTAACCAGCCCTGTAGAATAAGACATAAAAGGTCAAAAGGCTTGAGGTTAACAAGCTAATCCGAGAGCAACATCCTTCCACCAGACAGTGGTCACACCCTGGAAATCAACTTCAGGAAGCTTAGAGGGGGGGAAATCTGGATCAGTAATGCAATGCAAAGTACAGGACACACCGAGAGCTATGCTGATCTAGAGGGGAGCACAAGGAACTTACAGGTTGTTGTTAAATACCGTTTTGTTTTAATAACCCATGCTTTATAAACTGGGAAGCACCCATGCCAGGTTAAGCACAGACCTCTATACAATCACATGGGCTAGCCTGCAAAATCTCCCCTAACAGCCATCTTCCCAAACCTCCCTCTTTTCCAACCTCCAGCTTTCCTGAAAGAGCTGGACTTGGCATACCCAGTGAGAGACTAAGGGCAAAATCAGCCAACAGCTGCTGGTGCTGCCTCTCTGCAACTACTACAAGGAGCAGAATTCAGAGCAGCATGCAGCAATCCATCAATAACATAGCTGACAGTTCACTGCAACAGGAAGTGCAAGCCTATTCTCCAGATCAGCAGTGAAAAAAGGAGTTTATATCAAATAAAATACTGAAGCAGCTTGCATTAGAATCTGCCTTGGCACAGATAAACAAATGTTCAAACACTTCGATCTTCATTTGTTAATGCTGCAGCCAACAAAAAAAGAACAGGTCTTTGAACTCGCTTTTTTCAATACCACGTTCACCTCCTACTATTGTGAATGATTCTCTTCTAAAAGGGAGGGACACTCGTAGACTGAAAGCAAGCAAATTAATAAAGAAAAACAAATTTGAAAGCCACAGAGGTTGTAAATATATGTGAATGGAAATACAATGAACCAGTATATCATCACGCAGCTCAGTCAGAGAGCTCAAAGCAAAGTACTTAAAATAGACGAATACTCTGGTCAGCTACTTATAAGAGACAATGAAAAACACACCAGTGCACTCTGCTTCAGGATGAGTTAGTAGCTGGACAACTCCTGAAACACTAACTGCTTAAGCTCTTGGTGTGCTTTCCATAGGCTCCAGGCATCCTTCCCAAATGCATTTATCAAAAGAGGGAAACTGAGCACAAAGCTCAAGTCATCCCAGCTATAACAAGACTGGAAGATACGGCTCAAATTCATCCACAGAGATAAGCAAAGCCAAAAACCCAACAGCTTAAAAGCTACCTGCAAACTTCGGAATGGAATAAAATTTTAAAGGGTAGTAATTAAACATGAACTTTATAACTTATGGACAAATAAGAGAAATATGCTGTTATTTTTTCTACCATTTTACATTATGCATACACAACTACACTGCTTCCTTAGGGCATTTTTCCCCATGCACAAAAAACGACACACTACCTGCTGTAAAATCTTCAAGTCTGAGATGCCTGACATACCAGCACCACAGAGTTCCCTCTATTAACTAGAAGCACGTTGCTCTGCTGCTGAAACGCAGCAATATAACCTTGCTGTGAATCACAGTATTGGACACAGAACCCTTGAACGCTACAGCCTGTATCACTTTTATTCACTCAGAGAGAGCCGAGTTATTTCCAAAAAGCACTGTTGCCCATCTAAGCCCATCCATCCACTTCCCCAGGAGGCAGAACGAGCCAGGCACTTACCATAGTGGCATGTCAGGGCCATTTGATATAAGAGGATCAGGCTGGGAAGGCGTGATGGGTGCTGCTACAAGAACAAGGACCATAAGGGCAAGCACATCCAGAATGCAGCTGCAGATCTCATCCTTGCAATCATAACCACCCCATTCTTCCCATACTGCTAAATATCATGGAGACCTTGGCCAAGTAGGAAGGAAAAACCTGAAGAAAATACTGGTATGAGAACTTCAGGACATGGGAAAGTGAAAGTTATACCTTGAGGAAGAAAACTGAATCCTTTGCTCTTGTGTCGAGGAGGCTGATAGAATGACAGCTTCCTCCCACTGTGTCTGGATTCCCATCAACTGCTACTGAATCCTGCCAGGAGCTTTATTTGGTAGTGGCTGGCAGATGTAGGGCCAAATCCTGATCCTTTTACTCCAACTGGTATTCCAATGGGATTACACTGTGGAGAGCAGAAAGCAGCTTTTGACCTTCAGCCACTTAATTAATATTTAAGGTATCTTAGGATTTATTTTTATCTCATCTGTAACAATTCTCGTTATCAGATTTTCCATATTTATGTATTAAACAACCTATGCTTTTAAGTTTTTTTTTCCTCATCCATTTAACATAGTTTTTAAAGGATACTCCAAAGTTTTTAATTTGTTTTTCCATTTTCCCTGTTTTAATGTCCTGCAAATACCTCTGACCATGCCAAGACATCTTGATCAGCACAAGTAACAACAAGGAAGACCAGCACAGCCCTGGGAACATAATTTTGTTAACTTTCAGCTAAACAGAACAGAAGGGGCTGGCGTGAGATCCCAGAATACTGATTATAATAAAATCTCAGCGATAGATCTAGACATTGTAAAATAGCGCTCCAGCTTGCCTTGCCAGACAGCAGTCTGAAAAGCAAGCAACATGCCCTCCCTGTTTTATCAGCCATGCTTCTGTCTTTCAAGAACCAGCAAAGGCAGCTGTCCCACAGGTCAAGACATTATCTCAGAGCTTGCAACACCTGCCTCAGTTCCCCACTCCTCTGGGAATGCCCTGCGTGATTCCATGCATTTGATACAAGAAGTGTGTATCTCAGCTCCTGGTCTGGGAAACTGAGGTGGTATCACCTCTCCCCGCTATAACTTACATGGTTACATTTATGAAAACTTGGAAGAATCAAATACAATGTGCTTGATGCAAACATTATGTAATCAAGATGCCATTTCCTTTTTCAAAAACATCAAACCACAACATCAGAACAGGCATCAGATGTAAAATCTTCCAACTTAGCAATGAGACTATGAGGAAACAGAAAGATTTCCTCTAAATTCAAATGGAGTAATCACCTATTAATCAATTGCCTAACTCAGCAGTGGTAAGCTTTTAGCCAGGCAAGTTACTTTTTTCCTCTCTGATGAAAGGAAGGCAGAAGGCTTCAGATATCCTCAGTAAAATAAAGCATATATTCCTGGCCACACATAGCCCAGGGACTGCAGACAGTAAGCACCGTACCCTGTGGCAACACTGGACTGCTTCTGCGGGGGTGCAGCTCCACTGAACCAGGCACACACACTAAGTTCATTGCTTTCTGGAGTGATTTATATAAAAAGCACGTGAGAAGGGACCACAAATGACAGCAGCTGGTGTGGACACACTGCTGCTGCCTCAGCGGTCTGTCTGCCTGAAGCTGATCTGTCCTTCAATGGGCTGTAGAACCACACAGAAGCATCTTCTTCCTTTAAGAGATATTCAAATAAATTCTTAGTGAAACAAGAAACAATAACCACTCTGTGAGGAAAAAGCACAGAACAAATGGTTTAAGTGGAAAGTTAATAAAAATTCTTGAAATAATGGTTTCTACATTTGAAAACTTGAAAAATATATTCTGTGAGGAAGGTGCTTTTCACCAGGACAGTATTTTGCTCTGAAATTTTTGATGTTGCTGTGACATAATCCAGTGTAAACCTCAAGCTTTCAAGGAAACAGGGAATACAAAACCATCTCCTTATCTCACTTCTGCTTTCTCTTAAGTACACAACTGTATCTGCTATTTTAAAAAGAATCACATTGGAATTGTAAGTAAAGAAGGTAAAGTTATGCAGTGTCTTACACACTATACTGGATTTTCTGATCAAGTAATCTGGAGGCAGACATTTTACAGTTTTCATTTACAATCCAATACTTCCCTAAGGTAAAATATATATTATTTTTTTGTAACATAGGGGTAGGGGAAAAACACTCTAAATATATGACTTATGTTGATTTAAAAAAAAAATTGAAAACACTTTAATATCCTTTTGTCTCTAATTTTATTTGAGAGAACAATTACTAGCCCGGCAATGTACTTTTTAGCAGTGTGGTCAAAGTAAATCCATGTTTTTAAAACACGCAAAAGTTTAATGTTAGCTCTGTAGTTCCTGGAACCTGAACTATAGTTAGAAGGGATGAGAAGAGCTACAAGTGCGTGTGGTTTTGTGCTTTGTTTTGTTCTTTTTTTTAAAAGGAAGTAACAGCTGTCGCTTTCACATCGCATCCAAAACTCTCCAGCAGTGCTGCAGCCTTACAGTACACCAGTGTTAACAGCGCTGGGAGGCTTCCCAAATCCTGTCAGAACAGATGAGTCTAAGCGCACACAAAACATAGCATAGATCGAGTTAAGGGGCAGAAACATTCTTACAGCCATGTACAGCGGCCTGAAACCTGACCTTTCTCCTCAATGCTCAGAGAAGGAACTAGTCCTTTCATGGTGTTAATCCAAGAAAATGCATGTGCTCAAGATGTTCAGTTTGTCAATCACAAGGACTTCTCTTTGCAACAACTACCTCTCTTTTAAGCGAAGAGTTGTACCCGTACTAATGCATGAGCTGGTAGAGTTTATGACATATGAAGTTCCTAAAACGTCCTCTTTTAGGCACCCTGTTAGAAGGTAGCACAACAATGAGCACAGGCTTAGAGAGATGGGGTTGTTCAGTCTGGAGAAGAGAAGGCTCTGGGGAGACCTTAGAGCAGCCTTCCCCTACTGAAAGGGGCTCAAGGAAAGCTGGGAAGGGGCTCTTGATCAGGGAGTGCAGGGATAGGACGAGGGGGAATGGGTTTAGGCTGAAAAAGCGGAGACTGAGATGAAATAATGGAAAGAAATGTTTTCCTGTGAAGGTCGGGAGGCACAGGTTGCCCAGAGAAGTCGTGGCTGCCCCAACCCTGAAGGTGTTCAAGGCCAGGTTGGATGAGGCTTTGAGCAACCTGATCCAGTGGCAGGTGTCCCTGCCCATACAGGGGGGTGGAATTGGATGGGGTTTGAGGTCCTTTCCACAGGCAGAACAAGAATTAAGGCATAAATGCCCAAATTTCTCATTTGTTGCATATCTCTTACATTTTCTCTTTACTGCAAGGCATCGCTTCTTATCATACTTCAACACTTGTATCAAACCAATAAACTTCTCTATGTCCTCACTCTGATCTCACCTCAGAAAACCTTAAAACATTCACCCTCCAGAAATAAAAATAACACTTCCTTTACCTACAAAAACTGACATTGTATCTATTAGGCAATGCAAGAATCAAACAGGCTTTCTCTGTCACTCGTGCTGCCTACCATATGTTGGAGAACTCAGTTTAGTCTTCTCTGGAAACTTTCACAAAACCAAGGAGAAACATTTTGCTTCATCTCGTTTTTTCTTGCCTACATGCTTCAGGGTGGCTCCCAGACCTCAAAGCTGAAGTAAAAGAATCACAGCCTCCCATAGTGTGAAAGTTATCTATACCACAGGCTGCTACACAGCACAGAAATCGGAAACTCGCTCGTTCAGATACTGAACAAAGTCTGTTCACTGCAGCACAAAGCTCAGTACCTACTGGTATAAATTAACCTGACGTATCTCTGCTACTGGTGTTAGACAGCTTCCAGTATCCCAGAAAGACTGGAGTGCTGCTCGCTCTGCAACTCAAAATATATTTTGCAAACTTGTCTTAAAAAGCTCAAGGCAACGATAAAAGGTTATAAAAATGCTAAAATATTACAGAGAAATTGCTCATAAAAATAAACGTAAGTTAGACTGCACTAGTCTAAACAAGAAGACCTCCTGATGCCACCCAAGGACATTGCTGAAATCCTGTCTGGTAAACAGACTGCGATCTCAACAGACCAAAGCTGACATGCTGGAAATCACACCGAACTGATGAATGAATGGGAAGATGGCCTGTTCATCCACTCTCCTGCTTTCTGAGGTTTGCAATGTGACGCTTGCAATGAAAGGTCAAGTGCAAAGGAAGACGTGTGCTTTATTGTTGGAGCCGATGAAAGGTGCAGTGCTCCTCTATTTCACACCCTCACCTCCCAGGACCACTTTTGATACCACTGTGTCTGCATCCACGCCAGCCGATTCCAGCTGAGTCCTCAACACCGCTTACGATAGTGGGAATGGGGCTCCTGCTCTCGCCTCTCCTTACACACACCATCCTGCTATTTTTTTTTTTTCTTTCGACCCTTTCCAAATTCAAAAATAGTTTCTCTTCGCTGACTGACAGTTTCTCCAGCTGCACCAACACCAGCCTGGGACCATGAGACGGGCAAAATCAGCACACTATGAAGCCTGATGCTGGTACAAGTCCGACAGGTCTCAAAATGGCTGATCAAGCACTCTGTGCAGCCTCCACTTTGCCAGCTGAGACAGCAGCAGTTACACTACCAGCTATACCTGATTATATGAGGTTTTTCCTTTCCCCAGAGCAACAGCCATTAAGAGATTGCAAAATGTACTTCTCTTATGCCTTCTTCTCTTCCTCAAAAATTCTGTCTAGCTAAAAATAACTAAGTACATTAACAGATAGTGTTTCACTTCTCAAACAGCTTTCTGCTTCTCCTTCCTCTGTATCTTCCCAAGGGAGAGATTTTTCAGCTAAGCAGATGTTAGCTGTGATTTGCCTTCAGGTATTCCATGTCAAAAATCACAGCACCTATATATGCAAAAATTCTACTTGCCCCACAGCTTTACTACACTGATGGATTTCAATCAAACACAGGTGGGCAACAGGTGGGCTCAGAAACAAGTTCACTGAAGTTTTACAGTCTTGGGAGCAAGCAGCTTTAACTTAGAGAGGTTCTTGGGAAAACAGATGACAGGACCAGAGGAAGGAAAATCTGTCTTCAAAGTGTTTGTGACTGTGACAAGCAAGTAAATTCAGAGGAACTCCAGGACTGCAGCAGACTTTGCACTCAAGCTGTGGTGACAGCAAGCTTCCACGGTGATTTAACTGTACTTACAGGCATGGTCTTGAGCTACATACAGCAAAAGATGCTGTTAGAAGAGATTTATATCCTCAGGCCACAATAAAAATCTGCCTGCATCTCTTATTGTCACTCTGACAGACCTATCCAACAGCTTCCACAGCTCACAGTAGCCTGCACCGTCATTCAGTAAACAAATTCAGAATTGGGTCTGCCTTTACATAGGAAGCAAGCTCCTCAAAGTCTCATTAAAACTATGATTACTCATAAAGTTATCTTTGCTTCTTGTCCTGAGGGCAAGGAAAAAGTATACATGCAGCAGCATGCAGAAAAGGTGATAAAAAAATAAAAAGATATCAACAAGTAACAGAACAAATCAAGCCTTGCTATCATAACACCTGGGCTTACTTAGAAAATTTGACAATGTTTAGCTGAAGGTCTTCTGCAGATTAACATACAGGAGGCGTAACAGCTGTAGCCAGTATCTGTATATAATCCTTGTTCATAACATGTTTATATTCGTGTAGTACAAGTGGCTGGTTTAGGCTTTTTCCAGCCATGCTGACGCAGGAAGTGATGTAAAACGGGGCAAATGATTAAGTAGGGACGTGGGGACGTGTTCTGCTACATTCAAACAAAAGTAAAATCCAATGCACCTTTTACGTTAGCATCCCTAACACCCTACTGTAAGCAAGAGTTCCCACTCTAGCACTCAGAAAGTCACTGTCCTAGCTCTCTTCACAGATACCATCATGCAAATACTAAGGTCAGGCTACAGCATCCTTCCTCCCTTCCCACATAAGACGCCCTCCCTCAAGTGGCATTAAGGAATCACAAGGTTCATCCAATCTCCAGCAAGACAAATTTCTGAAATCCAACATCCCACGTGCAAGAAAAGATCTCAAAAGGCCATAGCAGATTAACAGGCCAGATCAGGTCACCTGGTGCTACAGCAGGGCTGAGATCTGCTTGATACACCAAACATCAGTCCATTTAGAGGGCTTCACCATTTCCTATTGTGGCCAAACAAACCGCCTCGCTGACACAGCCAGAGCCTCGGTGTCTTCGCCCAAGGACTGAGCGACAGTTTCAGTAGCACTTGGCAGATGGAGGAAGCAGCCCTGCCATGCAAAACGAAGCGAGAGCACAGTCCTCATGTATTCAGTCACGGTCATTCTCAGAACTGGGACCGATGTGGCAAAGTGATGATGAGCAGCAGAACAATGACACGTGTTTGAAAGCAGGGCAATCCAGCCAGAAGAAAAAAACAACCCTATGAATAAGGTTTCAGACACCGCGTCATGTAGAGACATTTACTTTCCTTTCCTATGAATACAAGATAAGCAACGCTGAGCTAGCAGCATCAGCACTGATCCAGCCTCCCTCCATCCATGGCAGCAGGAATGGTGCTTGGCAATGCTTCAGTGACAACTGGAAGGTGATGGCTAAAGAATAACTAACACAGTATTTCTAAGCAGAAACATATCACACAATAATCCAAGAGTTGTACCAGACTTTAAAAGCTACAAAGAAAAATCATGCAGCTATAGTGAAAATAGTACAGAAGAGGGCAACTCCCTGTGGGTGGTTCCTAGCCTAAGGCTGAAGGAAATCTTCCCATCTTCTCTTACCATAACAGTACAGAGAGCTACAGTTTTAGTCGTAGGATACTGTTACTGCTCCTGAAAATGGCATTATTGTTCCAGAACGAGCCACAGAAGGGTAAAATCTCAGTGGGCCAAGGGAATCAGAGTGGAAATGATTGTTACCTGACCACAGAGGCACAGCAGGGCAGAAAAAGGTGGGAACAAAGACTAACCCGTCATAAGGTCATTGTTTGACCAGAGAAGAGGCTAAACACACTGTATGGCTACAGAACGGAAAAATGGCATAGTACTAGACTGGGAAAATTGGGATGCAACCACGGAAATGATGGGAAGATGCTAAAGGAGGCGCATGCTGACTGTAGGGGATAACAGTGGGGGCTGCACCTTGCAGAGTAAAGAGCTCTGAATGTTAGACAATGACTTCTGCTATTTCCAACAGGGCCAAAGGAGGGGGGGTAAGAAAGTGATAACGGGGAAGGGCTGAATGGACAGCGAGATTCTGGTCTGTGCAGGGGTCCTCAGTGAAGGTACAGGGAGATAAGGAGGGAGCCACCGGCAACTCCAATATGAGAAAAAAGAGGAGAAAACGTGGGGTGGGGAGGGGCTGGATGTCCTTAGAGCTCAAGTATCAGATAACAGTAGACAGTGCTGAGGAGCAGGAACTCAGATTTGACTTATATGACTCCAAGAAAATATTACAGGGGGAGAGAGCAAGTGAGAAAAGAGATGAAACAGGGCACACTGATCACCACGGATGGGGTAGAGAAGCTCCCCGGCTGGTCTGAACCTGGGTGCTGGGAAGATGGTGTCCCAAGCTGTGCTGGCAGGGAGGGTGAGTTCAGGAGGTTCCTACGGGGCTTCAGAGGGGCAGCCTGGGGGTGGTACCTGCTGGGGGAGGGGGAGCAATTCCAGGAGGCCTAAGGGCAGTGAGGGGGTCGTTAGCAGACCCTGAAGGGCATTTAGGAGGTGGCTGTTGACAGACACCTGAAAAATAGTTTGTTATGAGGATCCCTGAGGACCATTCAGAGGATTGCAAGTCCATGAAAAGCTACTGGGGGGTGTTGTCAGCAGGGCCCTGAGAAGCAGTTTGGGGGGGTCGCCAGCAGGTCGCTGAGGAGCTGTTGGAGAGCAGGATCACAGTCAGGTCCCTGAGGGGCTGGCTGGGGAGGCAGGATCACAAGCAGGTCCCTCAGGAGGGGTTCGGGGCGCCAGGATCACAGGCAGATCCCCGAGATGCGGTTTAGGAGGACAGGATGGCCAGCAGATCCCTGAGGGGCCGCTACAGGGGAGGATCACAGGCAGATCCCTGAGGAGCAGTTTAGGGGGACAGGATCACGGACAGGTCCCCGAAGGGCAGGGGTTTGTGTGGGGGAATGGCCGGCCGCTCCCCGAGGGGCGGATCTGAGGGGGTCCCTGTAGAGGCCTGGGGGGTACCGGGCAGCCCCCGGAGGGCTCTGCCGGGGCGGCCGGCAGCGCTGAGGGGACGCGGAGCCCGAGGCCCTGCCCGGGGCCCCTGCCCGCCGCACGCACCTTCTGGCGGATCTGCCCGGACGTGGAGACTTTACGGATGAGTTTCTGGGGGGAGCCCGGCTCCTGCTCCGGTTCGCTGTCCGACGAGTCCTCAGCCGCGGCGGCGTTGCCGGCGGCGCCCGCCCCGGCCTGGGCTTGGGGCTGGGGCTGCGCGGCGCCCGCCGCCGCCATGGCTGCACCGAGCGGCGCAGCCCGCGCTGCCCCCCCTGACCGCGGCGCGGCCGCCCCCTAGCGGCAACAGGGGGAGCGCAGGGGCGGATCGGCACCGCCCCCTCTCTCAGGGACCCGCCCGCCATCCCACCACCCCAGTCTCCCTCAGGGACCCATCCCCACCACAGCCCCTCGGGGACCCGCCCCCTATCCCTTCGCCAAACCGCCCTTCAAGGACTTTCCTGCCACCCCGCCCCCCAACAGCCCCCCAGGGACTTTCCCCGCCAATCCGTCTCCCCCTCGGGCCCCTCACACATAGAATCATAGAACCCTTCGGCTGGCAAAGACCTTTGAGATCACCGAGTCCAGCCGTACCTGTCCACTACTGAACCATCTCTAAGCACCCCGTCTGTTAAACACTTCCAGGAAAGGAGACCCCACCACTGCCCTGGGCAGCCGCTTCCAGTACTTCACCACTCTTTCAGTAACGACATTTTTCCCAATATCCAGTCTGCTCCTCCTCTGGTGCAACCTGAGGCCATTTCCTCTCATCCTGTCACTTGTTTCTTGGGAGAAGAGACCGGCACCCACCTCACCACAACCTCCTCTCAGGGAGCTGCAGAGAGCCCTGAGGTCTCCCCTCAGCCTCCTCTTCTCCAGGCTAAACAGCCCCAGGTCCCTCAGCCACACCCAGAACCCCTGGGCTCCGTTCCCTTCTCTGCACACGCTCCAGCCCCTGAATATCCTTCTTGGAGTGAGGGGCCCAAAACTGAACCCAGGATCTGAGGTGCGGCCTCACCAATGCTGAGTGCAGGGGGGCGATCCCTGCGTGTTCCCACAACATCAAAGGCACGGGGTCAGGAAACTGAATTGCAGTCCCTAGCGGTAAATATGAGTTGCTTGCCATAGGTCTGACTCGGTGGAAGATCAGGGTAACATCAGAATCAAAAGAAAAGAAAATACAGAAGGCACACAGTTCCATCTTGAGACCTCTTCTCTGCTAAGAAAGATCAGCATCTGCTAACTGAAGGACAGAGGAAAGGGAGCTGAAGGAACCAGCAGAAAGCACTTGCTCCCCGAGCAAATGTCCAGCATGGGCTAAACTAAGGGTCAGCGTCTGAAAGCACTTTCCTAAGTCCAGGCAAAAGAATACATTTAATAACCCTTTCAATACTTCCCATTGCACTGTGATTTTGTTACACAGCTTACAGAAGCCATCACCGCAGATGAAATTGAGAGGAAAATCAGGTAGTGACTGAGTCATCTCACAAGGTTGATATATAAGATGAAAAAAAAAGAAAAAAAGAACTGGGCCTCTAAATTTGCCAGTCTCATAGTTGCAGGTCCAGTAGCCAAGAACACTGAAGGAAACACCTCTGTGGAGGAAGCCACATTTTGAAGCAAGACTGGAAGACTGTCACATACTGTTGTCTCCTCTTCTTAGCATCTTTAAAGAATTTCCTATATACCAGCTCTCCAAGACCAGCATATTCACTACCAGTAATTTGCTCAACCTTTCTGTATCAGTGGGTTCTCCTTGAACCACCAAAAAATTAGTAATAAAAATGCTAGGGCAGTCATTAGAAAACCTGTCCCCAAAATCCAGGTGCAAATGCATAACCCTCCCCCAAACCCAAACCTGAAATCACGTAAATTGTCCTGACCCTGAACACCTGAAAATGGCTGCAGGGTTTCTTTAGCAGTGAAAGACACAATGCTTAAAAAGAGCAGAGCAAGCAAACTGCCTCTTGCAATTTCATCTAAGCTGAGGCAGCTATGACTAACAGACCCCAACTGATGGGTGGTATCAGGTGAGAGCACTTGATGGAATAGTGAAACCACCTGTGGTCTTAATTCAGTGCTTTCAGCATCTTAATCAAGACCAGTTTACAGAAGCAAAATAGCAGAAGGCTTCACTTTTAACCTGAGCTACTTGTCCGTGTTTGGTTAAGCTGTTGGTTAAAGCCTTTCGATCATCTGTAAAAGCAGGGCTTGTAACTGTGTTGGTGTCAATAAGAAAAAACAAAGAAACCTCTGCTCAAAAAATGAGGCCTGTACACAGAATGATTCTGCAGAAATGCCAAAGCACATTGCATGCTTTTGCCCGAAGTTGCCAACAGTAACCTAAGCCAGAGAGCAGGCAAGCACGGTTTGGGCAGCCTCTCCAGTCTGCAGCAGGATGGAAGCACAATGCGCTTGGAGCAGGCTTTTCCCAGGTGTTCCACTCCTGCTGGGAGGAAACGGACATCTCAAATATGTCCCACTCACTTTCTTCTCTGTTAAAAGCCATTGCTGTTGACTAAGATATGAGTGGGAAACTCTTAATTCCATTTTCCAGTGAGCAGGGTAGAAAACAAGTTTTATTAGTAAATGTAGCCCCTGCATTCAGATTTTCCTGGAGAATTTAAACCAGAGTCATTGAAAAGCAAACTTAGAATAAAAAAATGAGAAAAAGGAAACACCAATCATTTTACAAAATGTAATTAGCTGATGCAACTCACTTCAGCCAAAATCTAAGTGAGGTTCAGGAAAGGATTAGACATTTACATGGATAATGAGAATATCCAGATCAACAAGAGAGAACAAAGTTTGCTGAATACAATTTCATTTCTTAGAGCACAAACCGACCCCTGGCAGATGGATGTTGGAAGAGACTCCTCAGGGCAGGCTGCACCATGATTTCCTGCTTAATTTTACTGCATTCTCTTTTGAAGCACAGTTGCATACACGAAACTAGATTAGATACAGGATCGGTCTGGACTAGCAGTTCTCTGTTTGGGGTTGTATGTAGTGAACTTTGTTAAGGAATTCATGGATAGCACACTTTTATGTTTAATAACATGGTTGTTAAGAATATTGCTAAAAAGCTAACAGTGTATCTCCGCATTATAGCTGCTGTGGAAGACGGCTTGCAAGACATTTAACGGTACGGAAAGTGGATGTAAGCCACACAAGGGGACAGTGCAAGCACTGAGAATATTCACTAGGTGAGTCTGATAAAGCATAAATGCCAAAGCAATCAAAAGGAAATTAAATCAGTTTTGTACACTCTGTCAAGAAGCTTCAATGAATCACCAAAGGCTGCAAGCCAGCCTTTCAGACTAGGGCTGGTTTGCTGGCATTTCAAAGTCGGAGACTCTGTGACACTGAGGAAGTCCAGGCAGGCTGCACAAACCACCATTTAACCTCTCACCAGTGGTGAAAGCAAGCAACCTTTTTTTTTCAGGTAGCTCTGAAAGCAGAAGTCATGGAACGGCAGACTTCCTGTCCTCCTCTGGTAACTTGAGTAAGCATCAGGTTTTGAGTTTGTTGCATTCTTCTAGAGCTGAAACTTTTAGTAAGCAATAGAGATTTATGATTTTATGTCCACTGATCTCAGGGCTGACCCCTGAAAGACCAGGCGTGCACCGAGAACATGCAGTTTACTAGAAACCTAGGTCCTAAATTTCTAACTGATGCCAGATGACATAGCTTCTCTGGCAGCTTGTTCTTTTAGTCACTCATCAGTTGAGGACATATTCTTGTCTTCATCATCAAGCATATCTTTTAGCTGTTGACGAGCAAACTCCTCAAATACCAGCTCTGCTTCACTGAAATGGAAGAAACATAGATCTTTCAAAATGATGTAAGCATTTTTTATATATCAGCAGACTAAAGGCAACACATAGGAGGAAGAAAAGAAGCCCGGAGCATATCCTGGTAATGTTTCCTTTGTCTTCAAAGGGATTTGGATCACAGTTCCACAGGCACCATCTTCATTAGCGGTATCCTAGCTAGTATGAAAAGCAGTTGTTTAAGCAAGACAGGACACAAACTCAGGAGGTTTTTATCTGTACTGAATCATGTCCATTCCAGCTAAATATTTATCAGCGAGCTGAAGAGACTGCAGCCTGAAAGGGTCTTTGTCCTGAAATAAAATGTGAAACCTTTCATCCTTTTTCCTTCTGTACTAAAGTAGGGACATGGGGACAAACCTATTGAGTTTCTAAAACTTAGAACTCCAGAGCATCAGCTGACCACAAACACATCCCTCCCTCCAACTGTAAGGCAAAACAAGTTCTCTTAAACTAGTTTCACATAGTCAGTCATTGCTGCTCAACTGATTGCAGTAATTTGTCAGGCCGCAGTAATTTACTCACTTTGGATTTAATCTCATACTCTGTAAACCCTGTGGATTTTTTGACAGTTTTGAGGACTTTTCAAAGAGTGAATGTACAACTGCAGCTAGAATGTGAAATATCATTAAAAGAAACTTACCCATCCTTCCCTGCAGTCATCAGCATGCAGCAAAGGAGAAGACACACCATGTAGTTAGAACACGGATGCTAAAACCAGTAAAAAATTATCAACCGATAAGACAAAACAGTGACAAGCAGTAGGACTAGCAGCAATACAAAGGGAATTCCAGAAAGTCTCAAAACATGTGTACGTGCACCTGATGAAGCAAAACCCCATCTCCCAAATGGAAAAGCATGCTAGAATGTCGGCCAAGACATCAGAGGGGCTGAGAAGCAGATTTTTCCATTTACGCTTGCTACTGGTCACAGCTGTGAGAGATATTTGTGCATTCACTTCTGTTCACAGATGACAGTGCTTGCGTGACATGATGTTATTCTTAATTCGTCTGTCACTGTGATTTAAGCAGTCAGCTGATGAGAAGACAATGTTCTTGTTCCATAAACATGACGGTATTACAATCAAACTGAGGTCAGAATACAGAAAGGCCGTGGAGGTCTTTCATCAGATAGGTTATGCACTTGAGACAACACACCCAATTTCATCTTTCCCTAAATACAATCCTGAGTACTTTGGCACTTGTGTTTCTTTAATGGGATGTTTTCTAGCCACACCATAACGAATCCTGCTTACTAGCAGGATTCCTTGGAAGCTGTTTCAGCACAGCCTAAACTAAGCAGAACAGACTGTATTGTAGTGATGAAATCTGGGCAAGGCTTTTTTGTTCTCACAGTTATTTAACTTTAGCAAGTAACAGTTGGTTCACTGACGTACTTCTCATGAGCTTAAGTGAGGGAGAAAAGAGCACCTAGACCATCATTCTACACAAGCCGTCGGGGATACAGGATGCTTCAGTGACTGGATAACTTGCCACCTGGAGAATTCCCACCCACAATGCACACTGAAGTCAAGGGCAACAAGGGGCGACCAGCACCGCTGGAAACGTCAGCATTAAAAGTGTGCCACTCTAGCCAAAATGCCTCAAAGGATGGATCATGTAAATACATTCATGACGACATCCATCCAGACTTGGAAAGGATGGTTTCCTCTACCCACAGAAGCCAAGATGTAGTTTAGAAAGTCTCAGGGCACACATGCTTGAATGAAATGGATGTAAAATGAAATATTTAGAGCTTAAAAAAAATTCCAACACATAAAGCATTGCTCACATTTCATTTTTCCTCCAATTTTTATTTTTTAAATAGTCTGCTTTCTTTCCCCTCTTTGAAGTACATTCATTACTATGGGAACAGCGACATCAATGACAGGGGTGAAGCTCAGCAATACCCACCAGTGTGGGCTGAAGTCAATTTTGAAAAACGGATTGAGGGGGGAAAACAGGTATCATTTCAGTTAGGCATATACTTTAGTGTCAGGTAAATACTGATTATTGAACCGAGACACAGGTAGTGTGGCAGTGGAGTAATGCTCATTATACACCTCAGACACAAGATTACACTTGAAGGTGCTTTACCTTTAGGCAGCTATACCAACATGTAGCTTGTTGAATGGCTACATTAGCACCCTAGCAGGAGTTAGGCCCATTCCATATGGTTCTCTTGCTGCCCTGTGGCTTTATTTAACATTTTAACATAGAAAAACTCTCTGCAACCTGGAAACGGGTATACTCTTTCTTTTTTTAACTGGCATCCCAGCAAGTGTTTTGAGGGTTGGAATGGGAGGGGGCTGTGTTGAAACATCAGTGAGGCTCCAGAATGTCGTCATACTCTCTGCAGAGGGTTTTCTGTAAGCTTTTATTATGCAGCCACAGAAATGATTCCATATAATTAAAGTTGTGGCATATGGTAATTCTCATTATAAGCTTGCTTTTAACCTCTCCTAACTTTATGGGGCGGGGGGAAAGGGTGTAGGCTGAGTTATTTTTTAAGACATTAAAGTGCTTAAAAAATTCACTGATTTCTGAAAGTTGCAATACCAATACAGGGCAGATATAGCTTTAATATTAAAGGGGCAAAGCATTTATGGCTTTCTTGAACCCAGTGCTTTGTTACAAGTTTAACAAGGGAGCAGATGAATGATGATTTGTTGAACTACAGCTGAGACAAAGGCCAATGTCCAAGACATAGGCCCACCAAACGTAAAACACCAGGAGAAGCACAGGAAAACCCCAGACCAAAGAACTTGCACTGAGACCACAGCTTTGAGAAAAAACCCAGCAGGAGCTTCTGGGCCAACTGCTGAGTGGGAAAGGTCTTGGAAGCTTGAAGAAACACAGCCCAGTCTGAGTCTGTCTTTAAAAGGAACAGATCTCTATCCGTTTTTGTCAACAGGAGGAAAAGACAGACTGCCAGTATGACAGGAGCTGCTTTGCCTAAAAATAACAACCTGCAAACCACATGAGTCCAAAACCAGTTGCAAAGCCTGCACACATGAAACATGCAAATGCTGGCCTACAAGCAGTCTAAGGCAAAGAAGCTATAAATAAACATGGGAAAGGAAAGGTAGCAAGTAATCCCTTTTCTGTCTCCTCCAGGCACAGAAAAGAAAAAGCAAGCAATCTGCTGTAGCGATGCACTCTGCCAGACTTGCCTTCTACCCAGTGACAAATGCTTCAGAGCTCGCCCACATACAAATAAAAGGGCAAAACAATCTGCTGTGAAATAAAGCACACGGCAATCGATCACACTTACCCCAGTTTGGCCCTAAAAAAATTAAACCATGTTCTTGAGAAGCTTATCTTTCTGAGGTTCTCTATACTCAAATCAGCCTTGTGTGATTAAATATAAGGATGCTACACACATTTTGTTCACTTTTGCCATAAATCATCTTGGCTAAAGAAGTCAAAAGGATATTACTTTGCTACAAAAAATAAATCATAATATGTGGCCTTTTTCTATAAAATGGCTGCTTTGATTTCTTCCCTTTCTCCCAGCTGTGCCTTACAATGAAGTGACAGTTAAGTAAGTAGGGAGGTGCCAGAGACAAACTGGTTACTATTGACTCATCAGTAAAACCAAAAGGGAACGGAAAAAGAAGATAAGGAGTGACCTCAAAATTCCCTGTGCATGCACCCCTGCCTACACCCACTGCAGAGGTTGCTGAATGAGCCAATGGAGAGAAATTCCATCTTTTGAGGCCTTTGAGAGCGTAAACACTGCTCACTGAAGCTTTGTCTCTGCAATTGTCTCAATTCACTTGATTCCAAATTAGATGGTATTTCACTAATGAAACACATTTTATTTCTCAGAATTTATGAACTAAGGTGGCAGAATGAAAATTTTAAAAGCCTAAACTCAGGAAGAGTGATTAGGCACAGGGCATGGAAAACTTCCAGCAAATAAAGCCGGAAAGAGTTTTAGTTTACCAGCTTCATATGGGAGGCTGTTTTATTCCCCATAATGAGCTCAGACACCGCATTCCAGCACAGTTTTAACCTCAGCTATGCAGACTTCAGAGGAATTTTCTGTTGTGTTACAATATCTTTTTTTAAGAAAAAGCATTTCTTTCTGGAGTTAACCATTTACAAGGCTTTCCCATAGGACAGCTCCTGAAACTACCTGTCTATTTTTCCAATTTATAAGAAATCTGCAATTTCCATCTGTACAAAATGTACAGACCATAACTGCCTTCTGACAGCAAGCTCCTAGAGGACTTTGATGTAGCAAACAATACGTGGGCTGTGCCTTCAGTAAGAGGATGTGTTGGGGGAAGCAATCTGAGAAATATCACAGTTCTCCATTTCCTTTGTAAAGTCTTCTGCCACATCTTATAAAGGAGTGTATCAGACATCCTTTGAAATTATCATAGATGGGAGAACAGATTGACTTCCATTTTTCTTCATATTAGAGATGCTTCTGCCAGACTTATCTGCCGAAAGCATAAGTAGTAAAAATGGGGTTGTGGCATTGCTAGCATCAAACAATTCACACCATTCTACAAATATAAAGTTCTTTATGGTTGACTAAGCCTTTGGATGTTCCATGTTTAACGTTTTCAAGCTTTTCTCCGTTTCCATCAAAGTTGTGCAGTTCCAAGCTGCCCCACCGGTAGCTCTGCCCTGCAGGGCTCCCTACGGACACGAGATGGCCCTCATCAGCCACCGCTTTGGGGCCACCAGCCCCAGCCCCTCACCAAGCTCCTCCGCGGGGGCCTTGCTGCAGGGAAGTCCAAGGGAAGTGCTTCAGTACGCACAAGCCAGCAGAAGAGACTGAAGACTCTTGCCAAAGCAGCTCTCCCACAATGAGTCACACATTTGCGGTCACGATAAAGCGTGTTTTGCTGGCAGAGCTTTTCTGCCCTGTAGCATGAAAGTGAAACCCGCAGCATGGGCACAGCTAGGCCAACAAAAGCACTTGCTTCACAGCAGCTTCTCCATGGCTCTCCAACATTACCGATCCTGTGGGCCAACGCTGGGGACCTGATTCCCACCTTGCAGATCAGCTGGAGGAAGCTTTGGGCTGCATGCTGCTGTGGGGCGTCCTGTGCTACTCCTTGGTGATGTGGCTGTCTCCTTTGTGGAGAGGGAAATAGGCCTGATGGATTTGTCCTGAAAGTGCTTTCTAAACTCATTGCGCTACTCTGATAGGAGTGTAACACGCAGAAAAGCTTCTGCTATGAGCATGTTCTGTGCCTGTGCTGAGAGGCCCTTCTGGCACAGCTCACAGCAAGGGTTTTCCTACTGGAAGTCAGAGTTTCCTATGGTGCAATTCTCAAAGAGGGGAGAAGAAACCTACCTTTGCCCACTTCAGCACATCCATAACTAGAGAACAGTGATTGCCAAACAGAGCAGCTGAGTGTGGAGATGATCATTGGTCTCTCTCCTCATCAGTCACATGTGATTCCTCCCACAATTTCACACAATAAGGACTAAAGTCACCTCTCTCTAATGCTTCCAGTACAGAACATGGCATCTATTTGGGGATAACTCCTTTCACAGTCACATCAGATGCTGTTCAGGAGCTCCTGATGTAGTGCAAGCACCTTGCAGTTTCTGTATGTTCACCATTATAGAACAGAGCCAGTCAAGGCCAGAGGAAGTGGGAGGAGAACACAGATGCTCGAGACAGCTTGCAGTTTTGGCATCTGATCCCAAGCCTCAACATACCCGGGAAGGGCTAGTTCCTTACACTGCTTTAAAGTTCACATACTTCCATTTGCTAACTTGACTCTCAAAGAGACATTCCTCTCAGATACACACTGAAAATAGAGGCCACATCACAGACACCGTGGCCAATGCCACATCAAGGTAACTGGGACTTTAAAATCATGAATGATTTTATCATCTCTTAACTTTGTTTAAATGTATTTTGCTTTTTACAATGCTCATGTATCTTAGGTGTTTTCTATGACAGATTCTTGTTTGCTAGATTGGAATCTGGCTGGGAATGCTGACAGCTTCATTCAGGACATTTTGCACAGCAGGCATGAGATTTAACTCTGCAGGACTTCCTCAAGCCCTATGATTTGAGTTGTGATTCTATAGATGAAAGACAAAAAGGTAACATGACCCATTTTCACCTTCTCCCATCTTAGCATCCCTTCTCCCTGATATTTTGTGCCTTGAGGTTAAGATATGTACACACATGTATATACATACACGTATACATATACATACACATATACATACGCAGAGCAGCCCCCATACTGGACAGCTGTTGACTTTAAAGGCTCTCTGCAGGACAGATCACTATAAGCCTTGCCAAGCTAAGAGTTCACATCAGTCTGTTAATGAAGAAAGGCAAAACTCACGCATAGCTTACCTGCTGGGCTCTTTTCCTCAGGTTTGGGGTGCATGAGACGAAATGGCAGCTCTGTGCCCACTTCACTTTGGGGAGAAGAGAGAATGCATTAGATCCACAGATTCCTTAGATTGATGCCTGGTTCAATTCCATTCCCACCTCAGCCCAATCCCTGAACTCCAGCTTCACCCATTCTTGCATTTTTTTTGAATCATAATTTTCCCTTCAAGAAGAGTTAAACTCTGTTTTATCCACAGATATGGGTTTATTATGTGCTAAAGGTACTTGCTAATTGAGTCATTTTCACAGCTGAATGCACAGACTTTTATTTTTCTGACAGATTAGGGGATAGTTATTCTTTTTATCAGGGGTCTAAAAAAGAATATGACATTTACCTGGAAGTGAGGTCTCCCAGCATGCTATGGAAGAAAACAGGGAGAAAAACACAAGCATATTTAGTGTCTTTCCATTCCAGTGCTCTACAAAATGTTCTTTTACTGTTGGACTATTGAAACCATCTTTCTTGTATATTCTTCTCTACTTACCACAAAGCATAACATCCAAATAAACTTGTTATAAAAATGGTAATTTTCATGTTTCATGTTCTTCCTATAGAGAAAGAGTCTAAGTTTTCAAACTCCCAACCAATTGTCGGGCATGGGTCCTTTTCTGAGAGTTGAAGGACAAGGGCAATTGGAGGACCACAGAAGGCAGCAGTCATTTTGTCATGTTTTAGGCAAATCATTGACTCATTTTTATACTAGAAAGAAGGACGGATGAACGAAATACAAATGTAAACACAGTGACTATCATTAGCGTTATCTTTGTCCTCCTTTGCGCTGTATGCTGGGAACTACCTCACGATAATAACATCAGCTTCTCCCAGGAAGCTGGCTCAGTACAGAACCTGAGCTACAGCATTTATGACTCTTGGGCAGATGTCTCTACTTTCTGCTCTGGGAGAACAAGAATACATAAAAGGTCACACAGTTTCACTTCAGTTCTCACAAAATCAGATATGGCTTCAAAACAAAAAATTGCAATACAAACCAGAGGTTTGTACTTAAGCCATAAAGTCATTCGGTAGCTAAGGAAGGCAATTCAATCCCTCTGGTTCTAGCTCTTTGGCTAGACCAACACTGATTTATGCCTTAGAGGGAGCCTGATATTCGACAACACGTGCCCTTTCTCTTAGGGTGCACTGTCCTGCCCTCTCCCCACTCATCAATGCAGAACACATGCTTCCCTCTCTTAAATCTACGTAGATGTAGCAAAAAGCCCATTATTCTTACCCTGGAACAGTGAGCTTCACTTTGACCTTGTAGGATACCAGAATCCCCATCACTGTCTTGTCTATACCTTCCTTAATGCTACCAGAGAAAACAGACAGCAGTGTTAGGCAGCACAGCAACAGAGCGACAATGTGTGGCAGCAGTAAGATCAAGGCGAGCATCCTATTGTCCTGAAAGTGATACAGCAGGCAAGCCTCAGGGACAGCTAATACCTCTCCAGATCCGTGATCCCCGCTTCCCCTGAAGGAATATGACAAGCTAAGTCATGCAACTTAGATCTACGCATCTGGACACACATTTACAGATACAAATTCCCAATAGAAGTGCCCTCTCCATCCTCCCCTCTTCTTTAGAGCCCTCCACTAGCTAAGACCATTTAAAAGTACTCACATGGTACTAGAAGCCAAGTTGGTATCCTCATCCTTTAGCTTTCCATCCAGAGCTATTTCCCTGTTCTCCCGGTTATTTGCTAGCAAGGGCAAAAGTGTGAGTGTCTTGGTCAGGCTGCTGTTTGGCTGCACCTTTTCACTGGAAATAAGCAGCAGTGAAAGAAAGGAAGTGATTAATTCTCTGATTTGTGTTACTCACCCAACCAAGAGAATTTAAAAAGAGTTTACAAAAGTCATCCAAAAGGAGTGAAATTTATTTGTCCAAATTCAGTTGTCTACAGTGCAGGTGCCTACATCTAAGCTGGTCAGAAAAATTCCCTTTCGAATCAGCAAAGGGGAACAAGCACTGACATAAAATTATCAATTTCACTTTAAGGCAGATGTCTAAAGTAGCCCAAACTGTGCTGCAGACCTCTACATTTGGACAAAATAAATTCTAGTTTGTAAGATCCGTACTCAATGGAAAACACATCCCTAAGCTACAGAGAAAAACCCCAGAAAAATATAAAATGTGTACGTGTGTCCGAGCCTCCTCACAAAGCAAAGTTCAATGCTACACTGCCAGTGTAGCTCAATGCAAAAGAGCAAGTGGTTCTCCACTCTGCTAATAGCCTTGACATTTTGATGGGTTTTCCAAGGCAGGACAAACCAAACGAAATGGTGTGAAAAAGACTGGCCTCAAGCCAGAGCATCCATAACTTCCACTAAAACAGCAGCAACTTTCAGAAAAATGCTGCATCTCTATTCAAAGATTTCAAGCAACTGAGAGCCTTCCACATCCCTTAAGTTTGTCTAGTAGGTAATTACTCTTCAATAAAAGCCCTGTGCTGCACCCTCTCCCTGTTCTCTGAAAAAAGGCACAGGGTGCCTGCTGGCTCTGAGAAAAGGAGACCAGCTGCAGCCAGGGAGTACAGGTGATGTGAGGGAGACACACACATGAGGTGAGAGAGCACCCTAACAGCAGGCAAGACTACAGATAGGACTACCTCCCATTACTGAGGAGGGTAATTAAAAGGGTGCGAAGGAGCAAGAAGGTATAAGCAGAGCATTCACTCACTCTGCTTCCTCAGCAGCCACCACTTTGGTATAGTAGTCACTGGAGTACAAAACCACATTGGCAACCTGTTCCACTGGGTGAGGAAGGAGAAAGCAGACAATCAGTTGTGCATCAGAAACAGCACAAATGCCAACCTGAGTATGAGCAATGGAAAACATGAGGAGGAAAACTTATCATTTAGAGGCTGAAGGAACCAGCACGACAGACAGCTTGACCTGGATAGAGATCAGCAGCACACAAACAACTAAAGCCTATCATCCCTGAAAGGCATCCAGCCTTGGTTTGGAGATGACAAAGAGTCAATAACCCATGGTACCCACTGGGAGCCTGCTCCTTCCATTACAGAGATCTCCCTCTTCTTTGCTATGCATGTCCACTTTTATCTCTGGCCACCAATATCCCTTGTGTACCTATGGCCACTGGATTTGCATCCAGGACAAACCATCATCAAACAGGCTGGCTACCAAACTGCAGTCAAGAGCAAAAAATCCACAGGGTAATTCTGACTGAAACACTAATGAGGAGAGAATATAGGGATCAACAAGGTCTTTTTAAGCCTGACAGGGGTGTCAGCTTAAAAATATTTGGGAATTACTAGACAGTGCATCAAAGACCAGCACTGCATTGGCTTTCTCTAATCTAGATTTTTGTAAAAACCTCAGCAGTTTCATTCCCTCCTTGCTTTCCCTTCTCTTTCTCATCCTTTGCTCTCTCAGACTGTCTCCCACAGGTCCAAGTGCAACAGGGCTGTGGGATGAAAACATGCAATGCCACAAATAAAACACAGGCATAGTACTGAACCTTCTCTGAAACTCAGCCCCTGCCCTCAGCTTCCTTAGGAGGAATTACACCATCGCTGGCAGAGCGGCTGCTTCTCATATTGCCTGATGTTTCTGAAATCCCAGGCAAATTTATACACAACCTATGCACAGTCGCAGTTAGTAGGAGCATCACACTGATGGGGAGCCCTTCCAACCCACCTCCCAAAAGAGCAGATTTTTCTCCACAGCACCTGCCTTGCCCACTGCAGGTGCCAGACCCTTTATGTTTACTAGAAGGGACACGCTGGTACCTGAAATGAAGCTATAAAAGTGACCATGAGAGTCAGGAAAAAGGCTACAGTGTTTCACTTGATGAACAGCAAAGGAACAGCAACAGAAAGGGTGGAGGGACAAATTCCTGGCTTGTCCCACGCTGCCTGCTTAAGCTGTTGCAAGCACTAAATTCTGGCTGTCTTTCAGCCCTCCCACCATTCAATCAGCCCTCAAAAAATCTCGAGGAACAGTAAAACATACCCTGGACTTTGATCTTCTTCACTGTTTTCTCTGTGCTGTTGTTGATGGTGACAGTGACCGAAATGGGCTCACCATGGTAGTACACCTAGAAAGAATTTGGTATTTTGAAATCCAGTGAGGAGGCTTCTCCCAAGCTCTAAACCCCTCTAGTCCCCCCAGAATAAATCTCCTCACAGAGGCCCTTTCTTCATGACTTATTTAGCCTTGAATACATCTTATTACATGGTCTCAGGCTCCCCTAACGGATGGAAATGATGTTCGAGCCCTGAAGCGCGGGGCCAAGCCAGTCTCAGCTGAGCCTGTTAGGGTAACACACGAAGTAGCTGCTTTAGGCACCAAAACTGGCATGGCAATACGAAGACTCCTCACCTCTTTACTGAGGCAAGCTTTCATGTGTAACGGCTTGTTAGACATGAAGAACTGCCAGGTGGTCTCCGCACAAGGTTGGGGTCCAGGGCTTTCTGGAGCATATTGCACCTTACGGATCAGCAGACGTGCAGAGTTCCTGGGAAGCAGCAGAGGAAAACATGTGGTACTTAGTGCTTGGCAGAGGCAAGAGCTCTGCATTCACATGTGCTGATACCCATGAAGCCCAATGACAAGAGAGGCAAATCTGAACCACCAACCAAGGTGCATTACTGAACCACCCACCCCCTCTAAGAAGGGCAAAGCTGAAGACAGGCACACGCATTCTGTTACCTCTTATGAATCCTCTCTTCCACATTCTCAGTTGAGAAAGCTTTCACCTCAAAATCCACCCCACAGCTCTGCCAGAAAGAGAGAACACAGCTGTGAAAGCAGGGTTTGCAGATCCCTGCCAGCTGCAAATTCTTCTGGCTCCTACCCATTATTATGATCCCTGCCAACCGGTCTGGCAGCATCCACCCGTTCCATGCTCCTTCTGATAAATGAAGCTCTGTTCCCAGGCTTTGGCAGATGACATCCCTACTCCTAATAGACTTTCTGTGGGAGCAGTGAAGGTCACAGCATGCTAGACGTTATAAGATGCCTGCAAGGCTCTTCAGTCTGTCTTCAGTTTCTGAACTAAGCTTCTGAATAGGTTTGTAATGCCAATACCCAACCCAGAGTCAACCTTCTCACTTCCCAATGTCTAAGTGCTGATCAGGCCAAGATGACCTTTGTTTTCATGGTTTTATACTGCCACGGGACATCTGTGTGAGTCCCAGATAACTCTCTACAGAGCAACATGGGGATTTTTGCTGGAATATCACTCCTTGGCAAAAACCACAGCTTATCTTTGCAACACTGGATTCTACAACCTGCCTCCCACCTTACCCAGTCGTTAGACTAGCTCAGCTGTTCAGAGAAGCACCCAGTGATGTAAAAAATGCATATTTTAAATCATGTCAGAAACCTTGCAGGACATCCCATCATCTGGTGACTTATACTTCAAGTTTTTTTTTGGTTACATGCAACTGCAAGCCAGCCTTCTCTGCACTTGTTTTAATTCAGAAGCAGGTCTTAACACATGCTCTTTATAGCTATCTATGAGATTTGAGGCACTTGGTCTCCTTTTCTCTGACAGCGACAATTATTTTATGTGCAGGCAACCCACAAATCACGTGGTACCCTTAAGGAAACTATAAGCATCGCAGATTTAGTTGTCCTGCTGCTATTTGACCAGATTCCCGTTCTTATTCTGAGGACTTAAATTCCAAGTCTGTGACACACATTTGTACCTCTTAAGTTGGGTTCCTGACATTTGTGGCATAGCACAGCAAACCCCAGTATCACCTTATTCTACTCTCATGCAGCCAGATAAAATTCCCATGACTTTTTCCATATGACTTTTCCTAACTGCGATAGGTACCAGTGTCCCATTTGTCTCACCTTATCAACATCACGAGGTGCAGGCTGCAGACAGACCGAACAAGGCAGATAATCTGGAAACTGTGGGAGGAAGAAGAGAAAAATACCCCAAAGCACTATTACAAAGATTTCCAACTCCTTGACACTCTGATTAACATATTGCACACAAAAGGTGCAAGGCAATCCTGAGTACAACAGCTCACTCGCTGTAGTGTAGTGACCCTTCAAAGTTCTGTCTAAAACAGGGGCCTTAATATACTGGGCCTTATACTTGCCTGAACAAGTCTCTCTCTTCCAAGAATACTTTAATAGCTAAGGAAGGGGGTGGAGAAGGGGAAGAGAGAAAAACTAGAACAAGTTCAGGTACATGAAGCACCTGGTCTAAAAATTAGAGCCCTAGAGGCACAGCTTTGAGTAGAACCTGGCACATCTGGCTCCCCATCCAAGAGAATCAATATGGCTCACAGCACTGCTCCTCACTGTGCACCTGGGCTTCAACCTTGAGTTTGTGTGTCAAAAACACAACTAAGGCCATGAAGACCAGCCAGCTGCCAGGCAGTGTCCGTTCGCTCCTGGCCTGGGCAAGGCCAACAATTCCACACATTAACTGGGAAGGCTCCCGAGTAGCTTACGGAGACCGAGTGCTAACACCGCATTAGTGACTCCAGCAGTTTGAAGATCACTAGACTGTATTGAATAGTTCATAACATTACAACAGGTACCAACTCGTTTAGCAGAATCATTCAGCCTTATTTGTTGCTATATCAGAGCCCACAGTTTCCAAATTCTTCCTAGGGAATGCCGAGAGACATGTCACTGAGTACTGGAAGCATATCCTGTCAGAACCAGAGTTCAGCAATGAGCTGTTATTTGTTGACAACATCTGGTAAAGAGCTTTTCGTCTGCTTGTTTGAGCCTCAAAATTTTTAAAGGGAAAGGATTTGGCACTTCCTCTGTGAGCACTGGGACAATACTAGAAAGTATCCCAGCCCCTTGGGAAGGGTGAAGACAAGGATATGTGGGGCTGTTGCTAGCATAAAACCATTCTATGTTTCCTTGCTTTTCAAGGAAAGCACTTTTCGCACACAGTTGGGATCTTCTGGTACTTTATCACTTAGAATGGTAAGAAAAAAATTAGTCCATTGCCTGTCACTCAAAATTGGAACTTTGCATAACACCAATTCTCTATTAATCTCCATCTTCAGCCCATCGCTGGGGCTCAGCAGCCTGGTAATAACAGACAAGGAGAAGAGGGTCAGAGCCTCTTATGAGATACTTACCGTAAATATAAAGGGATAAGCATTTTTCCCCAGCTTCTTTAGCAGAGATTCCTGCAAGTGGGAGAGAGATTCTGGCTTGTCAGCAGGTGGGTACACTTGGACCCTAGAGAAGTACAGGTCCCGCCGGAAGGTAAGGCCAATCACATCAATGTCTTCCTGGCCATATCGGAAAGCACAGGTCAGGGACACGTACACTGGAAAGAAGCACAAGATAGGTAAAGCACGTAGCCAGGGTGGGAGGTAAAATCCATCTGCACTACAGTCAGGGAAACCCATTTTAACACTGTTGTATAACCAGTAAGTAGTCATACAATACCTAAGAACATACATTACATTGAGTAAGAAGCCCATTCACTGGGGAAGACAGTTAGGTTTCTACCCTTGAAACAAAAATGTTCTATCTCAGTGAGTCCAAAGAGGACTAAACCTCTGAAACATACATTACATAAAACCTCAAACCTTTTTTCCCCTTGAGAATTGCAGGATCCACCAATACAACACCATCTGAAAGAAGGAAAAAAATAAGAGAGATTAACGGGATAATCAGGGTTGAGAGAGAAAGGGCAGCACTTATCCTTGTGGGCTTACCTACAGGTTCCACATTCCCTATGTTGTCAATGAAGTCCCGCTTTCCCAGGTAGATGGTCAGCTGTAGGGAGAAGACAACCATGGTTGAACTACAAAGTGTTGACGGTTGTGTGGTTGTGTGTTGGGGGGGTGGGGGAAACAGCAGAGAGCTATAAATCTTGTGGAGATCAGAACAACTCCATTTTAAACGGAATATTTCTTTTCCTCCAGCAAACATGCAATCCCCACCTGACTCAACAATATTATTCACATGCTACAGGACATCAGAACTGAAGATCTCATGCAGATCGGCTCCCCAAAGTACCAAAATTAGAACATAAATACTTGAGCATGGGACAAAAAGCTATAGGTTTAGAGATTTTTGGTGCTATCAGGTGGAAAGACAATGAATCAGCTTTGTTTTAAACATTCATCAGCAGGAGTACAATCCTGGAGGAGTGAGGGGCAAGTTGCCTTCCTCACATACTATAAAGAAGCGTGCCCTATAAACTCTGTTTACATCATCTCCTCAAACTTAGCGCTAAATACAGTTCACAGTCCTTCTTCAATAAAAAAATGAATGGGACACAAAAAAACTTTCTAATTAATCTCCCATCTGACTAAAAGTAAAACTCATACCTACATAAATCTGTTATTATGGTACTTACAGCTTTGTCACGAGTGCTTTTTCTGAAGATGACTTGTCTTGGAGGAGAACTAGCATTCTTCCCACTCGTCTTTGTCTTTTGAGACTCAGGACAGCTCATGGTCAAAGAGGGATGTGTAACTGGCTAAAATAAGCTGGGAAAGATGTCAGAAAAAAACAGGTGGATGAGATAAAAGCAGAATTATACTTGGTGGGTAAAGCGCTCTACTCCCACGTATAGTTTACCAAAGACTATTTCAATAGTTACTCAGGCACAGCACAACAGATGGATTTCTTTTCATTTTAGCAGTTCCTCATTAAACAATATAAAAACATAGTTTTTAAGAACAGCTCCTCAGAAACATTACAAAAGACCAAGAACTCTTCTTAATTCATATTAAAAAAAATAGCAGACTAATAGAAAACTTGAGGGGAAGGGATAGCTTGGCCTTTGTAGGTTTATACAGAGTAATTTTATGAAGAAATCTGCCAGAGTCCAGATAAAGGTAATCCAAGCAACACAAGGTGCTTCGATTTTCAAAAAGTGCCTCAAGATTTGCCATCAGAGGCTCTAAATTGTCTAAGCGAGATAACACGGAAAGTCATTTAACTCAATAATGGGACAACAAATAGGAAATAAAAATATCAAAGCTTATACGGGTTTTGGCTACTTTCAGGGTTTGGATAGTTTTGGGAGGGATTGTTTTGGTTTGGTTTGGTTTTACCATTGCAAGAACACAACAGTGCAGTGTCATCTGTCCTGGGACATTTGCTATTGAGCATCTCGTTGAATGAATGGAAAGAAGCCTAGATAAGGAGCAAATGGCCTGCCCACAGACACAAAGCCCTTTGGGACTCCCGAAAAGAAAGCTCTGTTTTAGGCTGGAGGAGTGCTTCATGATGCAGACTGGATAGGTGATGAAATACAGTATGTTCAAGAATGGTGAGAAGTATTGCAGTTAAAGAAAATACAGCCATAGCCTGACATGTACAGTTGTACTTACACACATATATATACAGATATACATCGGTTGGGAAGAATGTCTTTACAAGAACAGAGAAGTTACTGGGAAACAAATCAAGAACAGAAAACGCCATTTAGACCATGTTATAACCCCTTACATATCCCTACCTTGGATGCGGTATGCTCACTCAAAGACCTAGAAAGGTGGCATCTATTGGCAAGAAGTCAGATTGAACCCAAAATGAGAACGCATCTCTCCTACTCTATTCTCCTGTATTAGAACCCAGTGCAACCCATTACTTGCAGGGCATCACTGAACTAAAAAAAATGGACCTTAGGAATATAGCGGTCAAGCTACTGCTCAGAAAGGTAACAAGTATAACCAAGGGTAGGGGACAGCATATACCCAAGGAAAAAACAGATGGAATAGGATTCTTCAGGGAAAAAAAAATAAGGTAAAAAGGAAAAGTGTCTAAAAGGACACAGGAGATATCCAGAGAAAGATGTTCAGAAAACCTGAATGGTACAAGGCAGAAATTAGTTTTTCACTTTGTTGTAAGTCATAAAATAGCAACATCCAATCAAGTGATGAGACAGCAAGTTCAGAATAAAGTGAAGCATCTCCTGACTCAATACAGGATTCCAGAGTACAGTGTGTTACTGCAAATGGCTCTGAAAATCATCAGTATGAATCAATTCACACGGTTAGACATGTTCATAGGGAAAAGGCTTTTGGTAGGTGTTGGGTAGGATGATCCAGGAGCAACAATCCTTTCAGAATCTGAAGCTGAGGAGCAGCATCAGGAAAGGATGGTGCCCTGTTTCTACTCTTCTCCCTATTGGACCTGTGTGAAGGAGGGCTGTTGGTTTGACAGTGTCATGGTCCATGCAGTTCACATCCATTCTGTTTTGCTGCTTGCTTTCCCATTTTAAAACTGTTTCAAGAGTAGAAACAGTTTCTAGGGTCTATTTGGAAGCAACAGACTACAGAAAAAGGAAATACTTCCCTTCTTAGAAAGCTGCAAAAAAGTAAGGCAGAGATTAGAGACAGCCCTCACACGTGTTTAAGCATTTATATTTTTATAAACTATAGATAGGTTTCCCCAGCCCAGAACAGGACTTGTTGCTGAACAGGTCCTCTGCTTGTGTTATAGACCCAAATAAACAACCCAGAAAATAACATTAAATACCTTGCGGTGTTCCAGACGCCACAGGTGCTGCCTTGGGATAAGATGTGAACTCCTAAACCACCGAATAATGATGAACGTTCCATGCAGCTGTGTCCTATGCTTCTTTGCATCTACCAGAGGGAATCACTAACCTCTTAGCAAACAAGGAAGACGATTTGTAGGGGATTTGAAAACACATCTCTAGTTGCGTCCATCCAGGATTTCAAGAATTAATCCCCCTCCAAGAGCAAATATTGGACCTGGGCTAAGTTTCAACTGGAAAGTGGTTAAGTCAGCAACATAAAGCATTACCTAAGGAAGCTCACATCGTCAGTGAAAAGGTCTATAATGTCATACTTACACCCTTTGTAAGGACTACAGACCTTTGTAGAACAGGATGGGTACTGAAAGCAGCTTTATTCTAAATCTCTTTCTCCATCATCTCCTTCCTAGGCCTGCAATTCACCCAACCTGATAAGAAGCTGAGTAGACAAGAGCCATTTATGAAAGAGGGAGTCTATAAAACACTAAACAAGGCTCCATAAATAAATGCCATTATTGAGAACAGTGTATTATTCTCATAATGACTAAGCAGTTTATCTATCATTGCTCCACCAACACCCCATTGTCATGCTAACGCAAAACAGTATGTTGCTAGCTTGTATGCTTCCCCTCGTTAATTCACTGACAGAGTGAGGCACAACATTCAAAATGTAAGATACACAAACAGAGACTTCAATCAATTTAGCTTTTCTGTTCATGGATCTCCCAAGAACAGCTTTTTCTTCCCCCTATTAATTTGGCTTTGATGTTATGCATAACAATACGTGTAATTTTTGGCTTGCAAGCTGCCAAAGCAGCTGGAGCTTTCTCCTGGGCTTCATCTGTGGGTTTGACTAGAAAGATTGGATGATACCCTCTCCACTTGCCAGCCTGAACAGCACCCTCCATCTCAGGCAGCCTTGGAGTCACAAATCAAGCTTGCTTTTTGTAAACAATCCTCAATATTTGTCTGAATATAGTGGCCTGCATACACAA
The DNA here is from genome assembly GCA_033558235.1 of Neomorphus geoffroyi. Classification (NCBI taxonomy): domain Eukaryota; kingdom Metazoa; phylum Chordata; class Aves; order Cuculiformes; family Neomorphidae; genus Neomorphus; species Neomorphus geoffroyi. Next base: position 7,198,244 of record JAUMJM010000012.1, on the reverse strand, counting down.
ATTATTCCAAAAAAATGAACACAGAACCAGTGTTCCTCAGCTCTTTCAGTGTTTTCCAAATTCCAGCAATATTTTATGAACTGGAGGTGGATTATTTGGGGAGCTTAATCACTACTCTGTTTAATCAAGTCTGGCAAACACAAACCAGCCAGCCCTAAAACATAGCAATTCACATGTGGTGCCTGTGCTGCTGAAGGGAAGACAGATCCTGGTTGTAGGAAGCAGGGAAGAAATCCAGAGATTAACCCACAAAGTGAACAAGTTCTCTTCAGTCACACAGTGCAAAAGCAAAGGAGAAAGCTGTTTTTGTTAAAGAGTTTGTGCTGCAGCCAGGGTAAAAAAATTAGTCCTTCAGGAGAGGAGTGAGCATTCCCATTACACCTGCTACACCCCTGGGAGGTGAGGTACACGTGCCATTGCAAACATTTTCAGGGAAGCTTGGAGCAGCTTCTCCATAACTCATGCTTCCTATTGCAGTCTTTTGTCTGGAGAAAGACATCTGTCCACCCCCCAAACCACATGGAGGGCAGCTCCACCTTCTGCACAGCCGGTACTTTCCCCTTCTCTTTCTTCCCTCTGCAGGCTGAAGCTGAAAAAGGGCAAGAGAAGCAAATAAATACTGTAGCAAAAAAGCCCTAAAACTGGTCACTAGAATTTCCTACACACCTTGGTCCTAAGGAATTTTAATCTAATCTAAAGTGCCTAAGGTTTTAGCTAGCTTGCTATGAGCATTATTAACCTACTTCATAAGAGCATCAACAAGGAAAACAGGGCCCTTTGTGCAAGATCTGTGTCCATGTTGCAGAAAAACACAAGTATAGCAGTCTAAATTATAAACATCCTAAACCCATTCTGATCCTCCTCAGCAGAGCCTGCAATTTTTATTACACTAATCTCCCAATAATCTTTCTTATGCTGACTTGTCATTTAGTGATCTGCTTTTCCGCAGTAACCAAGGTCATCTGGACTCTTGATAGGTGCCTTTTCAAGGACCTTTTGCAACAGGCAGAAGAAAAAGTATCTTGCCTTTAGAAATGCTTCAGAATGCAAATGTCAATCTTTCCATTTTTGCTACAGTTTCCACTTCCAAGCTGGACAGGTGGCTTCTTTTGTTATGAAAACAGGAGGGTGGCCAGTGATGGCTCTTACATATGACAGCTGTACATTAAACAGCTGAAGGTTTTGCTTCATTGCTCTGAAATAGGAACCAGAATGTTATCTTCAACACAGGTTTTCCTACTTTTAAAGACGTGCAACTCCTGTTACTGGCTTAAAAATCTAACAAGGTAGCAAAGTACCACAGCAGAGAAAGGCTTCTATTTTCAGCAGTGTCTGAAATACAGATACTAATTTCTTCAATTCAGTAGTTTATCTAAAACATCCAAGAATACATCAGCCTTTCAAGGACCGAGACACTTGTTCAACATGGTGAGACTTCCTTCAGTCTCGAGGCAGTACTCCCGAAACAAGGCAAGACCAGGTTGTGTCTGTGAGATGTCCAGCTTCAAGCCAAGAGCATTATCCCCCTTCCCCCTCTACACCAGATGCCACCATGCGGGTGAAACCAGATCCACAATTCAATACATTTCAGGTTCCCCTATTTGCCCATTCAGAACAAAATCTCACACACAGACACACAAATAAAAGAATCTGAGCATTGTGGGGTTTTAAAAGCAGAACACAGATTTATTTACAATCAAGTTCTTTACGGGCAGGTGAATAAATAAAAACTTTGCCCCATATACTCTAATTCCCCTCTGCAGAAAGTGTCCAAACAAAGGACAGGTTAGAGAGACGCCTGTCAGAGCAGCTGTCCCCTAATCCAGCCCCTCCAAAGATCACACTTCCTTAGTAAAACACTATCGGGAAAGAAGACATAAAGTGCAAATAAAAAGGCGATAAAACGCTGGTGGCTTGTCTTGAGGCCCAGACGAGGTGGAAAGGTTTGGCTGAATAAAGTTATGGCAGGTAGCTCATACCCAGCCACATCACGGTTTTGGATGCTTAAATGGGAACAGAGCCAAAACACTGCTCCTTAGCACAGCCAGGGCTCCAGCGCAAACGGGAATATTGCACGTGTGCTCCAGAAGGGGGCGAGTGGCCTGGAATTGCCAGCACCAAAACAATGGATTTGGGATCTAACCCCACTGCTCCCCTGTGTTCTACTGACAGCCGCCTGGACAGGACGGATGAACAGAAAAAGGGACCAAACATCTCTATTCTGGTACTGGAGTCACCATATGACTACATTCGTCAGCACAGCAGCAGTTGAATCTCTCTCCTCACACCCAGTAACCAAAATGCCTGTAGAATAAAAAGATTAAAAACCTCCTACTTCGTGATACCCAGGCTGTTCGAGGGCATTTTAACAAAAGGGCGCAGAAGTCCTGGAAAGTGGACCATTGCCTGAAGGGCAGGTGAAATGGATACAAGGAGTTGACATGACAGTGCTGGAGAACCCGTGTCAGGATCAGAGCAAATCTGCATTGAACCGATAACTCAAAGGCAGAGCTGCCTGAGCCACGGGAGATTCTCCTTAAAAGCTGTTCCAACACTTCTGACTGCCTAGGACCTGTCCACGTTTCAGGACCTTCTCACCCGTGCCTAAACTGGGCCACAGAAACAGAACACAGGAGACAGCACATGTAATAAGTCAGCATACACAGTAACTTCTTTCCAACATTTCCAGCTCAGAAGTGCTGTAGATACATTTGTGTGACAGGGTATTTGGCACAGCTGTCTGGTGAGAAATCCAGCTAGTATCTTCTGCTCCGCTTGGTGCATAGATACTGCATGTAAAGGCATGACTGAGTAGCATTCTCCATCCAGAACAGCCAATCCCTTCCTGAGTCTGAGTGCCACAGTGCGGTTACGGCCATAAGAAGTTTCTGACTCAGGCTCCTTCTCCATTGCTTTAGAACTTTCCTCTGGAAAGTGAAGCCCACACGCTTGTTAATTTCCTGACTCAGGATGGATCTGGGCTGGGGTCTCCATTCTGTCCAGCCATGGAGCAGCACTGCCATACACAGGCCCTGGACGCTCGGCCTTTCACCCTCCGTGCAGTCAAAACTCAGACCACAGGACAGCCTTGTTTCCTTTGTCCACACTGACCACGTGGGCACCTGCTGGCGACCACGCGACTGCATTGATAGAAGAACTGAAACGGAAGACAGGCACAAGTTTACTAAAAAGCCACATTCCTCAACAGGACTCAACTCTGCAACAAAATATTACAGCACTCTGGCTATCATAGAAAAGCACTGTCTCAGCTCTCAAGAGACTCTTGCTTTTAATAAGCCTGAGAGATATAGTTTCTTCAGAATATGTTAAACGTACTTTATTTGAACCACATCTCAGTTTAAGATGCTGGACAATAACAAACCTAACCTTATTTCAACCTAGAGAACGCTACCATGAATCCACAAAGAATCTGCATATTAAAAATTCTCACACACCAACACAAGCTGCAAAGCTGTATGACTACAATTCTTCCATAGCTCAGCAAGATCCACAGCCCAGATCCCCGCTTCAGAGTACACAGCCAGCTTCCCCTCACCTGTGATGCTTCCCAAGCGTCCTCTCCAATTTCCCAGTGAGCACATTCCAAATGTAGAGGACCCCATCAGCTGAACCAGCAGCCACATAGTTACCATCAGGGCTAGATCAGAGCAGGTGCAGAAGGCAGAGAACAGTTTTGAAGTCATCAATTTATCAGCACAGATCATCATTCCACCTGCAACTTCCTAAGCAAGCAACTTGGCATCCAATAGTCTTTGAAGAGTTATGCGTTAGCAGCTGCTAACACTAAGAGGTGAAAGCACTTTGAAATCAGAAATCTTCCAAGACCTTGGGTCAACATCTACAGACACTCTCTCTTGACCAAGAAGTAACCTTGGGCAAATCACAAACTGTGCCCCAGTTTCTCTAGCTGTAAACAAGGGCAATACAGCCAAGCATCAGGAATCCCTCATTTCTGCCGGGGAATGATTTTTTACATCTGACCTTACCTGAACACAACTCTTGTCCAGTCAGAGCCACATTTGAATCCCTGGGCACTGAAAAGTGAAAATTGTAATTGTAAATTGTAAATTCATTTATAAGAAGACAGACTTTCAGGTTCCCACTCAAAAAGCATGGCAAGGATTCCTACATGGTTCGGAATAAGCTCCAGCATCCCTTTATCACAATTCACATTCATTGTACACTCTCCTCTCAGTCACCTGAAGAAATTCTTTCTTTTAGGCCAAAGACTTCTAAGACAAGCTTTCTTCTTTAAAGAGGTAAATTAAAAGATCCACCAGAGCTGATCTTTGCTGTTAGACTCCAGAGAACTTTGCTACCCACACAGAAAAGAAGTTAGGAGTCTGCTCTCTCCATGGAGAGACTGAAAAACACTCCAACACTGAGGGTCATCCGCAAAGTTCTGAAACGCGTAATGTTCCTGTGGAGAACACACTCACCTGAATGTCTGCTTGACAGCACTAACCCGGAGGTCAATGATCTTTAGTAAATCATCACGGGAACAAGTCAAAAGCTCTGTTCGCTCTGAGTTCAGGTCCAGAGCTGTGATTCTTCCAAGAAGCTCCAGCTCTTTTACTATGCTTTCAGTCCTAAAGACAGAATGAAAACAGAAAAGGAAAGGAAAAAAAAAAAGAGTAAACGAGAGTCCAGAGGCCAAACCACTGTGTCAAAACTTTGACTTGTCCCAATATGGAAGAAGAGGAGAAAAAGGATTACTGATTTATTCTCACATTTCGATTCTTTCCCAAGCCGGATCTCACTTCGCAGATAACACTTCCAGCCAATAGTTTGATACTGCTTTCCTCGCAATCCCACCCTCTAAAAAACTAAACAACACCTAGAACAGCCAGTACTGACCAATGCAAAATATTTCCTAGCAAGCACACTGCCTTTTCTGAAAAGAAACTGCATCCTCTCCCCTCAAAAATTCCCAAACCACCAAACAATATAAAAGTCTCTTTCAACAGCCTTCTGCAGCTCTTCCAGCAGTCTCATTAGGTTCCAAACTCAGAAGGAGGAGCTCCCTAGTTCAGTTTACACACGGACAGCAATCCCACACCCATTCCTACATTACAAGCTCTCTCACAATAGTTTTACCTGATGTCCCAGAATCGAATTTTCTTATCAAAATGTCCACTCATTACACATTGCTCAGTACATACGATGTCATTGCAGCTAGATCCTGCAAACACTGTTTTTATACCTAAAAAGGACAAACCAATGGTGAAGCACTGAAATTTAAACTGTACAAACTAATGAAAACAGACAGAAAATAATTACTGTACCACACACACATAGTGGCCACACAGAGCAGTGTCCCAGGAGAGTCACAGGGCAGACAAACTGTGTCTTAGACTAATCCAGACTTAAGTCTTCAACAACCTCTCTGCCCTCCTCAATCTCCTTTGCTGTGGCTAATATCCCTTTAAATGCTCCCATGACAGCTGCTTGACTTCCATTTTGTATTTAGACAGCTATAATTTGTTAAATAACATCAAACTGTCTTCTTGACCTATATTTGTGGTTCAGGTACCAAGGTAACCTTCAGTCTCGACTTGTCTCTCAATGCAAGCAGGCTTAAGAGCCATTAGCAGGAGAAAAGCCAAAGAAACTGGGTGTTTCTCCCGCAGAAAAATCTGGATCCTAGCACTTCCATCCTTTGAGATGTTGAAATTTTTGGCACATTTCTAGGAGACATTTCCATTCACCTCAGGGTTAAAAACTCCCACTTGGCTCCAGGTTTTTAGTGCAAGTCTAAAATACCCACCCCCAGACTGGTAAACAAAGAACACTCACAGAACACAGCTGCTGTGAATGTAATAGCATTAACAGTGCTTCCTGAATACATGTGATTTCTTATTCATATTTCAGGTAACACGCAGAAAGAATCCCATTACTTGAATAAACACAGAAGATGGCATGGCTGCTAGATTTTGCTTTTTTAGACTAGCAAGATGAAATAATCTGGCTGATGTCAGACTTCCATTTACATTCAGTAGAAGCACAGGACAGAAGTTAGGTTTCCTTACAAACTTTGCTGCGGAGGTCCCAGAGCTTGAGGGTCCGGTCATGACTTCCCGAAACAATGCGTGCATTGTCCAGCAAGAACTTGGCTGACAGAACTTTACCGCTGTGACCTGTCAGGGTGTGCTGAGGACGAGAGATTTACACCGTAAAACTGCACAGTTCCACTTACTCCTTCTTCTCCTAGCTTACTAGTTCTGCTATTTAGCAACTCACAGACAAGCTTAAATCATCATTGGCATGTCTACTGCACTGCTTGGAGAAAAATACAGTCTACTATAATCAAACATAGATTAACACTGAGTAGGAGCATTAAATACCACAGAATTCAGGCTGAAGCTGGGAGACACAGGGCACCCATGGCTGAAGTTTCTTTAGCTACTCAGGGAATCTGTGAGCTCTCTTTCTCAACATTCCACACACCTATATGGACAGACTGCAACCCAGCCTTGCAGAAGCGAAGAGGTTAAGGCATGCTGAAAATGGAAACTGTGCCTTCAAGTTTTTATAATGAGCTTCGCTCAAGGATACAACATGGTATCAAGTCTCAACTGCTGTTACATCTTCAAGTCTGAAAACTGAGACAACTGGAGATTTCAGAACTCCCTGCAGCCGTTTCTATAACTGCAGAGTGAGACTCTGTTGGGCCAAGAAGAACAGAAACCACATTCACTTCAAACTGCCTGAATATTTACATAAACCACATAACACAGAAGGAATGACTGAAGTAAGGATTCCGAAAAACAAGAGAGAAATCTTTGGTATATAATTAGATTTTTTTAAAAACCTCAAAGGACTATCAAATTACACAAAACACTGGGAAAAGTATTGGGAAACAGAAAAGAAAAGCCCTTAAGAATGGAAAGGAATGGGAGCAAAGTTCGTGAAAAAAGCAAACCTGATGCACAACACAAACTCTGAAGGAATGGATCACCCCAGCAAGACCACTTTGACTTAAGAAAGCACACAAACTCCAGAAGTAAGGATCCAAACTTTTACTCCGCATCTCTCTCCTGTTCTTGCTGCGCAGCCATTACGTACAGATATTTGCATTTAACTAGGGAGATCGTGGCAAAATATATCATGATTTCAGCTCCACTGTCCCCTGCACACGGTGCAAGCCGTGACAAATCTGTACCACACACTCTCGACACAAAGAATGCACTATTTTATCTCAGTGAACAGTGAATACACTCATCCAAAGATGGTACTCACCAAGGACATCATAAAGTACAGGAAGATACTGTGAAGCCAGGTGGATGTTTGCACGGATAACTAACTTTTTGTAGTGAGTAATCTATAGTCTGCTAATTTTCATTCCCATTCAATAGTAGGTTTTGCAGCCAGATAGAAGCTGCCAAAGAACAGATGTTCTTCACTTTCTCATATGAAACCAAACATCTCCACACCGAGAACTGGCCAGTGAATTACAATGCAATTGTGGATATTAACTGACACGAAATGTCAGAAGATTCACAACATCAAAGTAGCATCTCCCTAAAATAAAAAAGTTGAGGAAAAGTGTACATAGGAATGACCATAAGAAAAACCTCTTACAAAGAGGTGAATCCTTCTTCACTCAGAGCTAAGTGTTGGAGGAGAACTTGAGTACAAAGGAGTTGGGGAGGTTTAGGATTGACATTAGGAAGAAATTCTTCACTGAGAGGGTAATTGTTCATTGGAATGCGCTGCCTAGGGTGGTGGTCGAGTCACCATCCCTGGAGGTGTTCAAAGAGAATTTGGATGAGGCACTTAGTGACATGGTGTAGTTGACAAGTAGGAGTAGGTGTAGGTGTTGGGTCATAGGTTGGACTCGATGATCTCAAAGGTCTTTTCCAACCTTACGATACTGTGATACTGTAATAATCTTTCAAAGACATTAAGAACAAAGTCAAGCACTTTCCAGCTTGCTGCCTTTTACCAGCTAGGAAAATGACTCCTTTTCAAGGATGTTGCTCCTGACAAAATGAAAATATCCCTCTGTCTTCTGCAAACCCTTCTCCAGCAGACCTCTCCATGGACTGAGGCTAAAAACACTGAAGCAGTTCTCCATAAATCCTAAGAAGCATCTGAATTTCCACAGAGGGAGACGCAAAGTGCACTGGGTTTATGTGGAAAGGTTTTGCTAGCTGTACTGCGAAAACATGCAGTAACCAGTGTCCGGCAAGGCTGTACGGAGATCAATACTGTATTTTAGGTCTTGCTGTGAAGACTACTAAGACAAATAAAGATCCTGCTAACAAAAAGAATTACTGAAAGTGTCTGTTAATGCACAACTTTCAAAATTGCTATGTTACCATTAGAGAAAACTGGAAATACAGGACAGAAACAGTCTGAGCACTGCTTTGCCTTCAAAAGACTCACCCGTAAGCGATTGTCATCAACCGTCCAGATTCTGCTGGCAAAGTCATTCGAAGCTGCTAAGAGGTAAGAACCCTGCGAACACGAGATTAATTTGAAACTGCTTCCGCAAGTTAATGTGCAAATTAAACTCACAAGTACTTCCAATAAATCATTAAAACTATATCAGTGCTGTATTGCCAAGGGAAAAAAACAGAACAAACTAAAACCAGAGTAGCAAGAAAGCTTTCCAGTAAGGAAAGCTACTGTAACAGAACGTGACAGTGATTTCTAGAATCATGACTACAAAGAAAAGGAATAACAAGGACGAGGACATTCTCCTTTCCCTTCTGCTGCACTGAGGAAATGGATTCTAGTTTACCCTCATCTATTGTGGTTTTTTCTTTCTGACATTTCCAGAGGGAAAAAGCCCAGCATCACCCACCCGCACTGCTTAGATAGGCCTCGGAGTGGAACTGGCCCCATTCTTACAATTTTCGTTACACCTCTAACATTTAAAACTAAGATAAAATCTATCCAAGGAGAGATAAATTTCCTTGTTCATGGTTTTAGGCTTAGAGCTCTTCCAAGTCATCTGTGCTGGAGAATGGACATCATAAGATTCAGGCTTGCGCTCCTGCCCATCTGAAAAGACTCTCCCAAGTCCTTAAAGCCCATTAGCATCTCAACCCAGGCAGTTCTCACCTCAAACATATTCAAGCAGCTTGCCAAAATCAGAACTAGTTTCTCCTGCAGATTATCAGTGCCAGCAAATCTCTGATGAGCTGGTCAGTGTGCAAAAGAAGGATCCTTTTGTGTGTGTATCAGTAAGGTTTAGCACGCTGAACCACCAAACAGAAGAAATTATGTCAGCTTTGGTGTACTGTCTATGCAGGAAAGTGCTGTGCTATGGGAGAGGTCTCAGCAGAAAAGTCAGATCACATTTCCAGTTACAGCAATCCAAGACCCCGAACTCCTTCATGCAGGACTGTTGGATGCTGATCCCAGTCATGTCTCCGATACTTCAGGTTAACACGAACTGAACACATCTCAAGTTGTCAGCAAATACTCTGCCAGCCACACCATTACTGTGCTGTGGCTGGTGAGAAACTGCTGGGAGAAAAGGGCATGGAAGTGCAAACCTTAGGATAATCAGACCTTTTACTATTCATCACAGACCTCAGCAGAGCACTTGTGGAAATAAGCTTCACAGAAACAAAGCCTCAGTGTATTTGTTTCTTCTGTGCTGTTGCACCAGATTTAGTGGGAAGCTGAAGACTTATTTCTTACTTTACACAAAGCCCACTGTAATTTATTGTAATTTTATCATGATAGCCCATAGCAGCCAGTGTCTGAAGCTGCATGTCATCTTCTGAACTGTAAAGCAGAGAATTACAGCCTGCAGCATATCCAAGAAAGATCTTTTACACAAATTCTAACTATTTGCAGTTACTCTCCTAAGTATTTTAACTCATCTCTTAGGTAACTTTTCAAAGTGTTACAATGGAAATTGATGGCAATGTAATTAAAATTAAGTTACTCCCACTCACAAACAGCAGATATTGCACAGATACTCACCGCGCTATCAAATTCTATGCTTGTAATCCCAGCATTACTACCAGACAGGGAACCCTTAGGCTCACACCGGTCTGCGCAAAGAAGGACAAACAAAATTTAAGCAATGGATTAAAACAGAAGCTGACACAAAGTGAACTATAAGAGCTTGTTTAGCATCACACCATACCCCAAAGCAGAAATGCATACCTCCCAAGACTTCCCAAAGCTTAACCCTCCGGTCCATGCCTCCTGTTGCAAGTAACCGGGAGCCAGGGCTGAACTGCACTGCATTCACCTCCCCATCATGTGCATCCTGAGGAGTGGGAGGAAGAAATCAGCAACCCAAAATGCAATTTGTGTACACCCCAAAACCCCCACAGATTAGAAAGCTACAGAATTTAAACTTATATAGAACCACAGCTATAGATCTTTCATCAGTACATAGGAAACAAAGGCACAGACTAAAACTCTACTATAGCTGGTGGTGAACAGAGAAAACCCCTGATCCTTATCTAAATAAAAAAATACCAAAAGCACATAAAGAAAAACACTAGCAAGGACTCAACAGTGATAATAAACTGCCAGAAGCCCTACAACACTTTCTAAGCTTAGGCTTTATAGGGTAAGGCTTTTAAGTTACACCAGAAGAAAACTAAGAAAAGGACAGGACAGAAACCAGCAGCAGGTGATGTGCTGTAGAAGGAAACTTTTCCTTTCTCCATGTAGAGCCAGCCATGGAACATGATTCAACCAGTTCATGCAACACAGAACACAAGCCAGGCTTGAGTTAGGAAAGCCTGCTAGAAAACAGCACAACAGATCAACTGCATTCATTCAGTGTACTGGTCCTAATACTATTTCATATTGGTGATTGAGCAGTGCCAGCACAGCTGTGACTCGGAACAGCATTTCCTTACAGAGAATTTGGGTTTATGCTGTGGCTCCCATCTGCAGGTGCAGTGACACCCCTGCCTTCTCACAGCTTTATGCTTTGAAGCTTGAGTTTGCCACTTAAAACCTATGACAGTTTCAGGATTACTTTCTTTCTTCCTCCTGCATTCACAGCATTATTACTACTTACCCACACAGTATTAGTACCACATTCTTAATTCATTTGCTGCATTCCTTTTAAGTATTTTCAGTAATTGCTCTTTCAAAATCAGTTTTACTGGAAACTTGTGTTTCTCAGGAACTTGTTGCTTGAACTTGGTCTGCCAGCTCATATGTAGGGGTCATCACACTTCAAATCTCATCTTTCTACAGGCACAGAAGAGCCGTTCAGAACCAATTAGGTCAAAGGTCTGGCCCAGAAACTTATGCCAGACGATGATGGCTGAAGTGACTCTTCTGCCCTCCCAAGCCTGTTCTACTCATCTCTCCAGAAGTGAGCCTGGTCTGCTCCCTGTACCTGTCAAACCTCTGGCACAGGGTCCTTGCATTCATTCCTGGAATGCTCTGCTGGACCTAGACACGTTCTCACACTCCACCTGGGCTCCAAACACGGGAGCTAAACCATGGCATGGACCATCTCCAGAAGGAATACATGTATTCTCATTACATGAGTAGAGACTTTTTCCTTCAAATATTGTAGCGCTAACCACACATCACCTCCATGTTGCCATGTCCTGACAAGCTGACTACTGTTCCTACTCCTGTTGCCAGGTGGGGAACTGGAAAGGGGCAGCATTCTCCACATTGCCATGACTAGGGGTGGCAACAGCCTACTGTGATTTGCCCCCTGTCTGGGGAAGACAGGCTGCACTGCTCTTTAAAGTTCAGATAATGCTACAGATCAGGAGAAAAGTGAAAGCAACATAATCTTCACGTGGTTCTTCAAAACTCACATATACCTGTTATCATGAAATTCCTCGGGATTTACATCTGTTGATCAACTGTGCTAGCTGTACCTAATCAGAGGAGAGGTTGCAACACATACTGCAGCCATGAATACCTCCTCCGACGCTCTCTTTTCCAGCCAGCACCAGGTTGCCACTTAAGTGATGAGCCTTTTCTCACCAAAGGTAACATTGCTACTCCCTCCACCCCATGACCACCACTAGAGAAGATGGTAACAGGGCAGGCTAGGAATACATAAGCCTTCAAGCTGCAATGAGCCACTCTGCTACTCTGGATGAAACGTGTAAGTCATTACATCTCTATGCAATATCCATATCCAGAACTGGAGGGCCTGAGAAAGCTCAAGAGGAATGTTACAACAAGTAGTTGTGTTACAAGGCAATGTACCACAATGTCTTTCATTCAGAAGGCAATGTCCTTCATAGAAAATAAAGTTTGGCCTTGTGAAGCCAAAACAACACATAAAGGAGGTCTCAGCTTGAAAACTTTACATCACGCAAAACTAATTAAGACACTCCATACCATGAGCTCCTCTTAATCAGTTCTGTTGGACAATATTCAGTGCCACAACTCCCTTCACTGTGGAGAACTGGAACTGAATGAATCCCAAACTGTCAGCAATCCCGTCCTCAATCACAACTCTACTATGGCATGACAGAAGAGGGACTGCTGGGAGCCAAGATGGTAGCAGAGTGTCATTCCCCTGTGCCCTCAGATCTTGCACTACTCATCATCGACCTCAGTGAGACAGAAATCAAGCACATTGTCTCTGAGAAGCATTTGGGCTAAGAACTAAATGAGATGAACTATGCTACCAAATCAAGAATCCCTTCTTGTTTGGCAGTGTCAATGTCAATAGAAAGAGGTCAGTTCCCACACAGCCAGGACTCACTTCCTCCAAAGACAGAAAAAGGAACGGTAAAGCCGAAACTTCCTTCTGTACTTACAAAGACACATATGGCAGTAGTGGGCACTCTCACTTCTTTACTGGCACCTGGATGTGGCTCTACATTATCCTGGGGAGCAGGGAACAAGGACAAAGAACGCCTCCTGAGATGAAATAAAGTAGAAATGTTTTAAAGCAAGAAGTGAATGCTGTTTCTCTTGAGTTCATCCAGATCTGTACTTGTCACTTAACTACACTGTACAGCAATTAAACATCGGGGAAGTGGTCTTTAACTTGTTTTTATCCCATATTTAAAAAATTACATTTGCTATATACCACTACATCACTTGTGGCTTTAGGTATTTTGCAGCGCACCAGAGAAGTTACCAGAACTGATTACTGACCTCATTTCACAGCAGTCATTTTTTAATTTTCAATGGGAAAGAGAAACATAAGTGCAGCTTAGTTCAGGTGGAGAGACTGCCACTCCACCATTATCACCAGGGAGACTCAAGACCATCTCAGGCAACAAAACACTCTATTCAAAAGCTCAGGCTGCACCACTTAAGCAAAGACCGTCCGCCTAATGCAGAGCTTAACTTAGAAGGACTGGCTCCAGTGTGGATACTAAGCACAGAACCCAACGCCTTATTTTAAATAACCCTAGTAAAGGAGCAAAGTGCAGTGGAAAGTAAGAGCAAGCCCCATGTATTCCTCCACAAAGAGGAGCTCATTGCCTCTCTAACTGTAGATAGTTTCTAGCCAGTGCTATCAACATTTGCAGCCTAATCAGGATAATGCAGCTGGGTTCTGTGTTACTTCAATGGAATACATTCACATGCTGGACTAAGAGCGGATAATGTTTTCACCTGGCAGCATCAGAAGATTGATGTCCCAAAAGGGGAGACTCAGACAGACTGGAGGGAAAGGTCAGAGGTCAGCATACGGCAAGATGGAAGAAACAGGAAGTTGAGGAGAACAAAAAAGAAAAAAAAAAGAAAGGCAGAAGCTAGAAGAAAGGCTAAAATTGTTTGTTTGTATTCCCTGCATCACCAAGGCTTTGGTGTACATTGAAACCAATATACAAAACAAAGAGGTGAAAGTGTTCTAACCTACCCAAAGATATTAGTGATAGAGTCCAGAAGGCCTCCAGCTGGCTGGGAGAGTCGCTTACTGAAGGATGGGAGGACAGGTTTAAACCTCGTGAATAGCTTCTCCACATAAAGATCAACACAAACACAATTCATAGCAACAAGTCTCTGGAAAGACTCCCTCCCCTCAGACTCAGTCCAAAGATGGAACACCAAAGGCAGGCACCAGTTCAAATGTCACCAGTAACTACAACTCAGAACACAAATTCATCAGTGAAGTCACTTCAATTTCCCTCAGCGTCCACCCTGTGAATTACTGGGCTTAGGTACAACAATCTGCCCAGTCAGAAGTTCCAATCAAATTAATCCAAGCTCACACGTAATTACCTCTTACTTTCCACTCACTGCTGCTTTAGAGGAAGGACAATGCATTTACTCTGGGTGAAGGCACTCAGCATTTCAGCTAAATCCAAAACCCCAGCTATTTGCAAAGTCATACTAATATCCTGTATAGTAACAATACAACAAGCAATGCAATACCCATTTTATTGTCTATTCTGCTTTTAAGCCTTTGGTTTTAAGATTGGACAGAGATTTTTCAGACAGTAGTTTGATTTATTTAAAAGAACAAAGGAAAACCAGAGCATTTCTAGAGCACTGAAACAGGACACAGCACATGAGTTTCATGCTGCTCTGGTGGAAGTACTAAACTGTCCTCCAGCTAAAGGCAAGTAAAAAACCATAAGTAACATTCCCAACGTTCTTCCAACTCTTACACCCCTTCTGCCTCAATGATATGGTACAAAAATCTCTCAGTCTACAAACCTGGATGTCCGGCTGACAGCTCGTACTGGAGATGTCTCCTCAGCTGTGTCAGAGGTTTCATCTGCAAGCACTTCAATATCATCATCCCTGCTGAAATGAGAAAAACCACTTCATTTTCCACCAGCCAGAGCTTCCTGTGGTAACTACCCACTGGCGTATATGAATGGAGGATGCTATTTCATTGTCTGTGTCTGTGCTCAACCCTCGCCTCAGCCAGCTTGGCTGCAGTAACAGGTAGGCAGGTCCAGACAACACCAACACTGATCTACCTGTCACTGCCAGAGGTACCACACTCATCAGACAATGCCCGAAAACAAGTACATGCAGCACCTAAACTTCAGGGTTTTTTTCCAGCAGCAAATTACAATCTTTACTGTCAATAGGGCTGTATTTCCCCTCCACATGTATGTCAACAAGGCATCCTTTCCAGATTCTCTTCACCACAAGCAGCTCGCAGCACTACCTACAGCTTTATAAGGACCCACCACATCTGAGCAAGACTTTGCTGTTCTGTAACTTTTCCAGCAAATGTAGTTCACTCTTTAGCAAAAAACTGAGTTATTACAACCCCAAAGACAGGCAAGATCCTATTCTCACAGCACTTTTTTTTTCTGTTCCAAAACAAGGAAGTATTGAATAGAAAAAGGACAAGAGTTTGTATTTTCCTTCTTCACCCACACCAAAGACATCCCGATACTTTCTATACTGCTGTACTTCAGGTGCTGCTCTGCTCAGTGCGGGGGATGTTTTGGTTCACTTCACTAAAGTGTTGGTGTACGACTGAATAGAGTGTGAGGTTCCAATACACACACCATAAATTCACCCAGCTAAACTACTCACCTAGCACAAAAAGGTTTTTCCCCATTAGTCATCATGAGCTCTGACAGCCTTGTATTTTTTCCTTCAAAGATGATTTTTTCCTCTACTGCTGATATTGCAGGATATTTTTAAACGCACTGTATCAACCTGATATTGTTTGACTGAACAGGAAGTTTAAACTCAGCACTGAAGTAGCAATAAACCAATTCCAGCTATCAGATAACACTCAGTTGCAAAAGAATTGAAGACCATGAAACCATTTTTAATCTCTTGTTGCAGAATACAGCTGCACTTCAAGGTCCATGATTTCGGAGGATGGTGTATATACGAAAAGGCTATGGAAAACATATACTCTGATTGAAAGTATCAGGCTGATATGCCAATAAACACTATCAAAATCTACTGATACTTCGTTTTTAAAATCTAAAGCTTGAGCTATTAAAGCAGGATGCAGCAAGAGAACTTTCCACTTTAACGTATTTTTGAAGTGAATACAAACACCAGGGTGCACTCCTTGAAATGCTGCAGTTTTCCCCTTCAGTAAGCAGCACGTTTGTACAACACAAACACTCTAAAATTACAAAATCAAAAAGAAGGAATCAAAAACATCTGTGTATTAATTTCAGTCATTTGTAGAAACAATTATTTTCTAGGTTTCTTTTAAACATGCTTCTTTTTAACTTCTCAGTGTCTCATATCATATTATTTATGAAACACTGAGACCATAATCCCCATCACAAGAAGTCATCAAATATCCAAGCTATTGTGCTCCAGCTACCTCTGAGCTCAGCTCTAATACAGCAAGGTCTTGCTTTGAGTAACAGAGGGGAACAAGACTAAAAGGGAAAGTGGCCACAAACATTGCATGTGTGTTTCCCATCTCAGTGCAACATTATTTATTGAAGAGGTTAACATTTTAAAATACTTTGTTTGTGTTTACATCAAATAATATGGACAGAAGGGCTATCACTGTTCTTATGAGCTGGGAAGGCTGTCCTCTGGCTTGAGACTGCCCACTGGCCCGTGACACAGAGGTCAGCAGTAATCTTGTCATGGGGAGTGACACCTCAATAAGCTAAGGGAATGGAAGCATGCAAACATCTCAAAAACAAGGCAAAGTGAAGTGTGCTAACTACTTGCACTGTTAATAGCAGCTTCAGTTTTCCTTTCCCATGCTACAAGCTCTCCCACACTTCCCTTACCAGTGCCCTTCCTACCCACTCAGACTTTTGCGTGGTTCCTTTTCCAGAGTGGATAAAGGAGGCTATAAATCAAGACTGCTTACGGTTCAACAGGCAGGGGTTCTTTGGCAGCTTCTGCTAACTCCTTCTGCAGCCTGGCTTGTCGTCTCCTAAGAAAAAGCAAGCAAAGTTATTTGAAAACCAAAGCAAAACAAAACTTCCTTAATCCTATTCCAAAGGCTACCCTGCATAGTTTTGGTGGGCTTCATAAGATTTCAAAAACATCAGAGCAGTGCCCTAATTTTACCCTGCTTTTTAAGATACTCAGTGCAGAAGAGGCAGTTTTCTCACTGTGAGTAGTGAAGGACAAGATCAATCAAGAAAGGCAATAATGCAAATTGAACCTACGGCCCTTTATGACCCATGTGAACATGGATTTGCTTGGAGTGCAAGAACTTGCAAAAATAATGGTTATTTTATTAAGGACAACACAAAACTGCCAAGTACTATGAGACCTGTGTTATAGCTCTTAGTTTCCAAGTATTCTTAGCTGGCAAGTATGCTGAAGCAATTCAGAAGAGTAAGAAACGTTACTATTTTGCAATGGAAAAAAACCCATACAAACTTATTTTTGCAAGTTATATGTAGCTCTCTCATGGCAGTCACTCCGTTTAGCAGAATGCAAGAACCACCAGTTGATGAAGTCAAAAAAGAATAACACTAGCAGTAGTATCAAGATTCAAAAGTCCAAATCTGTTATCAGCAAATCCCCTAGTTTCTATCTCTTTTATGATCTTCAGGCTCTAGTTAAATGTTGCTCAACAAACATACAAACATGTTTTATTCATTTAAAAGACAGGAACATTTTCACAAAGCCAGAAGAAGGAACACAAAGGTCTGGACTCTCATTGTCTTGTGCAAGAATACAGAGATCAAAACTAACCCTTGTTTCATCCCATGCACTCGTAAGTATTCAAAAACATATTGGGAAGAAGTAGTTTATCAAATAGAGGTCATCAGCTTCACCTTGAATCCTTTTCATTTTCTGCATTCAAACGATTGGCCTCTTGTGCTTTCTCTGCCATCCAGCGCGAGACTAGCTCTTGGTTGTCTTCAGTAGTTTTCCTTAGTTTCTCCTCCAAGGCATTGAAAGTGATCTGGAGAGCATCATATTCATCTTTCAGTGTCTGATTAGCTCGCTCAAGATCTTGCAGTTTGCTACGCAGTTCCTGGCACTCTGTTTCCAGTTCAGAGATCTTTTGCAAATACTCTGCAATCCTGGAATGGCAACAAAAGATACAAAACAATGAGGCTCTCCTTTGGGACCTGAACCATCTCCTTTGTGCTATTTGTACAATGCCCAATAAAGGAGTTTTCAGCCCATGGTCAGGACTCCTAGAGGATATTACAATACTAATAACTCAAACAGAAGTCTGGGTCAAATAACTCAACCACACAGACTTAAGTTCCTACTCACTTTGCTTCATTCATCTGCATCTCTTTGTCCTTCTGCTGCATTTGGTTATTCAGATCAATTACAGACTGGGCCAACTAAGGAGAGGAGAAAATCACATTACAAAATGCAGAGATGCCAGCTGGGTAACACACACTGAGCAGCAGCCAGTGAGAGTACAGACCAATTTAACATTATAAGCATGAAGCACACCTTTCAAATCATCTTTCACAGCTTTCTGTACAGATCTGTTCACTACTCGTCAGACAGCTCGTTAAATCAGGGAATCCACTTTCAAAAATAAGTTATCAAAATGTCATTGTCCTTTGATACCTCACTTCCTACCTTCAAATATTTTCTTACTAAAGTCACATCAACCAGAATACATATTAGGATGAAATTTTGTTTTCTAAAGTAGTGGGGGAAAAAAAAAAATCAATACAGAAAATAAAAATTGCCACGTAAGAAAACCAATAAATGAGTACCAACACCCAAGCAACAAATCTTCCTGCTACAGCCGGGGCAGCCATTACAGGAGGCACGTAGCTTACATACTGTAAACATTGGTTTCATGAAGAGTACTCCCACAAAGAAAGTTACTGGAGGAGTATCTGCAGTGCTCAGGGAAAAGGGAGGCACAGGCAAACACTGGCAAAGAAGGAATTTTCAGTCGGTGCACACCTCCTGCAGAGAGCTGTCTCCTCTTTCAAAAGCTCAGAATTACTGAAACTGGAGCTTCTCCACAACTCCAGTGAGGTGCAATCAGAGGAGAATGGTAACTTTTTCTAGGTCATTTGCACATTCTCCCTATAAAAGTCTGCAGTACCAGGCTGGTACCACCTCCTGGACTCATTCAATCCCCTCCTGTGGTTTCCAAAAACCCAATTCTGCTAATCAAGCACCCACATCTTCCCATCAAAAAACAACCCCAAAAATGACAATGGATTTTCCTCTCTTCCAGGCTCAACTCTCAGAGCTAACGGGACTTCCGGCCTCCCTACTGCATCAACATGGTGGAATCAGTACTCCCTTTTCAGCCTAACAACATGGCACTTGCAGTCTTTGCTTGTGCTTGATTATTTTCATCCACTTTTAACTAGCAGCAGGCCTGCAAAGTGAGAGAGACAAGTGAAATCACACACAACCATCTAATCTCTTGCTTTGCTCATTCAGAATTTTTCCAGTGTATAACTAGTGGACAAATGCAGCTCTGTAAACTGGATCAGTTCCTTCCTCCTCTAATAAATGCAATTAAAAATCTAATTGTGAAACAAAATTAAGCACTTCTTAAATGCTGATAATGTAAACTCTTATTTCCTGGCTGTCAGTTTGAAGGTCAACAAACTCTGGTTTATTTTAATCATCAACATGTGTTCCTTAAAAAGGTTGTACATGAAATGAGTAAAAAATGATGACGAATAAGCTTGTGAACATGACCTTAGTTTTACCAAAGAACCACGTATGAGCCATACAGAATACAAAGGGACTTCCTAACCTCGCCACGTTTCTTATGCAGCTCTGTCAGCTCCTCTTGATGCTTTATCTTCAGCTGTGCCAGTTCCTGCAACTGAGCATCATTCCATGTGCCATCGTGTCCTGGACTGGAAGTGGAGAGGGAGGAAAAAGAGATGTCACAAACTAGAACCCAATGGCTCCTTTCCCTTTAACCAGTTAGTCTCAAGACAAACTCCTTTGGATTTTCTGTTCTACATCAGAGATACAGGTCATCCATAACAAACTAAACCACAGTCAGCTCCCCCACAACGCGATCCTCACCAACCAAAATGCCTTTATATAGTGCTGGAACATTAAATATACTAAGGACTTGATTCACTCTTTTGTACATTTCTAAACCAGAATTCAAATGAAGGATAACTAGCCCTTGCTTAAATTCTCATGAAGAGAACTGAACCTTTAAAGTACACCCTCCAAATTCTTGAAGAATTACAAATATTTCACCACCAGAAACTTGTTTGAGAGGGAGCTGGTAAACCTTGAAGATACTGATATTTGGAGAGAGCAGAACACAGGGCACAGAACCACAATCCAGGGAAACAAGAGTCTATTCCAAGGCCCTTGGGTTTATAGTCCCAAGTGTTACAAGTTGCTTCTCCACTGCCCTAACTATGTTCTAGCCTCTTATTGTGTAAAGGTCTTGGGGTGTTTTTTAATTATGTTTTACAACATAGCTGTACTGTGACACAATCTGGAATCTCCACGCACCAGAACACCACACATATCACTCCCAAACAACTGTGAATGTAACATTTATCACTCACTTCTTTGAAAGCACAGAGACAGGATCAGAAAATCAGCTTTTTAAAAGCATATATACACACAAACACATCACACACGACCACTGAGCAAGTCAGCAGCAGTACTATAAACTATTGTTTTAAAAAGCTGTAAGTTTGGTATTATACCAGACACACAGAACAAGGTAATTGTAAGCAGTTTCTGCAGTCCTTCAGCTAGAACAGTCCAGTGGGAAACAGACAATCCCTTCAGAAGCTTGAAGGTCTCACAGTGATACAAGTCACTTAATGTTCTTCTCAAAAAACCAAAACCATCTCACTGAACTAACACTGTAGTAGAAAACACTGCATTTCCAAAAAAAAATGTGTCCAAATAGATAGGAAGCCAAGTCCTGTGGTAATGTCCAACATGTCCTGTAATTTGGGCCATGCGTACCTCTATAGCCAGAATGAGCTACTCCTCAGCTTTAAGGTAAGTACAACCTCCTTCCCTTAGCTATCTAGGATTAGGAAACTCATTCTGCTTCAAAAAACTGCCACACACCAAGGGCGATATCAGAGTTCAGCTCTTTGAAGATGCCATTTCTGTGCATTTCTTCTCACCCCCATCTACTCCAGCCTCATCTCTCAGAATAAGTCTTCAACTAGAACCCAGTTCCCATAAACTAAAGATGGTTCAAGGCAACTGCAGTCATCAGAAAGCTTTGGAGAGCTTACACGGGGGTTTTAACTCCAGCCTGCTGGCCAAACGCTGAAGTTTTGCCTGCAGTTCCTATACAATCTGTTCTTTCCTCACTATCAATAGCACACAATATTGTATTTGTTTTGTAGCCCAATGAGACACACGCATGCTGTTTTGCATTATACAGCAAAGAGAGCTTCAATAGAGGAAGCAATTCCTACAGAATTTCCTACTTAGCTCTGCCTTTTCTTCAGTTACACCAACAGCAGAATCCAACAGCCTGTACCTGTACAGTGATTTACACGCTGTCCAGACAAAAGGACACGCTACTGGCATATTGGTTTGCTGAGGATTCCCATGCCAACAGAATAAGCAGCATGACCCTTGCCTGCAGCTCTATAGAGCTATTCCCAGGTTAGAGAGAAAGCTTCCTGAAAAAACTCTGCTAAAAGCAGGCAGAAAACACATTATTTTTAGCATACTGTATTTATTTAGGACTGACACTCCACAATCATGGGTTTTTCCACTCTTCCCATTCTATGTGATAACAGATTGAATGAAACCAAGACATCTCTCCCTGCGCTGCAATGCTTCTAAGATTGGACAATTTCAAGAGTCAGGTCATAATCACAGAATGGTTTGGGTTGGAAGGGACCTCAGGGCCCATCCAGTTCCAAACCCTCTGCCATGGGCAGGGACACCTTCCACTGGGTCAAGATGGTCACAGCCCCATCCAACCTGGCCTTGAACACCTCCAGGGACAGGGCAGCCATGACTTCTCTGGGCAATCACTAGGAATCAACATAAGGCAAACATTACAAGCACTACAAGGCAAACAGATCCAAAGCAGAGGTTTATTCTTGTCCACCTCCCTATCTTGCATTTCTGTCCAAAATTTGCTAAAATCTTTCTGCACTGTATATTGTAAATGTATTGCAACTTTATCAATGTTTGGAGCTGGTTATAATTTATTTTTAATTCAACGGAATTCCCAGGTTTTTTTATTCCATGCTACTGCAGTACTCTGCAAATTGTTTGTATAATGCATCAAACAATGTTTTATGTTACAGTTTGCATAACAGAGAGCTGACTGGCAGAAAAGGAATTTTAAATACCTGATCTCATGTCTGCTCTGGAGCTCATACTTTTCTGCTTGAAGCTTATCAGCCAGCACCGCATGGAGGTCCGACTTCTCTAGTAGCTTGTTATCTGAAAGGGCAAAAAATACAATTAAGATAATAAAAGCAAAACCAAATCTCCACCCTCTTTGACCAGCTAAGATCCAGTATCTTTAATTATTCTGATGCAAACGGACATGATGCAAGCCTACACCACACTAGTGTGTGTTCCTCTTTGATGTCAGCAGGCTAAGGCAGTGTTCAGCTACAGCTCCAAGAATTCCTTATTAACCCAAACACTGTGTGGGACCAGTCTTGGGAAAGTTTAATAGACAGGCTGCTCAAATGTAATAATATCTGTTAAAACAGGAGTTCAAAGTTCAATTCCTTTATAGCCCCTCAACTGATAGCAACAAGGAAAGCAGACCCGCCAGGACCCACATCCTTGCCAACGCTGGTTCGACTGCCCCTCTGGAACATGCAGCACCTCAGTGCGAACCAGCACTGTTAGTTGACTCTGCTCCCACTCACTCTGCTCGCAGCTCAGGCAGGATAAAGAGGGATGGGCAAGCAAGCTCTGGACAGAAAGTTCTGCCCCCAAAATAGCTCCAGATTTTTTTTTATTCTATGAAACTATTGCTCTGGTGAGACCAGATCTGGTCAACTGTGTCCAGCTCTGAAGCCCTGAGCAATGGAAGGTCATGGACCTGTTGAAGTGGGACCAAAGACCTCAGAAATGACCAAAGGCCTGGAACACCTGTCCTATGAAGAGGAGCTGAGAGAGCTGGGGCTGTTCAGCTTGTTGAAGAGAAGACTCCAAGCAGACCTTTTTGCGACCTTTCAATACTTATTTACAATAACTGATAAGAAGGATGGAGAAAAACATTTAGCAGGGCCTGTAGCAAAAGGACAGGGGGTGATGATTTTAAGCTAAAAAGACAGGAGATTGAGATGAGATCTTAGCAAGAATTGTTTTATGTTGAGGGTGGTGAAACATGGGCCATGTTGCCCAGAGAGATGCTGGGTGCCCCATGTTCAAGACCAGGTTGGATAGGGCTCTGCGCAACCCGATTCATAAAATCACAGAATGGTTTGGGTTGGAAGGGAACCCAAAGCCCACCCAGTTCCAACCCCTTGCCATGGGCAGGGACACCTCCCGCTGGATCAGGGGGCTCAAAGCCCCATCCAGCCTGGCCTGGAACACTTCCAGGAATGGGGGTAACCACAGCTTTCCTGGACAACCTGTGCCACGGCCTCCCCACCTTCATCGTGAAGAATTTCTTTCTAATGTCTAAACTAAATCTTCCCCCCTCCAATTTAAAGCCGTTCTCCCTCATCCTATCAGTACAAGCCCTTGTAAAAAATCCCTCCCCAGCTTTCCTGGAGCCCCTTTCAGTACTGGGAGGCTGCCCTAAGGTCTCCCCACAGCCTTCTCTTCCCCAGCTGAACAACCCCAACTCTCTCAGCCTGTGCTCATAGCAGAGGTGCTCCAGACCTCTGACCATCTTTGTGGTCTCCTTTGGGCCTGCTCCAACAGTTCCATGTCCTCCTTGTGTTGGGGATTCCAGAGCTGAGCACAGGGTTCTAGGCAAGCTCTCACGAGAGCGGAGGGGCAGAATCCCCCCCGGCCCACGCTGCTTTGGGTGCAGCCCAGGACAGGGTGGCCTTTTTTTCCACGCAGCAATAGGTGTCGGTGCCCATGGCAGGGGTTGGAACTGGATGGGCTCTGGGGTCCATTCCAGCACTCTCATCCCGCCCCCGCCCCGCCATTCCCTGCCGCAGCCCCGGGCCAAGGCGGGAGCGGAGGAGCCCGCGCTCCCCGTGCAGCCTCGGCCGGGCCGCCGCCGCCGCGCTCACACTGCCCGATGATCTCCTCGAAGCCGTGCCGCTGCAGCCGGTCGCGTCGCCGCAGCTCCGTCGCGATGTGGCGCTTCCAGGGCGGGAATCCCCCGGCGCGCAGCCCCGACGCCATCGCCGCGGCGGGAGCGGCGAGAGGCGCCCCCTCAGAGCCGCCGCCCCACACCCGCCATGGCACCGCCGCCGCGCTCCGTCACGGGCCCTCGTCCCACCGCGGCGCGCGGCCACGCCACGGCGCCTGCCCCGCCGCTGCCTGACGCCTCCCGCCACCACCCGGCACCGCCCGCCTCCGCCAGACCCGCTGCCCTCCTCCCCGCGCCCCGCTGGGGCTGCGAGCGCGGCGACGGCGCCTCTGCCGAGGGGGCGGGCAGGCGCGCGGGCAGCTGCCTAAGGAGAGGGGCCCTCGCGCCCCGCCATCTTGTGCCCGCCCCTCCGCGCTCCCAGGCCGCCGCCATGTTGAGAGCGGCGAGTCTCGACACCCGGCCCGGGTCGCCATCTTGATAGGGCTCTCCCAACCCCTTAGAGGTGTAGGGGTCCAGGCCACCATCTTGAGAGTGGCGAGCCGCCCCATTCAGCCGAGGCTGCCATCTTGAGAGGGCATGCCCTACAGCTCTATTGTCTCAATCACCCTCAGACTTTTGGATTATTTGGAATAAAAGTGAGACTTCATAGAATCATGGAATGGTTTGGGTTGGAAGGGACCTCAAAGCCAGTTCCAACCTCCTGCCATGGGCAAGGACACCTCCCACTGCATCAGGGGGCTCAGAGCCCCATCCAACCTGGCCTTGAACACCTCCAGGGATGGGGCAGCCACCACTTCTCTGGGCAGCCTGTGCCAGGGCCTCACCACCCTCACAGGGAAACATTTCCCCCTAAGATCTCAGCTCAGTCTCCCCTCTTCCAGCTTAAAACTGCTCTCCTCATCCTATCCCTGCACTCCCTGACCAAGAGCCCCTCCCCAGCTTTCCTGGAACCCCTTTCAGTAGGGGAAGGCTGTTCTGACACCCCCCTGGAAGCCTTCTCCTCCAGGCTGAACGATCCCAACTCTCTCAGCCTGCTCATAGCAGAGGTGCTCCAGCTCCCTGGGGAACTGTTACAGTGCTCCACCACCCTCTGGGTGAAGAACCTACTCCTAATGTCCAGCCTAACCCTCCCCTGGCACATCTTCATTCTATTCCCTCAAGTTCTGTCATTGGTCACCAGAAAGAACTCCGCACCTGCTCCTCCTCCTCCCCTTGTGAGGAAGCTGTAGACCATGATGAGGTCTCTCCTCAGTCTCCTCCAGGCTGAACAGACCAAGTGACTTCGGCCTCTCCTCATACGGCTTCACCTCTAAACCCTTCATCAGCTTTGTGGCCCCCTCTGGACGCTCTCCAGTGGCTTGATGTCCTTTTTATACTGCGTTGCCCAAAACCGCACGCAGTACTCGAGGTGTGACCGCACCAGTGCAGAGCCAAGTGGGACAATCCCTTCCCTCGCCCGGCTGGCGATGCTGTGCTTGATGCACCCCAGGACACAGTTGGCCCTCTTGCCTGCCAGGGCTCACTGTTGGCTCATGTTCAACCTGCAGTTGACCAGAAGGTTCAGGTCCCTTTCCGCAGGGCTGCTCTCCAGCCTCTCACTCCCCAGTCTGTTGCTGTGTCCCAGGTTGTTTTTCCCAGATCTCCACTACTAGACATCCTCTGGTTCCAGTGGGGCACACTGAGCATCATTTACGAAGCTTTACTGAGTAACATGGCTGCTTGAGGAGGGTGGTGGTGAAATGAAGAGTGATTTGTGTTTTTTAGATAGGATTACTTTGGAAAATTATTTGAAACACAGCGTAAGCTACGAGGGTAGCCTTCACTGCGCTGGTACGTCCTGTCCAGCATCATGAAGAAACCATGTGTTCTCTGGTGTATGTAAAAATCCATAACAGCTTGCTTCATTACCTTACTTTTAACTGCTGGACTTCTCAAGTAATGTGTTAGGCAACCATATTATTGTAATTTAATTTGAAACTGGGCAGGACTCATAAAGCTTTTTTTGTCTAGGACTACATAAATTGTTTTGTTTTTCTTTTGAGCAAATGAATGAAGATGCAATTATTAAATTCTAAGAGAATAAAATAAATGATTCGCTATAGTATTACACTGGAGGAGAGTGTGCTGGCTGAGATATGGCTCATGCATATCTCTGACTTACCAAGTACACAATGCACAAGGTTGTGCACATTCTCTACAAAACCAATTTGGCCAAGAGTAAGCACGCAGCCTACTTTTTTTCTGCTTATACATCATCAAATCAAATCAGATGTTTAAAAATGTAAAATTACTTGTAACTGTAAGCTTAAGTCCTAATTCTACAGATATATTTACTAAACTCCTGAAAGCAGGGCTGAGAGAAATTCATCCTTTTAAATCTTCTCTACATCTTAATCCTCTGCAGAGAAAGAAGAACCCAAACATGAAGCATGAGAAAAGGGAGAAGACAAAAATGCAGAAGAGGAGTAACTGATCCTTGAACCTTTTATCTTGGCCTTGATATAGAAGGGGCCCCAAAGTCTCTTACTTTTTTGAATTGTTAACCACCTGCTTTCCTTCAGCCTCTCCTGCAAAATCCTTCAGCTCCTTGTTGAGAGTAGGCTCTTCTCACTAAAACTGGGAAAGAAAATAATTGCCCACTATTTCTTTCAGCGCAATGGGGGAGAGAATCAGTGTGAGCAGAAATGGCATGAAAGGAAAAAAGGGAAAATGTGTCCTCAAGCATTAGATGAATTACTGGAAACACTGTGTAAGCTTTACTGTTTACAATAACTGTTGGACTGACTTTTCCAGGGGAAGGATTTAAATTAATTATCATCTGTGTTTGTTTGAATCTTAGACAAATTATGCTATGTTAAAGAGGTCCACCTTTCTGTGATCTATGGTTTCCAGAGTGGGAATGACATTCTGATTTATTTATTTTTTTAACAATATCTCTGAATGATGCTTTTCCCCACTGCAGTACAAAGTTCTTCTTTCTTCTTAAATTCGGCTGAAGCTTCTGGCAGTCTTTCCAATAACACATGCCTGCTCCAGTGCTCCACCACTGTCATTTGTCATCTTGCCCTCCTTTTATATCACAAATATCACAAGAACACGTGATAGAATAGCCCATTCAGGCTGAAAGTGGCTTCTTTCTCCATCTGAAGAGCCTTTCTGTTACAACCATCATTAAAATCTGCCAATTTTTCAACAGCTTGATTCAGGAATAAAAATTGAAGACAATTAATAAATTAATGATTTTCAGAAAACTCACACCACAGTGAAAAAGTAAATTCCATACCTCCAATGAGAGCATGTTGTATTCTACATCCATAGAGCCTGAAACGCTGCTTCCCACAGAAAGCTTACTGTGCGTTTGGTAGCTGTTGCATCCACGGGAAAAAAGGCGAAGGAGGAAAGCCCTTTTCAGCAGATAGAGAGAAACACAGGGAGGCTATTTCAGGTGTCAGCTGCTGTGAAGGAAGAGATCCTTGCACCAAGCACGCAGGATTGCATAGAGACACAAAAAATTCTAATATCAAAAGATTTCATTGCTCTACCTGCCATGAGAGCCAGTTCTTTACCAGGTGATGTGTAAAGGGCTCTCCTGTTCATAGCAGAGCCAGGCAGGACTGTCAGACATGCACTGTACTGGCCACAGACTCTTGGATAAAAAGGGAGAAATGCTGGGACAGCTTCTTTCTGCACCCAGGTGTGCCTGAACATGGGGCCATGGCACATCTTCACCACTTCCCTACTATGCAGGCTCGTGCAAGTTGGTGCTTCCTAGCTGAGAAGTTGAACCCTCCACCACTTTGGGCATAGTGTCCTCCTAGAGATACAATCTTAACCCTGGTCACAACAGTTTGTATTTAATTACGTACAAATGAACAGGGAGATGGAGAAGAAGCAATGTCTAAGTGTAGTCCAACAGTGTGTTGTCAGGCAGAAATTGCCACTGAAGGCAAAAGCAGTGTGCTACAGTTTAACAAGGATTTCGCTCGGAGACCTTGTGCCTGCCTTTTAATTAACTTTGGTACTCCTGGAAGGTGCTGTCCCGTCTCTGTCGTGCTTCTGACTCCATTTCTGATGCTGACAGCAAGCTCCACACCAACAGCTGCAGCAGCTGCTGTTTCCTTTGCAGATTCTGCAGGCTGAAGACTGTGGGTATGCCAGAGAGCAAGGTTGCTGTTCAAGATTCTCTGGGTAAACAGGATGCTCTTCAGCAGTGATAAATGCAAGGTGCTACCTCAGGCAGGAGGAACTGAGCACGTGAATGTGGGCAGATCCATGGGAAAGGACCTAGGATTTGTATGGTTTCACCAACTGATCACGAGTCAGCAGCAGCATACCATGGCAAAAAAGGCAAACCTCATCTCAGAGATAAACAGGGCTGCCATCAGCAAGAGGCATGAAATGATCCTTCCTCTTCCTCAGCAAAAGCAAGGCTTCTAGGGGAGACATGTCTGGGTTAGGCAGTGCATTTCCAGATAAATCAAGAGTGTTGAAGGAACCTAGCAGGAACGATCAAAACTTGTAGAAGAATTGACTCAGAGGAACGATTTGGGCAGTCAGGATTGTTTACTCTAAAGAGGAGAAGGCTGATGAGAGCAGTATGCAAACAGAAAGTGAAACCAGTAACCTGCTTGTTCACTGGGTACGGGACTGGACTAAAATGGCTTATATTCCACCAAAAATGGCTGCTAGAGCTGAGCAAGGGCTGGTAAGGCTAGCGAAGCTCTGGAACAGACTGCCTGAGGAAGATAAGAAACTGCCACACAGGAGGCATACAAGACCAGTCAAAAACATAACTCTGTGAAGAATTTTGTAGTTTCCCCTTTGCTGGCAGGATGAATGGATTGTGTGGGTCCCTTTAGGGCCCCTTCCAGCCTAATTCTTTAGAGATTCTGGGCTGAGGTGGATGTGTTGTGATTGATGCTCAAGTGTTGAGATGGATCCTTGCTCAAGGGGAGTGGAACAGCTTCTGATGTTTCCCTTTAGACTTGCCGCGAGGTCAGACTGAAGCTTGGTGCTTGGTTCATTGCTTCCTTCACTGCTTTCTGACTTAGAACCTGAAACATATGTTTTCTGGGAAGATGCTGAACACCAATGTTGTTCCCAAGGGCTATATTAAATTCAAAGCTGCATTTTCAAATTAGGCTTTGTTTTGGGTCTTCAAGTTTACATTTGAAAAGAGGGAACATTTCCCCACATCTGGTCATTTTCTTTGTGCTTACAAGCTATAATTGTGAAATGCAAATTGCTGTAAAGTATGGAGCAGACATAATTTCGTGCTAACTCTTCATCCTTTTATTGCAAAGGTCTGTTTCTTTTCCAGTTTCTTTGCTGTCTTTTCTTCTTCCCTTCTCTGTTTCTGTTGGAGATGGCTTTTACTCTCCTTCTTTCTCCTGGATTCTCTCTCATTCCACAAAGTCTCTGCTTGCTTTTCTGCAGCCTTTCTGCTTGTTTCTGGACCCCATCTCCTTCATCCATTCCCATTCACTCATGCCTTCCTGAGCCCAACATTTACTAGCATGTTATGGGCCATCTTTATCTCTATTAGTTATGATATAATCTAATGCTTTATGATACAAGAGTTTAATTTATTCTGTACGTAATCTAGTCCAGACCTTGGAAAAAAATGCAGTGAGCTGTTAATGCTAACTGTAATGCGCATCAGAGTACCGTTCCTGGCATGGAATGGTTTTATCTAAATATAATCACAAAAGAGTTGAGGCTGGATGGGTTGCTGGAGGTTGTCTGGTCCGATCCCCAAGCCTCAGCAAACACACATGGCTTTGTGATGTCTCCTGCAACAGTGATTTTTGAGAATATGGTTTTTATTGCAGTTCTTTGAACCCAACAGAAGAGCATCAGTTATTTTTGATATGTTGAAGCCCTTCTGTGTGTTTGCAGCAACAGAGTCTTTTTGGGCAGAACTTTTATTCATCTTTAGAAGCTGGAATCAAGAAAGCAGAATTGTGACAAAATGAAACCATGGATTCAGTGAAGACTGGGTTCATCCATATAGTGTTGTGAACCAGGAGATAGTTCTGCACAGCCGAATTAATCTCTGCATGTCTCATGTACCTTTTGTTTAGCTGATGCGGGAGCTAGTACAAAAACGTCCTGTAAATGCAATTAATACAACAGGACAATGGTAATGAAATGAGAGCAGGGGTTCAGGGAAATTTGGCAATGCATAATGAGATAAAGCATTATCCCATAGTGCATCATAAAAACAGATCGCTAATTACAGTAGGTGAAAGTAAATCTCTCCTCTGCCAGCTGGGGATTCAACTGGGAAAGAATTTCTGAGAGACTGCAGAGTTTTAATACAAATGCAATCCTAAAATACTTCTCATCAAGAACCACATTTGAAACATCATGCACACACTGAGGAGTTAGATTCATGTAAATATAAACCTGATGTTTGCTTGTATATGTAGAATGAACATCTTATACCTCTACACCTCACGCCTTTTCTACACGAGGGAAGCCTGGCATGTTGAAATGACCTTGGATTCTGTAGCACTGGCACAGTGGGCCCCCTCCATAGGCATCTGAGGAACGCCTGGTGATTGCAGCCCCTCTTAGATGGCACATGTGAACAGCCATGGGAGAGACAGTTCCAGCTGTGCTCGGCTCTTGCTTCAGCTGTGCACAGAAAAAAGGGAAAGTCAAGGACTCCTTCGGTAAACACCTCAGCCTCAACAAACCCAGCGTCATGGAGATGCAGCTGATACACATTATGGCACCAAACTGTCAACTCTTACTGCAGATCACGAGAAGCCTTCACCATCACCTAAACTTCCCTAATGCACAGGTCAGCTGCTGCATCTCTGACTGGTGTTATCATCAAGGAATACAACAAATTACGGTAGGGATGGAGTCTCTTTAGCAGATGTCCTAGAAGGGAAAGTGTGGATTTCTCTAAAACAGAGATTAGGGAAACAAGAAGATAAGTATTTGGATGTTGTGCATTTCCAACTAGTCTGTTGCCATCAGGGGCCACTGGTTAGGAGACCTCTGGGAACTACCCTGGGTCACTTTGGTCGGTTAGTTAATCCTGACACCCCCAGTTCAATCTCACACAAATATCTGAGCCTTGAAACTGTCATAAAAATTAGCGGCTTTATCGGGGGGGAATCAAGCGATTTTTGGACAACGTATCCCTTCAGTCACAACGTGGACTAATTTAACTGTGCTCTCACCAGGACAACAAGAAAAATGTGGTGAAGATTTCACAAAAACTTTCCTTTTAAAGAAAGATGAGACTAAATGATTAGTTTTAAGCTGTATAGAAAAAGAGTGCTTGGCCCCAGCAGAGGTCTAAGCAACATCAATTCTAACAACATCAAAATTATCCTCTTGCTATTTTGGAGTGACTAACTCATCTTTATTAATTTTTTCCCTTCTATTTTCCCTCCTCCTTGAGCCATTTTCTCTAAGATCCTGCCTTTACCAGGAAGGAAATATATAGCCCACTACAATATTTTACGATGTGGTTGTTTTACAGTTGAGAGGACAAGAAAGCTTATGGTAGATGGATTAGGTGCAGGCAGGAAACAGGCTTTTCCAAAGTTGCTGTGCTCTACAACACCACATCCTGTAACTGAGAACTTACAGCATTTTTGACAGCTGGGTCTCCATGGAAATAAGTACACTGAGACTGCAGCTATTTTAAGAACTTAAAATAAAGGACACCAGAAGGTTGCGGATAGGTACTACATCTGGGGAAAATCAATGAATTTTTGTACAATTCATACCCTTCACCTCATGTCTACTCATACTGCCTCACCAACCTAACTTGACAGTAACAGAGATGGTAGGAAAATGTGCCTGGTTTGGCCAAAGCCATAGGGACGGGGACATCAGACAGCAGCAGCCTGTGTTTGGTCCCAGGTTCATCCGCTTTAGGATACAGGCAGCGAAACCAGTAAATATCATCCTACAGGCTTTATGACAGAAAGTAGAAACAAAACAAAACAAACATAAGCACAAGACTTATTTGTTAAATTCAGATTTCTAATATTCATAGAATCATGGAATCGCCTGGTTGGAAAAGACCTTTGAGATCATTGAGTCCAACCATACTTGTCCACTACTGAACCACATCCCTGAGCACCTCATCTGCCTGTCTTTTAAACACCTCCAGGGATGATGACTCAAACAACTCCCTGGGCAACCTCTGCCAATGCCTGAGAACCCTTCCAGTGAAGAAATTTTTCTTAATGTCTAGTCTGAACCTGCCCTGGCGCAACTTGAGGCCATTTCCTCTCGTCCTGTCCCATCACTAGGGAGAAGAGATCAGTACTCACCTCGATACAACCTCCTTTCAGGCCACTGTAGACAGTGAGGAGGTTCACATCTAGCAAGCTCCCACTGTTGGCATTATCAACTCTACCGCCCCAAGGTGCAATTGATCTTACCTTAAAGGTAAACATCGTGGATTGTCCCACTATTTTTTTTGCACCAGCCCATCTCTCCCACTCTGAGCTGCTCACCTGGAAAATCTCTCTTCTACAGAAGCAGCTCTTTTCAGAGCCTTCCTTTGAGCATTTTCTACTTGCAGGAAATGTGATGGCATTTGCCATCATTTCTGTCACAGAGAATAACTCAGACTCTCTTTGGAGCCACAAGTGATGGTTCTTACCCAGCTCTCAAGCTCTGTAAGTAATGCATTTTTAGCATGGGAAAAGTAATGCGATTTTTTTGGCTGGAAGCTTGACAGAGAGGTTCTTCTCCCCCAGCAATTTGCCTTTCTAAAGGACAGGCCAGATCAAATACCTGGATGTTATATTGTGCCTTACTAAGTCCAGTGTTCTCAAATTCTGCTGATCTGCAAATCTGGGCCAAATTTAAGCAGTATTCCCAATTAGGAGAAATTTTTTTGGAAGAAGCTATCTTTGCTTTATACCAAGCTGTTATTTTGTAAACTTTAGGGAATATCCTTTCTTTTATACAGCTTAGGGGGTCCATGGATAAACACTAGTATCACAGATAATCTGTGCCTGTCTCATTATTGAGGAGCTGAAACTGTAGAAAGTCTGTCACATTTCCACCTCTAAACATACAGGAACACTCCACAGGATCAGAAGAAACTGACCTAACCCTCTGTACTGGACAGAAAGTTCACCTGCTCCATGATGGTTTTATTCTGTGGCCATACGAGGTCTGGAATCTGGAACAGAAAAGTGAAAAGGTCCCCAGGGCCAGGGAAATACCACAGCTTTTGGATTATGGGGATTATGCCGAGAGGATTCTGCTGAATAAAGGAAGAGGAATGTTAGCTCATGACCTGTCTCAGTGATGAGCAGGTTAGAGAGCCAGGTACTTCAGTAACGATGCCTTGAAACTCCTACCTGCATGGCAGAAAAACTTATCTTTTAAAAAAATTTTACCTTACAGGTTGTCCTCTTCCTCCCATTCTCAAAAGTCCGTGCTTGGCCTTTTCTGCTCTGGTGAAAGGACTGTACATTTTCTATACTCATACAATTAGTAACTGTACGTGCTAACAGGGGCTACAACTTTTAAACCCATTTATCCACAGAGGGTCTCCACACAGACAAATGCATCCTCCGTCACAATATCACAGGGGCATTGTCGTATCCTCCCTGCACTCCTTGGTGCCTTCGGTGTTTCTTCTGGGCAGAGACTACAGTCAGTAAGCGAGTTGGTGGAACACCCCACTAAAGCTGAATCACGTAGCAGGCAGCTCTGAGTTTTCAGTAAAGAATGGTCAGAAGGGTGACTATTTTATTATTTTTAAGTAATCAACATGGAAACAATAGCAATGGTTAAGTCACAACCGGACATAGCCTGATTGTAACCACAGCATTAATACTTAACAGGAATATAACAGAAATTACAAGTATGTTAACATTATTCATTCTCAGTCAATGAACAGAAGTGTCTGATAAGGTCAGCATTAATCTATTAAGAATGCTACAAAACCAGCTGGCCAGTGTCCTTCAAAAGCAGAGTGCTTGTTGTAAGACAGGCTGGAATGACTGCTGTCCCTTCAGGCAGCTGAACTCCTGGGCTGCCTATGGACCCTGCCTGTTCTCTCCCCTTTCTGCAGGTGGCTCTGGCATTTCCCTTTGTTTGTTAGGAGTACAAAAGCACTACCTGCTAGAAAATAAGAGCTAAAGTGCTGCTGGCCAGCCCTCACACTGCGTGAGTAATGCATGTGTGCAGCCTGGGAGCTCAGCTAGAGGCAAAGCTGGCTCCCTTGACAGTGTGTGACATTCATAACTATCTGCTATTCACACTGTATTCCCACCCTCCCCTATCTCCTTCCTCCATGGATAGGACATGCTTTTGGAGCAGTACCGCTTTCAAAATGCTTTCTTTTACATATCATTCTTTAACAGGAATTCTGTAACACAGAATTAAAATCTTGCTTTTGTAGAAAGGGGGTTCTGTAAATACACACCTTCCCTCTCCTCGGCCTGATAGCGTACCTTCCTCTTCTTCAAAACATTTACTAATGCATGTACTTAACCATCTGCCTCTCAACAGTAAGTACCAAAGTGACATTACAAAAGGCTGACTTGCATTTGTGATTGTGGTCCTGGTGCCTCTTGGTCCGAGCAACATAGGATAAACTCAGCTAGAACATTTCATAATCATAGAGAGGGATACAACCTCAAAAATACCACCCACCCCAGTGTTTTTAGAACCAGACCAGAGGACGTCAGTGCGAACAAAGCAGTAATCTCCGTCCTTCTTCCTTCCCGTCAGGATTCTTCCTAGGGTGTTGTTTTCACTGTAAACACAAGAGAAGACATTGGCTTGTCTATTGTCAATTCTAAAAGTTTTGAGGCAGAAGGGGAAAAAAAACCCTTCTACAGCTTGCTCAAGTGGGCTCTCTTTTTCTCCCAAACCCATTTATTAAGGCCTCTTCTCCTCATCCAGCTCATGATGTTCTAGGGGGAAAAAACCCCCAACTAAACAAACCAAAACCCACCAACAAATACGCCACCAGTCCCGAAATGTAGATGTGTGATTATTTCTGGTAAGGGTTCGGTAATTTTTTGGGACACCACTCTCCTAAGTTGATACATGTTTCTCAGAGATAACTACTTTTAATTATATTTTTATTAATTACGGACAGCAAATCTATTAGCCAGTTCTGTAGAAGTAAAGCTGAAAGAGGGGAGATTTAGATGAGATCTCAGGAAGAAATATTTTCCTGTGAAGTTGGTGAGGCCCTGGCACAGGTTGCCCAGAGAAGTCATGACTGCCCCATCCCTGGAGGTGTTTAAGGCCAGGTTGGATGGGGCTTTGAGCACCCTTATTCAGTGGGAGGTGACCCTGCCCATGGCAGCGGGGTTTAAACTGGATGGGCTTTTAGGTTCCTTGCAACCCAAACGATTCTATGATTCTATGTGTCCTGTCAGGCCAGTTTGGACGTTCTCGGAAACAATGCAGTATGCAGCAAATGAGCAATCATAAAGTGGCTGACTATTTGCATTCCTTTTCTGGCCATCAAGCTGAAACACTCCAGAAGTGAAGAATTCATGCCCAACTAAGGCCATGGTTGCACAAGATATCTTCAGCAGCAATATTGCTGTAAGATACTTCCTTGCATCCCCTTCTCTGCAAAGCCTCTAAGTGTGTGGGTCAGTGCTCTCAGCCTGGTCAGGAAATACGGAGCAAGAGCACAGTGATCAAGCCAGTACTAGTGTAGTATTCTGCTCTGACACCACAGTCTAATACAACTTCCACCCTGCCTTATTCCTACAAGCAACACACCGATGTGGTTGTCCTGCCGACTGGCCCCTCTTCTGTCCGATGCTTCCCAGAGTGCGGCAGCTCTGAACTGTCCCGATAGTCTCGGCCCTTGGAGTTCTGCATGTCCAGCACTGCCCGGCTCTTTGAGGGAAGGGGTGGCTTGTTTTGCTGTCCCTGGATGCTTGGGCTGACTTCAGGCCTCGATGGCTTGACTATTTTTTTGAGTGGTGCTGAGTTTTCTAATGATGTAGTCATCTTTGGTTTGCCTTGAGTCTTTTCACAAATATTCTTTTCTTCCGATTGGCTGGAGCAGGTATAGGACCGGAATCGCGGTGTGGGGACCAGGAAAGGTGGTGATGGTTGTTTGCCAGAGGTCTTGCTGCTCTCAGGCTCCTGTGACTTTGTGAGATGAAAGCTCTGATCGGGCAGTGGTGGCTGCTCTTTTCGCAAGGCCTTGGGGTAGTCCTGCTCCTTCTTTGGTGCCACCTTGCTCTTAGAGCCCATAGAGCCATACAGTGGGTTCTCAAACATCTCTGGCTTTTGCTGGCCCTCTTCCTGAAGCAAAGGCTCTGTTATGATTTTCCCCAGTTCAGCTGGCCTACAGTCATCAAAGCAGTACAAAAAGGGGACTTGTAAAGAGCAGGCAAGAGACAATGACTGATTTAAAGAGAAAATGAATAGGAAATGAGCATGATAAAGTTGGATTGCCTGTGCAAAGGAGTAATGATAGCAAACTCGGGGGAGAGAGCACAACTGCATATTGTTTTGTACTGTATAAACTTCCTGCTGGACTACTACAGTCCTGTCAGAATAGTACTTGTCTTCTCTTTTAACAGAGGTAAGCTACTGGGCCAAACTGGACCAAGTGCTTTGATGGCTCTATCATGTGCACAAATCTGAATTTAAACATTAAGAGTCCTCAGATCTGGAAGAGAGAATTGAAATGGCTGTCTGGACTGTTAACATAAGAGCTCACATCCCGCTGTAGCATTTTACAACTAAGTCAATCTCTTCTTGCTACCAATGCCACACGGTATTCCTAGGGAAGGGATAAAACTCCTTAATGCACCCAAATACACAATATATAAGTAAGAGCTGTGTACTGGATGGTGAGACAATCATTGTGTGTTCACAGCTGAGCCCTTTGAATTGAGGCTCAGACTGTACAATGGGACAAGGGAGGTTTCTTGGGTTTTGTATGACTAGACTTGATCTGGCAAGGCTTTCACCTGGAGAACCACCACGATACCTAGAAGATCAGCTACTATATCACTAAACAGCGTGGAATAGAGGTGAATGGCACACGTTCTTTGGGTGTAATCAAATGAGCTGTGTTCCTTTCTTCAAGTTATTTTCTGGAAGTCAGTACCTGCAGGAGCAAAGAGCTGCGAGCATGAGGAAGCATGGTCAGGTACATAACAGACTGAGGCAGTGCTGGCAGCTTTGACTTCTGCAAGTC
The DNA here is from genome assembly GCA_033558235.1 of Neomorphus geoffroyi. Taxonomy (NCBI): domain Eukaryota; kingdom Metazoa; phylum Chordata; class Aves; order Cuculiformes; family Neomorphidae; genus Neomorphus; species Neomorphus geoffroyi. The sequence goes on along the minus strand of JAUMJM010000012.1, from coordinate 7,161,075 downwards.
CTGGCTTAGAAAGTGCCATGTACATTTACCAATGAACTCTAGCCCAGACTCAGAAAGCAGCTGTCACTATGAGAAAAGTCTGCAATGAGGACACTGATTGCGTAGACCCAGTAGGGTGGAGTGGCCTCATTTCTTTACTAAGTGGGGTAGGGTTGGGATATTTTCCATTGCTAGATGGAAATTCTGCATCAAGACTTGTGATAGTTGCAGCACATAGATTCTAATCTCTATAGCAAGTGGGACATTTGTATAGGTGTGTAAGTAGAAATTCAATTAAAATACTTCACATATGACATGCAATGCAGCTATCCTTCCCATCAGGTGGAAAGGCCTGCACCACACTCTTCCGTTTTCCTCTGTGTTGCTACGGTCAACTCTGTGGTCTTCTCCCTCGCTTCTCCTGGTAGAGAATTAAACTCATATTTTTGGCTTTCCTTTCCCAAAAGTCTAAGGAACCACTACACTAATTTTCTTTGAGTATGTGATATCTGCACTTGTGACCCTCAGTTATCTTTTTCTAATTCTAGAGATAAAAGGCTGAAAGAATATGCTGCACCTTGAACTCCCCTGTGCAGATAATGAAATAGTGACTGTGCAGAGTGACAGCAGGGAGGGGACCAGCCCCAGCATAGAACGCGAAGACTCACAGGTACTCTTGACTCCGACTACAAATGCTTCTGTTTCCTGCAGGCTGGAGGGATGGTTTTGGAGACAGAGGCGACAAAGAGGGTGATGTGGAGGATGACTGACTCTGTCCCATCACGGAGGTAGTCTCTTTGGGCTGCTGCTCGTAGCTCCAGAGAGAAGGTGGCTGCTCTGGTGAGGGTATCTGCTTAAGCTGACTGGTTGCAGAGGGTTGCTGAGAGAAAGCAACCATGCCCAGGTAGCTGGGGTTGCTGATGTCTGTGGGAGTGGAGCTGCTGAAGAGAAAAAATATTGTTGGGAAGATACATACACAAAAATATATGGTTTTTGTATTCCTGCCAGCTACAAAGGAGTTGGTGCCCACTGAGGGCTTAGATTCAATACCACCTACTATTTTCTTCTTTTTTTTTTGTCACTATTGCTCCAGAATCAGAGAATAAGTGGGAGTCCTGTTAGTGCCTCCCTCCCTGGGTCACTGGAGAGGAAGCAGCCAGGGCAAGGCCACCTCCCCCAGCCCCAGATAGTTGCTCTGGCTGTGGCAGACGCTTCCATTTCCAGGCTGCAGAGAGCATGTGGCTTCTGCAGCCACACAGAGAGGCTTTTACAGGTTTCTGGGCCCAGCACTTCAGCTGGCAGCTGCAGCAGGACAGCTCCAACCAAGGGACAGATCACAGCACCGGGTAGCACTGCACAGTGCAGGAACGTGCTGGTGGAACAACGGAAGAGATCTTTGGCCTTTTGAGGTCTGCTTGTACAGAGCAGCAGGCAGAAGGCAGGAAGCTGCCTGTGAAGAAGTGCACCCATGAAACTGGAGTGAAAGGGCAGCCTTACCCAGACGCATCCTAGGACTCTTTGAAAGGAAAAGACAGGCAGTTTGAGTGTAGCTTCCCACCTTAAGCTGGCAGAGGTAGAACAGCGAGATTACCGTAAAATATCCTCCTTTCCTGGGTTGTCTGGAGAAGAGGAAGCACTTCCCCAATAGCGAGCAATGGCTGCAGCCTCTCTGGCCATCAGATGAGTAGGTTTTGACTTTCTGTTGGAAATGAAAGGGCCCTGTTTAAGTGGGGTGCAGCAACCTAGTCTGACTGATGCATTTTCTGCTTTTGAAGCTTTGGGCGTAGAAGCAGTGACCAACCCTGTCCAGAGAGCCACAAAGGCAGCTTCCCAGTGCTCACCATGCCTATCGATACTCCTCCCACAGCAAGCCCAGCTTGGCCTTTATTGAGCCAACCAGTTTTCTGTAACTGACTTACCCACTTGCCCTTTACCTGTTAGTCTGATCCCAGTCTTTGCTAGGCTCTAAGTTGCTGATATTCTTTGACTTCTGCCCAGTGATTTCATCACGTTCAATCTTGACAAAATCTAAAGGAAAAAAAAAGGCATAAAATAAATTTTGGCAGCTTCACAGACCAATTTTCTAAGTTTTCTGTCTTACTGCTTGTATTAAGGCATCTCCCTTTGTCTCTCAGAATGACAGATAGTTTTAAACAGTTGTGGCTATTATATTTTCAACTGCCTACTAATACCTATCATGTTTAGTTGACAGAGGAAGAACTGTGAATCTTGAAATACAAAGGTCACAATCGCCCAAGCAGCCACATACAGGTCATTTTACCACCAAGAATAACAGTAAATGTCATGAGACTACTTTTGTGCTCTGAAAGAGAACAACAGGTAGCAAAGGGAAAATAAGCAAGGTTTGTCATCTTATAACTAAGGAACTGCTCCTTGAGAGCCTCGCATGTTCTTTGCAGAAGTTCCCCAGGGTGACTGGAGCAGGGAGAGCTTTGGCACCTTGTTGTACAGCCACAGGAAGTGGAAATAAGGAATCACCATTCAATAAAATCAATACCAGTGACAGACAGGGGGCTCTCTCATTCTGCTGAATTTACTTGAATGCTGAAAAAGAAAAACCCAAACTGAATTGCTTGTCTTTCTGAAAGAGTGCAGGTATACTCCTGAGAACTAACAATACTCACAGCTCCTTGCCATCAGCATCAAACACTCCTGCCTCTTTGGGACTAAAAGCATTTCTTGACAGTTATTAGAAACCTTTAGAGATGGATATTCTCTAGGGTGAGCACTGCAGATATGATCTGGTTCCTTACCATACAGTTTCTCTCTCTGTTTTCCTTGTGATGTTTGTAACTTGATTTCTCCTTGGAAGACCCCTGTTTTCTCACCATGGTGTGTCAACACAGTATGGATAGGAGCTAAGGATTCTGTGGCTTCTATTCGCAGGGCAATGCAGCCTTCCCCTAGAAGACAACAAGCTTGGAACTGGGAAAAAAAGCACTGAAATATCTTTCTTGTGTCAGTCAGCTACTACCGCTGTGCCTGAGATTTCTAGAGAGAATCTGCTTGGGATAACAGTAAGGGGTGCGACTTCTCTTAGAGTAATCGGGGGCATTCATTTCCCTTTTTCACAGATGTGTGAAGGATTTGGGCATTGCAGACCCCCTACAAGTCACCACAGGGTTCTGCGCATCCACTGCTGGTAAGGAAAGGCTGTGGCTGCCATTTGGGTTAATGGGATTTCAGCAAAGAGCCTTCTGTGGACAAGGACTGCAATCTCTGACTGGTTAGAATTTGGAAGCAAGCAGCACTGTCAATGACTTTTCTGTATGCAGGAGAAATGCATCAAGTAAGTGCGAGCAAAGCAGGATTTGCATGTTCTGAATAAACCCATTTAAACAGACTGACTCCTGATTTAATTCCCATGGAGTTCTTTCTTTTTAAGCCACTGCTTTTTTAGTGCTGGTAAAGGTCACACAGATTGATGCTTCCAGTTTATTTTCCTCTAATCATCATGACCTCGTAAAATATTGCCCACAATGTATTTTTGTATGCTTTGAGTTCTAAATCAGAAGTCAGAGCATCATAGATGTTCAGTTTATAAGAGTTACTTCTGCTGTCTCCCACTCTTTCAGCAGTTTGGAAAAATCTAAGTAGATTTTGACTCATCCAGAACTTTAGAGCTAAGTACTTACCATAAGATTCATCACTGTCTGATGACTTAATGCTGATCAGGATGTGTTGATCCAGTAGATATTCTGGGTCTGAAATGATTGGAGTCAGCTGCAAAGACAAGTTAATGTGGGTCAGTACAAGAGTCAGTTTACATGAACACAGTTCTCCCTGTGCCTCGGTCCCAAATGAGCAAAACTCAGCTGGACAAACCCATGAGGGTATCATGTCCCCTTCAGGATCAGTCTCTGATGATGTTTGGAGATCTGTGGTAGAAGGCTACACACTTGTAGAGTCCCCCACTCTCGCTCCCAGCACAGCAGACACAGTGCTATCAATCAAACACTCATGGGCTGAGCTGCAGTTTTCTCCTGCAGAGCAGGACTGAAAATTGCTCTAGAAGGAAGTGGTCTGACTTTGATTACAGTCTGTTCCCCAAAATCTGTTTGGCTGCTGTTATAATCACTTATTGCAGCAGCTTTCCCCAGTTTCTCAGAGTAAGGCACTCTCCAAAGTCAGCAGTTCTTTTTTAGGGTCATTCGGAAGGGCAGCGACATACACATTTGCTCCAAATTCAGATAGTTCTTCCAGCTCCCACTATGCCAGGAAATGGAGAACAGCTCTGGTCTGAAGGACAGGATTTGTCTGATACTGATGCACAGAACACTACTTGTGGCCATTTATGCTTCTTTTTAAGAAGGGTAAAAATACTTAGCCAACTTTTCTCAAAAATACCAATAAAAAACTTTGTCTGACAGGGCAAATAAACTCCAGGGCAGAGTTACTCTTCAAGGTGTTTTATCATCCATCTAAAGCAAAAAAATTAACCCGCTCAAAAGACTTGTCAACATAGTTATTTTCACTAAAAAGGTGAGAAAAAAGTTGTGCTTCTGAGTGACACAATCACACCAGCACAATGCCTGATACAGATGAAAGGATACTGGCAATAAAGTCCTTTCCTGCTTACAGCATACTCTGTTTAGCTTTAGCCCATCCTGCATTCTTACAGTCTCTTTTGAATGTAAACAAGACCACAATCCTGATCCTGAAAAATAATATTTATATAAGTAAAAGACCTCTTGTTGCTTATGGGATGCAAAGGGAAGGTTTTTCTCCTATGTGGGTATGGAAACAGAGTCCCAGTTTACCTTTGGAAGTGCATCAACAAACTTGACCACTAGCTCCCCTTCATTCCCATCCTCATTTTCTCCTTCCTGGCTCTTTACAAAACCTGCAAAGGGAGGAGAAAGAAGTTTGCCAGAGGAGAGACAACAAGAACTTGGCTACAAATCATTTTCAGAACCTAGCTCTCCAGAAGGCCTGCAATTATTTTCTGTATTGGACACGAGTTTTAAAAGCATTAAGGAACTATAAAATCTGAGCTTTGGGTGAGTGTTTACACAGTAAATTTACAAGTGATTTTACTGGAGCATTGTTAAATGGTTTTATTTTACAGTTAAACTTGGCACTGAAAAGCTCTGTGCATACATGGACCGGAGGATAAGAACATGACAGCTCTTCCTACGCCACTCAAGATAGCACACTTTTGAAATTCTAATTTAAGATTCGTAATACACTGTTTCCATAGAAATTTATGCAAATTTTGATACAGCCAAAAAATAATCTTTTATGGAACTGTCTTTGACACAGCGCTCTGACATGCGATAATGCGATGAAGCGTACACCGAAGGCACGCTGTCCCACTTACAGGAGCTGTCCTGTGATGGGCAGTCGCTTAAAAAAACCACAGCAAGGGCATGTAGGCTCGCATTACATAAACAACTGAGACTCAGCCCTGCAGCACAGGGACAGGGAGTAAAATCTACAGCACTGGTGGGTACCATTTACTATCCTTTAAGTTGATCCTCTGACTTCTTTTCAAACCAGGGTAATTAGATTACCTTTATTAGCAGAATGTGGGTGCTTTATTTTAAAAGCACCTGATCATTTTTAGTAGGCACAATTAGAAATTTCATCAATCAAGTGTTTGCTAAGGAGAGGTTTTCTGGGTGATAAGCAAGAACAATACATATTTCTCTTCAAGAAAGAGATGATCAGATTGCCAAATGAGAAGGAAGAAATGTTGGAAGGCTGCATGTGTAAGCACAGATTACAGCTAAATAGCTGTGGGGTTTGGTTTGTGTTGCTGACAGCATAGGATAACTTGTACACTACTATGGATCTCTAGGACATCCCTTTTTTGCATTGGAACAAGTGACCCACACAGCTGTTTGTTTAGATCAAAGCAAGAGGAAGGGGAATCTACACAAACAAGCAGGAAACTTTGACAGAAAGAATAAAGATGGGCACAACCATACTTTCTAAGCAGCTGGAGTGGAACTCAATGTAGAACTTGGTCTGTGACTTGGTCTTCAGAGTAGCGTAGCAGTGCAGGAACTCTATCTCCCCTTGGGAATCCGTGTACTTGGAGTCTAGGAAAGAGAAAGGAAAAGTAGAGGCATTTTCAGTAGGAGATAGAGGATATTTTTGAGTGGACTCTTTAAGATTCAGCTTTTTCTTTCAACATATACAAAGCACTGCATTTTGTATCCAAAGGTGAAGGCAGCACACTGGTGCTCAAACTGACTAACCGTTCTTTGAAACAAATTGTGAGGTGACTCCGACTTCAAAGGTGGCAAAGACAGGACTGTGGTCGCTTGTCATGATGTCAGCGGTGCAGCCTGCCAATGAGAACGGGAGGGGAGTTACTGCCCTGCATCTGCCGTGCTCCTCCAGATTGCTGCAATAGAAATATTATGCGGTAATTTTCCAGAAAGCATAACTGTCGCTGTGGTAACTGTCTGTAGTCAAAGGTGTTTCTACATAGTCTCATGACAGCATATATGAATGCAACACTGTTGTCCAAATACAGAAAGATTTGGTTAATGGACACAACCTTACCATATAATTTTGCAAGCGACTGTCTGTGTTAGATTCCCCCAGTACAAAAAGCACTTGCAGGCTTCCTGGTTACCTCTGCAACATGCACAGCGAATTAAAGCTCGAATATGGCTGGTGCTACTTTTGGGCTGCAAAGAAACTCATGGCCCAGATTTAACGGTGAGTGAGCAAGGACTAGACCTGACCTAAGCACACACTGAGTTCCAGCAAGTCTAGTCCACTGAACACTGTATAAAAGCAGATATCAGACTTTCTAGAGGTGCTTGTCTGACCACACATCATCATAGCTCTGTGATCAGATCAGTCCACCTTAACCTTTAAGAGACTTCTACAGCCTTCTGCTGAACCCCATGCCCAGGAGAACATCAACATCACACTCAAATGCTCAGTCCTACATCCAGCCAATGAAATTTCAGGAACTAATATCCCAGTATTTTTTTAAACAGGCCTTCTGGGCTTCCTTTCTTCCCCACACAGCACTTTTGTGACACTTCTCAGCAAGAAAAGGAACAGGCTCTTGGTACCACACAGTCCTTCTGGAATATGATTTAATAGAAAGAGATGTTTGCAGCTCCAGTGCTGTGGACTGGACTGTGTACACAGTCTGCCCTGCTGGCATCATCAAGTAAGAAGCTCCTGGTAGTAACTGCACAGGAAAAATGGTTGTTGCCAAGAAATAACTGTTGTAAAACAATCCCAAAACTGGACAGCTGCAGCTTTCTGAGTGGTATTTTGCATATAAAAGAATAACAGAGTTAATTCCCAACTTTGTGGGGTTACAGGCAGAGAGATTTGGCTCCACTCTGCCTGGTTTAACATCAGGTCCCTCTATGCTTAGTGCCTGGCAGTGCAGGGAGATCCTACAGACTCTGCTCTGAATCATTTCCGTTTCAGACTGATTGCTTTGCTACCTACAATCTGTTTTCTACCCACCATAGGACTGACACACAACGTGCACCATGGGGTATGATTTCCAGAGCACCCGATCACACCAGGATGGCAAATTGTACTTCATCTGTGAACCAAAGGAGAAGTGATGTCAAGAAGAAGGGAGAAGACCACAAAAGAACAGGCAAATCACTTGCCCAAGCACCACATATTTGCATCAAATCTTTTTGTTTGTCTTGACTCCTTTCAAAAGATTACAAGGGCAGAAAATACAGAGACTGGGTTTGATCACTTTCTTCTGTAGGAGTTACTTTTCCTGCTCTGCCATATAATTATGAAGGGAAATCCGGTTTTGCCTACCCCTGTAGCTTTTTGCTTGGTGTAAGCATACTTCTCCCGGGTACCCCTCTCAAAACGGTAGGTTGGAGCAAAAGTAATCTCTTCTTCCTCTAAAACAGAGAGAGAATTTCATTACAGTTTGGCCCATTGAGCACCCTCATCCGGGCAAGAGAGCTGCTGCTATGTACACCCTGCCCCACACCAATCCAGTAGAGAAAGTTGCTGGAAATGGGAAAGGAACCGGCCAACAAATTCAGAATCTTACCAAACTGCAGAAACACCTTTTGATCCTTTCTCTCTATCAGAAGCTGGTCAAAAGCCAGCAGCTCCGGATACTGCTGCTGCCTGATCTTCTGGATAATATTCTCTGCTTCCTGCCAACAGGGAAACAGCAGAGCTGCAGATGATGCAAAACCTTCTTATAAATACTCCCGTCAATTCTGAGCCGGTAAGTGCTTCTGCAGTCTTTCACAGAGAGTATCCCGACAGTTCCCCACCTTTCCCTTTGCTGAAAGGCCCCAGACTTTACTGTGTACCTGAACATTTGTCTATTGAAACAGGCATTAAAATGCCCACACACTGTCTACATCAACACACACGCACACACACAACCAGATGCTCATCAACATCAGGCTTGCAATTGTCTCCCGCCCACTGAAATCTATCCAGTATTTATTATGGCTTGCCTGTTTCTGAAGGCCTGTTCTGAGCCATTAAAAGCTAACCAAATAGAGCAGAAGGACAGTCTCTGGATCAAGCTGTTCAGGGACAGATGCTCGCTTACAGTGGGCAGGAGAGTTGGGAGGTCTGGAGAAGCGATGCTGCTTGGAGCAGCAAAGTGTTCCAGACAGCATTCCAGGTGTACCCTTGGCCAGCTAATCCTTGGAGAGGGCAAAGGGGATTTCCTTACTCTCCCTCAACTGGTGTCACACTTGTGCCCTGGGGATCCCTTAGACCTCCCTTCTTGCTGCCATCTTGCCCTAGATTAGGAAAAGATAGTGCTTCTATAGCAACATGGTATTTTGTCTCGCCAGGGATTCATGCAGAGTCCCTCACCGTTGGGGGCTGTTCCACACGGTAGTTCAAGTCTCCCAGCCAGAAAAGATGAGTAAAGCGATGAGTGATGTTAAATGGAGTCAGTTTCTTGTCTCCCAGTGTCAGGAAGCGAAGGATATTCATGTAGTTCTGGTTGCGTCTGTCAAGACAAGAAACATCTGCCTGATGTACTAAATTGCCATGCAATTTCTAACTGCCTGGGCTGTCAGAAAGTGTCACTTTACCAGGCAGGGACCATCCCGGCTCCACATCTAGATAAGAGAGGATCAGAAGATGAGAACCTGCCACTCGGCCTCACAATGCACCTCAGCAATGCGCTCAGTGTCTCTGCGTGAGCCATGGAACCAGGAAGGCACAGAGCTCTTGTGCTGTGTTGTGTGCAGCCTGGGGAGCTGGTGCAGGAGGGCTGCCTGCTGTGAGAAGGGGGCAGTGGCATATACAGCAGCTCCTGGCTGCTCTACCTTGCATGTCAGACTGCTTCCACCTGAACTGAAAGGCTGGAAAGTTGTCCTAAAGCCCCTTTGGGCTCCTCCTGGGGCTGTACTTTTCTAAGCTGCGTGTCCTAGAAACCCAGCACTAGATTGTTGCCTTCAGCTTTCAGCAGCAAACACATAACTAGATTGTGGCAGCTATTCTAGGCCCTGGGGAACCCTTCCATAGAATTTAACTCCATCAGTGACAAAGACCCTGTGCAGAAATCCCACACCATCTATTTCCTGGGTCCTGGACTGGGAAAGATGGTAAAGACAACCTTTTCATTCCAAGCTCTCTTTGCTTTCAAAATTACTCCTTCCAACTGCTCCAGCTCCTCCCAGCGTGGGCACAGATCTCCCACCAACGCTGAGATCTTTGCCTTCCAGTTCTGTGCTGCACAGAACCTGCCTAGACCATGAAAATTCATTTCACAGCTGGGTATAGAGAATTAGCCACCGTGGAGATATTTCTGTGCTCCACGCCTCCTTCTCGGTATTCCTGACAGCATGCCCTGCCTGGCAGGATCTTTCTCAGCTGTGTCTCAGGGAGCACCACAGCTCCCCATACTTGCAGCACTGCCTACAGCAAGGAGGCAGACAGTCCCCTTCAGCACCTTATTCCAGGATGGGAAAAGTCTTCCCATTCCCTGCAAACCACCGTAGATGAGGGAACTGTTTTTCTCCTGTACTGGGCTCGCATAACAGGTCACACAAGTGTTGTGCAAGACCTTTATATTGCCTCTGAAATAACTTTGCTGTCCATTTCAGCTGCAGCTATGTGGTATGGCCATAAAGCAGAAGTCCCTCATTTAAATGGTGACAAAGTGGGCATAGGTTGCCCTCCCAGGAGACATTTAACACATTTTTATGGTCAGGAAAACCTTCTTATTACTGGCTGGTGGGCCCTCCTTCCAAACATGGCCCAAAGAACTTCACCCTGGGTCAATGTACATTTTTGAGAGGGGAGGATGTATCTTACCTGTGTTTCTTCTCACTTCCTGAAGTCAAATGGCTGTTAACAAACCCAAAGGAGGTTCCATTAAACATGAATGACACCCCTACAGCTCCTTTGTTACCTGGAAAAAGAAAAGCCAAAAACATCAAGAAATCAATCCCCCTCCAGGTTGAGTCTAGCAAAGATAATAAAGCACCTAGCACGTCTTGAATGAAGTATGGAGAAGAGAAATAAGTTGACTTAATCAGCACAGAAAGAATTAGTACATAGAGCACAGACTGTGGCAACAAATTTTCTAAGGATGCTAAATAAAAATTAGTTGAAAGAAAGGAAGTGCAGTTTCCTTGTGAAACCCAAGAAAGAGCAAGTCAAAAGCCAGTCAAAGGTGTTTTCTAGGGATACTATATATATATGTGTGTGTTAAATATACGTACAAATCAATTTCCTCTCTTACAGAGTAAGATATAATCAGTGCTAGTGGAATATAACGTTAGTACCACAAGTGTCACATAACTATAGTCAAAGGAGTCTTGTGCAGAAAGAGCTGTTTCATTTCAAGAAGAGCACTGGCAAAGACTGAACAGATCTCAGCCCTTTGGGCAAGACCGAGTCTGTTCCTTACCCAGCGTGTTTGCAATGCCTGTCTTCACGTTGTCTGTGCAGATGTGGCTGATGCGGTTCTCATGTTCTGGCTTGGCCAGTACAACGATCCTGATGTTCCAAAGGGTATGGATTGCTATCTGCAGAGATGGGAAGGTTGGAGGTTATACTTCTGCCCATACCTGCAGAGCTGCACTGCAGCTGCAGCCTTCTTGGCTCCTTCTGTAGTCCTTCTCCTACATAAATTTTCTTCCTGTGCTCAGGGTATGCTTTCATTCATTTTAATCAAAGGCGGGAGGAAGTATTGAGCTATTTTCTAGTGCTGTTTTCTAGCTAATCATTGGATTGCTTTGCTTGCACAAAATACAGTTTCCAATCACCATGAGAGTCATAAGTCCTGTTCTCCTGTGGCCAATGCTTAGATTTATTTCTTGACATCACTGTAACATCAGAAACGTCCAAACTTGGTCTTAATAAAATTCAGTTTCTTTCATGATTGTGCCCGTGTGCTGTTACATTCTATTTTGAAAGTGCAATAACCTAGGGTGAGATCTAGGCTACAGCTGCCTCAGACAGTTTTACAGTCTCCTCTTTTGTGAAGGTCAAAATATCAGCACCACTTGACTCAGGTGCTCAGCATCTGCGCCTTGCTCTCAGACTGGCAGGCAGAGGACATTCACAGCAGGGTTCCTGCTTTGGCAGTAGAGGGTCACCATCCCTAGCAACATAGCTCCAGGAGTCCACAGGCAGATTCAGTTCACTCTCCCTCATCCAAATGCAAGGACAATAAAGGGAAGGAAGGGGAGGATGTGTAGGCAAAATGGCACTTATTTCTCTGTCTCTTATTTGCACAACTGCCCAAGTTACAAGTTACATGCAATAGCTGGAATAACCGCTCACCACTTTGAAGCTGACACTGGTGATTTCCTGCAGGGATTGCCTCAGGGTCTCCAGCCATTCCTTCTCCCCTTGGGGATCTTCCTGGGTGCCAATCACGTAGATGTCGTGAGGAATGTAGTCAGCAGTGTCATCACGAGTCTTCCCCTGCCCCTTGGACAGAAACCAGGAGGTGATCTTCTTTGGGGGAGGTGCAGCACCTTTTATTAACAAATCAAACACCATTGTAAGTCAGAGTATGTTCTGTCAAACCTGGGACACAGACAACCATAAGGATGTTCACCCTCTCCTGTATCAGTTTTGTATCAGACAGGCCACATGATTCTAAGATAACAAAGATGTTATCCCTACTTGACTCACTGATGAAGGAGTGACTCTGCTTTGATCATCTTCCTCTGTCTCATTAGCTTGCCAAGGCTGAGGTCAGCCAGATGTAAAGGCAGGGAGCTGTACTCCTGACCTGCCACCACCTTTACCTTACCACTTAAGTGTGATAGCTCAGTTTACTGTAGCTGAACCAGGCTTTTCTACCAAATCAGGAAAAATAACTTATATTCCACTCTCCTCAACTACACTCTGTCTCCTTCTCTAAATATCACCAGGGACAATTTTGTGGTCCATTGACTGGAACCATGAAAAGTGTGAAACCACATGCAAGGATAAGCCTAGAGATCAGCTCTTCTGCTGTCCCAGGGGAAGACAATCCTGGTGTACAGCTCTGCTGCAGAACACACACAGTGTGTGGAGCTCATCATGGCAGGTGAGCACATGTTTTGGCAAGTGTCTGAAGGAATGTCCACGTCAGAAGGGAGCCCATACCCATATTCCAGGTCCCAATGAAGATGGTGATCATATCAGGCTCTGGTTGCTCTGAGTGTTTATTCTTCATCTGCTGCAGAAGCTGGCAGAAACCTTCTCTCTTCTAGACAGGGAGGAACAAGAGACAATTAATGAGGTGCTTAATTCCTCCAACACGACCTCTTGAAAAACTAGCAGAACCAGGAAATTCCCAGCACACTTGAAGGGCAGATTAGCTCTCCGCTATCCTGAAACCTTCAGAGGCTGTCTTTCCTGTGGTACTTTCTTAGGCACTTAGCTTGTGCATTACTTTAACAAATGATGATCTGGTCAGAAGAAAGCCTTGGCTTCCCTCTCCTTTGTCTATAGGAACCTTTGTGCAGCTGCCCTCACATGACTCCTTGCCTCTTCTCACTGCTTGTTGAACTGTTCTCCTGCCTCAGTGACAGCATCTAGGTATGTTTGTCCTCTCCAGTAACTCCCTTTAGTGAGTACACTTGTTCTTTTTCTGGATGCTTCCAGAACAGAGGAGAAATTTCATTTTTACAAAGCTAACCACTGCCCTTCAATAGTTCTTCTTTCTCCCAAGGAATACCCCTTGTTCCACTCCCAATCAGGCACCTGCTCCAGACTGGAAGGAAGGAAACGTTATGTATGTACCTTGGAATCAGAAAAAACATATTCCTTCCGTTGTGTTTTTTCTTTTTCTGTTTCCAGCACAATCACCAACTTGTTAGGGACCTTCTGGGACTTGATAAGCTGCAAGACTAAACAGAGACTGGGTGTCATGAGCTGCAGTCACCGACACTGGAATTCCACCAAAGCTAACAGTACACTTCTCACAGGCTCAGGGCTTACACGGTTGTTTACGTCTGAGGCTCACTTTGCCCTGCATAACTATATTTTAATGTTGTTTAAACCCACTCCCTGTAGGAATAGATTTGGACTCTGAAGTGAAGAGACCCCAAAAACTCATTCTGTTGGGAGTTCTTGTCCATTCCAAGCCCTGAAGTGTGAAGTGAAGCCTTAGCTTCCTGCAGGCAATCTTTCTGTGCCCTGAGCCAGCCTACATATATTCCTTCCCCATCTGCGAAAGAGGTAAAGCCTCATTTGGTGGTAAAGGTGATTTCTCCACATCTAAAATATCAGCTAAGTAATTACGAACACCAGCTGGAGAAAGGCGAACATGAAAGCTAATCTATTCAATCACTGCCAGCAACAGGTTGATTTTCTACCAGGAGGGAGCCCCAGGGCATCCTTTACTCTCTGACAAATCCAGCCCTCTTTGGCTCAATCTCAGCCCTCTTTGGCTCAATCTCAGTGATCTGCGTGTTCAGAAACACGACAGAGAAAAAGGGAAGTTGTTTCAATTGGGCCTTCACAGGCCAAACTGGCATTGCTCATCAGTAGAGATAACGATTCCCATTTAAAACAAAAAAAAAAATCAAGGGGAAATTCGCTGAAAATGTTACTGAAACTGAGTAACTGAGTATCTGGCTTTATACCACAAAAATCATCAGAGAAGTCAAAATTGGACTTTTTTTGGAGTGACAGTGCTTTTTAGAAGAAAAGGGGTCTGTTGCAACCAGCTTTAGGGGAAATTTCCTATCAAAACTGGTTCCCTTGCCATCCTGCTCTCACTGTCTTCATTTAGACCAGGAGACCAGGTCTAACACAACCATGAAAGCTGGTTACCCTGGTAATGACTCCCTGCTCTCTGCTGGTTGCTTTGGGGATAGGCAATGGAGGTTGACTGGAGCCTTGCACAACACCCAGGACCCAGCAATATCTGCACTCTGGGCCAAACCTTGCCCACAGTGGGGCCAAAGGGAACCCCTCCCTGTTATCCAAGGAACCAAGAGTCTAGTCCAGCATCTGTGACTTTAAGCATCTTACTTTTCTTGTGGGTGTAAAACTTGTCTTCTGGACCATCCTTAGCCCTCTTGATAATCAGTTTTCCCATTTCCACATCAACCTTGAGATGTATTTTTGAGAAAATTCCTAGGGAGTCAGCTTTCACCTATTGGAAACAGAGATTCTTCATAAGCAATCTTCTACACTTCAGTCGTGTACGACAAATGCAACACTTGCCTGAATTCATGGGCAAATATCGTTGTGTCAATCTCAGTAGACATCTCCTAAGCATTTCTATGGTGCTAAACAGCATCCAGGAATAGCTGTTATCTCTGTGGCAGCACGGCAAAGTTCTCAGGAACTGAGATACTGACATAAATCTGCATTACTGCCCTTCCACATTGTGATCAGCCTTGTTAAAGAAGTACATTTACCTCAAAAGTGACGGGGGGGATAAGGGAGCGTCGGTGTGTTGAATCAGGGCCTTCAATCAACAGTGTCTTTACCTGTAAAAGAATTTATCTGTACCAGACTGCATTTGGTGATTCTGCACTACAATGAAAGCAATGAAATCAGAGCAAAGAAGTTTTACTGTAGCAGAGGATTGCACTAGTAATGAATAAGAAACGTAACCAGAGGTAAAAGATGACAAGAAGATAATATAAAAGAGTTTTAAAACACTACCTTTTCTTCGATGGAAGACAGCAAAGAAATCATCTGATTGAGTTTCAATACAATATTGACTGGACTGGCTTCACCAAGAATCTGTTAACCGCAACATAGAAACAAAAAGAGAGAGAGATGCATAATTACAAAACTCACAGAGCACGGCCTGGAAGCGCCCCAGGAACACCTCTCCCACAGAGCAAGGAGCAGCACTTGTGCCTCTGCCACTCTAATCAGTAATGGGCAGCACAACAGCACTGAGTTTGGCTGAACATGTGGAAGTACGGAAGGGTGAAAGGCCAAATTTGCAAACTGTGCCCATCGATTAGAGGCAGCTGGGCATGCAGGGGAGCCAGCTTGCTGCTGCGGTGCACCTTTGCATGACCAGGTCCATGGCTCAACACAGAAAAGTCCTGGACTTTTGCTTTTCTGGGCTACTGGCAAGGGGACTGTCATGGGACATAAGTGGGCTGGGGGAAGGACGGATTAGGCAGTGAAACATCCTGGAGTGAAGTTTATGGAAAGTGAAATGCGCATTCCTAGTCCCCAGGCTGAGGGAGGATGGGGAGGTGGAGTCCCCCGGCAGTTCACTGCATTTTTCTCTGGGGCAGGAAAGGAGAGCAGGCAGAGGGGACTATGGGATAAGTGAAACTGTGGGGATATAACTCACTGTATACCCTCTGCACTGCAGCCAGAAAGAGGCTAGAGAGAACAGAAATGGTAACTGATCACCTAATCCCACTATCATCACCGAGCAACCAGAACCCTTCCCTCTTCACCATGCTGACAGCCACCCACACTCTTTCTTCTTATTCCATCTTCCAGCCAACTTACTTGTGAGCGCTGATGGATACCAGGGTGCAGCTGCTGCTCAAACACCTTCTGGATGGATTCCAGAGATGGGAGAGTCCTAGAGGCTTCACTGGGAACAGAGACACGGCAGAGGTCTAAGGCTGTGGCCAGGTCCCAGGGCAGGTTAGCACTTGGTCTCTTTGGACAAAGCCATGCAGCAGAGACTATGGGCACACGTTCACACCAAGCCTTGTGTCATACTCTTGTCCTCTGCTGCTTACTGCCTTCTGAGTCAGTGCGATGGGTGATGAGGGCATTTCTCAGCTGCCTTACTGACACATCCAATAAACGCAGCTTGGAGCCAGGCAGTTGCCTTTGCCTTGCAATGGCTGAGGCGTGGGCATGGTGGCTGGTCCTGGGTTTTTGCTTTGGAGGGGATAACTCCCTAAATCTCCCCCATAAGGTGACCCAGTCTGGGCCAAACCTGAGGACACTGTGTAAAACCAGGATCAACCCAATTATGCCAGCTGATAGATCCAAGTGCTCTCAAAAATCTCAAAGCACAGTGACGTTTGGTGCCTCTGAATGCTGCAGCAGCACGAGCAGCTCAGTTCTGTACAGGTCTTGCGCCGCTGCTGAGGCTGCTGTAGAACACTGGGCACACTACACCAAGAGGAAACTGATTCTGAGAATTTTCAGTTCACATGACAAAGAGGGACCCAGCACAGTGAGGGGGTGGGAGAGCCAACCTTTAGTCTCTTGAATAGGAACCGTTTGCGGGTTACAATGAAATTCCTTCAGCATTTCCCAGTTAGATTCCACAGGATGCTCATTTGTCAAAATGCTGTGCATTTGGCACAGAAGCCACGCTCTGATAATGACAAGAGTTATCACAGAAAGAGCAGCCAGGGAGTACAGGTCAAAAGCAAGGTGACGGTGGAGAGCAGGGCTAGGACGCTTGCACTCTGCCTAGTCAACAGGGGATACTAATCATTTCCCTCACTTTCATAAATCTGAATGGACCGGATTTTACTCCCCATTTGTTGGGGAAAGTGCTCCAAAGCGAAAGTCTGCCTGACTGTCAGAAGATTAGATATTTGTCTGGGTGCTGAACCATGGATGATTAATTGCCTGAATTAAGCACTCGTTTGAAATTTCAGTCTGAAAGACTTGCCATGGGGCCCACAAAGCACAAGACACTTGTAGGACTCTGGATCTGCTAAACTTAATCCTCCCAACACCCCTATTCAGCTGTGGATCGCCTAAGGCAAGGGTCACTGCAAATGGCTCTGGCCCCAAACCCAAGACTCCCATCAGTTACTGCAACCATGGAACAGCCCCAGGATGATGCAGGCAGGCACAGGGTGAAGTTCAGTCTGAAAAGGATGAAAGGATACCTACTGTGATCAAGAGTGCAGGACATGTAGTCCGTCTCTTGAAAACATAGAGCAGCAACTGCTCGAAGCAGTTCAGAAATGATTTCTCATAGAAAAACTGCCTTCTGTTTTACTGTACAGCACAACGTGTAGCATGCTTGTGAGGATGGAGAAGAGCATGTGCATGCATTCAAACTCAAGAAAACCACAAAGTGTTTTTAATTGCACTCCTTTTGTTTTCTTCTCCTGAACTAACAAAGGAAATCTATGTAGTGACCTTCATTGAAGTGTCAGAAGCCTGTTCGTCCGCATACAATTGCAGAAGTACTGGTACTGCAAGTGATTGAAAAGCTGCCGTAAAAGCTCTGTGTGCAAATTATCCAGTGAGGGAGAATAAACAGGAGCATGCAGAGCAGTGATGGATGACCTAAGGGTGGCTTCAGACAGTAGCACGCTAAATAGGCCACTATTAGTGTTTTTCACTTACAGCTGGTAGGAAACTCTGAACGAAGTCCACTAACATGGGCAGCTCTTTGCTGCACTGGCACCAAGCTCTCCAGCCCCTGGAGGATTCCCTTGACTAAGAAACCCCTTGTGTGCCAATTTCTTTTTCACAAAAATACAAATCAGCCTTACAAGTCTCATTTTTGTTTCCTTTTTAGTGTAAGAGCTGCCAGAGTGAAGAGCCTCGCCCAAGAGGGGTTGCTGTTATCCCCCGGGCTCTGATGAGAAGATGTGCCACAGCCCTTGGCCACAGCCAGCTCTAGAAGGTAACAGCAACCTTCAGCAGAGTTAAAATCAGCTTTCGATGTCTCTAATGCACATTGAGGTCTGGTCCTTGCTGAAGTAACCAGGGATCATTGGTGAGGAGTTTGAGGGCAAGAGATCACCAACTCAGCACTCCTGGTCTGCTGTCAGAAATGGGTCCTGTACCTGTCCATGTATAATACACAAACTGCAAAAGGCATAGACTGTTCACAAACTGGTCCAGCTCCTCTTCCAACCCCACAGCTTGCTCTAAGCTCTTTTCTTCTCCTAGGCAGCGAGCAGCTCCAGTATGCACTCCCTCTATCTTGCTAACACTGGCAGTCAGTGCTCACACACAGCCCAGTATCAAAGCACAGAAGCGAGTCAGCCAAAGGGCATCGATATGCTCGTCTTTCACAATGACAGCAGCGTGTCTGAGTGTGACCCTGGAAGGTGGCACAGCTGGGCTCTGGGAGGTTGGAAGGAGCCAGAATACAGCATCCCCAAAGCCCCAGATTCACAGCAAATCTGTGTGGCTCACAAACAATCAGGGTCAGCTCAGCCCAGCAAGTGTCTGCCTGTACACTCTTAATCCTTGACAGTGCCAGGAAATTCAAAGGAGTTTCAGCTCCAGAGAAAAAGCTCAAGCTGTGCCAATTAACATTTCTTCTTGTTTGGTTAGTTATTTTTTTAACCTGTTCTCAAATATTGTGAAAGTAACGCAATTCAACATTAAGAAAAAAGAGGCCACAGCCACTGAGAAGTAGCCTAGCAATTACCTGTACATTCAGCTGGTGTCCCTGCACAGCTGAAGAAAGCTGAGGTAAACAAAAACTATGTTTAGGTAATGCCACTGATTAAATATGAGTTCAGAAGTCTGGTAAGGGAAGTAAGATAAAACCCCAGACAGCCTCGCAGATTTAAACTGCAGAAAACAATAAGATACCCAAACATCTGACTGTTAGCCAGCTGAATATAAGAAGATAGTTTGATTGGATGGCAGAGATTCATGGGACAATGAGTAGAGAGGGAGAAGTTCCTCAGAGAGATCTAACTGGGACTGAAAACAGCCTGCAGTTCTGGATCCTGTCAAAAAAACAAATGAGAGGGCAGATCCATCCAAGTGAAATAATGCAGGTATGGGGAGAAAATGATAGGGAAGTGGGGCAAGGAATGCATGAGGACATATATGCAGCCACTAGAAGGACAGAGGGCAGGCAGCTTGCCCTTCGCCATGTCTGTAGTGGTGCAGTGCCTCTGTTCTCAGCAGGCTTCCACCAGCAGAACTCAGCCAGCTCTGTTCCAGAGTGATGCTTTGCAAAGTCCAGTCACAAAAAAACCTAGAGAAAAGCTGGAAATGAAAAGGTGTCCTGGCACTTGAGAAGACTGTGGATGGGCTGCATCTCCTTTCTTGCCATCCCATGTACATTTCCGAGGAGTAGGGTTGTGAAACCCAGATAAGGTGAAGTAGAAATCGAAAAAGTCAGCCATCATTGGAACAGCAGTACTGGAAGTATTTTAGTAACACAAAACTCTCACTTGTCATTTCATTAGAATTTAGTTTCCATTGTTCAGGTTTATTCTTAGGGAGCCATCTGGATCTCCCCCTCTGTAGGCATAGAGAAGCAAAACCCTCCAGCAGGGCACAGAGAAAGGGCAGCTCTTTGCACAACCCGTTCTCAGTCCTTCCAGGAGCTCATCTGTGGGCAGTGGGCTTCTGGCAGAAGGAGCAGGGCTGTGTATTCCTCCTCCTTTGCTGCTGAGACCCACACAGTGCTCACCGCTCCAGGGCAGCAATCATGGTCCCAAGCAGCTGGGCACCTCACTCACTCCCTGCCATCCTTCCATGGGTTAGAGCCAAGCAAATCAGCAGTATCCACCCCTCATTTTAGCCTTTTCTTCAGCCTGGGTGAGCTCTAGGAGAACAAGATCAGGCCAGTAGCACCACCAGCCTCTCTTCTAAGTACCCTGAGAGAAGGACATCACAAGCCACAGACACAAGTGTGGAAGCATTTGCCCTCTGCCACAGAGTGCTCTAAGATCTCTGCAGAAGCGTCTGCTAATCTCCTCATTCGCTTACAAGCAGCAAGGAGGGAAATCACATCCTTCCCTCAGAGAAAGACGGAGCCCTACAAGGTTTTAGTTCCCTATTGGAGTTTTCCTAGTCAGGACCTAGAAAGTCTATGAACAGGAAAGGTAAAATTTGTAGAGTCTAGGTTTGTTTTTCTTTCCATTTGTATTGGACTCCACTGACATCAGTGCAATCACCGTAGGTTCACAGTGCACTAGTGGGAAGGAAAATCAGTGTTTAAAACATAGCTATGCACCAGTATATGCTTGTTTCTCCGAACGACTTGTGCTTGACAATTCTGTAGGTGTCATTTATGCATTACCATATTATGCAGTTAATCAGTTAATGCATTTTTTTGGTTTTGTTTCATTCTAAACAAAGCATAAAAAAATAATACTCCACTGACTGAAACCGCCTACAGGGAAACTTCACTGTCAGAGCTATATCTTTTATATAGATTTCATGTCTTTGGACCAGAATCCCAGATCATGAGATCTAAATATAATGTTTTTGCAGGTAAGCAGTTTCCTAAGCCAGAAATATAGGCTGTGAATGCCTGCACATGGAATCTACCTTAGACTACAGTGTTACAGCGTTATACGATCTCTGAAAACCAACCCCTAGTTACCTGAAGAGCCCTTTGCAAAGAAGTGTAAGTAGTTTCTTCAGTTGAGGAAGATTGCTTGAACCAGTCTGCACCATCTCTAAGTCACTGATGATATGAACTCGCAGGTAATCCTGGATGAGTTTAAGATGCTCGTCGGATACACTGTGGAAGAAACAGACAGATCTAAAGCCAGCTCTCCTTGCTCCCAGATAGCAGGCAACTTTATTATTTTTCTGAAACTTCTGCTGCCAGCACAGACAGATTAGAGACAGTTTGTCTTGGATTTCAGTGTAAATATGCAGTTATCAGAATTGGACCATGGATCCCCCACCACACTGCTGACACCTTCTCCTCTTCCTCCTCCCCCATCCCAAATCCTGTCTTCCATGACTGCTGAGCTATCAACCCACGGAAAGTTTTGTGATGCCTGGCTTCACCAAAGCCACAGAAGGATCATTAGCCTGGGCAGGTAAAGCCAGGCTGCTGCGAGGTCAATAATAGTCAGGGGTTCTGGGGAGATGAACGCTCCCTATCTCCTCACAAAGTTAGATTAGTTTAAATTTAGATTTAGATGAAATCTTAGGAAGAAATGTTTTCCTGTGAGGGTGGGGAGGCCCTGGCCTAGGTTGCTCAGGGAAGTCGTTGTGGCTGCCCCATCCCTGGAGGTATTCAAGGCCAGGCTGGATGGGGCTTTGAGCATCCTGATCCAGTGGGGAAGGGGAGGGTCCTTGCCCATGGCAGGGGGGTCGGAACTGGATGGGCTTTAAGGTCCCTTCCAACCCAAACCATTCTATGATACTATGAAGTCCCACTTTTATTCCAAACAATCCCAAACAGTCTGAGGGTGGCTGAGATCCACAGAGCTGTAGGGGATGCTCCCCGCCTCCCAGTCTCTGTGGTGCCTGGACTCCAGCACCACAAGGAAGGATGAACCAGGTAAACTGTATGTGCTCTCTGGTGCTCTGACAAATGCAGAACGTCCCAGCTGGCTGCTTAGCAGATGAGATGGTGCAGGCAACTGAATAAAACTGGGCTTCTCCAAGTCAGCCAGCTGCTACTGGGCCACCACAACAGGAACAAGACCTGTGTTTCCAACCACTGCTTGCTCACAGCCTCGCAGTGCCCACCAGCAGGCATGCCTTCTGATTTTATTTTTATTTGATTTTTTAGCTTTGCAGATCTGGTCATTAAAGGTCATGCCACTTCCTCTAAGGCATTGGTGCATGTCCAGGTTTGACACAGCGAGCACGTGGGACAATGTGAGTCAAATCTGTAGCGGGAGTAAGTCAGCAAGTATGAGTACCTGGAAATCTACACACCAGTTTATTCTTTTTCAAGAACTGCCTGGTTCTTTCTGATACAGTCTGTAGTTTAGGCACATAGCTAATACACCAAGTTCTCTTAGATATTGCCATCCTTTACATTTGAAAACTATCCTTCAATGGAGAAAGTCTATGGTTGATTTTCATACTTCACAAAAGCATATTTTTCTAGTTGACAGCTGGACTGTAAAAAGTAGCCAACACACTGTAGATCTGATTCGGTTCTTCATTTGGTAGTATAAAAGAAGAGTAATTTCACTGAATCAAATAGGCGGGCAAGAGTGGGCAAGAAATCACAGAGCTGGGCTGAAGGCTGGTCCTACAACCCTGTGACTTGTCATCCTCACCTGCTCGTGTCCTGGTACTGCAGCCGCTGGAGTAGTGTCTCAGAAAGGGACAGTTTGTTAATGTCTGCCACCCTGGAGTTTTCAGGAAGAGAAGATACGTCCTTTGTCTCGCTGCACTGCAATGCCATGAGGATGTTGCGCGGGGGCAGGATAGGAGGCGTGGGTACCATGTCTGGCAAGGAGAAAGGGAAAGGCACAGTCATCCCAGTATGGCAATTTGAACTCCTCCCACTCACCCACAGGCAGGGCAGAGTCTGCACCACCACGGCAGTCACTGCAGAAACCATTCTTTCTGAAGGGCCTCCTATTTCAGAGCTGGAAAACTCAAAGTTGACATTGACCCAGCTCTGTTCTCAGGGATGTCAGTGGTGAGAGATCAGTGGGCTGAGCTGCCAGGCTTGGGCCCCACATGCAGGGAGCATGTGGCAGTGCAACCACATCCGAGTCAGTTTGTCCATCCATCTGCACAGCAGCTAGGAAAATTAGTTACTCTGAACATAACGCTTGGAGAACATAGTGGTATCTAATCCACATCATTACCATTATCACAGAGACCTGCAACTGGGGCAGCACGGATGGAGAGGCATCATGGAAAAAGGACCAGAAGCTGCTAATGGAAAGAAGTGAACAGCTCAAGTAAGCACACATAGGTGGAGAAAATGGACCCTATAACCCAATACAGAGGGAATGTGCATCCTGTGTTGTCTTGTGGGCATCAATTTGGAAGCACAAAGGGTATTCCTGCTCTGCCAGATCCTTGTCCTGCTGCTACTCAGCATACCTCCCTCTCCTGGGAGAATAGCGGGCTCATCTCCATTAATCCCGACCATGGCTGCCTTTCTTTTCATACCAATTGCTCCAATACTTTGTTAAACCTCTGATGTGTAGTTGTTTGAATTCAGAGGTTTTGTTTAGTTATTTCTTAATAGTGAAATTTTCCTTACATAAAGATAGCCAGAGCTGATCCATTGCTCCTGGGCAGAAGCTGTGATTCATAGAGGCACCGTGGCACTGAGCAATGGCACAGTGGGTGGTGCACCTGCACCTCTGCAAGTCTACCCGTCAGATGGCCAGACATCTATCTGCCCTACATGGCTCCAGCACGATGGCACCAAAGTGCCTCCACAAAATCAAATTCTGTACATGAACAGCCCAGCCCTAGTGATAAGATCTCTTCATTTAAAGGCTCTTAGTCTTGGCTAGAACTTCATTCCCTGCTGCTCACCTCTCTGTGTATTATTTTTGCTGTGGTTCCCTCCCCCACCCTGAGAGCTGGAGACTCAGTGCAGCTGGCCAAAAATGAGGAACATCTTTCCTGAGCAGCTTTGCAAATTTTTGAACTATTTCTTCAAAAGAACTGCATACCAAAATCTTCAAGCTACTATTAGAGGTCCATTGGATTGCTTAAATGTACACAGGCATCTCAACCTGCTTTAGTGCAAGTGCCTGCCTGTCTGTCTGTCACAGGGACTATGGCCTGCAGACAAGTTTTATTGTAGTACTCATGATTTCTAGACAGATGTCAGAAAGGACAGGAAGGATGGCTCTGTGGGCATGACCTTCCCCTGAGATTCAGCAGAACAATGATAAATCCAAGGGATGATCCAGGAAAAATCCAAGGAATGATCCAAGACCAGTGAATGTCAGGAACCCACAGTGACGTTTCATATAAAATAGTTGGGATGATGCCAGTCACACCGGGTTAGCCTGGCTGCTGCCGCAGGATCTCTGCCCTCTGGTATCACTGTTAGAAAGGTCCTCTAGATCAGAGCAGATAAGGGGGCTTGAGTTTCAGATGACACAGGACCCACACTGCAGAGTGTTGTTTGCAGAGAGATGCACTTGGAAGTCTGTAGGGGAGCATCTCTAATGCTGAGACAGTAGCCCCACAGATGCAGTGGAGAGAGAGGGGTGCAGAGACACGAGGCGGCTGCACATAAACCAGCTCAAGTCCAGACAAAGGACAACAGATTAATCAGCCCTGCACCTGATATAATCTACTTCTGCAGAGAGTCTCTATGTATTCCCTCAGGTGATCTAGACTGATGCTCCAGATGCAGTACCACCTCAGAGTCATGAGGACTTCTTGCCTCATGGTCTTGCCAGCTCAGGTCTCTCTATGTCCTACTTCATTTTATTGCATGACATGCCCTAATGCCCCTGCCTGCACTGTGTATCTCCAATCCAGAGTGTCAAGGGTCTGCACTGTATCACATCATGGGTTTCTTACCAGTATCCTCTTCTGGTTCATCTGGAGCCTCCTCCTCTTCCCGTGGCACTGGGTACTTGAGGTGCCATATTAGACCCATGTTCTCTTTCTTGTAAAATTCTATCAGTTCCTCCAAGTTGTCAAAATACTTCACGGGAACACCCTCTGATGCCTGAAACAAAGCACAGAG
This sequence comes from Neomorphus geoffroyi, assembly GCA_033558235.1. NCBI lineage: Eukaryota > Metazoa > Chordata > Aves > Cuculiformes > Neomorphidae > Neomorphus > Neomorphus geoffroyi. The sequence continues at coordinate 7,136,375 of JAUMJM010000012.1, read as the reverse complement.
GCTGTCATGGTCTGGGATTTTCTACCACCGAAACACTGCTCCTCATAGAAGGGAAAACAAAGTCATGGAAAGAGAAATGTCCAGAGAAAGCCAGCCCAGCTCTCACTGCCCATCTGACCACAGGTTCTGCGCAGAACGACTCCTGCTGTACAAACAGAAAGAGATACGTACACACGTTCCAGGCACTGTCAGCAAAAATGGCCACCTCAAAGATTCACTGAAGCCAAACAAAGAGCTCTCTCGTTTGATTCAGTGTGTTTGGTTTTGAAGCAAAGCAAGACTCTAAAACCAAAGAATTGTCCCAGATTAATTTTTTTTGCATTCCCTCTTTTACTGAGCACAAAGCCCCTGGCTTACACTATATTTTGTGGTATGCAGGAAGAATTTTCTGTGAAATTGCAAGATTAACATGTCTAAATCTAGACATTAGCATCCCTTCCAGGATTCAAGGGCTCAGAATTAGGTCCAGATGAAACAAGCTGGCAAAGATACTGTCAAGAAAAAAAAAATTAATCACAGAATCACAGAATGTCAAGTTGGAAGGGACCTCAAGCATCGTCTCATCCAACCTTTTCAGGTGATCTATAGTTTCAGTGAGATGGCCCAGCACCCTGTCAAGCTGAGCCTTAAAATTGTCCAGTGTAGAGGAACCCACCACTTCCCTGGGGAGAAAATTCCAATGTTTAACTGTTTTCATGGTGAACAATTTTCTTCTGGAATCTAATCAGAATTTTACACCCATTACCCCTTGTCTTTTCCATGTGACTCCTCCTAAAAAGGGAGTCTCCATCCTCTTGGTAGAGACCCTGAAGCGTAAGGAAGTTGAGGCTCAGGACACAGCTAGGACTGTGAATGCATCAGGCATGATACTGAGCCTGCCAACTGAATTTCAACTGTGACTAAACCTGTTTCTGCCACAGCCTGGCCACTAATCTCAGGAAATGGATACGTGGAGATGGGAAAGACAGGGATAAGGTTTTGGAGGTCTTCAAGAGGCAAAGCTTCAGTGCAATTATATTTATGCATTAGCACAAATGGTACATTAGCTCAATTCACCAGGCAGGAACAGCTGCCACCCCTGCAGCTCTGCCCCATTGCTTCAACCGAGGGCCCCACTGAGGACAGAGAAACAGTTTGTCATGGCTCAGCACAGACCTCCTGGCCGAAGAAAGAGCTCTGCATTACCTCCAGAAAAAACCATCAAGGAGCATGGGCAGAACGCTGCAGAGATGACGATATCCTCACAAGACTGTTGTTCTTGACTTAAAAGAGCAACGCTGGAGATATTTTGCATCTGAGGATACAGCAACAGTGGGCAATCAAAAGGGAGGCCTGATCACCCCACCAGTAGGCTTGACTTGCACTATTTTACATGCAAAAAGGCAGATTTTGCACAAGAAAAATGGTTAGTTGATAACTACTTAAAGCTTTGCCTCCAGTTTAAATAACTTGTTATACAGTCAGGCTTTAGACATTCTGCCTCTGACTAACAGGTAGGACATCTTCATTTCTTTTTGGATTGCAATTATTTGCTGTAAAAATTAACACACACAAAATTTTAATACAACTTTCAACAAGCTTTTTTACGTTCCATTTGTGTTTGCCCAGTTTCTTATTCTCTGTGAACTTTTTTTGTTTAAAAGGCAAATGTAGCTAAACCCAAGAGATTAAATAGGAGAAATGCAGGCATAAACCACAGTGAGCAGAGCACAGAAAAATGCCTTCAGTGAGTCTTAGCACTGACAAGATTTCTTTTTAATTTTGCTAAAGGACAAAATCTCAGGCCAGAAATTAGGACAGTGCTTTCAACAGTGGTTTGAAGCCTTGGGTGCCCTCAGGCCTGCCATCTAAAATACCTCTCATTTGTAAGTATACCTGCATATCTTTAAAAGGCACAGCAAGCCACATTTCCCTAACAAATGCGTATGATGTTTCTGAGGGCTCTGCCTGTACAGCCTACTTTTCTGTCTCCTAGGTGTTCCTGTATTTATCAAGGTTTATTGTTCTCATACACTGGAAAACGACTCATTCAGCATGAAAGCTATGCTTGGGCAAACACTAGGCTATATTTTTGTGAGGCCAAAGGTGTTGAAAAAAATTGCTGGTTAAAACTTCACAGGACCGTAACAGTGCAGGCCAGATCCTGCTCTGCTGGCACAGCACGAACTCAGCATGATCAGAATGACTTCTGATTTACAACAGTTAATGAAAATAGCATCTTAGTCCTCCTAGACTCTTCTGCTCCTTGACGTCTACTGTTAAGGCTGGGAATCAGGGAAAATCATTAAGGGAAAAAAGCACATGGCTCTAATTCATCACATGAAAGGACCCTGAAGTCATATTGCTGTACTGTGGCAGACTTGGAATATTTCCGCTAGTTGCTTCCATGTTTCTCTGTTCATCTTCCTCTGCTCCAAACTCCCTTGTTTTGTGATTATTTATGGAGTTGTAACCAGCAGCCCCCCCCCCGGCAGCCCAGAGCATGCTGTTAGCAGCACTGTTGCTCAGCCTTTGTGCCTAGCCCATGGCAGTGTGCATCCTCTGGATTTATTACGCCTAGACGGACTTCTGCCCAGTGTCTACAGCAGAGGGCTTGCCTACGAGAGATATGAGGCTTGGGATGGTTTGCTTTGGCCTAAGCTACCCCAAAGGGCATCTGGAAAAAGGCATCAGCCCCACCGGAGTGCACACTCAGTCCCTAAAACACATTGAAGGTAAACAGGATGGTCAGGGTTTGCCATCTGCTTCTTTGCAGGAGGCAAGCTTTGCCATCAGTGCTCTCTCCCACCTCTTGAATTACTGCAGCCCACCCTGCTCCTCCTCTTTCCAAAGTTGTCTTCACACTCCCACATCACTTTCCAAAGACCTCGCTGTCTGCCCACTTCCCCAGAACCCCCTGATGGATGATGTTCCCGCATCCCCCCATCCCACCTCCGCACAGCATCCCTTTCACCCCCAGTGCCCAAACACTGGCCTCTCAGTCTTGTTTTGCCTCTCAGCTCCTGCTCTCCCAGGGTGTCTGCAAGAAGACGGATTGCCCTGCTTAGCTTGTTTCAGGCCAAATGAAGCCTTGATGTAAGTGGGAGGAAAGGCTGAATTAGCACTTTTTGCTGCTAAGGATAGTTCAGTCTCTGAAACCGTGCTGGTCTCTGTGGTAACCAGGAGAATAAGCATTTTGTAACAGGCCTCCTTCCTGTAACTCACAGCACTGCATTTCAAGAGTGGACTGAAGCCTGTGGTCCAATTCAAATTCCCCGGAGTGGTCAGCAGCTCCAGCTCGCATGTGGGCTTGTGGGATGCACACACAGAGAGACCCCACTGTTATTCACCCCTTCACCTGGTAGCTCAGCTGGTTGGTCAGGCAGCCAGCCCACTACCTCCAGCCACCCTTCTTGATGAGCCCTGCCACGTCCTCTCTCAAGAACAAATAGGCCATGCAGGCTTCGCATGCAACTGAATCCAGCTGCTCATTCCCAAAGAGAAATATTCTCCATCCTGGCCGTGCAAGCTCCTCCAAAAGCTCACCTTCCCTGAGGATAAAAAGCACCAAATCCCCACAGGACACAGTAATAAATTAAGGATGGCATTTTCATATTTTAAGACAGAATTTGGCAGGGAGCTGAATATGTGTCCTGCGCAGAGACAGCAAGAGCAGCAATAAGGAAACAGGGAACTGGTGGGGCTGGGAGCTCCAACCAACCGTGGCCAAGCACACAAGGAAGGATGCGGGAGTCTCAAACCTGCTCAGTGCCTGCTCACAGCAGGGGAGCTCAAGGGCCCTCCCCAGAACCACGAAAGCCACAGTGGTGACACCGCATCACTACACATAAGCTTTGCCATAACAAGAGTTGGAAAGCAAAGATCACTGGGTTATTCTCACTCATTTTCTTTTGTATTATAATTGTTATTATTTGCAAGGACTCTAATAGAGGAAGCAGGCGGGAAGGGCTGTGCCCCTCCAGCACAAAGTGGTGCCCAGCAACCCTCTGCCTGTTTGCCTGCAGTATGAAACGAGCTCCTCTCTGTTCAAGGCATCTCCCAAATGTACCCACTCTCCCCAGGAGAGCGGGGCATGCTGCTTTGTGCTGCTTCCCTTCGCACACAGGCACAGGAAAAACTACATAGTAAGGATCAAGAGAGAGAACAGTGAAAGCAAGACCTCTCTGCACTTGCTTCTCCCTTGGCGAAAGAATAAAGCTTGTGTGACAGATGTTAGTCACATTGTTTGGTACACAACTGCAAGGTGCTTGGATACCACCAGTGACAAGTGCTGTGTGATTTTTTTAAATCCAGCAGCCAGTAATTACGTACCAGCTGCAGGGCAATAGGCTCACCCCAGATGACACCAAGCTGGGAGGAAGTGTCGATCTGCTAGAGGGTAGGAGGGCTCTACAGAGGGACCTTGACAGGCTGGAGAGATGGGCTGAGTCCAATAGCATGAGGTTTAACAAGTCCAAGTGCCGGGTTCTACACTTTGGACACAACAACCCCATGCAGAACTACAGGCTGGGGACAGAGTGGATGGAGAGCAGTCAGGTGGAAAGGGACTTGGGAGTGCTGGTGGACAAGAAACTCAACATGAGCCAGCAGTGTGCCCAAGTGGCAAAGAAGGCCAAAAGCATCCTGGCCTGCATCAGGAATAGTGTGGCCAGCAGGACTAGGGAGGTCATCATTCCTTTATACTGGGCCCTGGTCAGGCCGCACCTTGAGTACTGTGTCCAGTTCTGGGCCCCTCAGTTTAAGAAGGATGTTGAGGTGCTGGAGTGCGTCCAGAGGAGAGTGACGAGGATGGGGAAGGGGCTGGAGCACAAGACCTGTGAAGAGCGACTGAGGGAGCTGGGGTTGTTCAGCCTGGAGAAGAGGAGGCTCAGGGGAGACCTTATAGCTCTATACAGCTACCGAAAAGGAGGTTGTAGTCAGGCAGGGGTTGGTCTCTTCTCTCAGGTGATCGGTGACAGAACAAGAGGGCACAGTCTCAAGCTTCGTCAAGGGAAGTTTAGGCTCGATATTAGGAAAAAATTCTTCACTGAAAGGGTGATTGGCCATTGGGATGCGCTGCCCGGGGAGGTGGTGGAGTCACCGTCCCTGGAGGTGTTTGAAGTGAGATTGGATGAGGCACTTAGTGCCGTGGTTTAGATGATGAGTAGGTGTTGGTGTTGTGTCATAGGTTGGACTCGATGATCTCAAAGGTCTTTTCCAGCCTTGTTATACTGTGATACTGTGTGTTCCCAGCCCTGCACTGCCCAGCACTGCCCAGCACTGCAGGGCTGATGCCTGCATAGCATCAGTTTAACACAGAAAACCAGGTTAGACCTACCTGAAGGCTGGTCTAACAATTTTCACTGCCAGCAAGCAAGGAAAGCAGCACGTAGCAGGGACATGTGCTTTCTTCACACTTGAACTTGTGGCAAAGGTAATGGGTTTGGAAGAAAAAGCAGTGGTAGATAGTAAAATACTGGCATTGCATCGGTCCATGTCTGGTGGTGGACTGCAGTACCAAAAACTGGACTGACAGCGTGGTCTGAATAAACAGCCTCTAGACAAGCACACTGGATGACAGGAGCGAAGCAAAACAGAGCCTAAACGTTAAGCAGACTTGCTCTGTTTTTTTAAGACAAGGAGCAGACACGGAACAGGGTGCTGCAAACAAAATCGAGCAGGACGGGGCAGCGCAAAGCAATCTGGAGCCACCCGAGCAGAGTGCAACAATGAAATCCACTTTCCCCACCCCACTTCGTTTAGTAACTATTTCCTCAGGGTTATCACAGGATAGATCTTGTTTTAATTGCAAAGTGAATTGTTTCAAGTCATTAGAAACATGGATGGCAAGTGTCATCTCCGCAGCAACACAACACATCCCCAGCTCACACAGTTTGCAGGATGCTAGAGCTGCATGGAGGGCAGGCGTTCCTTCCACGGGCGACTCCTCCAGCATCAGTGCTGGTACCTCAACTTTGTGCTGGTGATAGCCACAACATACGGAAAGGAAACACCTACTTAACATACACAATGGAGGGAACAGTCCACAAAACAGCAGAATTGCACAAAGGAATCTGGATAACAGTGAATCAGAGAGTGCGCAGAAATTTTACTGTATCAGAAAAAAACTGTCTTTTTGAGATCTATCAATGGGAATGTCTTATTAGATGCAGAAAGAACCTCTTCTGCTGTACCTACTGCTGTAAGGCTTTAGCTGGACTGCTGTGTCCAGCCTGTGGTATCACTTTTTACGAAACACATGAAAACATCATAGAGGGTCCCAAGGAAAAATTATGAGGATGGCTGAAGAGTTGTAAAATGTGATTTACAAGGAAAGTTCAGAAGAAATGGACTGGTATGGTCCTCCAGCCTAGAGACATAACAGCAGCAGTCTTACAAGCTTTAAATTCTCTTATAAAGAAGATGGCAACCCAAGGACAGCAGATGCGGCTGGCTGGCTTTGCAGTAGAAGAGGTTTAAGTTAGACTGCAAAATGCTTTGCCAGGCAGAGACCGTTAAGTCAGGCCACTCAGGGAGAGCATGTCTCTGGAAGCACTGCTGTGCAGAGCACCCAGGTGTTCCTTACAGCTGGCTAGCAAGCACCCGATCCTGCTTCAGCCTGAAAACAGGGCAAACACTGGGCTCAGAGTCCGCACATGGACTCCTGCCACCCCAGTTCAGTAACTGTAGGCAGCTCTTTGCAAATCTTAATGCTGTCTCTTAGTCTAGATACTGCTACATCTTGAAGGAGATTAGTAAAATTTGTCATGACTTGCCCCGTCATTTCAATTGCATCCCAAACCACAGACTCTTGGATCTTCTGTATGTCCTTCTGACTCCAGCAATTTTGGCTGGAAAACTCTTTCTCCACAGGATGTCTCGGTGTCTGCTCTCCTCTAGAAACTACCCTTGATTCTGCAGGTCCTTCAAGTTACCGATTTCCCTTCCATCTTCTCAACATTCATTGTACAAAGGTTTCAATGGAATAGCTAAAACTTGTTCTTGCCTTCACATTGAATAGGTTTCTGGGTTCTTCATTTTGTTAGAAGAGGTATGACTAATGCCTTTCACCATCAGTCTTTAGTTAAATCTTGTGATGTCTTTTCCAAATTCATCCACCTAAACTTTTCAGCAGTTTTTTTGTGTGGCTGAGATAATCACATCTTCCTTTATTTATGGTATAAAAAGGCCGACAGGGCCCAGCATAAGTCTCCTCTTCTTCGTTACCCCCGAGCAATGCCATTGAGCCACTAATGCCTTGACAATGATGGGCTTGCTGGGAAGCATCTCTGAACACACCTTGAAGAGAAGTTGCAAGTGGAGCATAAATACATGAAGCAAAAAGAGATTTAAAAGCTGTGAAGCCTACACAAAGCCAGGCAAGGAAGTGGTTAACTTGGGGTTCTTTACAACAATTGTATAAATAGATGGCACAGGAAGTCTGGGGCCCTCAGAAGGAAGAGGAAGTGTTTTCCTTTCCTGAGCCAAAGCGCAAGGAGGAACTAGGAAACTGGTCATCTGGTTATATTGCTTAAGGCCAATCTTTTCTAACCAGAGTGTCTTAAAACAGGTATTTAACCCCATATACAGGCATTTTGGTAGCAGTCAATAAGTTTTCCAGGTTATAATATTCTTGCAATACCCACCAGCTGAAACGGAAGCTGAAAATCAGGTCGATTCTTCTTTGGTGTGAAAGGCTGGCAGGAAATTGTCCCTTTTAGAATTGAGGAAAAAAATTTTTTTTTTAGGTTTCCTGGTTTGGAAAAAAGTTGCTTCCAAGACTGTGTGTTAGCTAGGCAGTCTGGGTGGCATGTTTAAGTTTACTTCTGGTTCTCATGTAGGCAAGCTTTTATACTTCCCTAAAGAACTGAACCTTAGAGCTAAGAAATCCTCAATAAATTATTTTTTTTAAATCATTTTAAGGCAACTTGATTGTGTTTGTGTTTTGGTTTGGTTTATTAGAAAAGATTTGTTATTTTTATATCAAATCTTGTGTTAAGAAATTTCAGGAGCATTTCACAAGGATAGAATCATAGACAGGAATCACAGCTGGAAGAAACAGCCACTTCCCAAAAGAACAAGCCACCCAGAAATGTACTCTGTTTTGAATGCAACACGCTGGGGCTGGGAAGAAACGGGGCTGACTAGGAGTACGAAGGGAGAGGAGCATGTGCGTGGCTGAGGAAAAGGGGGATCCTGTGACATGGAGGGTCGGTAAAGGAACTGACTTTAATAGCAGTGGGAACAAGATGCTGGGTGAGGCTCAGTGAGAGGATCTCCAGCAGGGGAACTGAGCACAAGAGAAGAGACAAGGGAAGGAATCCAAGGAACCTGGGCAAAGCGTGCTAGCGAGTGGCTGGAGCAGCATGTCCTGCCTGGAGAAAATCATATGAATTTTTGGGAGAATGGCACAGTGTAAGCACAGATGTAAATTACATAACTTGAATAACAGCGGAGAGAATGGAAGGTGAACAGTCCCTGTCTCCTCTGAGATGAGAGATGATGATGGCATTCTTGTCTCAGCCTGCATATTGTTTCACACCGATGCTTATCCATGTCACTTTTGCTATGGTGGCCTTTTACATTTAACACTTTGAGTGCAAATCACAGAAATCGGAGAGTTCTGAGAAAGAGGGCTTGAGAATTTCTGAAAGAGGTTATTCATGAAAGGAAACAAGGAATTGCAGTATTACAACAACTAAGTATGTAATACTTCCAGTTTGTGTTCCTGGCTGAAAATCAGAGATTCAAACAAAAAAATCCCCTAAGTTAAAAGATTTTAAAAAAAAAGAAAATTACTGTGTTTTCAATCCTGTAAAATTTCCTTTGTTCCTCAAATTCAGATGAAGGATACCATCACATACTGCCTCTGCCACAAGCTCCATTTCTTTAAGAACAATAATGACTTAAGAGACACTGTATGTGAATTACTGGCACTGCATTACAACTCCTTTCCTGTTATACATATAAAAACAGGGAACGCTAAACAATTTTCACTGTCTTTCACACTAGTGTGCACAGAACGTTTGTTAAAGTTCAGCACTTCCTTGCTTGCAATATGGGCATGAAACTGAAATCTTATTGTCGCTCACTGAGAACAAGTCAACCGTGTATAACAGGCATCCTTGCCTCCCTTGTTAATTGGGCAGCAAGGCATATGGTGACTTCACTTCCAAACTCTGGGGTACAGTCCAAATCTAGATTAAAAACTGAACTCCATCTTGATCCAGAGTTGGTCAAAATGGCCATCTCACTTTTTCCTATCCACAATGTCACAAAAAAGATGCGGAAAGCATAATGCATTTTGCTCATGCTCAGTTACAAATGCTTAACATGTTCTATGTGCAGAACTTGAGCCAGATTGAGTTAATGTTAAAAAGATCCCGACTGCCATATCTGCCACTTCTGATTTCTTCTGGCCCTGCAAGAGTTTTCCTCTATGTGATCCCGCTCAGGCTTCATTATTGCAGCCCAAAGACTGGTCATGTTCTCAGGTAAGAAGCACTCCCACAGCAGAATTGGGATATTTGCAATTTAAGGGCGTCTTTTAAGAGAAGGAATATCAAAAGGAGTTCTTAGTAGAGTACAGCTGGATGCCAGATTTTTATCTCAAGTTCTTTGTTAAAATTCTACATCCTAAAGAAAAATCATGTTAGAAGTTCTGGAAGGTAAAGGACCTACGGAAGTCTTCTGAACTGGCATTCTCCCACACAAGATAGAGACATGGGTCATAAAAACAAGGTACTCAGATCCTACTTAATGACCCCATTCCACTCTGCCTTGGCACTCCAGGATTCACATAAAAAGTGTTATTAATTGCCAAATATATAACTAATATAGACAGATGCCAGTAAGAACCACAAGCAATTATAGAAAGCATCAACACCAGGTACTTGAGGTAGCCCTTTACACTAAATAAACCGTTCAAGCTCTAGACATCAAAAAAGATTCAACCAACTCAGTGTATAAGAATTCAACTCATAGCACCAAGATAAATCTCCTGAGCAACCAACCCTTTTAGCATTTCTCAGCCCAGAAGACCAACCATATGCTGTGCTGCATCACCAGCAGCGAGGCCAGCAAGGCGAGGGAGATGATTCTGCCCCTCTGCTCTGCTCTTGTGAGACCCCACCTGGAGTCCTGTGTCCAGTTCTTGAATTTCCAACACCCTGAGCCAGTGGGAGGTGTTCCTGCCCATGGCAGGGGGATTGGGACTGGATGATCATTAAGGTCCCTTCCAATCCAAACCATTCTATGATTCTATGAACAAGCAAACCACATGTTCCATGACAGAACATGAGGGACTGGTATTAAATTTAGCTATAGGGTGCAAGTCAGCTGAGTTGGTGATGAATGAGCGAGGACTGCAGATCCATGGGGATCTGATGCAATTTTCTTAGCACTTCTGTAGTGTGGGGGTAGAATTTAAGTAAAATTTTTGGAGTACAATACTTCTAACAACTTTTGTAATTTTATCACAGGCCTTTTTGGTTTTCCACTGAAAAGCTTCAGCATTGGAAGTACTTCAGAGAGTAATTAACTCCAGTAATTATCAGCACAAGCTTGAACACACAGGTCCTCCAGAGCTACCAGGACAACCAAGGCAACATAGTCATTCTGTGGAGGCCATCACTCTGCTTTTGTCAGCACTGACTGCTGACAGTAACTGAGTTGGGGCAACTACTGCAGGTCACTTGCTTTTGATTCTTGCTTTTTTTCAGGAAGTTTCCAAGCACCCTTCGGCTCTTTCCTCTATAGAAGGCAATAAATACATCCCTAGGCAACAGTGTGTGGGGTTTGAGGACTGTCGAGAAAGGACCTTCCCTGGAGAAAGGTTAAGGCATATGTACACAGGCCCTGCCAGCACAGCAGGGCAGGACCTCTCAGCTCAGCTCAGTCCTACACTACATTTCTAGGGGTTTCTTTCCTCTAACCTGTGCAGGCAGACAGTGGGGGATCCATGATCAGCTTTCTACTTTCCTTCTGTACTGGATGAATCCCAGTTTCAACAGATACCAAGCACTAAATATGCCAGAATTACAAAAAATATCCAAGAGAAAAAGAGAAATGTAAGATTAAAGAAGTTATACTCACTGAGGACACACTGTTGAAGCAAATCAATGCAGGCAGAAGGTGCATGTAGAAGAGCTGCTTTCACCACATTGTACTGCACAGCTTTCTGAGATTGCATAACTAGAAAACCTTAAGCAATACACAGATAAGGGTGAGCACCTCAGTGCTACTCTTTCCTGTCTTCAGCCAGCAAAATTTCTTAGGCTTTCAGCTACAGCAACTGTTTTCTATTTTTTGTGACACTAAGGGTGATCACTGGTCGTTTCTTTCAAGGGACTGTTCCTAATTTCATTCATTTACTGCATGAGTAAAACAAACCCTTACTCAATTAGAAGCAGGCACTGAGCCATACCTGCTAATTGCTCAGGGATATGGTTTGCTCAGGGGTGGTTCAGTAGTGGACAGGTACAGCTGGACTCAACGATCTCAAAGGTATTTTCCAACCAAACGATACTATGATTCTATAATTGAACAGATAGAGAATCCAGCCTGAAGAAGCACTATAATTTAACAAAACTAGCCACAAAACTAAACCCAAATGTAAAACATCCTTCAAACCACCTCCTTTTATGTTCTTCCCTGAACTGCACCTCTGGAATAAAAATAGCAGATGTGGTGTTAGAATTTTTTGTTAAACTTTACTCTCTAAAATCAGACCCAACCCATGGTTTCTAGTTTTGCACATACAGGAATGCAATGAAGACAAACTTCTGGAAAGGCTACCTAGTGCCTCTGTGGACAGCCTGTGCTCGCTGCACGTGGGTTCTACTGTACTCGATCACAAAGAATACTTTATCCTAAGACGTTTAAATAACACAGGTCACTATATCCCTGTCAAGTTTTGGAAAATGAGGTCTAATCCAGAGTTATCTGGAAATTTGAATTCAGACTTAAGAGCCTGCTAGCACAGAGCAATCCCAGCCCAAAGAGAGCTGGGATTGGCTATCCTGTGCCCACAAGGTTTGCTGAACCCAGCTGTGTTGGGTGCCATCTTTTAAAATACTGGGAAAGAAGTCCTTTATAGACTTGGGATGGAACAAAAGGAAAGCAACTTAAACTTTGAGAGAAGAATCGTGATGGAAAACTCTGTCAGAAGTTACAAATTGAAGACAAAACAAGCCAGACAGTGGAGCAAAGACCTAGGAACAACAGAAAGCTGAATTGCGACTTCATTCTCTCAGAATCTGAGCTATCTTTGCTAAAGTCTGTTTCATTTCCCTAAACCATTTTGTCATTTTAAATCAAGTCCTGTGTGCTTTGCATTTACACAGCATTCTGAAACTAAAGGATTCTAAATTTCTATTAATTTCTATTACCACCAAAAGGTAAATTTGGAAAGTATTGGTGGACCAGACCTAAAACAAGCACAACCAGGACAACGCTTTAAATTGAACAGGTTGTTATTTAAAGGTGATTGTACCTTCATATTTTATATTAATACCACCAATAAACTGCAGCACACATAGGGTCTATTGGTCCCATTGCCGAAAGCTGCAGAGCAGATTGATGAAGCAAGATCTCACTGAAGCCTCAGTATTACTCGAGACTTCCTTGGGCGAGTTACAGTTCTGCATGAGGGACACAGCCTGCAGTGATACTTCTCATCAGCATATCAAGATACATCACCAAAGAGGAAAGGGCATCACCCTGTCCGTAACAAGTGCAGAAGCAATTTTGCCCAGATGGCAATATTTGCCATAAGACTCATTGTAAACAAATTCAATGGCAATGCTTTCCAAGACTCATTCCTATCTTAAGAGATTAGGACAAAAAGCCCAACATAGCCCCAACAATACATTAGCTTCTCTTTCTTTGAGAAAACAACTCAAGACTTGCCTGAAAATGAGCCCTTTTCTCAGTGACCCATCATGCCTCAAAGCACAGAAGCAATAAAAGGGGAGAGGAATCATCTGTTGTCTCACTGAATACTTTAAATTCAGTTACAAAGCTACATCAGAACTTTTTGGACATATAAAATATAAAAAGGATAAGACAATAAAATGGATTAAAGGCTACTTGAATGATATTAAAGCTAACATCCATCAGATTACTGAAAAACTAGAATGTTTTCTTGTTGATGATGTTGGTTTTTTAAGTTTTCAATTATTTTTCCTCATCTGCTACAAGAGGTTTAGAAGTCCATGAAAATTTTCATTTTGCTACTCCTGGAGATGTTGAGGTGTGTTTTCCCAAGGTGCTCATCTGAATTAGGATAGAACAGGGGGTTTGAAGGAAGAGTAAGGATTTCCTAAAGTATATGAGAGGAATGGTTTGAAGCTGAAAGAGAGAGGATTTAGATGAGATCTTAGGAAGAAATGTTTTCCTGCGACGGTGGGGAGGCCCTGGCCCAGGTTGCCCAGAGCAGTGGAGGCTGCGCCATCCCTGGAGGTGTTCAAGGTCAGGCTGGGTGGGGCTTTGAGCCCCCTGATCCAGTGGGAGGTGTCCCTGCCCGTGGTGATTGGGACTGGATGGGCTTTGAGGTCCCTTCTGATCCAAATAATTCTATGATTGTATGATTATATTTGCTGCTGTAGAAAATTTCTGTGCTGTTGGAGGCGAAGTTCCCCATCCCCGAGCCAAAGTCTTTGCCCTATTTTTGTGCCAAGAGCAAACTCGATTGCTTGCAGATGAGAGCTCTTGTAATGGGAACTGAAAGATCCAGCAGGGCAGGAAAGAGCGGGTGGTGGGTATGTGATTGCGGGTGGTCAAAGGACAGTAAAGTAAACCAATTATTCTTCTAAACTAATAATTGTTGAACTGCTCCCTAGACGCCCTAATCTTCTGAATCTTAAAGTACTTTGCAGTGCCTGGAATTTGCTTTTGTACATTCAGTGAGGATTGCCTACACGGAATTTTCAATTGTTTAAGCATGATGAGGGCTTTATGACATAACACATTTATTGGAGGGCAGACTGTAACCAAAATTGATGACATTCTTTGACATTTCACTCTTTGGAGTGAAATTTTATCTGAAACCACATCCAGATATGGAAAAGCAATTTCACTTCATAGCATGCATCAGCTTTCAAATAGCCAATTTCATTTCTTGGAGTTTGAAAAACAAAATAAAAATATCACTTTAACTTGGTTTAAGCCACCTTCTCTGAATATTTTTTTTAATATTTTCAGGAAACTGGAAACATTCTGGAGGGGCTCAAACTAGACAAAAGCTGGATATGGTTTGTTTGTATGAAGAATTTTGTATACTAAGATATTCAGTAGCAGGAATGTGCATGTTCAGGAAATACTTAGTTCTCTTATTAAATGCTGCTTCTCTTACTATTTCAAAACCTATAAAACACATTATATTTATTCCTACCCTCAGATGCAACCGCAGAAAAAAACACATTTTCCTTGTATAAACAGATTTGGATAGTTTGCAGAAACATGGAGCACACAGATTTTGCTAAGCTCTGACTGCAGATTATTTTCAGTCCTACATGTAAGAACTGTCAACAGTTTTACATACTGATTTAAATCAACATTAGATTATATAGAAAAATACGAAAATTGGAATTTGTACCATTTTCAGTAATAAAATTAAAAATAATATAATTAAATTGTCTATTTTTATATACTAGAATTGTGTTTCCCTAGCCGCATTTCAACACATTGCTCCTAATTATTATCTAGTTGTCCACTTGTCTCTTGTTTCTATATCTCAGCCCTTCAGTGCCAATGGAGTACCACAAATACGGCAAGTTCTCTCTGGTTATAACAGAAAATCAATTCCATCCTTGGTATTAACTTTCTTGAAATTCACTGTTGTGCCAATATGAAGTCCCGTTTCCCCACAGAAGCTCTGTGGCTCTGAACACCAAAGAGTTCTTGACTCTTCAGTGAGGATCCCCAACTCCAGAGCTTTGCTGGGACCTTTCCGGCTCTCTCCCTTCTCCGGGTGACCCTCTCTCTGCTTCCTACTGAAACACTCCCTTCAAGCCCTGCTGCTCCCCTCTGTCCTCCACGCAGCACCGCTGTCCCCTCCCCTCCCGCCATGCAGGTGCCAACCATCCCCCTCTAGCTGCCAGGGACACTGGTGGGCACCCCATGGTGCTGGCACATCTCTCACCTTGTCAGCACAGGACCCCAGACACACACACCCGGATACACCCGCCTGCAGCACTGGCTGTCCAGATGCTGTGTCCCAGCCCACCAAGCACCCTCCCTTCGCGGTGGGACACTTGGTCTCCTCCTGCCTTTCAACACAGAGGGAAGACAACAGTGCCTGGTGCCTCCTGGCTGCAAGCAGACCATCAGTGTCTTACGGTCTCCGTGCAGGCCCCACTGCAGACTGTGAGGTTTTGACACCCACCTGAGCAGGGAGAAAATCCTTACACATCTGTCTGTGTGACAACATTGTGAATGGGTGAGCAACACCCAGAAGGTTTTGCTTTGCCTTACCTCCCACTGAAACCAGCTGTTTCCTATTTGATCAGATCTAGCTAGATCAGCAGAATCCAAGGCAAATCACAAAATCCTTACTATAGAAAACCTTTCCTTTGCCGCACACAGCAGAGCGGCACAGCAGGTTGGGGTTACAGTGCAGTATCAAAGAGAGTGACAGAAACTTTGCATCTCTACAAAGGGCTCACAAAGGACTTGGTGACAACAGCCGTGACACCAGGAACTCAGGAACTGACCTAAACTCGGGCTCTTATCAGATCATGCTGGCAGGATAGGCAGCCCTACCTCAGGTTAGCACGATGGATGAAGCTTTTACAGTGAGCTCCACCCTGTAGGACTCAGAAGCCAGAACAAATTGTCCCTAGAGGCAGGGACAATCCCACCAACTGGCTGATGCGAACAGGCAGCCCTCTCATTCTGTGTCTTGCCTGTCTCAGCACAGAGGATTTTGGTCTTTCTGGCATATTTAGCCAGCCCATGTGCAGGCAGAGTACAAATCTAGATGTTTCCCCCAAAATGTGCTTCTAGAAGTGTGCTGGAGAGGGTGGGTTTCAGCAGGAAACCACTCACATGGCATTGTCTCTTCTACCTTCTGGGAGCCAGTGCTGTGAGTACACTGGTAACCTACAGCTTCAGTGTCAGTTGATACAGTGAGTCACAGCTGCTGGCCTGCTTTCTAACTGCTCTCACAGCACCATTTGTTTCCTGTTGCACACAGCCTCCTATCTGACTAGAAAAAAAAAGGCTAGATGATCACTCCATGTAAAACAGTGCTGCCAGGGCACCCATCATTTTCACTGAAGCCAGAAAAATCTGCAAGTTAATAGGGCCAGGTCCTTTCTTTGCAACAAATAATAAGTATAAATATAAGACATTTTTTAAAGCCCTTGCAGCAATGGTGAGTTTCAGCAGGAATGCAAGCAGTGCTTATGCTCACGGAAACGATCATCTGACATAAGAATTGCAAAATGAATGTCTCCCACATTTACCCACGGAGCAGAGCTCAGGAAGAGCTCTGAAGCACTCTCAACGCTGCGTTCTGTTAGGCAGAAGGGCAGCTAGGACAGCCGGGGAAAGTGAAGTGAAAAGAAAAAGGCAAGCAGTAGCTTTAAAAATACTAGTGTTTTCCATACTGTAACACAGTCTCTTACACAGTGTGAGAAGAAGGATAATCCACAGAGATTGCCAAACTCTGGAGCTGGTCAAACAATTTTGTTCAAAGCAAAAAAAACATTCTTTAAAAAATATACTGAAGATTATTAAAAAATTGAAGGAGGTTGGAATATGTGCTATGCAAGGCATGGCCTCCATTCGGTCCTCCGCTCCCTCATTAATTTAAAAAAAAAAAAGCGAAAAGTTCAAAACTGCTTATCTGGACTTTTTCAAAAGGATGATCCATATTTTCCATCTGAAATAACATTTTTCTTCAACATCCTGGCAATACTGTGATAAGATCTGAAACACTGAAAGTGAAAAATTACACCTGAATGCATTTTTTTATATTTTCCAGTTTGCTTGAAAATTTAAAGTGGTTCCTACCTCTGCTCAAGCCAAGCTGTATTTCTGCCCTCTCCTGTGGAGAAGCCAAGACACACAAACACTATTCAAGGTGCTGTGGGTGACTGGAAGCCTTGATCTTTGGCAGCCCACAATACTTCAAGACAGGTACCCAACTTGAGGCAAGAGCTCCAATAGAGGCATGAATGGGGAGGGCACACTTAAGCGTAATACAAGAAAAATAAAAACCAACAGGTTATCAAGAAAGAGAAAGAAAGAGCAGTCTTGCCAGAAAGAAGCAGCAGCAGTCGGCGAGGCCCAAGCCCTGAGGTGGGGCACAAGTGCGTCTGGTTCAGGTTGTGGGTTGCAGCATGGGAATGTTACATGACTGGGCTAAAGCACCAGGTTCTGCCCACAGGAAAGCACTGGGAGGTTGTGCCTTCCTCAGACTCAGAGACCAGGCTGTGTTGCACAGTGCAGGGGGATACAGGACATGTTTGTGAAATCTGTCCATCTGTCCATGGCACCGAGCTACCAAAAGCTTCCTTCACAGGTGCCCCAGCTTATTACGGAGACTCCACCTCTAGCAAGAAGCTAAAGCTGTTCCCAGAACTGGGAGGCTGGCATTTTTAGTGACAGTCCTGTTTGTGCAGTGCTGACATCTGTCCCGCAGGATCTCCCCTCAGCCTTCACAGAGTGGCATGAGCTGAGTGCTTGATCCTGCAATCGACCCATGGGGTGGTATCTGACAGATGACAGACATAAACTAAGATGCAATCTAGCAGCCACGGAGAAATGACTGATTGCGCAGTAGCTAGATTGCCAATCACCCACCAGATACCACAGGCTACAAACTCTTATTTGAGATGAGCCAGAAGCCTAGAGAGATCAAATTCCACTGGGTTTTAGAGATGCTACCACACTACCCTATACCAATTCATATTTACTGACCTGCCCACTCCAGCATCTTCTTCCTTCTCAGCACCTCTTTCAAGCACCCTCACTCAGGAGGCTGGTTATAGTCTTGACAGTGAGCTTTTAAAATATCAGCATATAAAGGCAACGCAGGGTAAAGCATTAAGCAAAGGCAGTACCACAGTTTTTCAACAGCAGCTTTTGACCTCAGCATCTCATGCTGAGCAAGAGTCAATGGGAATCTCCTGACCTGACTTTAGCCCGTCACCTCTGGCAGTCTGAGGGGGCTCTCTGGGCTCTTTAGGCAACAGAGAGAGAGAGAGACAGGACCCGCCAAGGGCAGTTCATTCACCCAGGTCAGAAGCCTGTTTCATTCCCACTGACTACGGAGGCACAACTCAGCTTTGACTATGTGACAGCTTTGACTGCAGATCTAACACGAGGAGGGGTGGATACTGATGTATCTGACCCTCAGAAAGTCAGAAAGGAACGGCTATTTAAAATTATTTTTGGTAACCCAATTCTCCTTAATAGAGTGGGACTGAGTTCCCCGTTTGTAAAATGGGAACAAGAGCACTTCCCCTCCTTGTGGAGAAGTTAAAATCACAAGGAATTCAGATTGTGCAGCTATGAGGGCCAACCTCAACCAGTTGTATAAATGAGATTCTCTAAGTGACAGCATAGGAAAGATTTATCTTGCATGAATCTGGATGGCAAGAACTGACTGTAGGCGCCTGGCTTAGAAAGAAAAGTCTTTAGTTTGCCTCTAGTGTTTAGTTTGATCTTGTGATTCCCAAGGGCATCACTACTCTGCTCCTCTTTGCACAAACAGGATTACACTCAACTAGTCCTCAAACTTTCAGCAACTCTGCATTAATTATGCCTCCCCTATTGAGCAAGGGCAAATTGTGTTTGTTTTTACAGAGAAGAAAGCTGAAGTACCCCAGCGTGATTTGCCCAACAGGCAGGCAGCAGCCAAGCTAACTTGGAGGCAGCTGACTTCCAGCCTCACGTCCC
This sequence comes from Neomorphus geoffroyi, assembly GCA_033558235.1. Classification (NCBI taxonomy): domain Eukaryota; kingdom Metazoa; phylum Chordata; class Aves; order Cuculiformes; family Neomorphidae; genus Neomorphus; species Neomorphus geoffroyi. The sequence continues at coordinate 7,117,490 of JAUMJM010000012.1, read as the reverse complement.
TACTCCTTGATCTCTGTGTAACTGTGCGGGTTTAGCTCTGTTCCTGTCTTACCTTCCCAATGTTTTACTACAGCGAGAATCTGCAGGCTACGGAGAAATCTTGATGACTAATTGTTCTCAGCTGAAGGACAAAGAGCTCTGCTTGCTGTTACAGATCCTGTGTTTCAAGGGGGTTTTGTTACTCCTCCCCCCGTTCCTAAAATATGTTTTCATCAGCAGGATGCGTGTTTGATTCATCCAAGCCATGGACTTCTTTGCCTATATTTTGAAGTAGGCCTAATAGAAGGAGTAAATTCAGCACTCCCAGAAAAGAAGGGAAAGAATTTATATTTGTCTTTAAAGAAAAAAACCTGTGACTGTAACCTCTATGGCCTAGGATATTTCAGGGGATACCGATATGATTCCAGACATGGCAGGCAAGAGGGATTCCTGACTATGCTAACTGCTCTTGAGCTGCTGCAAATGCAGAAACCCAATGGCAGATCACATAGTCCACCACTAAATGCTGGAAGGACATATGCAAATATTTTTTTCTTCAGCCTGAATGCAAAAATGCACACCTCAATGCAAAAATATACATCACCTTTTCTGCCACCTCTAATTGAACAGTTAATTTTACCATGCAAAAAATGACACTGAGTAGTGTTACCAGTGCAGGACCAGGTTCTAATTAAAAAAAAGAAAATTAAATGTATTCTCCAAGATTCAAAAAAATGTGAATCGGTTTTAAAGGTGAAAAAACTCCAGACTGGCAGAGGGAGAGCTGTCATGTCACAAGTGTTCTGTATGTAGCTGTGATATCACACTTCTTCTGAACCTGCTGTCAGCATGACAACTGCCTGACAGACAACAGCTCAGATCTGAGCAGGAAGATGACTTTGGAAGCTTCAGGAAGGAGCACTGTGCATGCAAAAAACATCACATTGCACAGCCAGGGCCCATATTTGTAACAAATGCAGGCTAGTCTCAGGATTTAGTATTGAATCTTTCCCATGTCTTTTATTTTTTTTATAAAGAGAGAAATGAGAAGCATCTTCTGACTGCTGAATAAATTTAACTCCTGTTCCGATTCCATAGGATTAGTAGATCCTTTCCTTTCTGATGGGATTTTTTTAAATGTCAAAACTTCTTCCTATTCAACACATTTTATGTCCTTGCACAGAACTACTCTTTTCAAAAATCTGATCTTTTAAAATACATGAAGTAGTTTTTGTTTTATCCAAGGGCCAACAGAAAAGCAACCAAAAAGTCTGGCCCAGCTCAAACAAAGTACCAAGAACAGCAGCCAACCTGAGACTATTTTGCACGGAGCCTCAACTAAAATTCTCCCTGCATCTCTTGCCAGAAGAAGCCAGCCCCCTTCTTCTGCCTCTCCCACAGAAAGTGGAATAAAGCAGCACAAAATTGGAGGTGTTGTGTCTTCCAAACATGAGTTAACAACACACTTTATTTAGACTACTCTTGATACTCAACCTACAGCTCCTGGCAACCCAGCATACAAAGGTATTTCACCACAGTCCCGCCACATCCCACAACAGATAAACAACAGAAATCTCTCACAATCACAACACAGATGCCAAGGGAATCTTACAAATTGGTTCGGGTGTACTTCTAGTAGATCATGTTTCCTGAATGGATCTAGTAGGTTTCAAAAGGTTTCATTCAGAAAAATCCTATGGAGTCCTAATAACTGTCTGGATCCAGCAGTACTACGATATTCCCTCCCCAGAGACAACGAGGACATATTTATTAGTAAATAATACCCTGCAGAACTCTCTACAGAAAACTAGAAGTTGAGGAGGTGAAGGTGTATGTAGTGGGGAGCTGATGGACCTGTTTGTTCATAAACCTTGATCCAGTGTAAGAGCTGTCCATTGCTACAGCAGAGAGAAATACTGATTTCTTATAGCTGCAGTGCTCTGATTATCAACAGGTTGGAATAGCTGCACAGGAAAACAGGCCCTTTGTCATGGAGAAACACTTACAGATCCAGTACAAACTAGGAAAGGTAAATCACACCTTCCTGGGTTGTAATGTACAGAATCATGGAATGGTTTGGGTTAAAAGGGACCTCAAAGCCCATCCAGTTCCACCCCCCTGCCACGGGCAGGGACACCTCCCACTGGATCAGGGGGCTCAAAGCCCCATCCATCCTGGCCTTGAACACCTCCAGGGATGGGGCAGCCACCACTTCTCTGGGCAACCTGTGCCAGGGCCTCACCACCCTCACAGGGAAATATTTCTTCCTAAGATCTCATCTCAGTCTCCTCTCTTCCAGCTGAAAACCGTTCCCCCTCATCCTGTCCCTGCACTCCCTGATCAAGAGCCCCTCCTCAGCTTTCCTGGAGCCCCTTTCAGTACTGGGAGGCTGCTCTGAGGTCTCCCTGCAGCCTTCTCTTCTCCAAGCTGAACAACCCCAACATGTCAAGCATACACCATACCCTAGCTGGTGGGTCCCAGGAGCAGCCTGCAGCTCTGCACTCTCTGGAGAGCTGCCTGCACACAGGAACATTGCTCTGAGCTCATATTTTAAACCCTCTTGTAACCTGTGGCATCTGTGCCCTTCTAGATACAGCATCACTCACACAACATGCCAGGAGGGCAGCTGAAGGCTGAGCAGGGGGCCAGGGCTTGCCCAGGGTGCCGAGGCCCATCTAGGGCACATGAGGGCAAAGCGTGGGGTTGTGTAGCTGCCTTGGCAGGTAACCACTGGCTTTTCTTTCATCCTCTCCCTCAGCTGAAAAGCCAACACATGAGAATTTCTGTGCTTGTTTTCTGAAAGACAAAGCAGCTGCCAAACTGTAAACCCATTTAGAGTTAGGCTTCCACAAGCTCCCTTCCTCATCCCAGTGCAAAGAGCAAGGACAAACAAGAGTTTCTGTGGAACCGAGGTAGTTGTAACCTTTGCCTGGGACTCAGGTCTCCCCAGTGCTCTCCCTGCCTGGTGTGCTTCAGTTTGTGAGCTATCTGGCACAACAAGACACTGATTTCTGCAGCTGCTCTAGGTACTGTAAATAACGATAAATACCCTATCACCTTCTGGACACCTATCTTACCATTACAATGCATCACACCAGCACAATATGGCAAAACACATTATTTAGGACAATAAGGCTGAGATATAGCAGATGATGGGGAAAAATCAAGTATTACTACAAACAGCCTGTAGCATGCTGTGCGAAGCCAGATCAGAATGACAGGTTATTCATTCCAGCTGAGTGCTGGCCCTGTGCTAGCAGCCTGCAGAGCCTACACAGGTTCCTCTGAACGGTGTTACTCGGTGGTCTGGGAAAACGGATTAGCTTTAGTCACGTGCCTTAGTACTGCATACACACCCAGGTCACGTCTGACATAGTGTCCTGCTGCCAGTTCCGCCTCAGAAACAGAAGTGCTGTGGCAAGTGAGGCAGAGGTATCTCGCTCTGGGGAAAGCTGTGGTAGCTGGAGAGGCCAGCTGGGACACAGCATTGATGCTGGCCCTGGGCACACAGTCCTCCGGAGCAGAGCGCCGAGGGCCTGGCATTGGCATTGGTGGCAATACAGCTGTGTTTGTGCAGAGTGGTGTACGAGTGGAGTTGCTAAGAACAGCCCAAGCCTGAGCCATCCAAAAGGGACTCTCGAGGGAGGCAGGCTTGGTGTGCACAATCCAGGACACACAATCCACCATTCTTACCTAGAGCTGAAGGGAAGTTGGCAGCTCTCAGCTCTTGTCGCTAACCTGATCACTTTGGTTTCAGATAGGCTGCTGGTTTTGGTGCAGATCCTGAAGAAAAACTGGTGTCCCTGAAGCACCTCAGGAGATACGTAAGTAACATGGTTCATATGAGCCGTATGAGCTGCACATGGATTTGGCAGAAATCTGTATTTCTAGTGTGGGAAGCTAATTGTCATCTGAACTAAGAAGGAACAAATGTGGACCCACTCTTACTGGCAGGGTAGACTAGGGCTCATGGGAAGCATGGGCATTTCCATTTCATTTTACAGGAGATGTTCATGTAGGGGATGGGTAAGCTATAGCTCTCGCTGCCTCCTAATAAACCCATGCCCATTTCTCGAGGTTGTAAGAGACCACGCTTCCCTCCCCACCTTAAATTTCATGATCTATATTGAGAAAACAAGGGCTGAGAGATGGTACAGGAAGGGGAAGTTGCTCATTCAGGATCCTAAAGCAGAATAGGGATAAACAGAAGGTCTGAAACTCCTGCCCTCACTCCTGATACTTTGTGGATCCTGAGATCACAACTCAATTTACATTCTCCAAGTCTAGGTAAATTGTGCCCCAGTTTTGGATTTGAAAGTTCCACAATGTATTGACACAAAGTTGGCTTCAAAGGAAAAGGTATTCTTTGGGCCGAGGTTCTTGGTTGTATAAGGCATGGCAGTGCCACTGAATTGAAGGCACACATGTCAAAGAGTGTGCTAAAAAGCCACAGCAGCGGACTGGAGACTAGCACTGCGCTGCCAGAGGCATTAGTTTAAGTTCTTAAATGCTTTTTCTCTTGATGTTTGAACCACTATGAAAGAAAGCAGTGAGTGAGCTTATGTGCACCTTTGTGGGACCAAATGGTATGCAGCATGGCTTACCTGGACAATTAGCTTATTTTCTTTATCTGGAAGAATTCGGTAGGTATAAACGCAATTTCGGAACCTGGAACAGATCAGAGGAGATATAGTTAGACCATCTCCAGCAAGGAATCACACTGGGACACTCCTCCCAGTGAGAAAAGCTATTGGAAGATCCTGAGACACAGAGATAACTTCATGCACAAGGGTTTTAAACATTTCTCTTTATATTTCTTTCCCCTAAGTATGTGAACTAACACAAAACTGAAGTGCTCCTGGTCACTGAGACATGTTTGCAGAAAGTGACATCAGCATCAGGCTCAGAGTGAGCTCTTCTTCTGGCCGGAAAGAAAGAAAACACCAAATGGCTCTAGCTGTCAGTAGAGTGGGCGTCTCAGGAAGGAATGAAAAAGCAGAAATCCAAAATACACAGGGCCAAAATCAGCAGTGAATGAGTGAAGTGAAGGGCTAGAATGTGCATTGACTTGTACTGGTTAAAAAACAAATAATAGATTTCAGCTAAATCACAGTAAACCAGCTAATTGCTAGGCACATTTCCATGCAAAAATACTAAACAACAGTCTAAAAGAAAACCCACCTTGCTATCCTGGCGTGGATGCACACATACAGTGTGCATCTGTAGATCAGCCATAATTAACATTTTGTCCCACCTAAATTCAATTAGGTTCTTATTTAAGAGGGGGGTGGAGGAGTCTGTCTGGTGGAAGGTCACAGTGGTGCACAGGAGTTCAAGGGAAGCCTTAGCGGTGCTGCAAGGCTATAAGCGTGACCTTCCTCGGCGGCTGTGAGCCTTAGGGAGTTTGCCCAATAAGTGTTGACTAAAAAATACATTTTTACCTTTCTCCCAAGTGAACAACAGATTGATCAAATCTTTTAAGTCTCCTGCAAAGCTCTATTTTAAGGTATACAATATGGCTTTAAGCCAGCAAATAGTGCTGGTTTCGACTCCTTCCTCTCAAAGGGAAAACCAGAATCCACTCTCAGCGCTTCCTTGGCTGTAACAGAAACACTGCATTACCTGTGGAATTGTCATGAAATGTGGGCTAAGGTCAGCCCTCCATCTGGGCAAATCAGGCAGATCACTAAAACATTCTCATCTCTTTTATAGTTACGTTGTGAGTCTATTAATCATATGCCATTCAGAATCTGTCCAAGCAGGAGAGAGAAAAAAGAGGTTGCCAGGATTTGGGGCAGCCTTATGCAAGGGGTCACAAAGAGTAAATGGAATGAAAACAAATTACTCATAAATCATAGCTGAGCTTTTTTCCAGGGTGTTTGGAGGATTTTGGCATGTATCCACATGAATCTGTATCTTACGATGGCATTAATGCAAAGGACACAGAACTAGAATTGCTCCCAGAGCTCAGTATTGCTTCACTAAGCAATGTAAGACCATTTCACAAGCACCTACTCATTCACACACCCATGGGTCTGGCACAGAGCTGGCAGGTACAGGTCCCTGCCGCTTTGGATTGCCACAAAAGTGCTAATTTCACCAAGCCCATGGCCGTCAACTCAGATGAGGATATGCACTGAGGAAGGGCATGGGTTTTGGTTTTATCTGTCAATGCAGTTCTCTTACACCATTTCCTCCTGCTGATATGCAAACAGGGCTAAGTAGAACTGCTCATACAGTTCATGAGAGAAAATTTGTGTGTGGAGATTATGAAACTGATAAACAAACAAGCTCAATGGCTCTTGAGTCACAAGAGGACCCTCCTTGTTACCTTCACAGAAAGTGCCCCATCATACAGGCCTGATGAGTCTGCTCTCAGAATACTTGCAAAGAGGTTTAAGCTGAGGACAGCAAGATCAATGGAAGATGAGGAAAGAAGGGCTGTTGGATGAGACAGGAGCAGGGAGGAACACTTCCTAGGAGCACTTCCTAGGAGCTAAAGCACGCATCCTCTTTAGCAGTTCCCTAATTTAGGGCCTGTGGATGGAGAACACTGGGACTCTTACACCATTTCTACCCTTAGGCTTTCTCTCCTCAGCATCCTGACTGTCAGGTTACGCGGTAGCAATTACTGTCACATTCCGGGTCCTCCCTAAAAACTGAGCTCAGTTCTGGATTGCTCAACCATTACTCAGGCTGTCTATGTCAGGAGTAAATGTAACATCAGCCACAGCTTAAACATGTCTTTGTCCTCTCAACCAGAGAAGGAAAGGGTACAAGACTTGTATTTTCTCTTTCCACTCCTCCTGCACATGGGTGATGATGTGAACACTGGGAGGCCTGGAAATCCTGAACAGGACTGCCACTCTAGGCATGGTGCTGAGTGCACTATGAGAGACGTGGTCCCCCCAGGGTGTTGGGAATGGGATCTCACAGGCAGAATCCTCTGAGCCGGATCCCAAAGCTACAGCTAGCCTCCAAGGGGCATCTCTAGAAGCATTGTTCATCCTGCAGCCATTCACATACCAAGAGAAAATCCTCTGGAGGAATGATACCAGCTCAGGAGCAGCAGACTGTGACAGCTAAGCAGGCTCCTTTTGATGTCAGGATCCATGCACTCCCCTCCAGGTAAGCTAAAGAGCCCATTTCTTGACAATAAATTGGCAGATCAACGGATCCGACCACAGTGAAAGGAGGAGGAAACTGGCTTTGCCTCTTGCCTTTTATGGGGCAGCGTGACCAGCCGAGCAGAGGACAGCCGTGCAGGGGAGGAGTGTTCCCTCTGTTTGCTGACTGCTTCAGCCCACTGCAAAGTGAAATGCTGCTGCTCTAAGTTTTAGCAAAGGAGAGGAACTGCTCTTAAAAGGCCCTGTAAAGACACCTCTCCTCTATATTTATACAAACATTATTTTCCTAAAGCAGCTTTTCAAGAAAATCACATTTTCCTTCTATTATCTAATAATAATAAGTGCTTTTGCTGGATTTTGACTGATCTGCCCAATAAACATTAGAGCTATGTAGAATACGGCACTTCCTTTTCAGAGCAAATTTCATGGTTTTTTGTTTTCCTTATCTACACACAGTTGACGATTTCTCACTTTCAACATAATTCTCTTTTTGTTAGAACGTTTTGCAGTCAGGCTTTCAACTCCATCTCCCATTCCTTGTCTCCAGCCTCTCTGTTTTTCAAACAGAAGTGTCTGAAGAGCTCAAACTTCAAACACCTTCCAGTCAATAACACAGCTGAAACTGATATATCTCTGAGGAAGTTTTCAGCTTCAGCAAAGCTGCCCATTTTTTCAAGATGACATTGGAAGAGAAAGACTTATTCACCACCTTTAACCCTTTCTCTTCACAAACTAACTGCAAACTAGCATAAGCTGAATGCTCAGAAGTTATAATACTTTGAGAGAAGTTTGTGTGATAATTCTCAGACTGCAATGAACACCAGCCCTTTGCACCACAGATCCGGCTGCTTTTGGCTGATCAGCCAGGGTACTCCCCATTTCTTTAATTAAGCCATTCATGTTAGCCACCTCAGAATGGATTTAAGAACCTTTGGCTCCCGGTTCAGAAAATCCTGGTCATGATATTGTTTCTATTTCCTGATCCCATGTCTCTCAAGTCACAAAAGGCTTTCAAAGTTGGCTGCGTAAACATTTACAATGGAAAAACTTATGCAAATGCACGTTAGTAGACATTTTTACAGCACCTTCCCATTCTATACTCCCCACCATCTCTCCATAAAAATATTTTGTGTACATACTGGTTATAAGACAAATAAGGGGTCATACTAAAAATACTGAATGGAAGCAACAGTCGATTCTAGCAAAACGTTCCCTGACTTGCAGCTTGGCCACCCAGCCCGTGCTACACGATTGCCGCTCCTTCCTCCTGCTTGTCCTGGCTATTCATCTTCAACCGCCTTTCATTCTCTGCTGCTTTCAGAAAGACAAAACTTTTGCCGATGTTGTTACAAACATCTTAACAGGCAGACACAGAGGCTGTCTGCACTTTGTGAACACTTCCATTACCCAGCCACCAACCTCTGCCAGTCCAACACCTACACTTACAGGGCAGTTACCCAGACCCACACATTTCTGCTGATGAATCCTCTGCGGCGCTGTGCTGTCACCAGAAGTCTGACCTCAGAGACAAGCAGTTAGACCAGAGTTATAAACAGCAGCACCGCCTTTACCGCTGCAAGAAATACACTGAGAAAGAAACTGTAGTGAAAGAAACTACATTAAGCACTAAGAAACCTGCTTGTAATTTAATGTGGGCTAAGGATAAAATAAGTTTTACTACCTGCTGCACAATGGCAGCAAAGACAATCTGACAGGCAGAATGGAGTCCCACAGAGGCTCTCTTGATCTCTTCTAAGCACAGAGCACATCTTGTCTGTCTATAATGCGAAGCCAAATGCTTCAGACTTCATCTATTGCCTTCAGTCTCCTCTTACCCCTACACTCCAGCCTCCAGGAATAACACCTGCCCCCCACAGACCCAGGATGGGACGCCTTGCTCTCTGGTCCCAGAGATTCATTGCTGTGCCAAGTGTATCACACAGAGCTCCAGGAACTATTTTAAGCACTTTTGCTGAATGGGACATGGCATTGTACATGTAGGTGGGTCAAACATACTGAACCAGAGCAAGAAAAGTGCCCGGGAGGGCACCAAACTGTACTTGAGTTGTTAAATATAAATACCTGACCCAAGCTGTTAGCAGGCTCAGAGGTCAAGAGGTTATCTTTTCGCTCAGAGCACAGCAATAATCTTCGGTTAGTCTCTCGTCTTGAATCAGAGGCAAGCGTAGCACGAGCAAGACAGCAGTAAAAGAACATGGGTTTGTTCAGCCTGGCCCTGCTCCCAACCCTCCCCTACCCTGTGGCCCAGTCAGGTGAAACCAGCTCTGCTCAGATGTGGGCTGCACCCTCCCAGCGGGTACAGCAGCTGTTTGCCTCTGTGCTGGAGAGAGTGCAGGGAGTAACACCCTGCACAAGTGGGGACAAAAGTGTCCCCGTGAAGCGCGAGGTTAAAGCTGTACTTACAGCACGCAGAGCGCATATGCCGAAGCAATTGACTCACTGGCCCGGACAAGGAAGCTGCCATCCTTGCCTACTTTGGAGAGCAGGTCTTCGGCTCTGGAACGAGTGATGTTGCCATGGTACCAGCACTGATCCATCTCTGGAGCTGGAGGAAACCTGAATGCCAATACAGGAGCTGCCAGAGCTGCCTGTGTGTCTAACGCTCGGGCAGCTTCAGCTCACCAGCTTCCTGTTTCAATAGTACAGAGAGGGAAAGGAAACTCAGCCGCGGACAACTTCCTCAACTCAAACAGCTCAGAGAGTGAGCGTGACATGTTCCTGCAGCCCCCGCTCTCCCTCTTCATGCTGCAGCTGAAGTCACCAGCAAGCCCTTGCTCCTTGCCTTTCCCTCCCCCTTCATGTCCTGTATCAAAAAGTCCTACCTGAAGATCCTTTGTGCTCCCCCACTGATTCAGTCCCCCAGGCTTTGGTGGCCTGCCATCCCATTTACGATCACTTGCAAGACCCTTTGAGTTTCCATCTTCTTCCTAGCCATCTGTCCTACCCACTACAGGTCTCCATGGGGAATAAATAAATCCCAGACTGACCAGAAACATACCCTCCTTCAGTATACTTAGCACTGCCTGCCCCATTCCTGCCTCGTCTACTCCTCACATCTAGCTATGTGTGAGGAGGAGAATTTACAGAGCCCCTCCATGGCTGCATGCACAGAAGCAGATGTAGAGGCTGTTTAGCTCTGAGGATTTGTGACCAAAGCTCCCTGTCAGCTACTGTGAGATGGATTCAAAGATCATTCCTACTCTAAATCCCCAAAGGTGGGATGGAGCAAAGCCGTTTTTGGCAACCTGCGTCAGAGGGGGAAGAACTGGAGCTTTCACTTCCCTTTTCTTTGTCAGTACATCTGCCCCTTGCCTGTGCTGTGTGGCATGCTCGGTGCGGCATCTCCAAGTCAGAGCAACAAGGGGCATGTTTGCAGCAAGGACATTGCTACAGGGGCACCGTCTGCATGGCAAATTTGGTTTCCTATCCTGTACCTCCAGGAAGCTGGAGGCAGCTCTTCTGCACATCCACGTTTCAGCTATACCTCAAAGCAGCAACTGAGCTGGGACTCAGAATACAGAGTGAGTCCCCAGGAAAAGCACAGACACTGCTAGCCCTACGCAGCCCTCACCTCCCAGAGCTAGGAGAAGCGCCGGAACTATGATACCTGGACCACATATGGAGTGCTGCCCCTGTACACAGCATGGACAGCAAGGCAGGAGAGAGCAGCCTATCACCCATCTGGGAGAAACAAGAACTTAAGGGTATGGGGAGGGAGAGTGAACCAGTACAGCCCAGTATTCATCCCTGCCTGCCTTCCTGCTGCTTTCAGTTATCCAGACATCTGCTCTGCAGTGATCAGCTCAGCCTTTGCTACTGACATTAAACTGTGGGCACCGGCATTTCAAAACTGTGTGGCCAGCCTAGGACCCCGTGAAATGAACAGAACTGCAATGTGCAGGGCTTCCTGTCCAAGCTGAGCGAGCACTGTCTGCAGACCAAAACTAGCTCAGCTGGACCTGCCCTTCAGCTTCACCCAGATACACAGGGGGCTTTAGGTTCCAGTTTCCCATGGATTCAGGTGCCTAAATGGACTTAGATGCTGAATACCATGAAGTGGCGCTGCATGGACAGTAGCTGTAAGCTCAGGTAAATTACAGAGTGGTTACAAACACCGTTTTCCCCATGGAGAAGAGCGTCTACATGCAGCACAGGGACTGCGCAGCTCCTTTGGCAGTCATTCCTGGTCACAGGGTGCCACAGCCTCACTTTAACAGCTCTTCGGGACGTCTGATTCTTACAGTATCTTCTCTGGAGCATAGCTGTAGCAGGAAGAACAGCTCTGAAAGTCAAACCACTGCTTGACCTCACAGTGCTCTCCATGCAAGGACCCATACATGGATGCAGAGTGGACAGAGCTGCTGCACAACATGAGTTTTGCTGGAATGAAACTGTTTGGAGAGCTTCTCCTGATTTTCTGCAATTTAACACAAGGTAAGAGAGAGGTACAAGCCCTGGTCAGACAAATGGAGCTGATTAGCTGGGTACTTAACCCCCATCCATCTCTCCACCAACTTTGGCTTTTAACAAGCTGCCACTATTTCCTTCAAATGCGTGAATGCCCTGTCCAGCCACACACAATTCCTTGAATTGGAGATATAAAACAAGGGGATGGGATCGAGAAATGGGTAATGATTGTAGCAATAAGATGTGCAGGCTGGTTTCTCTGCATACTTCTTGGTACCAAAGGAACACACAGCACAGCTCCAGCTGCCCAAAAGGTGAATCCCAATCCTCTGACATAAACAGCTCTGTGACCCCTAATGGCTCATTCACAACACTGCCTGAAGAGGAAATGGCATGTGTTTTACTTCTCATGGTGCTGGCATGTGAACTCTGCAGTGCTGGAGAAAGACTGATCCCTGCATGGTCAGCACACATGTGTGCACATATCCTGAACTATCCGATTCCCAAAGGAGAGTGGTAACAATTTCTGGCCTTCACAGAGACAAGAGGCTGTTCTGCAGCAGATACCATTTATTTTCTTTCCATTCATGTTGGAGAAGGCTGGTAAGTAGATCTGAGGAAGAAGAGATTATAGAAGTTACCTAGAGGGAGGCTGGAGTGTTTGCCGTAGAGGGGGAATGCACTGATCAGTCTGCACCAGTTACGTGCCAGGTGATACTGCAAATGTTGCCAGCACAGCCTTAAGGTTTCCACAAGGAATAGGATGTGTTTCAAATAGTCTAAACCATCATCCCACATTCAGGACAAAGCACCGCGTAAGATCTACCCTCGTAAAACAAAACAATAATGGGTACATCTGTCAGACAAATCCAACCCAGACTCAACAGAAGCTTTTAGAGAACGGCAACAGCAGCAGCATTTCATTTCAAGTTCCTTGAGATAATGAGGCCACAGACAAAGAACTGGGACACATTTTGATGTTGGATAGTAAAAAATTACAGCCCTGGCAGTCTATGGACAAAGCAGACACAATTTTTCCCCACGTAAGGGTATTATTCCAAGCTGTCTCTCAGATATTGCAATAAACACTTTATCTAAACTGGGTTTGCTACAGATGTCCAGGTAGTATTGTACCAGCTGCCTGCCCAGAAACAGTAGATAAATACTGTCTGCAGCATCATTCAAGATATACATCGGTTACCTCAAGGCTTCTGCCTTATATATATCCAGTGTGTGCAGTGCATCAGCAAGAGCACTGCAAGGCTTGGTTGGATGAAAAGTTCTCAAATACATGTTTTCATGTCATAAAAATGTATTTCACAGTATGCCTGATAAGGGAGGTTAAATCTATAGGAGAGCAGTTAGCTTTGCTGTAGTCTAGATATAACATTCCCCCATTAGGCATCAGTAACAGGCGATTGGCCACAAAGGCATATTTAGACTCTGACCTACATCTAAAGAGCACATGAGTAATACTCACAAAGTACTGGTTAGTTGAGCCACTCTGTGCTACTCCAGCCCAGCACATTACTAACCTGCTGCTTGGCAAAGGCTTGGCAAATTACAGGCATATTTGAGAAGGCCATGAGATCTCTTCACTTCCTGCAGCCTCCAGGTGCCCTGAAACAAACCTAGGCAGTGAGAAAAATCAGGGCCCCTTCTCCCACTGCCCCTGAGAGCTATCAACAATAAAAGGCGAGGGTGGGGACACTGAACAAGTAGACACTTGCAGACCTGAGCAGTGACAGTGCAAAGGATCCTATAGGACCTCCTAGCCTTCCCCAAAGGGGATGCATTCTGAGAACACTCTCTTCACCAATAAAGCAAACAAGTGTATTTTCCTTGGAGCTGTTCCACACGTGCACACACACACAATACAGCACAGAGCAAACAAGCATAGACTGGTTCATAGAGCAGAATTTTGTCCAGAGGCACGGGTGGGTAAAGCTTCCCTAGCTTCACCTGCTCTGATGTGTCTCCCTTGGTACCCATTAATTTCTGGTTACTCCCCTTGTCTACTCACTCCATAATGCCTTCTTTCAAATCACACCGTAGCCTCAGAATAGTCTCTCTTTCACCAAAACTGGGGCAGTTCCTTTCAGAAACCTGAAAATCTGCCTACGCATGAAAGCCTTCCACCTTGAGCATTTTCAGGCTGCTCTGGGCTTGGTCAGGTCCCCTTCCTCCAACCCTGTGCCTTTGCAACTTGCTGTAAGTGGGGCAGTGTTATTTGTTTGGCGAACTGCCTCATGCACCAGTAATACTCTGTAATAACAACAGCCATGCCTGAAGACATTGGGTTGCCAGCGATGAGAGCAGTTGCTGTGTGGATCACAGTTTAGCACTTGTGTTAGAAAGACCAGCAAGTAATTCCCCTCCTGACTATAAATTGGGAGCTCCCTCTGCAGACCTGTCCTGATCATGCAGTTTTGGTACCTGCATAATGCCATTCCTCCCACTTGCCCTGTCCCCAGACACGAGGAGGTCCCAGGATCCTGCTGCCTCTGCCCAGGAGAGAGAACAGCTGGAGCACACGAGGCTGTGGGTTTTTTACGCATGAGAAACTGCAAGCTCCTTAGTGCAGTGTAAGCAAAAGGGCAAAGAAGCAAGTAGGAAGTAAAGAGAAGGCTAAGTTAGACAGAAGTCCCTGGGAACACAGCAAGGCAATCCTAAATCCACTGCACAAGTGGGTAAGAAATATCACAAGAGCAGGGCATCCTGAAATTGAGAAGAGAGCAAGCCCTGAAAGCTAGAGTTGCCGGTAAGTCCTACGCTGACTGTCAGAAGATGCTCGCCTAACCAGAGCAAGCCAAAGCAGTTTTTTTCAATAAGGTAACTGCTGATATAGGGCAGAAAGCCCAGTGTCCTATGTAGCACTTTCTCCACAACTTATTAAATACAGTTCAGCATAAAAGCACTGCCCTCTGTTCCCCCGTAGTCCCTATGCTATCAGAGTGCAGGTCCCTCATCGAGGCTTCAAGGCGAGAGGACCCACACAAAGGTCATGCTTGTGTTGAGCATGTGACATTTAAGATAGCAGCCAAAGGGAAAGGCGAGAAGGGAGAAGAGCCAACAGAAAACAAAACCAAATGCATGCTCAGTTTTAGTACGTTTAATAGACTTGGGAAACTACAGATGCCACAAGCCAACGCCAAACTAAGGGCGCAGGAGGAGTACAAAAAAAAAACTTTTGCTGAAAGATGGGAAGTGATAGTGAAAAGAAATATCAGCAAAGGTGGTTTTCAGAGGGATGCAGATGGAAAGGCTCAAGACTCAGCACTCTGATGGAAAGGCTTGCTTCAAAGTGAACATTACAAAGATTATCTGTTCACATTGTTGGTGGGTCCCATATTCAAAGAGGCAGGAGAATAAGGGTGAGCCATCTGGTCCAACCCCCATGTACTGCAGATCCGAGTAAGCACACAGGCCCTTGAAGAGGATTCTTGGATTTGTCCAGTGTGCAGGATTTAAAGGGGTTTTGTTGAGGTAAATTCCTAAATCTTTTCGACCCTTTGGGTCTGTAGGATGGGTGTAGAGCAACCAGCTATCTTGGCATCTGACATCAGGGGGAGGAGGAAAGGCAGTAACGCTTCCATGACATCCAGAAGGAGGTTCTACTAGCGTTTCAACCCGCTGGCCTCTCTCAAAGTCCACGCCATGGTTGTAGCTGACAGCCTGGACTCTGGCTCCCTTGCTGCTCCTCGCATTGCAGTAGAGGACCTTCCTGCCGCAGATGTGCAGCTCTGCTACCTGGCACTCCACTGCACTCTCCTCTGCCACAAAGTTCCCCATCTCCCATGTTGCCCCATGGTCAGAGCTGATGAAGCAGAAGGCATGAGGGGTGGGGTGTTGCTTAGGGTCCAAGATACGATAGGCATAGGCAGGAATCACAAGGCTCCGGGCCTCATTGTGCAATTGTAATCCATGACCTGGCCCCACTGCAAAAGTGGCCCAGTTCTTGTACTCTGTCCTAATGGTACCTTCAGTGACATCCTGGATAGTGCTCCAGTTGCGTCCTTGGTCCATGCTAGTGACGTAGCAGAGACGTACCAAGTTGGTCTTTGTCCTGAGTTGATGCTGCTCAGAGATCTTTCCTGGCACAGCTATGAAGAATAGGATCAGTTTCCCTGTGACCTCATCGTAAACAGGACAGGGGTTCATAGATCGATGGTCTTTCAGCTGCGCACTGACTATGGTCTCCATGCTATTCCACTGCCAGGGCCCATGTGAAGGGAGACAAGAACGCAACACACCATTACAAACAGATCCACATTACAGTGTAAGGATGCCTGGATAAAAATTACAGAAGAGCATGAGAACAACAGAAGAGAAGCAGGTTAGTGGATAAAGCAAGAAATGGGAAGACAATATACTGGCGTCACCAAATGTAAGCAAAGATTATTTGGATGACACAATGTACGTGCACTTCACCAAACAGGTCAGTTATGTCCTTTTTAATTACTACTCGCTGAAGAGCTGACAGCACTGTACCTCAACACAGCCAGTGGCTCGTGATGCTGTTTAAAAATCTACAGTAGCTGAATTTCCAGAAATTCCCACAAATATGTAAATACGACATGCAGACATGCATTCAAAGTGTGCTGGTACAGACACTGTGTTGTGTCAGTGTTTCTTTGGAAACCAGTTAGATAACTGAATCCTTTTGAAGTATCCTAGATGCTGACATATTCCTTCCCACCCAGACTCCTCTTCCTCTTGTTTTGATCTGTGTGTGAATGGCCATCCTGGCCTACACTGAAGCACCTCGCTAGAGCCGACTGCATAGCTTTACACACTCTAGTGTGAACATTTGGACCTCAAGTTGTCCAACATAGAAAACAGGTGGCAGAGCCTGTCCTTCTTGGCAACGAACACCACATAAACACAGTCACACTTCTAACCCTAACATTGCAATTCAAAAATTATTCCTCAACAGCATAATTGGTTTGGTAAAAGATGCAGTGTTTTCCAGTAAGATTATACTTGTTAGCTTTTCTACCCTGACTTGCTAATTACCCTTTTTGGTCACGACTTATCTTTGTCTATTAATTTTTTTGAATATTTAGTATTGCCATTTTAAGAAACTCTACCATGGGAACACAAACCCCTACATTTATGGCCAGCTGAGCCCTACTTAACTGAATTACAGGGGGTTACGCAAGATGTTACCTGAATGGTATGAGACTGCAGGTGCACTCAGAGGCTGCTTCTGCTAGGCAGATTCCAGCTCTCAAGAGTCTATAATCTAAGACAACCAGTCAACAACAAAGGATTTGAACAGAAAACTATGATGACTTTTTTTTTTTTACAAGACATTTATGCATTTGCAAATGCAAAAAATGATTATAAATATAATATCCACCACCCCCGGTCACCCAGCAAGATAACTGTTAATAATAACCGGTAGATAAATAAGGTAGCCAATTCGCTGGCACAGACAAACCAGACAACGCTCTTTTGCGTGGGGGGACTGACTGTTCTCAATTGGTTTTGAAACTAGAAATTAGTCCTAGGAGATGAATTAAAAGAAATAGTCACTGTTTGCTAATTCGCTCCTCCCATCCTTGTGGCACTCCCTATTTCTGCCACTCCTCCACATCCTTGCTTTTGCAACAGAGCTTTTGTCCCATCTCTCTACCTGCTTCCCCAGCTCTGAGATGATGGATTCAAAGCCATCCCAGGAAAAATGTGCTGCACCTGCTCATTTTAGCCCTCTAAGCAGCTGCTCCACCATGAGGTTGAATCCCAGCAGTTATAGTGACACATGCATTACCCATAGGCAGATTTGTCTCCTGTAACTGGGGAGTAGGTGCCCTCTCTACAGTGGGAGGGCAAACACATTCAACTCATTTGGCGGTGGGGGAACAGCACAGGTGAGCAGTCTCCCTCATTTTCTCCCCACCCTGGTACCTGAACACGCTGGGTAGTTGGGTCATATATGCCTCTGCGCATCGCTATTAGCTTGGCATGTTCATCCACTGCATCCTCTCGTTCCTCAGCAAATGCCAGGATGATGCTGAAACGTGGCAGATAGAGCAGGGCTGGAATTCGATAAGTCCATGTACCATTTTGGAACAACGACTCTTGCTTCAAGACAGGAAATGAAGCCATCGTGCTAGGGGGAAGACAACAAAACTCATTGCATTTTGACCCTTGGCCTAGCAAAATGCGACAGGACACATTCCACTGCTTTTTGCACTCCTCATTGAGTGGAACCTGTCTGTCACAGAAAGATGATTTCTATTAGTTTCAGCTTTGTCTTTTTCTTGTGCTTTTCCAATGACTACCCACGTGTTGCGTGCTTGCTGGCAACACAGACCAGGCTTACCCCAGGAACAGCCTGGTTGATCTTACTGGAGTGACGCAAGATAACCACACTAAAAGCAATTAATGAAAAAGCTGTCTGTGGTTTGTTTTTTCCTTTTAATTAAATTCAGACTGGGATTTTTGTGGGTTTGATTTGTAATTCAGAAGATTGTTGGTAATCAAACATTATACTATTTTCCCTCAGAAGACCATTACTGTCTTTGTTGGTGGTGTTTCAAAGACCCAGCAGAACTTCTGCTTTGCCAAATATGACATAAAATCCCATATAATTGACACACTGAGGCAATCCCTGACCACAGTTGGGCCCCTGTTTGAGGATGGTGAGCATGACAAAACAAAGAAAATATCCATTCCTCTGCAGGAATATAGAACAGCGTGAATTGTGCCCCATCACATTAGGTGGGACATCTGGCCAGGCAAAAAGCTTGTCATCATTATGGTGACTTAAAAACAACTTTAGGGAGGAAAGCAAACATGATAAGGCATTTGGAAAGCTACCTCTGTGTCACTGGTCTGTGTTATGTCCCGACATATTCTCTCTTCCTCTACTCAGACCCACTCACCTCTCTGTTCTTTTGCACCAAGCCTTCCCCGTGAACTCATTAACCCTGGTAAAACCCCACTGGCTCAGGGAAATCATGTCAGTAGGGAGGGCTGGAGGGGGAAATAAAAATATAAAGGATCTCTGACACGATGCACCAGAAACTGAGGGCCTGAGTATCCCCTGCTCAGCAGAGGAGGGGAGGGAGAAAAATAAATTAAAAAATAAAATAAATTAAAAAAATCAAGCCTTAGATCTCTGACGCATTGAGTGGGCAGGATGGCAGGGAGAAGATGACAATACACTATGAGTAAGAAATTCAAATGCCTCCTACCTCAGCTGAGGCAAGCCTTGCTGTGCTCTTTGTTGAGGTTTTCCTATTTACCTAAAACTTGGAAATTGCTATAGTGGCTACTGGCCATCCATCAGACCCTTATATGTCTGAAGGCTGTCTGGACCTGATGGAGGAAGACAGAAGATTGCTTGTGCAGGTGCACAGTGTCTGTACCTATCTGGAGAATAGTTTTCCCTCTTCCATCTTGTGAGATAAATGGTTATATTGGGCAGCATAACTAACCGACTTAGTTAACAGGTTTTTTAATTATTTTTGTACAGTGCTGGTTATCGAGTGAGGACAGCACAGATAAGCTAAGCTCATCCTCCTCAGACAGGACCTTCACATTATGCTCTATCCAGATCCATAGCTATGCAGCAAGTATTCAAATATTCCTTGCTTTCACCTTCCAGATGCTATGAATATCAGTGAGATTTCTGAGCTCACAGCACTGCTCAAAAGGTTTTGAACTGCAGCTCTAGTTAAAGCCAGCTGTACAGACCCCAGCAAGCCAGAGCCCCATTGCCCCTGAGATGCGAAGCCCCTGGAGACAGAAGTCTGTCTCCAAAGGGTAGCTGCTTGCTCCTCACTGTCGACGATACAGCAGTCCGAGAAAAGGCAGCTGAACTGCTGCTATACAGAAGCATTACCAGAATTTGATCACAGCTATCCATGCAACAACATGAAGCAAATAGGAAGACCTTCCTAGAACAAATCACTGTGGTTTTTCACTACTTACCAGCGTGGATCTGGCTATTTATATAGACCACAGTCATGGATGTGTTCTCATGGCTCCTGAAACAGAAGCTCTCTAGAGTGCTTCCAGGCTATTTAAAGGGAGATTAGTCAGCCTGTCTAATACAGCACAGGTTCTCTAGCATGAACAGCTCATGATGCCGTTCTAATATTGCAACCCGCCTTCAGGGCAGGGCAAGGAAGAGGCTAAAAAATAAAAAGAGAAGAAAAAGAGAGAGATCTGGGCTGCCCTACACAGCCCCCAATCCAAAGCCAGGAGACCAGTGCCACAGCAGGCCATGCTGCAGCCTACTTTACCCGAGTCCCTCCTGCATGAGCCTGTCATTTGCAGACATCTCTACCCGTGTTCTTAGCTGCTCCATGAGATGCTCAGTGTGGGTGTCACAACACTCTTTTCCTTTTATTGCCAAATAGGGATTGAGGGAAGGCAGGACATTAAAAGGCTGGGAATAGCTGCCATAGAAACAAGACTGAGGTTCCTGGACACAGCACCCACAACCATAATCAAGGAAATTACTAGAAGCAAGTGACTCTTCCATCTATTTAGAGAGTAAACAGGGATACGTGTGTGAGTGCAAACATACACACATATGTGCGGGTATTATGTCTGTATGCATATATATACACACATACACACTATGTATCCATCTGAAGAGAAATTCTTCCATCCTTTTTTAAACACACTTAAAATCAGTACTCAGTTCCTTCTACCTTATCCCTTGTAGATCCTCAAGCAAAGATTGAGTCACAACAGTTTGACTTTCACACAGATTCAAAAATGCAGAATCCTTAAATAGGATTAAAGTTCTCTCTCTCTCTCCATCTCTATCTCTCTCTATATAAGTAGTGCCACTTGAGTTACTTCTTCAGTCAATTGAAAGGAATCAATTTTTCTCTTGACCTCTCCCCATTTTCAAAGGCAAACCCACTACCTACACCCTCCTAAATAAAAGAGGAACAAAATTAGCAAATCATTGATGGGACAGCAAATCACCAACAGGACAGCCACACGAAGACTGTTGGAAAGCTCATACTCTAGCACTGCAGGAATTTAAACAATACACACCAGTCCGTCTGAGCTTAAGTTGCCAAGGGCTGCACATGTCTGTGATGGTCCTTCATTCCTAAACCCTACTGAAACATCACTGGCTGGCCTGCAAGGAAGAAGCTAGTATTGTTGCTGCCAGCATGATTTAAGAACATTGCTGTGGTCTACAAACTTTGTCTTGCCAATATCTTTTGAAAGACTAAGAGCTACAACTGAAAAAAACCAAAATCCAGAACACTGGGAACACATTGGCCTGAAGTCCAAGCAGGAGACTGGAGAGCTGTACACAAACCGACAACAATTGCTCAGACCCATATCAATTCAATAACCTCAGAAAGAAAAGTTAGCTGTACTTTTGTGAGGTAAAGGGGTGAAAAAGGAGAAGCAGAGTTGATGTGGTAATATTTTCCTAGGAGAAAAAGAGATAGTTGGTAAGCTCTTTCCAGATGACAGATGCTAGTTAGGAGAAAGCAAATTCATCATGTAGCCATTAAGTCAGTATTCCCATCTGTGTTTTGGTATTTACTGGAGTTTTAAATGTAATTCCAAGGCTCATCCTTGCAAAGTGTTCTCTTCAGGGAAAGTGAGGTTTACGTGCAGTTCCTCTCCAAGGCACCAGGGAAGCTGCTGCTCCGAGATCCAGTACCTCACCTCCAGGCAGAACTGGGTGGACAGGGAGAAAGACAGGCACATTGGAAATATATAAGAGAAGTGGAGAGTTAAGCTAGAGGAAACCATTACTCATAGTTTGCAAGTTATGCAGCTGTAGTGATTTCCAAAGCAGAGACTGTTTCCAGCACACCAAAAAGTCAGAAGAAATAACAGTTGTCACCAAACAAATCTATGACTGTTCAGATGTCTGGAAGGAGCCCAGGTTTCAATAAGGTGTAGGTGCTGGTAGACACCAGGAGAGGGTACTTGTTCCTTCCTCACATGGACTGGTCTACAAAGCAGGATGAGCCCTTGCATGTTTATTTGCTTCAACCCTCTCCAAGAAAAGTGACTAAAAAGGATAACATTTCCACTGGCCCCAGCTTCTGTAAAAACCTGTCCTTAACATGTTCAGATCCAAGCTGAAATGACAGTATGTCTTTAAAAACAAACCAACAGTAATATGCTGAATGCTATTCTTTGATCCCTGTCAAGAGTGCTCTGCACAGGAGGCAGCTTGTCTTGAAGGAATTCAGATAGATCCTCTAGATCCTCAAAAAAGAAACCAATCCATTCGAGGAGGTTTTAGGGGGAAACACAAACAAAAACCCCCAAGAATCAAGTGAAACACCCAAATAAAATTCTGCTTTCCAAGGCAAGTTCAAGAATCCAGGTCCGGTTGTTCTCTACTCAACAACAGACCTGGGCTTACAGCATCTTCCAAACTTATAAGTCAACTAAGTGCTATGTTGAAATACATGTCTTGTTTCACTTAAAGAAAAGAAGACATTTCCATTGGGATATTGCATAGAGGGGAGTCAGGAGTAGCCATGTTCCAGTTGTATAGGGCTAATAAATAGGACGCTTGCTCCTAGAATAATTACTACACAGTGTATTCCTATGTGCAAGCCTTTCCTCACAGCTAAACAGTGTGACTGTGCCCACCTCTGCCAAACCTCAGCACCAGAGTGCTCTGTCTCCAGGCTTCGTAAGCCCCTAGACCAAATCCTACACTAAATCTAGGCCATGGGATTTCTTAATAAGCCAGACAGCACAAATTTATTTAGTTCAGTGAATCACCCTCAATGTAAAGTCAGAAAGGAGAGCTATCAGTGAGACTTGTTGAACAATAAACTTAAACCGAACCATCCTGAATTCGACACACAAAGAGCACAAAACTGGAATTATTTACTTCAGCAGCCAAGTGGATTAAACATTTTAACCTCACTAGAAACAGAAAGTTTTTCTTGTGGTAAAAAATTCCTACTACACTTACAAGGGAATTTTCAGTCTCCCCTAAACAATTATTCAAGTTCTGCTTTTAAAATGTTGTGGCTCAGCCTGGCAGTAGCTCCAGTGCCTTAAAGTACAGATTTTTCCTCTAGAGAAGAATTGCATTACTTTTCCCAGGATATGTTTGGTGGAGGAATACACAAACTGCACTCCTACTTGAGCTTACAAAATGTTGTAGTTTCCTTTTTAGTTCCTAGCTATGTCCACTGTTATGAAAAAGGGGTGTTTTTTGAAAAAAAAAAAAAAAAGAAAATAAATAAACAAATAAATACCTCTTTTACTCTGTGTCTTCTGGATGTCACGTCAAACGAAAAAAAAAAAAAAAAAAAGAGCCAAAAAGCACTCCTATTGGATTAGATAAAAGAGTGGCTCACCACAATCTTTCCAACTAGTCCTCAACCTGTGAAATTATTTATATTGGTAGCAACGTCAGCTGCCTTGGATCCCCAGAAAAGCTAGCAGTTGGCATGTATACACAAGCTGACATTTAAATAGCAAAGCTGTTTTGCATATAAGGGGAGGTTCCATGTGAGCTGGACAAGCACTAGAGAAAGACTTTTAAATTATAATAATTAAACAGCATATTTACGCCTGCATGGATTGACAGCACTGGGGAACAGCTTTTGTTGCTACTGCTTATACCAGTCAGCGTGCTGTCTTACTTCTCAATCCTCTTGTCCCCTTTTGCTGAGGAATGCTCCTCTGATCCCAGCACACAGACTCCCAGCACTTCCTCAGAGAGCACTCCTGAGCTCTGGGAAAGTTTTCCAGAAGAACCCAGAAGATGGTTATAACCAGCAGGTGATGGTGCCAAGATAATCTGACATATTACTCTGCTAACTCCAGCCAGCTCCCATCCATCAGCGTGCTGCTTCTGGATGAAGAAATGGATTAACACATGAGTCCCCAGGCAGTGGTACAGGAGTGAGATGCTAGTACAGCTCCCAGCAGTCTCTGTGGAGGTGTTACCAGGGCAAAACCATCCCAGCAGCTGGATTCTATGAGCTAATGGGGAGAGTTAGGCAGAGGAAAGGAGGGGAGAGTATGAGCCTAGGGTCCCAGCTGCAGGAGGGGAGGACAGCATCACCCCTTCTCCCAGCTGTGCCCTGGCTGGCTTACTGGCAGCGCTTGCAGCTGCTGAGTGTACCCCAAGTAAATAACTACCTTGTTCTACTGATCTAATATTGTGCCAGTGCTGTCAGAGATGACCTTTCCTATCCCATTCCTTGCTGTTTCTCTTGCTTCCCACTCTTCTGTGCTGTGTTTCCATTGCTGACATTAATGCTTCTTGTCTTGAAGTGATATGAAACAATGAAAATAACAATCCTGCAAACAGATCTTGCTCGTTGTGAAAAAGGAGGAAGAAAACTCTCCCTGTTTGATGGCAGTTGTGGTTGATCTGTGCAAGACAATTAGGGAGTTGCAAAGGTGTGGATTTAAAACCAATCACCCAACTGAATTGATGAAATGCTTCTGTATTGCTATCTTTCCTCTCTCTTGGGAAACCCTAGATTCCTTCTTGTGCCAGCACTGATGCTCATCTAACCCTGGACAAACCGTCAGAGGATGGCAGTCTGGCAGCAAACTAATTCAGCAAAAAAAAGCGTGCAGTTTTCTGCTAGGTCACTGTCCTGGACTGCATCAGCGAAGTCAGCCAAGCAGCAGGATCTGCAGTAGGAGAGGGAATAGAAGCATAAAGCTGTTGACAGGAGGAGCAGACTCACCCCTCTGGCTGGCAGTTGGCCCATTAGATCAAATTAACTGTATCGTAAAATCATACCCCATGTTTACGAACCTTGCCTAACTGGGCAAGTAAAGTATTGCCTGAACTGAGACACACAAGAGAAGCCTGAGGGCATTTGTACCTTGCTGCTTCACCTGGAATCAAACACTAGTCAATGTGAGGAAAAGTCCCTCCAGAGACAATGGCATTGATATCCACAAGATAATAACTTTTAACAGTGACTCTTGGAGAAAATCCAGAGTCAAGCAAAACAGAAGCGATTAAGGAAGAAAGAGAGACACTGAAGAGGCTGCTAAGGTGCAGTCTGTCAGAAAGCCAGACATGAACAATTGCTTTGTGGATTTCTTCACCTTTTTCCTGTTCCTTGGCTAACAGCACTCTTACTCAGGTAGTGTTCTGAGTCACACGCTTCACTTTTGCAGCCAGACAACCCATAAATGCTCATTTGTTTAATGGAAATCACCTTGCCCAGCTGCAGCTTTCAAATTGGTTGAGTGTCTCTTCTTAGAGTGGGGAGTCCCAAGTGTGGCCTCCCTGCTCTGCATTGCACATGGCAGGGCGGCTGTGCCTCTGGTCACCTGCCATCATCCAGCTCCACTTCACCTTACTCTCCCTTCATAGAATCATAGAATGGTTTGGATTGGAAGGGACCAGGAAGGTCATCCAGTCTAATCCCCCTGCACTGAGGAGGGACGTCTTCAATTCGATCAGGTTGCTAAGAGCCCCATCCAACCTGACTTCGAAGGTTTCCAGATAAGGGGCATCTTACTGGGACCAGCGCAGTTTAATATTTTCATTGATGACACAGCAGGATCCAGTGCACCATCAGCAAGTTTGCAGATGACACCAAGCTAAGGGGTGCAG
This sequence comes from Neomorphus geoffroyi, assembly GCA_033558235.1. Lineage (NCBI taxonomy): Eukaryota > Metazoa > Chordata > Aves > Cuculiformes > Neomorphidae > Neomorphus > Neomorphus geoffroyi. Next base: position 7,092,398 of record JAUMJM010000012.1, on the reverse strand, counting down.
TTGTCACACCAGAAGGATGAAATATCATCCAGAGGGACCTGGACAAGCTGGAGGAGTGGGCGTGTGTGAACCTCATGAGGTTCAACAAGGGCAAGTCCAAGGTTCTGCACCTGGCTCGGGGCAATCTGTTGTTTAAATAGAGGATGGGATATGACGTGATTGGCAGCAGCCCTGCAGAGAAGGACTTGGGGGTGCTGACTGCTCACCTCGACATATGGAACTGTTGGAGTGGGTCTAGAGGAGGCCACAAAAATGATCAAAGGCCTGGAACATCTGCCCTGTGAAGAGAGGCTGAGGGAGTTGGGGTTGTTCAGCTTGGAGAAGACAAGGCTCCGGGGAGACCTCATAATGGCCTTCCAGTACCTGAAGGGGCTACAAGAAACCTGGAGAGGGACTTTTTACAAGGGCATGTAGTGATAGGATAAGGAGGAATGGCTTTAAATTGAAAGGGGGAAGATTTAGATTAGACATTAGGAAGAAATTCTTCACAATGAGGGTGGTGAGACACTGGCCCAGGCTGTCCAGGGAAGCTGTGATTCCCCATCCCTGGAAGTGTTTAAAGCCATGTTGAATGAGGCTTTGAGCACCCTGATTCAGTGGGAGGTGTCCCTGCCCATGGCAGGGGGGTGGGACTGGATGGGCTTTGGGGTCTCTTCCAACCCAAACCATTCTATGATTCTATGCACCCAGCTGGGGTCCCCTGCCTTTAAGACCACTCTCCAGGGAGTGGGTGCTTCCCCTGCACAGCCATGTGCTACAGCATCCATGCCTCCAGCACTGCTCCTCAGACACCAGCCCGTCCTGCAGCCCTCTGTCTGCAAAACAGCTTCCTTCCTGATAAAAGTCCTTTTTCCAAACAACATGTTCCATGTGGCAACTATTTTACCAGACCATTTCATCCTAACTATAAAAAATGGATGTCTCAATGTAGACATGCTAGATTTGATCCCATCCCTTTCTTTTTGGCGTAAATCAAAATTGGTGTCACCAGTGAAGTTCAAAATGGGTGTAGGTCTGACGAGAATCAAGCTCTTCACTTCTATTGTTCCACACTTATTTCATTGCCCTTATATCTGATCATTGTAATGAAAACATTTTTTAAAAAGGTTAAAAAATGCAAATGGGGTGTGTGGGTGCATTAATGAGAGGATGTAAAAATAATGCAGAAGATAATATAATGACAGAATACTGAACAATGGAGCATTTGCATTCGGAGGACCACGTTCAGTTTCAGGTGCCACCTTTTAGGAAAGATACAGCAATAGCTGCAAATGGAAGCTAAGAGAAAGAATGCTGAATCTAACACTCGTGAGAAATCAGTAGGAAAACAAGAGACGTTACATTTTATGAGTGGTATCTAGTCCATTAAAGATTATCAACGCATATTTCCCTTGCAAAAAATTCAAATCTGTATCCATTGATTCCTTAAACTAGTAGAAAAGCAAGCCTGGCTCAAGTAATTCAGTGTCCTTGCTGTGCAGTGCAGTGTAGCAGCTGTCATTGGGCAGCTATAGTTAAAATTAAGAGGTCTTCATTGGAGCCAGGCCCTGTGAGACAGCAATTGCACTGGTTTGCAGATTTTCCTTTAGCACACCATGGGCTGCTCTCCAGCCGTTAGGGAATATGGTGCCATTTGTGCAGAACAGAAATCCTACAGACCTGGGGTCTGACTGAAACTCTGCTCTATCAGGCAGGGAAAAAAAATAAGAAAAAGCCCAAGTAACAATAATGATGAAAATAATGCACAAATGTTAATGGCAGAGCTCTTGGGGAAACAGGGTTCTCTGGACAAAGACGCGTTTTATCCCAATTCTGGTTAAGGAAACAAGCTTTTGGCACACTTGAAACCAGCACCTCACTATCCTTATCAGCTGTGAGAGCAACAGGTATAAGGAGCAGGTACTCTTTGGGTTTGTATCATTTCACAAGCCACTGATTCTGGGTAAGTTACTTTTGATTGCCATCAGGTGGAGTAAGCAAAGAATGGTGCTGCCAGTGTTTCTTTCCCAGTGAATAACAGCCTTTTACAACTTATTTCCTCTCCTCGTGGAAAGAACTGGGCAAATCCAGAAAAATCTTCTCAAACCAAAGGGCAACAACATCCCTTCACAATAGACCTGTAACTACCTGATGCTCCACGGTGAGTTGTGGGTTTGTCACAGGGAACCTTCCTTACTCTGTGAGAGACAATGTCCAGTAAACAGCCTATGATACGCATTACACCATTTTTCCATTTACTTTGCCCATTCGGAACAGGAAAAAAATAAATACACTTCATTTTTGTAATAAAATGGATGGCGCAATCTGCAGGCAGCGAAGGAGGAGGAGTGGTGAGATTTACATACAAAAAGGGGATTGTAGAAGCAGGATTTATTTAGCCCGTGAAATAGCACTACTGGGAGGGAGTCACTGGAGCAATTTAATGACTAGAAAATGCAATAAAACCAGAGTCCTCACTTCACATACTCTGCCAGTGCTGGGACACTCAGATAAGCAAGTCTGAAGCACAAGGCTAGCTAGATTCACCCTGAAGTGATTCTCGAGTCAGACAGGAGCCCAAAATCCAGTGCATCCCTCATTCCTTTGTCCTGCTGGTTCACAGACCAGGAACACACAGGTCTGATGGCAACCTTGATTAATCACTTCAGGATTAATTGCTGACAGCCTTCTACGCCCAGGCCAGGTCCCCAGCTGACATAAAGGGACACTGACACTGGTGATAACTGACCTTGTATCAACCAAAGCTTTACTCAATGAACATTTGGCCTTCCACAGCATAGGCTGGGCACAGAGCTGCATTTTAAAAGGCATAGGGCAATGTTGTGGCCAATTAAAATATTTTGAGATTAACAAGGCACTTGGCAAGTTCAGTGAACTTCAACAATAAAAAAATCCAGGGAAAGATTAGCATGAACTTCAGCAGGTGGCATGATGCTTTCTGTAGGAGTCATTCCAACTACAGGCTTAAAAATACCAAGTGAGTTATCCAAGGATGAGGGAAAACTTCTCCCCTAGGCCATGCCTAGGTATCTTCAGGAATCACAGGCTTACTTGTCTTCCTTTGAAGCACCAGGCCCTAATCTGCCTACAGAAAAGGGACATTCAAATAACAACAAGCAAGCCCAGTGGAGAGAACAGCAAATACAAGCACAACCTGAACAAGAAATGGAAGTACTTCAAGGGTAAAAATTCTAACAGGTGTTTGGACGAACAGATACAAAAAGCCTCAAAATAAAACCAGGCTGGCTCTACTGTATCCACCCCAGTGCCCAGGTATGTGAACGCACATGAAATTTAAAAACGTCAACCTAAAAATACTCATAAACATTTAAGTCTTTTCATCTCAAATGGCTGTAAATAATGTAAAGCAAGAGCTGTTTCTCAGCCGCTGGGCCTTAAAAGTGTAAACAAATACCATTTGCTGTTTCCACTTCTTTGAGTTTGCAGATTTGGACCAAAGTTTCACCCAGTTGTTAAAGATTTATACAGGAGGTTTAACAATGCCTTGTCATTAAGCCTTTGGCACAAGCAGTGCAAAGGACATTCAGGGCATGTTTGCACTAACTTATCTATGTAAAGCGAAAGCTGTTCCTTTCAATTATGTTTGCCGTGACTCTGGAAACTCAGCAAACAAAGTCTGAGGGAAACGTCACTCTCAAGCAGAACTGACAGAAATTACAAGAACTGAAGGACAGGGATCTTTTGGAGGGCGTACCTGTCTCAAGATTCACAACTGAATTGCTAATCTCTAACAACCTGTGGGAGTTTAGTCCAACTTGTTGGACATACTTTATCCAGATGGCAAATGAGAGACTGGTTCAGCCTCAGACTGTCAGGTGAGTAAAATCCTATTCCGGGGGGATGCTGGAAGAGGAATGGCCTGAGGAAGAAACCTCAGGCCACAAACAAAGGCACAAATCCAGTGCCTGAGAAAGAACCAACTTTGCTCTACAAGCTAAGTCACACTGAAGGAGTCCTGTGTAACCCAGACAGAGCACAGCCATAGCACTGGTGAAATACTGGCTGTCGGAGAGGAGAGATGGAACTGGCACAGCTTGACAGGCATGAAAATCACCACAGGGAGGAAGCCTAGTCAGAGAGGAGACCCAGCCTGCACAGAACGGGCATTAATGGAACAAACTAAGCATCAAACATCTCCCAAACTGTGTGTCTTTTTCCAGGGGCAGGACAAGTTGTGATTTTTTTTCCTGGCAAATATTATGCCCTAAAAAAAAAATACATAAATAAAATCTTTTCTTTCACTCTCAAGAGACCAATTGCTGTGTATCCAGTGTAGCTGTGAAGTCCATCCCAGCAATTACACGTATTTTTAAATGCACAAAGTAAACAAGGACTCAAATCTCATAAGAACAAGCTAGCTTTTGAGATATTAAACTACCGACAGATTCAACCGTTACAGCAGAGCTGCCACTTCCTGATCTAGTTGAAAGTAGGGAATCACACTAAAATAACAAAAAGATTTTGAACGGTTTTGCTGCGCTTGCAAAAAGGTTGAATTGGCTGACATTCATTTTAAGAGATGGACAGAAAATTTATTCAGATTTGATTCTCTCCAGGCTGATTGGGACTGATAAATCCAATCCACTTTAAGACCAACTGTAAATACAGGAGTACATGTGAAATGCCACAGCAATTGCAAGAAAAGAAGCTCTCAGAAACAAAACCCCATTGTCTCACACTGCCATAATTTGGAGACGACATTTGCAAGACAATGTAAAATGCTTTAACTATATAATTACCATTATCTCTCCCTGAGTATTTGGCCAATGCCTGGGGTTTTCACTCAAATTCTCCTTTTGGAAGTAGTTTGTTCTATGATTTCTATAGGCAATTATATAATTGCTTTTACCACAACAGTGCCTGGAGGCAGTATTTCTTGTTGCCAAGCAGTACCCCATGGAAGTAGCCCCATTAGATCTAAAATAAGAAAAACTGACAAGACTCAGTAATACCTAAAACAATCTAGCAACCTCTTGTCTCCTCCCTGCCTTCTCTTTCCTAGCCAAAATCATCTTTGCAGCAGATGTCTATGAAAAAACAGGTCTAGCAAGTTGCTCAATCTGAAAAATTTGGACTTTGCTGTTCCAAAAGGGAGCAATTCCTGAAACAATGGTGTCTTCTTAAGAGAAATTGCAGCCAGCTCAAACAAAAGTTAGGAAGAGCAACAGGGACACTGAGAAACCAGGAACAAAACACCTGCTTTTCACTTGGGGACAGAAATGTAGGGAAATATCAAATGTAAAATAACCAAAAAAAGGGAGAATATCCAAATTGCTTCTTTTTTTCTTTAATTACTATACTGTTCAGAGCTCTTTTGAACCCTTCAGGCTATCTTGTGTCATGCTCTTGTACTTACACCAAATTCCTGCTCAAATAACCCAGAAGAAAAGACTATGGGAGAAATGTAGGAGTATTCGTAAATTATAGCATACTCTTCCCTGTCTAGAGACAGGGAACTACGACCCATGAAAAGCCCCGATGTTCTCAGGATTTCCCAGGAACTGCAGCAAAGTTGGGAAATGAAATCTGCGCTCTCAAGACCCAATTCAGTTCCACAGCTATGAAATTCACTACCCACATCACACCCTTGCTCTTTCCATGCTTAAAAATTGGGAGAGGAGGGTAACAAAGGAGGGTTATAGGAGGGTTAGAAGGGAACGTCTGAAAGGGAAAAGTTTACCAGTTTTCACAGCACGTGTGTAAACTGAGCTACAGAGCTATGGTTGAGAAGGCCATGTCACTTGCTTGATAAAAAAGTGGAGATTTACTGTGGATGCACACTCAGCCAGAGAGTACAGCAAGTGTGCCTGCTTTTCTACAGTGCAACGCTGCCCGGTGCTGTAAGCTGGCAAACTGGGGGCAAGCGTGTGGGGGCTTCTGGATGTAATTGCCTAAACGTCTCAGTTCTTAGACAGAAGAGACTACTCTGCATTGGGAGCAACCTCCTGCAATTCCCTCTTCCTGCCAAGGTCCTCCCCGGGGCTACAAAGGCCCCTTCTGTAGAGCAAGTTTGCATGACTGATGCTGCTCGCTACACAGTTTCCACAGTTGTCTAACAAGTATTTTTCCTGAGTTACTCAAGACACGTGCAATGATTGTAACAGGCTGTAAGAATAGTATCAGCTTATGTCAGGTTTGAAATCAGCTGAAATTAGCTTGATGCCATTGACAAGGATAGCCTGGCACAGCAGCACTCCAAACCTACCTGGCATTTCAAACCAGCAGAAACCAGTTTAACAGGATTCTGATGTCTTATTGACTTCTGCCTCCCTTGCAGCTACAAATCTGCAAGCAGATTCACCAAACAGGCACTCCTTGGACCCTCCACCCAATAAGCATGGAGGGAGGAAAAACTGAGAGGTCTACTATTCCTTGGTCTACAAAGGAAGCCTTCTTCTTTCCCTGTTTCTGTATGAAAGCTTTGAAATAAAAACCTCTTTGAGTTCTTACCTCTCTGCAGTTCAAATAACCATCCATGCTCGTTTCTTCCATAACAAGTGTCTCATACGCAACCAGTAAATCTATAAATAGAAGTGAAGAACATTATATTTTTTGCCAAGAGCAGCACAGGCGTTGTCTGCCCCAGGGACACTCTGCCTGTCTGCTTACTAACAAGTCTTGAAGGGCTTTAACCAAGACATCTGCTAACCTCCTCTTTTAAGTATCTTGGCATTACTAAACCTTGCTTACAGCAAGGTGTTATATCCAGGACATTATTTCTTGTACCATTTCATCACAAACTAAACTTTCTAAACCTAAGTCCTTTAATTTTTTAAGAATAAGCTTTATGTTTCATGTTCTTCCCATGTCTAGAAGGTTTGACATGGTCCAAATAGAAGAGAAAAACCAAAAAGGAACAAGGATTCACAACCCCCATGTGCAGCCCTGTAAAAGAGGTTGCTGAAGGCCTCCTTGTGTACTTGAGTAGTACATTGGTATCTTGTGCTTTGAGGCTATGTCCTGTGGTTTGCACCTAGCCCTGAGCTGATAGTCATGTACTCCCCCGAGGTTAGGAGTTGTAGCGATTTGTTTTTTAATTATTCACTCAACATCCAGGGATAAGCCTGGAAAACCTTATGAGTTTTAGACCACAGCTACTTAGCAACAATTTCATTAGTATCTTCTAAGCAGAACTAAGGGTGGCATCAAGGGCAACATTTCATAACCAGCAGGGAAAATGAAAGGGCCTTCCTCTAAAGGCAGGAGTTGTTCTTAGTATAGAGAGATATGTCAGTAGTGTCAGAGGAACAGGATGAGTTTTATACCTTTTACTTCTCAAGATTCTCCCAAAGTCTTCAAGCAGGGATGTACTTTCACCATTGCATGTGCACTAATTTAAGGAAAGGAATAAAAATAAGGTCAAGTTTTCACTTAATTAGTTTCAAGAGCTTATAATGAAAATCAGGAGCGCTTGTAGATTTCCACTTCTGCTGTTCTGTACCCTTTAAAAATTAGGTTGACTCCCCTATGCGTGCGTGTGTGTATATATGAATATATGCATGCACATGTACACATATGCAGAATAGCTCAAGAAGGGGAATTCTTTAACATCTTAGCTATAGCCCATAGATACATCTACTACACAGGAACCAGGGAATGGAGCTTGGAATGTAATGTGATAGGGCTGGGCCACTCAGAGATACTTGGGTCGAACAAGTACATTCATGAGCAGAGGTGAAAACTGTTAGTGGCATACAAGAAAGTGGATATTTTTAATCATTATTTTTGACTTGTAAAGAATCAGTAAACAGTCAAAAAGATAAATCATCCTGACAGCTGAAGAATTTGCAGCTTATTTAGTGTTATTCATTAAGTATATATCGATATGTATGAGTTAATTAACACAGAGTAGCTGCTATAAATACGTCATGTTTCATGCAGAGGGAATCGTGTGAAGGCATGTGTCCTTTTCTGTTATGTGAAAGTAAGCATTTATAGGATGCACTCATTTTGTGTCCATGTTTACACATGTATGCTTATCTCTACCCATAGAAGGTCCCACAATGCCAGACTTAATTCTGGAAACATTTTTATAACTAGCAAGGCCATTTTAGTAATTTTTAGCTGTTTTAAACATACTGGTTTCTGTCTCCAAGCCCCGTTCACTTGATCTCCTGCTGTCTTCAAAGCACACGGCTTTCAAGGTTGTATTAAAACAATCCAATGTATTTATTTTTAGTCTCTGTAGCATTTCTAAAACAGGTTCTCTGTAACATATTTGCAAGACATAAAGGTTTTATTGTCACAAGCGTGTAATGAACTGCATAATTCTCTCTTGGTTTTGCTTGTTATAAATAAGATACCATTACTAAATCATGGCAATAAAACCATTCTGCTGCCTTTCTCATCTGAAAGATTATCTCAAAACCAGAGCAATTGTAGTTTGATTCTGTTAAGAGTGGTGATAGAATTCAATATTGTTTACAAAATAATTACTAAATGTTTGTCCTCTGGAAACATGTGGGGTCAAACAATTTGATATTCTTACAGTGATCCCTAAACGTATTGTCTATTTTTCTCTGGCTTCTGCTGTGTCTCACTTTCTGATTGGTCTGTTCTCCTGCTCCTCCTGGTTTCTCCACCCCTGTGCCTTAATCAAATAATACCTTGGCCTTGCACCTAAATAGTTCAAATTCCTTTGTGAAATGTCATGTACCTTTGCTCTGGACAGGGACGTGCATTTAACTGTCTCTTGCCACCATCTAAAAGGAAGAGTCAGGATTGTTAACAGTTCCAAGGAGGGTTTTCCCAACCAGTAACAATGGAAACTGAATGATTAGGCATCAGGAAAAATTTCTTCACCAAAAGGGTTCTCAGACACTGGCAGTGGCTGCCCAGGGAAGTGGTGGAGTCCCCATCCCTGGAGGGATTTAAAGGACGGCTAGATGAGGTGCTCAGGGATCTGGTTCAGTAGTGGACAGGTATGGTTGGATTTGATGATCTCAGAGGTTTTTTCCAACCAAACGATTCTATGATTCTACAAAATATAAATGTAGGCATAGGCTTTGGGTGAAGGTGTTCTTACCATGCCCAGCTGCCTATGCATCCTTCTGCTGGCAGTTAGTCCCCCTGTAGCATTGGTAGCGCAACAGGACATGTGGGAATGCCTCACTTACACCAACTTAAAATCTGTGCATTAGCTTCAACCACTGTTGAGGCTAAATGAATTCATAGCTACATCTCCTGAGAGCTAAATCTGCCAGAGCCTAGGGTGAGTCTGTGGGTGTTACTATTCCCCTGACTCAGACAGAAATATTTCCCAATGTAAATGCAGGCCTGAACCTGTGTGGAGCCTCAGTGCCTTCAGCAGGGCCCACCTGCATGTGGCACTCCTTAAAGGATCGGCACCCACGTGAACAAGAACGGCAGCCGATGAGTAAGGCCTGCTGCTAGATTTTGGACTGTGCTCCATCCCTATGGAGCTGGGTTTGCCTCATTATGATGCACAGTGAAACAGTTTAGAGATGACATTCCACTCTACTTAAAGCAGAGGAAGAAGGGAAAAAATCAATGTCTAATACATGAGCAGAGATGCAATGGGAGACCAGTGGTGGTGGGAGGCAGAGGTTTGTTTTCAGTGTGCACAAGACTCTCAAAATAATTACAGCATTTTAGAAAAAACTGATAAGATGCACCAAAACTGGCATCTGCATATACATTCAGATTGTATTTTAAGAAGAAATATTAAAGGATCCATGTTAACTATGAGGGCTTGAAGACAAAACCTTGTCTTAAGAGCTCTGTTTTCATGAAAGGTGCATCCCTACATTCTGTGTGCAAAACTTTCAAGACGGATCATTAATAGGGCTTGAAACAACTTCAACACATATGCCATCCTACAGCATACAAACCCTACAGCCAGGGCAGCAATTTCTACATCGAGCCCCAAAACTTTCCGTTGAGCTATACAGGATTTAAGAGGGCATCCAGTCATGGACAGATTTAGGTAACACTAACAGACCACTAGATGACTCAGTGCAGGGGTTCTTTGCCCTCTGTGATGAAAGCATCCGCCTGCCTTCTAGTGAGACACAACCCTTGTATATTTTGTGTGGCCACTCAGGCCTATCAGTACTGTTATCTTGTCTCTGGTGGTGCTAGGGATACATGATCTAATCAGACAAGGGCAATTCATCTTCTGTGACTGCATGCCCCTATATAGAACAACCGTACAGTCAAGTTGTATTCCTACTTGTTATTTCCTGCTTTGAAACATCCCTGAGTTGCATAGTTGGATATTTCAGCCTGCCTCTATTATTAATTAGGCAATCTTCATCATCCTTTCAGACTAGGCAACAACATTGTGTAATATTGGCAAATTGAGCATTTTTCATTTCAAAATCAGTAAGTATTCTTTAAGTGTGTACTTTCTTACTACAGTACTTAACCTTCAGTCAGACAATGCACTTGCCCACTTTAAAGGGGAATAAGGAAGTTAATAAAGCACTGGATCCACCAGCAGTCAGAGGCACTTGTCTCACCGTACTGCACCCCTTGTATTGCAAGGAACACTGAGTGCAGGGAGCCAGCCAGCATCCTCACAAACAACTGCCTCATGGCAGTGGAAGAGAGTGTGTGGAAGAAATCTTCCCAGAGACAAAGGCCGTCAGCTCAGGACCAGCACCAGGCATAACAAAATAGCCCATGACTCAGGGTGGCAAACTACTAGGGCAGCAAAATAGGCATGGTCCATCTGCCTGCTCTGCTGTGCTGGAGCCCTGGAAAACTGCCACTGAAAGAGGCGTCAGGGTGTGTAGAGCAGCAGGTTTGGCAGGGAAAGGAAAAGGAGGTAGCTCTTCCGAGCAGCTAAGGCACTGCTTGCACCCCTCATGTTTCAGCAACAGCTGAGGCAGCCAGCCAGCCTGACTTTCGGGGGCTGCCAGCCCCCAGCAGCTCCCCCTGCTATCAGTGCCCACTGGGGCTGTCACCAGTGACAGACCACACAGTCTGCCTCCACCACAGCTGCGCCCGCCTAGCATGGTGCAAGATGAGCAGAAAGGGAGAGATAATCGACCCATGCTAGAATAAACCTCCTGCTCCAGACTCCCAGATCAAACTCTGCCCAGACCAAACCCATTGGAAACACCTGTGGGGCTACACAGCTGCCATCTCAACTTTCAGGGTGCAGCCTCTGCTACTAAAAACATTTTTTCCTTTGATTAGCTCTAACTGATTAGAGATGCTCTTTTGATACATCTGATACCCTTTGAATCCCTACCAGCCCACTCTCTTTGTACAGTAAGGACCAGCACTGAGTTGCTGGCATCCACAGCCAGACCATGCCTTGCAAATACATTCAGTCCTACTCTCCCAGAAGCAGCAGTGATCCCTGTTTCCCACACACATCCATGTGTCAAGGTCTGTGCTGGTCTAGGAACCTCAGTCCCTTTTACAGTTTTTATTAACATTTTATGTAACATCCTCAAGTTCAGCTGCTCTTGTGCAACAGCAAACTCACAGCATTTGCTGGCAAATGCCACTTTTTTTACATTGGCAAGTAAAATTTCTCTACAATCAAATTCCTGGAGGCTGAATTATCTGTGAGTCAAAATGCTTATCTCTAGTGCTGCTGTATGTGCATCACTTGCTGGTTTCACTGTTGGTATCTTTCTCTTTTTCCCTACAGACTGCTACTTTGGACGTCTTGAACTACAGGGAAGTATGTTTGCCTGTAAAGCACATTCAGGTAGGCAGTGACGCTGCAGGGAGACATGTGATCTCAGCACACATGGGCTGGGTTACTCCTGACGCAAGACCTGTGACTATTGGAGGTGAATACCTCCTGCAAATATTCACTACAAACACTCAGACAGGGATAGTTACAGTCCACGCCTGCTTGAATCATTCATCTTCTGTCACTGAATAGCTTGATTGCTATCAGAAAGAAGTAATAATAAATTTAAATGTATCCTTTAAACTCATCCCTAATTTTTAAAACACTTAAAGCAACTGCAAAATCCAGAACTATTTGATTGACTTATCAGTAAATGGTTTCTCAACACTTTCTTAGCCTATTAATTTTGAAATCAGAAACATTGCCTTCAGAAATACATTCTTGAACTCTGCACTGAAGAAAGTAAAAAAGTATATATTGTTCAGAGACACTGCAATAAACAAGCGTCCCTGCACCCCTGCCTTTCCTAGAAAACGTGGAAATCTTTCTCTCATCCACTGCTGTATTCATTTCTGGAAAAATATCTTGTTTATTAGGGACAGTTTGGCAGCCTGACAGCGAACTGTTTAGGATGGACAGCCCTCCTCTGATGGACCAAACAAACGTATCTGGCAAAGATAAGTACACTGGTTTGATAGGACTGCTGAATACACAGTTATGTCTTTGAGCAGCCCAGCTGAGCAAGTTTCACTTAGCCTTGCAGAAGGCTCATTCTTTACCAAGTATCTTTGTGGAAGCTTGACAACAACATCCACATACTTTCATATTCACCTAATGATTCCTTTGGAGATTTACATGGCTTTGAAATGACTTCTGACTGGTGAGGAGCTCCTGTGAAAACTCATTTTTTAAGAAAACACCATCAGCAACTTGCTAAAAATTGCAAACAATGTTGGCATTGCAAAGGAGAGACAGGTCTTTGCCCCAGTTTGAGTAACATGGACAAGGGGTGGCCACTCAAAGCACATAGGAGCTTTGATATAGAGGAGATTGTCACAGGTTCATCTCCCCAAGTAGCAAGGCATTAAACAGTTTATAGAAAAGAAATAAATATAAAATGAGTGATTGTTAGAGTTTAGGGTTAGGAAGGATTATAGGTGTAATATTAATTGTAGTCCAGTTAACAGAAATTCTTCCATCACAGCTGCAAAGTTGAAGCCTCTGAGGTTTTAGTCATGGGACAGTAAGAAAGGTACAGGAAAAGAAATAGCTGCTTCTTTCTTTTCAGGCTGTCTCCAACAGCAACTGGCTTTATTTTGCTGTTCCACTGAGCCACAGAAACAGGCTTGGTGAATCTCTATACCTCAGAGTAATTTACAAACCAAACTTAACACCACAACCAACAAATGGGTCCTTCATACACTTTCAGTAACACTGGAAACAGTCCCAGAGAAACCACTAGTTCCACACTATCCAGAGGTCTTGGTAGAATTGAAGTCAGGATCCAAATTTAGCAGGTATGAGCTGTGTGCTGTGGTTCAGCTTATGAAAGTAGAAAGCACACTTTCTCGTCTGTAGAGCCAGGAAGCAGAAGGACTCAGACACAGGGCATGATTTCAGTGAAAGACCCTCCCTTCATAAGGATAAAACAAGGGGCCCTAAAAATTTTGGAAAGCAAAGGATTCACAGATGATATCCCAGTTGTCTCTGATGTCCTGGGGCCAGCTGAAGTGACCTTGGGGACAAGAAAGGAAAAGGTTTGCGGCTCACATAGGTTCATAGTGATTGCAGAAGACCCAGAACAGAAATTGAGACACTTACCTTCTGGATTATCTTGTATATTGGAAATACTGCAATGCAACAAACCAGTGATACATATAACTTCTCCAACTTCTCCGTAGCACTATCTTATGCCCTTCTCTCAGCAAACTGTCAATTTTATTTCACATTTCCTATACAGCGTCTTTTTCTACTGTTCACATTAACCTCATCAGTCATGAGATCACATTATGTACTTACAAAGGCTGTAAGAATTCAGCAAGACAAAGCCAGCAGTGAACACTGAAGTAATCAGTTCACATTTACACACTCTTGCAAAGGCTGAAGGATCAACTGCTGTTTTGCTGTTGTAGTGATTTGCCTTCTAAAAATGCTTGGGAACACTGGCATAGCCCATGTACGGACACACAGAGGAGAGAGACTCCTGTGCTGAAGTCCCCGTGTCACTGAGCAGGTACATTGTCACCTAAGGGCAACCCCAGGAAACAAAACCAGCACTTTCCACTGATACATAATCTTGTCTCTTCTACCTTCACTTCTCGACAGTTATGGATTTTTCTTCACTTATCCGCACTGCAGGAATGAGTGTTGTTCACAAGTGTTAGAGGGCACCCAGCCCTGTGAAAGGCATTAAGCCTTCCATTATGGGGAGAAGTACACAGATGATAGACAAATTAACAGAGCTTTCTCTTCAGCTTTTACTTTCTCTTCCATAACATTTTCATCCTCAAAAGCAAGGACATGGCAGTTACCTGTATCCACTCTAAATCAACTTGTAATCTACTGCTCACAAGTGACAAAAGCGAGTGGTCATCAACTGAGCTACTACAGTCATTTTTCCAGTGATATCTGTAGCAGCATGCAGTGTGTCTTGGCAGGGCAACGGTGAGCACGTCAGAGCAGTGCTCAGGACCTTAGAATAAGGCTTGTATGGTGGTGATCTCAGAATGATCTCAAAGTACTGGAGAGTCCCCATTATCCTAAAGAGATAACGCATTGTAGCCTCTGAACTAACCAGAACTTTGTCCTCTCTTTTCCACTTTTGCTGTGTTTTTTTGTCGGTCTCCAGCTCCAGTTCAGATAAAGCTGACGGAGTTGTGGAGGCTACCTGTCTTCTGCTGCTCTGCTGCTGATCCATCATCTCAGTTGCCATAGAGACAAGATCTGGAAGTCATGGATGGGCACGGGAAAGAAGCTGCTGGCAGGCTCTCCACCAGTGGGCTCCAGCAAGGCCTTTCTCAGCAGGTACTGAGAGAGTCAGGTTCGGTCTCAGAAGGTGAGGAAGAGTCAGAAGGTGCTAACTGGGATACCCATGAGAGGGACTCACACACACATTACATTGCCATTCAAAGAAATTCCAGGTACTACCGGTCCATGAGGCTGCCGAACAGAGAGAAAAGAAAGACTTCCAGAGAAGCAATGCCTAAGGGGCGTGGTGCAGGTGAGTACTGACCCACACAGCATTATGCTTCCATTATGCTTCCTTTTCCAGTCAGAATAGGAACTAAAGGAATCGATAAGATTAGAAAAGGGACAGGGAAGGCAGAAAGCAGCTCAGCAGTCAGCACATCACAGAACACCCCTACCCTATGCCACAGCTGGCAACTTTATTTGTTCAGCTTGGAAATGCAAAATGGTTGGATATTTAAACCTGCTTCATGGTGGAGAATCCAAACAAATGTGGGACTCTGTTCTGCCATCCCTCTGCCTCTTAGAAGAGAAAAATAATTCAAGCAGGGAAAGGCATGAAGCTGTCAACAAAGCTGGAACTTCTTTAGCATACAGAAAGGACACATTCAAAAACAGTAACAGTATTGCAATCCGAACAGTGTATTGAGGAAACAGTCAGCAAAACCAGAGCAGTACAATTAGGGACCACATTTGTGGAAAAAGCAATGGACCATTATGAGAGGGAAGCAAGATTTCTATGAAAATGCAGTTGCTGCCACCTTGCACTGAATACAGCTGTAAGAAACATTAAGATCTCTTTGAACTAAGAGGCTGAAATAACAGGAACACCATCCAGAAATACGTGCACTTAGAACCACGGCTTCAGTAGAAACAGACCAAGTTGGCTTTCTCTGAGTGTGAACAGCACAGAGCGTGACTGCAAGGTCAGGCTTTCACTGAGCTGGCACCTTGTCTGAACAGCTGTCTGTGACAGAAACAAGAGAAAGATATGAGGAGCTGAAGAGAGAACCAGGAAAGGAGCTACTGCAACACAATCAGAAGCACTGGAAACAGGGCTGCAAAAAAAAAAAAAAAAAAAGGGAAGTTTTCATCTAATTGATAAATGAGAGAGACCTGGGCCTGTGAACACAGAAAATGCCCTTTGTTTCATCTCCCAGGTGTTCAGATAAATGGAATTTTATAATTCCTTGTAAATAAAAGGAATCACAGCAAAGACACCTATCCTGTCTTCAGATTACAATCTGACAGAAACAATGCACCTCTGAACTTTGGCTAGCCGCAGGAGTCAGTGTCACAACACTGCTCCTGACAGTTGGACTGCTATGCAAGTCACCGAAAGCTATTGCTTTGTTATGCAGTAGTAAAGCACACCCTTCAGCCCCTGAAAACAGACCAAATTCTGTAAGAAAACAAAGGACATCCTCCTGGGCAAGGTCTGGGAAATGTCTCCAAGAAAATAGGTGTCTCCTGCCTCCTTGGCCAAGGGAGACAACTATTTCAGCACTATAAAGGCCCATTCAGCCCTGTGGCATGGACAGAAGGAAAGTTCCCTCCCTTCTCCAAGTTTCCAAGCAGACAGCAGCAAAGCAAAGAGCTCCTGTTTAATATTCTGCTACTGTTGTCAATGAGGTTTGTGGATAAACGGAGCGTCACCTCTGCCAGAGCAGAGCTGCTCTCCACTCTGCCAGTGCAGCAGCAGGACCAGAGCAGAACTGTCCTCTCACTGCCTTCCCAGAACATTGCTGCAGAGCAAGCAGAGAAGAGACTCGCCCTCTCTCCTGCTCCCTGAGCGTCACAGCTTCCAGACCACGGCTGAGGAGGCCTTCTTCCCTGTTACTTGCTGGGGCCACTGCAGCAGGACCAGCACAGAAGGACGCACCTCCTTCAGACATCTGCAGTATCACAGCATCAGGACAGCAGCACAGGAGGACATCCCTCCTGTCTAGCCAGCGTCATTGAGAAAGGACAAGATAAAAGAAGGGCTTTTCTCTTAGCAGCTCATGAGAGCATCCAGAGAAGCTGATCTTCACTTCTCTCCCACACTCCCCTCTCTGTGTTACCACTGCTGAAGCAGGATCCGTTCCAAGCAGGGCTTTTTCTTCCATACCTGCAATTGGCCAGCAGGACATACTGGGAACATTTCTTTTCTCCAGTGCTTACAGCAAGACCTGGGCTAGGAGCAACAGCTCTTTCTCCGCTATGACTGTAGCCAGTCCAGCTCAGAGCTACAGCTTTTAAATTCAGCTAGGATTGTGAAGGCAGCTCTTCTACCCTCTTCCTCTACTCCGTTGATTCCATCCCCTCTCCCCAAAACTGGACAGCGAGCGCTTCTACACCAGCCTCAGTTGTAGCAGGAACAACTTCTGACAGCATTTGCTGACGTGCATGGGAACGAGGGATGGGTGAGCTCTTTTATCTTGACTTCAAACCCGTTCAAACAGCAGCTATCCAAGAGTCTGACTCAAGCTCAAATGTTAACCGGTTCTCATTTTGCTTAGGGAATACTAGGGGGGAGGAGAGGGGAAGGAAAGAAGAAAGGAAGAGAGGGAAAGATACAGGGGAAAATACAGAGTAAGATTAAAAATAGGAAAAATAGACTGAAGAAATGAGAATAAGAAAAATAATTTAAAAGAACGTAAAATCAGCAGAGAGAAAGGCTTTACTATAGAAATCCTTAGCACCAATCTAGCTTTGGCTTACAGCCTAGGAGCTGTAAAATGTAATAGATGCTTTCTTTTAACTGGAAAAGGAGTTTCTTTTTTTAAGCAATCTCCTCTGACAGAAGGACAAAATGTTTAAACTGTTTAAAAGGCAATAAATTGAGAATAACTCAAACTAGCATTTCATAACCCCTTGGCACTGTTTTGGGGAGTTTAAAAAAGTCTGGATTTCACCCTTTCCCTCTGAAAATACAAAGCATTGATTAACTGGCTGCTTCAGAAACCGGTTTCAGAGCATTGACCTGCCTGTGCTGTCACCAGTTTGAAATGCAAACAGAATTGTGACTTAGATCAAAATATTTCTAATAAAATAACAAGGCCATTTATCAACAGGCCTCAAACAACAGGAGGTTTCATTTCAAAAGTGAGATGCAGCCTGTCCTGCCAAGCACTGCAGTAGTAAGCCATGGACTTAATACAACTTTGGCTCCTTGTGAAAGGATCAGAGGTTCATCTGAGGGAGACTGGAGAAGCAATTAAAAGCAAAGCTCCTGTCTCACCCAAATCTAGTCTTGATTTATCCAGTAAACTCAACATCTACTGTGTGCAGAGCAGTAATGAATCCTGACTTGGGGAACCAAATATTGGCATGCACACACAAGTAAACCTTTTCTGCTTAGAGAATTGCACTGAAAATCACTACTATTGGGACCCAGTTTTCAGTGTTGAGAATACTACTTGTACATTAAGAAATTATATTGTTTCTCTGCCTTCACCTTTTCTTGATTGCATATGCAGCTGGGACAAAGCTGTGCAACCTTGCACTGTGCAAGCTAATGATCTTTCAATCTTGTTTGAAAATCCAAGCTAAAAATACAGCTGTCTTTGTGTCTGTTGCCTTTGGTGTAAGCAAACCACTGCCTACAGTAACAGTAAGGATGACCCTTAAGAAAACAACAGTTTTAACATGCTTTTTGGCTTTCTCATATATCACAGGTTCACTCAAAAACAATGAGCCTGTCAAAGAGCCTCTGAACCTTTTATCTCTTAAGGGATCACCATCTTCAGTAAACTCCGACAAGACCAAGTTAGACACACTATGGATCCAAAGGTAAGGAAGTGCACACACAAGGTACTGAGTGTGCCTTCTCCAATGAACGTAGTCTAAGTGGTGCCAAAGCAACAATGCTTTTTTTTTGGCAGTGGGACTAAGCTATCGCTCTGATTTATTCCTTCTCACCCTGACTTGCAGTGCTGTTTTCAGTCTTAATGATACATACAGATCATATAGTACCAGCATCGTGGTATGAAGGGGCTTATCAACATGATTTGGGAGAGGACAGTGAAGAGAAAAGGGGGATCGAGAATACAGTGAGGATGACTGAAAAAGGAGGAAAGTGATGTAGGATCATCCAGTGATGTAACCAAAGTGGGCATACTTCCTCAAGCAGCTTGTTAAGAGAGTAAGGAGAGCCTGCAGGCATTTCCTTACAGAACATCCCAACATAAGGACTCTCCTGAAGCCTGCTACAAAACCCCACATGGAAAACAGGATTTTAAAGCTGAGGAAGTACCTACAAATATGCTTTCTAAAGTATTCTGAATTTCCATTTGCTGTTTACTTTGAAGAACTGGGAGGCAACAGAGGCTTTCAGTGAGGTAGTCCCTTTTTGGCTTAAATCCCTCAGTGACCTAGGTCCAATAAAAGACCTTGATCCCACAATACACACATCCCATCAGTCTACCCTTGTCTCTGCTCTTTTGCTACTGCAGCCAGGCAGAGAGAGGAGCAGCTACCTGGCCTTACATTTTCCAATGTATGAATGAGGTATTCTCCCAAACTCCCTCTCCAGCTTCTCATCTCTTGTGTGTATAACTATGAGATAGATCCTACTTGTACTGTAGAAGATCAAGATGAAAATGCTGAACACTTGCTCTCTAAAGGTGCATGCATTATGCTGCACTGTGTGGCCCTAAATACTGAGCCCCCGCTGTGCTGGTGTAATGCACAGTGCCTTTCCAGGCACCTTTCCTTATGGAGAGGACTTCAGTAAAAAAAAAAAAATTAAGCAAATTGTCAAGTTGGATTTAAATAAATTAATTGTCCTGGTTAAAATGGATTGCCCTTTGGCATTAAATTGAGCATATGAAACTAAACTGTTACAGTCTGCTGCGATGTCAAACCTTTCTGCCGCCTTCTTCTTGCAGCATAATCATCACTGTCAGTCTCTGACATCCTGACACCGGCACTTAAGCAGCTCTGAAATGTGCAAATTCTGATTCTCCCTGGAGCTAGAAACAATGAGCCTGTGTTGGGAGCCAGTTTTATCAAAGTCACTGCTGTGCTCAGAGCTTGACAGGTCAGTACAGGTTCTAAGTCCTGTGTCTGCCAAAAGCAGGCAATGCTGCTGAGTGGCATCTCTTGAAACTGAGCAGAGAAATTTGACAGAGCAAGAGACCAGAGTTCCAACTCAAACTGAGCCCATGTACTCCCTCTTCCCTTTTCCAAAAGATCAGCTGTAATTTATAAGAGAACCACCAGAAATCTGCATTGTGAAAAGCCTGCAGGAGCCTAAGGATATTGCCATTACTTGCAGTAATTGCTGTTCTCCCCCTTCTATTGGGAAAACAGGCTGGGCAGGCACAATCTCATCTCCCTGCATGAAGACTAGCAGGTCTGAAACAAACAGGTCCTTTGCAGGTAGGGATGTCACTTCACATATAGCCATGCTACATAATTTAGGACAGGAAGAAAACACTGCTGGGGAACATAGTAAATGGCTCAGGAAAAGGAATTGTGATCTGCACTGAACTCAGATGATGTACCTACTGTAACATTTTGATTAAGGAAAAGCACCATAGGCTTCTTCAAACCCATCGGTGACTTGAATCTATGTGTCATCCTGGGCTCTGAGCAGAGTAGAGTAGTTCATTAGTCTCAGAACACTGATGCCAGAAAACAAGACCTCAAACATTATTGCTGGTGTTCCAAAATCTGCTGTTTGCCTTCCATAAGGTACTTCTTACAAGCATTTTTACACCTAACTGTTCTCCAAAGATGTTTTCCCATGACTTTTCTCCCATGTGATCCCTAGCTTCCCCTCAGCACCCCAGAGTTCTCCACAAAATCACATGGCTCCTGCCCAGTCTTTCACATTGTACAAGGATCCAAACCCCTTGCATGATGAGCCGCTTCCCAACAACTCAGCTGACTTGCCCTGAACATTTCAGTGCTGAGCTTCCAGCACAACTTCTGTTTTTCAGTGTAACCAGAGTCAAAGACCTGGAAGGAATGGAACTTAACAAAAGCTGCTCTTCCTCACTGTGATCAGTCCTTGCAGCTTCAGAGTAGCAGTAGTTTTGCAGACTGAGATCATAGAAACCCATCACAGAAAAACACCCAACCACAACTCTCAGCCTCAGCTGAAAGGAGCTCCCACAGAGACCAGAAAATTACTCATTTCAAACACTAGAAAGGAGATTCACTAATTGGGAGCTACTCTGTATCACTAGCTAATAGAATGTTGACTTCTCTTAATTTCTGATACAATACAGGCATTTCAGTGGCATGACTATGTTATTTACCTACCATTTCCCACTGAGTCAGATTCTAAAAATCATATATCTTTATCATGGCCCAGCAGATATACTGCGAGAGAAACTCAGTGTGAAATTTCACGTTGCAAAGCTCACTGCGAGGTCATTGGTTTGCCAATGCAGAGCAAATGCTTTGTTTAGGCTGGTTATAAAACCTCCAATCCAGAGAAACGAGCATCATCTAAAATTAATTTAATTACATTTGTTCTGAGCTCAAAGAATAGAAGTACTACAACAGGGAATATAAACAGTCACCTTCAGCAGCAAGAGGGAAACTAACTTGTTTGAATTAATGCAAACACATGTATTAGGAAGAAACAGCGTGCATGTAAAATAGCATAGCACTCTGAAGGATGCTTGTGCGAATTTGGGTTAGCATCCATCAGCACAGCACTGTTTGTCCTGGGCAGCAGAGGGCACTGCTTTTACAGCCTGGTTTAACCAGAAAAGCGGGGAAAGCCACTAGTGAGGCTGGAACCTCTATCGCAAGAGGTCCTATACCGTACTCAGCAGTCTCTTTCTAGTTAAGAAGCAAATTTCTTATAGTCAACTCTTCTCTACACTGCCAATGTTGCTTCAGTTTACAATGTTGCTTCAGTTTACAAGTGCTGAAATCAGTAGTTATTGGTGCAAACACGTTGACCAAACCTTTATATTTTCTCACACTACAACTTTTTCCTCTTTTAGAAATTGATAGAGAAATATTTTTTCCTATGCTTCTTTCTGTACAATCTGAATCTCAGAAATTCTAAGAGCAACAGTATTCGCAGGAAGAGTAATTTTTTAAACTAATAAATTTTCAGTAAAAAGAGCCCTTGTAGGAATTAAAATGTTTTTCCTGTCAAAATCTCACACTTCACAGGATCATACAGAATAGTAAGCTATGACATACATAATTCTAATTACGTATTCTTCCAGCCTGCAGCGAATGAGGATCTCAGTCCCAGTCTGCCCACCTATCCCACCCAGTCCCTTCTTGTCAGGCTTTTCAGCCCAGTCACAGCTTCATTACCCAGCAAGATCTAGGCTTTGCCCTCCAGCTCTCCCAATCTGAGCTGCTTCTTCTGGACATATTCTGACCCTCAAGTCCTCAACCAATCTCTTTCTTCACTCCTTTACTTCCAGTTTCAACTTGTAATTCCCTGCACAATTTTCTCAGCCTACTGTTTCCCAAACATATGATTCTTCTTTCTTGCCTCCCTTGGCTCATCTCAATATCCTGCCATTCTCCAGGCTCTGCACCCTTTGGCTCCTCATACAGTCTTAGTCTCCTATTCCTCCTCCTAGCTTCGGTGCTACATTTTACAGCCTTTCCCAACTCACCGTTCCCTGAAGCACTCAGCTATAGTTGAGTTTCTCTCTTCATAGCAGTCTCCTGGTCCAGAAGCAGAACCCTCCCTCTCCATGCTTGAATCGTGCTCCCTCTGTTTCTCATTCAAATAGTGTTCTCATCATGCTGCCTGCACCCAGCACAAGGGTACGGCAGAAATGGCCTTTATTCGCAGTGCCTAGAACTGGACCAAGCAGTTTTTGACAGCTGCAATATCAGAAATGTTTCTCTCATCCCTGAGCAGGGTACACATTCTCTCCATGGGCAGGTCAGGGATTTTAAATGCTAAAATCCAAGTCTAAAGTTGTGTGAGAAAGGAAAAGGATTTTCATAATTGTGGTAAAGACAAAAGCCCTGGCAAACCCCGAATTTGAACTCATGTTTCAACAGAAACCAAAGCTTCTCAAAGGTCAAAACAACAGGTTTTCTGTTTTCCTGTAAGAGGATCCAGTAATATTTTCCTAAGCCTAAGAAACTGTTCATTGTTTCTAATACATAAAAATAATCTGTCTGTGGCAGGTGGTCAATAAGTAAGAATGTAACTCTTATGATTATAAGCATCAAAAGGTTTGAAACACCTAAAGGTAAGGATCTCGTTATAGCAAGTTCTGAACAATTTTAGTTATCAGTAGTGCTGCCATCCCCAACAGATATAATTAAGGTATTTTGGTGAAAGCTTAAGCAGGTTCAAGAGAACAGACATAGTCTAGGCCTTTAGGATCTAAAAATCTCAGGGATGGGGAGTTCCACTTACCTCCCACTAAAAAGTCAAAAACTCGGAATAAAAATTTCACACACACAACCACTGTGAAACACTGCTAAACACCACATAGGAACAGAGAGAACCTGAATGAACCTGAAGTATGAAAATATTGTTGATAGGTATATCAAGATACAACGTTATTCAAATCTATTAGTAACTTCACACTTCACAAATTTGGTTAACTCAGATTAAAACAGCACTTCTTACCTCATCTTGTTGCCTTTCTTGGTGTGAAACTCCCACTAACTAGAAGGGCTTGGGTAATTTTTCATGAATAAGATCTGTTGGACTGCCTCTTCTCTTTTTAGTTTCTGGAAAAGGAGGTCTAATTTCTAAAAACTCCTAAAAGAGAACATTTAAAAATTCATTGCAGCTCCATTTGAAAACAAACTCTTCACACAGCTTTATTCTAAGGATTGCTTTTGAGTTTAGAAATCTTAATTAAAATGATTATTCATTTTTCAAAATTACTACTGCCTGAAAATACAAGCCAAGATTGGAAATTCATCCTGCAAGCATAACTTAGATGAGATAATTGTAATAAACTAATTATAAACACACACTAATTATCACATTTTAAATGCAACCATGGACCAGGTCAGCCAACACTTAGAATCTTTTCCAACAGCACTAACAGCAAAGCTGGGAACTTTGCAACCACGTGAACCCCTTTTTGCAGAACATAGGCAAGCTCAAACCCGCTCTCTTTTGCCCACAGGGAGCTGAACCATTGGTTGTGCTCCATGTCACTGGAGCACAGCCATTGGATCATTCCCAGTGCCTGTGTGCTTGAGGATGCTAAGAATTCCAAGACACAGGGTGTTGCCTGATTTCTGACACTAACAAGAGCACAAGGCATGCAGCACCACTTGTGTTGTGCTAGGGTAGGATTTTTAACGGGTATGTCAGATTCTTTACCCTATAACCAGACAGGGAATTTTAGGACTAAATATAGGGATTTTGGTCAGAAAGCTGATTTGTCATCATCACAATTTACTGATTTTGTTGATATGGAGAAAAGCTTTTTAGGCTCCAGATCAAATTCAGTGAGACAAAAAAGAAAACCTCCTCCAAACTTCTACCCAGATGGTTAAGATTAAGTGGAGTGGGAACTTCTGCCTGAGCCTGCAGTTCCACACCAGTGTAAAATAATCCAGGGTGTTACCGCCATGGTCCTGACATCCATCTGCCACCTTGGCTGTGCTGGCACTTGCATTGAGCTCACCCTGTATTGAGACAATTTAGGATCACAAAAAAATAGTTCTACAAAAAAAAAATAATCATTTTTCCACAAGTTAGAATCACTAGGTTGGAAGAGACCTCTGAGATCATTGAGTCCAACCGTACCTGTCTCGCCACTAAACCATGCCCCTAAGGAACTCATCCACCTGTCTCTTAAACAACTCCAGGGATGGCGACTCCACCGCCTCCTTGAGCAGCTCTTCCAATCCCTGAACACCCTTTCAGTGAAGAAATTCTTCATAATGTCCAGTCTAAACCTCCCCTGGTGCAACTTGCGGCCATTTCCTCTTGTCCTATTGCTGTCACTTGGGAGAAGAGACCAGCACCCACCTTGTAACAACCTCCTTTCAGGCAGTTGTAGACAGTGATGACGTCTCCCCTCAGCTTCCTCTTCTCTAAGCTAAACAACCCCAGCTCTCTCCTCATAGGACTTGTTCTCCAGCCCCTCCCCAGCCTCGTTGCCCTTCTCTGCACACACTCCAGCTGCTCAATGTCCTTGTAGTGAGGGGCCCAAAACTGAACCCAGCACTCGAGGTGTGGCCTCACCAGTGCTAAGCACAGGGGCACAATCACCTCCCTGCTCCTGCTGGCCACGCTGGGTCTGACAGAGGCCAAGATGCCATTGGCCCTCTTGGCCACCTGGGCCACTGCTGGCTCCTGTTCAGCCGCTGCAAACCAACACCCCCAGGTCCTTCTCTGCCAGGCAGCTCTCCAGCCACTCTTCCCCAAGCCTGTAAGGCCGCACAGGGTTGTTGTGTCCCAAGTGGAGGACTCTGCACTTGGCCTTGTTGAACTTCATCCCGAGTTTTGCTGCCCAATCCTGCTCACCAAGAATGAGATGAGTGTGAGGGCTGGCATGAAAATGGAGGTAGAAATCTGCCTCAGGAAATCAAGTGAAAAGTGGAACTGAGCAGCTAGGTCAGCTTAAACTGTGCAAAGTCCTAACAGTTGTGGAAGTAGGGAGGAAGCAAAAGGCAGATATGCCAGAGCTGTTCTACTTAGTAGAAATAGTCCAGGATTGACTGACCCAAAGTGGTATCTGGTGAATAAGGCATTCACCAGGTTCAAGCACCTCTCCCACTGACCAGTGAAAGCAGAGCAGCTCTGAGAGAAGAGACTGATCCACCCTGGAAAGACACAGCTGAGACTCCAGCCTGGATCCCTCACACCCAATATGAACATTCCAGACACCAGATCACTGCGAAAGAATCACTTGTTTGCCTTCCTTCATTTTTCATGACGGCTTTGAAAAGCTTTCTATTTTGTCCCCAAACAGAAAAGCAAGCTTTGGAAAACCTCAACATTCTTTTTCAGGACAAAAATATCTCCTTCTTGCTAGATATCATGTTTTACAGCTGTCCCAGAGTACTGGGAACACTTATCACCTCACTTGGGAGAAAAAGCATTTCTCAGGCGCTTGTTCTGTTTACAGGCATTCTCTGCACATCAACATGAAGTATGAGAATAAGCCTAGAAAGGAAGAAAGAGCAACAGTTTTGGAAGACCAAATTACAATTAAAAATTTTTAAAAAGTTCTGAAGGAAGGAAAAGTAGATTATTTGTCATTGCTACGCAGTGAAACAGATCTGTGAGACACAAAAATACAAGCTGTGGCCTCCTGTGGCCACAGGGGGCATTTCACTCCCAGCTGGTGATTTCACCTCTTCCTAGCTTCCAACATTTTTATTATCTTTCTTACTTTTAGTGACATTTTTCAGGTTTTCATTTCAGACCAAAAGTGAAATTATTTTGGAAAATTTGAAGGAAAAAGGAAAACAGGCAGCACCATATTGCCAGACAGTTATGGGATCCTGAAAAGATGCTGTCTGATTTTGAATGTTTTTCATACCATCACCCAAATGCTTTTTTTAAAAAAGAAATTCCAATTTGCGACAGGTATAACCCTTCCGAGTGAAGCAACGTGAAGGGTCAGAATCTATTAAACTCTTAATGCATATTTCTGAAAGGTTTTTTTTTTTAAAGGTACACACAAAAGTTATACTTAGATACATATTCATTCTAGCAGTGTCAGTGAGAGCTTCCCTTTGTGCACTTGGGAGAACTCCTCAATGCTCTTGGTCCTTCTCTTTCGAAAATAGTAAACAGCATCCCTACTCTTCCACAATTCAAAATAACAAAGAGGCTCAGTACAGTTATTGTTGTCCTTCTCCTTTTCTGAGACAGAAGCTTTTTAGCATCCCACCCACTTAATAAAACCTAAAACCCTTGACAGTATTCTTGCCCTGGCAGCAAGACATCAAATCGTCAGTCATTAGTCCGAGCTTCAGCTGCTCTCTGCATGACCTCTACAAGGTTTTGGCTGCCTCCCTCTCTCACCTGTCTTCCCAACCTCCCTTGGCCCTGCCATTTCGTAGCTGATAACCCACTTTCACACCTTACTGACCACCTACCCTATGACAATCTCTCCCTGTACAGCCTCACTGTCAGGCTGTCCTCCTCTTAAGTACAAAACAGGCTCCAGCTCTCACCCTGATTTTTCTTGTCCACTGCCTGGTCCTTCGACCTTCCCAGTCCGGGACTGGACCTGGACTGGACTGACAGTCTTCTCTGAGTTCTCAAATCCCTCCACCGACATTTCCAGCTCTTTTTCTCTTCTATTCTGGCTCTGAATGACACAAGAACTGAGCTCTCCAGTGTGCCAGATCGAGATCTAGTTCACATAAGCTGAGGGAGTTTTTCTAAACATATAGTCCTGTGCTGACTGGGAGCTATTCTGATGTATCATTTAGCAAATACAACATAAAAATTATGAAAAGGAAACCATTTTACCCACACAGACCAACACTCAGATTTTATGTTGTTGCATAAATTACATTATCACATACAGAAAAAACCCACAGTTACTTATGAAACAAGGAGAAAGCGAACACAAGGAATAGTTGAGCATTTCTGAGTGTTAACTCCTCAATTGCAATGCAGTGCAGATGACAGGGTTTTTTTCTGGGGGTTACTAATGTATAGAGGAGAGCTGGATCCAAACTGTCTGCTAGTGCTTGAACCGATCCAAGGGTGTAACCATACTCTGGAGCTCAAGAGGATTTATCCCTGAGGCGGAAAAACAATTACCTGAACGAAGACAGATATAGATCATTGAGTACTGAGATACTTACTGCCTAAATGAGACTATATATCCTTATGGAAGTAGCGGCGCTAAGGAAAGGGAGACTGGGGGAATGACCGAGCGGGTGCAAAGCCCTGCTGGAGGAGAAGAGAAGGATAGCAGTCAATCCTGTGGGGTAATCAGGGGCGCAGTTCCCAGCAGGAGGGATTAGGCTGAGTTTCTCAGTTACATTCCTCCATCTCAGGGTTTCATTCCCGGAGAAGAAATGCACCATATGCACCAGATCTGGAAGCAGCTCAGGAGAGCCCCCCTCTCCCACCCTCTTTTCTCCCGCAAAGCCGGCGGCAGCCGCACATAGGCGAGCGGGGTGCAGGGGATGGGGAGCAGCGCTGTGTTCCAAGTCTGAGGGAGGAGAGGTCAGTGCCAGGGCTGGACCCCCTCCTCGCTCCCTATAGGGTGGCTGTGCATGGAGGAGAGGCTGGTGCATGGGGTGGGATGGAGTGTGTGGGTGCTTGCTGGAGGAGGGTGCCTTGCTGGGGCGGGAGGCGATGGAGAAGGGGCTTCCCTGCGCCTGAGGAAGGAGCCTCTCTGCAGCAGAGCAGGGGGGATGGAGGTAGGGGACCCCTGAGGCAAGGACCGCTGCCTTTTGGGGGAGCCCTTAGGGAGGAGGGAGTCAGCCTCCCCGAGGAGGAGGGACCTCCTTTGGAGCGCTGGAGGGGAGCTGGGGGCCTGAGGAGGTCTCTGCGGACAGGGGTGCCAGGCACGGGAAGGGGGGCTGCAGGGAGTCAGGGACTCTGAGAGTTTGGGGAGGGGGAACCTGAGTGGTCTAGGGGAGCTAGAGAGGATTTTGGGTGCTCTGAGAAGGGCTGCAGGGGTGCTCAGGCAGGAGCTCTGAGAGTCCAGTTTGGGGGATCCTGAAGAGGCTTGTGGGGGGACTCAGGGGTTGGGTGGGAGCGTTTAGGGTCCAGTTTAGGGGGCTTAGAGGGGCTGTGGGGGAGTGGCGTTGGGGAGTTGGGGTCTGGGGAGGGATTTGGGGAAGGCTGAGGGGGCTCCGTGCCGACTTGGCAGAGCTCTGTGGGGGCTCGGAGGAGAGTGGGGAACGGGGAGAGGGGCTCCGAAGGGCTTCTGGAAGCCCGAGGGGACGCTCCGAGGGGATTTTGAGTGGACTCTGGGGGGAGAATCTGTGGGGACATCTGATGGGGTGTGAGGGGAGGCTCTAAGGGACTCTGTGAGGATTTGGAGAGGAGAGCCTGAGGGGAGGGGGTTGTGAGGTTTGGGCAGGCTCTGAGGGGATTTGGGAGGAGAGACCCAGAGGACGCCTGGCGGGAGGTGCGAGGAGAGGCTCCGAGGGGATTTGTGGGGGCTCTCTGGAGAATTTGCGGGGAGAGTCCCATAAAGGCTGAGGGGAGCTGAGGGGAGGCTCTGAGGTGGCTCAGCTCTCGGGGGGCTGCGGGGGAGCCCAGGGGCGGCTCAGGTCCCCTTTCCCTCCCGCGCAGGCTGCTGCCTTCCTACCCCAGTTACCGTGGCAACCGCCCGGGATCCCCCAGCCCCGCGCCGCTGCTGCCGGAGCCGCCCGACATGGAGCTGCTGGCGGCCGCGCTCAGCGCCGCCTGCGCGCTCGAGCAGGACGGCCCGGCCGGGCAGCTCGGCAGGTGAGCCGGGGGGGCGTGTGTCCGGGGGTGGGGGGTGTTCGGGACGGAGAGGGTGTCCGAGGGTGGGGAGGGCACTGAGAGAGGGGTGAGGGATGCCCGGAGAAGAGGGGGGAAAGCCGGGCGTGGAGGGGGGAGGCATTGAGGGGAGGGGGGTGTCCGGCGGAGAAAGGGGGTGCCCAGGGGAGGGGGTGTCCGGAGGAGGGGAGGGCACTGAGGGAGGAGTGAGGAGTGTCCAGGGGAGGGAGTGACCAAGGTTGGAGGGAGTGCCTGGAGGAGGGGGTGTCCGGGGGCGGCAAGGGGGCGCGCTGAGGAGAGGGGGGTGTCCGCGGGTGGAGAGGGTGCCCGGGGCAGGGGTGCCCGGAGGCCGCCCTGGCGCTGCCCCTGAGCTGCCGCCGCCCGCAGGGACCCCGCCGCGGCCGCTGAGGACAGCCCCGCCGCCGAGGCGCCGCCGGCCGCGCACCCCATGACGGCCGATTCCTGGAGGAACCTCATCGAGCACATGGGTGAGGGCCCGGCGGGCTCCCCGCCCCCCCCCCCGCTCCCTGCCCGTTGTGTCCGGCGGACATCTCCCACAACTTCTCCCGGTGCCCCGGCTCGCGGCAGCACAGCAGCCCCTAGAGGATCCGCGGCTGCTCCCGCCCCTCCAGCCCCACTAATCCCCTCCTACCCCCACAAACTCCCCCTAATCCCCTCCCAAACCCCCTACCTCCTCAAGCCCCCCAATTCCCCCAAACACCCAGTCCTCCCCCAAATACCCAATCCTCCTGTAATCCCCAACCCCCCAAAACCTCTCCATCCCCACCTACTCCCCCAAAGCCCGCAACACCCCCAATCTCTCCCTACCCTCCATGTTCTCTAGTCCCCAACACCCTCCAATTCCCCTCAATCCCCCCAATTCATCCCAACTCCAACAATTCCCCCAATCCACCCCTACACCCCCTAACTCCCCTAACTCTTCCCAATTCCCCACACACCCCAAACCCCCCAAATCTCCTTGCCAAACTCCCAATCCCTCCCTAAACCTCCAACCTCCCATTCTACCACTGCCTTTCCCAAACCCCCCGTAATCTCCCTCTACTCCCACCAACCCCCCCCCAACTTCCCTCCAAGCCCCCAAACCAGCACCATTGAGTGAATGAAACCCTGACCTAAACCCAGGAGAGAAGGGGCCTCGAGCAGGAGCAAGTGGCTGTGTGGCGGGAGCCCATCTCTGTTCTTCCTTGGAAAAACCTCTCACTGACAGTATGTGAAGGGAGGCTGAGAGAGTAGGGATTATTCAGCTTGGAGAAGTCTCCGAGGAGACCTTATTGAAGCCTTTCAATACTTTAAGGGCGCTGATAAGAAAGATGGGGAAAACCTTTTAGTAGGGCCTGTAGCAAGAGGACAAAGGGTGATGATTTTAAACTAGAAAATGGGGAGTTTAGACTAGATATTAGGAAGACATTTTTTACACTGAGGGTGGTAAAACGCTGGCCCAGGTTGCCCAGAGAGGTGGTGAATGCCCCAACATTCAAGGTCAAGTTGGATGGTGCTCTGAGCAACCTGATCCAGTGAAGATGTCCCTGCCCAGGGCAGGTGAGTTGGACTGGATGACCTTTATGGTCCTTTCCAACCCAAACCATTCTATGAGTCTATCATTTTGCCCTCTTTGGTGGCATCAGGTTTGCACGCTGCCTAGCAAGGGATTTAACACTGTCCTTGAGCAGCTTTACCTCCATTCATCAAGAACTCTTTTTGCAAAGCAGTAAATTGTTACAGCTACAGCCAACTTTCTGCTGAAATCTTCTTTTGCGTACACAAAAAGTCATAGGACTGAAGTACTTGGTCAACCCTGATGCAGAGACTGTGTTGGTAGAGCTCAGCTGTACGCAGTGGGGTCAGCATGCATCCCAAACAGCCACTAGTGCAGGACCTGCAACAGAGGAATGTGTTGTTATTTGTGGTCTCTTTGTAAGAGTTGAGGGTATCGGAGTGGCTGTGGAGGAAAGGACGGTTGTGCTTTTACCCTTGTGGTAATTTTTTAATTTTTCTTGTGGGGTGTGGAGAGGACCTTCACAGCTTGTTTCTTGGTTTCCCACATCTGAATTGTGACATTCCTCATAGAGAATGGGGTAACTGCAAACTTAACTCTTATCCTGAGGCAAGTTTTATGGTGGGAATAGAGAAGCTTCATTTCTGAATGATTCTGTTCCATTTCAGGAATGAAACTGCGAGATAAAGGCCAGGAATGTAGCACTTAGCATGGGAAAATTGGATAGATAACTCTCATGAGCAGCAGGGCAAACCTCCCTGGCAGGATTGAGGCTTCTCATAGTGTCACTACAAGAGGAGAGCTGCAGTTTGGTGTCACGTTGTGGCAGGCAGGGCTGATTCTTGGAGCACCTGAGGCCACTGGGACATTGCTGGGGAAAGGGGCTGGTGTGAAACCAGCAGCCTGCCAGAAAAACATCCAAGGTCGGGACCTTCTGTTGGAAAGTGGTGAACAATTTGCATGGATGTTGCCACATCTGTTACTTGCTTTTGGCTGTGTAGGTATTAATCTCCCAAGGCAGTCAATATGTGTCACTATGTTGTCAGTTTTCTGGGACTGCTTCTTAGAGGCACGATAAAAATACTAAAACTAGCAGGACTTCAAAGCAATCTGGCTGCTATATTCGTACATATTTTTATGTGCTGTATATGAGAGGAAAACTGTGCAATAGCTCTGCGCACATCAGTGTAACTGCAAGTAGGTCTGTTGCACCTTGATGGAAGAGATAGGGGTTTGACAACCAGAGATGCTACGCTAATCCCCAACAGAGAGGTAATTTCAAATGGCTGGAGCACACTCGCTCCCTCCTGTCTTAGAGGCATTAATGGACTTCTTGCCTGAAACTGGAGCAGAGAATTTCAGAGAAAACATCTTTGGACCTCCTGAGATTTTACGTAACTTTCAATGTAATAACGTTTACTTTAAGAGCACTGCAAGCTCTCTAAGGCAAGCATTTTCCAAGATTAGTAACTAGTTTTTCAATTCCCACTCAGGTTTTGAGAGAGCTGGGAAGGGAGACTGTGACAGCAAAATTAAATGAAATAAGCACAAAGGGAAAATTCTGTCTATTATGTACTATACAAACTATGTAAACACTGCTTAGGAAGATCAGCCTTAACCACGTAAGTCAACAGGCAGCACCAAATGCATCCTCTGACCACACAGTTAACCTTTTGCCAGTTCACAGTAGGGCAGTTGGGACATTAAGCAATGGATGGAGCTTGTACAGGTCTCTGATATTTCGTACTTGTTCACTTACTAAATGTAAGCATTTCCTAAATCATTTATCTCATGAGTCACATTCAGCTACTGATCTCCGCTTCTTTCTTCATATTCAGTCAGTTCCCAGATGTATTGCTCTCCTTTCAACGTATCAAAACCCTGTTCCCTGACCTTGCATTGGTTGTGCAACCCATGCTGTGCCATGACCATCTCCTGTTTCATCTATAGTAGGCTTTTGCGTGGCTTCTCCCCCTCTAACTCCTCTAAGCCTTTACTCTATCCATTGCAACATCTTTATTGATATGCAGATGGACCTTTTACACCAAGATAGTGAGTTTATATTTTATCCTTGTTAGCACCATCTTCTTTGGTTTTTTGTACTCTTCTTCTGCCTAAACATCTAGCTGTCTTTTGGCTTTCTCCTGGTATCTCTTTTCTGCTTCTTTTTCATATTACTGTCTGTGGTGGAGCTTCAGCTGATTTCTCTTCAGCTCCCTCCTCAAAATAAGTTACCTCACTGTCATTTCCAAATGAGTTCTGGTGGTAGGTGCCTTTAGTCAATCAGATCTCCTGTCGGTATTTGTCTTTGTCTGCCACTGAAGGCTCTGTAGGTCTTCTCTGTTTGGTTGATCAGACAAGGAACCTGGAAACAACATCAAGTTTCATTGTCTGGATTTTATTTTCTTAAAAGCAAGGGGCAAATATTTCTTGAGGATCTTTTTTAAAGGGCTGCTCACCAGATCTGCACAAGGGACACTAAATTCCCCTGACACAAGATATCCTTAATTGCCTCCGACTCGCAGGGCAGACCCACCCGCTCAACGTGGCTGTAGAATCAGGCTCTGCACATGTTCACAATACCACAATATGAGGGAAACAGAGAGATTATGCTTAGGTTTCCCAGCATGTTTTCCTTTGACTGAGGTGCTGTCCCTACTGCTGCAGGGTGTTACTTCCCAGCCTGTCCTGTTCTCCAGTGTGTGGTTTGGTGGGACAGCAAGTACTCAGTGCCTACCACACCAGAGCCTTCCAGCACAGGCTGAGCTTACAGATCAATACCACTGCAAGCAGCTCTCCATTCCTAAAGGGGCCTTTCCACCCCACCACATGCTTATCACCCTCACTGATTCTGAATAGCAGGCAGAAATGCTTAGGAAAGCTGTATAAGCCTCTTTGATGCAGAGAGAAATTATGTAAGTAGCAGCAGCCTGCAAAACTTCAGGGGAAGTCTCCTCTCTTCAGTTATCGTGTAGGAAGCTAACAGAAGACTGTATGGTTTCCTAGGCACAGCTACCCTTATTGCTATTTTAATCCGGTGTTGAACATCTTTCCAGGGAGAACAGATAACAGGATACGCTCACAGACTGCGGTACTTCTGTTCTTGTGCCTGTGCTTTCGCCCAGCATATTTCTGATCTGGTTTTAAGAGTCACTGGTGCAGATCCTTGTGAAAGCTGGCCCAGAGATTTCATAGGCAGTAACATCTACATTTAGGCCCTCCCTAGGCAAACTTCTGACCCAGTTGTCTCCTACCTTGTTACACATGGAATCTGCTTGAACATCCAGTATCATAACTGCATGTGACCAGACAGATTTTATCCCCTAATGATTCAGGCAAATCATATATTTTTTTTAACATTGAGGACTTTTCTTTTTATTCATTCATGTTAAACTTTGCGATGCAAGTATAAACCAAGGGAGACACATAATGTAAATCGTTCTCCTTCAGTTTGATTAAGTGATGAGAGTGACTCAGAGCAGGCTCACACTCTTTTATCTTTTCGTGTCTTGTAAATTAAATTCAAGCAATTAATATTACGGGTTCTACAGATGGCTCAGAAAGAGAAATGGAACAGTTAGAAAGCCCTAGGAGGGACAAAGGATCTGCTGGAGATGGCCAAGGCATTTCAGGATTCCTCCCTTTTTTGTGCTGTCAGTTGAAATCGGGAACAGGGGCAAATTCTGTGCAGTTTCACCTGCTCCTGAAGTTAATAACTGAAACTCAGGGGACATCTCCTGTGATTGACATGCTGCAAGATGGTTTGAATTCATAGCCTTTTCGTCAGGCATTCAGATGTCTTTGGGATGTTAATTTGGTACTTTCAGTCATCATAGAAACTGCAGGAAAACAGAAGAAAATTAAGCAACATGTCCAAGGCTAATCACTAAGTCAATACCAAAACAAACTAGTAACTCTGGCTTGTTGTCGCAGTGCTTTACCTGTCTAATGCCTTAAGAGCAGCTCAGTGTTTCCTCTTCATGGCCACCAAATTGTTCCTTTAAAGTAGTTTCAATATGTGCATTAGTATGTGCATTATTGCTTCTCTAGACACACACTTAGACATACCTGTCAATCTGTACAACTTGTAACTTAGTAATATTGCAGAAAAGATCAAGGTTTTAAGGAAACATTTAAAAGTCTGGCAAATAACAAACTGCTTCTTTTGTGCCTTCCAGTTGATCATGGATTCATCTGACTGCCTTAACTAAATGTTTTGTGACAGCAGATTGTTGACAACACTTTGGATTTAGAAATGGCCTTCCATTTATAGTTTCCACTTCCGACTGAGATAGGAACACCGTAATTGGCTTTTTCACTCAGCCCAGAAGGGATCTCTCTCACCTCTGCTGAGGCGAACTAGTGCAAACCAACTATCCTTTCCCACAATACATTTCTACTCTTGTTCTTGTTCTACTCTGCTTAGACCTGCTATGTTGCCTCCTAGGGCTCTTGTATCAGGAATATCGAGATAAATCTACACGCCAGGAGATTGAAACCAGACGACTGCAGGATTCACAAACAGACCCCGAGGAGAGCTCACCCAGCGAGGAAACCCCTTCTGAAGCAGAACCTACAAGTACAACTGAAAGCAAAGCTCCACCACAAATCAGTTTGCTGAGGAACTCCAACTCCAGGTTCAACTTATGGCAGGATCTTCCAGAGATCCGGAGCAGTGGGGTTCTCAGCATCCTCCAGCCAGATGAGATCAAGCTACAGGAGGTAATGTGGGAAGGTGGAGTGTTTCTTAACTGGGTTGCTGCTTAAAAGAACGGGAGTGAATTAAGTCAAATTATCAAGATTTGAATATTAAAAGCTTCCTAGCAGCCATGGACAAACTTTGTCTTGCTGAGTACTTTCTGTGTTGTACTGGTTAGCGCCACTCTTTTTGAAACCAGAGCTGTTGTTCTATATGGTATTGCTGTTGGGCATTTCTATAGCAAAAAATCCCATCTTCTCCCTTTTCTGATTCAGCATTAGGAGCAATTTACAAAGAAAGAGGAATAATGAAGAGGCCCTTGCAATAGAGCTTTTGCTTCCCAGTGCACATTAATCCACTTCCAAAGTTACTAGCAGGATACATACTTTCCACCAAAAATGTTAGAATGCAACTGTTGCTTGTAATCTGTTTTAAATAGGATGGCATTAATGGAAAGGGAGGAGATGGAGATGGATAAACTTCCTTATTTTTAAATATTGTTACTCAGAGTCCTATGCAAAACAGTAAAAAATAATGATGGGTGTATTTGCATTTTAGTGCTGTGATATCGCTGTTTAAGAGTCATACGCTGATAGGGCTGCGTCAGACAGTGAAAAGAGTAGGTGGGGATGGCTGCTGCAATTAATGAAAACTTCAGTCACACAACAATGTACAACTGGTTGCTATTTTGGATGACATGGGAGCACAAGTGCTCTTTGTCAATACATAGCACTGCATTCACAGCCTACAGTGGAGATGAACAAGATTTGTTTAGTGTGCGGTGAGCATTGTAAAAGGAGCAGGGAGCCTTTAAAGGCTCAATCCTTCGAGTCCTACAACACTCCCGTGCCAGGATTGCTTCCGGTGAGACTGTTGCGGCAGTGTATCTGTTCAGCCCTGGCTGATGAGGTTGTACCCAAAGTGCTGAAGAACATCTCGAGGTGTGAGCAATTCCTCCTCGGTTTACTTGGAGTTACGCAATGGACATTGATGAATCCCTTGCATATGCAGTGTGACCCTACTCTGACCAAGGCTGTGATTTACTGTTACACTGGGAATGCACATCTTGTGAACCACGGGAGTGTGATGGGCAGGGCTGTGTTACTTACACCCAGAGTGGGAAGGACCCTGTTTATGCAGGGTTGCTTGGGCTGGCAGCACAGGCTGTTAATGTGTCAGGGTTATGGCTGAAGGTGACTAAAACAATTTGGTGCTTTTCCGTGTTCTTCTTCTGCACTGGTTATTTCCGTATTAGATTTGTTCTGTTTTACCTGGCAAAACACGGTACTTCTAACTGCCAGCATTACAAACACAATCTGGCTTCTGAAATATTAACAAATTTTTCTTCTTCTTTCTGCTTCAAAACAAAGTCTTTTACAGAGAAACATTCACTCAGAAGTTTGCATTATGGATTTTCAAACCTGCCATTTCTGTTGAGTTACGTTCATTATCCGTAGGTATTTTAAGGAAAAAACCTCTCTGCTGCTAACCCCAA
Source organism: Neomorphus geoffroyi (assembly GCA_033558235.1). Lineage (NCBI taxonomy): Eukaryota > Metazoa > Chordata > Aves > Cuculiformes > Neomorphidae > Neomorphus > Neomorphus geoffroyi. The sequence goes on along the minus strand of JAUMJM010000012.1, from coordinate 7,055,742 downwards.
ACATTAAGAGTGCTGATATTTTTTTCTCTCTGCTTAAATAACAGCAGAAATAAAGCAGATGGAGATGGGATGGTGCTGCCTTAAAGAAGTGTTGCGCTTTCCCCTGATGCTAGTTTATCAGAGCTGAAATTTTCTTCCTGTTTGTTCTGGGATTAGCACAGTAAGAGATTATAAAATTGCTCAAAGCAGGAAAGCTGTGAAATTGGCTGAACATTGAACAGATAAAGTGGAGAATTTGCTTTGTGAGGGAAGTCAAGGGCAGAAAACTGGAAAACAGGAAGTAGATGATCTTTAAAGTCTCTTCTAACTCAAACCATTCTACGATTCTACAACACGGAGGGCTGAAGAAGTCACTGAGGCAATTGAAGAGATGATGTTGAATTCGGCCTTGCTATAAGCAAGCGCCACTTGCTCTCACAGTGCTGTAACTCTGCTTACATTGGATATGAATTGGGAGTGTGAGGTCTAGGTGAGGGCTTGACATAGTCAATGTAAAAGCATTCAGCTTCACGGAGAAGAGGAATTTACCTGAAGTACAGGGCAGTGGAAATTCTGGAGCAAATATCCTAAGGACAAAATCGTACCTTTCTGACCCATTTTATCCTCAAAGATGTGGTAAACGCAGGGATTTGAAGAGCGTGCAGCCCTTCAGCCAGAAAAGGTAGATCAAGAGTATTATTTAGACTATAGCGAGGAATATCAGCATACAAGCAGAAAGAAAGTGGAAGCAAATACCCCTGTTCACAGCTGAGGAAGGGAACACGACCATAGCTGTCATGTAGCTGGGCTTAAACAGTCCCAGAAAATGTTGCTCATCTTCAGTAATCTGCAAGATGAAAGAGACCAGTACAAGAAGAGGAAGTGGGTCTTCCTTATTGGCAATGATGCAAAATGACTAAGCAAGTTATCAATACAAGATGAAAAAAAGACATAGGTGTTTTTCAAGCATCAAAACCAGAAACCTGACTGGAAGAGCAGTGGATGCTTGGAAGGTGTCATGGAAGGCCATTCGTCATTGTCCCTATTGAAACAAATGAGCCAGAAAAATGGAGTTTCAGGAAGGAAAACCAACCAACAAACCAACAAACCAAAAAAACCACATCCACTTCCCAGCAATTTGAGCAAAAAGATGTTGCAGCATGGCCCATTAGCCCTGGGAACTGAAACAGAATTCAGACAGCCAAGGCCTCTGCACATCAGGCGTTTTTTATCTGAAGCGAAGGTGGGAGTAGCAAGATGTAACAACTGGAAGTATCACAAAGAATGTGGGTGCAAATGTAGAAAAAGGAAGAACAAAAGAAGAAGCAAAAGACGTTGCAGAGCACAGAGGTCAGAGAAATAGGAAAATTATGTACTACTAGAATAATGATCAGAAGTTACTAAGTCATTGATAGGGCAGGTTTAGGTATCCAGACATCTGCTGAGCGTCAAACACAGAAAAACATGAATCATCAAGGGCTTTCTCTTAACTAAATAGAAAACATAATGATGCAAAAAGGACAAGCCAAAGAAATGCTGTTTGGGTTCTGACAGAGAGTCACTGTGGAGAAAATGACAGGCACCATGCATGTAGCAGGATGAACAAGTCACTAGAGAGAAGACACACTCCCTGTATTACATGTGATTGAAGTTAAAACAAATTACATCACCAAGGCACTGGGCTCTGAAGAGGTAGCAATGCAGAGATTGGAAGAAACCACATTTAATCAGTGAAACTTCTTTCAGAGTGAACCTTGAAGTAGATATTGATATAGCCTTTTTGTGGAGTGGCTCCTGTTTATTCCTCTTTCCCAGTTCAGTTCTCTACCTTTCCATTTGTCCTTGTTTTATTTACTGTATAGTTTCTTCATTTTGTCCTTTTCTGCATGCTAACTGTATTGATTTTTCTGCATCAGGTTCATCTTCTCTGTTTTAGAAGATTCTGAGCTGAGTGGAACTCGGCCAATAAAATTTACTAATAAAAATAGATTAGCAAAGGATTTTCAGCCTTTGAGCTTAACCATTTTTACTGAGATGTATGAGCTTTGATAAAGTTTTTTGTTAGGCATCATTTGGATTCAGGTCACTTTCATGTTAGAAAAAGGGGCAAAGACAGACTAGTCTGCATCATGCGTTATGGTATGAATTTAGATCGGGGAGCTGCTGCTCTGAAAATTTTCCATGCTCAAGCAAAAGAGGGTTTTGAACTTGGTTGTGTGCACTGGTGACATGCCCTCTCTGTCAAAGAGCGCATCTGACAGGCAGACAGCCTTTCCTTTTTGTTCCATTTTCACAAAAAAATCCAAGTAAGATTCAATTTCCTTTCCTTTGAACAAACCTTAGATTTCAAACCTCTATATTTGCTGTACAATGGAGCTGCTGTCCTCCAGGTTGCTCTGGTGCTGGACTGCACACTTCTAGGAGCTGGATGTCAGACCGGCCCTGTGCAGGCAATCAGGTCTGAGGGCTGGTCACAGACAACCCCATGGCATCAGCTTGGAACAGCATCCCTCCTGCACTAGACCAGAACTCCCCCTTTTTATCTTGTGGTTTACATGAAGAACAGGGCCACTGGGAACAAATGTTTTCAATCTATGCAATAAAACATCTTATCGCCGCAATAGGAATTCATCCTCTAGGGTTACTCACTCGTGTCTTTGGTGACTCTTAATTTTTCTCCCTTTTTATCTTCTTCATTTCCTTCTTCCTTAGGCTTCACTTATCTTTTCCTTTCTCGGTCTCTCTGCCAAAACATAAGCAATGAAAGTGATTAGTATAGCTTTTACATGGCTAGGAGAAGTCATGAAGTTAATGACCCAGAGGATTGATGGAACAGCATTGGTCATGTTTCCAAGAGATCTTTTCAGACTATTTGTATACACGGGAAGACAGTATTACACCCACTGACATTTTGTTCAAATGTTTTTCTAGTTATTTTTGCAATTCTAAGTCCAGAAGCTCATGCTCTTTTTTCTAGTGACTGCTTAGAGCTAGCACAGTTCAGTTATTCCACAGAGATCACATCATCACATCACATGATTAGATGTTTGCTGCCAGTTTAAGAGGTTGGCAGCTCATACTTACCACTCAAAAGGGAAGCAGCAGCCTGGGCTGCTTGACGTAGATACTTCGGATCTGCAGAGGACCAGCTGGATTGCCAAAATAAATTAAGAAACTTGTGCCTTACATATGCTGTGAACACTTCAGAAGCTTGTCCTGATCAGTGGAGATGTTATTTACTTCCCTGACATCTCCTTTTAGTCAGAACCCCGTGCACTGATATTTTCACTTTGGATTTCATGATTTCTTTGGTATGGCTTGAACTCTGCACATGTCCATGCAGGTCTGGCATCTCCCACTACAGTGAATGGCAAGCACGCACATTTTAATTTCTCCAGATATAAGCAGAGAAGTTACTGCAGGTCAGGAAGCAACCTTCTAGATTAAGCATGTTATCTGAGGGTTTAAAGGCTGTGTAGAGTGGCAGATCTTGATCTTGGCTCTTATGGCAAATCTTGCAATCAAAGACTTGGCAGAACAAAACAGTGCAGAATGAGTAGTGGTGGCAATCCCCAGGATATGTGGATGGGACAGGCTGTCCCAGCATGTCATGTCTTATTCTTTGTTTTATCCTTACCTATTTCCTCATTTCTTCTCATTTATCAAATAAAAAGCTACAGTTAATGCTAGTCATGCAGAGACAGAGATAAGTTATGTCTCAGGCCCTGTGGAGAAGGACTTGGATATCCTAGTGGATGAGAGGCTGGACATGAACCAACAAGGTGCTCTTGCAGCCCAGAAGGTCAACCACATCCTGGGCTACGTCAAAAGAAGCGTAGGCAGCGGGGCAAAGGAGGGGATTCTGCTCCTCTCCTCTGCTCTGGTAAGACCCCACCTAGAGTCTTGTGTCCAGCTCTGGAGCCCTCAGCACCAGAAGGACATGGATCTGTTGGAGCAAGTCCAGAGGAGGCCACAAAAACGATCAAAGGCCTGGAACACCTCCCCTGTGACAAGAGGCTGAGAGAGTTGGTGTTGTTCAGCTTGGAGAAGAGACAACTCTGAGGAGACCTTATTGTAACATTTCCATACTTAAAGGGGGCTGACAAGAAAGATAGGGAAAAACTTCTTAGCAGGGCCTGTAGCAGTAGAACAAGGGGTGATGATTTTACACTAAAAAATGTGAACTTTAGACTAGATATTAGGAAGAAATTTTTTACACTGAGGGTGGTGAAACACTGGCCCAGGTTGCCCAGAGAGGTGGTGGATACCCCATCCCTGGAAAGAGTCAGGTTGGATGGTGTTCTAAGAAACCTGATCCAGTGGAGATAACCCTACTCACTGCATAGAACTGAAATGTCACTTCGATATTTTAGCAGCTCTGGATTGAGTAACAGTCCTTCCTTGCTGTGCCCATCCTCCCAGATCTTGGACTGCAGGATAGTGTCAGGAATATAACCCAGGTCTCTATCCCTCAGCTTTTTCTTTGATGCATTGCAATACTTGCAAGAAAAGGCCCAAAACTGATTAGTGGAGATTTCAGATAATTTTTTTAGAAGAAAAAAAAACAAACAAACAACAAACCAGCCACTAAAAAAAAAAACCAACCCAGCCACAAGATGACCCCCCCAACTATTTTGGAAGATGTTTTTCCATATGTGCAGCACAAAAATTACTGCATTTACCTGCTGCTCCAATGGATCTCCTGGACTGTGGACCTTGCAGCCTCTGAGAGCCAGTGGAGCTCAGGGCATGGCCAGCTCCCACCCTCACCAGGAGAGGAGCTGTGGAGGAGCTTGGGCTCAAAGGTCTAATCAGCTTTAGGTTCAAGATAGTGAAATTTCCACTGAGCTACCAAGAGTCCTCTTTCAGTAGCAGCAGCATGGGCCAGACCCAGGACAAGGAACCCAAGATACACTTTCATCAAGAGATGTCTGAAAGACCTAACTATTTTTCACAGTGTTGAAGCCCTTGTGACAATCTTGAATTAATCTTACTTCAACTAATGGATTCAGTAGCTGTGCAGATAATCACCTTTGTGATCTACTGCTGCACAAAGACAACAAACACTTGCATGGAGAGTTAGTAAGCTCTGTGTGGTGATAGTGGACTGTCACTGTGGCATCTGATGTGGGCAGAAGGTTTTACATCCTTGTCTTAACTCATGATTTATCTCTGAACCAAACCATAAATTTGTCTTTCTGGTTCTCCAGACCACATCTCCGGTCTGAGAAAGCCAGACTTTAACAGGAGTGGCAAGAGCTGGTATTATTTGTTGGTGATGGTTACGGACTAAGGCATCTTGTCCTGGTCCTTCATGAACTGGGTCAGAAAAGCATATGGCTGGGGTTTTGGACAGTAGCACCTGTATTTCCTTTGGGTCAGGAAACACACAGGGGCTGGAGCACCACAGCTGTGTGTTTCCATTCGCTCTGCCCCAAGGAGCACGTGTCACACACTGGGACTGCAGTGTGCCCGGTGCTGGACAGCCCAGCCCGTACACCATGGCTTTTCTAAAACAAGAGTGGAGAGGGTGCAAGGCACAACAAGCCCCAGCGAACAGAGATACAAGCCAGCACTGTCACGATCTGCAGGGTGTTGGGGTGTGTGGAAGCTGCCAAGGACAGCTCCCCATAAGGGAGATGAAAATGCAGGACAGTGATAAGTGGGCATGGGGGGATCCAGCGTCTTGGCAGCCTCAAGTGAAACCTGAGTGACACTAAGAAGGAACGGGGGGAGCACATGAAGTGCTTTTATGTGTGCACATGCACAAAATCTGACTCCTTGTGTATAATGAGAAAATGAGAGAATTCTGCTGGAGTGATTCGATGGGAGGAAACGTGGTCAGACAACATAGAAGAGAGACAGAGGGAGCCAGGGCTGATGGTTGAGGGAGGAATTCTTCCTTGTTCAAGTCGCTATCCTGTGTAACACACGGCAAATGCCATTGTGGGCTTACCTGTCCCCATACTCTGGGCCTGGAGGGTGGGTGCAATGGTCCATGACTGTGTGCAGCACAGAGGCTCACATTGATGTTGTGTGTGCCTCTCTGCAGAAGTAGAAGTTATGTGCTGATATCCTTCTTTGGACTTCTCCCCCAGGCCATGTTTGAGCTGGTTACTTCTGAAGCGTCGTATTACAAAAGTCTGAATCTGCTGGTGTCTCACTTCATGGAGAATGAACGTCTGAAAAAGATCTTACACCCGTCTGAGGCACACATCCTCTTCTCCAATGTCCTGGATGTTATGGCTGTTAGTGAGCGGTAAGACAACTGATGCCGGATTTGTGCCCAGCTGAATGGCATTGCTTTAGCTAACTTTGTTTGTCAAGGGATGGAGGAGCCAACTAAGGGCAGTCTGTTACCCACCGTCTTTTCAAAGAGCCTGTGGACACACTCATTGCTTTGAACCCCCAGGGCTTCTGGGATTTCCTGGGACAGACAGGTCACACTTAACATGAGCATTGGGTTTCTCATCTAGGTTCCTGTTGGACCTTGAGCAGCGAGTGGAGGAGAATATTGTGATCTCGGATGTGTGCGATATTGTCTACCAGCATACGGTTAATCACTTCTCTGTGTACATCACCTATGTCTCCAATCAGACCTACCAGGAGAGAGCTTACAAGCAGCTTCTGTGAGTTCCAGTGTTTGATGCTAAATTATTTTGCAAAATTGTATAGGTCATGTATTGATCTGTAGTTTTTATATGTAGGAGAAAGGGCTAGATAGGACAGAAATGGGATTTCCCACTTTACTGATTTTTCACTGTACCTATAAAAAGAAAACACAATTAAAAGGCTTTATGGTAAGGGTGGGGTGATGTAGTATGCAGGTAACATCCCACATAAATTCAGAGCCAGCAGTTCCCACGTGTATTTATGGTGTGCATGGGGTCACATTCTTGTGAGATGTATGTGTTTTTAAACTGCAAGTAGGGGCAAGAGATTGAAAGGCCAAGAATAAAATACAGATCTGTGATGATAAGAACAGCCATTGCCTTTCTCAAGCTTCTCAGCAAGACATTTGACCTTCCTGCAGCTGAAAAATAATTTTTTTACGTTCTAGTATCAGACACACAGATGTTGCCTAGGCCTGAGGATATAATCTGAGATATTTTTGCAGTATTTTTCAAGTTTATCAAGTCTTTTGGTCCAGTAGGAATTCTCTTATGCCAGCTCAAAACAAAGAGTGCCCTACAAGCTTGTCTTTGAGCAGGAGAATTAATTTTTCTTTAGCTACAATGTCCTGGATTCTTTCAGGACAGCCCATTGCACATGCTGCACTGAATTTCCTCCCCATAGCAGCCGCTGGTTCAGGGAGTGTAACAAGCCCTAATACTTTCCTTTCTCTGCTCTCCAGCTTTTGAGGCAAAAACCCCCCACTTTAAGGGGCCTCTATTGAGTCTGGCCAACTGTTCTCTCCACAAGGAGAGTACCACAGGGTTTCCTTCAGTCAGAGGTGAGCAATATAGCTGCAGAATATAAATAGTTTGCCTAGAGCCATTAGCTAAACACTCAGAAGTGAAGCAGCAATAGGCTGGATTACTTTAGCTTGGAAAGGACCTGTTGGAGCTATTCCTAGATATGAATTTAGCGGGCAGTGGTTTTTTTTATCTGCAGAATATAAAGCAAACTGTAAAGAATAGACTGCTTTCCACTTGTTCCTAGCTAGCACAAGAATTCTGCAGCACTTGGCTGAGCCTGAAGCCTGTGGTGTGTCACAGTTCCCCCCACTTGGCTGTTCTTCAGATGCACATGCATCCATTCTGCTGTCGCTTGGTGAGACACGCGAGTAGGTGCTGCAGCAGGGAGAAACACTTAGAGTGGCTTCTCTCAGGTGTTGCGAGTCTCACACAGTAAAGGCAGGTTTTGCACAGCAATCTCTTTGCGTCTGTGCTGTTTCTGCTAGCCAGGACTCCAGCAGTGTACGTCTTCCTCAGAGCTCCACAGTTGTCAGGGAGCATTATATTTGACTAAGGCAGCTGGAGCAGCTGTGCAGCTGTGTCCATGGTCCAGCAGTGCCTTCATCTGCTGTGAACACCATCAGGGAAGGCCCAGGCATGGCCCGTGTCCTCCTTAGGCCAGATAATGATTTCCATCCTCCAGCTAAGCAGCCAGGAGTAACCAAGCTTGAGCTGTTCTGTGACTTGCCTTGTTCTTATGACTGTGTGATTTTCACCTTGTCACAGAGTTCCAACTGTGTAAAAGCATATAATTATGCTTCTGACTCATCTACTTGGACACACACCCCATTCACGCACACCCACGCACACAGCGTATGCTGCTGAGCTAGATGTGCTAACACATGTGAACGCTACCATGGTTGGTACATTAAAAGTCTATTTTTTCCCTTCCCCAACACTATAAATAGTTTAGATTTAAACTACAATACAGCTAGAAGCATTCAGTCCCCTCCTTCCCTCTTCTCTCATATTGGGAGAGGCCAGGCAGATGCAGTCCCTGGGACTGAGCTGCTTTTGGGTCACCAGCCATATAGCAGAGTCTCAGGCAGGGTAGCCACTCAAAGCCCTCACCTTCTCTCCCTCCTCTCAGCCAGGACAAGCCAGCTTTCCGGGAAGTGATCTCACAGCTGGAGTTGGATCCTAAGTGCAAAGGCCTGTCCTTTTCTTCCTTCCTGATTCTGCCATTTCAAAGGATCACTCGGCTCAAGCTGCTGGTGCAGGTAGAGTTTTGCTTGTCTCCCTCCTGAAGGTCATCTGGATCACTCCTGGAATTTTCCTTTCCAGCAGTTATGAATGAGGCTTAGATACAGCCACAGTCAATCCTAGAGCTGGATGAAGCCTTTCTGTAAAGTTAGATGTTCTCAACAGCTATGAAAAAATATTTCAGTCAGAGACCATCCCCAAATTAGAGTTGAATTCTGGACAGCTCTTACTGATCAAGAGTTGGGAAAACACTTTGTTGAGCTGCTAGAAGGGATAGCAGCTCTGCGTTAATGCAGTAGCCTGATGGCTGGGATGCCGACACACAGATGCACAGCGCGGAACAGTTGCAGGACACAGAGATGTTCCTTGTATAATATCCTACATCATCGTGGCTCAGACCAGTCAGCCAGCTTCCTCCTGTACTTTGCCAGCTTCTCTAAACACTGCTGGCGGACATGCTTCTAGGGATAAGGAAACAGCTCAGTCCCAAATGGTCTTATCCCACTGGGATTACCAATAACACTGCCTGTTAGTGCCAGCTCTACCTATTTTTATATATTCATTTATTTTTATGAAACAAGAGTCTGTCTGCTATATGAGTTTTAGATATAAGGTCAGGTGGGAGATGGGAACAGGTTTTAATGAGAAAGAGGAACTAAGAGGTGAGAGTCACTCTACTCTGTCATCTATCCTGTAATTAGGCTGATGGCCAAAAATAACTCAGAGGTTAGCAAAGACCTTTCTGTGCTGTCAGATTGGGATCAGAATTAACAGCCTTTCCTCCCCTGCAGAATATTTTGAAGAAAGTGGAAGAGAAGTCTGACAGGGAAAATACTGCTCTGGACGCACATAAGGAGCTGGAAACAGTAAGTTTGAATGAGCTAACTGAAGGCCATTAAAATTAAACCATCATGCTCTTTCCTCCCCTTTTCCCCCCAAAAAGATCTACAGACTGCCTTCTCTCCTGGAGCAGTCCCTTTGAATCATGTCACTATGCTTCACGAGTGATTTTTTTAAGTTTTCTTTGCTCTCAAAGATGGACTAATCTGGCAGTGCTTAGATGTCAGTGATGAGGAATTCCTTGCTAACAACAGATGTGTGCGTTTCTGCTGTAGGAAAGGGCAGAGAGACTCTTTTCCCCTAGAGTCTTCAAGAATACAAATTGTTTTTGCAGATACCAGAAGGTGATGGATGCTGCTGAGAGATGTAATTAGCTGCAACAGGCAGTAAAGTACAACGTTGTCAGGCTTCCTCCAATACAGCACACTTCCCTCTCTGACCTAGAATTACCACTTTCTTAATGAAGTACTCAGGCCTGCTTTTAGCCCTCTTCCCTGAGGCTGTAGGTAGGTGTGGTGTTCAGTTGTGCTGGTTACTGCTGTGTACAAAACACCAGGAAGGCTTTGGCATGTTTTCCATCAGGACTGTTCCTGACAAGGTCCCACCTCCATGCTACTTCTCTGAGTGATCTGAATGTAGCTGTCATCTGCGTGGGCTGGGACAGGGTTTGAACCCTTCTCCATCAGAAGTTTGGAACATCTTTTGCTTCCCACAGTTCAATATAAGGATTTGAAGTTGAAAAGTGTGCTAGAACATCAGCCTGAGGATATGGTTGCAGCCTCTGACTGAAATACTGCAACAAATGGGCTCTTGGATTTGTCCTGAGCTAATCTAGGAAGCGTACGCTTCGGAGATGGCTAGGGATAAAGACAGAGACCTTAGTAATGAAGAATGTTCTGCGTTAGTTTGTGGTTGCAGAATCCCTTATGATGTATCTGGTAGCCAATTTGTTTCCCTTTGGTCAAAAGCCTAGGGAAGGCTGTTCCTGTAGCAAGCAGGTAACTACAACTGCTGATGGGAAAATGCTCTTTTTCTGTTTAGCTGTCAGTGACTCACACGATAAATCGATAGCTCCCTTTGCGTGGTAATTTATCTTTAAGTGTCTCAGTTTGCATGCCTAATGTCCAGCTAGGGTCAGGCATCACAACAGAGATTGTGTGGTGCTTATTTTCTCTGTAGGTATCCTGTTTGAGAGGTAAGAGCTGATCACGGTTTCAGTTGCTGATATTTGGGTGGATTTTGAGTAGCAGAAACAGAGCACAAAGTGCAGCTTGTTCTCCAGCGTAATTTTTCTGCCTAGCTAGGTCCTTATGAAACAGGCAATGGCATCTAGGTTAAGGTCCCTGTGACAGGGTGGTGCCTGCACATTGGTTGTAGATTTTCTGTTAGAAGTCTGTACTTGAACACAGCTGGGCTCTGTGTGATGAGCCATCTCTTTCACTGGGACATTTTATAGCCTTGGCATCTGGTGATGCTTGGCAGAACCACAACATTTACATCTTTGAAACGAAGATCTTGGGCTTCTTTCTCTTTGTGAAGATGATATTGCACATATACCTCTTTTCAAGTTCTGGGGACAAAAAAAGGTACATGGTGTGTCAGGATCTGGAAAATGAGCTGTTCCCTTTGCTGTGCGACCAGGAGTATTGCTTAATACTGTCTGGTTCAGTAACTGAATGCAGCCATCTCATGTGTCCTCTGATAGCTTCCAGCTAGAACACCTTCTGTGTTTGAGGGGTTTGGGTGGGATTTCACCACCGCCTTCTCTTTTCCATGCAAATATAGTGCTGATAGAAGAGCTTGGCTTGGTCAATTCCTGTTACAGCAGGGCACTTACCCTGTCACAGTCAGGCCTTTCTGCACTGCCCATCATCACCCACTGGCTTAAGGCCCGTGGAGACAAATCTTTCTGCTCTCTTTTATTCCAGGTGGTGAAAGCATGCAATGAAGGTGTCAGGAAGATGAGCCGAACCGAGCAGATGATCAGCATCCAGAAGAAACTGGAATTCAAAATCAAGGTATAAGCATAGCCTGGTAACCCTTTGTAGACAGCAAAATAACAGCATTGAGGTGCTGTGTGCACATATACAGTACTAACCTTGTTGCACTCCTTTTCATGAGTGTTCAGCAATGGCCTGCTCCACGCTGTCTCCCTTCAAAGCCTTTGAAAGGGTTGCTGCTTCTGCAGGCACTGTGTCCCATCAGATCTCATTTAATATATACCATAAAACTCCAGTGCTGAGTATAAAGTTCCTGATTCTTTTCTTGAGGATCTTGAGATACTTCTCAGATCCCAACAACCTTTTTACATATCTGGACAACTGAAGCAAAAAAAAATTGAGACAGTTTGTTTAGAAAGCCACACTGGACACCCAAGAATTTGATTTTTGCAGAACACTTAACTAGTGTGTCAGGACTAAACCACAATCTCCAGGACTAAATTGGTGTAGCTACAAGGCTGCCTTCATCTCTTAGTAAAGCTGAGGTTGTAGTGACAGGCAGGAGCGGGTTCATCCCTGGAGCAGGTCTGTCTTGGGCACTGGCACAGGCAGGGCACCTCCAGTGAAATCAGTGTGGAAAGAAAGACTGTGCCACCATGTGTGTGCAGAAAGAAAGACTTGGTAGCGTGTGTGTGATGAACACAGGGAGGGAGGGAAGGTGGAAGGAGTAGCAGCTACACAAATATTTACCCATACTTCAGTCATTTGACTGAAAGCACAGTGTTCTTCTAGTAGAAGATTCGCTTTGTTCTGAGCTTCTTGGTTTTAACACGACCTGTGATAAAACTCCAGCAGAAGTGCTGTTGTGGCTGCATGGACAGTATTCTCCTCCTGGCTGGGACAGACCCAAGCAGTAAGAACCCATTTAACCTGTTGGGGGTTTTTTTTGTAGCTGAAAGGCCAAATACATGTTTCCAAAAGTCAGTCTCCCTGGCCAGAACGGGTGAGCCCTGGGGAAGAGACATGGGATCTCCCAGAGACAGATCAAGCTGTGCAGGGCGTAGCCTGGTGTTTAGATCCAGTGCTTGGCACTCCAGCATCGCAATCCTTGAGTGTTTGTTCATCCTTGGGCCCCTGCTGTGTCCCTGTCTGAGCTCTGTTACACTCTGTGTTACACTCTGTGCCGGGCTGCCGTGTGGATGGCAGAGCACACTGCCCTCTCTGTGCTGCACTGCTCGTCCCCTGCAGTACAAGTCATGCTCACCCTTCCTTTTCCAACTTTTGTTGCTTTCAGCACCTTGACCACATAGACTCATGAGTTTTTGCTGCTCTCCTGATCTTTGCTATGTTTTCCTCAACTTCTAGTCTGTTCCCATCATCTCTCACTCCCGCTGGCTGCTGAAGCAGGGGGAATTGCAACAAATGAACGGTCCAAAGACATCACGAACACTTCGCACCAAGAAACTCTTCAGAGAAATCTACTTGTTCCTTTTCAATGATCTGCTGGTGATTTGCCGGCAAATTCCTGGGTGAGTGCAAATTTCAGGTAGCATGCAGGGCGCTTCATTAGTCCTGTTTGCCCCTGGGTTTATCCAAGCTGTGATGCTGTGGCCCCCATCTTGTCACCCAGGCACAGGGAGGGCATCCTGGCCTGACCAGTACACCCTGCTCCTGCAATCATCTTGAGAGTTGACTCCTCATGGGAGGCACAGCTCTCTCCAATTGAAAATTTATGACAAACAGGATTTGAACAGATTCCAGGCCAGGTCTCCCATCAGAGAGAGCAGGGGCTCGCTTAGCCACCGGTGACCTACAACAACTGGTGGGATGACTCAGGAAGCTTGTCTTCCTGTCAAGAAATTATTTTTGACTCATCACTGCCTGAAGAACAGCTCAGATTTAGTCAGTTAAACTTCTAAGAAAGCAGGGTAGAAAATTTGAGCAGCAGGGAGGGGTATAAACTTTGGCGTGAGGCTAGCAGTTATATTTGACATGGTGTAACTTGCCTCAGGAAGAGAACATCATCACGCTTAGGACTAGGTCTTGTGTGCAACTAGAGACTAGTGAAATACAGCAGCACAAACAGACTGGCCCCAGAGAACAGTGCTTTCTTTGTGGCATTAACTAGGCTCACCAGTAGAGAGCATCTTGCTAGTCCAGCGTTTCTAATAAACTTGTTGCCGCGGTGTCTGTACGCCTGGAAATATTTTGCTTCTGCGGCAGCTTGTGTCCAGAAAACACAGAGGCATTTTACAGATAGCAATGAATTAAGCCTTACAAGCCTCTTTTGAGGGAGCAGCATCTGTGGGGACAACACAGGAGCTCAGAAAGATCAAGCAACTTGTTCTCAGCCGTGTGGGAGGCCTAAAGCAGAGCAAGGAGATGGTCTCTTGCTTTGCGGTGGGGTTTTATAGCCACTCACTCATCCCTTCCTACGGCAGGACATCTTTTTTCCTCCTGCCAAGCAGTGGTTCCTGGTCTGTGTCCTCAGTACTGGGTGGCTGAAGCCAAAGTCTCATGGGATTACTGCAGTTTTTCCTAATCTCCTTTTTAACCTCTCCCAGGGACAAATACCAAGTATTCGACTCGGCTCCTCGAGGACTTCTTCGGGTAGAGGAGTTAGAAGACCAGGGGCAGAGTTTGGCCAATGTCTTCATCTTGAGGCTGCTGGAGAATGCAGATGACCGGGAGGCCAGCTACATGCTGAAGGCATCATCCCAGTGAGTACAACAGTCACCCCACCAGTGCTTAGCATTGCTCTCTCCCTACAACCACGCAAGGCAGCACCCTGCCTAAGCTCTCCAGGCTTACAAGGGTCAGGCAGGCAGAGATCCCACTGCTGGTCAGAAATCAGCCACAGCACAGAAGTCCAGCTGGTTTAGAGCTCACAGCATATTCAGAAAGCAAAAGCAAGTAGGATGTTTGCTCTGCATGCTCCAGCAGCTCAGCTGGTTCACTTAGAGTCAGAATCATTACGGGTGGAAAAGACCTCCAAGATCAAGCCCAACTGTCAGCCCAACGCCATTTACAAAGATCAAGGCTGTGCCTGACCAGCCCTGATGACGATTTTGCACAGCCCTCCTGCAGCTCGAGGCCTCTTTGTATCCCTGGATACAGGGATTTTGTTCTCGGATTTTTCACTTCAAGCTCCAACAAGCTCAGACTGGGCAAATGATTGAGCTGCGCTAACGCAGACCTGATTGTTGGACATGGCTTTCTCACTGACCCGAGTCTTACCAGGCCTGCATTTTCTAGGCACAGCATCTGTGTTATACATGTACAAGTACCACCAGCTCAACAGCTACTTAAGATGATGTGCACCTCCTGCTTGGTGCTACTTTGATGTCAGTAGGTCAGTGTTCAACATCCACAGCCCTTACCAAACACCAGCCCCAGCTGAGACCACATCCTGCTCTAGCTCCAGGGGCTGAGCTGCCACCCCAGTGCAGCCCCAGTGTCAGCAAGGCAAGTCCCCAGCACAGCAAACAACTGCACCTTCTCCCCAGACACGTGACTGCAGCTTTGCTGGACTGAAAATAGAGGTGTCAGTCATGTTATGCAGGGCAAATGCACATTTGATGTCTGTGAAACTGAGCTGTGCAGAGAACGATAAACCAGGACAGGGTTTGCCTCATCTCAGGGGATGCAAATTGCAGTTCTCCTGCATCCTGTCTGATTCTTCTAGGTGGCCACAGTGAGTACACGATCCAGCACACAGCTTGCCAACGGATCTCGTGCACTGAAATGTGAGCTACCAACTGCTGAAGGCTGCTGTTATAGACCTGCAGGGATGACTGGGGCACAGAACTGGTCACAAACTGGAAAACTGAAGAGTTAGAAGAGATAAGTGTGTGCCAGACTGGTGCATCTGTTCCATAGCTCTTGCAGCTTTGCCCAGCTCTGAACCCACACCTGCTTGGTGGCAGCTTGCAGCCAGTGCCCCGGGTGGGCTCTGCCAGGACCTGGCAGCACATTTGGGCACAGCTGGTCACAGGAGCTGGACTGGAGCACAGGTGGGCCCACTGCAGTCTGAGAGGAGCTGAGGGCTGCGAGCAGGATCCGAAGAGCCCTGCAAGGAGCTTTGTGCAAGGCTGCGAGATCAGCCTGCAGATAGGGTCACAAACATGGCGAGCCCCTTAGCTGGATCTCTACGTACCAGGTCCCTCATGGCATGACCTGCAGCTGTGAGTGATTTCACTGAGCCTTGGTATCAGGCTTCAAACCTGAAGCACAAGGTGTCCCCAGCCCCCCAGATCAGCCTGCCAGCACTTGTCCTTCACATCTACCTTTCAGGCCTCTCTCCTACCAGGAGACGCTCCGGTGGCTTTAGATGTGTGTCAAGTTCAGGCTTTAAAACTACTTTCTGAGAAAGTATAAAGTTCTGGCTCCCTCTGGGCCAGGAGCACAGCTGCTCCTCCAGGCAGGAGCTGTAGCCTGTGAAGACAAACTGCCCTGTTTCCAAGCAGGGCCAAGGGAACTTCCAGGGAGCTCCAGACGTGGGGCTTCTCCAGCACCTGCAAAATCTTCACCCTCTTGCTGGGTCTGGGGATGTGTTCGTGCAGGTCTCCTGTCTCATCCACTGCCAAGGGAGCAGTACCTTTGGTGTGCCCCAGCGTTCATCTGCAAGTGAATTAATCAGCTCTGCCCTTTAAATGTTGCCGCACAGCAGCTGCAGGAATAAATGGTTCCTCTAACTGCTTTTCTCCAGGAAAAACTGCTGCTATTGACCCAACTCAGCCAGGTGCTGCCTTTGCTGGTTGGGACTCAAAGGATGCCAGGTCCCTGCTGGCTCTCTGAAGCTATGCTGCTCCCCAAAGGGGGACTCTGCTGCTTGTGGAAATAGATAGCCTGGTGGCCCTATAGCTAGCCAGGCCTGTGTGGCACAGCCCGGGGCACTGTGGCACATGTGACATGCCAACCAATGTGGGTTCAGAATCACCAGTGAGTCCAGAATACCAGGGGGTAGGCAGGAAGAGGCTGTGAGAGAAGGAATTAAGATCCCAGGGCTGGCTGGGCAGAACTGGGGTCCCTAGGACTGTCTCATGCTCACAGCCTCATTTTGTCTCCCTAACCAGGAGTGAAATGAAGCGCTGGATGATTTCGCTGGCCCCAAACCGGAGAACCAAATTCGTTTCATTTACATCAAGACTTGTTGGTAAGAGACACAGCTAAGGAGCCAGGAACTCTTCACCCCTACCCCAGGGCACCTTCTTCTGTCCTGATCTCAGTCCTGCCCTGGGCCTGGGGCCTCTCTTGAAGCTGAAGCTTCTCCCAGGGCTCCCCTTGTGTTTCCACCATCAACATTCACTTGTCTCTGGGCCTGGCCCAGACCTTACTCCTGTCCAACCTGGGCTGGGCTGTACCAGTGCTCTCCCTCCCACCCATTGCTGCTCATGGGTGGCACTGCAGTGGCGATCCCTGCAGAGATGTTCCCTGGTTCCAGCCCCGTGGCTGGGGCACCGCTCAGCCTCTGCAGGGTTTCTTACCAGATCAGAGGAACCATTCGCAGAGCTCACGCTGTTCTACTCACCTGAGCCATGCTGTTCTGCAGCAGGCTGTGTCCCAGCCCACCCCTCACCCTTGCCCTGTTCCCTGGCAGACTGCCCGCAGATCCAGTGTGTCCACCCGTATGTGGCCCAGCAGCCGGATGAGCTGTCCTTAGAGCTGGCTGATGTCCTCAACATCCTTGACAAGACAGATGACGGTATGGGGGATGAGATGGGGCTGGGCATCCTTGTGAAAGGGTGGGCAACACTCTAGGTAGGTGGCTGCCACACAAGATGGAGGAGTCCTCCAGCTAGGGAGAGCCCCCAGCATTGGCACTGGGGCAGAGAGTGCTACTGTCTCCTCCTAAAGCTTGAGCCAACTCCAGGTTGCCCTGAGCTGTGGCAAAGCTGGCCCAGCCACTCTAGCACTGTCTGTGGGCCACAGCAGGGCTGACACAGCCACTCCAGGTGTAGGCTAGAGCTGTTCTTCTCTTGAGGATCCTTTGCAGCTACCTTGGGGCACACTTGTAGTCACATTGGGTCTCTACTGCAGGCTGCTCCTGTGACATCAGGGGCAGTGGAGAGCACTCAGTGGAGCAGTGCCTGCCTTCTGCTGGCATCTCTTTAGCCAGTTGTCCAAACATAGTGCTGCTCAGGTGAGTGAGCCTCCTTGGCTGGATTGCAGATTGTGCTTGCTAGAGCACAGGCCTCTGAGCAGCTTCCAGAAAGCACTGCCAGCTCCAGAGGCTCTCTCCAGCGCAGCTATCCCAGGAGCAAGGACCAGTCCTTCCTCACTTATGCCTGTCTCTGTCTCTGCTCAGGCTGGATATTTGGGGAGCGTCTTCATGACCAGGAGAGGGGCTGGTTCCCCAGTTCTATGGGGGAGGAGATCCTGAACCCCAAAATCCGAGCTCAGAACTTGAAGGAGTGTTTCCGAGTGCACAAGTCGGATGACAGTCAGCGGAGGAAACTAGGCAGCAGAAACCGCCAATGAATGCTGGTGGTCCAAGCATCTGGAGTGCCTCTGGGAGAAGGGCAGAGGCTGCCAGCTGGGAGGATGTGGCAGTGGTGCCATGGGCCGTGGTGCAGGACCCAGTGTGTCCCAGCAGGCACACACACCCCTGAACAAACAGACTGTAGATAATGGGCTCCTCCCCGTGCTTCCCGTGGCACTGATCCTTCCCTGGAGACCAGCACTTTGAACTGGCTAAAGTAACCCTTTTCCAGGTGTTCTGTAAAGCCCCCAGGAGCACAAGTCAGAGAGACACAGGCTGAAGACCAGTGGACCCAGTTCCCTGCGGATGTGCTGCAAGCTGGGGCTGGGTCAGGCACATGGCCGCAAACCTAACAGCAATTCATGTCATCCAGTTTGAGCGCTCACATCTCATGGACATCTGTTAAGCTTGGGACCCTCCTAACGCTGCGTTTGACAGGGGTAGAAACGAAAGCAAAGAGATGTCTCACTGCCTCTCACACAATTCACTGGCTCCAGGCTGGGACCAGCCCCGGGAACCCCACCTGCCCAGTCTGGCTGCGAAGCCTCTGGGCCCATTCCCACAGGCACATCCTCAACCTGTTTCCGGTCCAATACTCCAGAACGCTCCTCGCCCTAACCTGCTCGACCAGCAGCCCAACCTCGCCAGCCCTGACCCGCGCCTCTGCCTGCCTGATGGCCTCAAAGCACATCTGGTCTCTGCCCCACGGCTCAGCCCCTCTTCCACAGCTGGCGTCACTCTGCAGGAGCCTGATACCACACCCTTTGCCTTTCCCACTTGATCTGGCACTCGTGCTCTCTGCTACTCCCTGCTGCTGAGGCACAGAGCAGGTTGCCAGCCACCACCTACCACAGGAGCACCAGCAGACCCAAGCTGCCACGCAGCAGGCAAGTGACGTTACCCCAGGAGCTGTTGTCCCGCGATCGCTGCCTGCATGCTTGTGATCCACCCCGCCCAGCTGCACGCACAGCCTCGCACATCGACTCCCTGTACAGGCTCACCTCTGTAGATAAGTGAACCCTCCATTGCCAGCAGAGATGGATCCTCACTCCTTCCAGCTGTGGCACTGAGCATCGCATGAAGCACAGGGCACAGCACCGAGAGCGGCAGGGGATGGACCCATGGCAGCTGCCTGTTGCACCTCCTCACTCCAAGCAGCCCTATGTGGCCACAGCCGAGGGCTTCTTAGCCACAGGCTGTTCCTGAGCTGCCACCAGGAGCCATTAGGGAAATCAATTCTTTGGCATTGTTCTGTAGCGCTCCAATGGAGAGGCTTCCAGGCACTGCAGCCAGTGGCACCGTCATTGTGCCCAAAAGGGGATGGAGAGCCACCACCTATCCATGGCACCACGCATCCCACACACAGAGCAGGGAGGGAACAGGACACCTGGAGCTGCTGAAGCAGGGCTCTGGAGCTGCTCTTTGGGCCATGGAGGGCCCAGGTTTCGTGTGGGGCGTGTGGCATGAGACTGGATCCAGCTGCAGGAGCACCAGGGCTGTCTGTGGGGCTGTCTGTACTGTCACCATAGCCCTGGTATGGCCATCCCCCAGGATCACACTGGTGGGAGCCACAGCAGTGCAGGCAGACTGAAGGCATCCCCCCTCTCAGTGCCACTGCATTTGCACGTGGCAGCTGCCTGCAGGACTGTGCTGGCCCGGCCACCCCAGGGAGAGGGCCCTGGGCAGCTTGGCCCAGCCCAGAGCTGGGGGCCAGGGAGAGACTGCAGCACCCAGTCCGGTGCATTGGGCTTATTTAGTGGGGGCACCCCACAACCAGCTTTGAGTACAATCTAACCTCCAGCTGGGGGCACAGACTTTGCAGCAGCCACAAATTCTCTAATGCAAAACCCAGAGGAGCGCCAGCTCTAAGTCCTTCAAATGACCTCAGAAATGGTCACATCCCAGCCCAGGCACTACAGCCCCACACCCACCTGGGATGTTCCCCCTGGCTCAGGAACACTCCCTTCCCATCAGAAACAGCTGTGGAATGGCTGGCCCAGGCCAGGATGCCAGTTCCTCACTGTCTTTCTCTGAGGGCTCAGGGCTGCCCTGCCCCGTGTCCCCCGAGCCCAGCCATGGGACTCGCTCCAGCCCCTCCTGTTCTGCTGTGACTCTTTAGGACTCCAAACCCTCAGCACAGGCTGTGCCCTTTTCAGGCACCAAGTGGCATCCAGTGTTACTTCCTCAGACCCAGCCCTGCACGCCCCCATTTCAGTGGTCTCACATGTTGTACAGGGCCAGGCCTAGGGCCCACAAGCAGGGGCTGGAGCCCTCCTGCCGCCTCTGTGAACTGAGAGGAACTTCTCGTTGTCTTGTTTTTCCTGTGTGATGAAATATAGCTGAGCAAGCCAGCGCCAAAGCACCACATGTGTCTTCTTCCTCCCGCTCACCTCCTCCCCAGTCCCCTCCAGTGTGACTGGTGGGAGGCAAATGGCCCAAAGACAGGGGGTGAATTAGAATGTGGCATTGGGGGAGATGGGGAAGTACCAGGGTGGTTCACACCAACTGAACAGTCCCTCCCAAGGAAACCTGTGCAAGGTGACACCCAACACTGTTACCACTACCCAGGTCAGACCAAGACAGCTACTGCCAGCTCAGAGACATGCGCTGCCACAGGCCCCTCCCGACCATGAAGTGACTCCACCAAGTCTGTGTGCACCCCGGGGAGCCACATGCTGGGAGCAAAAAAAGTACTCCAGGCTTCAAGTGCCCTTTGCCACATCTGCAGCAGCATTTCTCCCCCAGGCGCAGGGGAGAACAAGAGTGGTTGAGGGCAGGAGACAGACTGGGTGTGTTACAGTAAAATCTTTTATTGAGTTCAGGAGGCTGAGAACTTTCTCAGCGTGATGACGACCAAGGCGATAAGCACAGATGTACCCAGGAGGGAGGCGATGACAATGGCTCCGATAGCTCCAGGCCCCAGCGAGCCTGCAGGGACAGAGAACAAGGTGGTGTCAGGTCAGCTGAGGTAGTGGAGCCTGGATGGGAAGGGCTATTGGGATCACCCCGCACCCAGCAATGGCCCAGAGCTCCCTGAGCTGGCCCTGTCCCCACGTGGCCACAGCGTGGGCCTGTGCCCCAGCACCATCGCACCCTTTAGCAAGGGCCTGGAGCCAGCCCTGCTGCCTTAGCCAGCTCGCGGTGAGAAGGACCATGGCCACAAAGCCAGGTGTTGGCACTCAGCTTTCCTGTCCACCCCGCACCAAGAGAGGAGCAGTGCTGGTTGCAGCACTGCACAGTGCTGGGTGTCAGTTGCAGCTCAGGAGAGCAGCTCTCACTCCTGTTCAAAGGGCTTGAGGATCCTGCCCTGGAGAGCCCTGTTGGTGCTCAGGGCACTTCTAGCAGGTACCTGCTGTGACAGTGAGAGCCGGGGTAGGGACAGCATCCTCAGCAGCAGCTCTAGGGAAAGCATTTTGGCAGGGGAGTTTTCCTTAGCAGGTCCCTGGGGCAGGCCACCTCCAGTGGCTCAAACACCTCCTATAAAGAGCAAATCCAGAGGGAAGACAACACGCAGGCAGCCATGTACGTACCATCCCCGGCATCCAGCCGGTGCAGGTGGGTGGTGTCCTCAGGCTCCAGCTCGGAGGTGTACGGGGGAAAAGCGGTAGCATCTGAGAGCCGAGCTGTGGTGGTGGCAGCATTGAAGGGGCCAGTGCCGGAGGGCAGCTCGGGTGGCTCGTTCCAGAGGGTGGGGACTGGGCCCTGTGGGTACGCTGCTGGGAAACAAGCACCCGCTGTCACAGGGGCCACAGGCTGCTGGTTGACAGACACAGCTAAGCAGGGCACAGGGCTCACTCTGCCTGTGGGTGCCCCAGCAGGGATGGGGATGGAAGGTAACGCGAGGAAGAGTCCCAGCACCCAAAGCAATGCCGAGCCCCAGGGGAAGCCACAGGGCCACAGGCTTTTGTGGCAGCCTAGTGTACACACAGCACAGATGGGACAACAGGGCCCCACGACTGCACGCCTTCCACCTGTGCACAAACAGGCCCTGTGTGATCATCTACAGCCAGGTTGCTCCTGCATGCCTGAAGGACTGGGCTGGGAGGGGCTGTCACATTCCTGCAACAGGCAGAGGCCACGCAGCCACCTGGGCTGGCCAAATTCCCAGCAAATTCCCAGTCACTTCTGTCCTTCCCCACTAGCCTGCACAGTGTGGGATGCCAGAGGCACTGGCACTGCTCAGGACATGGCTCCTCAGAGCCTCCACATCCTTCTGCCCCACCACCAAGCCAGGCCAGGGAGATGAAAGCTGGGCTGGGCTCTGATGTGCCCCTGCCCCTCCTGTTAGTTCTTCCCCCTGTGGGGTTGGGGACAGAAGCAGAGAGCCCTCCTTGTCTGTGTGTGGCTGGGGCAGTGCTCCCCATCAATGCCCGTCTTGTTCAGGGGGGCTCTGGCAGGAGTGGGAGACATTCCTCAGCTCCCTGCCGAAACCGCTGGGAATGTCACACTGGGATGGAGAAAAAAAAAAGGGGGGGGGAGGGGTGTAGGAGGGGGATGCAAACCCTATCCAGTGCCAGGGCCCCACCTAAACTGAAACCGTGGTTATCTGGGCTGGGAAGAAGGGCAGCAGAGGAGCTGGAGCAAAGAGCCTGGGCTTCCGGGGGCAAAGCAGAGGGATCCCCAGGACCCTGCCTCTGGCATGGTGTCTCTTGGTGTGTCAGGGCGCTCAAGACTGTCCCCAGCAGTGCCCCAGCACGAGAAGAGGCAGCAGCACATCCCTGCAGCATCAGCCCCTGCCTTCCATACCTGGAGCACCCCACAAGCAGCTGGCATTTTGTGGGATGAGAGCGAGCTGAAGAATTGATGCTAATGGGCTCCACCAAGCTTTGCTCTCCCACAGGAGCACTGCACCAGCAGGAAGGAACAGGAGACCCAACATGCTCACCTCTGCTGCCTGAACAAACCCACTGGCAGAACCCACCACAGGGCTCCCAGCAGAGAGCAGCTCCCACCGCTCCTGGAGCTGTTCCAGGCTGCCAGATGACTCAGGAACTCAACCAGGTTCCAGACAAGTTTTGTTAAGTCCTTCCTACAGCCATAAAAGCTGCAGGGTTTTCAGCAGGACAGCTGCCACGTTTAACTCTGGCCCAACAAGCAGTGACATATGAACGAGCCTCAGTTTGAGGGGTGTGCCCGTTCAGCCAGGCAGTGACACCCCCACGCTCCAGTCAGCTGATCCATCCCGGTGAGAAGCCAGGAGCAGCAGCAAATCCCACATCCCCACACCCTGTACCTCTGCATCAGAGGTGGCAACCTGGGTCAAGGGCTTTGTGCTCCACAAGGGCTCCCAAGGAACACCCGGGTCCTTTGCAGGTTCTTTCCCAACTTGTCCTGTGAACCCAACCAGCAGAGCTGGAGTCTCCCATCCGATCCAGCAGCTCTTCTATAAAACCTGTGGCTCAGCTACAGAGGACAGAGCAGGGGGAAATACAGGATTGAATGGGTCAAGGTAGTTAAAGCAACAGGGAAAGGAAGTGAGTGGAGCTGGGGCTGTGTAGTTGGCAGCGGTGGCAGCGGGAAGCAGTTGGTTTCGGCACAGACCACACATCCACAATGCTTCTGAAGCCCTGATTTCAGGCTGCCTTGGCAAGTGAAGAAATTCCACCGGGAAGAGCCACACTCCAGCTACGACCTTCCTGACTGTGTCAGCACAGCCAGGGCCAGTACCGACACTACAGCCATTCCCACCACACTGGGATGACATCACTGTTTCCTCTCTGTAGCCAAAAGAGCTGAGTGTACCCTCAAATCCGACCAGGGGCTCAGGTGATCTCCATCAGATCCAGGGAGACTGTAGGACCTAGACAGGGTGTTCCCGAGTTTCCTTTCTCAAAGAGACAAGGAGGCAGTGCCACCCCTTCCTACTGCAGCACAAAGGCTCTTTTTCTAAGCAGACCCACAGGTCCCAGAGAGCCTCGCCTGTCCCTGTGCATCTAACTCCTGAAAAATTCCTTGCAGCTCTAAGCAGGTCACAGAACCTACTTTTGAGAACCAAGTAAAGAGGAAATATTGTAATTTGTTTATGATGTCAGTAATTTTTAAGTCCTGGGTAGAGCCCTGGATGGCTTCTGGTATGTATTTTGTTAATTCTCCTCATCCGATTAGAACACGTTTTCAGTCCATCCTCACAGGGAGAGCAGAGTGCGGTAAACATGAGTTTTCTGTCCTGAGTTCTTGCAGTTTTACCTTAACGGTGCTTCAACCAAGGGACACAACTCCTTTCAGCTGGGCCCAGTGGCTCTCCAACAGGAGCCAACAGCGCAGCAGCAGTCGTGCACAAGCATAAAGCAAAATACCTGCATCTGAATAGCACTGAGAGCTAGGCCTTACTGCTGGTCTCCTCTTCGGTTCCTGCACCTTGATGCTGCCTGAGCAGACGCTGAGAGCCATGCAGCAGGCACATCAGGTGGGAGAACATGAAACCAAATGCAAGCATCATCCCCAGAGAAAGCCACCAGGTTTCTCCAGCGCAAACTACTGGGAACAGCACTTTTCTGTCTAAGACTGACTTCCCCTCCTAACCCAAAAGCTCACATCCTCGCAGGCTTCCATTCCCACCCATGTGAGCCCAACCACCCATTCCCACACATCCAGCCATTTTCAACAACTGGAGAAGTCCCACCTGCTCCCCTCCGCAGCACAGCTGCCGGCTGAGCATGGCACAGCCCTGACTGCAGCACTAAATGCCACAATCCCATTTCTGTCCTCCAGTAAAAGCAAGAAAGGCAAGGGAGGAGGACAGAGCTTGTATGAGGTGCCAAAGCCAACACACAAGTAAGGTGTGACCGTGCCCAAAGGGACAGACCAGGGCCTGCTGGATGCACTGTCTGGATGGGCTCCAAGTACAGGCACAGGACCCGATCCAGGCACATGGGCTCTCTGCTCCGCTGCTGACATTTTACATGAACCTCAAGTCCCTCTCTCTCCTGGGCTCAGTTTCCCTGTGCCTCAGCAGGAGTCCAGGGCTCTGAACACAAACTACAAGAGAAGCAGCACCAGGCCAGCCAGGCCTGCATCATCACTGTCACCCCAACAGGACTGGGGAGGGCACAGCCTGTGCTCCTGGGCACCCTTCACAGAGAAAGGGCAAGTCACACAGCACCTCATGGCCTTGAGGCAGGGCACAGCATTTTTCCCTGCAATCTGAAGTGATGGGGTGTAATTGAGGGTTGGAAAACAAAGGTAAAACAGTGTATGGTTTTCCTGTTCACCCAGGAACTTGCTAGAAATAAAGAGCTACCAAGAAGCACTCCCAAAACACTTCATCCATAACAAGATTCAGAGTTTAACACCTCAGTGAGAACACCAAGCACCAGCTGTGCCGGCATCAGCCTTGGCATTGGTCCTACCTCTAGGAAAACCCACCTGGTTCACTCGTGTGGGTTTTTTGCTGGGCACAAGGCAGCATGGGGGCACTCAGAGGGGCCACCAGGCTGTGGGGAACCACAACACTGCCAAGGCTTCCCATCACAGCACTGGGTGCTCGGAGGAGAAAGAAACATTAACCCTGCAGCACAGGCAAGCTCTCCCCCAGCATTAACCCAGTCTCAGCACTGGGGCACAGACAGAGGGCAACTGTTGCTCCACAGAGTTTGAGAGCACACAAGAGAAAGACATGGAATAGAATCAGTCTTGGTTATTGGGGTGTTACTGGGCAAGTATGGAACCTTGCAAAAACAGACTGAAAGTATGGCAGTATTTTGCACCAGCCCAGGTGGTGGCACTTCTTTCCATACACTGACACAACAAACTACCTTATTACATGGCAACACCTACACAGCAGGGCATCTTCTCCCTCTCTCCTGCACAGGTCGGTTACAACTGAGGTCAGAAGAAAGGAAGAAAATACTGAAGTTACTACACCATAAAGAAACGGACAGGAAGTTTCCCAAATGATGTGGGGACCCACCAGGACTGCAGCAAGACCCAGAAGGGAGGATGCCCTAGGCAATGTGACAAACCCCCCATTTCCACGCTCACCAAGAAGGAGGTGGGGTGAGCTGTCAACACAGCAACACAGTAGCTGGTGCCCCAGACAGTCAGTGGCTGAAAGGTAAGACTGGGAAGGTCTCCACAAGCCCTTGAGGAAGCCAACCAGATCTGAATGATCCTTCAAGATATCCCAAACAACCAACTAGAACATCCCCATAAGCAGACCACAAACCCTCAAAGCAGGAAGGTGTGGCCATCTAACATCTTCATCCCTGGAGACCTCTCACCACTGAGCAGATTTCTTTGCAGAAGCTGGTTTCAGAACTTCATCATCCTCACAGCCTGTCAACAGGAGATCACAATGAGACTTTCCTTGTCCACTGGGTGACAAACTTGTCACCCTTACAGTGACAGTAAGGACACAGATGCTCAGGGGTCCTGGGAAAGAGGCCAGGGCACCTGCTGTAACCTGATCACTGCACAATTTCCTCAATCACAACAGTTCATGTCAAGTTAATGGCACCCAACTCTGCTGCTCACATCCTTTACAGAACCTGGGGGCTTTTATTCCTAGTTCCAGATGTTTGTGTCTTCGTATTATATCCATTCCACGGAAGGGAGGGAGAGGTTACAGCCATGTGCTGCTTCCTGGAGCACTCTTCACCTCCAACCCAGTAACCTTCATTGATGTTGGTATCAGCTCCCAATCTATCAGGAGCATTGGTGCTGAGCAAGTTTGAGTCGTGGTCTACAAAGACTTGCTGTAAGCCAGGATGGACCTGGTGCAACAACTGCATCGTTTTAAGAAATTTGCCTGACAGAACCTATTTATCAATTCTCACATTCTAGAACTTCAGTTTTAAAACTTCCAAAATAACCTTTTACTCCCCTGTTGTCAAAAATGAAGACACATGAATTGCTACAGAATGATGGCCTTGGACAAGGTCTTCTCCTGTACATTTTCCTTCAGCATAACAAAGGCTGCCTCCAGCTCTGCTGCTTTCTTCCCCTCATACACATTCATGTGCTACAGCAATAAAATATATTTCCACATTAGCTCAAAACAAAGACATTCCTGAGCCTACAACGGAGTTCAGCCACAAAATACACACACAATTCGAAAGCCAAGGTCTTGCAAAGGCCTTTTACTAACTTCCACTTCACTTGGAGCTCTGAATCCAGTCAATTGAAACTGCTTTTGCTGATAGGAAAACTCCTCTCTTCATGATCCTTCTGTGCTCTGGGCCTAACTAAGTGCCACTGGGGGCTGGAGAAAGAGAATCTGGGTGTGTAGCAAGTCCTTCAACTGGCTGTTTCCTGTTGCACCTAAATGACATGGACAAAGAGGGTTAAAGACTCAGTTGTTTCCCCATCTTTGACAAATGGGATATTGGAAAGAGCTCAGGAACTCAGGGAAGAAATTCACACTCTCTCCAGTCGTAGAGCCTGGACAACACCGCCCAAGAAAACAGACTGGCTGGGCAAGAAGTCAGATCAAGGTACATGACCCACCAGCACCCTAGAAGTGCTCTGCCTGCCTCCCTCAGCTGGGAACCTCAGCTGTCAGCAACATCCTTCCCATCTCGCTGAATCCCTGAGCACCTACGCCAGGGCTGGGTACCAGGTAGCCCCAAGTTACCACTGTGATAACATTAAAACCACCAAGGAAGGAAAGACTCATTCCAGACCTCGAGTCTGCACGGCCAGGGTCAGTGGAAGCCCTCTCCGAGGCAGGCTCTGTTTCTGCTCACTGGAGAGGGCTCTGCTACGGAAAGTACAAGGTGCTGGCACGGGAGGGCAGGGGCTGGGTAAGCTGCAAGGCCAGCACCAGGCTGTCCGGCCCCAGGTAGCCACAGTGGGCAGCAGGCCAGTGCAGGGATGAAAAGAGGCCTTCAGAGGGAGCACAAAGGGCAGCCTGTGGTGTGTGAGCGCAGGAGCGCGAGCGTGGAGGTGCGCGGAGCCCTGCGGTTCTGGAGAACATTAAATAAACTTGTTTACAGAGAGGCAGGGCTGCATGTGTATGCACCGAGCCCAAAGCACTGTGTGCCTTTCCCTTCTTTGTCTGCACAAGGCAGGAAATTTCCTTTTCTAATGGGGTGGAAAGCTGAAAATATTCCACCATGCCCCAACAGCCCCTTTCTTGGGGGAGACACCTCTCCAACTCCTAATGCAGCAGAAAATCCTTCTGCTCCTGGGATGGCTGCCCATACAGGCTGGTTCCCTCATGTCCTGCTTTGAGGTAGCAGAGAAGAGCAACTTCGGAGGGCCCCAACTTCTAAAATGTGACAGAGAAAGCACAGGGGGTGTCCAGTGCCCCAGGACCAAAACATGGCCTTCATCAGTAAAAAGCTCTTGAGGGGCTCCTGGCCTCGCTGTGCAAGCATGACTCACCAGTAAAATTCAAGTGAATGTGGGGTATTTCACAGGAGCAAAGTGACACAGGGAGGCAAAGAGTTCTGTACAAACCACAGATGCAATGCTGGGCCAAGAGCAGGTACACAGGAAAGCTGGCAAGGCAGGAGACAGAGCAAACAAGCATCGAGTACTGGAAACTTCAGTGTAAAAGAAACCCTAGCTCAGAGAGGAAGCAGATCAAGTTTTCACTGGAAATGAATCAATTTCTGCAGAGTGAAATACAGCTAACAGATAAAAAACCTTACCTGGTTTTGGGAAGACCACTGCCACTGCTTCTAGGAGCAAGCGACAAACTGAAACTGAGCTTAAGTGATTAATGTTCCACTACAGAAAAATCAAAGTTCAGAGTTTGAAAACAGCCATGTTTTAGTACACATTTCTTAGTTTAAGATTTTCCAGCCAGGTGTCCTACAAGGTGAGGCTCTGGGGTTGGAAATACCAGCTTACAGGGATCACGTTCTCGTACCCGTAGATGGTCCAGCTCGGCGCAGCAGTGAATTCCCCTACCTGTACAAAAGCTCCTTTAAAAGGAAATCATTTCATCTGCTCCATGGCTGGCCAGGATGCCCCTGCTAGGCAAGACGGGGAACAACCTGGGAGGAAACTGGAATCCAGCCTTGCTCCAAGTCTTGGAAGGCAGAACAAGAATTCAGGAAAAACAAGCGCTGTGCTCTTGCCCATTACCTTGGCCTGAGCCATCCCTTCATCCCTGCCTGCAGGCAGGAAGGAGACTTTGAGGGAAGGCAGCTCCTCATAGGAGTTCCCACCTGAGCACCCAGAGCCCAGCCATGGAGCTGGCTGGCACACCAGCTCTCCTTGGCAAAGCCCACCTCAGAACCGTCAGCCTCTGAGGCCAACAGTGCTAAAGGCAGGAGCAGCTAAGGCTGAAATCACTCACCAATCCCTTAAACCAGCACCTTATGGAATTGGTGTCTGACTCTGACCACTCCTATCACCTCACTGAACTCCAGCAAGAGCTGCAGTGCTGCTGTCTGCCTCAGACACCCAGCTCTGGACAAACTTGGCTTAAACACACTGCAGCTTTAGACAGAGCCCAGGGCTCTCACAGATGTGTTCCTATCGCTGCTCACAGTGGCTGCAAAGTGCTCTGCTGTGGCACAAAGTGTAGAAGGAACCAGAAATCGGCACACACGCTTCAGCCAGAGATAAGTTTTTCCTGCCCCATCTCCTGATCTACTGCCACAAGCACTACATAGGTGCTACTGCTGCTCCGTTTTGGAAAAGGCAAAAGATTTTCTCCATTTTCCTTAACAGAAACACGGCCTTAGGATGGAGAATATATTCATACTCACCACCAGCCACCAATTCCAAAGTGCTCCCATTACTCGATTCAATAAATACATCTAGAGTTTTTAATGGGAGGGAGAGGAGGTATGCAAGTTGAGGAGAGGCAGGTTGCAAAAGCTCTCCTGTGCTTTTAGGTTTTAAATGCAAACAAAGCTCCTTACCTGCCAGCGCAGTAGGAACCAGGATGCCGAAGAGCATTAGCAGGACCAGGCGAAGGACTCTGGGGTAGGGCATGGCTTCCCTCAGGAAAGGCGTCAGCAGGAATTCTTAAAACTCTTCGAAGTAGAAAACAACTTGGAAATTTCACTGAGATAACAACAACTTTGTCCAGTCAGGTTAAAAAAAAAAAAAAAAAAAAATTTCCTTCACACCAGCAAGTGGATAGAGAGAGTGCAGAGCCCGGCAGAGGCTCACTCTCCCCGCCTGCCACAGCACACCTCCTCCCCAAGGCAGCTCCACCTCTCAAATCTGTGCCTACCACCCCACAGGCAGTCGAGCCGTTACTCAGCCTCACCGTGCCAGGCCCCGCACACAGAGGCACACAGAGCAGCTGTTGGCCAGCCCTTCCCAGAGGATGCAAGGATGCTCCTGGAATGCCCTCCCACAGCACGGGCAATAACACAGGGGCCACAGGGACAGCCGACCCCAAGTGAGCAGAGCGCTGAGGGCTGAGCTCCCTCCTCAGGGTGCAGGCAGGTGGTGGTCTGTCCAGAGTGAGCACACCCAAAACCAAGGGCTTCAATCTTTTGAGGCTAAAACGTTCTGAAACAGAGCCAGAACGGCTCTGTAGCATCCCTGTTCGCTGGGTGTAACACTTACAGAGGTGGGCGAGGAGCCGTGTGTGGTCTCTGCTGGCAGAGCTGCCGGTTCAAACCCGGTACAGACTTCCAGGAGAGCCTCCTTTGCCAGGCAAGGCCAGCACCCTCAGATTTGAGCTGTGCACACCCTACCTCCTCCAGCAACCCTCTGCCCCTCTGTGCCTCCCCTCCAAGGGGGCTCAGGAAGAGCTCACAGCAAATAAGACTGAGGTTTGTTTCAAATCACATTTGCACCAAGGAAGACGGGAAAAGACAAAGTGTGTAAATAGGGGAATGCTCCAGTTTACTGTCAGGGGACAAAAGTATTTCATCAGGATTTAAGTTGATCTGAGGATGAAATACTTGACAGTTTCTATTCAGAAAAAGATGTAATAAAGTATATGAACATCACCAACATCAGTTCTTTAAGCTCTAAAAATACAGAATGAGTAGTTTTGTATTAAATTTTGGATCCAAATTGTTCTGCTAGCCCAGGGGTACCAAACTCACAGCTCCCACCATGCTCCTGCTCCTGCAGTGTGACGTGTGTCACACGCTTCACATGTGCCCAGCACCGGCAGGAATATAGAGGCAAGCTGCTCAACGCTGCCACCAGGTAGAAACACGGTGCTGGGCCACATAAAACAAGGTGGAGGCTGGATTCGGCCCACGAGTTGTCACCCATGTGCTATGAGATCTCTGCTCTTTGGCTTCCTCTGCCAGGCAGGCAGGTACTACTCAGGTGTCCTTTTAAAGGCTTCTGCTTGCTGCAGGTCTTTGCAGAAGTGCCTGGCTGTGAGAGGAACCAGGAAAACCAAAGAGGCCTGAGCACTGTCCCTGCAGCTGAAGGAGAAGTTGGGAAGTAACCTGGTGAAATGTGCTCAAAAGAAACCCAAGGCATCTCTAGCATCAAATTTAACATCATCTATCAAACCTGGATCAACATCCCATTAGCTTTCCAGGTTTGTATTCTGTCTGAAAATGAGCTGGGAGCGTATAAATGGATACCGGCCAGCAGCCACAAAGCTGTAGCTCCCGTCTTTCCCATCCCTACCAGCACAAGTGACCTTTGCTACAGCAGCAGGCCCTGTTTGGCACAGGAGGGGACAGAGCAGTTACCTGAGCACACAATCTGAATACCAGCATCTGACCTTAGTACCAAATACAGAAGCCACAACATTCAAATATTAAAAGCAAGATCTTCCCCCACTGGACCATTATCTACAAATTCTCAGAAGCCCAAAGTTCAACACATCATTGCATATGTTCCCTGCTTGCATTTCTGCACTTTCATTTAGCAATGTTCCTTTCCTGCCCCCCAACTGAGCTGGAAATTACCAGGCTCTTGCTGATTTGTTACATGGTACGGAGCAGTCCAAAATTAGCTCATAGAAATTAGATCATACCATTAAAAAACAGAAAGTACTTACAAACCAGACACCTTATGCCTAAAAAAATAAAGACATTAAACCAAAGTAAAATTATCATCCTAAAACACGTACCATTCTCTCCAAGACACCAGCTGAACATAATGCAAAGCTACTGTAGAAGCTCATTCTCTACTGGCTTCATGTTCATTGTGATCATGTGAATGGTAGAAGAACGTTTACCATCAACTTTTACTGGGATTTTCCACACAAAACCAAGCACCAAGTAGAAAAAAAAATGCAAATAAGATGTTTTCTAAAAAGGGAAGCCTACAAGATGTCTGTACAGACTTTATGCTGAGGGGAGAAATAAAGTCTCTCATTTAGGGAAGGGAATAGGAGCAGGTGGGTGGTTACCAACCAGCAAAAAGAGACTCCATGGCCAAGCGATTGCAGTAACAGAAAACCAGCCAGGGCTTGATCTCTCCTCCATAAACATAAGTGTGAATGCACGTGCTTCTGTGCAGAGAGGAGGGGAAATTAAAGCTTTCTTGTCAGGATTTTTCAATCTCAGTTTACTGGTGTTTACTTGAACTCTAAAATTATCAAGTAGAAAAAACCCACCGGTATTCCTCACCAGGGAAGCAATAAAGCAGCAGACATTGTTCCATATCCTCCATATTTCCTTGTTGTTTCTTGATGAAAACTGATGAGAGTTGAGTTTTGGGTCAGTTTTAGCACCAGGAATGATCTCAAAACTCAGCTTTGACAAAAGCAAGCAGAAAGTTTTCTCTCAGATATAATACAACCAGGTTTTATTTAAGTTCTCTCTTTTCCCCCCCACACTGGCAAAAGTTCAGAGGGAGTTTAAAGTTTTGTAAACATTTTAACTACCCCTCTTCCCCCTTTTATGAATTTACAAAGCAAAGGAGACCGGGAGACCAGATTTGCAACAGTTCCAAGTCTCTCCATGCTATTGGATCCAAAAACTATATACAAGTCTGCAGCAGTCTCTGTATAGTTACTGTACATGTTTGGGGGCCAGGGGAAGAGAGACGAGGGGAAGGTGACCCCAAAAATGAATAAACCAAACGAAATAAAATCCAAAGCCAAACTGCTCTTGAGCAACTCGAACTGTTTTCTTTAGGCAGTGATGACAAAGACAGACACCTTTATACAACTCCACCAAAACTGTAGCGTTATCTCCCTTGGCAGGTTATAACCCTCTGGGAACGGGAGATGGGACCAGGGGGTTGAAACTAAGTGCATTTGGCAGTTTTGCTTCTTTTGTGGTGTGTGCACATGGGTGGGTGGGTGGAAAAGGGAAAGTGGTATTAATCTTTCGGTGAGAGAGGAAGGTTATGATTCCATAAACACTTAAGCATTATGGATCCCAGTGAAGGCATGTGAAGTAGTTTAAGCTGTAGAAGTTAAGCAGGGCCATCATTGCACATAACTTCGTCCTCCACAATCTCTCTTCGTGACAGAAGGGCATATCTGCTTGTTAACCTAAGCACTGCTTGAAATGACAACTAGCTAAGAGTGCTGGGGGACATATCTTAAAGAACAGGTGTTCACCCTCACCAAAGACTAAAGATCCATGTGGTAAAGATTCTACTGTCTCTTAAACGAGACAAATTTGCAGGAAAAGAGCTCAAAATAAACTGGTCCTAACCCTCCAAAGGTAGCATTTAAGGGGTGAATTCAACCTGAAAGAAGAGATGCCACCCCATTTTTTTCTTCCCCAGAGTAGAAGTCCCCACTTGTCCAGGAAGGCTGGAGTATGCCGATAGGGAACTCCACCAGCTTCAGCATCACCACCTAATGAAGACAGCCTCGAGCTTTCCCTCCAAAAATAATGTGCTGCAAAGGGCTGGCAGGGGGTGTGCAACTTCAAACCAACCCAAGCTAAACTGTGCCCACCACCGCCCCTCTCCTGCTGTTGCCAGTTCTAAGGTTAGCTTATGAATGCAACTCCTAACTTGGGAGAGCACCTCTTGCCCTGATGGAGCGCGGAAGTCAGTATCTGTGTGGCATTTTGGTTTTGACCAACATCTGTTAACCACAAACTCTCTTTCTCTCTCCGTGACTGCACGTGTTGGATGTGGTAAAAAGTAACCAGGAGAGGGAAGCAATGGTTTGCAGAATCCCAATTGATTTTTTTCCAGGTATGTCAGCAGAAGAAACCACAGCACAGTGAAAGCTTGCTGCCCAAATCAGCCTTGTTGTGAATGAATCCTATCTCCCACCCTCCCAGGACTCGGAACAAAGTCTGCTTGACTCTAGGCTGACAGTAGGTACAACGCCTGTGCAGTCTTGGGCAGAAAGGATTTGCTGGGGCTAGAGAAAGCAGCCTGAGATGATTGACTCTGTGACTCGTTGCAAGGTGAAGAAGAACGCATGGTGGAGAGTACTGTGTCCAAAACGGAGAATCCATGGTTAACAGATGCAGGAAAAGCCAGTTTATTTGCACATGCTCAGTAGTCTTCCAAAGTCTCTATTTCTCCCATATTGAGCCGCTCTGATGAGGCATTCACTGAAAACCCTGCAAACCAAAGAGAAGATTGATATGAGATCCTAGAAGAAATGTTTTTCTGTGAGGGTGGTGAGGCTCTGGCCCAGGCTACCAAGAGAAATGGTGGCTGCCCCATGCCTGGAGGTGTTCCAAGGCCAGGCTAGATGGGGCTCGGAGCACTCTGATCCAGTGGGAGCTGTCCCTGCCCACGGCAGGGGGGTTGGAACTGGATGGGCTTTAAGGTTCCCTCCAATCCAAACCATTCCATGATTTTGTGGTGAATTATGTTAAAAAAAAAAAAAAAAAAAAAAAAAAAAAATCAGGCTGTGGTACCTTGTATTTCGTGTAAAATATTTGTTACATGCAGTAACACATGTAACACAAAGCAAACAATACACAAAAAGTTAGGGGGAAATTCAGTAAGATAGAGATACAATTCCCCAAATTATTTATTTTTTCCTTACTAAACCAAGGATAATAAATTACATATTTAGTTAAACATCATTTGGTCTTTAAACACAGAGCAGCAGAAGACTGTTTTCAGCTTTCATTTAGATGATGTGATCTGCAGAGCACATCTAGGCACAGTGGCAACAAGGCTCAGCAACGTCTTGGAAGGGAGCACGCTGAAGTCAACTGGTACTTGGAAGTTCCTGTCAACTCTGTACTGACATGGTCCAAGAGGCAGAAATAGACATTTTATGAACTCAGAATCCAAGTGTGGAATTGTGCTCAGCACTTTGGGGATGTGAGCAATTCTACCCCTTACTTTGAATTCTAGATACAACGCATATCTAGCAAATCCAGCTGCAAAAAGGCATATGGAAATGCATGGAATTGCCATCTCCTCTCAGGAATACAACATGAAAAAGTATGAAGTTACTTACGGCTACGTGTAAGATGCACCTAAATTTCTACCCAACCTTTGAACTGCAAGTGCTGAGGACATGATACACATGAGAAAAGGGGGAGAAAAGAAAAACCATTTTCTAGAATAAAAAAAAATCCAATATATTGTATGCCACTTCCTTATTGAAATTCAATTTTTATGGTTGTACCAACCCCATATGGAGTATGAGCTGAAAAAAATGCCTTCCTGTGGAAGCCTAAACATAAACCTGATATTTTATTGTCTTGAGACTGGCATGTAGGCTGGCTGTGCTAGAAAATAAACCACTTTTCACAGCCATTCTCTTCAACAGAGAAACAGCGCTCTGTTCTGCAGGTTTAAGAAAATTGATCTGGCTCCCTCTTGTGGCAGTACATTCCCTAAAAGGTGTTGGAACTCATGGGTAACAGAGCACTGATTTTTAAGAAGCTGCACGTGCCAGTTCTCTTACAGTTGCAACTTCTGAACTGTATCAAGTGATTTCTTCTTCACGTTATGCAATAAGGGCTTTAAATTATTCAACTGAAGACCCAGGTCAGCCTCGCTGGATTGGTACCTGGGGATGGCATAAGTTGGGTTTCCACAGAAGAACTCCGTGTGCTTCAATGCAGAAATCACCAATTTAATTGAAGTGCTGATTTTTTTGAGAACAAAAGTGAAGATAAACATAAGCAGGCTCTGTTAAAGCCTTAAAAAAGTAGTGACTACCAGGTGGGTAACACCAGACTGCTTTACACCAGTAGGAGCTAAACAGAATCAGCACAACAAAACCTGGTCCAGCACAGTGCTGCTTTTTTATTACACACAGCACAAGTGTGGACACATTTATTCTACACGAATACTATAGCAACGTTACATCCCACACTGCTCAGGTGCCAACGCCCTGCTATCTTGAAGGCCACTTAAGAAATCTGTCAGTCAGTGCTACCGGGGCTGGCTAATGACCATCCTCACACCAAGATTAAGACAGAGAAAAGGAAAAAAAAAAAAAAAGAACACAAAAGGACTATGAACTTGTGACAGTTTTTCATCTTGTTTTCATTTAGATCTTTGCCTCTTTCCTGACCAGGGTGGTCAGTTCATGTGAAAAGGTAGGAAGGAATAAACACAGGCCTTGAGAAGCTGTTCCTCATGAAAAAACATAAAACATGCTTTTCTTAAAAGCATGAATTGTATTTAATTGAATAAAATAGGCACAGGTCAGCTCAAAAGAGGAAAGACAGTTTAACTGAGGACCTTGAAGTACTTTCAAGGTTTCCAGGTAATAACCAATGTATTCAATAGGTCTTTTCATGAGGGAAAAGTTGACAAAAGCATTCCACGAAACAGACTTGTTTAAATCATTAAATAATACTACTGAAACACATTCTGAAGACACCCCAGCTACCTTTTCTGCTCAAATTCAATACTCCAAAAAGCAAAAATTCTAACCTCCAGAAGGTTTTTCTCAAATTAAATATTAACTTCTAAAAAATTAAAACTGACCTAACAAGCTGGGATCTGCACGAACCATTTTCTGTTTCTTCTTCTTCTTTCCGCTCTGCACAGCCTCAAAATTTGATTGCTGGTTGTTGCTCTGATTGGTCTGAAAGACCGAATGTAGTGAAGTGTGGTTCATTCCCCACACTGAATCCTAAAAAATAAAGCAAATACAAGATAACGAAGTGCTATTAAGTTTGGGGTTTTTACATTGAAAATGTCCAGAGAGCCCAAAGCACTTTTCATACCACATGTAGCAGCACTAGCCACTGATGCATCCAAGACATCTACCTCATCTTTCTGATGAGGCCAAGACACTGCTTGACCTGCAGTTGGGCCTTAACTGTTAGTTCTACAGGAAACTTGACCAGTCAGCAAAAACCTGAAATCCGCTTTTTTCTCTGCATTTCAAGTGACCTTTGAAATCCTGCTCATCCTCCTATCAATCCATTAGGAAGGCAGACTCCTCAGACTCAGACAGTCTTCATACACTCTTAAGGAGCATGGCAAGTTAAAATTTACCTGTTGCTGCTGTTGCCGCTGCTGACTGGCTTTCTGTTTGGCACGGCGCTCAAGAAACTGCTTGGCAAACTCCTTGGCCTCAGGAGTATCTCCAAGATAGGCTCTGATGTAATCATGGACCTCATAGGGAGACTCCACTTCCTTCAGGAAAGAAACAAACGTAGGAACTGCAAGAAGAAGGCAGATCATGAGGAAATGCATGTTGATATGTGAAGATGTGCATGCAATAAACACAAACGTTGGATTTCTTTGTTTCAAACACCTGCTAATCTAGTAGCCATGGCAAACAGCTTGCCCTTTTAAGTTCCCTGCAGTGAAGCCCTACAACACAATGCTTCACCTGTTCTACAGTCAAGGCAAGGATAAGAAAGCTAGCAATATGATCAGAAGGAACAATGAGCCAGCAATCCTAAGCCCATCAGCTTCAGCCACTGCCAGCTTTAAAGCTCTAATTTAATGCCAAGTCCAAATGGAAAAGTCTCCTCAGAGCTGCCATCAGTACAGTCTCTTTTCAGCTGAAGTACAACAGGTCACACCCCACAGTGGTTGACCCAGCTACAAGCACCTCAAGTTCAACAGCAAGCTCGCTTGCAAGTCTTCCTTAGCACCTTTTTTTTCTTTAGACTAACCTGCTGCACTGATTTTTTTTAAACACTGAGAAGGGCAAAGCAAATGACAAGCCAGGAAGACACCGGGACAACAGGTTGCCATCTGTGGCACAAAGTACTCTTGGAAGCACAGAAGCTCAATGTGGATAGGTGACCCATGGCGGCACTGCAGGGCTACAGCCTCTCATCAGACACCACTTGTGGCTAGGTAGTGTATCACAGACAAGGTCAACAAGTTCCTTCTAGTACCTCTCCTCTAAAAGGAGGAAAGCTGTGTGAGGTGTAATCCTGTCTCTTGGGGCAGCACTGGTTCCACTCAGGTTCAAGGGTCCCCCAGAACCACAACTTGGCAGCATGCAGCTGTTGGAGCACAGGGATTTGTACAGGTCTGCAATGGACGTAGCAGGATGCTCTGTTCTAAGAAGGTATCAGTTTGGGATGTCAGACTGGACATTCCTCTAAGTGCCCTCTGGTAAAATTAGTAAAAACCCAAGCAGTTTCACACCAACAAATGCTTTACACTGGGGCACACAACTTAGCCTGCACTGGAAGTAAACTGGATTCTCATCCATCTGCCTGACAATGCTTCCATGACCATCAAAAATCCTCAGCAGAGCTCCAGGTGGCAGACTTGAAAACTTTAACCAGTGCCACTGATTTGCTATTAGTCAGCCTAACAAAAGGCCAAGGAGAAGATGATGCAGTCAGTTCTTCAACCACTATTTAACGATGCTATTTTGCTGACTGCATTGAAACCATTACTTAGATGTCGTTACTTTCCCTCAACTCTCTGGTCAGAAAAACTGGATATTGTTTCTCACAGCAGATCATTTACACTCCTCCCCGCTTCTTACCATCTAAGTTGTTGGCTGTGTTGAGTGCATGAAGCATCTGTTCACACCATTGAGTGAATCCATCCTGGGCTTTATTAACCCCCTGGAACAATTTCAACAGCTTCTCCTCTTCTTCCACCTTCTTGTTTTGTCTACTTGTAATACCAACAGATTTACTGAGATAAAGAAAACACAAATTATTAACAACCACTGGACTTACCAACAGTACAGTACACAGTACAGCACAACAAGACTTGCTAGTTTACAAGATGTAAATACTGTTTAAGAACAAACTAATTTCTCAAGCAGATGACAAAAATTACGAATGGTCACCTATTAGCTATTGCTGTTATCAAAACAGATCCTGAGTGACACATAACAAAGGAAGACACATGAAGATGTTTTAATTGCTAAGTGATCATCTCAGGAGTGGTAGCCTTTCTTTGCAAAAGCTCCTTCCCAAGTTCCTACCTGAGGCCGGAATTGCTTTTGTTTTTATTGGTTGAGTTACGAGGTCCCACTTCCTTCACTGCATCATCCCAGAAACCCATGTTTGAGTTTTTGGTATCAGCATTACTCCAGATGCTACTGACTAGGTCAGATGCCCACTGGTTGCTGGGATTAGTGTTTAGGGAGCCCCACACTGAATTCCCAATGCTGGTGTGCAGGTTAGAGTGCTGTTGAAACACAACAGAGAGATCCTGGTTATTAGCATCAGACCTGGCAGAACAGCAACAAACAGATATGAAGAATTGTCATGTACTGCTACCCTGCACATACTGATGAGATAAATACCATACGTACTGCAGTATTTCTGACTCTGTTCGGCTGCTGGTGCTGCTGTTGCTGCTGTTTCTGCATTTGCCTTGCCTCCTCCTGCTGTATCTCCAGCAGGGACTTGGTGGTGCCTGTTGGTTTGGTGACATTACCCCAGCCTGACAATTTTTGCTGCTGTTGTTGCTGCTGTTGCTGGAGGGCCTTCATTAGTTCCCGCTGCTGACGCCTTTGCTGTTGCATGCAAGACAAAAGTGCTTGTTCATACTTCCCAAAGATCATTACTACTCAAAAGTCTAACTGGGAAACCGGTTTTAAACTTATTTCACTCTATTCTGAAGGATTTTGGCTGACCTATTATTTTTTGAGCCATTAGTGTCTTCCTTTTTGGGGGGGATTTTAAATAACCAGTAAATACAAATTGTTTATGACAGAATAAATCATGACTGCAGTCAGCTAAGCTTTTGCGGTCCTGGAGGAATACCTTCTCTTCTACCATCACTTGCAGTTTCTTCTCCCCTTAGAGTTGTCTGGTTTTGTGCATATCAGCAAATGTATTACAATACAGATGTGAAATAATTTTATATTGTTTTATGAACATATTATACTCCTGGGGACAAAAAGGTACAGGTTTCCCCCCTTTCAGATACTTGTATTAAGAAGCTATAAAAACTTTCAAACAAGTACTTACTGAATCTAAGCCTGAAAGTCAAGACTTCACCCAAGTTGTGATTTCAAAAAAACATCCCTCATCCTCACCGTTCCTTCTAATAACTTAACTGATACATAAGCAGTCACATAGTTCAGTCCACTCTAACAGATGTGCATCGTTACTGTTCATATTTACCTCCTCTCGAAGCTGCCGTTCCCGTTCTTCTTCTAACTTTTGTATTTCTGCCAATGACAGTGTGGTCTGGGATTGACAAGCTCCTGAATTTGATTGCTGACCCCATGTTGAAGATGAAGGGAGCTGGGTCAAGAAACAAACCATCAGGAATTGCCAAGTGTTTTAGAGAATACTGCTGAAGCTTAATCATTAAAAAATCAGTATATGCTTACAGCACAGGGGTAAAGAAAACCCACTTTTAAAGTTTAGCAAAACACTGGGAAGTACAAAATGGTACAAATGAATATAAAACAGTAAGAACTGTACATTTCTCTGAATTGCCCTCTGATGTATCATAGCATGTATCAAGAAAAACGAAGACGTCACTGCCTGAGAGACAGCAATCAACTTTGATTTCAAAGCCTTCAGGAACTCCAAGCTTTAGAAACCTTGCACTCTTCCTTGCTCACTGCAGCAGTATGAACATTAGTACTCATCTGCAAATCCCCTTCCGTAACGCTTCTGTCAAATGAATCTTTTCGTTTTTCATTCTGCAACTTAGCTTCCTCTTGTTTCTCCCATCACTTGCACAGTCAACAGTTTATCCTCTTCCCCCTCTAGATAGTTCATCCACCCCTGCTCTGTTCAAGCCAGTCTAGACAACCCTGAATCCAGCTGTGGTTCTCCTTACTACCCTGAGCTGAAAGAAGAACTCAAACTGTAAAAACACATT
The DNA here is from genome assembly GCA_033558235.1 of Neomorphus geoffroyi. NCBI lineage: Eukaryota > Metazoa > Chordata > Aves > Cuculiformes > Neomorphidae > Neomorphus > Neomorphus geoffroyi. The sequence goes on along the minus strand of JAUMJM010000012.1, from coordinate 7,014,844 downwards.
ACCTTCATCTGTGCAAGTTGCTGCTGTTGCTGCTGCTGTTGCAGCCGTCGTAAAGCTTCCTGCTGCTGCTGCCTCTGTCTCATTATTTCTTTCTGGCGCTGGAGTTCCAGCTCCTTGCGCTTTCGCTCTTCTTCTTCAAGCCGCTGTCTGGCTGCTTCTTCTTCCATGCGTAGCCGACTTTCTTCAAGTCGCCGTTGAGCTTCCTCCTCTTCACGTGCCCACTTAGCAGCCTCCTCTTCCTTCCCAGGACATAAAGAGGAGTAAAGAATAAGTAGAGTTACAAAACCTAAACTACTCCTGTTCTGTGGTTTTGACATTCCGACAGAGCAGAGAGGCACCTTTCTATCTCTAATCTGGGCTGTTTAGGTTGTTCATTTACCTTTACATTTCTCAGGCAAGAAAGCTCAATAATACAGACTATAACCCTTAAAATACAAGTTTACCACTGCTCCACCAAGGAACTCAGCAGAGAATGACATCTCTAGTTCAGACCAGCTAACTTCATACCACTTTCTTTCTAGGAGTTATGCACCTTTCAGTCTGAGCTTCTATCTGCTTATGCTAATTACAGACAAGTGCTGCTACGCTCCCAGGGTAATAAAACTTCATAGGAATAAAGTGAGAAGAAGGTTTGACATGAAAGAAAAAGAAGTGACAAAAATAGTGATGTTTACTGTCATTACTCAACACTAGAGTTGCAAAGGAAGAGATGCTTCTGGTAACCAAGGAGATGAAGGCGTGGTGGAACAGAAATGGTGATGAATGTCTTAGAGGGGAAGGCCTTGGAAAAAAACTTTTAAATAACTGGTAACTCTGAAATGGACCTTGAAGTTAATGTGAAGCAAATCCTGTTTCCAGATTAGTTTGATTTAGGGCCTGTGACAGTAACAATTCCTAGGCTGGAAGCTCAAGTTCCCCAATATAGACTTCTAAAGCTGACCCCAAGGGAAAAAAACCCCTGCTAATAGTAAGAAAAAAACCACAAATTTTGATAGTGGGTCATCTTGGCACAGTATAGAAAGACTGACAAAACTGACAACCTCAGATGATGTTGAAGATACCTATAGTAAAGGCTCAGAGTGACAGTTCAAAGCAAATTATTCTGGTTGTGCACTCAGCCTTTCTTTTGATGAAAGAAGCAGAAACACCATGCTGCAAAGCTATTCTCAAACACGAAGGGAAATCCACATTCAACACAAATCTCTCTTCCAAAGGGCAAATCGGACTCTGATTATTTCATCTGAAATCAGGATACAGGTAAACAACCCAACTTTTGTTCACTTCATGCTGTCTAAGAGCTTTGCCTTTGTCCACAAAAACTGATGGCCTCTCAGGCACAGATGCAAGTTTCCAAGCTTGTTTTTTCTGGCAGCCTTCATAATTAAATATTTAATAGGTCCCTCTTGTCCTTTTTCACCTGTTTACGAATTAACTCCTCACGCTGTCGTCTTTCCTCCTCTTCTCTTCTTCTCTCTTCCAATCTTCTAAGTGCTTCCTCCTGCTGTTGCCGCTCCTCTTCCTCCCGTTGCCTCCTTAGTGCAATTTCCTGCTCTCGCTGTCGCCTCAGGGCTTCCTCCTGGAGTTGGGAACAAAATGCCAATCTATAAATGCTATTTTATTGACAAACCACATCAGAATACAGACTACAACACGGTCTGGCCAGAAAAATGGCCTCAAGAGAAGCTCCTTAGCTCCAAGCTAAGCACTACCAGAACAACTACATTAAACGCTATAGACCCACATGTTAACAAATTCTTTGATGCAATGCACATCTTGTACACAAATTAGTTATTTCAATGAAAAAGTAACACATTTAATCATTGCCTATCTTTGTTTTTTTAAAAGAGTGACACTGGGAATGAAAACAAAGGGCGAGAGTCCTCTTTCCAATATGGACTAACTGTACTTGAATGTATATGTTTTAATGTGTGGGTATCAATTCCTTTTTTGTGTGTGTGTCAGCTGTAAGTTGAAAGCTTTTCCTACTGCCCAGAGTTTCTAAACACTGACTAAAATGCACTACAAAACTCACATCTCTAGACACCAGAAATCAGCTGAAGCAGCCCAGTGCACTTAAGGACTCTGTAACCTTTGGAAATCCCAACGATGCGGAACTCCATGAAAGGGCTTGAACTGGACTATTTCTACAGTATTTAAATATTATGAGCAACAAAAGGTCTCTTGAGGACTTAGATTTTGGGCTATCCCCGAATTATTTAAATAGCTTCCAATAAACTAGATTTTGCTTTCCAAGTAGCAAAATGGTTCACCTAAAAATGAGCAGCAGCACTCTTCCCTGATGCTCCAAAGATCAACATAAACAGAAACTTATCCATTCCACTACTCGCACAACCAGCCTCCAGCTTCTTGTACGTTGTTAAACCAGAGTGCATCTGTGCAACTTTCCCCCAGTCCTGACTTTTTCTTGCACAGAACAGCCTTGGTCTTTGCTTCCTTTTCAGATCTCTGAAGTCCAGCAACTGTGTTAAGACCACTCTGCTTTTAAACCCTTCTACTCTAACTCTCCACTTCCTCACTCATCCTACCAGCTCAACCTAAAGACCCTGCTTTTCGGACAAGAACTTCAAGCTTTCGTAAATACCTTTTTCCTGTTCAACAATCAGTTCTGTGCAATCATACTCTCATGATTTTCTTATAAGCGGTATTATTCATGTGATGAAAGGAGACTTAATTCTGCATCATGGATATAAATATTGAATTCTGGTAAATCAGGAAGTTAATTCTGCTATCTAAGACTCTCACTAAATCTGATACTAAACCTTCATACACGCACAGCACAGATAACCTACAATACAGGCTCACTGAACAACTGCACCAGTTTCTCTGACAATGATTAACTTCAGATGACTACATGATAACTGTCAGTAGACAGAACACCTTTTATAAGCAATTCTACAGCACTGAAGAGCTGCTGGCTGCAGGCCAAGAAGCAATCCGTATTCCTGTGGATCACCTAAGTGCTTTAGTGCTAAATGTAAGTGCTGTAAGTGTAAAAATTTATTTCAATAGCTGGATGTAAAACAGCAGCACTTTTGCATTTATCAAATCCTTGATTTGCCATTTTCAAAAGCTTCAAGCACAACACACAACATCTAGAGCACTGTTAGTTGGTCCTGTAACTGCATTAATTGGACACATGCAGTCAAGTCTCAATAAACAAGTGTCCCCAGTACAAGCACTGAAAAATTTCTGCTTGTTGTTTCTTCTGCTGAAAAGTCTTGGAGGCTGGAGGCATGCTGGTCCATTTTATTTTACTGGAGACCACACACCAGGACCTTAGCTCTGGTCACCAAGGCTTCCTATATAACAGCAGCTCACGGACATCTCTGCCCTACTTTCCCTTTGGGAAATGAGACTGGAATTGTAATTGAAAAAGCTGCAGTGATCTCTTCCTTGCTCAAGCATGCCAGGAGAGACACTGTTAAATGAAAGCAATTAAAAAAGACCTCTCTCCTGTGGAGACTTAAAGATTAATAGTGCTGTATCAACATAAGGAAAAATATCTGCAAGATAATGAAAAGCTGGGAACCACATGTATGATGCAATTTTTTCCCTACTCTCTACAGCTTTAGAAAATGTTGTCTTAATATTTACTTCTGTGTCTTCTCATTATTCGATGATTTTGTTTGAGCATGTGACCACAAACATTCAAAGCTCTCCAGCTTTCTGCCATTGACTTGCATGGGAAACACTCACTCTTTTGGCTCACTGCTCCCATATTCATGGCTTCCTGCTCCATGAGAATCCAGCAGGATCCAGCACCTTTTCTAATAATTGTTTTCAAACACACATATCTTGCTGTACAGAAAAACTTTTCAGATCTTTTAAAACTCCTGTTGTATTGCAGAAACCCTTAAGTAGCAGTCTAATTTCAGTTGCCTCTGGAGTCTTAAATAAATTATTACAGAGTTTGGCAGTCAGTAACACCTGCAATTTGGCTTGTTTGTTATTAGAGCTTACAGATCTTCTAGTTTCACAGATCTCAACTTTCAATCGGGTACTTTAAAGGAAGCACAAAATATATAATTCAGAGAAAACAATTATTAGCCAATTCTTAAACCTCAAATTTTGTTCCTGAAAGCAATCAATCATTACAAAAACAGAAGATATCAGACAAAAAAAAATACAGGAGCTAGGCAAGCTGCGCATTACTGTTTGCAATTCCACAGTGCAAGTAATTGATGAAAACTACGAACAGAACTGGATTCAACATTTGGCATGACATTTCATCCTATGGAATTGAATTTCTATTAGTTATTTTTTTTATTTAGAATTCACCATCAACAGCATATTTACTAACCTTATATACTAGTCTTTTATGCAGTATTACATCAAAAGCCTTCCTGAAGTCCAGGCAGATTAAGTCTACTGCTTCACCCCTCTCAGCTCTCACTGTCATCTCCTCAAAAGAAGTTAATCAAATTTGTTAAGCATCATCTCCTCTGTATAAATCCATGCTAATAAATCAGTTCATCCCTAATTCTACAATGCCTTCCAGTACAGAAGTCAGATTCAAATATCAGACCATTTTTTTTTTTTTTAAATACAGAACACAATATTATTTTGTCTTTCCAGAGAACTGCTTAAACTCCGTTACCTTTTCAAGACATTACTGCTCAGAATTACGCATTGTGGCAATTATTCCATCAGTAATGAATTAAGATACTTGATGTCACTGCTTTCAATCCCATTCCGTTTCCTTGTAAATAATTATTTCCCATGACACCTCAGAATGGGATAGTCAGGTTGTTTTACTGTACAAATCCGAAGTGGACAAAACACTTGGGAATTTAATGGACATTTTAAGAAATTACACAGAGCAACAAAACTGTTAGTCTGAAAAGAAACAATCCAAGACTATGTATTTGAAGCCACCATGGATGAAACACATTGAGTTACCAGATGATCAGCTTAAAAATTAGTTATTATTAAAACAGATCTAAAGCAACTTAACTCAAAAGTTAAACTTTTGAATATATTATTGCTTTAGATCTACAGTAAAGCTTGAACTCAAGCAAAGAATGCTTTTACACCATATACCATAATGACTTGCTGTACACAAAGTAGATAGATTAAAGAAAGGAGCCATTTAGACTTGATTCTTAAAGACACCATGAAAGCTAACTGCATATCACACTGCAGTCTAGCAAAATAGCCCTTCAGTGACAAAACCCAAATGTGGAGTGAATGGAGGCCTATGACTCAATTGCACGTAAAACTAAAGATTCTAGAGGCTTCCTCAGAAATGTCCGATCCTTAAACCAGGAAATGTGCTTTCTAACTGCTTGTTAAGCAGATATAAAATATTATGAAGTGCAAAATTATTTATTACTTTTTCCTATTATTCATGTACTACTTTACAGGGCGCTTGTTGACTAACTCCCTAGTGAATAAGTCTAGCAATGTGCTTGCCCTTATCTTCCACATGCAGTGAAAACTAACTTTCCCTGTCTTTCCCTCCTACAACACTTAAGGAACAAGTAATCTTCCCTCCATACAGAATTCAGAAGTAAATGCTAGCCTAATGTCTCCATTTTGTGTTCTTGTAAGATTAAGAACATCTTACAATTCCTACATTCATTCTCCTGCTGCAACACAATTCATGTCATTCCTTTCCAAATAACAATTCAAGAAAACAAAGCTGACAGATTGACATAACCCAGATAATAGTTTATTCAAAAAAATTTACTAATTAAAAAAAATAGGGAACAATTGGCTAAATGTTACAACCCTCTACTATTTATTCTTTTGAAAGAGCTTCTCAAGCTTCAGTCTACTCCAGAACTCCTTATCAAAACGACAGGCTGCGTAAATGGTGAATCGAGATCAAACATACAGTAACTGGGCAACTAACTAAAGTCCAATACTGAGACTAAGAAGCTGGGAGGGAATATTCCACATGGAATAAAGCGTCTTGGCTCAGACAGGAACCTATCTTGATGGGAACCAAAGCCCATTTCTCAGATTGCAATTTGGGCTCTTAAACTTCAAATCAAGAGCAGAATTATTTCATATACTCACATGATAAATATTAGAACTGTCTTCATATACACCTACCAAAGATTAATCAGACCCCACAGGATTCTTAAAGTGAGTTTTATAAATTATTAAAATTAGAGATGAACTACATTGAGAAAACTCACTTGCTTCCTGCGGGCCAGTTCTTCTTCTTCCCGTCGTTTCCTCTCATCTTCCTGCTGCCTCCTAAGTAGCTCTTCTTGTTGCCTCCGAAGCTCCTCCTGCCTTTTCCTCTCCTCTTCCTCTCGTTTGGCCCTCATTTCCACTTCTCTCCTCTCTTGCTCTAGCTACAATTCACATAAAACTATACTCAGATGCAGATAACGTATTCCTACACCATTTCTCAGGGCAACTCTGCTGAGATTATATTAACAACATAATAGATGGAAGCCTCTGACAGATGCTCTCCCTTAATTATCATTTTAGCTATCAGCTGGCTGCCTGCTGGGGTCAGATTCCTCAAATAGTCTAGAACAACTTCTAATAAAGTCTGTTCTGTAACGAACATCTGTTCTCTAGTCAGTTTTTCTACAGCAGCTCCTTAGAATAACCTCTGACTTTAGAAGCTAGTAGCGAGTTGCTTTGCAGTCATCATAAAATCAGTTTCGGGAAATGTAAAGAATCATACAGGTTCAAACTTAGAAGAATAATTTAATACTAGAGAAAGTGTGGATCAACCCCGACACAGGACTCCTGTGATACCCCAAACCAATTCCAGTGAAAAGTTGCAAGGACTAAGAGAAAAGCTACTGGCTCCTACTCAGGGTTTGGCATGACAGCTCCTGATGATCCCATTTTAATACAGAGGTGGCTAGCGAAGAGTTCTTTAGCACAAGTGTACAAAACAGAATCACTACTTTAGAGGTCAGTATCATCTCCACAGCAGTGGTTTCCACACAGCAGTCCACAAGGATTTCATAAATGGTTTCTATAACCCATATTCTCTTTATGGTGTTTTTTTCCATGAAAATCTAACCAAAATAGTACAGAGTGGCCTGAAGATTGAAAAGTTAAGTCTTCCATTGGCTCAAGAAACATGGTTACACTGCAGAACATCAATCCCAACTTCTTACAGTACAAAACAGTTTCTGACCTTTGCAGCTTTGGCCTTCTCGAGCTGCTGAAGTTGTTCTAGAGCTGGTCCCTGAGCTGCAGTATCAATGGGGAGATCCCAGACACTGCTTCCTTCCCAGACTAGACAGTGAAGAAAACAAACATTGACAAGCAAAAATAAGCACATCAACAAAAAACACCTGAAAGGGGAAAATCCTGTGTATGCTGTTACTATGTTTCATGAACTGAAGCCATGATAATACATTAGTCTTAGTCAGTTGAGGGCCACCTTATCTTCCTGTAGAACAAGCCTGCCCATTACTGAAGCAAAGTTGGGCTTCTTACAGAATTCTACCCAAGAACCAGCTATTCAATCTCTCCCATCAGAGCAGAACACCTTTATATTTTAACAAGTCAATCCCTTTGGATCCAGGCTTCCCATAACCACAGGAAACATTCCCATATCAACAGATCTGACACACACTAAGCATCTCACCTGCAGGCTGTGAAGCTGACTGAAGTTCCCATATTGAGCCAGTGTCCGGCACTGACACAGACCTTGTAACGGGCGGCATCACGTTCTGCTCAGATACTCTGCAATACCAACAGGAAGAGTCAACACGCCACTTCCAGGGAAAGGAACACTCTGAACATGCATGAGATTAAGTAACTTGTAACATACGCCCTTCCTTCCACGCTTCTATTTAAAACAAAAATACGATGTGGACAATACTATTTGCTTGCAGAGTCGTTACTCATCTCATCCCTGCTGCCAAACCAAACGCTAAGCCAGCTACTGCTAAAGTTTTACATTTGCTGTTTACAGATTGGTTTGAGGAACAAGCACCTAATACTGCAAAACTCAACTGGTAAAGCCCTTTTGTTACCAGAAGGGTAACAGGTCAAATAGGTAAGATTTCAATGGCAAGCTTTTCCTCCTCATTTTCATAAATATTCTGAGGCAAAGCCTACAAACACAAATAAATAATCAACATCTTGCAACTGTTTCACATTCACACAATCTTTCAAATGCATAATGCTCAAACATGGGCAAAGTTGAGTCAGACGGGCCACTGAAAAGAGTGGAGTTATTACATACAAGCTACAGTAAAGGAACAATGGTATTCTGTTCAAGTCTGGGCTAACTCACCTCATCTTCAGGGCCTGGAACTGTTGCAAGAGAATAGCGAGCTGCTGCTGCTGCTGGGATGAGAGGGCTGCCTTTTGCTGCTGAGCCAGCACCTGTGCATATTGTTGTCTTCAAAAGAGAAGCAGAGAATCACTGGTATTTGTTCACTTGCTTATTTATGTAATGCCCAAGTTGCAGAAGTTGGGCATTCATTCTCCAGGACTAATGCCCACTGATCTATACAATGTATATGCTAAACAAGAGAGGAAACCACAGAATGGGGGCCTTGGAAAGAATCAAAATACAAGAATACAACAAATCGGCCCATACGAGAACAAATCTCTAGTTATCCTCAACTATGTCAACTGGTTATTGCTGTTTCTCTTGGAAGCTGTGCAACATTACTTCCCGTTGTCTTGAAGTTACACAGAGATTGCTTTAATTGATCTGGTTTTGATGACTGCCTGCCTACACAAATCCATCTCTTCCCCAGCATATCAAGGCATCCCCTATCACAGGGGCAGGCTCTTGCCTCATCAAATCATGAGCTGACAATCTGTATTCAAAAATCATAATCATGGTATGTGCTTTCAGGACCCCTTGAACAAGTAGTCTTATGTGACTGCTTTCTTTTGTCCAAGCTCCTACACAACCATTTGTCAAGAACTGGCCAGAACTGAACACTGGACAGCTTCGGCAGAAATGGACAGCCAACTGCATTCTTCAACCAATTCTCAAAAAGCTGAGCAAGCAGACCAAAAATAGGTTCTGCCTTCTCCATCCCCAGTTCAAAAGCCTTTCCCTGACTCCAAAATATCCAAACTGCATTACCAAGATAGCTGGGATCCAGTCTGACCATAACAGCTACCTATATAAAAGGCATCACAAAAGCAGCTATGCACCACACCTGAAGACTCTGAAAGTGTGCCTGAGCTATGCTCTGTCCTAATCCTGTAGGCTACTGAGCCTCTGGTGCTTGTGGAAGCAGGCTATTGCTGTTGGGAGCTGAAGCACTCCCAGCCCCACTGCCCAAGAAAATCATGGCAAGAAGCAGAACTCAGATGATTACAAACGCAGAGCAGAACACAGTCACTGGAAGACTTCTGGGACTGGCAGCCTTACTGTATTAAAAGATGCTGATACTGGAGGTGCTGCATTTGGATCAGGGCCAACTCTTGTTGTCTAGTCAGCCGCTCTTGGTCCAGCTCGCCCTGGAACAAAAGGTTCTGTTTTAATAACATATATAAAATTGGCAGTATTTTGCAAATGCAAGCAATGTAAGAGTCACGTTCTGAACTGAAAAGACAAAAGAAAAAAGTATCTGCACAGAGCCTGTAGTACAGTGACTGTGAAATACACTTATATGTACCACAGGACAAAGCCTTCCAGTCACAGACATGGCAAAACAAACATTTTCAAACTAAGTGTTGTTCTCCTCTTAAAAAGGTAATTTAGCACAGGGTTCAAGTCTGATGCTTGTAACACCTGCAATTCCAAGACAGAGCAGCTGGCATGTATATAATGCAATTTCCATTTGTTACAAGATAATCTGAATAATGTAACTGTCACAATTACCAGATGTGGAAGCGGTGCTGGACCTGGAGTGAAGGGAACCCTGCCCCACATTTTCATGATGTCTCCCAGTGGCTGGAAAGTCTCATCACAGGCTCTCTTAACCAACAATGACATAGTGAAGTATCCAGCCTGGAACCACTCTGCCATCTCCTGATTGCTGAAAGGGCCTGAAATAACACCAACCAATACACATCGGTGGAAGGGGAATTAAGGCCAAGTTGAGCATACTGGAAACAAAGAGCAAGGTGCTTGCTCAAGTAATACAGTACCTAGCACCAGGCATTCCTGCTAACTTGTCTGGACAGACAGTACATTCAAAGCTGGAGTGTCAACACACATCCCTAGTTCTTTACAGTGGCTACAGCATCCCCAAGACAGGCTTTATTGAATAAGGCATGACTGCTTTCACCATGCACTGGAGGGAGGAGACTCAGCTCCAAGCTGAAAGCCAAGCAACTACAGTGGTGTGGAACTTGGTTCTGCTAACACACATCCTGCCTTCCAGCAAAGCTCATTACTGCAAGCTCAACATTAGGCTGACACGAGCTGTAATTTCCAGGTTGGACCTCAGCAGTATCTGCTAGCAGACAGTGCTGAAAGCACAAGCGCTATGTTCCCCACATAAACTGCACAGATAATGAAACAATCTTAGCCTGTTTCATTTCAGAGGAATTCAACTGTTTTACAAAAGTTCTGCTTCTGGAACTTAGCAGATGAGCAGATCCAACTCTGAGTGCAAAATTACACCTTTGCAGATGAAGAAACCCATTTCTCTTTTCCCTTCTCAAAAAGCTACACTACTTTCCTCCACTTCCTGAGAATTATTTCAGTCATCCACTTCAGAGGACGACTCCTATCCTGATTTTACATATTTAAATGGACAAAAAGCCAGTACAGAAAAAATGTTACTTAAAGTAAGAACCACATGAATATAAATTTTGCAAAAGTATCTTTGGAAAAGCAAGAATGTTTGGTAATTCTAGTTTTCTCTGTAAAAGTGTCTTTATAAGGTAATTCCTCCCAAAGAATACAAAGGCAGAAGAGGTATCCCAAGAAGTTACATGGCAGTGTTTACTCCTGAGGTCACATTCAAGGTAGTACTTACTAGAACGAGTAAACTGTTAGATCATAGCAGAGCATTAAACAGCAGTAACACACAGCTTGAAGCACAATAAGCAAACAAAAATGCTTTACAGTTACAGTTAACATCTTTTAAAGGGGTGTGAAGAAAACTGTGAAGATGTGTAACACCTGCAGACAAGAGACTGGCACAGTTACCACAAATAACACCCCCACAAATCCTATCTGGAGTTCACACAGTTGAGGAAGTCATTCGTATTAAACATCAGCAACTGCTACTTAGTGAAGTACAGCAAGTAAGCAATTCGCTGCTTAACTGCATTGTTGAGAGGCAGCTATGCAGCTGCTAAAACAGAGTCCTGAGACATCCAAAAGAACAACACCTTCTGAAAGCTAAGATGCAAATATCTAAAGGGCTGTTGCAGCTTTCATTGAATGAAAAAAAAAAAAAAAAAAAACAACAGAAAAAAGAGACTGTTTTAAGCAAAAACTGCAAGCATGGAACAACTGGTATTACATGAACTAATAATGCACTGGCTGCAAGTACAATGTACATTGAGATTATGTGTGAGTACTGGCTTGTGAAAAATTCGTTTTCTTTTTGCTGTAGACTCTAATCAAGTTACCCTTCCCAACTCAATCCTCGACATCTTCAGGCTGAGACTAGAAAACTGATTTCAGCGTTTCTCATGATTTCTTGAACAAGCTGGATACATTCAAGTCATATATGGTGACATTCTTGTTTAGTTTCCACCATTACCTGGAAATTGAATAACTACTGGCATGAAAAACAAGTTTAATCTCATCTCAGTTTACAGAAACGTGAAATGATAGCAAACCTTCCCCATGAGAAACAGAACTCTGGATATCAGGCATGCCGGGCTGATGGAGGCAGCAATGGGCAGACGGATCTATTTTCAAAACCTAATTCTAGAGTAGCAAATTCCCTGTGCTGCTTTTGTGAAAACAAGCATCAGTATCTGTTGGTGGTAATTTTGTGACGAACTCTTTGACAGTTCTGTGAAACAAAAAGAGGAAGTGTAAAGGGCACAGACCTACCCTGAATTTCTCCTTGTGGATCTTTGTAGTACCACTTCTGCATGGCTTCATGGAATAAGGGCATAGAGGAACCCTTTGCTCTGTGCTCCTGAATTTTTGCTGCTAGTCTTTCATCATCAAGGGCACTGTCCTGCAGGTACGCCACCATCTTCTCTGCTTGCTGCAGGAGACATCAAAACCAGCAATGAATACTCAAAGTCAGCTGCGTGCTTATAGATTCAAAGAATACAACACCTTTGTACTACCCAGTGCTCAAGACTGCACCAGCAAGTACAGGCAAATCAAGGATTATCACCTTGCCAGAAAACTGAACAAGCACAGTCAACCTGCCTAAACAAAGCTTTAAAACAACTTGCCAAGAAGGTCCCACACAGCATCATGGTGAAAAAAAAAAAAAAAAAACAACAAACCACAAATGGGAGCACTAGCACGAAAAATGCTCTACATCTCAGCAGTCGCTGAACTTCTGTGAACATAGTGTGTGTTTCATTTATGTATGTTTTGTTCTTTGGTTTTCTGGGGGTTTTTTTGAACATACCGGACATGCTGTTTTGTGGTTTATAAAGGCAAATGGTAAGGCTACTTAACATTGGTCAAAAGCACCAAGATCTGTAGCTTTCCAGCACTGGGAATTCGTACTCTTATTCAGAAAAATACTACATAGGCTTGAGTTACTCTCGAAAAATACAACAGAAATAAGAAATGTAGCTTTCAGTATACATTGTGGAGTGTAAAGGTTCAGCTGCATTCCTGTTTTTATGGACTTCAAATATTTTTTGCATTCCACATTCTTCTAGCCTCATGACTATCAACAACAAAGGAATCTGAGAAATTTCACCTGCTCTAGGTGTTTGAGGCCCTCTTCATCATCTGGGTCAGTGGGAATGTTGCCCATGCCTGGAGCAGCTGTGACTGGTGTCTGAACTGGCCGCAAAGCAGGATTTGAATTGGAAACAGGAGGAGAAAGATGGGCAGGAGACGCTGTGTCTGAAGAAATCTGTGGCAAAGGTTGAGCAACAGAAGCCAAATCTAAAGAAAAATTTTGAAATTAAATTTATTATCTTTGTGTTAAAAGAAAACAACTTGTAACAACTTACTGCAGAAAACACATCAACAGCTCAAAACTAGCACTGAAGCAAAAGTATTTTCAGATCTTTCTGTATGTCTGACAATGTTGGTACTGTTAACAGCACAGGCACCCAACTTCAAGGAACCAATAATTTACCTCTAACCGTGCAGAATTTGGGACATTTCAGCATATCCTGATCCCTGGCCACATCCAGAGTTTGCCCAGACTGATTTGCTCTACCACAATGAGTCACATGCACAACTAGCTCATGTTTCTCTAAACTGTGTTGCAATAAAGGACTACTGCACTGCAAGCCTTTGAGACAGCGTATCCAACCAATCTTGTATTTATAGACCAGTTGGGGAATTCCAGCTTTTCATCAGCATAATCCAGCCCTTGTCACTTAAGGGACCAAGACTAATCACAAGTAATGAAAATATACTAAATTTATCTATTAAGTTTATTACCTTCCCCTCTGTTTGACATTTTGGCTGGCGGCGTATTCTCCGTTCGATTCTCTTTATCTTCTGTTTTTTCTGTTCTTTCTGGCACAGATTCTTCCTTCCTTTCAAACAGGCTTGTCTGCAGTGGGTCTGGAGGCTGGGATTTCGGTGGTGTATCTGACCTGGCAGCCGGTGAAGATGCTTGGACTGCTTCTTCCACTGCTTCTGCAACATTGCATGGTTCTATGTAACTGAATTAACAGAAATTCTACATTGCAGCATAGAACAGGCACATGAGAAGCCTCCCTTACCTGCCACTACTCTATCTGGTTTCTCCCCCTCTTTCTTAGTGGTCTTTTCATTATCTTTGGCTTCTTCGTTGTGGCTCCCTTCAGAGTCAGATCTTTCTTCCCCTTCCTCCACAGGTCGGAAGTCCATCTCCTGTTCCTCAGGGATTGGCTCCTTCTGCACTTTCTACGAAGTCAACATAATTATCCATAATCAACCTGACAGAACAGGACATTTGCCCAAAGTGAACAAAGGGCCCAAGACAGCTTTTCACCTTTAAGGAGAGAAACGCTCCGGAGGAGTCAAATGTTCCCATTTCTTCTTCTGCATCTTCTAAGCACCACTCAGGGAGACTGTCCCTGTCGTCATCCATGCTGCCACTCCCACACCGTACTCGTCGATAACCCCGTTCATCATCTCGTTCCCGGAAATCAAATTCAAACCTCCGTCGTCGCTCCATGTGCTCTCGCCAGCCTGCAGAACGAGGGCCGTCTAAGATGGGGGAAAGCAACTTTACAAGACAGTCCTGGGGGCAGTACCTCACTTGGAAGGGTGAAGATATGTGAAACAGTGACAGTAACTCGGAAAGCCCCTATAGGGTACAACCCTCACCTATGAACAAGCAATCCTAAAAGAACAAGGAAAGAAAAGGCATACCTTGTCATTAAATAGGAGACTTTCAAATATTGCCTGCTGTATATCCCTACATTATAAAACTGTATTATGAGCATTGAAAGCCTCATAAGGCTAAGAAAACTGGGCTACATAATCTAAAAACACATTAAAGTATCAAAATAAAAAAGCAACACTAGATGTTGATTGAATTCACCAACTATCATGGACTTCAATCTTCTTGGACATCTAAGATTTTAGATTATCTTAAGAAGTCACATCCTGAACAACCACCCACAGTTTTTCCTACTACCCTCAGCGACGCTTTTGTGCATGGACATGAAAAGTGGACTAACTGCTGCTCAAATACCTTTGAATCATCGAATCACAGAACTGTTTAGGTTTGAAAAGACCTGCAAGATCAAGTCCAACCCTTAATCTAACATTGTCAAATCTACCACTTAACCACGTCCCTAAGCAAAAGGGATTTGAAAGGGCTATTAAGTCTCTTGAATAGTAATTTCTTAGCCATGAAATACCAGAACTTGGAATGGCAATAAGAGGGAAAACTTTCCAAATAAAAATATAAATTTTATTTCACTTTTGTTTCTAACCTATTCAAACGTGATCTTCATTAAGTCAAGCTTCACAAGATAACTGCAATATTTCTATTTCAACTGTAAAAAGCTTGCTGCTAAGGAAAACAAATTTGGAGTAAAAGGATTGTAAACTACTTTCCATCCAACAGAAGCTATTTTTACAAGAAAGGTGTAAAGTACAAATGAAAGCACTGTAGCTTTTAGTGGTAGCTCTGTTCTTTTCTGAAGAAAATATTCTTTTTTTGTCTCGATTTGTGCAATCAGGGCAGTCTCACTGTTTATCAAATGAGTACCAAAAAAATCAGTGAAGAGGAACTTCGTCCAGTTCCACTTGCTTCGTATGTAAGAGGAATGTTTCCATATCATCCCTAAGTATATTAACCATGCAAAAATCCATCTCTCAACTACAGGAAGTTTAAAAAAGCACCTTCTAGAAACACTACGAACTTGAAAATTATGTATTAAGGAAATACTAAAGGCTAGATTTCAACAAGGCCTTTGCTTACGTGCTTATTTGCAAATAAATCCATTCGATAAACCAATCTAAAGTTCCAGTTATGCCTTGGAAACAAACAACATTTTTGGTATATAAAACCCAATGTTTTGAGGCAACCTTTTTAATGTCATTAAGGACAGAAATAAGGCACAATGAGCTTGCACTTATTCCATCTTTTCTGCTTAAAGTAGTTCTTAACATCTTGGGCTTTGATATCAACCTTTTGTTCATCAGTAACTTCTCAAAAAAGATGTAAGGAAAGAGAAAGGCTTCATGAAGATGCACTAATAAAGTACTCCAGAGAACTCAAGTAATATCCATATTCTATGTGTCCTTTTCAGAAGAGGATGCCTGCATCACATCCCATGCATCTCTGCTCACAGCTCCCTGGCCTCCAAATTAGCACACTCAGGAGATGCAGGTTTCTAAAGGCCTTCAAGTGATTCATGAACTGACCAATGCACAGACTGGTTTTGGGTTGGAAGAGACCCTTACAAATCATCCAACCTCCTTGCCACCGACAGGGAGAACTTCAACTGGATCAGGTTCCTCAGAGTCCAGTCCAACCGGGTCTGGAATGCTTCCAGGAATGGAGCATTCACCACCTCTCTGGGCAACCTGGGCCAGTGTTTCACCACCTTTATTGCAAAAAACTTCCCCCTTGTATCCAGTCTAAATCTACCTTATTTTAATTTAAAACCATTACCCTTTGTCCTAGCACAACATGCCTTGCTAGAAAGTTTGTCCCTACCATTCTTATAGGCTCCTTTTAAGTATTGAAGTGCCACGGTAAGGTGTTCTCAGAGCTTTCTCTTCTCCAGGCAGAACAACCCGAACTCTCTCACCCTGTCTTCACAGGAGAGATGGAATATCTGACCATTTTTGCAGCCCTCCTCTGGAGTTGCTCCAACAAGTCTATATCCCTCCTGTGCTGAGGGCTACAGAGCTATGAACCCACGTACAAACTTCTCAAAATGCTGTTCAATTCTATAAGAAAAAAAAAGCACCTCTGGAGCAATCAGCAACTAAGCAGGAGACCACAGTCTACCTGAAAGGTCTGACACTGAAATTGCACTGGCATGGCATCAGAACCAGTGGTAAGTTTACTCCCCTCTCCTCCCCCCATCAGAAATATCAACGCATCAAAACCCGGACTTCCTTTGGAATCAGAGGGCTTTTTCAAAGGTTTAAGTGTGAGAGGTTGCTGACAACCAATCTGTATTTCTGAAAAAAACCTCAGGCAGACATCTCAGTACAGTCAGAAATGACCATGCCATATGTGGAAAACCAAGCTATGGCCTAAGCCGAACAATGAGCCTACACAGAGATATCTCTGCCTTGTTTGCCGTCCTGAGGCTCACAAATAGCTGAGCATCTCTTCTTCAGTTCTCATTTGTAGAGAAGAGGAAACTTTATTATTAAGAACTTTCTGTGCAACCGCAAACGGGTTATTTTGAGTCCATGTATTGAAAGGGGCCTCAATTATTTTGACACTTCTTACATCCCTAAATCAGGAGCACTGGCTCTTAATAGTGTGACCCAGAAACATGGTTTCTGAAGGTGAATTCTAAGCATTTTGTTAATTCCAGCTATCTTCAAAGTTCAAATTAAGAACTTAGATATTTTGTTTACCAGATGGTCTGCTTTGTATTTTCAGAGCTAGGTATACAGGCAAAAAGCAGATTTAAGTCGAGTAGAACAAGGCTCTTGTTTCTTACTAACAACAGCAGTTTATAAAACCCTAGTGAGAACATAACTAGTGAGCAACTCCTGTGAAGGACGAGGCTGCCAACGTTTAAAGCAAGCCAAAGTAAGCACAAATCTTAAATTCTTACCTCAGGTTTTTAAACCAACAGTCAGGACACAAACACCTTTAAATTCAGCCCTGTAGTATCATTAGGCATCAGTTACGAGATCAAGATTTCAATTAAAAAGAAATAACTTTAAGCTAAATTTACTCCTTGGAATTTATAGTGACATTATAGGTGAAAGGACTATCGCCTGCTTGAGGAAATCCAAGTACACTTTTACTTATAGTTATTTAGTTCTTAAAAGTTATATACTCTAATTCAGAAATTCCCAGTGTATACTGAAACCACTAAATACTAAACAAAATACAAAGGAATAGTACACATACTACCTTTTTGGCATTATTTCATATGAACCTGATTTATTTTGCTCCATTTTAGGACAAGATTCTCCAATGTACAATAGCTGGTTTAAGATATTCAAGAAGCACAAACCACAATGTCCAAAAAAATACCAAGTCTACTTGACTCACAGCAGTTGAATCTGAACCGAGCCTTTCAAAACAAAACAGCAACAAAAAAAAAAAAAAATCTTTGAGACAACAGACTAAGACCTGTAAAATAATTTTCATGAAAAGGATCTTAATATAGATCCTTATGCAAAGACAAAAAAACATATCGGACAGAAATTTTAGGCAAGAAGAGATGATTCCCATTTCATAAAGATGACTTGGTAACAAAAACCACAAAACCAAAATCATCTATACATCATACATTAGTTTTGAGAACAAAAAGATTTGTACATCTATCTGATAAAATAGACTTGCTCTATAAATTTAAAAGGCCATCACTATGAACACAAGAATTGGAACAATAGAAAGAAGGGACTTTTTAGGTAAGAAGTCATTAAATCATTAAAAAAATGACTAAAAATTAAAGCCAACTTTGAAGTAGCCTGTGAATTTAAAGCTACGGTCATATTTGCTCAGGGGTCTGGTTTAGTAGTGGACACAAACAGCTGGACTCTTATCTCAAAGGACTTTTTCAATCAAACAAATCTATGATTCTACAATTCTTCTTACAGAGAGTTAACCCATTCTAAAGTTCCTATTTTCACATCTACAACAGCAGCAATACAAAGTTTACCCCAAACAACTAGCAAAACAGCTTTTCCATTGTATATGCCTAGGACAGATGCCTTCTCATCAGGCTTTAGTCCTGATGCACAGGCAGAAGTACAAAAACTAGAAAACCCCACAAACCCTGACCGGAAAAGCCCTGTGATGCAATCCAGATAGTTATAATGCTGCAAAACCATACAAGTTGACATCCTTCTGAACTGAATAGTAAAAGCAAAAAAGCACTAGGCTGGTCTATTTTAAGAAGTCTGATTTGCTTCTTCACTACAAACACTCAGAAGATCCCTCACTTCATACAAGGCACAACCACGCAAGAGGAGACCAGTTTAAAAGCAACACGGACACATGACAGATCACTTCTACTATGTCAAGAGAGCTAACTTTAGCTACAATAAATCAGGCCACAGAATCTGGGAAACTATACCAGACTGCTCCAGCAGCAGCAGTCCATCCTCTTGATCCTTTGTGCCTATTAAATAAAGGAGAGAATGAGCAGATTTAGGTCAGCCATCCTGCAATACACACAGTTGAAGGAACAAGAGGAATTCAAAAGCTGGTAAAACAATAGTCTGTGGGAACCAAAGTATGCTTTGCTTATGAATAGAAGATAAACTCAAGCCTGACAACTGCTAGTTCTTCCAAACTGTTCCCACCCTGAAGAAAAACCCAAGCAGCACACAATCCCATACGGAGTATGCAGAGCCAAGTTAAAGGTCCAGCTAAACCAATGACAACAGCACTCTGAAGACACGTCTATTTTTAGCAGGACACATGATTAGTACTATTACCTAACAGCAGCGTAAGTACAAAGAAGCAGTTTAAGCCATGCCAATTTGAGTTAAACTCACTGTTTAAAGCAAGAATGTGATTAATGTCATTTTGATGGTCCTGTGCCTACTGTTACCAGGAGAATTCAAATACAGGTCTGACCAAAGCTGAGAGACAGGTACAACACAGCTGTCCACTCAGTCTGTCTCAAAATCAGCAACTTACCTGCAGATTCTCAGAATTCTTAGAACAGGATTTTTACACCACCAGCTTAAACTTCTTGGTGAAACTAACTTAGTTGTGTACTACAGCAAAAATTCAAATAATTCAAGTAGTATTTGCTATGATGGAAGGAGGATTAATTTTTAAAAGCTTCCTCAAAACACTTTCCAAAAAAGTTGAAGATGCAAATGAACTTCTGAACTTCAGGGTCTATGCTTCCTTTTACGCTACAGCATGCAGGCTTGTACTTGCAAAATGCTTCACTTCTGAGTATCACACTACAGCTGACCATCATGAGCCCCATTCTGCCATAGCTGGCCTCACATCAGCTGAACTATGTAACAACACAGCAGTGTCTAACGAACAATCATGACCAAGCACTATGGAAAAGAAAATTACATTCTCCAAAATTTGCCCCCTGGCTCTTCTATAAATAGAAAACATCTGATAAGAAATCCAGCCGTGGGCTTACTGCTAAATTTTAGTAGAAGCTAACAGCTCTTTGAGGGCAGAATAACATGTAGCTTTGGAGCAGGTTTGGAACATGGCTGCCCACAACCACTACTATAGCAGTGAAAGACCTTAAGGATGCTGAAAAGGGTGACAGATCCATCATAAGAGCAAGTGTGACTTTTTAAGAAGCTAAGGTGTTCACCTCAGCCCCAAGAATGTCCTGTACTTCCTTTGCTTCCCTACAAAGACGTAACAACAGAAGAGCCACAATCCTCCTTCTGTTTCCCAGAAGCCTTTAGCACCCACAAGATAACCCAAACCAAGATCCCACAACAGCATGACAGGTTAGGAGGATCTTCTCCCAGAAGAGGGAAAAATTAAAATACATATATACATGTGTGTTTCAGTCATGCTGCTCAAATAAACTCCACTCTTTCTCCTGCAACTCCTGGCAATTTCACCTGGAAATGCAATGTAGGAAAGCAAGCCAACCAGACTGACTGTCCAGCCAGAAGAGGGTAGAGTGACAAGCAAGATGCTTGAAAATTAGCAAGACAAGACATTCTGTAATTAACTACGAGATGCACAGATTATCATATTTTTACATTTTCAAAGGATGCCTCTTGGCTTTGTGGCCACGACTGGAGAAGTGCAGAGGGGCCAATTTAGCACCAGCATCATTCCTCAAGACTTAGATTTGCTACCTAATATGCACAGCACCTCTCCCCTCTGCATCACAGCTAGAGAGGAACAGTTCTAGCAAAAAAAACCTGTCTTTACCAGGCACATACACACCTGGACCACAATACAGACAAGCACACACCTGAAAAATACTGTTCCCTTAAATGCTATGATATTGAAGACGTTAAGAAGAAAACAAAAGACACATAGTTTTGTGCTAATCATTCTGTAATGAAGAGCCTCAGGTATGCCCCAAGAGTATTTAATGCCCACAGCCACAGGAACCTTACCTATTTTTGTCCCGAACTTCACACCAGCTCCCTTTCCTCTGCTCTCCCCAATCTGCTTCACCCTCTGCCCTTTGCCTATAACCACAGCTGCATTTTGCTCCTAATCTCCTCTCACCTGGACTGTGAGGTCGCCATCTCTCACCATCCCTCCGTGACCCAGCCAGTCGCCAGCCTCCATCATCATCATCTCCATTTTGTTCCTCCCTGAAGATGCGCCAGTTCTCGCTCTCAGAGCGTATAAACTCATGCTTCCTCCCTGTTGGTGCTGTCCCGCCTTCCTCAAAGTTTGGTCTCACTGCAAGGAAAGTACATACCAGTGAATGTGTGTCCTGTCTTTGGGAACCTAGAAACAAAAGGGTTGAAATCTTGCTCCCTTAGAGACAAAAATGCACCAGAAGTACGTGGTGATAGAAACCTAGGAGGGGAACGGAGGTTCATGGCAGGAAAGGTATGACAGCAACAGCTTCAGAAAACCCTTTACGTCCCTTCATACCTTGGGATGGAAAGGCTGAGGAAAAAAAAAAAAAAAAAAAAAAAAAATCAACAGAAGCAGAGCATACAGGAAATTAAGACGTGGACAGGAAAGAAAGGAGGAAAAGGTGACCGTTTTTAAGACACAGTGAAGCATAAAAGGAAAAAAGCCCAAGTGTGCAGAGAGAAAATAAAACTGCTGTGTCATGAAAAGTTTTATGCTAAAGGAAAATGGGAATATAGGAAACTAATCATTACACACATTTTACATAAACCAAACATATGTTACTTCTGTAAAAAAAAGAATAAGAGCTACATATTTAATCCAATACGACGTACAGTAGCCTTGCAATGTTTTGGGAAGGACTGAAAATTTAAAGCAAGATTAAAGGATTAAACAAGAAAAACATATTAGCGTTAATATCCTGTGAATCCATCTTCTGGAGAGCAAAGGTCATCATATAAAGAGTTAGAAGCAGCTATTCTTGAGCTCAAGCACGAGTCTCCCAGCAGTTTAGGACACAGGATAATCTTTTAGTTCATAATTTACATGGTTATATTTAAAATGAAACATATAAAATCCTCAAGATCTCAATGAAGAGCACCACCATCACAAAAGGATGATGTAGATATTTTTATAAAGAGAACCCACACTACACACCAGTGACTCGGGTTCAACATACATGCTGCTGTCACTGTTGACTCATCCTGACAAAGATACACCACCACAGAAATAAACACTGGTACTCGCCACAGGGCTTCTGAGCCGTGGATTTAAGTGTTTAGCTATGTAGCACCAGAATCCTCACAGGATCCATGGTGATGCCAGTTCTTTGCTGACACTATTAACCAGTGTTAGCTAAAATTGTGTGGTTATCTATAAAAAGAAGTATTCAAGTATTACAGAAAGGTATAGTTAATATTCCTTCTTAAAAGTCTTAAAATCCAAAAATAAGATCATACCAGGTGAAGATTGCATAGTATGGAATAAAAAAAACAAAGCTTCACTATGAGCTATGATTCCTGGGGTAGAAAAGGACATTAAGAACATAGTTCAGGAAGGACAGGAGACTGCATTCTCCTTTCTTCGAACCATGCAGCTGTGAAAAAACAAGTAAACAGAGTACCCGAAATTCTACAGCACAGCAAATTTCCATTTAGAACTCAAATTCTTCCTACATAGAGATATTACACTCTGGAGACAAGAGCAACACATTGTCCTTGGACTTAGCATATAACTTGGAGAAAAGCCAACATCCCTTCTCCGCCATCTCAAAATACTGGAGATAAAACACCTTCCTTCGCCAGCTCAAAATGTTCCACAGTCTACTGTTTCAGGGAGCAACTACAGTGGAACAGTACAGGTGGAATGCAATCCAGAATACAAAATTTAACATATTCCCAGTTTCCCATGCTCAAGGTTCACGACATACTTGACCACTGTCACAGGAACCATTTTCTACAAGAATCTGGAAGATGACAGGGCCCTTAACCTATTAAGTAGGCAGGAAAAAGCAAGAAACACTCTAATGTTTAAGATGTAAGAGTAATTCCACCCTAATGACTACAGGTAACTACTGGAGGACCTCAGAGAGGCAACTGGAACACCTTTCTCATGTTTCTATACCAAGAGATAGAACACATTGACAAATTTAATATCCATCATCAGCATCAACAGGAAATCTCAGCTATGAAGCTTGATGTAAAACAGACACATTTACTTCAATGGAGGTGACATCTGGCTGAAGATTACTTATGCACTTGCTGGGCTTTGAGAAAAAACATCAAAAAAGTATTTTGGGCAGTCTCTGGCGATATCAGTTCTGCATAAAACAAAATTGCTGAAGACACTCTACTCCCTTCATTTGGTAGGAGCACTGTTGGCAAACTTATCTGGAATGGATAAAACGCTGCTGATGGAGGTCAACAACATTCTGTTTTCCCGTGCTTCACAGAAAATAAAAGGACGACAACCAGTTAGAAAGAAAATCTAAGTCTGGCAAATACAAAGTTTTTTCGTTTTATCACTCTGAAAATACCACATAGCAGAATGTAACATGAAGTGTAGGGAAGTCTCAGTATCGCTCCCTGGATAGGCTCTGCATTGTAGAAAACTAGGAGATGGCACTACAGAGCCAAGTCAGCTGAAAGTAAAATACACAGGTACAGTGGTCCAGGAGAGATGTGCAGTCCAAGAGACCAGATGAGCCAAAGACCCAGAGGATAAGGAATACTCCCTGTTCTTTCTGAACTTAATTTTTAAAATGCTACAAGAAAAAAAAATATATTTTTTATTCTGCAGGACAAGACACTTGTTTTTCCTCACTAAAACAGTCACTGACAAAAAAGTTGCTCAATTTGCTATTTTGAATCTAGAAAAATATTTTTAGATATGTACCTATTCTTTTTATCAAAAAACTCACAGCTATTACCTGACACTCATTCAGTAACATTAATTTGAGAGATTTCAGACTATCAATTAAGAAAAACCAAGATATTGCTTCTTTCCATTGTTATTCAGATAAAATTCTGGAGACTGCTCTCTAACACTGGCAAGCAACCAGCCCACAGGCTCTGTTTGGCACTTCCAAAAATGTTTGGGGAAAATAAGTTACCTAAAGAATATTGCGAAGTGTACTGTGCCCCTGGATCTCCATACATTCTTAGCCCCTTTGCAGATACACACATGCAATGGGCAAGCCCAAGGCAATTTGCTTTTTCTCCATCCTCAAGTAAGTTGGTTTTGCTCCTGAGAACTGAGCTATCAGTCAGGTTTGGTACTCTGAACTTGCAGGAAATGGCATCCTCATTTGCTGCTGTGAGGTTTAAAACTCATCTTTACAGAAGCGACCAAGCATCAAATGCTATTTGCCAGGGTCAGACAAGTGGGATCCTGCCCCATCTCTGAATTTTAATTGTACAGCATTACATATCTAAGACAAAATTCAACTATAAATGGGTAGCATTAGATCCTTCTGAAGATGCCATCAGCTGTGCTTCTAAAACCTTTCTAAACCCAGCAACACTGCAGTGTGTCGCATCAGGTGACTGCTCTGAGGCCACACTTCAGTGGCATTAAGAGAGAAATTGTAGCATATCACAACATATTTAGCTCTTCTGGTACTAGGACAGCATGGTAAGCAACAACTAAAGACAACACAGCATGTGTCAAAACAGATCTGGCACTGGATGATTCTGAAAATTGACACACCAGCCAAAAAAAGAAATCCCAGTTGTTTATAAACCAGATGCAGGTTAAGGATCCAAAAAAATAAAGCTACTCAAGTGAAAAAGACCACAGCAAAACTGTCTACCCCAATACTTCTACAGCTTACACAGAAATCCATAAACTCTAAAGTCCCACCATATTGTCTTCCCAAACTGTTCCTAGGCTTGAGAACACTCATTTCAGCTGAAATTACTCAGGTCAGAGAGTCAGGATTTGGCAATGTTTTAAGGATGAAAAAAACTAAAAAGCAATCTACAGTTTTGCCTGGGACTAATTGACTGGACTTCCTGAAGAGACGGAGCAGTAAAAGGGCACCTCTGTTCAAGTCTGTCACAAAGCCAGCAATGGTGTTTACAGAAAACTTCAGATAGAGCCTCCCAGTACCGAGCCAAAAAAGCCTACAGCTGTGCAATATCAAGTCAAAGGGACACTAACCACGACCAACAAGGCTGGGATTCTGGGACATAGGCCCGTAGCAACACTTTCATGAAGAGTACTTACTAACAGAAGGGCAAAAACGTCTGTTCTCTGTGCTGTCAGTCCATGTTTCTTATGACATACTCACTGTTTGGAAAGAATAAACAGGAAAGTCGCAATTGACAGCAATACTGTTTCCTCTAAAGAAGGGAAAAACTAGGAGAACAAGTGCTCTGACTTGCTCTGTTTATTCTGCTGCACACTACACATTTCCTCAAGGAGAGGACAATAAGAAAAGCCTTTGACTGGTGTTTTTAAAGGAATTCAAAGAGCTTTGCCTAAATATGTAATTGCATAGCTTTACCTTACAGAAGAATAAAACAAATGGCCTTAAGATGATGTTTCTAAAGAAGGACTACCTTAGACAGGAGGTACAGAAACACACACGTTTTTAAGTGACTCACTTGTAAGCAAAGCCAGTGACAGGCATCGTAAGTTCTAGCTTCATATTCTCTCTCCTTCTCTCTCTCCATAAAAATCTCAACCTCAACAGCAGTCTCAGACATACCCGAACACCACTCGACATTTTTTGCTAGAAGGACGACTATCCATGGTCACAAGTACGGATGAACCAGTAAATTCAAAGGAATTATCAGGATAGTTTAATTCCGTAACAGACCCAGAAATCACTGTAGCTACTTTATCTGCTATATGATCATTTTAGACTTTCAAACCATTTAGTTCAATCAGATAGGAAAATCTATGACTGGATGCTTCCAACATTACAAAATATGGTTAGTAAGAAAATACTGCTTGTAAAAAAACCCCTTGTGAATAAAACAGGCTGGCAGTAGTGGAAGTGCAGCTCTGCTGCAGTAGAGGGAATGGTAAGCACAAGTTACTTTGTCCTACAGGCTTACAGAGTGGTGGTGAGAGTCCCCTTGCACTACATTATTTGCCCTGGTTCTGAAGGTCACACTATGCCCATCAGTTTTCAGTGCTGTGCTTGAACATGTATTAAAATCTTCCACACTAATGAAGCAAAGAATTCAAGTTTTGCAATTTAGGGCTGGAGAGAAGGTTAAAAAAAAAAAAAAAAAAAAAGAAAAGAAAAAAGGAGGATTTTGTTCCCTAAGCAGGAAAGTCTACATTAATAATTTTCCCAGCAGGCCTTCAGTAGTTTTGCTGCAAACAATCACAGCCTTTGTTTCTCAGATCCTCTTACGTCTGATACTCGATCAAAGCCCTCACATCAGCAGCTCAAAGGGAAAAAAAAGTGTGAAATACGACTGCATTACAAAGCTGTCCTCAGCATTCAGTTTACCGGCACAGCATGCTGACCACTTGGTAGTCCAGCTAAAACATCTTCCTTAAGTAACTCTTCTCATTTGATAAGTGAGAGAGAAAACACCTCAAGTGAAAATGATACCTTTTATTGCATGGAATCAGCAACGCACCCATTGTTTCATTCCTAGGCTTCAGCAAAATCCTGGGATGAGTTCCACCTTTTCACAAAGGAGCAATGTGGAGATGGAAGAGAAGTAGCCAGACCTACATCTTCTGACCAGCATTAAGCTACCACGCAGCAGTATTCCCCAGAGACCACAGGCTGTGCAGTCAGCTGCAGCCCACCCTTCTGTTACCACCAACAACCAGGAACTCAGGACCTCAGAAGAAAAAGAAGAGGTGGCACCAGACAAGCAGCAGTGAGACCCAACAGTTTCCCTGTTCACCTAAATAAGAAGTAGTTGATACCGGACAAGGAGAAAGTAACTGAGAACTGCAGGTGTCTTTCAGCAGAAATACGGGAACTTTTTCCATTCAGTTGCCCCAGAGAAAGATTGGCCTATTCAACTTTCATGCAAAATTGTAAGATTATACAAACCTAAAAAATTATCTTGATTAACGAGGTGAGGGGGAAGGCACTCCTTCTTGAAGTAAATGTTTGAGTTTTTCTCCTTGGCCACTAAGGGTTTGTGTTGGGTAAAGAAATGCTCCTAACAAACCAGCATTCTTTTCCACATGACCAGAGCTAACCAGCCCCCCTGCAGGCAAAATGACCAATCAAATCAGCTTCAGATAAAAACCAGCCCCCCTCCCCAGCACTATAAACGTAGGAATGAGACATACAAACCCATTTTTTCCTTTTCTTTTTTTTTAAAAAAAAAAAAAAAAAAGAAAAAAAAAAAAGAAAGAGGTCTCTACCAACCACTTGTGGGAAGTTTCTTGCCAGTGCTGGGACCAATACACAAGACCAGCCCAGTCCCATTCCTGGAGCCCAGGTGTTCCCCTTCACCTGCACCTAAACCCTACAAAGACTGGTAAGTTCACAAAACAATCTTAATCTTTTCTTTTTCTTATTATATGATTAGAACTCGTTCTGTCATTCTGTAATCAAAGAAATCAAACTTGTTTTCAGAGCACAATGTTTTATTTCCAAAGCTTGCTAAAATAAATATCACCTTAAACAAAATGGTTTCTGATCCCCCCCCCCCCCCCCCAAAAAGAAAATGCTCTCTCAGATGAACACAGCGCTAAGAGCACACAGACCAAAACTAAAGTCATCATGCAGTTTTTCAGAAAGCTTTCATGATGAACAGTGCTGGAAAGACTCTACAACGCTCCGCAAACAGGAAACACTCGCAAGCCTACAGCTAAGGCTACTAGGAGAAAGCCATCCTTACCATCTTGCCAAGCTCATTTTAACTCAGCATTTAAACTTCAGCTCCATCACAAACTGAGAAATGAGCTTCCCCTCCTCAAGATGCTTTTACCATTTCTAACTATAGCTCAAGTCCTCAATCATTTCCAACCAATGCATGCTGGCCGTACTTACAAATACGTTGTGAGTAAGCACTGCTGCTTAGAAAACCATGCACAAGTATTGAGTATCAGCTACAACATCCCAGAAAACTCAGTCATTCCAGACAAGACATTAGGAAGTTTGTATTACACCAGGCAGGTCTGCCTTCAAAACCAGCAAATTCCACAAAAAAAAAAAAATAGATGGCAGCAGACTTCTGCAGCCTTAAATCAAATATCCTCTCTCTCAACTCTAAAATTACCCCTCCATTAACAATACTTAACTTTGCATTCCAGGTTTTCTTTAAGGATTTAACATTTTTACTTTTAGCACATTTTTTAAAAGCTTTAAACAACACTTAATGTCTTGGCAAAATTTTTCTGCTACTCTAAAGGTGGCCAGAATAGCTGGTCCACTTGGATGATTATTTATAATAAATAATTAGAGCTCATATGGATCCTCACAGTATTTTGAGGATGCAGTTCTATGTGGAAATGTGTTATACACAAAATTGAGCATCAGAGATGTCCTCAAAAGTCAAGTACATAAGCTGCCTTGCTTCCTGTGCTAAAAAAACCCACTTATCTCATTTTACCAAAATTTAGGGGGGTGGTTTGGTTTTTTTAGAAGTGCACTCTGTAGTAAACTGTCACAAAAGGTCAAAAAGTACAAGCTCTCACATCCTATAATTCATGGCACTTGTTTTGAAAAGTATGACTTGGGCTCAACTAATTAAAGTTCACATTTTCACAAGACCTACTCATACATGTATCAATGCCTGAAAATTGTTACCATAATTCTGGAGACTGCTCTGAAAGAAGTTTCAAACTACTCCCATTCAGCCCAATGAGGCATTAGCTGCAAAGCCTTTCTCATGGACAAATATGTTTGAAATTTTAACTAACAGCTGTAGCACAAGCTTTCAAGCAAAGCAGTTATTCCAACTGAATTACTTTCTGCATTTTTATGTTTGTCCCCTAATGCAAGTTATACGATCCAGTCATGTCATCAACACTTAAACTCCTTGATTTCCCAATATTAATGTCAGAACAAGGGTTGCCATTCAATCTAAAAAAGAACAATACTGACATTTAACAGCATGAAAGTGCCTAAAAAAAAAACAAAAACAAAAAACTATAAACTTAGTTTGTTCTTGCTGCAAAGCACACAGGCAGCAACACACCTAAACAATTACGGCTTAGAGTACAGGATGATATTTAAATCTGAAACGAGTACAAGATTATGTGGACAGGTCAGGTACAGCAGGAATGCTTGCGCTCCCAGAAGGGCATGCCAGCACCACCCAGGCTCTAACAAGTCTTCAAATTATGTGAGACCCATAAGCAGTTTTTGCAGTTTCTCCCAGCAAACAGCAGGTCCTCATGCCTACTTTTGCTGTCATAACGAAGCAGCATGCTACCAACTTGCTCAAATCCCTTCCAAGGTCAATTAGAGTAGATTTTGTTAAGGGTAGACGCTAGGCAGGTAGGGCAGCACTGCAAACATCTGCCCTGAACATAGCTCCCCATAATGGCATTCAGGCTCCTAAAAGGGTTGTAGGTGCACTGGTGTACTGAGCTGAAAACAGGCTGGAAGCATCTATTTCAAATGCCGTCAGTTGAGAAGGCAAAAGAAAAGAAAAGAAAAAACAAACACACTGCTGCAAATGAGTCCCTCTGCAATTCTACCAGAATCTTAGCAGCTGAGCTTCTACTGTCAGGAGAAAGGCTAAGCAAGAGGAAAAAAGGGGAAAGCAACATGGCAGCATAAAGCAGCAGTGTAATAAAGAGCTGTTATGTCACCAGAAAAATTTCCATCAAAAAAGGCAAACTGTGGGAGATCAGTCTGCTGGAGCATTTCAGAAATGCAAGTGATATCCTACAGCTGTGAGGCAAGGTTTTATTACATGTAAATCATTAGCAATCCAGGTCAGTTTAGAACCTGTCAGACTGCTAGGAGAAGGCCAACTGTGACTCTCGTTGAAAATGGCTGTACTCGCCCTACCTTGACTTGCCTTAGAAGAATGTACATAACAATGACACCAGAATGAGGAACAATGATGGCAAAGAGGTTTAAAAAAGCTAAAACCTGACATACATACTTGAGTTGGTGATAGCCATTTAATTGTCAATAGACTGGAAACAGGAAGAATTAGACACACTGAATGCATGATAAAAGATTAGTCAGCATGCCAAGAGAGGTTTAGAAAAGCCACTTGAGACAGTTCCTGTCTTTCCAGTCAAGGACTATCGGGAGGGAGATGGAGGGAGAAGGAACACCCCACAGGTCAGGAACCAGGAAAAGCAAAACCAGACAAAACTGCATAAAACAAAGGTTAAGAGATGACATGAGACTAATCTAGATTAGAAACACAGTGTGTATTTAGAAATAGTGGCAAGTATTCTCCAACAAACAACGCAGAACTTTTCAAGTCAAGGCCAAATGTCTTTTCTAAAACAGACACCATTTGAAACTGGGATTAACATGGGGACAAAGACCATGCTGGACAGGGCATTGCATGAGACGGTCCAAACAGTACTTTATAACTTCATTTCTTCATTGCTAAAAAGGCAGGTATTTATACGTTTTGCTACCATGGACAAGGAAAGAAGTACATAGAAGACAATAATTCTTTTAAAATTTAAAGTCACATCTACTCATAAGTTGACTCTGCTTTTGAGAATTCAAGGGACCAGTCCTCGAGCCTGATAAACTGTTTCTCACACAGCAGTTGTTCTTTCATGTCTGACTCCAAATCAACTGCATTGGTCTCAGAGCCCGTTTGCAGTTTGTAAACTGTTTTTCCCACCCCAAGAAGTTGAGATTTGTGGCTCTTAAAGCCATTGGTAGCTTTTGCAAAAACAGTTTTGAAACTCAGCCTTACACACTTCCAATGCTATCAGTGGCACCGAATTAGATATCTGATATTTTAAACAGGCCTAGACAAGAAAGATCAGAGGCCTGTATCAAATGAGACCAGAGCAGTAACCTAGTTAACCTCAGCAGGCAAATTTCCCTGCTGGGAATCTTCAGGAGCAGAGACCCAGGACTGTTGTGAAATGCTCTGCTGGGGGCCAGTGCAGGTTCTTTCTCAAGTACCTTCAGAATCTGTCAGTAATGGATCCTGCCCATTGAAAAGATCCCAAACAACCTGATGGTGAGCACTAACTACATTTTTCTCAGCTTTAAGTCAATACTAAAAGCTAGAAAGCTCCTTAATCGACAATGCTGAGCCCCTGCAATGCTAAACGCATTCTGCGCTGAGTAAAGCCTACCGTGCTCAAGCAGCCTACCTTAGCATGGATGTAGGAAGATCTGAAGTGTAGCCGGGAAGCTGTACCCCATTAAGAGGAAAACAAAAGCATGCTAATGTTTGTAACATTGTAGAAAAGGCTTTTGTCACAAGTTAGTCCTTATCGGATTCATTCTACAGAAGGTGCATGTTTTGCACACTCGAGCTACTGGGAAGTTGAAGCAGATGATGCCCCTCAAAAGTACCATGAAAATTTAGACAAAAAACACCGAGTTGTTGGGTTAGGCTTTCTGAAGAATGCATAAGGTCTATACCCAGAGGCATTCTTGTCTGGATGTGTTCTACTCTCCTCAAAGGAGTGCTTGTGAGTACTGCTGATTCTATGATAAAAACAAGCCATTGTCCACAGCTTATTTTGAGCAGGGTCCCCATCATCCTTCCCAGAGACGCCCATTTTCCAGCTTCAAGGCATCCAGGAGGGCTCTTCTAAATCTCAGCACAAGAACTCCGCTGTACAGACAAGTCATGAATTACCTGGTTCTTCAAACATTTACAATAGTATTCAGGTTGTAAATTCCATAGCAGTGCAGCAAGACTGAAAACCGTCATCTAGAGAGTTATACAGCAGACCAAAGGTCAAACTCAGATGTAAGGGGGTCATGCTATGAACTGAAGGGACAATGATCAGAACCCCCTCCCCCAAGAAAGCCAGCCTGGTAATATTAGCCAGGAGAATCTCAGATCACTGTATTCTTTGGCACACGGAGTGGTTTTCAAATATTCCTCTGAAATCTGAAATGAGAACTGGAAAATAAAAATATGGGGAAAAATTCTGCTCAGGCCATCATCTAACCTACTCAGACTACAGCACAGATAGGAGAAATAGCTGGATGGTTCTGAGGCCCTACAGAATGAAAACAAAACGGAAAATCTAGCTAAGTATTCACTGTGATGTTAGTTCTCATACTTCCACATGCATTAAGCACAAGTAAAAGAAAAGTCTTTTATAATTACTAAAATTTGGTATTGATACCAAGTATATGGCCTAGAAAGTGCTGGTTTACAGGATCATAGATGACGTTTCATGAATTCATTCTGATCTTCATGCTCCTTAGACCTAATGTGTTTCAATACAAAACTAAGATGGCACTCTTGGGGGGGAAAAAAGGATATGATTCCTCTAGCCTGTTTGTACACTTGTATTATCCACCTAAACACACAGAATTTGGAGAAAGGTCAAAACTGATGAGAAACAAAATGTAAAAAAAACCCCATACCGAATTAAAACTTGCAGAATCTACTCGCATCTTTAAAATACTCTGCTGTTCTATCAACAAGGTTGCTCACAATTTTCTTTAAGTAGGTTACACACATTTTGAAGTCTGTTTTACATGAACACCTATTTATTTTAATCTATCCCAGGCAAACTTTTAACATTTAATATTTACAAAATTTAAGAATTTATGCAGCCAGTGTCTTTTCAGAAGATATTCAGCATCTCTGACAAGCCTGGCAAGTTTTGAGGTTTAAAAGTAAACAAAGAAGCCCAACATGTCAAATACCTACAAGTATCCATTTTGCTTCACACATACACAATTCCATCTTGACCCCTTAATTCTCATACACTTGCTGTCCTATTTTTTTATTTGGTCACTAATGAAAAATATACTGTTTAGACTAAACTTCACATTATATGACAGTATATTTACAGTACTTGTCTCCTGTCTTATTTTTACCTGATCCCTACGCAAACAGTCTCAGACTCACAAGAAGCAGCTCTGCCTCACACTAATTCTTCGTAACTGGACATGGTGGGTGCAGACAACAGCCATTTCCTGAGCTAGAAAAGTCTGAAAGGGCTACAAGGTAAACATTATTTCCATAGCACTGTCCTTAATAGTACCCATAGCAGTATCAGTAAACAACTATACTCTGCTAGAAAGAAGTTAAACACTGATACAACCAGACAAAATTCAATTTCTTTTCAGATACAACATGCCTCATTCCATTCCACTCACCCATAAAGAATTAAAGACTCAAATGTAAATTTAAGGAAGGTAAAGTATGAAAGTTATATTTAAACAATTAAGCAGGGAAAATCTGAGAAGCAGTCAAGTTTTTATACTTAATCTTTTTTAGCAAAGTATTACCACAAACAGTGGTAAATTCCTCTGCAGGCTCCTGACTTAATCTTCTCTGGATTGCAATGTATAAGCCCTCCTTTGTTGGCTGCAGTATTTCAACCCCTGCTGATGTGTCAAAACCTGTGAGCATTAAGCAAAATACAAATATGCTGCACTGTATCAGATGTTTTCCTTTCTTCTCTTTTCCAGAAGATGAGAACAGATACCATAGAGAGCAATAACACCAAATCCAGTGCTCCCCTCCTGACCCAAAGATACCTGAGAATGGTCACTAAGGATGGACACAGCACGTTCCAGATGGATGGTGCGCAAGGAAAAGGTCTGGCATACCTCCGAGATGCATGGGGAATACTAATGGACATGCGCTGGAGATGGATGATGCTTGTCTTCTCTGCCTCTTTTGTCATACACTGGCTAGTCTTTGCAGTGCTCTGGTATTTGCTGGCAGAGATGAACGGGGACCTGGAGCTGGACCATAATGCTCCACCTGACAACCACACTATATGTGTCAAGTACATCACCAGTTTCACAGCTGCCTTCTCCTTCTCACTGGAGACACAACTCACAATCGGTTATGGCACTATGTTCCCAAGTGGGGACTGTCCCAGTGCTATCGCCCTGCTCGCAGTACAGATGGTGCTGGGGCTCATGCTGGAAGCCTTCATCACAGGTAACCCCACACATTTAATCCTTAGATACAACACATGCAACAATGAGGTTTAAGAAACAGAGCTAGAAATAAACAGTGAACATAATGAGCTCTGAAAGAGCAATTAGGCCAGTCACTACAAGGATGATAAGATTTAAACTATGTAGCATTAAAAGTTAAACATGAACACCTTTTCATTAACAAAAGATAAATTAGAAGATACCAAGATTTGGACCTGAGGTCCACTATTCACTGGATGACACTTGGGGTACGTGTCCCCCCCCCACTTATTACTCATTTATTTCTTATACAATTATCTCTCTAAGTTTTCTCCATGGAATTACAGCATTTAAAGTCTATTTGTTTTTATAAACAGTTTAAAGATTTACTCCTGACTAACTGAAGTATTTTGTGGATCTTAATGTGCAAGTATTCCTCAGTACCCAATGTAATCAAAATTTTTACAGTGTCACAGCTATTTTGAAGTATTTTAATATATTTAAATAATTTTCAGGTTGAAAGTATTTCAATAGATTTGAAGAAACCACAGGTTAGTTCACTGAAAGTGTCTTCAGAGGTAGCACACCAAGGTCAGGTACTATTACCACTTACTGTAAGTCAGGGCAAGATAACAGCTCTCCTGACAGCTGCAGTTCACTCTCCACATATTAATAAGTGAATATAGTTTAAAAAAAGAAAGCTATACTAGTTTTCAAACATGCAGGCCAAGGTTCAAAAAAACATGTCCACCAGGCCTGCTTCTCTTCCTTTGGACTGTTTCACAGAGCCTGAAGGCTGCAGGGAACCCACCCAGGCACGATGCTCCTATTCAATTTGTCCTTTTCCCTGATGCAGGTGCTTTTGTGGCAAAGATTGCCCGCCCAAAGAACAGAGCATTCTCCATCCGCTTCACCCGCTCTGCTGTAGTGGCACACACCGAGGGGAAGCGGTACCTTATGTTCCAGGTAGCCAACACACGTTCCAGCCCACTGACCAGCGTCCAGGTTTCTGCTATACTGTACCAAGAACAGGAGAATGGGCAGCTGCATCAAACCAGTGTTGACTTCCACCTGGACAGCATTACTTTGGACAAGTGTCCTTTTTTCACCTTTCCACTGACCTACTACCATTCCATTACTCCACCCAGCCCCCTGGCTACTCTCCTCCAAAGAGAAGCTGCTCCCCATTTTGAGCTGGTTGTCTTTCTGTCAGCTGTGCAGGAGGGCACAGGAGAAATGTGTCAACGGAGAACATCCTACCTCCCATCAGAGATTATGCTGTACCACCGCTTCGCCTCCGTGCTGGCCCGCAATGCCAAAGGTGAATATCAGATCAAGATGGAGAATTTTGACAAGACTATTCCCGAGCTCCCAGCTGCAGCTGATTCAAAGAGTTCGAAAAGAACTGCCAAGGAGATCCGCATCAATGGACAGCATGCCGACAGCTTCCAGCTCTCCGAGGCGGGCCTCACAGAATAGAGAGCAGATTTTGAACTTTGGGCTTTTTTAATTATTATTACATTAAACTTTCAGGTTCCATTTACAACCTTCCTTCCTTGTCTGCCCTGCCATCTTCTAGTGATCTTTCTCTCATACTCCCATCCTTTTGATTACAGAATGACGCACAGAGTAAAGAGAATCGATGTGCCCACGTAAGATGGATTAACCTGCCCGGACTAAGTCAGGTACAGAAATCGACATACTAATTCTTGGAAATTAGAAGAGCTACCTGCTGAATTCACCAGACTATGATTAACGCCGCACTGACCCTGAAATGAGAGACCTTCAAAACTCCCAAAGCTGACCAAAATCATGATTAACCACCTTGTGACAAAAACGTACAACAAAGGAAAAACATCAGTCAAAAATCAATAGAGTGTCATTCAGTAAATGTGTAAGTTCTGGGATAAGCAACCCTGTTCATCCAAAATCCTAATTTTGCTGTATTCTTAACTCTTTGGGGATACAGGGTTACATCAGTTTTCAGTTGGCTGAATTCACTCGTCAAGTACTGCCAATCTCCCACGGCAGTGAACAGCACTCTTGCTGTGCTTATTAAACAAAACTGTAAATACTAACTGTAGTTCTTCCTTCTGCCAAATAAAAGGAGAACATCTATGAAGATACTATCAAAAAAATCTTGATGTATATAACAAATGCTACAGTGGGAATCTCTTCATATTTGGAAACATTAAATAAATTATTTAGTAGCGGAAAATAGACTATTGTAAATGAATTAATGTATTTTTTTTACAGGACAACACATTCCACGTGTTCTCCCCTTTGTGCTACTTGACTCAAGTAGGTCTGACCCAGAAGGATGCACCATATATACACACAACTAGAATTGCATCCACTTACTTTTTGTTTTTAAATATTAATATTTGCCTGTAGACACAGCACAAAAATATCAGATACTTGAATCAATTTTAAATTAAAAAATTAAAACAAACTATACTCGAGACTTCTGTATGCAAGTGCCTCAAACTTAATGCAATTAATATATCCTTCCGAAGCTCCTAAATAATTTAGGAAGCTACTGGATAAAGAGTATGATAGATAATTATTTCCAAACTCTCAACAAAAGCAGTGCCTATTATATGTTCATACTTGCCAACAGCCAAGTATCAAAATAAAGTAGAAGTCACCTTTTCAAAGGTAAAAAGCTTCTCCTAGAAACCAAGATAGCATAAATACTCCTTTCCTTTAGTTCACAACCAGGAACACTTTAGGAAAAAGCTACTTTGCTTTAGAGTCTGGAGAAATGGGAAGCAGAGGAAGGCAACAGAATGTCCACGTTTTTCATTGCAAGTAATCTCTCATATCAAAATTGTCCTATTCCCTCTCTACCTGCCAGACCTAAGACAGATTTGATTTTATTAGGAATATTATCAAAATCTGTTTTAATTTTATGTAAAAGCATTCATTAATATCACAGAACTGGCAAGTTCCATTGCCTCCAACCACGCCCTTCTCAGCTGATGACCTGCATGCAATGTAAAGATCCCTTTTCCACCCTCATATCAGCACCAACAACCTTTAAGTATCTCTTGCAAGCATTATTTCCATGTTCCCTCCTAGTATAACGCATAGGGAAGAGCCTCACAAACTAAGAACCAGTGCAAGAGCAAGTGGACAGATTCCTGTGTTAAGTCTGAAATAATTAATTGGGTGAAAAAAAAAAAAAATGCAGCATTCTGTGAGGTATTTCCCCCACACGCATATCATATACTCCAGTCACAGGCAAAGTAACTGTTCTAAAATATATGTATATTCCGAACAGAAGAGTTCTATAACCTCACTGTTTAGAGCCAAAGCTATAAAAATCTATTTCTAATTTCCATTGATGTCTAATTAAAGCGTGGGCTGCTTCATTCTGTTTCTAAATAACTTGATACTTGAAAGCTGTCCTGTTTTTTAAATTGTTTTCTGATTAAATACTTGGTTTAAAACGAGGTACAGGAGCAAAAAAGTAAAAAAAAAATTTCGTATACCCTAAATGCAAATATTACACTTGGAATGTAAAGCTGAAGACTACCCCAGAAGCTGTGTCGTTTCAGAATGGCTGCAGAACAAGGGGCAGACAAAATACCTCCACTGATTTTACAGTTCTAGAGAACTTATGAACCACAGATGCCTCATGAAGTACCAGGAATACGTCAGGCTGCAAATCCAAATACAAGTCTAGAAAAATTTCTGATAGGGGCCAATGCAAGAAAACTTCAGTCTGCACTTTGACTTGTGAGAGCAACCTGGTAATGAACCTCCTCTGGATGCACTTCTCACTAGTGAGGCAGGGAAGAACCCAGGCCAAGTACAGTAAGGGAACATGATCCACAGAAGTTCAACATCCTTTTTATACTCACTTGAGCTACAGTGAGGTCTTCTTAACCTAACCAATAAATACACATTAAACAGAACTCAGTCAGGTTCCACAACTGACTTTCTAAATGTCTTGTTACATCTGCATTGCAATTATTCATTACCAGTGTGTAATTGCTGGTAACTAATCAAATCCCCTCAGCTACTAAGCTGGTATTAGTCAAGAAGCTGTACAGAAAATTAAGCAGCTTTTGTGCAGTTCTAGGAGACAGCCAGGATTAAGAAAACAAGTTGTTCATTTCCTTTGCTAATGGCCTCAGCCATCCAGAAGCAATTTGGGTCCTCAATGAAGTCTGCCCAAAGAGTGACAATTCACCTGAGAAGCTCGCCAATACTCTGTGCATCTGCAATTTGCATACTGAAACTAGGAACAGATATTGTTTATGCTGAGACTCAAACATGAACTTGCAAACTGCTGTGAGCACTGAGAAAACAATCATTAATTTTTAATAACAGCACATTACTCATACTTTAAAAGTAACTCCTTGTTGAAGGTCTATTACTTTTTTTAATCTCATGATTTTTCATTGAAGAGTTCTTGCATCGTCACACATGATGAATGCCCAGAAGACTTCAATATTTTATGTCTTATTAATTCTGTAATGTTACCACCCAGGACAAAGAACATAAAAAAGCTG
Organism: Neomorphus geoffroyi; assembly: GCA_033558235.1. Lineage (NCBI taxonomy): Eukaryota > Metazoa > Chordata > Aves > Cuculiformes > Neomorphidae > Neomorphus > Neomorphus geoffroyi. Next base: position 6,976,616 of record JAUMJM010000012.1, on the reverse strand, counting down.
GCAACTCAGGGAATTATGTAATTTGAGGCTAATCCAAGGAGCTATGAAATAGCAATGAAAAACTGAAGCACAATAAAGTTGAGAATAAAATTCTAAATGAAGTTTAACCAGGGTAAATGAAACCAACAGATGCATCCGCCAAAACTGAATCATGAACTGCCTGTCAGTTCACTCCCTGATTCCTGCTTTGACTACTTTGCTTATCAACCTGGGACTTCTCTTGGCACATATGCATCCCTATCTCACCCACATTTAAAATACTTTTTCATTGAAAAGCCTTTAATTAAGAGCAACTTACTCTTTATTACTCAAGGCCCCAGTCAAAACAGACCAACACCTTCTGTTAAAATTTGTGCTCTCCATCTTATTTCGCTTTGAAGGTAAAGAGGAGAGAACAGGTCCTTCCACTTACAGGGAAATTAATTTCTAACAGTGATATGTAAACAAAAATTACTACTTTAAAACAGTTTTTTTGTTTTAAGACTTCAGAAATACCACAGGTCTCTTGTCTGTCACAGAGCTTTTAGCTGAAGAAGATGAAACTAAAAGAGAAATAGAACAAGAGACTAAAGAGCAGGAATCAGGTACTACAAAAAGCTTCATGATTAGAGAATACGCACACCACCCTGCACACCATCCCTCAGAATGACCTAGGACTCCAAGAAACACACACAGGACATCACCTCTACAAAATGCTTCACAGAAGTTGCATTGCAAAGTCCTCATCACTAGCAGTTGCTCCAAACCACACATGCTCTATACTAGCTGAAGTATTAACCTCCACCTTCAGGCCACTGTCGGTATCACTAAGGACATCTTGTACATCCTATGTTTTCTCAGTTTCAACCAAGAGATGTATCTCACCCTAAATTTACAATGCAAGTTCTTTATCTTGTAACCTCTTTACCTCTTAATCAGAAGTGTGGTACATTCTACACTCTGGATCTTCAAGTATTGTGATTACATCACAACAACCGGAAGGGACTACATAAATAAAACTACACTAACTGTGGTAGGTATTACTCTTACATCCATTGGTCACTCGTAAGAAAAACACAGTCCTGACATCTCAGCAATACTTATTTCTTTCTGTTTTCATTTTTGTCCAAAAGGCTTCTGAATATAAAGACACACTGACAGTCCAAAGTTTCACTACTTTTATTTAAAGATGGACAATCTCAGACAAATCTAAAGTTATTTTTAGAAGTAATTTCTTTTGAAGGAAAACAAGCAACACGTTAATTTTGTGTTCGCTTCCAACTGAAATCACAGAAAAATCAAAGCACTCTCTAAAACACATGAAAACCAATTCCTGCATGGATAGAGGACTAGGGGGGGCTCTGAAAGCAAACATGATAATAGTGGATGTGCCGCCACAGTGATCTGGAACATTATTAAAACAGGAACTTATGCTACTCTCACTAAAACAATCACTGCTTAGCTGTCAGATTAAGATGTATTCCTGTCAAATTTTAATCGCAACTGAATTTCTTTGGTTTTGTTTGTCTTTAAATTCAATCTGCAAATATTTTTCAGAATCATTTAGGTTGGAAAAGACCTTTAAGATTGAGTCCAACTGTATACAGGTCCAGCCAGTATGGTTTCAGGAAAGGCAGGTCCTGCCTGACCAACCTGATTTCTTTTTACGACCATGTGACTCACCTGGTGGATGAGAGGAAGGCTGTGGATGTGGTGTACCTGGACTTCAGCAAGGCCTTTGACACTGTCTCCCATAGTAGACTACTGGACAAGCTGCCAGCCTGTGGCATGGAGGGGAATGTTCTGTGCTGGGTTAGGAATTGGTTGGATGGCCGAGCCCAAAGGGTGATAATGAATGGTGTCCCATCCAGCTGGCGGCCGGTCACTAGTGGCATCCCCCAGGGTTCGGTGCTGGGCCCGGTCCTGTTTAATATCTTTATTGATAATCTGGATGAGGGGATCGAGTCCTTCATCAGCAAGTTCGTAGATGACACCAAGCTGGGAGGAAGTGTCGATCTGCTAGAGGGTAGGAGGGCCCTACAGAGGGACCTTGACAGGTTGGAGAGATGGGCTGACTCCAATAGCATGAGGTTTAACAAGTCCAAGTGCCAGGTCCTACATTTTGGACACAACAACCCCATGCAGAGCCACAGACTGGGTGCAGAGTGGCTGGAGAGCAGTCAGGCAGAAAGGGACTTGGGAGTGCTGGTGGACAGGAAACTCAACATGAGCCAGCAGTGCGCTCAAGTGGCAAAGAAGGCCAATGGTATCTTGGCCTGCATCAGGAACAGTGTGGCCAGCAGGACTAGAGAGGTCATCATCCCCTTATACTCGGCACTGGTCAGGCCGCACCTTGAGTGCTGTGTGCAGTTCTGGGCCCCTCAGTTTAAGAAGGATGTTGAGATGCTGGAGTGCGAACAGAGGAAAGCAACGAGGATGGTGAAGGGCCTGGAGCACAAGCCCTATAAGGAGCAACTGAGGGAGCTAGGATTGTTTAGCCTAGAGAAGAGGAGGCTCAGGGGAGACGTTATTGCTCTCTACAACTACCTAAAGGGAGGTGACAGAACGAGAGGACATGGTCTCAAGCTTCACCAGGGGAGGTTTAGGATTGACATTAGGAAGAAATTCTTCACTGAGAGGGTAATTGTTCATTGGAATGCATTGCCTAGGGAGGTGGTCTAGTCACCATCCCTGGAGGTGTTCAAAGAGAAACTGGATGAGGCACTTAGTGACATGGTGTAGTTGACAAGTAGGAGTAGGTGTAGGTGTTGGGTCATAGGTTGCACTTGATGATCTCAAATGTCTTTTCCAACCTTACGATACTGTGATCCTGTGCGATACTGTGATACCTCACATTGCAAAGCCCACCACTAAACCACGTACCCTAAGTGCTACATCTACATATCTTTTAAACTGTTCCAGGGATGGTGGTCCACCACTTCCCAGGGCACCTGTTCCAGTGTTTGATAACCCTTTCAGTAAAGCAATTTTTCCCCAATATCCAATCCAAACCTCCCCTGGAACAACTTCAGGCTGTTCCCTCTCATCCCATCACTTGTTACTTGGGAAGAGATCAGCACCCATCTCTACACAACCTCTTTCTCCTGACCTAAGCTTTACCAATATGTTTGCTAAGGAAGACATTTAGCCAAGACTCCTTCAGCAAAGGCCAAAAGATCCTCCAGGCGAAGGCAAGATTCACTGTCACCGATGTTTGACTGCCCCCAAACCTCTCACTAAGCACAACTGTGGTGCCTGCATGTGGAAACATGCCACAGAAAAAGAGTAAGGTCAGACCAGAGAATAATCAACACACAATCCTATGAAGCAGAACTCACTGCACTTGCAGTGTCAGTTGATAGGAGAACTTGAATGTTCCTACCACTCCCAAAATGCAGAGTGGGGATGTTCTGTCTCCAAGACGACAACCTACTCCCAAGTTCAGCAGAACATTCAGACAGACATACTGGGTCCATACTAAGGATCCAGGATGCCACCTGAAGGTGGCCAATGTGAAGCATTTAAGAAACAGAATAGGAGAGGAATGGCAAAGGGCAGGACCAGATGATACCTTGAACGAACAGAAGATTTGTAAGAGGACTTAAACCAAATTTGACAGACAGCATTTCCATCAGCATGGGAACATCAAAACGTTGTTGTTGGCATCTACTCCACGTTACCAAGCATTCAGCAAATTAGCAGTTCACATGGTCCAGAAGTGCTACCTACACAAACAGCCCAGGCCGAGAACATTCAAAAGCTGCACTGAAAAGGCATACTGGCAGAGCACATCTCTGAATCAGTAGACTCCTTTCACAGAGGTATAGAAATTTAGTTCCAGCTGTAGACATCACAACTTAATTGAATAAACAGACCCTACTTACTGCACGTTTTTCTTCTCCAAAATATCCAGATGTCCAATTCGAAAACAACACAAAATAAGAAAAACAAAACTGAGAGCACATTTAGGTCACCCAGCACAGTAACATGAATCTTGTACCAACAATACACCTGGAGTAAGAAGAAAGGTTTATGTACCTTCCCCAAAACACACCCTGCTCCTCCCTCCCATTTACTGCCCGTACAGTAACAAAGCCATACCTGGATCTTTTCGCCCTGGTTTTTCAAAGCGTCTGTCTCCCCTAGAAAGGCAGAATAAGAGTTTCAAATAAGGTTTTGGAACTACTCCCCTCATTCTAGGTACAGCTTTATTTATTTTTTTTTTCTTTAACTTGGTGGGGGACTTTTTTTTTCCAAATCAGAGCCTGATGGACACTATCTTTAAAGGTCTGAGTGATAACAGTAATTTTGGGGAACACTGCCACACACACACCTTTGGCAACTATGTATGTTTTGAAATGCGACCTTAAGTACCATCAACAATGTTAAGACTAAAATTGAAGCAAATTCTTTAACAATCCATGTTTTCAGTCATCATTTCTATTGCAACTGTTATAATTTATATTCTCTTAAAATACTTACTTCTTCCCAGGAACTCAGCAAATAAAAACTCTCAGCAACACTGCTCTTTTACTTGCTCCTGAGTTTCTAAAAACATTACTGTTTTCATTTCACCTTCGAAATTCAGACACTCCACTCTTATCACCTTTCCTAAAGGGTTTTTAAGTCAAAAGGCACAAATGGAAGCTGAGCAGATGTATGTAAAAGACTTTAAGGGCTAGAGTTCTGTTACCTTTCCTCCCAACTCTGTGATCTGTGCATTTCCCTGCCCCCTCCTCGCCCAAATCCACCCTCCACTTCATCAAAACTTCTTTGGTAGAAACCGCTTTCTCCTCGGCCTCTGCCTGAAAAGACAAAAAACACAAGTGTTTGTACAAATAATAATAGAAGTTGAAAAAGCCAGGTAGGTATCCCTTTCCTGGTGTCCCTGTAAACTAATCTTGCAGGCTTAAGCCCCAGAGAAATTATCTGGAGCAAATGGAAAAAAAGAACAAAAGCTGAAGAAAGTCTTATATAAAAATTCTTACCAAGAATCACAAGATCAGACAGAACAAGCAAACAATTCTGAAATAAAAACTAGGCAGAAAAACACAGAAAACAGATACTTACCCTGAAGAAATTAAACAAGGATGCATTGCTCACACAACATCCACACAGTACACGTGTTCTCTACAGGAATATCAAATGGCTTTTAACAGCAGAATCCAGTATAATGGAACTACACTGCAATGTACTCATAATTACTGCTGTCAAGGTTAGAAAGGGAGAAGGGAGTTTTGCCACTATTCAGTTCAAGTGTCTCCCAGCAGAAATCTCCCTCAGTAGTTGTAGAGACAAAAAGAATGATCACAGAATTGGTACAGGCAAGACAGTATGAAGAACCCCAAAAGCTACATAATAAAAATAATCCTCCTCATTTTTCAAGAAATGATTCTCTGTAGGTGGCTACCGAGTATCAAGACTCAAGACAAAAAGTTAAACTCATCTCAAGTAAAGCATCTTGAAGAACATTTTCAGCATTTGGGTAGGTGTGGGGTGTTTGGTTAAAGAAGAAAAAGAGAAAGAACACAACAGAAAAACAACACCCACACATCCCAGGTCTTCAAGATGCTTCCAGCACTGGTTAGATTCATGACTGGGGTGAAGTTTCCAGATGTACAAAAGATAAACACTGTTTCACAAAGTGCTAGGGCAGAAGAAATGGAAGGCTTTTATCTTTATCTTGAAGCTTATTGTTTCAAAGATCTCATGGGAAGAAGACAAGTGAAACAAATCAATCAATTGGCTGTCAGTATAATTCCTTTCCTACACACAAACACAGTCTCTTATAGTCAAGTCCAAGAACCTAAAAAACACCCGATAAAGGGAATTCCTGGCTGTGAAACTATCACAAGCCTCAATATTGTCATATTTCTCCCTTCATGGCTTCAAAAATAAAAACATCTCAAAACATGGGGTGCAAAGCAGGTTGGGGGTCTGGAGAAATAAGACTGAATGACCAAATAAAACAGGAAATCAACACCTTGAGCACAGACTCCAGTCCCTGTAGTCTTCTGAAGAAAGTAATGATAACATGCCTCTACATCGAAAATCTGAAGACTCCCGGATGCATCAAGGAACTATACTATATTTCAGCATCTTATGAAAAGAGTCTCTAAAACAATGTAAATAATTAAGGCAGTTCCACTATCTTCTATACTATTTTATACCAAATACCTTGCAAAAGAAAAAAAGTTGCTTTCCAAATAAAGAAAAAGAAAACTGATGCCTAGCTAATCCCATCAGTCTCCTCAAATACACACTGATTTTGTATCAGGCAGTAAAAGTTGCAGGGTAAGCAAGGACACCAGAAAGTTCATGTCTATACAGTTTTTCCTTCTGCTTCATAAACAGGATTCAAACATTCCCTTTGGACAAATCCATCCTGTTCCTAGCACCCAAGCAGTTCAGTAGCAGATCTCCTTCTCAGAGATGCCAACTTCCTTACCACAGTTTTGGGTATGCTTAAGTTTAGAGGGAGACTGGACACACTCATTTAAGATAAATACTTTGAGATTTACTAAGCACAGAAACCTCTTATCTCAGGAAACACACTGAGCTGCAAGTGTCTGGAAGCCAAGCATGTAGGCAAATGCTTCTGCACCTTGATACTTTTAGACAGTTAGTATTCCCTTCAAAGGTGTCTCCTCTTGGCTGTTCTTATAGACTCAGCTGGAAACAGAGGAGTTAACTGAGCACTGAAGGCAAGAGGAGAGATTTGTATCAGTCCTTTGACTGTACTAGAAATGTGGATACCTTCGCTATGGCAAGTCCAGTGCTACAAGGCTGATGGTAGTTGCGAGTGCAATATAAAGTTGAAAAGGCAAGAGACAGCAAAGATGTAATATGACATCAGAAGCAGCACAATGTTTATTCAGCTAAGGCGCTAAGATCCTGGAAAAGGACTCCAAGCTGTTATTGACTACAAATAAAGCCCAGGAAAGTTTAATTTTTTTATGCAATGGTAATCTTTGCCTAGTTTCTTCCCTATAGGAAATCTTTCTTCCTTCCTCTTATAGGAAATAAAAAAGCAAAGGCAGTTCACAAGAGAAAGCCACAGGCAGGTAGAGTCAAAACAGAACAAAGGCTTGACTCACGTTTCCAAGGTAGCAGAGGAGCAAAGTTGCACACACTTGTACAACAGAAACAAAACCGGTTGTCCTTTTCTGGTTTTCACACTGAGTGACAGCAAGATTTGTAGTGCTCCCCTTGCAGGGTGAGCAAGCATGAATGCACACAGATCACTGATAGCAGACACAACCAGCAGAGCCAGAAGGCTGGCGATAGGGGAGATAGCATCAGCAATTAAAGCAAATGTCCTGTATAAGGGGAAGAACAGAACCAGAGTTGTTTTAACAGAAGCACAGACGATCGTAGCTTTAAAAGTACCTGAAACAACAGCTTGAGAAACCTTTCTGCACTTACACCTCTCTGTGTCACAGTTCATCAGTATTTCAGTTGTGCTCAGCCACTGTAATGGCCCAAATTAAAAGATAATCTTGCAAAAGATTCAAAGCAATGATCTCAGGACAGTTTAAGGCTGTCTGTGAGGCCATGCTACTCAACTCCCAGCCACACAATGATATCACTTTGTACCGGACAGGGCCAATTTCAGGTACTTTTGCCCTGGCTGTTTTTCCACCCTCTGCTATGTTCCCCAAGCCACTCTCCAGGTGTGCAACCATGATGTGCCCATCGTAGAAGTACATGCGCAACTCCAGCAGCAACCAGAGGGACCACTGCATGAGAACCATACTGCACTAAAACAGATTCTACCAAGCTACAGAATAGAAGTAGCTAAAGAAACCCATGGTGCACAGAGTCAGTTATTCAGCAAGTATTACACAGATGATCTGGACCTGAAAACGCACACTGAGACAGAGCTAATAGTGATAAGAGAACATAGCAAAAATCATACAATCAAAGCATGTCCTGAGTTGGAAGGGACCCACAAGGATCATGGAGTCCGACTCCTATCCCTGCACAGGACAACCCCAACACTCGCACTGGGTCTGAGGGCGTTGTCCAAATGCTTCTGGAACAGTCAGGCTTGGCGCTGTGACTGCTTTCCTGGGGAGCATTCCAGTGCTCCATCACCCTTTGGGCGAAGAACCTTTTCCTAATGTCCAACCTAAAAGCGTGCAGAGAAGATAAAACTACACATTTAAGCATACTGTTGACCATTCTGTCTGCATTCTTGGCTTTTTTGTGAACAACGTGCTTTTTTTAAAATAGAATGCCACTTCTAAGAAAATGCCTGACATGCAAGGAGCAGACTTTCTAAGAGTAGATGTTGCATACACAAAGATATTGAATGTGAAGTCAACGTACAGCAATAAACACTTCCATTTAGAAACTGAATTGAGCAGCTGTGTCATCTGTATTTCAGGAATTCCTTAAACCTCAAAATGAGGACATCAATCATCCAGTGGATAATATAACTGTGACAGCCAAAACTTTTTAACCTGAAAAACAGATGAGTCTGAATTTAAGTAAAAACCACAAGATACAAGGAAGAGGGCAAGAAGCAACACACACTCATTCTAATCATCATTACAAAGACACACACACACAATACAACACACATTCTTGACACCACAGCATGACTGGAGTTTAGTATTTACTATCACAGCCATAATGCTGTGTGGGAAGCACCGGATAACTGTAGTTTAACTACCACTGTTTAGGGACAAGAATTTTCTCCTTTCACACATTCACTCACTTTTCGACAGCGGCAAAGACAGACTACAAAGGGGAAAAGGTGGGAGGGGAAAGAGCCCTAACAGGAAGCAAAGTACCCTTCACAAGGGTCTTAACCAAGAAGGAGAACAGCTACAAAACAAGGTGTCTGTAAGCTTACAGTCCATTCCAGAGACTATTTAAATCTCTCTTCATTTGAGGCTCTTATTCATGAATGTTGACATTCCAGTCCCACCAGCACAAAGCACAGGGCTTAACTGCACACCACAGGGAGCTCCCAGGAAAACAAGTCAATTAGAAAAAAAGGTCACGTGCAAGCACTTGGTTTCTTAAGAGACTACCTTCAGAACTCAATAAAAACAGTTTGGATTTTTGCCTCCAAACAAGACATATACAGTATTAGAGATGGCAGTTTCACACTGCAAATGGTTTTTAACAGTAACAACAAGTTGTTTTTCAGGACATAGTCACAAAAATCAAAGCAACTTCCACACAGTAATCATTTTCACATCAACTAAACGTAACAGCTGTCAGTAAGACCTGGGGAGACCGAGTATTATGTGGTATTTTGAAATACTCATAAGGGAAGTCCCATTTAGAGTTCTAACAATGACCTCCCTTTACCAGCAGTTCAGTCACCCTCCCCTTTGCAGTCTGCCACAGATCCCCTCTCACACTCCCACATGCTGGAACACAATTCTGTGACTTGTGCCTCAGTGAGGGAACTTAATTAACAAATCTAATCGCACATACAAATTCCTCTCTGAAGTGACTGTTGTGCAAGTCACTTTAAGGCAGTAATCTTGTTTTGGTAAACCTGAAGCCCAGATTTGATCAGCAGCAGCTTTCCTGCATACAGTGATGTAAAGTTTATAAAAAACACAAGATAACCTTTTAATTCAAACAATTTCGCAAAGCAATAAAGAAAAACGTTTTCCAACTATTAAGTGAAGCAGGTAATTTTGTGAACACACATGGAAGAAATTCCAAATCCTTTTCACTGAAACTTGAAAAAACAAAACTGCATTTAAAGCTTGCTACTGGCAAGCAAAGTGTTACTTTTGCAAGTTGGATCTCAACAGTCCTGCACTGAGCTTTTAATGAATAACTGTTAGTAACAAAGTCCTTAATTACAAGAACATCACATGCATAATTATGAAAAATCTACAGTTTGGTCCTGGCAGAAGCCCTAATTTGCTTATGGAAAGGAATGGGGAAGAGTAGAACAAAAACATGCAGCAACCAGCATCAATGAAAGAGGAAGAGCTTAGTAATTCATAATTTTGAACTCTTATCAAGAATGAAAAAAAGAATGGGGTAAGTGCAGAAATGCATCCTTCACAGCTTGGCAGAGGACAAGAACAACCAAGTAGCTCAACAAGCACAGCATATAATGATTCATACCGATTAAGTGAAAAAGATCCAATGAGGATGAAAACAATATAAGTAAAAGATGAATTCTGCAACAGTTCTTGAGCTAGTATTTCTTAACATATCTTAAAAATCATGAAACAGGAAGAAAAGCAGTAAAAGCTTTCAAACCGTCTGTGTAAACCTTAAGTTCTGTGCACTGAAGTGTAATGAATCAAATTTTACTGTCAAACAGAATTTCCATGCGTATAAACAGATTTAATAATAGAATTACTGGATCATAAGCCATATTCTGCCACATTTAACCCTATGACCTCACTGAAACTAGTAGAGGCAATTAAATACAACCCACTGCTCACTGCATAAGGACGATATCTACTGTTAATGGTACAGCAAAAAAAGCAAGGAAAATGGGACCAAAAAAAGGGGTTGCAAAATTAGAAATGGTCAAGCTATCTTGAGGCTGAAACTAGAGAGCACACTAGTGGTTACATGATCTCAAATCACTAAGTTTTAAACAGCATTCATTTGCAGAATAAAGCCTTAATGCATCTAGAAAAAAAACAGCTAGTACATGTATTCCTAGTGTAAGGGAAACATGAATGCTAACAAGGCGATACACACATTAAAAGCACACAGAAAAAAGTAGCAGCTTCCAAGTGTACAACAGAAACATAAGGTGTACATAAGTAAGAGTCCCATCCCACATCTATATATGTGTGCACATAATTCTTTTTTAATTAAGCCCTGAGCATTTGGGTAAAGAATGATAAATAAAGCAGAAGCAACAGGGGAGTCCAGGGACAGCCTTGCAAAAGTTTGAAAGTATATCCCTTTAGCTGGAGACCAACCACAAGACAACCTACAAATATCTGAAAGATGTGAGCCAAGAAGAAAGCCTGATTAAGGAATCAGAACAGAAATGAGAACACAAATTAAGTCAGAGCAAAATTCTGGTCAAGCATTTAATTATGTACAGAAGTGATTTCCGTAGAGGTTATTGAAAATACTACAAGTTAAGGACATTGAGAATTGTATTAGAAAGGACCCCAAGAGCAACCTCACATAAGCACCTGCAAAGACAGAGGTTACATGGTTTATTACTCCTGATCATATTTCTAATTTATTAGCTTCTCAGTATCCTAAATGTAACCCATCATATTTAAACACAAACCCTCTCAAATAGTGTTCACAGCAGTATGCACACCGAAAGGCAACTGCTACAATAAATCCTGGATTTAACAATTAATTTTAAACCTAGTGAGGACATTTACTCAATTAGTTTGCAAATGTTTAAAGTGATCCAAGATAGTGCATTGCTATAGTCGATGTCTCAACAATGGCAAGACCCAAAATTCTTTTCAACTATGTCTTTCCAGTAACATTCTCCTGTTTATTCTTAGGATGTTAATAAATAAATATGACAACCTCTCAGAATATTGAACATCAACTATTAATTCTAATGTTTTATATTCATTCGTGGATTCTTCTCCCCTTTCCTTATAAATTGGGTTTATACCTTTAATATACTTAGTTTCTAACAATTCTGGACCAAATAATTTCCTATTCCACCTCAAAACTACTCTTCATTTTGCTTTCCACACGCATCAATCTGCCAGAGGCAGGTAATGCGGGTACCAGATGTGCGCCAAGGTGTACAGAACCATCACTAGACACAATGTTCATTCCCTAACACCACCATATCAGGCTTCAAAGCTTTAAGGGAAAACAAACCAGGCATGAGAAATTCTGGCTATAACCAAGCCCAATCTAACATATTTCAGAAGATTTAATCTGAATCACCTGCATACACTGCAGCACATCTCACTAATAGCTCACCTCGACCTCTAGAGGAACTTCGACCTCGAGGAGCCCCTACCACCGTTCCTCCTCCACGTCCCGTCAACCGCAGGACAGCAGCACTGTTTACAGACATCGAGAAATTTCTCTGCCAAGAACAAGAAAGAGCCAAGTTGAGATTCGATTAAAAACAAATCAGAAACACTTACCATATGTTAAGTTTATCTTAGCAGCAGCTTTGCTTTCCTTATATTCATTAAAAATGCCCCACAACTGACTGACACAAAGCAGGGAAAGGATTTCTTCATGGTGTGAATAGCTGAAGCGCTCTGTAAAAGGATCTTGGTCAATATTAGTGCTTGGGAGTTACTTACCTGAAATTTCCATGCTCTAAAAGTAGCAAGTGAGCACCTACTTCTTTATCCAGCACAGAAGTGATTAGAACATTAACAATTTGAAAAATAGTCATTTAGTTGCAAAAACAGATTGGCACCTGCCTGTACCGGACACCATTAATATCAATTCTAAACTTTCTTATTAAGCAAAGCAGGAACATGCACAGAGCAACGGAACTTGAATAAAATTCCATTTATCAATCCTCTATGCAGAAATGTCTTTTTCACTATATGTATCATAACATGCTTTGGGGGAAACTAACGTTACTTTCAACTTCTGAAATTGAAGTGATTTAATAAGACAATCACCAGAAAAATTCATTTTTATATTAATACAAAAATAATTGCTAAAGAAAAAGCTGCTTCAATTAACAAATGGATAATTACAACAAGCTCTGGACCCATTCTCTGAGCACAGATAATTTGAATTCAGAAGCATATTTACAAACAAACAAGCAAACTTGAATTCATGCACGCTTTCTGAATGCAAGTTGTAAATAATTAGAATGCAAAGGATTCCAAACACTTGTTCAATCAGGACATTTGATAGGAACTTCAAGGAAGCAAACTGCTTACAAGAACTCATCTGAACTACTATGACTTCGAAGGACTTCAGAGAACAATGAGACAAGCAACTATACACTAATTAAAACCTAAATGTCTAACACCAAAGCCAACAGATATATGAAGGAGTTTAAACCCAGTTCAGAAATAAGCCTAACTGCTTGATATGTTCTTCCTACAAAGCAGATCTTCCTTCAAGAACAAAATGGTAAATGATTAGACTTGGAGGGGAAGAAAATATCCAGTCATGCACAGCAAAATAGCAAGGTCAACCTCCAGTAAATCTGATTTTATTTTCTGAACTAGCTCTTAAAGTTTAAAGCAATCATTTTACCAGCAAGTCAAAAACCACCTCTATCTGTCTCTAAGCAAATCGCCACCTTTCCTGCTATTGATTTTGCAAAGCAGTGAAATATTTTACTACAGAACCAACTCTAAACTACTGATTAGACTCAATGTCTTGCATAGGAGATGCTTTCATTTTTGATGCCTTATTTTTCCCCAAGGAGAAAAAAAATAGTAATCTCACTTCCATTTCTATGGGGTTTTTTTTGACTTGTCTGCCTAAACTCTAAACAAATTCTCCCTTCACTCTGTAGAGCTCGCTATATGATGTGTCTATGGATAATAATCTCCACACGGTAAGATTATGGTAAGTAACAAACAAGCAAAGTCAAAATAGCAGCAAGTACCCTACTATTGATCCCTGAAAAAGCACAGAGCGCAAAACTGTCCCAAACCAGGGGCTCAATTAATTCTTTAGTAGCAAATGGAAGACATTCCAAGAAGAAGGTATCAGAAACATAACCAATGAGAACACAAAACCCCTCCATTATATTCAGCAGAAGCTCGATACTCCCTTAATCCACAAGCAGATAAGATTAAGATAATTTAATTCTTTCCTAACACAAAGAAGAATAAGGAAGGTAGGGAAGGCACAAATATGCCACTTATTGCCAGTGGTCAGCAGTGGGAACCTGTTTTCTTCATAACACAGGTCCCTGGAAACAGATCTTTGATGAATCTATGTTAGGTCAGCATTCTTATCACCAGGAAAAGGACCTTCTATATAAAAAGGATAAAGGACCAGCAATTCTCTGCAAAGTATATTTATGTCCTGTAATAGGGAATACTATAGCCTCAAGTATCCAATTAGTTAAATTTCACAGGGGTAAAAAAAAATTTAAGCTTAAATTCATATAGCTGAAATAATACATCATCCACCTCTAGATAACTCATTTTCAAATCACTTAGAGATGAGACGAGTTCTTCCTGCACACACTACACACACCTATAATCCTATCAAATGCAGAACTCTCAGGTTGCAAGCAAGAATTTCTCCAAATCCAAAGCTAGAGCAAGCCTGATGGATTCCACCTCAACTGAACACTCCCACAAAGCAATAGTAGTCTGATTGGCCTGTCCTCTACAGGATTCTCCAAATCTGTCCTTCAGTTCTGATAGGACACTACTACCTTCAGTATTCATGGAGGGGGTACAAAGGTCTTTTAAACTTTCTTTTATCAGTCTCAGGTGCTAGAGCTTTCCTGCACCACAAGTAACAGCAAAGCCGTGAATATTCACCCCAAGGTCACCTCTGTTCATCATGAAGAATCAAGTTCAAAGTCTATTATGTCATGGGGAACAATCCCCAGGAATTTCTGGTAGCTGAAATAATGTCATTCTCTTGGTATCTCAAATCAGTCATCAAGGGGGAAGAAAAAGATCAGACAAGAAAAAACAGATTGTTCACATCCTCTGGGTCCCCAGAAGGCATTAAAGGAAAGACTTAATTAAAAAGGCAACACACAGACCTCTTCTTTCAGATTAAGATTTCTGTGGAGATTGTAGAAAAATTCATCTGACCATGAAGACTCCTGTATGAGTACACGTGAAAAGGAGACGGAAAGAACAGTGACAGAGCACACACCAACTCTTCAGAAGTTGAACACTGATGAAGCACTGGGCACTGCAGCAGACCACCACCTACCCCTGAAGCTCAGCAGCACCTACCATCTCCTCTGTACCAAGAGGCTACTCAGCACATTCTTAAACTCTTAGCCTTAAACTCATATCATTCCTCTTTGCAGAACACCTTTGCAATCACCAGCAGTCAACGTCCCTTTAACCATAAAAGGCTTGTAGTTTACTCTCCGAAGGATTCCACTGTGTGTCAGGAAGAAAAAAAAAAAAAAAAAAAAACATCCAGAGATATTTAACACCAAGTTTGATATTTTGGTGTGCTATTGTATGTCTGGGTGACCATCGCTTGGGCTTGCTGCCTGAATCCCTCCTGTTGCTGCTGGAGAACGTGAGCCAGGCTAAGATTTCCCATAAAAGCATATTCTCAATCTCAGCTGCTTTGAAGAATATGACATGACGTATATTCACATGAACTTAAATATGACTGCTGACTAAACGCTAAACTAATCACATCTTATGTCAAAGAACAGCACCCTAAAAAGACAAAAGAAATATGTACCAACTCTGACAAGGAAGGAATTCTAGAAGAGGTAGAGAGGATATGCCAGAACCCCCAAGCAAAAAAAAGATGCTGAAAAACTCAAGAATACAATAGCATGGGGTAAAGGAAGGAGAATACTCTGACATCTTAAGAACCTTAATACAAGCACTCTCCACTCCTGCAACAATTAAATTACAGCCAAGTCAGTAAAAAAACCTCATCTTTCTATTCGAAAACAAAATTAGATCACAGTATTCTGAAGTACAAAAAGTGTGATGAAACCAGAGAGCAGCTGCAAAATCAGAAGTTCTGACAGCCATAAAGAAGGAACCAATTTGGAGTCAAAAAGTCAGGAGGCATTTATCCAGAGAGGGGTGGACATTTTGCTCTGCTAGGAAACAGCTTTAAAGCAAAGGTTTTCAAACTACTCAGATTAGTCACCCTTAAAATGGAACGCATTTGTGGACTACCTATTCTCACTCTTGTTTTGTTCACCAATTCATTCTAAAGCTATAGCAACCAAACAAGGAAATAATCAAGCAACTGCTCACATACAAACTAAGGAGTCCTGCATCTTCCTAAGAACCATCAGGAGTCAAAAAAATTTCCATCACTTCTCCAAAGGCCACAAAGCTGAAGTTTCAGAACTTAGACACTTGTATTACACAGAAGGTGGTCCAAAATACTGTAGAGATTCACTGATTTGAAAACACTACATACTTGAAATACAGGTAATACTTCCCAGAATATGATACTTCATTTAACAAGCTGACTGTCTGCCACGAACAGAACACTGTATGATAAATATTGGTTTAAGTTTAAGATAACAATCGAGGATAAATGGAATCTGCTAAGGCAGCAGCTTTCAGAATTTTTTTATCTACTAATCACAAATTTTACCGTTTTAATGGATACTCCGTGTTTTGCTATTACACTAACAGTCTACAGACTTTTAAGAAAGAACACTATCTCTCTGTAAGGATACCAACCTGTTCTTCTTCTGTAAAAGGTACAAGTGCCAGTGGTGGCAGGGGCTCCTCTTGTAAAACGGGCAGAAACTCCTTATCCAGAAGGTCTGAAGGTATCTGTTTGAAAGGAAAACAGCACACACTCAAATATTTCCCTTTCAGGGATAATGCCATACACTTCGATTTACCAAAAAAAAAAAAAACAAAAAAAACAAACAAACAAACAAAAAAAAAAAAAAAACAAAAACAAAAAAACACCAAAAAAAACCAAACAAACAACCCACAAACAAAGAAAACTTATCCTGTCCACCACCTATCCATTATAAAATAAGTGAAATGTCAGTCACACAAAAATCGAAATTAAATGTTCCACACCACAGAAGATCAAATCTCAACCAAGTGAAATTTCATCTGGTAAATGAAAGAAGTATTGCTTTAACTTCAATGCACATTTATACCCAGATGTTTATCAAATACAGTAACAAAACTATCAGATATAGCAGAGATGCTGTATTTGATTTAAAGTCAACATTTCCAATTTACGACAAACAAGGAGAGTGAAGCAAAAAACCCGCAACTATAGGCATAGATTTATCAAGCAAACAATATTGATGACAAATCCAAGGAAGTTTTAACAGGGATTTTTAGTGAGTCCATCATCACATGGAAGGTCCATCAACAGATGTGACCTTATGCATGTGGACAAAAAGCTGCAATTACAGCCAAATGAATTCTAATTATGCCTAACAGAACTGTTTCAAAAGTATCTAGTTCACAATAAAGACTTCTCCCAATTTTAACTGAAGCAAAGCAACCTAGGGTTTTATTTTTCATTTTTGTATATGCTAGCAGAAGTCTTCCTGTTTTCTATCAGTGTCTTTTAATCAGACATACAGCTTTGCCCAATAATCAGCCAGCAAAGATGGAAGGGGACAGCAAAAAGTACCAGGGTACAAGACACAACTTAGGCTTAAAAACACTGCATCCTGTAGTTGACTAGAAAGTGTCCAGAGCCCTCTCAGTCTCAATAACTAGAATTACTCAACAACATGGAAATATGTTTATCAAAAGCAAGACACACTCAAAATAACGCCCTTCTGGCAGACACAGGGGAGAAAGTATTCTTTCAGACATTCATAACCATTGGAGAGCTTCCTGTAACACAGGGTATTAGCAGGTTTTTCTGAAGCAGTCACAGCTGTAGGGCTCTTAGCATCATCTGATCCAACATACACAAATTGAAAAAAAAAACAATGACCTCTGACAGGCTGGCTTAATCAAGTACAACATCAAGTTTTAAAGCACAGCTTCTCAAAGCAGAGCAGGATAAATTTGCATTTTGAAATATAGCTTTAAGCTGTAACACACTTAACAGCTTTTGAAAAATCTTTGACATTAGAACCCCCTGAATCTGTGTACATGCAACACAGGGCCCCCAGCACCGTGTGAAGTCATCAGCAGTCAGATAGCACAGGAAAAGAGGGGTATGCACTGTGCACTTCTACACAGAAAGCTAAAGGCACAACCTGACACGATTTCTTGCAGTCCTTCCCTGACTTGAGGGAAAGGCACTCAAGAGACTCAGAATATGTGCCTGCTGCAACAATAAACCAAACTCTGTCACTATCTACAAAAAAACCTACTGTTTACAAATGCAGAATATATGAATCATTTGCCTGAAACACTGTCCGAAGCGTGACTTTTGTATTGCTGAGAATCTTCCTTTGAAATTAAACAAGAGGGAAGTTCTTGACTTTCTGCCTGCTCTTGTGTTACATATGCTAGGTTGTGCATGTGTCCTGGGTCCCAGAGAAGTGAGCCACTTAAGGACTGCTCTCACCGGGCTGCCCGTCTGCTAAATTTTACTGCCTTAAGTCACCATAAATAGGGAGTTCTTGCTTTTTTCAGATGTTCTGCTAATATGCCTTATTGTCTGACTAGCAAGATGATTCAAGTAACTATTTTACAACTATATTAAATAAAATCCTACTAAGGCAAGCAAACCTGCAAAGAGACTTTAACCCTCAGTCACCTGTGGCAGTGAGACTGAATATGGCCATCAGGTGATTTTTGTTCTTGAGGGTACAGGAAGTTGCTCCTAAAGCAGCAAAAAGAATCAACCATAATGAATGCAGTAAAAGTGGGATCACACACACACAATCAGACCCCTTCAGTTTTTTGCCAAGGGATACACATTTCTTCGTCCATAATCACAAAACACAAATTAACTACCCCAATCACACAACTATCATTAGGAATACACAATACAGGCCTTCTTCCTCTTCCTGCTCACCTTATTATCCTTTAGAAAAAGTGCCAGCATTTCTTCTCTCCCATAGCGATAGTCTGCTAGTTTGTACTTTGGCAAAGCCGGAGACAGAGGAGGAGATGTCACGCTCCCACCACTAGACAAAGCTCGCAGCCTGAAATAAAGCAGAAAAGCAATGAAAAATCGAATTGAGGAGCTTGTGTCTTCACCTATGCTATAAGCCCTTCGTACATTTACCGATTTGACACAAGTTTAAATAAATCCAGTACCGAAAGTCAAGGAAAGATGCTAACAGTCTAACTTCAAAACTCTAAAACTTGGTGCTTCAAAAAAAAAAAAAAGGGAGCTTCCTTCATTTTTCCCCACAGCCATGACAAAGAAAAAAAAATTCCTACGAGCACATCAAGGAATCCAACTCATCCCCAGAGAACTCTGTTGACTATATAGGAAGTGAGCTACATCCCTTTAGCCTTCACTAAACTATTTACACTTGCTGCATAAAACTCAGTTGTAAATCTTCTGTAGATATTAATGACAACAACTTGGTTTTGATGAGAAAAATTCTCACCACACCAGGAACAGTGTGACAAGCATTAACAAAAAATGTTTATTAGCACATTTCTCAAAGTCTAACAAACAGCATCAGACAGTGAAACCTCACTGCAAAATTTTTCTTGTGCCTCTGGAATCCTACTCTACTCCAAACTCCTCTTCCAGAGCTTAAAATTAATGGCATTTTTCAGAGAGCACATACATCATTCATCTTAGCATCTCAGTAAAAAAATTAATAAAATATAGTCATGCTTTACTTCAGACATTTCAAGCAGCAATCTAACTTATGGTAATGGACAAATATGCTGTTAAGTTTGGTTTCATCCCACACAGGTAAGCTACTCAGCTTCTTACAGATGGTGTCTTACAGTTGTATGATAGCACTCCCACTCGGCAGGTGGATTACTCTCATTCTATACAGTTATTTCCTCAGCTATCCAAACATCCTGTAGTTTTAAGTTTTAGAAATGTTTTGCAGAAGAATGTGTGTCAAGAAACAATATTCCAGACCATTTTCCTACATTTTCCTTGATGTGCATCTCAAACAATTAAAACACTGAAAGCTCTTCTCCACAACTGCAAAATCCTTGGAAAGGCAACTAAAACATTGATTTAGAGGCTACCTTTCACCTAATTATTGAAGCATGCTTTGATTTGGTTTATTGTTCTTTGAACAAAAAGAGAAAAGTCATTTGCAAGTGAAATGTTTATCTTATTTGTTTAGTTTGGTGCCACCCAGTGGCAGTTTCCTTACCTCTCCAAACAAAAAAGCCAAGGCAGGCGATACTCAAAATTAAATGGCTCAGTGCAATGTGCAACTCCAATCCAGATGAAACATGACAATTTCACTACCACATGATACAACAGCATACATGACAGACCTATACTGAGACCCAAAAAAAAATCATACATCTTTGAAACTTATTCCATTATTCCTGTAAAAATCTGGCCACTCACTGAGTATAATATGTAATTTCAAACATAATCTAATCTGGTTTACAAACTAAACAGATTCAGAAGTCCCCTCATTATGACACAGCAATCAAGTTACTGTTAAAATATGTGGTGTTTCTAGAACTGCTTTTGCCCCTTTCCTTTTTTGATAACTTTGGCTTCCATCCATCAATGAATCTGATCATGTCTGTCTCTTACACTGAAGAGCACTCCAGCGTAAGATATCTTTCCAGTGGGTGTATTTATAGACAGTGATAAAGTTATTCTTTAACCTTCTTTCAATCTAACAACAGAGTGAGGTTTCTCGTTGTTTTCCAGGTCACAAATCATGTCTTACTGCTCTGTCACATACTCTCGCTTCAGTATACTCCGTATTAAAATGTGTCAGCAAAAGTGAATGCACTATTCCAGTAACAGCCTCACCACATGCTATGTAGCAATTGTATTTCCTATCACTCCACACTCCCATCTACATGCTTAACAAGCACATTGCTCTTCAGGAAGCACTCCATCCAGAATTCTTTATAATTACATAAAACAAGACTTAAACAAGAAATCGGAAAAAATACTGAACAATAATCCCACCTGTGCAATTAACTCTTCAGCAAAAGCCAGGACAATGCATGTCAACTGTTAGTTTTCCAGTTGTCTGACAAGATCATACCACCTCATGGACTCCCTTCAACACAAAAGCTCATTTTTCCTGACACTTTTCAGCATACACATGCAGGAGACGACATGAAATGCGCACTATTACCTTATTCCATATAGATTTGGAAAAAACACCTTGCTTAGCTATAGATTTAAGCCCAGGAGCATTACAACTTTCTTATTAATACGTATCCCATGGAAAGATCAAACAATTCAGTCAGTATTCACTCACTTTGCATGTACCTCCAAGATCGTAAACACCACCCCTCCCTCAGATGCGTGGGAGCAATGTGGATGTTACACATCACCATAACGTGAAACCCAACTCATTTCATATACAATGACAATTCACAAAGTGAAGACTAACTTTATAATATTGCTTTCACTCACAGGCACGAGACTGAGGTGAAACACTATGGAACAAAGATGACATTACATCAGTCTAATAATCCATTCAGTCCCAAAGAAAATAAATTAATTTTTTTTTTTTAAATTTTAGACAATGTTCCAGACTAACACAAACTCACCATTCAGGCCCAAAGTTAAGTGTCTGAGTTTCTGCTGCCATTTTTTTCCTGTACTATTCCTCTTTTTTAAAAAAGTGTGAACCTGAAAAACAGAAATATTTACTATGAAAACAACTGGATTAATACAATACTTCATAAAGTTCTTTACAATACAAAAGCACATCTGTTCATGCAAAGAAGTAGGATATATATATATTCTATTTAGTCAATATTCAAAGGAACCCACTTCAGCTCTCCCACACAGATTAATTTACTAATATAGGAGTAACCGCATCAATATCTCCTTCCTAAACTCTTGTTTTAGCATCTCAAACAGGACACTGGATCAGGGTGTCTGAAGAAACAATTTATATGAACAGTCTCTTTTCAAATCAGTGATTACTACAAGACAACCGAACACAAAGAATTTGATGCCTAATCCTCTTCTGTAAGAACAGTGATGCTTAATTAACAGAATTGCAGCTTCCTGATACTTACAAGAGGATAAAAACACCACTAGAATTACAGCAAGAAGAATTTGCCAGTTGAGTGGCAGACTATTCAAGAAATTTCCACTGCTCATTCTTGAAAAATAAGCCCTCTAAAGATGGAATACATCCAATGTTGGGACATTCTCCTGATTTTGCAGGCAGGTGACAGTATTTCTTCTCATTCCTAGGTTTATTAAGAAGAAAAAAATAAATCGCAACTTAAGACTTCAGCTACTTTCATTCCTATCAGCCAAGGTCCTGCAGACACTAGTGAAGGTCAGGTCAGGTTTCTATAGATCAAGAGCAGATGAACAACAGCAGATGAAGCCATATGGGAGGAAAGGACCAAGACCAAGGGAAGGCTATTAAGTTCTCTCTATCAGAGTCAAGTCCAATCCAAGCAGTTGTGGAGAAGTGTCTTCTGCAGTAAGAACACACAGCCCCTCTTTCTTTCCAGCAACAGCAAAACGTAAATCTGCAGAGGAAAGAGGTTTGTTGTTTGTTTGGGTTTTTTTAATAAAAATCAAACTCACTGTAGCCAAAGCCCAAACAAAACAGGGTTTGAAACATTACCTACACAAACTGGTTGATTAGACTTCAAGAACTCAAAGACAGATGGTAGGGAGGGAACTTTGCCACAACAGAACTCTGTTCCTTAATGCACCCAAAGACTAAATAAGGAGCCTCGTAAGTTGGTTGATATTTTGCATAAAAAAAAAGTGATGGAAAGAAAAAACAGTAAGTGGGGAGACAGAAATGGAAAGGGCATTAGTTACTGAGGAAAAGAAAAAGACAAAATCAAAAAGGATTTTTTTCTTGTACATATACACACACACACAACTGAAGTGATGATATTAAAATATAAAAAAATAAAATCATCAGCCTAAAAGCTAGAAAATGCAAAAATAAATCACACTAAAACTGCTTGAGCAGATTTCACCCAAATCTTTTTGGCATCAGATTATAAATACTTGTAAAATTCTCTGCAGCCTAAATCTACAAACCAACCTTTGGCTCTTGTATTTCTACTACATGCCATATTAACTTCCCCCCCCATACACAATATTATTTATATGAAAATAAAAATACTACAATCTGCATAACAACCCTATATAACGAAATGGGATTATCCTCACTACATGCACCAGAAGCTAATACAAAACTATCCAGCTAGTCTCACAGATGACTTTGCTCTGCCTTTTGAAGCAGCTAACAGCTCAGGGTATATCCATTCATCACTCTGCAAATCAAAATACATAGTTAGGTAGCTAAACATGACATACAGCAGTCACATGAGAAGTATTGTGGAACAATTCAGCATGCACACTTTGGCTTAGACAAGCCTTTAGCACAATTCCTAGTAACCTTAATTGGATGGCTGTCCCTTTGCTTCCTGCAATGCCTGTAATCCTTCTGCTGGGAGGCCAGGGGGGAAGCTTTCAGATCAATCCCTGGGGATCACCAGGGAACCTGCGATCTTCAGCTCCTCAAATCGAAGCCAGCTTATTATCAGTAATATCAAAAAGACTGGCACTGAATGTTAAACTGCTATGTAAACAGAGCTGAAAGCTGAAAAGCATTAGATACAAGGACCAAGCACTGGAAAAGTTAGGATACAGTAGTTTACTAGTTTTGAACCCACTGGGTCTCACTGTCTTCAGCCACTAGGCTTCCCTCCCAAAAATTGAGCATACTGTGTCATCTTTCTCTACTAGACTCCTAAGCATTTCAAAACCTACAAACATACTCAAAGCCTGCTCCTGCTATCCCACTGAGCTGCAAAATGGCTCTCCCTGTCCCTCATCTTGGCCACCCCACTTTGTTTTGATAACTCTTTGCTGGCTTCCTCTTTTGGGTTGCATTCAGATAAGCTGCTTCCTCCCTAGAAGTTCTAACTGTATGAATTTTGAGCTGAAAACACGACACCTGTAAGTGGGCAAGATTGTAGCTGAACAGGGAAAAAGCCCAAAATAAAAAACAGAGCTGCAGATGATTTGAGTAGGTGTTAACAGGTGGATTTACTCCAACAGGCAACACTGCCCAGAAATAAAATCTACATTAAAAACAAATCACAGGCAAAGCAGAGAGAAATCCCTTGGAAAGGAGGCACTTTGGAAAGAGGTAATGATTTGTGAGGAGGGGGCAGTGGAACAAGAAAAAGAGACTCAAGAAAACTAAGACAGGAAGTGCACAAGAGGAACACACATAGCCATGTCAGAGGACACAAGAGGGAAAGCAAAAACCTTTCACTGCTTCTGCTCGTTCACAACGCAGCAGCCAAAAGGTCAGAGTACAGAAGCCAGACTAGAGGGGAACTTCTGCAGGGACTGCTCAACACACAGTCCTGTGCAAAAGAGAAGCTGTACTAACTGGAAAGGCAAGTTGGGGTGGACTATGCCATGCTCACACACTGAGATAAAAGAGTCAGGGTGGAGCAGAAAAAGGATGACTAATTAATAAAATGATCAGTGGCCAAGGAAAGGCATGAATTTATCAGACCTTAATTATCTAAATAACTTTCTTAGGCTCTAAACTTCAATATTAATAATTAAATATTAATTCTGGTCTTTATCTGTGCCGTCTCCTTCTTAATCAAGGATAAGAAATCACAAAAATTATACATATCTAACATTTCCTTCCCGAAAGAACTGGATGGGAGAAAGAATCTTGCCAAACTGCTAGAGTTCAGCAAATCAAGATTTTCTACAAATTAATATCTGTTCACTGAAGAATCTGCACAGCCACCGATTCATATGGGGAAAGAGCATACAGGGACAGCCTCGAGTCGAAGCAAGAAACCAACGCCACATTTTGATAATGTCCTATTAGCACCACTGCCTGGGCAGGAACACTACCGGAGGGCTGACGAATGCTCCTTAAAAGAGGAGCCCTCTCTCCAATGTTTTCTTCAAATCAGGTCAACCCTTGAGTAAGGTGTCACTGAACCTAATAAACAGTGACAGTTTTGCTGCACATTTGGGGCAGAAATGGAATTGCTTCATAACTTGGAAGTGGGACCCCATTCTTCTGGGGTGGTATCAAAGGCACCAACTCGCTGTCAGCATGCAGGACCAAAAAGAGCAGAAATCCCATCAGCCCCACCATTAGCCTGTGGGCTGACAAGGGAAAAACATCCGTTCCATTCTGCCAGCAGCTTAGTACTTTGGAAATCAGAAGTCCATCCTCCGAGTAGACACAAAATGTAATCCAATAACATTAAGCTTTTAAGTGGCTTTCACTCACAATTATCAGGTAATACTATAGGTACAGAAGTCACTATCAGCAACACAATTCATTTCACTGGTTTGCTTTAGGTACAATGGCTGTTTTACCAAGCTGGCGGGTTTTAAAATTATTTTTGAAGCTCCCTATTTAGTACCTGGCAAATGCATTAAAGCTCTCAAACATCTACTTCAGACCCAAGTCAGAACTTGATACTACCAGCTAGATTGGTGTTTTAAAATAAATACATAAGACATTTCAGCTGAAAAATTCTAAGGTCAGTCTATAATTACTGTGGCACACCTTGGCCACAAGTTCTGTTCTTTTAAAACACATAGCTATCTAATAAATACGTAGGGGAAAAAGGTGATTTTCAGAGACTTTGAAACATCTGAACTGTCATGTTTTCCAGACTCAGCTCAACCTCAGGACTTAAATGAAATTGAAATGTGAGGTTTGCCCCTTACTCATGGCCACTTAAGTTTTCAGGCAACATTAAATTCCTACATTTCCATTACAGAATTCTGTTGACTTGTACCACATGGCAATGTCTCAAATGAGAGGTTTTGCTCTTTTGGACAAACTAATTCTTAGCATCTCAAGTCGAGTCTGGGCAATGACTGCATTCAGGTCTGCCCATTTCATCCTTCCTACAGACAAAAAAGAAATATTAAAAATTTGGACTGTCACTGTAATTTATAGCTTTGGAGTTGCTGCTTGCTTAGTTTTTTTTACTAACTTCAGAAATCTAAACCTTAGAAAAAAGATACACCACTGATCCTTCCCATACACAGCTACTTCATTTTGAATTGGTCAACTGTTTGATTGGAGATGTTTTAGAAGACAAGTATCCTTTCCCTTCAATGTAGTTCAGTTGCTTCTGTAGGTTTGAAACAGCCTTTTTAACCCAGAAATCTGCTGAAAATTTTGAGAACCAGAAGAACACAATGTAACCCTAACACAAGCAGATTTAGGGGCAAGGAACTGGGTTCTCCTTAAATAAACTTGGAACAGGAATTTAACAGCAGTGCTCCACCACACAACATTACATTAATACAGTAAGACTTCACCTTCCACAGGCAAGAAAGCATTCCACAGGCAGCTATTAGAGCTAGCTAATTTCAGTGCCAGGAACTGTGTTTTTTTAAAAAAATAACAGGTTGGTTGAATAATTGATGTCAATTTTCCCTAATTCTTGAAATATTAAAGATGATCCATAATGGTATGCAAGCTACTTTTCAAGTACAGCGGTAAACAGGATGACTCAGGTGGCTACATTACCAGTCTGTTTGATATTAATTATTGGCTAAAGCAGACAACACTGATTAAAGGACACTGACATAAAATTAAGGGCAGCCAACATGGATTTACAGAAGACCTTCAATCCAAACATACTTTTTTTAAGAGTAGAAATTTCATTGCTCAAGCACGCAGGTGAAATAAATTTTAAGTTCTGTAGGACATTTCAATTAAGTAGAATGCTATAAAGGACAAAACCATTCAGAACCACATGAAAAGTCTCCAGTTACCACAACGTACTTTTTCCTTTAGTCTTCACTTCTCTAGAGTCTACAACAACCTATCTCAGAAGACAAACTACTCTCAAAACACAGCAGAAAGTAAGAAGCTATCCACTACTTCCATAGAATCTGTAACATTGGACCACAAAACCTCTAAAACCCAAGGATGACAAAAATGGATGTGATAACTAATGGAAATGACATATCAATAATAGCGTTATGAATTATTCAATTACTTGGTCCAGTATAGCCAAGAATACAATCAAAAACAGAAACCACAGGTGATATACAACAAATGCAAAACTATTCTGGAAAAACAGTCCTGAAACCAATGTGAGATTTATGACACTAATCAGTTAAAAAGGAACATATGTTACAACATTGACTAGAAGAGCTAACAGAAAACACTGAATACAGAAATATGGAAACAAGAGTAAATACAGACTGGATTTTTATCAGTCCAGGGATACTGTGTCCTGTTGTGTTGTCCATAAGGCAAGAAAGCTGATAAATCAGGTGTTCTAGAACTGATAGAACATAACAGATATGCCTTACAGTGGGGGAAAGAAAACTGACATCAAAGCTCTATCTATTTAGCTTTGAGAAAAACGTAAAGGATCTTGCTCAGTCTGTAAATGATCATGTAGGTAAAAAAGGCTGAAGAGCCAGGTTTGTTCAGTGAAGGGACTGAAGCAAGACATTCAAAGATAAACAACAGTACATCGCTTTCAGGTCAACACTACACGATTTTATAAGAAGCGTGCTCTAGCTTAGGCAGAAAATTAACCAGAAAAAGTAACCAACATTACTCAGATTACACAAGATGCCAGATCAGGCACAGTAGTCCCTGCTGGCTTACCGAGCCTTTATCCTGATAGAGTCAGTGAATTTTCCAAGTCCAATCCACCCACATGCCAAGAGGAAGTTTTTTGTAAGGGAACAATGTCTAAACCCTCCACTTCTCCAGAAACTACGCCTCTATTATTAGAGTTACATTTTCAGATCTCCTGAAGTCTTATAACCTCCATCTCAGCAGTTTCTGGTCAAAATTGGTCCATGAGGTTCTCAAACAGCAGCATCAAACCAACCACCCTCTGCTCACTTGATATGGACCCACCTAAAGCTTCACTCAGTACTGCAGCTCGCAACACCACAGTCAATGACAAACACAAGGCAGGTACTGAAGCTCTTCTGGGACAGGACGGCAAGAGAGACTAAAGAGACCTAAACATCTAAAAATCCAAGAAAAATAAAGAAACATTAAATATCACATTTCCAGGTATTCTCCTCCTTTCCCAACTACTACAGTGAGCTCAGTGGTTGAGGTAGGTTAGAGAGCTACCCACTTCACATGAACATAAGCAAACATGAAACCTTTTCCCAGTTTCTCCATCAGAAAGCAGTGTGACCTCTACCTTTATTACAGGACTTCCAGCCAGAGGCAGACACCAGCGATTGAAACTTCCAAGCAGAGTCAGGGACCACACCCTTGGCCTTGCCACTAGCTGGAACACAAACCACTTCTCATTCCAAATCCTATCCCAAAATCCTGCCAGCACTCTTGTTTTCCAGCTGAAAAAATCGCTTCCACGTCTGTCTCTACCTTGTAAATCAACTATCCGCTGGTACGTAAAAAGCAAGTCTGTTTCCATTCCACAAGACACTACAGACCATGATGCTGAGTCTGTCTACCTGCTTCTCAGCAAGGCCACAACAGACTGCATGAATGCAATCAAAGACACACTGCAGCAGCACTCTCCAACTCGACACACACAACACAGCCCTACATACATTCAAAGGGGCAGAACAAAGCTTCCCAACTACCTTCACTGCAAACATCCGCTGAATGAACGGATCTGGGGGGGGGGGGTGGGGGGTGGTTTAAAAGTCATTTACATAACTGTCTCCCCCCACCCCTCCTTACGGTCACCTACTTATACAGTTCTGAGAGGTCCTCTACTTAAGGAAACAAATATTGGACACATTCTCACTGTTGAATAAGAAGTCCTAACAGAGACAATTAGTATGGGTATCAGATTACATATTCTCTTCAGCTAGGCAGGCAGAAGGTAACTCATTATTACATAGGAATGACAACACTTTTTAATATCTTATCACTTTCCTTCTCTTTATGCTAATACCAAAGATATTCACATCTTTTGATCCAAGAACCAGATCTTTGTAAACTGACTTGTGATGTTACCCTGATCCTGCCTCAGTACTCTTCAAGTCTAGTATAACATCAACAGAGAAAAGTACATATACAGATGATTCAGCATTAACTAAGACTAATGTAAAAACTTCCACTGGTTTAAACAGTAGTTGAACTGGGCCTCTGATTTATTAAGCCAAGTTATTAGATGCTTTTACTCAAAAACCTTGCCATCACTACATCCGTGATCAGCTTCACTCACTTTCTATCACACAAATTTTTCAGCCTAACGCTGACGTCAGCCCTGCTTTTAGCAGGAGGCTGGAGCAGACAACCACCACAGGCTGCTCTCTTCCAACCTAAATCATCCTCAGATTCTACTATGTATGGCTCCAAAAAAAAAAAAAAAAACAAAAAAAAAAAACCAAACCCAAAAATCACTGTACACATCCACTACTTGCCACATGATATTGTGCCTCCAAGTCTGAAGTTACACACATTCAGCTATCTATTCATCACCATAAAACATCACCCAAATCAATCTTCTCAGTGTGCAAAGTGTGTGTTTTCCTTCTGTTCTTTCAGTCTGATCTGACTCCCCACCACAAGCAGACAACAAATCTGCTTGTACCCAACCTGATCTACTCTGGGACACCTACAGCCTTGGAACCTCCCAGTCACACAAACCGAAGCATTCTATTGATTGTATTTTATGGTAAAGGCAAAGTGCTTCGTTTGTTGACAGTGATAGGAGAGGAAAAAAAAAAAAAAAAAAAAAAAAAGTATCACATAGTAACCACAACTTGAAACAAGTATTTCTTTGCTGAACAAAAAGGACCAAGTACCCAGCAACAAAACATCACCTTTGCAAAGTGCAACCTAGCGTGCTTCCTTTCACTGTAATAACAGCTATTTAACCTAAAAAATATTTGCATGTGTAAAAAACAGAAAAAATATGTAAGCTCAACTCCCTGTTTATAATGACAAATTACATACAACAGCCACTGCTGAAGGCATCAAGCAATCATTCTTGTTTGCCCAGATTTTTTAAAACATATGGCCAAAAATGGATATGTGAACTTACATTATGATCTCATAATGCACAGCTTTAATAGTTATCTGAGGGAACCAAAAAAGAGTAAGTGATCCAAAAGTATTTTAAGGGAAATTTTAAAAACATCAATCAAAATTTCTCACTAACCTATTGGCTCAACTGCCTCTTCAGAGCTCCCAGTATCCCTTCCGCTTTTCTGTACAGTCCTGAGGTCTAGATACCAACTTTCTACATAATACAGGCTTTAAGGTTTACAGGAGAGGCTCACTCCTGAAAACATACACTTCTGATTTCATGCTTGCCAAAAACCTCACACGCATGAAAACCAATTCTGTGCATCCTTACCATTAAAAAAAACACGTAAGGGGGGGGGGGCGGAATAAAAAGTCAATGGCAGCCTAGCTTCCTGCAGACATCAAACCATCCCTAGTTTCCATATGCAAGCAATGTTAAACCACCTTTAGAGAGAATGGACAACCAGCCCTCCCTTTGCCAAAAAAATAAACAACAACAAAAAACCAGAGAGAAGTGAACACATTTTGTAATCACTGCAGTGTGGTAATCTCAGCTACTAACAAAGCAACTAAAGACCTGGGTCTGCTACAACCCCTTGCTACCATATGAGCTAAAGATGCAAAAATAATTATATTAAACATCACTAGGATGAACTACATGGTTTTATATACACACACACTGCCAGCAACCACAAGATGGCCAACACTGTATAGACCTTATAAAGCACTTAATTCTTCTTAGTTGCATCTGTAACTTATGTCCACCTTGAGCAAAGTGGATAAGTTTTCTCAGTTCTGACTGAGCCAGATCACTTGTGTAACCACAAAGTGTTCAGGAGTTGACTGTGAGAGAGGAAAAGGAGAGGCCAAACTGAGCTGAAAACTAACTCTGTTCCCATAAAAGCAAATGCTATCCCCTCTGCAGCATTTCACACACCTAGGTTTCCAAATGCCACTCACTGAATTAAAATAAATTGATTAGAAACCCACACAGAGTCCCTTCCAACACAAATGCTTCCTCAATAGCCAAGAGATGGGTTTCTCCTTATTAAAGTATCCCGCAGATCTCTAGCAAGCTACGGAGGAAGGAGAAAGCAGATCAGGCCTCTCGCTGCTCTTACACTTAGGAGCAGAAATTCTATTGCTCTATCTCTAATCACGAATTAAATATGGCTTATGTCCACTCATCTCTGAGCAGAAGCATTGAGAGAAAAAAACAAAACCAACTAACAGAAAAATGAGGGGGAAATGCTAAGAAAAGTATTTCTTTTTCCAAAATCAGACTATGAGAAGACTTATCATCACACCTTAAAAAGCTCCAAGAAGGAATTTTAAAGACCTCAGCGAAAGAATCAGAAACATACATGATGGATATGTGAACTTACAAGATCAGACAAAAAGCAGGCAGAACCAAATTTCACATTCCTGGTACTTCAAATAAAAAAATAAATTAAAGAGCTGGAGGTCTGAACTACCTTAAAGGAAGGGGCAAGATAGGGAAAAAGTACCACGGCAAAGGTGCCTAGATCATAGTCATCAATTACTGTGAACTAACACGTCCTTTGCATATTTAAACAGAAAGATCTTTCAGCAGAGGGATGTCTTCAGCCAGTCAGCTGCCCCAAAAAGATGTTCCATATGACTTTGACATCCACTTTGTTTTTAAATCAAGTATCTATATATCTCAGAAGAGCTGCCAATTTTTTTTCCTACAATCAAGTATAAGTAACTCTGGTTTATGATAGAAATCCACTTAGAAAACTGATCGTAGGAGACAGCAAGCATAGAAGAGATGCAAAACTGCTTAGTCTGAATTCCGTACAAGAAACAAAACCTTCTTCGCTCTCCCCTTTTACACAAAATCTTTTCTTCATCAACAAGCAAAACAGTTCAAAAAATTAAACTGTAAAACCCTCAACCCCCTATTTACACGCTTTTTTCTTTCCACTTATACCAGCATAAAGATCACATTTTTCATTTACTGTATGTTTCAGGAAGGCAAGAAAAAATATTAACAGGCATATCTGAGGATATTTTGCACTCCTCTTAAGATCAACATCTGTAATCAAGTGAGGATCTGCAAGACTCCAAGTGTTTACTGTTGTATCAAATTATTTTTTAAGTGCCCTGTGAAACAAATCATCACCACAACAGGACTACTTTGCATTTTAGTTCTACGCTCTTACATTAAAGGACAGGCCCAAGAAACTATTCAGAAAAAGCCCTAAAAGAAATACAGTGACTAAGTAATCTCATTTCCAGGGGCTGGCAGAGCCCAGGCAGCTTTTAAAATCATCAAGGAAACCTAGTATTTATAGACAATATTGTCAGATATTGAAAAAAACTATCGAAGCTTCAATGTCAGAAGCAGGTCTTGCTGGAAGTGACATTCCACTACAATGGATAAACCTTCACTTCTTCACGTAGTTGACCAGTAGACAGAACCTTTGTGGGTTTTTAATCGTACATTCACTAAGACACACAGGATCAGTGACATCAGTTAACCTGTAGAAATATACGAGCCTGGGGGTGCAGGAGTGGCAAAGGACACTCCAACACTTCTGCTGATACGCCCAGGACTGAGCAAGGCACATAGTTTTATCTCAGCATCCTCAAACCGTTCAAAGGATGCTGCTTCAAGGATACCAATACCTTGTAATACTATAGCTCTTATCTGTTGGAGCCAACACCCAATAACAGAGCTCAAAAACACCAGAATAAAGCTTTTGTTGGTAACAACCAACTTTTGTTGGTGACAACTGCAACCCATTTTGTTTACATAAGTTCCCAAATATCATGCTGTGCATCTACCAAACGTTCCACTCACAAAGCAGCAAATTAACTTGTGTTTATTAAAAAGTTTTTCAAGAACAAAAGCAACCAGCAGAGTTATGGGAAAAGGGGGAAAAAAAGAAATCACACGTACTTTCCAGGAACTTGCCCAAGTCAGCTCCTGAAGCAAGAAAATAGAATGAGCAGCAAGAAATTAGACAGAAGAACATAACCGGAATTCAGAAGTTTTTTCCCCTCCCACCCCAACAGACACTTAAGAATCACAGTAAGACGCAAACCACTACAGCAGCAAACCCATAACACCGGAGCTGTGGGTTACTAGGGAAGGTTTTACTCCACCAGCACTACTTGGCAACGTTTCCTCTCGGCCTACAGCTCGTCCCACTTCAAAGAGCAATGGCACAGAGCCGAGAGCGCCGAGACTGCTTTGTTGACACTGAAACTACTTGTCTTGGATCAATATCAAACGTACACAATCCTGATCGACGTTCTCTTCGGCCTCGCCAAGGCCTCTCCAGCCAAGCAGCGCCGCTCGCCGCTGCTCCCAGCGCGCTGCTGCCTGCGGGGGTAGGGGGAAAGGCTCGAGCTCCCTCCTGGCTCGGCCCGGGGGCCCTGACCGGGCCGAGCGTGCTGAGAGTGCACGGGTTTCGGCGGGGACGCCCCCGCCCGCTCCCCCTCGGGAGCGTTAGGCGTGAGGGGGCGCTGCTGCGGTCGCGAGGCCCCCTGACAGCAGCGCCGGGGCCCGGGCCCTGTCAGCCCCATGGCCAGGGCCGCGCGGCCTGGCCTCCCGCTAGGCCTGGGGCGCCCCGGGGCGCGGGGCCAACACAAGGCCTGTGTTGGCGGCGCGGCCCCGTGGGCAGGGAGGGCAGCAGGGAGCCGGTGGGACGGCGTTACCTGCGCTCCCGGGCGGCGAATCCCTCACGGCCACAGCGACTGCTCAAAAGCCCCCAACAACACAAGATGGCGGGTGCGCCGCCACGCAGCATCACGTGACCGCGGTGCTCCGCCCATTTCTCCCTCCGCCGCGGGACCCGGATGGGCGACGCCGCTCCTTTGCGCCGGCCCCGCCCGCGTGACGGTACCGAGCGGGAGGGGGCGGGGTGTCCCGCGGGAGCATTGGCGCCCCCTGGTGGGAGCGCGCGCCACTGCAGCCCTGTGGGAACGAGGGGTGGGAGAGACCCTCCCGGGCTTCTGTGGCCGAGGGAACTGAGTGCACCCGTTTGCGGGTGGCACCAAGCTAGGTGGAAATGTGGATTTGCTTGAAGGAAGGGAGGCTCTGCAGAGCGATCTGGACAGGCTGAGACCAACGGGTTGAGGTTCAACAAGGACAAGTGCAGAGCCCTCCATTTGGGACACAACAACCCCGTGCAGCGTTACAAGCTTTGGGGAAGAGTGGCTGGAGAGCTGCCTGGCAGAGAATGACCTGGGGGAGTTGGTTGTCAGCGGCTGAACAGGAGCCAGCAGTGGCCAAGAAGGCCAAGAGCATCCTGGCTTGGATCAGCCATGGTGTGGCCAGCAGGAGCAGGGTGGGGATTGTGCCCCTGTGCTCAGCACTGCTGGGGCCACACCTCAAATCTTGCGTTCAGTTTTCGGCCCCTCACTCCAAGAAGGACATTGAGGGGCTGAAGCACATCCAGAGAAGGGAATGGAGCTGGGAAAGGGGCTGGAGAACAAGTCCTACGAGGGGCAGCTGAGGAAGCTGGAGTTACTTAACTTGGAAAAGAGGAGGCTGAGGGGAGACCTCATTTCTCTCTGCAGCTCCCTGAGAGGAGGTTGTGGTGAGGTATGTGTTGGTCTCTTCTCCTAGGTAACAGGTAATAGGACAAGAAGAAATGTCGTCAAGTTGCGCCAGGGCAGGTTCAGACTGGACATCAGGAAAAAATTCTTCACTGAAAGGGTTCTGAGGCACTGATGGAGGCTGCCCAGGGAGGTGGTGGAGGTGCCATCCCTGCAGGTGTTCAAAAGACGGATAGATGTGTTTCTGAGGGACATGGTTTAGTAAGTGAACAGGTACAGTTGGACTCGATGATCTCAAAGGTCTTTTCCAACCAGATGATTCTGTGATCCTGAGTCCCTGTGGCAGACAGCAGGTCCCTCCCTTCAGCCCCAGCAGTGAAATTCCTGCTTCACCCAGTGGAATCAGCCCCCATTGCCCTGCCCTGCCCTCCTGTCAGGGTCCCTCTGAGGAGCCCCCATGGCTGAGGCATGGGCAGCGCTCAGACCTCCCCTTGATACAAGTAGTGGTTATTATTGCAGAGACTGAAATATTTTGATTTAAGTAGAGTTGGGTTTGTGTAGAATTGGTTTCCTAACTGACTTCAGTTAAGCCATATCTAAGTGGCAGTATTTTTGAAAGTTAGACTGACACAGGATGTTCTTCCAATAGTGTAGTTTTTTAAATAGTGCTGTTCCCAGGAAATCATAGAATCTTAAAATGGGTTGGGCTGGGAGGGACCTTGAAGCCCATCCAGTTCCAACTCCCTGCCATGGGCAGGGACACCTCCCACTGGATCAGGGTACTCAAAGCCCCATACACTACCTCTTCCTTGTCTAAGAATGCAAGGTCAGACAGAGAACCAGCTCCGAAGCTCTAATTAGCGGAAACTTGGCTGTTGTGAAGTTCATAACAAAATTAAAATTAGTCCTTGGAAATTAAAAGCATGAGATTGCTGGGGAAATTTATACATATGCATGTAAGTGTGATATATATTCTATCCCCAGCTCTTGTCTCATTACGCATGATTGATGCAAATCATTCCTTCACACGTCCAGTGCTGAAATAAAGGATGCTGCTTTCTAAAACTCCAAAACTAGTCTTACAGAGTTTATTTGCTAGTATTTTTGGTATCACACTCACCCCGTCACTCCCTGTGGGATACAGCCCAGAAGGAGGCTGCTCATGGAGAATGCTGACACATATTTTCACTCCAAGATTTCCTGATGGAAAAATCAGAATTATGGAATGGTTTGGGTCATAAGGGGCATAGGACATACCACCCCTTCCATTCAGCAGCGGTGATTTCAAAGAATCACAGAATGGTCTGGATTGGAAGGGACCTCAAAGCCCATCCAGTTCCACCCCCTGGATCAAGGGGCTCAAGGCCCCCAGGCCTGAACACCTCTAGGGATGGGGCAGTCACCATCTATCTGGGCAGCCTGGGCCAGAGCCTCCCCACCCTCACAGGAAAACATTTCTTCCTAAGATCTCATCTTGATCTCCCCACTTTCTGCTGAAAACCATTCCCCCTTGTTCTATCCCTGCACTCCCTGATCAAGAGCCCCTCCCCCGCTTTCCTGTAGACCCCAGATCAGGAGCTCAAGGCAAATGTTTTTAAGCTAAAAATACTGTTTTATTTTTAGTCCTATACCCCATATTAGTACATATGAGTCCCATGTGGTTCCTTCAGCCTAAAGAACTATTCTTGGCTGTTACGCACTGTTGAAGGTATAACTGTTTTCAGCTGAAACTATTTCACTGCGATGATTATTTCAGCCACAATCCATGTAGCTTTCTCTCTCCTCTTCTAGGTGAATAAATACTTGTCATTGTGCACTGAACGCCAGCCAAAAATGATGCAACCGTGAACACAAGTGATTCTTCTGAGCTAATGGGCAGAAAGCCTGTAACTCCTGGGGCTTATTTTTAGCTGAGAGCAACATAGGACTGCTTCAACCCTAAATCTTAGAATGAAATTTCTCCTGTAGGAAGCTGGTGCATAAAAGCAAAGCTCCCTAGCAAAAGGCTGGGCTCTGATAAGCTGCATTTGATCACTCTGCTGTCACACAGCTGGAGCCAATACTAATAACAGTGGGGGATAGGAGAGGGGCAATGCTGCATTTCAAGCTGACATTCAAAACTTCCAATTTCCCTGCAGAAGTGGCTGTGTCTTATTTTTCTACTTATCAAACTTGAGTTTACGCGTCTAGGTGTGAAATCACCCCAGCAGCCTGACATTCACTGGGGTATTGAGGGCATGAAGTACTTTAGAGCCTCCTAGATTACCATGTCAATTCATCCACGCCATTAAAAATCCAAGCACAGGGAAATGGCATCCCTAACAAACTAAACCCCATCATTATTGACCTATTGTTTTCACCCAGCCGAGCTTGGAAGCAAGAGCCTGTCTCCCTCGGTACAACAGAGGAGCTACAAACACAGAGCACAGCTTTGAAATGCTAAATAATGGCCATAAAGAAGATGTGGTGGCATCTGTCACGTCTCCCCTCACCACCCCCACGATTCACTATTTGGAAAAGCCGCGCTCCCATTTGTCAGAATAGCAGGGATTCTGTCTGAGAAAAGTCAATGTCTTCCCAGCAGCCGTGTTCCAAGGGAGCAGAAAACCATCCTCATTTGTCACATCCCTAAAAATAATGATACAAGCAACAGAAGAGTCAGGCAGGTGAGCATCCAAGCGCAAGTTTTTACAGACAGTCACTTCAGTGGACCTGTCACCTCAGATGGCTTATGCCAAAAGATGGACTACCAGAAACGCACTGCTACTTCTGCAACACCCAATTATTTTAAGACAACCTTTCCCAAATGTGGCAAGCTGGCTTTGAAAGGCAGCAATAAAGCATTCCAGTTACTCCAATCCATCTTGCAAGGGATTTATTTGGACACTCCCATAAGGTTAAAATTCAATGCGGTCACCTTAATCCTCGCAGGTAAAGGTTAAACCCTAAGCCAGGAAGAACCCTATGTTTTCCCTTATGTCTTGGAGGATGTTGACACTGAGTTTCTAGGCAAAACTTCCTGCCACCACACAGCAGCCCCTGCAGCCAAAGGCAATGGCTATGACAGAGGAATCGGTGAGAAACACACTGTGACCCCAGGATCCAGAACCTATCCCTGGTGCTGGCTGAAGCGTTACTGACTCCTCTACTGTACGTCTCCTCCTCTGGGAAACATTGAACAGAAACCTTCCAGGGATTGAGGACTACCTGGAGTTCCCATTCAAGGAGATGAGAGACTTGAGGCCCCTGCTGGTACAGACCCACAGTCACAACAGGTTTTTCATCAAACTTCTCTACTTGCCATCATGGACAAACTTAGGAGTCACTCTGGGCATGTAAGCAGTGCCAGATGGCTACTGATGTACAGGCAGGTATCAGTAAAGAGAGCTGGGATTGCCAGGACCTTTAAGAGCCACCTGTACTGACATCTGGAATTTTTATAGGTTTGTAATATATTAATATATCAATTACAGGCAAATAAAATCAAGTATTGTCAGCCAGTATTAGATGGGAAATTCAGCTAGAAAACTTCTTTAGTACTTCCACATAACCTAATTACATTGTTATTGAATCCAAGAGTTGCTAGCAAACCAGAACCTTTTAGAAAGCAATTAATTTCCCAATGTCACTTTTTGCAAAGCTAATTTCAAAACTCACATTGCTGCAATTGCAAAATCCAAAAGCACTTACTGTTCACTGCACTGAATAAAGGCCCCAGCTAACAGCACCTATTTGAATTGAACAGAACAACTATAGCCACACTGCTCATTTCCTTATTGAAACTTGTCAGCTGGAGTTGACTCAAATCTATTAAAATAGAACCACTGGAAGCCCTTTTTCCACCCTCTCCTCCTGCTGCCACAGGCTACTCACCCAGCTGCACGTGCAAAGCAGCACAAGTCAGCAGAGCTTGCTATGCTGCGGAGAAAAACAAAAAACCCAGAATATCAAGAGCTGCAATGTTGCAATTTTCCCGTGGAAACAGAAAGTAAGGAACCTTCACCCTGGTTTTAGCTAACCTCTGAGACCCGAAGGCTCACAGACATTCAGCAAATGTATTGACTGCCAGCAATGCACAGAGCGGAGCTGCACTGGATAAAATATTTATGTCTTCCTTTTCATCACTGGATCATACCTGAAACAATGTGTGGTTAAACCTCCTCCTGAGACCCCCAAACCAGCCATGCCAGCAAAGCTTGGCAGATCAGTAACATTAGAAGCAAGACACATGGACATCTGAAAATGTCCAAGCATTTTTTTCCTCTCTTCTATTAATATAAGGGCAGAAGAGGAAATGGAAAGGAACCCTAGCTGAAGCAACCTGCCGAGCTCCCAGCTGGGGCAATGCCGGAGCTGAGACACAGTGTCTATTTTCAGATAAGGGAAGGCTGACAGCCTTCAGATGTCAACATTAAGCAATGGGCAGTATTTCAAATATTTACACAGCTATGTCCCTTTCTGAGGAATTGCAAACATCAGGGCTTTTTACACCAGAAATGCTGTAGAGAAGGGGCAGCGCTATCAAGAAGGGGCTGAACATTTTCCTCACTCATCCAAGCCAGGATGCCACGCTTTGGGGATCACTACTGTAGAAGAAAATGGTAAATTCAGGCACCTAAAATAAACCACACACAAGACTGGAGATAATGCTTTATTTGTACATTTCAGCAACAGGAGAAATAATTGAAGATGAAATTATCTGCTTTGTTGTAAAGTATAAAAACATTTAATTATAAATATTTAGCTAAAAAAGCGTGATTTATAAAATATAATCTGTGAAGATATATATACACAGTTTAATTGTTTAGCAATTCTTTCACCTGACATTAAAGAGTAGAGGTTTTTCTATTTATTATTCCATGCTCACAGTTTAGTGCTCACAGTTTAAGAAGCAAACAGACAAGTGAAAAGACGACTGGTGAGTTTCATTCTGGAAAGAAAAAGAAATGCACAAATTGGGACAATAGCAGAGGCAGAATTTGAGCAAATCCATGTTTCAAGAGGTTTCTGAGGGAACACAGCTCCCCTGCCATGATCTACAGCATATGTAACCAGACAAGCAGTGGGTATTTTAACATTTGTGGGCAAGTTTCCTGTGTTTGCAAAAGAAAATGGCTAATGATATAGTGCAAGCCCTCCGAATTTGGTTCAGCTGAACGTGCTCACCTTGCTGCTCTTTCCTTCTTGAGCAGGCATTGCTCAGTATGCTGGGCTGGTGCTATGTGTCGTGGCTCTAATGAAAACAAACAATGTCACCTTCGTGATTCAGGATATGAGCAAGTTTCCAAATAGAAAACCCCAGTGTGCCATCCAATTGCATTGTCCAGCTGGCAATATCCCTTAAAAACAGACACAACTGGAAAATACAGTGAAGATGTACAGTACACTAAACATGATGGAATGTGAAAGAAGATAGATGGTCAGGCAACTCCATTTTCTATTGCTCATTTAAGAGAGAGCCAGCTTCCTCCCTTCAAAGTCTTGGGAAATCTCTTATTGAAAGGTTTGTTACTATGGCACTTCAGAGAAGAATAACTGGAAGACTCTCCAACATGCTGGGTGGCAGAAAATGCTACATTAAATGATAATTAATTTGATCCACGTCCCTAGAAACTATCTTTCTCTCTTCACAGTGTTTTCACAGTGCCTGCGGCACGGGGCTTTGAGTGAGAAGGGCTAGTCAAGGATGTGTGACAACACCCAACAGCAGTACAAACGTGCAGAAAGTCAAGCTGTACTTTGTACACCCTGATATACACAAGACCTCGCTACTTGCCTGTAAGCAAGGAATGAATTCATACTGGGTTAAGAGAAAAAGGATGTAGAGAAAAGAAGGAAAGAATGAAGTAGGCAAACATGACAGATGTCAGTGCTCACCATGATTTGCTACCTGCTGTTTCTGCTTTAGGGTGATGTTCTCCTGACAGTTCAGAGCAAACACAACTCACATCGTTATGAATGCATTGTAACTGCAAGAGTTGTGCCCTTAGAAACTCAGGAGGATCTTCAGGAGAGGAAGGATAGCAAAGCTGTAATGAGTTTTAGGCAGGATCCAGGCAGTTCTCTCCAGGTAGAGCCCTGATCAGGGAAACGTACCAAGTCGTGTGCAATCTCAGAGTGCATATTCGCTGGTCAGTTACTGGGTAAATGCAGACTTTAACTCCCTGAAAGCCGCTCGGCGGTGTTTTCTTTCCTCCTCTTCCCTCTTTCGCTCATCCTGCTCTGCTTTTATCTCTGCTTCAAACTTACTGGCTGAAGAGAGGGCTTGAACCTTTATGAGAGAGAGAAAATAAAAGAGCATGAAGCTTTGCATGAAGGGGAGACTCAGAGCCTGAACTACTCCCAGATGAGCAACGCAGGACTATTTGCTGCACTTCCCAGTGCTTGCTGGAAAGGTCTGTCAGGATGGGTCAGGTATTAATTACACTGCAGTGCTTGGGTATTTACAGCCAATACCTGTTAGCTTGCTTGACCTCAACATCAACAAAAGAAAGGTCATTTACTAACAGTAAAGTCACTAACAAATAACCAAAACAACGCCTTCAGTACTGGGTCACATACATTCTTTCTGTAAGCAGGCAGCATAGCGTAAGTTGTGAGTATACAGTGGGAGAAACTACTGCAGAAAACAGTTCTGAATCACAGCCAGATCTGAGAACACCATACTACACCACGGATAATCTGCAGATCAAAGAGACATTGTTTATTTGCTGGCTATTTTTCCAGCTTTCATCTCAGTACATCTGCTGTGCAATAGCTGTGTTATGCTCTTGGGAAAAAACTTCTTATATAAACAAGCAGGATTATTTTCTCTCCAAGAGAGCTTTCAAAAAGAGTGCTTTGTCAGCTTTGAATGGTGCAAAGCTCTCTGCCAACCCCAAGACCCCGCAGAATAATTCTGATTCCAAAGGTTACAGAGAGCTGCTCGAGATAGAGATGTCTGAAATCCTACACTCCATTCACCAGTGAACTCTGAGTGTTCTGGTTGAGGGAGGTTTTGCAAAATGGGAAACTCTGTCTCTATTGCATTACTTTTCAGGACGCTTTTGTCCTTAAAAGCAGTCAGCTAGCGAGTGCCATAGAGTTCCCAGCCACAGGGACATAGGTCAGCCAGTCAGCTCTACCAGGGTGAGGCCCAGAGCAGAGATGGTGAAATAAGCTGTTCCCATGTTCTGCAGAGAAAGGCTGTAGCTAGAGTCCAACAAAGTCTGAAGGGAAAAGCTACGGTTAAGTTGGGCGTGACATGAAATACGCATCCTTTTAGCTAGGGAGAGATCTGGCAGTATCTTTGACAGAAAAGCTTTTAATTTTCCTCTGTGCCATACCATACCTTAGCTTCAAAGAAGTTCTTGGCTCCTTTGACTCCCTCAATGGAGACATCTATCTCTGAGAGCTTCGCAAGAGTCAACAGGCCGCTGTCCTCCTCGAGTTCTCCAGCTGCAGCCTTATGGAAAATCAGCAGGAACTACCAAGACAGAGAGGAAACATTTCAGTTCTTCCCTGAGGCTCAAACAACTTAAAATGTAAACAGCGAAGACTTTTACTGGGAGGGAGATGGAATATGAATATATAAACAAAATGGCACCATGCAGCTTGTCCTTCAGTGCCTTGGCTCTGGTACACAGCCCTGTTGGACCAAGAGGTAGAACTCTCAAACGAAAAGGGTTTCCAGGGGAGCAGAGCCCTGCTGAAGCACAGCTCCTGCCAGGCCTGGGCTGCTACATGGCCCGAGGAAGGCAGCCTTCTCTCCACCTGCACAGTACAACCATATGGTGGGCTTAGATACACCTCTTTAAGTCCCCACACCCTAATGGTGTATTCGCGAGCCGCC
Source organism: Neomorphus geoffroyi (assembly GCA_033558235.1). Taxonomy (NCBI): domain Eukaryota; kingdom Metazoa; phylum Chordata; class Aves; order Cuculiformes; family Neomorphidae; genus Neomorphus; species Neomorphus geoffroyi. The sequence continues at coordinate 6,934,629 of JAUMJM010000012.1, read as the reverse complement.
CACCATCTGCCTCAGTGTTGTGGCTGCTGAGATCACAGCCCAGGACAATGAAAACAGAGCAAAGATGGCTCAGACCTGAACCCAGGCTCCCTGGACCAAGGCACCCATGCACTCTTGTCAGAGAGAACAGCAGGCGTGTGCACTTGAGAAGGATCTGGGGACTGCCTGGCTGCTATGAACCCTGCCTGCTATCTTTCCCAAGCCCTATCGTCCACATGGTTGGGAGAGGAAAACAAAATCAAGGTCAAATGCACCGGGACAATAGAACACAGTTACTTCAGCCGGTCCCTTGTCTAGGGCATGGGAAAAGTGACTTCAAACAATCCACCCTCGGAGCTAGGCCTCAACCTCTTCCAGGGAGCCTGGTTTCACCAAGGTGAGCAAAGCCTAAGTACTGCGGTTGTGCCCATTAATTAACATAAAGGAGAGCTTCTCCAGTACCTGTCAGAGGTCAGGTCAGAGCATGCCCTTGTGACAGTCAGAGTGCCTTGAAGGAGTGTCCACAGAGCAACTGGTTTTGAAACCTTTGTCTTGCACTGGACCATAGACACTTAACAAATCCAGAGTCACTATAGCACAGCACATATTGGCATGTGAATTGCAAAAGCAAACAAAAAAAGAGCCCTATTGCCCTCCAGGAAAGCAGACTTTTCCTTTTTTTACAGAATGGACAAGATCTGCCTGCTTAAAAATAAAACACCTCTGCATCTTCCACCTGCTGACCGAACTCCAGGATAAGATGTGGACGCTCTGTGGGTAACCTGAGAGCTCCTGTAAGTCTCTGCTATTCTTGGCCACCCCAGGAGGTGTCTCAGCGCTTGGCACGGAGTGGAAAGAACAAAGACTGGGACAAATCACCCAGGTACAAAAGGAGCACAAGCAACAAAGCTGTGCCATTGCACTACTTCAGTCCAGGGCAGAGGGCTCCAAGTAACACACAGGGCTGCCCTGAATTCCATTTGCACAGAACATCAAATATCTCTAGTGCTATGCTCCTCAGACTGCCAGGCTTGGCACTTTGCTTCCTCCTAGGAAGAGCTCGAGCTGTCCCGGAGGAGGGCAGCAGAGTCCCAGCATCCACACTGAGCCATCCCTAAGCCGCTCGCCTGCTTCAACTTGCTCCCAGAATCTGGTGGAGATGCAGGAGTTTGTGAAGGCCTCCCATGGGGAAGGGTGTGGAGATGACGGCAGTGCTGGCTGCCCTCTCGCACAGACAGCGTCACCAGGCATTGCTATATGCAACAGCCTCACAACCCATGGCTGCTCAGCACAGAGCAGCCAGAAAGCAGGCTGTGCTTGGGGAGGAAGCTTTTCCTCCTCCAAACACATGTAACAAATTAAATGATGCTCAGCTGGACTGGCAGAACTTCCTGCTCAGAAGAAAAGCAAATCCTCCCCAAGATATCTTCTCCCTCTGCTCAGATCTGCTAGTTCCTCTCCTCCTCCTCCTCCACCACGGGGCACGGGGACACAGAGGGCTGGCAGCCAGGATGGCATTAGTCATGGTTCCTCCTCACAGTTTCTGCTCCACCCTGTGAGTCCCACTTCCCGGCATCAGAAAAGGGCAGAGGAGGCAGCACAATCCTGAGGTCTGGTACAGCTGTTGCCAGGGGGGACACGATGGACTAGAAACACCCAGTCATGAGTACAAGCGTGCATGAATCATGCTGAAACTAGGCAATGGGGCAGCAATCCTCTGGTGGAAGAGGGGCTGCCGCAGCCAATAAGGGCAGGTTGAGCTAAAGGAAACCAGGGTGAGCTAAAGGAAACCAGGGACTGAGCCATTGGCTGGAGCAGACAGAGTAACATCAGCCCCAAGGACCAAGCAACGCAGAATACAGGGCTCGTTTCCACAGGAGCTCAGGAGTAATCTTTCCTCACATCCCTGCAGCTCACCTCGCATTCTTTGCCCTCGAGGCACTGGTCTGTACTAACTAGAGAACACCAGCAATCTGCATTCAGTTCCAGTTCCCAGCCTCACTCACACACTTGGTGGGCCGAGGACACAGCGTTTGCAGCTAAGCTCCAGGGAAACGTCAACAGAGTAGCAAAAGTGAATAACATCAGTACTTTTAAAAGCTGTGCTCTCAAGGAAAGTAACATGACACACAATTTCCATCCCACTAACCTCATAAAAGATAAGAGATGTATCTGCCCTCACATCCTTCATGATCCAAGCCCTACCCAAGGTGCCAAGTCTCAGAGTGGTGCTGGCAGTAACACAGCCCCATCAGGCATCAGGCTGGCCTCAGGGAGGCAAGGGAGGGTATGGGATAGACCGGCAGCAGCAGCCTTGCAGCAGCTTGCCAGTAAGGCAGAGCCACCCAGCGCTGTGGTTTGCACCAGCCCTGCTAGCAAACACACTACATGTGTCCGCGTTTAAGCTGGTGCAGGCATGGGGACAGTGGGTGGATTTTTGTGGGTTCCAGATACCAGCTACAATCAGATATGACTATTACGGCAATGAACTCTGGTTTCCTGAGCAGCCCAGGAACTCAACAATCAGGCATGGGGTTTTTTATCCCCACTGTACCTAGTCTTTTTAGGCCAAAATTTCTTTGTTTGAGCCACAGGAGAAATCTTGTGTTGTGAATTGTTGATGTGCCGATGGACGCTCAAAGGTCAGTGGTAGAACGCAGCTTTCGTAACGGGGCCAGTGGTTCATCAGCAGTAAGTCAGAGCTACACAAGCATTCCAGGCAACAGCTTACACGGAAAGGGAGGTCATGACACTACTCAAAGCATCAACAAAAGGTGACCTATTGCAAGTGAATTGGTCTTTACCAGTTCTCTGGCCAGGCCATGAGAACAACATCTTCAGGCAGTTATGTCAGGACTTGATATTCTCTGGAGAGGCAGACAAGCCCTCCACGGCTTGAGGTACACCCTGCTGAGTTCAGACACTCATTTAAAGCGGGCTTCTTGTGTCGTCAGAGTGCTCAAATCAGGTTGGTCAACCTCCACATGATTGCTTGTAATCACCACCGAGGAGCAAAGAGGGTCAGGGCTATGGGCTGGTTCAGACCTCCACACCCACTAGGAAACCTGCCTTCCTGCCAGTCCTCCGCCCAAACACAGCAGCTGGGCATGACACATATGCAACAAGGCAAAAAGCATCCTGCTCTTCTCTACCACAAGAAGCACTGGGTACATGCCAAAGCAGCTGTGTAATTTGTCCCCAGAGCTCTGCCAGTGACACTCCTTCGTTCCAGTCCCTCTGCCACTCAAGCTTGCATTTGCTCGACCGTCGTTTTGCATCTGGCGAGAGGCTGTGACAGCACCAGCTGCCACATACTGCTTGCCAAGGGCTGGCAGCATGAGCAGCCCATGCCGGCTGATGGGCGGCCATGCAAGGGGCTGCGCTCCCAACAGGTGGTGGCAGAAGAGGAGCTGCTCTGCCACTTGTGCCGCACTACTGGTGCCAGAACACTATGGCATCTTCCAGAGCCTTGGGGACAAAGGCACTTCTCTTACCCAGGAGACAGCCCCTGCAGCAAGCCCAGAGACTGTCCTCAGCTCTTCACCCAACGTGAAGGATGGTCCAAGGGGGCAGGTAGAGGGCTCCCCCAGCCCAGTGGTTTGGCTGTCTGACCTAGCAGCAAGGGCACTGCGCTCTTCCTGCTCCACTGGATTCTTTGCTATTCCTGCATTAGCCCTGACATCACACGTCTCTTTCCCTGCCCAGAGGACCTGATGGCTTCAGAATTTGCTGGTGAGAACTGACAGGCTCTCACTTTGCAGATTTGCTTCTCTTTCTGCCTCTCTGCAGCCCAGCTCTTGTAACCCAATCGTCTCTGGCCTCTGTCTTCTACTCCTGCTCTCTTTCAGCAAAAGAAATCCAACCAAACTCTCAGGGGGAGAAAACAGGGGGAGATGGTGTGACGTGCCAGCACACAGAGACGGTGCAGCAGATCTGCAAGCTGCCAGTTACCCCTCACACCTTGACCAGCCCAGCTGGTCATGGGCCCTGGCTGCTCATCCTCCCTCCCACGCACTGCCAAGTGTCTCAGCACTTCCAAGATGAAGAGCTTTATGTCCTGAGCTGTGGAGAGCTCTGCACCTTATCTCCACAACCAACACCCCCAAGAGGCATGGTGAGAGCACAGCCCCTGCAGAAAGAAGGGAGCCCAGCTGCTCGTGGCCCATCGCAGCTGTCCCCCGGGGCAAAAGGAAGCAGGATAGCAGCACAGCCCTCACAGCCAGTGCAGGACACCAGCAGCACTGGCCCTCCGGCTGCCTAAGGGGCTGCTGGCTAATTCAGAAAGCCACAGTGTGACATACACTTCTGACTGAGACAGCAAGCAAAGCCTGGGAGAAGGAGATGATGCAACAGGAGGTACTTGTATCTGGGTTCCTCCTTTCTGCTGAGATGATTTGGATATCCTTGACTGCATGCAGGTCACTGCTCAAATTCCCTCTCTCCCTTCATCCTTCCAGCCTGCCCATGCTGCTCCTAGTAGTCTCAGCACAGCAGTGACAAACAGACCTGTTCGCTGCGTGTCCCTGCTGAGCCAGCAGGCAGTACCGCACTGCTGCATCACCACATGCCCTCCTCACTGCAGGGAGGTGGTCACCCCTCATGAAGCTTGCCGTGACTGGTCAGTGCCAGATGCAGAGAGGGACCCAAAATAAATTGAAAGAGGAAGCCTCCTCCACCCCATGAGACCAGCTGCTCCGAGCAGAGCCCTCCGCCTGCACCTAAAGTGAAGCCTGAGCTGCTGTGCTGTGGGAGCCCAGGACCTTGTGACTGAGAGGACATGCCACCTCCAGCTACAGCAGGAAGCTCTGTCAGCATTCCCGGGCAGCTGCAGCAGGGCTCAAATATGCTCCAAAAGCAGGCAGAGAGTTTGGAGAGCTTTCACATCAGGTACCATTACTGCCCGGTGGAGGTGAATGCTAACAGTGGCACACACCTTGAGCTCTCCATGTCATCAGGAAGATCACCTGCTTCTCCACGCTTTCCCCAGAGCTGGAGAAACGTGGAGGGGACAGTACTACCTACAGCTGGAGTACAGGGCCTGGCTGCCTCCTCCCCCACAGCCACATCCCCATCTGCTCCTGCAGCCACCCTCACCTCGCGGAAGCTGAGCTTCCCATCAAAGTCTTCATCCACCTCCTTGATCATGTTCTTCAGCCCCAGGTGCGTCTGCGGGGCTCCCAGCTTTTCCATCATCAGCTTCAGCTCCATCAGGTCGATGTACCCATCCCGGCCTGAGTCATACCTGTAGGGTGCAAAGGGGAGAGGTCAGCCCTCATTTTTCTCCATATCCATCTTCCCAGAAGAGGAACCATGGAAACAGATAAAGTCACAGGGTGGTTCAAAGCTTGGGGAGAGGGGAAGCTGCACAACATGGCCAGTGCTCAGATATATTAAGCTCAGGGAAGTAGTGGGCAGCTTTCAGAGTTGTCTCAGGGAGAGAGAAGTGCTCAGGGTACCTCAAACCAAACCACCCGCACAGAAAAAGAGCATAGAGGAACTCAGCTCAGCTTATCTCAGTGAGATTTCCAACTCACACACTTACATGCCCAGCACAAAGGTTACTTACACAAAGCTTACACCATCCACCAGCACAGTGAGGCAAAGGCATGCCGGAGCCAGCCACTGCCAGGTCCCCTGCTCATTTAGAGGAGAAACAGGGAGCAGAGACCAACCAGAACCTTCCAGCACAAAGCAGCTATCTTTCTCCGTAAGCAAAACACACCCTCTGTAGCTGTTAAGATCTTGCCTCTCCAAAATGCTTTTGTACTACACAAGTACCATGCTTCAGGGCAACTGTTTATTCAGTGTGCCCGGCAGAGCAGAAAGGCAGTCCCAGGGGAGCACAGCAATCCCAGCTAGTGCCACCCGCTGCACCAAAGGCCAGGCCGGCAGAGGAAACCAGTGCCCACCTCTGGGAGTAAGACTGGAGTGGGAGCATGCTCCCAGTGTAGCACAAAGGGCTGCAAACACTCCACAGGAGGAAGACAGCATCGTGCAAGGGGCAGAGTGCTTTAGAGATGGGGAAGCAGCGACCTGCCACGCTCAGCCTGGGACCATGCACCAATTCCTCCCCTGACATCTGCTGTGGGTGTGAGTGAAGCATCTGGCCCAGCCAGCACCCAGCAATTCACACCCACCAGGGCTGTCACTGGGCTTCAAAGTCCAAAGGCTGGAGGGATGGGCACTCTGCTACCAGACAGCCAGTCGACAGCCCTCCCTCATCCTGGTGCTGCCATCAGGGTCCAGCACAGAGTGTGGGAGGATAGCGCAGGGTCCATCAGGCTGGGCTCAGCTCCAGCGCACAGCCTGTCACTCCCTCATTGCTTCCACCATCTCAACCCCGATAGAGTTAAATTCTTTCAGCCTTTCAGAAGGGAAACCATAGGCACGGAGCTGAAGCTTTGCCCTTGGCAGGAGCCAGTCAAATCCTCCCACCCATTATCTTTCATTGACTATTAGCTCTCTTCCAAAGAAACAATGGCTTTAGCTGTCCCAGACTCAGACCTGCACAGTTGTGGTTATCCTGGAAGAAAGCCCTTTCCAGCTGAGAAACCTCACAGCCGCAGAGGAAGCTGTGGCAGAGGAAGGCACAAACAAAGTTGCTGGCTCCAAGCTGTTTGCAGGCGTGGGCAGGGAGGCAGTGCGGCAGCCAAGAGCCTTGCCCCTGCCTCCACTGGCACAGAGTGCTGCTCCCCCGAACTGGGGGAGCCTCCACAGCTTTCCAGGGACCTTCACCACTTCCATATCCAGGTTTTATAATCTCTGTGCCTCCCTGTTTCCAAGAGTCCTAGGTCCAAGAGACCCTAAATTACAGGGTCATCATCACCGGACTGGCACGCAGCCCCTGCTACCAGTCTGCCTGCACACTCTGCACCCAGCAAACCTGAGCACCTGTCAAGACAGACATCATTCTAAAAAACTAGGAAAGAAACCTCCACCAGAGCAGAAACCAGGTCACAGACCTGAGACGTCATGGGGAAAAAAGACAGCAGGTTCATCACAGCAGGAAGGCGTCAGTTAATTAAGGCACATGTTCACAGCATTACCAAGCCCAGCTCAGAGATGCACCTGGCAAGACCTCACAGAACCATAATCAGTGCAATATTTAATTGTCAATTTGCTTTTTCTTTACGTTTGCAATAAAGGGTGTGGAGCTGATATTCCAGAGTAAGGCAGTGGGAGAGGGAGATCAGATAAAGCAACAAAGCCTACTGTGGCAGAGAGGCACTTGGGACTGGGGTTTCATTATTTTTTTGGCCCCAGCAAGCTCACACTGCCCTTTGGCTGGGTGTGGAAGCAGGACTACACCAAGGTCCCCACCAAGGGCTGCCCATGTGGAATCGGGACACTGGATAATGGAGAAGGCAGGAGGGCACATGCCCAGCCTGTGTCTGCCACACTCACCTCACCCTTCTGCTACAGACGCTACCTGCAGGCAAACACCATCACTTGGTGCTTGTCCCAGCACTAAGCCCAGGGGTAAACGTGCTGCCCTGAAAGGGTTAAGCGTGGGGCACAGCTTCAGGGCTCCTCATCCCTGCAGAGAGGCAACACAAAGCCAGGATTGTGAGAAATGGGGTCTTGCCAGTGGCGGCTGTGGCGGAGCAGCGTGCTGTACCAGCCACGCAATGGGAGCTGAGCACGCTGGGCTGTGGGACAGCTGCTGCCAAGATGTACCCCAAAATCAGGGTACCAGTCCCTTGCAGTCAGGGACAGACAGATAGAAGGACACTGAAGTCCAGACAGACAGAGGGACGCTGAAGCCCCCAGACGCTCACTGCCAATCCGCAGAGCAGTGGCAGCACCCTGCAAACTGCTGCATTCCTTCCCCACCCCTCTCACCTCCTAAAAGAGCCTGAGTATTTTAGGACCTGGGTACAGCCACTCGGCTGCCACAGAGCCACGCAGCCAGGCTATTTAGGGAGAGGCATATTTATAGGCCATGAGAGACGACGCAATTCACTCCCCGCTGCCCCCGTAGGCACTCCACACGATGGGGCACAGCACAGGCTGCACCTTGTTGGTCTGATGATGCTCCCAGCACATCTCAGTCCTACTAAAAATCCCACTGCCTGCTTTTTGGGAGCTCCCCAAACCCCACTGCCTGCTTTTTGGGAGCTCCCTTTCAGGGTGCAGGGGCTCCAGCCAGCCCCTGATCCCACTCAGACCCATTCCATTGCCTGCAGCCCCATTCCAGTGGTGGACACTGGTCAGCTCTAACAGGCAGGCAGAGCTGGAAAAGGGCACCAGGGCAAGTTTCATCCCTAAATGCATTCCAGCATCCCAGAAGCCATCCCATTCTGTACTCCAGGAGCAGCACAGCAAGAGTACGCAGCACTTGAGTGCCTTGCCAGTTCCCAGCTCTGCTGTCACTCATTGTCCTGCTGTGACACCGGAGATCTGCTTCCTTCAGGCTCAAAGCTCCCCGGGCCACAAGCCAAGCCTCACCCCGGTGATGCGCAGGCATTAAAGTCATCTCACAGAGCAGGCAGGCAGCTCCAGCAGCAAGTCAGTGCCACGGCGGGTCCCCACCTGCGACAGCCAGGACACTGCAGGCAGCTACAAGCATCACAGCTGGCAGGATAAGGCTTCTCAGCGCTGCCAGAGTGGCATTGCTGGCAGCAGATGAGACACAGACAGTGGCTGCCAAAATCTGCTGCAACAAGGATGCGCCCAGATTCCCACACTGGCTTACTTCCACCCAGGCTGAAGAGTATGCCTGGGTGCTGAAGCACTGGGGGAGGAAAGCAGGAGCAGAAACTGGGGAGGAAAGAGGGAATACTTGCTGAACAGACTAGCAAGAAGTACGTTACACATGATTACAGTCCAAGTACAATCAGTGTACTGGTGTTAAGCAGCACAGGCTGATGGAAGGAAAAAGGAGATGCTGAGGACTACAGCACCTGTACTGACTTAGCAGTCACCTCCCCAGCTGCATGAAAAACCCCAAGAGGAAAAAAAAGGATATTTGAATGAGCAATCCCAAATCCTGAAGGATCAAAGAGTGGTTTCTAAACATTCACGCTTCTTGAGAAAGGCTGGAAAGCAAACCTGCCCTCCCTGTACAGGTTCGCTGCACTTGAGCTTGCTCCACACGGTATAGGCACCTGCACTTTGATCTGCAGTTCCTGCATGCTGCAGTGGCCTAATACAGGCTTTGAAATAAAGCAGTCAGAGTAATGATGCTGAAGTAGCAATAATCTCCTCTTAAACATTTCAAAATCCTTTCTAAGTAGTACTTCATTCCCTCTGAGCATTGCGTTTCACCTTACATGGAGAGGGACGTACTGATCTCTTCTCCCTGGTATCCAGTTGTAGGACACATGGGAATGGTTCAAACCTGCCTCAGGGGAGGTTCAGGTCAGACATGAGGAACTACTTCTTTAGCTAGAGGGTGGTCAAACACTGGAACAGGCTGCCTGGAGAGGTGGTTGATGCTACATGCCTGACAAAGTTTAAAAGGCATTTGGACAATGCCCTTAACAACATACTTTAACTTTTGGTCAGTCCTGAAGTGGTCAGGCAGTTGGACTAGATGTGGTTGTTGTAGGTCACTTCCAACTGAAATAGTTTAGTCTGTTGCTGAGAGCTTTTGAAACGATTCCTCCGTATCGAGGTGGGGAAAGGAACAGGCTCCTTGGCCACACATAGCTCCATCCTTTTCAGCCTGAGCAGCAGGAGCTCTCCTGCTCTTGCAGGGACATGAGGGCAAGATGAAAGTCTTCTCTAACAAGATTTCCTCTGGGATGCTGGGTGAGACCCTGCGGCACCCAAGTCTGCAGGGCCAAGTCCCAGTGGGGACGACCTCCTTGATGCTGGGACTCCAGAGAGAGCAAGTCACAGACCAGAGACAGCTGGTCACACCGGGAGCACAGCAACCCAGGAACAAGCAGGTCTGTAGCAGTACATCAGACAGGTCCCCTGGTCCAGAGGCACGCAGCGAGGGGCTCCTGAGTGGCTCCAGGGGGGCAAAGGGACACTACAGCTTCTCCCACCAGTCAGTCACAAGATACTCGTGACGCGTGTGGGCAACCCATAAAATTCCCTAAATACAAAAGCAACAGCAAGGCTAGAATGTCTCCACTCCCTCGCACCCCGCAGATGAAGCTGGTGGCTGTTTTCCTCCCCTCTACATACCTCGGAAAGGTCACTCCCACCAGGCACAGTCTCACAGCCTGGCTTTCACACCCCTCTCTGCCATTGCCCCGGACAAGTTGGCACCAAGGGAGCTGTGAGACTCCAGAGCTCCTCTGGGTTTGCTCGCAAGACTTGGGGAAGGGAGGTTATCATGGTTACCACTGTCCCCACGCATTGTCAGAATAGGTAACTAATTAGGTCACATTATAATTAGCCTGAGCTGCAGACTTCCTGGTCCTTCTGCAAAAGAAATACCCATCCCAAGAGCTGCCTGTGCCCAGCAGCCCCCACACACTGCTGCACAGCCCCAGAACCTCCAGCAGATACCTGCACCCCATCTCCAGGGGAATGGGGCTGAAACTGGGGGGATGCTGCCAAGAGAAGCCTTGAACAAGAGGGAGAAAAAAGCCCAACTGTGGCAGCAGGAGCAAGGAGCATTGTTTCTGCTTTGGAAAGATGTTCCGAGTACAGCCAGCAGGACACAGCACCAGGATGGAGCACTGGATTTCAGGAAGTCACACATTCAGACAGGCCCTTTGCTTCTACCCTGGCACAGGGCATTCACAGCCACGATATTTACTGTGGGACACCCTGACAGACACCAGAGCAGCGCTGCCACCAACAACTCCCTCTTCCCAGACAGAGCCAAGCCCACCTGGCACCGGGGTCCCATAGGCTCAAGTTTAGTCTGAATTCCAGAATCACAAGTCCCACTAAACTGGTAAGAAATGCTTTTGAATGGGAAATCTGATAACAGAAACCTGGCATCCCATGGCAGTGAGAGGATACCTCCCTGTCTGCTGAAGGCTTGTTTTTACCAATAGTAAGAAAGGCCCTGGGTTGTGGTGACCAGGGCCAATAACCTATATAGAGAGAATAAAAGCCTTAATCACATTAACTCAAGCTCTGACGTGCAGGAATTAAGAGGAACATTTCCTCTCCTCTTCAAGCACGCGTTGCTGGCCAGTACTTGAAACGGGTTGCTGGGAACAGGTGGAGCAAAGACCACATCCTCCATCACCGCTAACACCAAGTGCCCTTAAACAGAGTGAAAACCAGGACAAGGTTTTCTGTCCGTTGGTCTGGGGAGCATAGGAGAACGTGCAGCCGAGCTTCTTCCCCTTTCAGCACAGCTGGCCAGCACTCAGCTCCAATAGTCTTCACAGGGCGTGCAACGTTTCCCAGCCACACTGACCAGCTGATTAGCATTCAACTGCAAAGTCTAGGTTTCCTCGCTTACAAGACCAGCATTTAATGAGCTCATTGTTCAAAAATTCGGCTGCAATTCAGCTCTTCCACCTCTTATTTCCCAAACCAACACTGCTCCTTTCCTTATCCCTATTGAGGCAGTGCCGCTGCTCGCTCTGGGCTCTCGCCTGCACTATCCGGGCACTGCAGCTGCCTGCACTGTTTGTCCTCCTGCCATCACAGCACGATGTCTCAGCCTTCTGCAGAGGAAGATCCCCCTCAACCACCATCAGGAGAGGCGCAGGAGTGAGCAGAGCAGCAGTCTCACCCAGACCACCTCCCTTCCAGCACCCAACTGGCTGCCTTGCAACAAAGAGCTTCAGTAAGCTCACAAAAGCCCATTGCTTGATCTTACATAGTGACAACCCCAGCCAGGGCCAGTAACAGTCCACCACGTTGGGAGCCGGAAGCGTTTAACCAGGTCTCCTCACAATGACACCAGACTCCAGAGTGCACAAGGTGGCTTTCAGGGAGAAGGAGGACCCAACAAATTGCAAACCCTGCTGTGGTCACCTCCATCAGCTAAAGTAAGTCTTTGCACCTTGCTGTGACAGCCCACGCAGCTCCTCAGTGGTCCTGCCTCCTCGTGCCTGGCAGCAGTGCTGCCTGCCTGACCCCTCTCCTTGGAGCTTGGAAGACATCAATCCCCTGGAGCACAGGACTTTGTGGTGCTAGAGGGAAACCTGAGCACAGACAATCAAAGCTACTCCAGACAGAGCCTAGTTGCAGGAGCCAAGACGGGCTCGCGGGGGAGAGAAAAGGGCAGGAAGGTGGCCCTGGAAAAGGTGAAGCATTTCTGCTTTCAGAAGTAGCTCTCTGCATTGCCACCAGCAACCTGACTTTAATACAAAATTCCTGCCGGGAGGCAATCCCCATCCCAGCCCCCGGGAAGCAGAAGGAAACGATGCTCAAGCTTCATTTGGGTGTGCAAGAGGGAGCACAAAGCCTGCAAAGGGAAGCGCTTTAAGGAGCTGCGGCACTGCCGGGGATGTTCAGGGTCACAGTTGAAGGCAGACATCAAGCGCACTGTGAGATCCCAGGACACAGACCCACCAGGTGCCCCAGGGTGTGGGGCAGCAGCGCCTGTGCTCCCCCAGTCCCTCTGTCCCACCTGGAGTGTCCCCCAAAGCCCCCTCTGTGCCACCACAAACAGCCCTTGTCCCAACCTCAGTCAGAGCACAGCAAATCCCAGGCCATGAACTAAGTGCAAGGCTGAGCTCCAGCCCCGAGACTGAGGTGAATTCCATGACGCCCCCAAAGCAAAGGGACAACGTGGGGATGAGATTTTCCCCAAAGCAAAGGGAAAATCAGACGCCACAAATCCCCCAAAGCACAGGGACACGGGGATCAGACACCTCCCCCCCTCAAGGCACAAGGAATGGGGATCAGACACCTTCCCCCACTTCAAGGAATGGGGGGTCATACACCCCTCCCACACAATTCCGGGAATAGAGATCAGACCCCTCACCTTAAGGCACAGGGACATAATGGGGATCAGATCCGCCTCCGCCCAATTCAGGAAACAGGGCTCAGATACTCCTCCCCCCCAATTCAGCGAATGGACTCAGACCCCCCCGCGAAGCACTGGGACATGGGGTTCAGACACACCCCAATGCACAAGGACAATGTGGGAATCTGATCCTCCCCAAAGTACAGGGAAAGTCAGACCCCGCGAACCCCCCCCAAAACACAGGGAACGGGGATCAGACCCCCTCAAAAGCACAGGGAAGGGGGATCACATCCCCTTTTCAAACCACAGGGACAACGTGGGGATCAGACCCCCTCAAATCCCGGAATGGGGATCAGATCCCCCCTCCCAGTTCTGGGCACGGGGGTCAGCGGGCGCTGGCACCCGGCCGCAGCCCCTTCCACCCCCCGCTCCCTGCTCACAGGCGGAACATGTGCTCCATGTCCTTGATCTGGCGGCGGCTGAACTCCTTGAACTCGGTGTAGGGGTTGAAGACGTTGGCGCGGCGGGGCAGCGCGGCGCCCTCGTTGATGTCCTGCCTGCGGCTCAGCTTCGCGCTCAGCTCCGCGTCCGCGCTGCCCGTGGGGCACCCGCGCTCCGCATCGGGGCCCCCGGGGCACGCCCGCTCCGCATCGGGGCCCCCGGGGCACGCCCGCTCCGCATCGGGGCCGTCGGGACCCCCGGGGCCATGGCGGACCCCCTCCGCTGCGGCCCCGCTCTCCTCCAGCTGCAGCCGCCGCTGCAGCTTCTGCGCCAGCTCCTCCGAGGCCATGGCCCCTCCACCCGCTCCGCGACTCCTGCCCGCGCCCGGGGCAGCGGCGCGGGATGGGGCGCGCGGGGCGGGGGATCCAGGATGGGGCGGGACGGGCGGTGGGATGGGCGTCGGGACGGGGAGAGAGGGGGCGGGACGGGGCGAGAGGGGGCGGGATGGGGATCGGGGGGGGAGGGGGGGGCAGGGGAGGCCGGGAGGGGGTGAAGGGGGCGGGATGGGGGGCGGGACGGGTGGTGGTCTGAGGCGGGGGAGCCGGCATGGGGCGATGGGGGGGCAGGGACGAGTGGTGGGATGGGGCGGGGGGGGGGGGGGCGGGATGGAGAGCCAGGACGGGGTGAAGAGGGGGACGGGCGGGGAAAGCCGGGATGGGGCGGGGGAAGCCGGGATGGGGCGGGGGGAGCCTGGATAGGGCGGTGAACGCGCGACGGGCAGGATGCGAGGGGAGCGGCGGGATGGGGGGGGTGGAGTAGGGGGGTGCGGGACAGGGCGGGGAGAACCAGGATGGGGCGGGTGGAGGGGGACGAGATGGGGCGGAGAGAGGCAGAGGGGCGGGATAGGGGAGCCGGGGGGAGAGCGGGACGGGGGGACGGGGGAGCCGAGATGGGTCGAGACTGGCGGGATGGGGCGAGATTGGCGGGATGGGGCGGGGGGAACCAGGATGGGGCGGGACAGGTGGTGGGAGGGGACGAAGGGAGGGTGGGATGTAGGGGCGAGATGGAGCGAGGGGGGGCAGGGTAGTTGGGATGAGGCAGAGAGAGCCGAGGGGGGCGGTTGAATGGGGGGCGGGGGAGACCAGGATGGGGCGGGGAGAGGCAGGGATGGGACAGGTGGTAGGATGGGGCCAGGGGGAAGCAGGAATGAGGGGGGGCGAGATGGGGTGAGGGGAACCCGAGGAGAGGGACGGAGGGAGGCAGGGATGAGTAGGGGGAAGACCGGGAAGGGGCGGGGGCAGTCGGCGAGGGGGTGAGAAGGGTGATGGGATGATGGAAGCGCCCGGAAGAGGAGGGGAAGGGGGGGGGGGGGAAGGGGCGGGCATGGGGGTGGCCCCTAAAGAGCCCCCCACAGAGCTCTGTCTCCCCTATACAGCCCCCTACAGTGCCAGGTTTCCACCTTAGGAGCCCCCTGTAGCACTCTGTGGAGCCCCCTATAGCGCTATGTACCTCCCTATAGAGACCCCTATAACGCCCTGTGTCTCTCCTATATAGCTTTCTATAGCGCCCTGTGTCCTCACTATAGAGCCTCCTATAGCGTCGTGTCCGCTCCTCTAGAGCCCCCAGCAGCACCCTGGGCTCTCCCATAGAACCCCATATAAAGCCCCGATGGAGCCTCCTGTAGCTCCCTCTTTCCCCACTATAGAGACCGTTGTGCCCCCCCTTATAGAGCCCCCTATGTAGCCCACTATACAGCGCTGAGTCCCCCCTATGGAGACACACACCACCTTTTGCCTCCTCTATAGAGCCCTCTAGAGCTCTCCCTGTCCCGCCTGTGGGGCACATGTAGCCCCATATAGAGCTCCTATTAGAGCCCCCTAGAGCACCCTGTGTCCACTCTATAGAACCCCCTATAGCAACCTGTGTACCTCCTACAGAGATCCCGTATGGAGAACCCTATAGAACCCCACAGAACCCCCAATAGCATCCTGTGTCCCCCCATAGAGTTCCCTATCGAGGCCTCTATAGTCCTCTGTGTCCAACTATAGAGACCGATTTAGCACCCTTTGTGAACCTTATACAGCCCCTTATAGCGCCCTTTTCTCCCCCTATTGAGCCCCCTATAGAGCCCCCTTTACTGCCCTGTGTCGCCCTATGGAACCCCCTATAGAACCCCTATAGCACCCTGTGTCCCACCTTTAGAGACCCGTATAGAGCCCCTATAGTACCGTGTCCCTCCTTTAGAGCCCCCTATAGAACTCCCTATAGCACTTTTTGTCCCCCCTATACAGCCCCCTATAAAGCCCTGTATATCACCGTTTGTGCCCACTATGGAGCCCCCTATAGGACCCCCTATATCACCCTGTGTCCCCCCTTTAGAGCCCCATTTAGAGCCCCTATCACGCCCTGTTTCCCCCTGGTGAACCCCTTATGGAGCCCCTATCATATCCTGTGTCCCCCCTATGGAACTCCCTATCGATCCCCTATCGCAATGTGTGTCCCCTGCTTTATATCCCTTTGTAGAGGCCCTATCACACCCTGTGTCCCCCATTTAGAGCCCAGTGCAGAGTCCCCCTTCCGGAGCCCCTTTTTGAGCCCCTATCGCGCCCTGTGTCCCCCCTATTGTGCCCCATATCAAGCCCCTATCATGCCCTTTGTCTCCCATATGGAAACCCCTATAGAGCTCTTATCGCAGCCTGTATCCCCATTATAGAAACCTCTAAAGGGGCTCTATGGTGCCCTATGTTCCCCATATGGAGACCCCTATGGAGCCCACGTGGGGAAGGGGTGGGCGGAGCCGGGACGAGGCGAAGTTGGGGGGCAGGTTCGGAGCAGGCACTTAAGGAGGCACGGCAGCTGCTCCGGGGGGGGCGGAATCAGCTCCCGCATGGGCACCCAAACTGGGGGGCAGCGCCACAGGCTCGACCCCTCACCTGTGCATGGTCCCACATGGGATTGACCCCCCCGTCCCCAGGTGCAGAGCCTGCCATCTCCCCACAGGGACACTCCCCTCATCCCAGGCAGGGACTTACCCCCCCCCTCTCAGGTGCACGGCCCATCATCTCCCCACAGGGACCCCCTCCCGCCTCCAGGCAGGTGACTCTCCCCAGGCAGGGACCCCCCCACTAGGTACAACCCCCCACACCGCGCTGCGAGAGGAGTATTGGCCCAGCTGGGCCCCCTGGGCACTCCCAAGGTGCTCCACAGCCCACGGCTCAGGTGCCCCACACCCACTCCACATCTACCCCTCCGGTGTCCCACACCCACCCTATACTGAACTCTCAGGTGCCCCACACTCACCTCTCAGGTGCCCCACAGCCCACCCCTCAGGCGCCCCACAGCCCGCTCCACACCTGCCACCCACCCGTAGGGGTGGCAGTGTCCAGGCCCGCCATGTCCCGGGGCAGAGGGACCCCGTAAGCTCTGCCATGCGCCTGCCCTCCCTTATCTCCTTGGGCTAAAATTAACCCAGGGCAAAGCTGGGCTCAGCTCCGGGCTCACTCTCCTTCCCCAGAGATGTGGAGGACAAGGTGCTCCTTCCAAACACCTGCTCCCTTTCCTGGCCGGTACCCGGTGCCATGCCTGCCACCCCTGAGCTCTGTGGGATGAGGGGAGCCCTCCCGGACCACCCATTCCTGGCTCAGCCTGAGAAGAAGCAGGTGGTATTCCCTGAGCCGGGATTAGGGCTGGTGTGGGGTGCTTTAGGTCGGCTGCTGATGGGATTTACCCACTGTCGTGGACACACCGTCTGCTTACGGCTCCTGCGTGCCCCAGCCTGTGCATCATGGGGAACCTGTCCAAGCAGCCCTTTGGGGCTGTTCCAGCAGCTCTCTGACCCTACTGTGATTTGTTGACCTACAGCTTATTCTCTTGGGCAAGGTCACTCCCACCCAAACTCCTCGGAAGACGACTACCAAGGCAGCAACCCTGCCTTCTTCCTCCTGCCTCAGCAAGGGTTGAGGGCCGAGATGGCTGCAGGGTCAACAAGGCATGTGTGTGGGAAGGTCACTGCCAATGTTTCACACCAAGAGGGTTGGATGCCTGGAGAAGTGATGGCTGCCCCATCCCTGGAGGTGTTCAAGGCCAAGTTGGATGGAGCCTTGAGCACTTTGATCCAGTGGGAGGTGTCCTTGCCCATGGCACAGGGCTTGGAATTGAGTGGGCTTTATGGTCCCTTCCAACCCAAAGCCTTCTATGTTCTAGGATTCCATGAAACTACAGCTGCTGAGTGGACGGGATGGTACATGCTATGCCCACACTACTTTTCCCTCAGACAGTGCCACATCCCATGTGGAGACTGGCTGCTTCGGCCTAAGAGGCGAGAAGAAGGGAGCTGGGACCTGCTTTGGGGCCACTGGCCACCGTGCAGACCCACGCACCCAGACTGCAGGATGTCCAGAGACCTTAACAGAACCGTGGTGAAATCAGGAACAGCAAAGCCAGGTTGCCATCTGCTGGAAGTAAGTTTGTGGGATAAGAGATGGCTGGTAAAGAAAATGAGGAAAGCAAGAGTCATCCGCAAATTTGAGTCAGCACAGAGGGAGACGGCACAAGAAGCGGGAGCATGAGTGTACAGACCTGTTTTGGAGGACAGTGGTGTGACAGCGTATCAGTATGGCAACATGGTGCTAGGGTACTCCACAGGGTGTGCGTGCAAGGAATGGTGTTGGAAATGTGCCACTGCTGAGCGCTGCAGGCTTCTGCGATGTTCAAAGGGCTGGAGGGTACTGGGGGACCCAGGTTGTGGCTGGGGGGCTGTGGGGGGGAGAGGTGTGAGATGGTGGGTGTGAGTGTGAGTGTTGTGGGGCGAGGAGGGGGGGAGAAGGTGTGTACATCAGGGTTTCCCGGGAAGGTGCTGCATGGGTGGCTGGGGCTGGAGCATGGACTGGGAGCGTGGTGGCAGCTCCACGAGAGGGCTGTTGGCAGGGCAGGGCGTGCCTGTGGCCGCACCATCCTGAGAACAGCCGATCTCATCTGATCTCGGATGCTAGCCAGGGTTGGGCCTGGTTAGTACTTGGACAGGAGACCACCTGGGAATTCTGGGTGCTGTAGTCTTTTGCTCTTGGCAAGGAGAGGTTGAGGGGTGCAGGATGGCCCCGTTTTGGTGCTGGGGTGTTGCAGGGGGAGAGGCGTGGGGTGGCGTGTGGAGTGTTGCTGTGGAAGGTGTTTGGGTGAGTGTGTGCATCAGGATTTCCTGGGAAGCTGTTCTATGGGTTGCTGGGGCAGGAGTGTGGTCTGGGAGCTTGCTGGGGGCTCTAGGAGAGGGCTGTCGGCAGGGCAGGGGATGCCTACAGCCACACCTGAGAACACCCGAGCTTGGAAGCAAAGCAGGCTCAGTCCTGTTAGCACTTGGATGGGTTGTCTGGGGAGCCTGGGGCTGTGGGGTAGGTTCTGGTTTTCTGTTGGGCTGTCCGAGGGGGCAGCATGTGTAGCGGGTTTGTGCGAGCGTTGCTGGCTGTGTGGCAGAAGCAGTCCATTTCTAATTCCCTTGAGATTTGATTTTTTTATTTCACTGTTAAATAAATTTCCATATTTTTTCCTTTACTGATCCTTAGGCTCATTTATCCTGCGCGCACGCTTTATCGAGAGTCACTTCTGGAACCTGGAGTTTGTAGGTATCTGCAGTTCGAGTGCCCCATGAGGACTGCAGTGCTTAGGACGTTGCTCTTTTTTGGGATGCTGCGATGCTTGTGTGCTTCCCATGGGACAGCCACCACACCACCTGTTCCTCTGTGCCACAGGGCTGCTCTAGGCAAAGAGCCCATGGGTGTCTGCCAAGGGCCGCGCCATGCTCTGGAATGCCCACTGCAAGATCCCGTCCCAGGTGCCCTGTGGGACAACCATGGGAATCACTCACTCTCCCTCTCCATCTTGATCCCGGTTCTCCCTGCTGAGCCCCCATCCCACCATCTCCCTGTGGGTCGCACCAGAGACAGGGTCCCCCTGTGTGCCATACCTCACCCAGGAGCGCATCAAGCTCATCCCTGCTCAGTACAGGGTCACTGCCAAGGGAGCCGCTCTCTGCCTGTGGAAGGAGACACATCCTGCCAGCTTTCCTGCCTGCTCACACCCCTTCAGGTCAGGGCTGAGCACCGGCTTCAGTCCTTCACCTACTGCTCACACTCCGTGTACCCTGTGCACAGCTTCCCCCGCTTGCCTCCAGCCACATTCCCTCACCAGCCTGGACCACCACTCCTCTGCCTCACGGCTCCCCATGTGCCCCCGCTGTGGCCTCTCCCAGCCCCTTTCCCCCTGCCGGGACAGGGCGCTGGCTGTACCGACCTTTGCTGCGTGTGGCACGTGGTCACTGCCCACTGCTGAGCTTGTCAGGCTGCCTGTGTCTGGGGTGCCCGCGCAGGACGTGCAGAGAATCAGTGTCCTGTAACCATCGCGGGTGGCACAGCCCATCAGTGCAGCCCCTCGCCAAGGCAGGATGTCGGGCAGGGGTGTGAGGGGTGGAACAGGGCTCACCTGGGGTCCCCACCAGGCACAGGGTAGTGTCGGGGCGTGGGGATGCGAGTGAAGCAGCGGCCACAGACACTCCCGTCCCCACCACCCCGTGGGGCCCCACAAGCTTCCTCTCCTGGGATGTTGGGGGGTTTCTCAGCAGTCGCATCCACCTCCCGCTGCCGGCCTGGTTCAGCTGCACTCGCTACGCAGGAGACGCAGCGCCACATCCCACTGCATGGCAGGAGCAGGGTGGTGAGGAACAATCTGTGTGCACCGGGGTCCTCGTGGCAGCCCCAGGCTCACCTGGGGACGCGGGGCAACGGGGGCACCAGGCAGGTGAGGTGGAAGGCCCTGGGGCAGCCATCGCAGCAGATGAGCTCGCCGCCGTCACCACACACTGCACACTCGTCCTCGTTTTCCTGCCCCGGGGGAATGGGCAGGAGGTCACCACCACCCTGGGCAGCACTGGTGCAGGCGGCAGGGCTCATGCTGGTAGGGGAACACACTGCCCACCACCCCCTCTACCCCTACATCACCTATTCCTGGGGGGCTATAGCCCAGTGAACCCTGTGTTGCCTGTGCTCGGCCAGGCCAAAGGGGATGTGCCAGGGATATCCCAACGGTGCTTGGCTCACCAAGTGCCATAGTCAGGGCTCACCTGGTTGGGCGCAGGGTCCTGACTGGGCACAGTGTGTGCTGGCAGCTGGCCCTGGGGATGCAGCCGTGGGTCTCCACTCTGCAGGCGAGGCAAGACAACGGTTGGGGGGAGCTGCTGGGACACCCCCCAGGCCATGGCAAAAGGGTGGTGAAAGCGGGTGGGAGGTCTGTACACTTTGGGCTGCCTTGGGCTGGGCAGGGGGCTTCAGGCTGCAGCTTCTGCTCTTGGCCCCCGGCTCCTCGCAGGCAGTCGAGGCGTAGAGCTCATCCCCGGCTTTGCTGCCAATCCTGGAGGTGCCTGCAAGAGAGGCCAAGAGCAGCTCCAGAGGGGCCGCTGCCTGCGGGCAGCTTTGGAATTCGAGGGGTAAAGAAGGCAGGAGGCCAGCTGGGCTCCAGAGGGGCCCCCTCCCCACCTACCCGGCTCCAGCACGTGTTTGATGAGGATGCCCTCAATGGCCCCACGGGTGACGGGCACCTCGCTGCCTGCCACAGCCACTGCTCTCTGCACCGAGGTGGCCACTGCTTGGAGAGCTGCAGGCAGGGGGGCAGTTCAGTGGGGTGGACAACCCCCCCTGCCCTTGATCAAACAGGGGCCACAGGTAGCTGCTGCCCAAAGGGGGATTCAGCACTCACCGCCGGCACGAGGGGTGCGAGGGGCATCCGTGCCCTCTGGCTTCTTTACGGTCCTCACCTTTGACAAGGGTCCTGCGGGGTGGTGAGAGTGGGCATCGGGGGGCACAGAACCCCACTGTGCCTCAGGGACCCCCCACCCCATCTCCATCCCATTGCAGGTGTCCGTACCGGGGCTGGCGGTGTGCCGCAGGGAGGCTCGCACCACGTCCCGCTCCTCAGGTGCTTTCCTCTTGCCATGGGGTCTGTGCGGGGCAGGCACCATGGGGCTGGGTGAGAGACGCCTGCTGCGACGCTGCCGCCCCAGCTCCACCTCTGCACAGGGCACAGGGACAGCGTCACCCCGCAGTCTTGGGGTTCCGGTGCCCCCATCAGTCCCACTCCTACCTCTGGGGAAGGTGCCGCGGAGGGGCCGGAGACGACTGTACCGCTCTAGGTTGTAGTCCTTGAAGAGCACAGCCCAGAAGTCACGGACGGCAGTGGCATCGCGACCCAGCAGCCACGTGAGCAGCGCGTGGAAAGCACGGTGGGAGCCCTCCCGCTCTGTCCGGCTCAGCGTCTCCTGCCAGTGCCACCGCAACCTGTCAGCACGCACCCTGGTGCTGCCAGCCCGTGCCAGTCCCCACAGCATTGAATCCTCTCCCACCCCACCTCACCTTAAAGATGTGCTCAGGGACAACGTCGTGGTCGGCCAGGCCGTGCAGCAGCGGGAAGACGTCGTCCACGGCCATGGCAATCTCAGTGCGGTGCAGCTTCAGCAGGTGCCGCAGGTCCCCTTCAGCCACCGGCCCCGCCATGCTGTGGGGACACCCAGGGCCCAGCAGCCGCCCTTTAATATGCCGATAGCGGAAACTTCATTGGGCTCCTGTGATCACACTCATTTCTGTACAAGGCTGTGTAACCTGAGAGCATCCCTCCCGCCGCTGGCTGTCCCCGCAGCACCACTACACCCCCAGCCCTGTGGTCTGGGGTTCAGGATGTTGTCCCCCAGCTCGGGGCATCCACAGCCAGCGTGACATTAACTGCTGCAGCTGGTGAAGGACACCCAGCTCCACGGTGACCACCTCAGGGCAGCCAGGAAGAGGGGCTCAGCCGGGGTGCTGGCACAGGGACCCCACCTCTTGTATCCCTGTGGTCAGTCAGGCATCGCCCCAAAAGTTCTGGACTTTCCGCAGCACCCGTTTCTCTCATCCAGAAACTTGGCCGCAGGAGCATGTGGGAAGTAATGCCCCACCAGTGGAGGAAAATGGGAATATTTTCCCTGGCCACAGGCAGACCGGCAGGAAAGCACTGACACCAACGAAACATCCCAGACGTGCATTCGGGTACCATCACAGATGCTGAGCAAGCAAACAGCCTGTTTGAAGCATTGGATCCCGCCTGCCCAAGCAACGACAGCACCACCATTGAGTGTGGGGATTACCAGGGCAGATGCTGCCCGCAGCTCTTTGCCCACTCTGGGAAATTCAGGAATAAAGTGATTCTACTGGAAAGCCACTGCTGTAAAAAACTTAAAGCAGGGGGAAACTGGCTCCTTGGGAGCATCTGGCGTATAAGAGCCTGGGGGTCTGTCTGCTCTGTTCCAGACAGTTGGGAAAGAGAACGCTCCAAAGCTCCCTCCTTCCTCCTGGGCGGCTGGGATTTCCCCAGGATTGATTTCCAGACTCTCTCCGGAGATGAGTCTCTGCTGCCAGGGATGGAGGGGGAGGCTCACCCGGGGAGGGGGGGCTGTGGCTGTGCCCAGCCATCCACGCCCTGTGGGGCAGGGATGCAAGAGGGGATGCTCCATTGTGTGGAGCAGGCAAAACAGCCAGGGACATTTACCACTAAGTCCTAAAAGACTGGAGCGGGCTCCAAAGCTGTGCCAGGAGGTGGCTGCTGCCCAGAAACTCGGGAAGAATAACAAGACAACACCCTCCGCGAGAGCAGGGAACACCCTCATACATTTCTGGTTAATAAGTCAACGTGTTTACTCATGGGAACATTATCCCTGAAGCTCCTTTTGGGACTTGGGAGTGACCTTTTGGAGTCACTTCTCCCGTGGAGGCACTAGGAGCCATGGGAAGTGGGTCAGGAAGGTATGGTGCCAGGTCCCACTGGGATTTTGGTGCTCAGCACTGCTGTAGCGGGGACAGCTTAGTAGAATCATAGAATTGTAGAATGGTTTGGTTTGGAAGGAACTTTAAAGCCTATCCAGTTCCACTTGTCCTGCCATGGGCAGGGACACCTCCCACTAGACCGAGACCCCATTCAACCTGGCCTTGAACACCTCCAGGGATGGGGCAGCCACAGCTTCCCTGGGCAACCTGTGCCAGTGCCTTCCCACCCTCATCGTGAAGGATTTCTTCCTACTGTCTAATTTGAATCTTCCCCCTTCCAATTTAAAGCCGTTCCCCCTCATCCTATCACTACAGGCCCTTGTAAAAAGTCCCTCCCCAGCTTCATTACTGCTTGTCCAATACACCCACCCAGGGTACAAAACATGGAGGTCAGGAGAAACGGGAGGCTCATGTGCACCCCAGAACTCCCCTACAGCCCAGCCACCAGCACTGAGCCCAAACACGCTCAAGACACAGACTCAGAGCTCTGCTCCACCCTTCCCAGGAAAATTGTCTTTCCCAGTGTCCCACTGGCAGAGTCACCATTTGTCATCGTTCACCCTGCATTAGGCTGGCTGGCACCTCCAGGCTGAGGCTCTGGCACTTGCTGCAGGGGCAGCCGGTGACGGTCCCCTCCCCATGCCCACCCACGGTTACTAGAGTGCCTTCTGGGTGCCCACAGTGCTGGGTTTGGACTTGTTTTAAATTCCAACTTTGTGACTGTTTCTGTGCTCTGAATCAGGGATGGATTGTCTTCCGCATCTAGCTTGCTCAGTGCTGCAATCATTTGCATTTTGGGTTGCTTTTTTGGTCTTCCTTCCCCTTTCCGAGACGTGACACAGCAGGCAGAGCAGCCACTGCCAGGTGCCATGTGAAGAGGCACACACATCCCAGGAGCTCAGCCGATTGCTTCTGTGCCACTGGCTTGACGCAGGCCTTGCCAGCTGTAAGGTGCTTTCGAGGGCTGTGAAAAGCCAGGTTTCTCACAAAAGGGTGTAGAAGCGCTCCTTGGGACTGGCACAAGCCCTGCCCAGCTGTGAGGGCTCGAGACTGAGGCACGCAGGAGCCTGGCCGTGCTTGAGTTTCAGGCTGCCCCCTCTTTTCTATTTGCTCCCCTTGAAGAGGTCAGAACAAAGAGTTCAAGGCAGGCAAGCTCAATTTGAGCTCAAATCTGACTGCAAAGGCCCAGTTAAACCAGCACCCGAGAGTCCCTCAAAAGCCTTTGTAGCCCCTGGGACGTGCCTTGATTCCCTCCTCCTGCAAAAAATCTCTTTCTTCCCCATTTCCCCTCCCCACCGAGGACCCGCAGTGTGAACCATCGCCCTGCGTGTCTAGGACACCACCCAGCCTTGAACCACAGTCAGGAGGAGGGGCCAAAGCAGGGAACTCACCCCTGGGACCACGCTGGGAAGGCAGGGGTCTCTGCCCCCACCTTCATGTCTCTGATACCAGTCTCCCCATGCCTGAAGAATACCCCGAGCCCAGATAAAACACTGCCACCATACGCACGGGGACAAAAAGGGCTCTAATCCCAGGCTCCCATTCCTAGCTGTTCCCCTACCGCTGCCCAACACAGTCCAGGTGAGAGCGGGTCCCCCCGCACACTTCATGGCTGCTCCTGGAGGAGCCCAAGATGGAGAGCTGGAGTGGAGAAGATTTATTTTAGCTTCAGTTTCCTCTTTCCTCCCCCTTCAGAAAGAAGGAACAGAAGTCCAAAAGTCTGTTATATTAATTTATTTGGGACACACCAAAAAAGGAAAGTCAACAACTGTTAACGTACAAAAGTACAGTATCCTGGGACAAGATTTACTGTCCTGATTAAAAAGGCACCATGGTCCCAAAGAAGAGTGATCAGAGTACATCATTTAGAAAGCTCCCCCCTGTTGCAGCAGAAACAGAGCCAGGCTTTGGCTCGATCCACAGTCAAACCCAGACAAAAACCCAAATGTGATGTAAATGCAATACACTGCTCAGCCCATACAAGGCGTCAGAAATAGTATCACAGCCTAAAGGATGGCCAGAGGATTTCTTTTGCTTTTCTTTTTTACCCCAGCAAAGGTGACAAACCTCTACGGGTGGAGCTGAGGCAGGTGGCAGATTCCAAACCCTTCGGCTCAACTTTGGGTGGGACAGGCTAATTAAATTGACACCAGTGGGCAGAACGTGGGGCTTCTGGATGAAATGTAATTCCCTGTGGTGTACAGGAAGTCAGATTTGACAACCTTAAATTCCCTGAATCCTTGAAAATCATAAAGTACTACACAGCTGTGTTCCATAATTGAGTCAACCTCAGTGGGTTTGCTTTATACACGAGCATTGATACTGTCAGCTATATTTGTAATACAAAGGGGGAGTTACAGCAGTTATTGAAATACCGTACTTCGGCGAGGTCCAAGCTTGGCTATATTCCCTGCGGAAACAGAGCTGCTGGTGTAGAAGCCCAGTGAGAGGCTCAAGTCCAGCACCTCAGGGCTGGAAGGCAAATAGTTTAGACGTGACGTAGGGAAGTCGGTGAAGCACGCCAGAGGGGAGAGGGCTGCACGCTTGAGGCTGAAGGGAGTTGCAGAACGTGGCTGCGTGCTATTAAACCTTGAGAACACTAAGAGAAATGCAGAATACATGAGAGTTCGCTAAATATTTTGGAGCAACTTACCATGAAGAACTTCTCAACGGACACAGAAAAAGGATCCCGGCAGTTACTAATGAGCAAGGTTGCTGGGAAGCCGATGCATGGCTCAAAGCCGGACGGATCCATCTGTATGTGGAGGGATGGAGCAGGGGAATGCCGGAGCCTGCCCAAGCGGCAAGGCCGGGGCTGCTGCCGCCTCTTGCACTTGCTAGTGCTGCTGCATCCCGATCAGACTGGCAGCAAATTCGTGTTTCATTCCTCCTTTGGCATAGGACTCGAAAGCAGTCCAAGAACTGACTGATCAAAGTAACAGGAATTGTCAAAATTATTCGTACATGCATTTATTGTTAAAGGGAGCAAAAGCCAAAGAATGAAACAGCATGAGTTAATGTCAGTAAAACAATGTGCGGGGCGGGGAGGAAAGAAACGAGGGAAAGCTGAGATACTGGAGCGGGGAAACCAACGCTCACACTGAAAGGTAAATCTGAAAACCAGGCAAGTTTGTGCTGTTTCTACCAGAGAACTTCTATGGGCAAACAAAGATGTGGAGAGTGAATTTTCTGTTGTCTGGCAAGGTTCGGGACCTCACTGGAGAGATCTGCAGCGCCGGGTCTCGCTGAAGTTCAAGTCTCTAACCATTACAAACCAGTAAAGCAGCTCTATACCAAGAAGGGCAGCGACCTTGGTGATGTGGGCACCCCAAGTCACAAACGCGTCACTGCGCAGGGCATGCATGGGCAAGGGGCTTATGCTTCCTTCAAACCAACTCTAGGTGGAAACCCTGTTTCCACCCTGCTGGTGAGCACAGAGCCCAGGGTGGAAAAGGAAGCCCAGGCTCAGGCTCCTGTTGGTGTAAACACCACAGCTCCCCATGCCAGGGAAGGCTTTTTCTTCCCTATATCCTAAAGCGGCAGGATAATGGTTTATAAAATTATTCCAAACTTAAAACTAAATAGAACAATTTGCATCCTGATCCCCCAAGAAGACGATAAAGCGTTACGACTTCACTTAGGATTCACATCTTGGATCCTAGATTAGGAACTTCATCTTAAATCTCAGACAGCTATGGGAAGGTCTATCCTGATCAAGGAATTGTCATTAAAATATAGAAACTAGAATAAAACATTCAGAACCACCCCTGCTTTTACAGCCAGAGCACTCAAATGTCTCCCCATCTCTCCCCCTCCTCGAGCAGGAGGGCAAGCCCTTCCCAAAACTGTGGGGTGCCTCTCTGGGATGGGGTAACACCAGCTGAAAACCAGCTTCTTTCCTCACAGAAAGGCCAAATTCTGCTGGAAGGGGCCGAGCACCTTCACTCCAACTGAAACCAGCAGGAGCTGCAGCTTTTCAGCACATGGATTTTCTATTAACCAGTCCAAGTTATTTCCCTGCAGTAAATTTGAGTCCTGTTTCGTGCTGTTAGGCCAACACCGGCTCAGAAATGGTGAGAGACTTCCCCAAACCCCACTGATGCAGACAGGACCTTGGAAGAAGAGGCTTACACGTCACGTAACCTTAGATCATCCGCTACACCTGAGCCTTCGCATTCTTATCCTTCCAAATTCACGTGTTTTAGTCCTTGCCGCTGTTGCCATCGTCCCAACGCTCTTCCCCGGAGGGAGGCAGGATGTTCCTGAGCTCTGGCTTGGGTATCTACAACAATCGCTTCCAATTGATGGTGGGATTTCAAACTTGCCTAACGTGTGCATTGCCACCTCGTACTCCAGCAGCTCTGCCTGCTGACAGCGGCGTGCGCTAGCAGTTTTTCACCTTCTCCACAGTCTCGTAGAACCCAGGCCTAACTCTCCTGATACTCATCCGTATATGCTGGCATTCCAGGGGCATGGCAGCGCTCGCAGGACTTGTGGTGCACCGGCGCTTCCTTCTGCCCCGCAGTGAAAAGGCTGGAGCCCCGCCATTCTCCTCCTCCACGGGGTAGGATTCATCCACACTAGTGCCTTTGTCTGATTGCTCATCACTTTTGCACTTTGCTTCTTTCGCCTTGTTTCCTTCCTTCTCCTCCTTGGCGAGTTTCCTGAAGTGCTCCAGACATTGTATCTTTTGCCTCCTCTCCATCATCTTCAGCTCTTGCTTCTCTGTGAAATCTTCATAGTACATTTTCCTTTCGCTCCTCTGATCTTCGAGGAATTTCCACTCGATGCTAGTCATTTTTATCCCACTGCACTCCTCCAGTTTATTTCTCATCTGCGCATCCGTACAGAACACATCAAAGAGCTTCTCCGAACTCTCGTTGAATCTGTCAGCTCGCTCACTAAACGCCTGGTTCTGTCTCTGCTTTCTGGTCTGATACAACCTGGTAAACTCCTCGTACATTTTGAGGATAAGTTTCTTTATATTTTGCGTCGCGATGGTGTGCAAGTTGCAAATCAACCAGTGCTCCTGCAGGTACTCAGCGAGCAGCTGAGCTGCATCCTCTTTGGAACGCTGGGCCTGGCCAGCTCTCTTGGGCTGCAATAGGTACAGCATGTTCTGAACCACATCCTTCTTGGTGGGCAGGATTCCCTGCGAGAAACCTGAAGACTCTACGTATTCAACAGTCCCCAGAGTCTTCCGTACTCTCACCTCAGAATCCAGTGATTCCATCACTGCTCGTTTTATCTGGTAGTTACAACATCATCTGAAAGATGGAGGGGGGGGAAAGAAGAAAGGAATGCGTCAAATGAAGCTTATTTTTCTCTGCAGCAGAAATAAACAGATGGGAAAACACACTCAGACCAATAAGATCTGAGATTTTACAGTAAGCTCCGTTGCTGTTGGATGGCTGCTGCGCTGGCCCAGCCCATTTAAGCATCTGCACGCCGAGATTACCTCGCTCCCTATGCAGCTCTTAAAGCCTCACACACTGTGCTTGTTTATGTTGATTAGGTTTTAATTGGGTTTTGGACTTCATATTGTAAATTACAGCAAACCAAGAGCGCCCAGGGCACTGGACTTCAGCGCCAGCATGCCAGGGCATGCACGCCTCAACACCGCAACGCCGTGTGGGTCCTGCCTCAGTGACACGGGGCTGCTGCAAACTCAGGCTGCGAGGAGACCTCAGAGCAGCCTCCCAGTACTGAAAGGGGCTCCAGGAAAGCTGGGGAAGGGCTCTTGATCAGGGAGTGCAGGGAGAGGACGAGGGGAACAGTTTTCAGCTGAGAAGGGAGACTGAGATGAGACCTTAGGAATAAATGTTTTCCTGTGAGGGCGGGGAGGCCCTGGCCCAGGTTGCCCAGAGAAGCTGTGGTTACCCCCATCCCTGGAGGTGTTCAAGGCCAGGTTGGATCCAGCGGGAGGTGTCCCTGCCCATGGCCGGGGGTGTGGAACAGGATGGGATCTGGAGTCCCTTCCAATCCAAATCACTCCGCGCCTCTCTGACCCCCGGGTTCTCGCTCCCCGCAATCCCAGCGCTGCCCCCTCCGCCCCCACCCAGGCTCCCCCGCCGCCCGCCCTGAGGGCCCAGGAGCCGCCCCGAGGCGCGGGCCTCGGCGCGGAGCCGCGAGCGCTGAGTCACGGCGCGGGGCCTCGGCCCCGCGGGGCGCTGCCCCCGGCCCGGCAGCCCCTCCCCTGCCCGGGGCTCACCGCCATCTCGCAGTGGGGTCTGCGGAGCCTGCGCGGGGCGGAGCGGGGGGCGCGGGACGAGGGCGCCACCGCCATCTTGGAGAGGGGCAGCCTCCCGGAAGCGCCGCGCGCGACGGAAGTGGCACCGCCCCAGCACCGCCCCTTCCGCCCGGCCGCGGGGCTGGGCCGCGCGCGGAGGAGGCGGTGACGGCCCGAGAGAGAGCGAGCGAGAGTGAGCCCCTGCGCCCCCGCACTCGCGCCCCCTTCCCCACCTCAGTCTCCTCATCGCCCCCTGGCGAGCGGGAGGAGCAGCACCTCGCGGGGGGGCGGGAGCTGATTGGCTGCGCCGCGCGCCGGGGACCAATGGGAGCTCGGGGAGAGGGCGAGCGCTGATTGGTTGAAGTGGAGCAGTGGGAGCAGCTGATTGGTTGCAGTGGGGAAGTGGGAGCAGCTGATTGGTTGCAGTGGGGCAGGCAGAGGAGCTGATTGGTTGCAGTGAGGCAGGCGGGGAAGCTGATTGGAAGTCTATCCACACTGTGCCTGTGGTTCTAGGGCGGAGGTGATATCTCGATGGTGACGGCTGCAATGGGTTCTGGGACGAAGCCATTGGAGGCGCAGTGCAACGCGGCCGAGGGGTGAGGTCCCACCCTGCCCCACATCCCCCACCCACCCCATGGTGCCCCCTTACCCACCCCTTGATCCCCAGCAGGGTCTACCTGGACAACAATGCCACCACCCCACTGGCCCCCGAGGTGGCCCGGGCTGTGCAAGACGCCATGTGCCAGGCCTGGGGCAACCCCAGCAGCTGCCACCCTGCAGGTATGGACCCACAAAGCTGCTATGCCGGCTCCTTGCTGAGTCCCACATCCATGGGTACCCATGGTGGAGCTGCCACATTGGCTCCTTGCCTGAGCTCCATACCTATGGGAGCCCATGTTGGAGCTGCCGGGTCTCCTTCCACAGGCAGGAAAGCAAAGGAGCTCATTGGCACCGCTCGAGAGAGCCTGGCCAGGATGGTAGGAGGCCGGCCAGAGGACATCGTCTTTACCTCAGGGGGCACAGAGGTGGGAATGGCCACTATGATCCCACTTTCCCTGCCCACCACCTCCTCTCCAGCAAGTGGCAATGAGGAAGGTGGGGATGAAGGACGCCACACTCCTCCTGGCCCTTCATTTCCCCTCTACCTTCCTCTCCCTAGGCCAACAACATGGTGATCCACACCGCCTGCAGGCACTTCAGCGAGTGCCAGGCCAGGCCGCAGGAGAGCCAGGGGACGCCGCACATTGTGACATCGAGTGTGGAGCATGACTCGATCCGTCTGCCGCTGGAGCAGCTGGTGAAGGAGAGCCTGGCAGGTGAGGGACCAGGGGGGATGGGTCAGGGATGCCAGGCTGCAGACTGCGGTTTGCCTGAGGGACATTTTTGCGGAGGGGGATGGGGACCCTCTTGCTCCATGATTTGCTGAGGCCACTTGTATGAGGTTCAACAGGACCAAGTGCCAGGTGCTGGACTCGGGTCACTACAACCCTGTACAGCGCTCCAGGCATGGGGAAGAGTGGCTGGAGAGCTGTCTGGCAGAGAAGGACCTGGGGTGTTGGTCAACAGTGGCTGAACACGAGCCAGCAGTGGCCCAGGTTGCCAAGAAGGCCACCAGCATCCTGGCTTGGATCAGCCATGGTGTGGCCAGCAGGAGCAGGGCAGGGATTGTAGGGATTAACAACCAGTTAACAACAGCTTTAATGACAATGTGTCTAGTCATTACTACAAGAAAATAACTATAGTAATTAATCATAGAATCATGGAATGGTTTTGGTTGGAAGGGACCTCAAAGCCCATCCAGTTCCAACCCCTGCCATGGACAGGGACGCCTCCCACTGGATCAGGGGGCTCAAAGCCCCATCCAGCCTGGCCTTGAACACCTCCAGGGATGGGGCAGCCACAGCTACTCTGGGCAACCTATGCCAGTGTCTCACCATCCTCATCACGAAGAATTTCTTCCTAATGTCTGATCTCAATCTTCCTCTTTCCAATTTAAAGCCATTCCCCTTCTCCTTTCACTGACCCCCCCCCAAGGTGACCCCGTTTCCTCAGCTGGGCACATTATCCCATCAGAGTCCAGCTTCCAGCCCCAAGAGCCCCGTCTTCTCTGCCCGCGCAGAGCCCTGGCCACGCATTGTCAGCCCTGGCCGCTTCTGGGTTTCCAGCAAACATCAGGGCTTGTTCCTTGGGTTTCAGAAGCCACCTTTGTGCCTGTGTCCCCGCAAAGCGGGCAGGCTGATGTGGACGAAGTCCTCGCTGCCATCCGGCCCACCACCTGCCTGGTTTCCATCATGCTGGCCAATAACGAGACCGGGATCATCATGGTGAGTCTGCAGGCAGCAAGTGGGATGGGATGGGGACATCTTTGGAAAAAGGCACTTGGTAAGGGGGAGCAGATTGTCCCTGGGCTGCAGAGTCTCTTCCCTCCTGCCAGCCTATTGCGGAGCTGAGCCAGCGCGTCCATGCCCTCAATCAGCGGAGAGCAGTGGAGGGGCTGCCCAGGATCCTGGTGCACACGGATGCAGCGCAGATGATTGGCAAGGGATGCGTGGATGTGCAGGAGCTGGGTGTGGACTATCTCACCATTGTGGGACACAAGGTGGGCCCTGTTCCCATAGAGCGCGTCTAGAGAAGGGAACAAAGCTGGGGAAGGGGCTGGAGCCCAGGGGTTCTGGGAGTGGCTGAGGAACCTGGGGCTGTTTAGCCTGGAGAGGAGAAGGCTTAGGGGAGACCTCATCACTCTCTGCAGCTCCCCGAGCGGAGGTTGTGGTGAGGTGGATGCTGGTCTCTTCTCCCAAGTAACAAGGGAGGGGATGAGAGGAAACGGCCTCGAGTTGTGCCAGGGGAGGTTCATATTGGATATTGGGAAAAGTTTCTTTACTGAGAGTAGTGAAGCATCGGAGGAGGCTGCTCAGGGAGGTGGTAGAGTTCCCATCCCTGGAGGGGTTCAAAAAATGCGTAGAGGTTGCACTTGGGGACATGGTTTAGCAGGCACAGTGGTGTTAGGCTGACAGTTGGACTGGATGAGCTTAGAAGTCTTTTCCAACCTTAATGATTCTGTGATTCTATGATTCTATTATTCTGTTGGGGTGCCATGGAGTCCAGGTGCCCCTCCACAGGTGATATCTCACCAATGGCCAAGGTTCTCCAGCTGGATGGCACTCAGAAGACAGTCTCCAGCTGGGTGACAAGGCTCCTGTGAGTTGGGGGGACCCCTCTGAAAGGGGGAGCAGGAGGAGGCCAAGGGTGAGACACAGCTCTGTAGCAGCCTGTGCCTGTGAGATGGGCAGGGCTTGGCACTGGATGGCACTTGGAGTTGGGCAGGAGAACAGGAACAGGACACCTGGCAGTATCCCCAGGGTCACTGTGGCTGTTTTCTCCCCTCAGTTCTACGGCCCGCGGATCGGCGCACTGTATGTGCGTGGCCCTGGCACCACCACCCCGCTGCACCCCATGCTGTTTGGAGGGGGACAGGAGAGGAGTTTCCGGCCAGGGTAAGGTGGCTGAGTGGTGGCCTGGAGCACTGGGCCTCGGGCAGGTGGCCAAAACCAGTGTGTCACATGTGTGACTACTTAGCCAGAGCTGAGCTGGTAGCTGTGTCATCTGCCAGCCTGGGGGCAGGGGGTGGATCCGTGCATGTGAACTGCCAGAGCCTCAGGCACAGACTTTCCCGCGGGAGGAACTGAAGGGTAGAACTGCTTCCTTTCCAGCCACGTCCAAGAGGGGTTCTGGTCAGTGGTGAGGGGTCCAGGACCCCCTGCCAGCAGCGAGATGTCTCTCACCTGGAGTATCTGTGCCCTGAGGTTGGGTTTGTGTTCCACAGAAATAACTCGCTGCTCTCTTCTCCATTCTAGCACTGAGAACACCCCAATGATCGCCGGCCTCGGACAGGTGAGTTAGCGATGGTCATGGCTGAGTGGTGTCCAGGGGTGCTGCCTGATGGAGGTGCCACCTGTGATTCCCAGTCTTTGGAAGTGACAGACTTGGGGTGTGGGAGAGCAGGTGAATACTGGGAAAGGAGATGGGGGTTCTGGTGTCAGTCACACTTCTGCAGCCGTGGCAGCAGGCAATCACAAAGCTCACCAAGAGGAGACCTGGTACTGCAGAGGCTGTTCCTGGGCTGGATTCCTATTCCAAGGGGCCGGGGTGTTGGGAGGTTGCTGATGGAGCCTGTCTGGGTTTTCTCTGCTCAGGCTGCAGAGTTAGTGAGCAAGAACTGGGAGGCCTATGAGGCTTATATGCGGGAGGTTCGGGATTACCTGGAGGCCAGCCTGGAGGTGAGCAAACCTGGTTCCTGTTTGTTTCTCCCCTCCCAGGGGTTTGGGGCCAGGGTGGGTGGCTCAAGGTGGCTCAGCCATCTCCTTACCAGGACAGAGGTGCTTGTGATCGTAGAGTGGTTCTCAGCCCTCTGATTTCTCTAGGCCTCCTTTGGGAAGCAGAGGATCCACTTCAACAGCCACTTTATGGGCTCCAAGCGGCTCTGTAACACCTCTAACTTCTCCATCCTGGGTCCAGGCCTTCAAGGTAGCTCTGCTTGTACATCTCCATCGTGCCCTCAGTCCACCGCTGCCAAGCTCCTGCCTCACATGGCACACTGTGGCTGGAGACCAGTGGGCGCTTGGCTGTGGCTTGGGCAGGGGGATGAGGCTGACAGTGGCTCTCAGAGAGAGCCTGGGTGCTGGGAGACCTTGTCGTTGTGTGTGCTGCAGGGCGAAGGGTGCTGTCTCGCTGCAAGATGCTTCTTGCAAGCGTCGGGGCTGCCTGCCACTCGGAGAAAGGGGATCGGTAAGCAGCTTTGCCAGGTATCTTCCGGGAGGAGAGAGGATGGGAGGAGGGAAATGGGACAGGGAAAGGGACTGTGGGTGGTTGTGTGCAGCCTCACCTGGGAGCAAAGAGGGTGCAGTTTTCCAGAAGAGGTTATTGCAGGAAGCACAACAGGAACGCTTAGCTGCTTCAGGGATGGACATTACCACTCCTGGCTCTGGCAATCCAGCTGAGCTTGGAAGTAGTCTTCATCAATGCCTGGCACTGCCAGAAGAGGGTCTGCCTTATGTCCATGTGTGCCTGGCTCACCTATTCAAGCCCAGTTTGGATCTCCCTCCTTTGGGGTCATGGGAAGGCAGTGGGTGCTTTTGAGCTGGTGTAGGGCAATGCCCTGTAAAATGTGGCAGAACTGCCAACCAGTGGGAACATGGGAGAGGTTCTTCCATAGAGGGGAGGAGCCAGATCCACTGCAGGGCAACAAGCCCAGTGGGAGCCAACGCCTTTGGAAAGCGAGTGAGGCACTGTGCAGGAGATCAGTTGCCTGGAGCACATCTGCAGATGTGCTCCCTCTTATCACTTAGTGAAGCTTTCTGGTAATGCATGTGCTTCCTTGGCCTCCGAGTTACCCCCACTCACCCCAAGTCTGCGTTTCAGGCCCTCTTCGATTCTGCTGAGCTGTGGGATCCCCTACGATGTGGCGCAGAATGCCTTGCGGCTGAGCGTGGGGCGAGACACCACCCGGGCTGATGTGGACCTGGTCGTGCAGGACCTCGTGCAGGCTGTGGCGCAGCTGGACCAGGACCAAGCCCCGTAGAGCCCAGGAATTGCTCCTCCACCTATCACACAGGTTCTCATGAGGGGAGGGTGCCCTGCTTGGCCCCGGGGTGCTGGCTGCCTGTGTCAGTTTGGGCTCAGGGTGTTGGCAGGACCAGTTTCGCATCTGATGCCTAAGTTGAACTGACACAGCCTGCAGTCTGTGATCATGGATCAGATGGGGAAGGGGCGGCTGGTGGTGGGAGGAGGAGGAGGAAGCGGAATCACCCATTTCAGCAGCAATGTGCTCTTAGTTCTGCTGGGCTGTGTATTGAGGATCACAGTGGGGCTGGCATGGCTCTGCAGCACATGCAGCTCAGAGAAGCGAGCACAGGTGCTGGAGGCACTGAGGAGGGGGCTTTGCTGCTTTGGGGCAGCCCATTGAGCGCTTGCTAGGGACTCTCCTGTCCTCACTGCATGGTGCAGGTGTTCAGGGAGCTTCGCTGCTGGGTGTTCCTTGCCTACCAGCACATTCCCAGCTGGCTGCCTGCATGTTGGCATGACTATGTGTCAAAGTTTGACTCCCTTCAGAGTGTAACAGCCGTGAAAGCCATAGGAGATGGAGTTTTTGCCCTGGTTGCTTTCCACAAAGGAAGCTTTCCCACTGTCTTATCCCTCAAAGGAGGGAAGACCATCTGCCCCAGAGGGAAAGGAGGAGTTGACAGAAGCACAGCATGATTCTGGGCTGGGAACTGTCCTGCCCCTGCCAGGGCTCTAAGCTGCCAGAGGGTTTTTTGGCTGGGAAGGTGTTGGGCACAGTTCTCCCGGCACTGCTTTGCGTGACTTGCTCCCTGTCCTTCCTACAGTGGGCAGAGCTCCTGTTCCCAGCTCCACATGCTCCTAAAGGAAACAGAGCTGTTGGAAGAGCCCTAACTGTGTGCCAGCACCCGAGGAATTGCATCTTCCTTGTGTGGCCCAGGCAGTCACTCTCATCACTGACTTAGGAGGACACAAGCATCACAGATTACGGGTGTTGCTTCCTGGGCTGGCTAATGTCAGGGCACCTGGTCTCCCTGGGTATTCATAGGAATAAAGGTGATTGCTGCTGCTGTGGCTTTTTCCTCCCGAGTAAAATGTGTTTTCCTTAAGGGAAGCTGGACTGGTATTGTCATGTCTTGTCTAAGAAAATGCTCATGTCCCAGGAGAGAGGCACAGTCTGTTGGAGTGGGGAGGTGCCCGCTGGTCCTGTTTGGGGTGGAGGCCACGGATACAGTGTTGGACGTTTGTCTTTCTCTTTACCAGCCACACATTAGCATGGCCAGGAATGCCATTGGGAACCATAAAACCCTGAGGCTTTTTGTAAATGTAAACCCTAACTGAAGTGCTAGGACCTAGGCACACTGACAGAATGACACCGGGTGTGCGTTGGGCAGTTCTGTGTTACTGCTGCTGCTCAGCTTTTCTGTTTCCCTCTTTTTATCCCCTTTGCCTAATAGTCAAAATCTATTTTTAAAAAAGTGGGTCCATAGAAAGGCTCTCACTCTGCCACAGGGCCAGATCTTTTATCTGTCATAGACTTTATAGTTCTCAGGGCTCTTTCTCTCACAGCTGTGGCACAGCTGGAGATACAGTTTTTGGGGTGCTCTTTCCCCCTGTGAGAGGTCTGGGCTTCCTGCATTGATTCACGCTGAAATTTAACCACAAAGCACAAAAAGCTTTACTGACTCACTCTTTATACACACAGGAAATGCAAGGTTTGACCACAGAAATATTAGTGTTACTTCATTTAGGTTATTACAGCCAAAGCATCAGAAGTGTCACAGAGGATACAAACACTCCGGATGATCGTTTTAATGGGTTTACTGTTCACTTTCCTACCACCACAGCGCATGAGAGTCACTAGCAAGTCCCTCTGTGTTGCCAAGGCAGAACGTGCCCATGGCTTGGCCTGCACTTGTGTTGGGCCACTAGGGCTCCCGCTCACGCACCCTCCGTGCTGGAGGTAAACAGCCTTTTCTGATGGGACAGAACGTCAGTGGTTGTACACACTACGACAAAATTCACCTGTCATGGAAGTCTGGAAATACCAACGTTGCTACATCAGCTGTGAATTTAGAGAACCTGGCTACTACACTAGAACACCACAGAGCTGAAATAAGTTACTTTCATGTGGTCACACAGCCAGAATCAGATGGCAAAACCACAGTTCATTTAATGGAAGAATCCACAATCTCCTGATAATCTTGTCTTCCTAAATTCTTCCAGGACAGTTTATGACACGCAAGGAAAAAGACACTAACCAAGATAACGGCTCCCCCGACAAGATCATAAGCCCCTGGGAAGATCCGCAACACGATGAGCTGCAGGACCATGGCAATGACTATCTCCAGGTGCTGCACGGTGCTGACCAGCGCAGGGTGGAACTTGCTCAGGGCGTAGTAGACCCCCAGGAAGGCTGCTGTGGAGCACAGACAGATGGCAAGGAGATAGCTCCAGGTTTCTCCATCCAGTGGGACGATTGGCTCTTGAAGTAAGAACATGGTGGATGCTCCCCACACCGTTCCCGTCCAGCTGAAGGTGAACAGTGCTGTCCACATGCTGATGTTATCTTTGATTGACCTATAAACTATCATGGAGAGAGCAGTGGTCAAACCTGCCATAACTGTCATGGTGTAGCCAAAAGCTTCCTTCCAGGTGCTCAGCAAAGAGTTTTCCTCCTTAACAATGTTGGGGATCATGACCAGACAAACGCCAAACACGCTGCCAAGGACAGTAATTATGTCTACGTATGCCATTCCTTCATCTAAGAGTAAAAAAGCCAAAATGGCACTGAACACTGTAGTGGTGGCCCTCCACATGATGGTCCCATTGCTGGGCGGAACGATAGAGAAGGAAGTATAAGCACAGGTAATAGAGATAACGTTGCAGACCCCATAGAAGAAGAGCCGGAGCCTGTAGCCTTTGGGACCAAAGGGAGGCTCATGGTAATAACACACAACAGTAACAGACAGCACCTGTAAGACTGAACGGATGAAAATCAACTCTAGGGATGGCACTTTGGAACGATCAGAAATCAATCTTGTAATTAGAGCCACACATCCGTGAGCCACGGCAGATGCAAAAAGGACTACCCACATCTTCCTCGACTGCAGTATATTTCCTTCAGGAAAAGGCTGGGATTGCCCGATCTCATTGGGTTTTGGCAGTTGTGCTGGCTGAAGCTTGGTGTCTATTGTACCAAAAAAGGTCCTTTCTCTCTTTTTCCCATTGTTCAGTAGTCTTTTCTTAGGATTATCCTCCATAAATACTCCAGTATCTTCACTGACATCCTCATATCCCTCTTCCCCAGGCTGCGGGTAGTGGGAAGTGTATTTCACTGTCACTGTGTTGGGATGAATTTTCACTCGCTTTTTCAAGGGACACTTTTGGGAAGACGTATCCATTTCCTCAGAGAAATGTCCTGGTCTTAAGAAAAAAATTGAGATGGACCGTTATTTTTTATTTAATGAATAGTGAGAGATTCATTAGTATGTAAATGCTGTTAGTGTTTACAAGCTACTTTTATCAACCAAGTCCAAATTCTAGTAGGTTGTTGCTGGTTTTGCTTTCATTTTCTGGCAAGTTACTGCTAAAAACCTGCAGTGGTCAGGGTGTTTAGATTTCCTTAAAAGCTAACTGTAGAACTTTGTTTTTGAAAATGACACATATCCCCATTATGTACAGTATATTCTAATGAGACAGTTCTCTTGCTGAGCTTTTTGGACAGTAAATACCTGGTAATTACGATTGTACATATTGTTAATTGCTTGCTAATATTACAAGATTACAGAACAAATTTGGCTGGAGGAGATGATAGTCTTGTTTCTAAACTAACAGAGCAACACAGGGAAATAGGGGGAATCCTGAGCAAGTCAGCACGGTTGGCATGTGAATAACTAGAACTAGGTGAGTTGGAACTGGATGATATTTAAGGTCTCTTCCAGCCAAAACCATTCTGATTCTATGAATTGTTTTTGAACAATACTCCAACTGTTAAAATTTTCTTCTTCTTTTCACATTCTTTTCTTTCCAGTGATTGATTTTGCAACAGTTTTTTCTTCAAATATGGGGGTTTTATCAATGGGAAAAATTTAGAAGGTCTGAATCAAACCACTAATCAGACTTTCCCTTGGCAGGCATTTAGAAACCACTGTCACAAAAGCACCACCCTTCTGTCTCCTATTGAAGGTCCTTTTCATGCTACACAAGCAGAGCCTGTGATTCGTGCACACCACCGTGACACGCAGCAACACGCGTGATGCTGCATGTGTCACAACAGTGGCAACAGCCTCCCAAACAAGCTAGCAATCCTTCCACGCATCAGCCTTCACCAGCCCAAACATCTCCACTGTAATGGATGTGTGCAGCCTGCCTGCAGGGAGCCCACCTGTGGCCTGAATTTCCTCCAGCCCTCCGCTAAGCATGCCATCACTGTTCCCAGGTTAATTCAGGCACAGGG
Organism: Neomorphus geoffroyi; assembly: GCA_033558235.1. NCBI lineage: Eukaryota > Metazoa > Chordata > Aves > Cuculiformes > Neomorphidae > Neomorphus > Neomorphus geoffroyi. The sequence goes on along the minus strand of JAUMJM010000012.1, from coordinate 6,895,294 downwards.
ATATCATTGAGATCACGTTGTTTCTGCAGCACTCTCCGCCATCTGCACAAAGAGCCCTTCCAAATGAAGTGGTAGCAGGAGAAGTGCAACCTTCCCTGCCTTCTGTTCACCTCAGCAAATAAGCACACACAGCCTTTACCTGGACCCGAGAGATTTAATCATAGAATCAAGATTTAATCATAGAATCATAGAATTGTTTGGTTGGAAAAGACCTTAGAAGTCATTGAGACCAACTGTATCTGTCCACTATTAAACCAGATCCCTGAGAAACTCATCTGCCTGTATGTCAAATCCCTCCAGGGATGGAGACTCCACCTTCTCCCTGGGCAGTCAGTTTCAATGCTTCACCACTCCATCAGTAAAGAAACTTTTCCTAATATCCAATCTAAACCTCCCCTAGTGCAACTTGAGGCCATTTCCTTTTGTCAGAGAATCAACTGGTTGGAAAAGACCTCTCATATCATCAAGTCCAACCTTAACTGTCCCCTTACTAAATTGTGTCCCTCAGAAACTCATCTACCTGTCTTTTAAACACCTCCAGGGATGGTGACTCAACCACCTCCCTGGGCAGCTGTTCCAATCTCTGACTATCCTTCCAGTGAAGAAATTTTTCCTTATGTCCAGTCTAAACCTCCCCTGGCACAACTTCAGGCCATTTCCTCTTGTCTTGTTACTTGGGAGAAGAGACCAGCACCCACCTCACCACGACCTCCTTTCAGGGAGCTCCAGAGAGCGATGAGGTCTCTCCTCCAGGCTAAACAGTCCCAGGTCCCTCAGCTGCTCCCAGAACCTCTGGGCTCCAGCCCCTTCCCCAGCTCCATTGCTTTTCTCTAGACATCCCGAGCCAGAAGGGGAAAACACCTCTGGGTCATCTATGTCTTTGTTGTAACAGAAACAGTAGATGTTCTCAGATATCAAAGAGAAAGGATACAATCATCTCAATATGAAAGCAATACCCAAGGGAGGCAGGGGGCACTCTGCTGGTTTGTCAAAGCTGAACATTGAGGAGAGCTAGTGTGCCTGTGAGGCCGTGCTCCTTGGAAACTGGCCACGCTGGTGCATCACTATGAAAAAAACACCACCACAAACTCCACACAACTACAGATGGCGAGAGAGCAATCGTTGTCATCTTGTCAAAACCCCTCCTCAGCCATCCCTTAGAACTATTGATGGGACTCATCCACAGAACAAGTGGTGAGTTTGTAAGCGCAAGGTTCCTACAGCTTAATTGCAAGAAAATTCAGTCTCGTGCCTGCTGTCCTGCCTCACCAGTGTTGCGGAGGACAGGATGCCCAGGAGGACCCATCCTCAGGATCCAGCCACCCATCTTAGGGAGCTGAGCACAGCTCAGCCCTGCAGGCAGCAGCAGTTTGCCCTGCTTGGTGTCAGCAGTGGATGGGGATGGAAAACCCCATAGTCATTGTTTGCATGAAGCACCAGAGCAGGCAGGTCCTGAACTTCCAAGACCACAAGCAGGTGAACAGTTGGGCTGAACAGCGTGGCCGTGGTTTGTCAGGGAGACTGCAGATCAAAAGAAAATGTAAATGTGGATGCAATAGCTCTTCACAGCAATACTTCAAAAGCACCGTGGGCAGGTTCAGCCCCTGCATTTTCCACAGCCTGTGCCTCCTGGCAAAAATAATTTATGTCGGAATGGGGCATCCTTCCCTTTCTCTGCTGGTTTATTGCAGCTCCGGCTATCCCAAGCTAGGCTGCAGCCCACCTCTGGCAGGCAGAGTGAATCCCTTTAGGGATGGGATGAACAGGAGCAGGGAGAGGGGCAGGCACCAAGTCCCAGCTCTGGAGAAAGGCAGCAGCACCTGTTTGGCATCCTGGGGCACAACCTTACTCTTCCTTTGGCAGGCTACGCTCCTATCCCTGAGATCCCTTGCAGAAGCAGAGATCAGCAGACCAGAGAGGGTCTGGGGCCAAGAAACAACTTCATCTGCTCAGGAGGCCTTGTGTCAGCGCTCGTCCTGCTCATGGTTCTCCTGCCAACTCATTTGCAGCAGGGCTCAGCAGAACAAACAAAGGGTACCTGTCAAAACGCTGGAGGAAGACTTCTGAGTGCTCATTAACATCCAGTCTCAATCCCACATGGAACTTAAGTGAAAGCAGTTGAAATGACAAGGAGAGTAAACAAAGAGGGCAAGAGCCGGGTATCAGCTGCACCAGTGAGCACTGCAAACATTTAAATGCCCTCTGCCAGAAGTCTGCCCCTGCCTCACCTGCTACTTGCATTTTTTCTTCAGATTAAGTTGTTAATTTCAAACTCTTTTAATATGCAAATGCAAAATGCATTGAATGAGTCCAGGAAGGCAGTGATTTTCATCAGCACAGCTTTCCCTACCCAGCATTTTCATTGTGTTATAAATTCACAATTCTGCCTTGCTGTACACACACATTGTAAGAAAATTAGAAGCCTCCTGATTTAAGGCACAATATACGGATCAGGAATAAAATAAGTGGGAGGAAAAGCAGACAAAAAGTGCACAACAGGCATTATTATTAGCATGACAGTGGATGTAGCCCTGTACAAACCCAGTAGTTTCCTTCAGAAACAGCTGAGTACGTGCTGCAACTGCCGGTGCACAAAACAAAACCCAAGTAAACGGATTTTTTTACCATTAGCATACAATGGCAACTTTCTTGCTTCCTGAGTTTTGGTTAGATTGTCTTCCAACACATACAGAAAAGGGTACAGAAAAACAGACAAAATGCAGTTGCAAACGTAGCTCCAGACCTGTCTATTCAGAGATCTCTCTGGAGGAAAACAATAGACGATGGTGAGCACGTAGCTCAAAATGGCTGTCCTATCCAGATGCCGTGTTCCCTCCAGTGTTCCTCAGTACTAGGAATGATAACAGTTGGAAGGGCTGGAAAGTGGAAGGGCACTCACATGAGAAAGGAGAAGGGCAGGAGATGAGAACTTAGAAAGAACAAGATGCACCCAAACCAACATTTAATTTTCTCTGCTAAATATTGAGTCCATGACAGCTGTTACGCCAGCTCTCACATGGGAAAGTTATAAGTTCAATGGAGACTGAGATTAGTGTGTATCCCAAATCCATTATGTTTGTCCCAGAAGCAGATTGAAAATATATGGCAATCAGCACAGCCTGTGCAGAAAACTGGCTGCTTCTCTTTCTGCTAGTGCCTTTTGCGGAGATTGCAAGAAGGCTTTGTTTTTCTTCGTATCTGGAAAGATAAAATTTCCTATGAAAAACATATTTTGATTTTTAATCAAGTTTAATATAAGGCTGAAGATTATGCACTATGCAAAATTCCCATGTTGTTATACAACAAACCAAGTATCCCCAATCCAAACGACAACCTGGGACACCCATTTAAATCACCAACCGACTGCCAAAGCGTGAACTCCACTTTCCCATGGGTGAAAAAATGATCACTATGGATTCAAAACACGTCACAAATCATGAACAGAACAGACACCACCACTTCTTTTAAAAGAAAATAAAACCCCAAGACCGCCCTGCTGTCTGCCAAATCACTACCCACATGGGTAATTAGTAAGGCAGAAGCAGGTGATTGTATGCCACTGGACTACTGGGAGGTGGAATGCTGAGCTCTCCTTCTTGCTATGCCTGAAGGTATTAAGGTTTCGAGGTCTGACTGGCAATTCTAACCACCAGTTTTCAATATGTTCACAGAAAAATAGTCTCATCTTCAGGCAGGTGAGTCAACATCAGTCAGCCAACTGAAATCCTATTATGAAAGATTTGCAGACATGGCAATTGCAGTCCTTGTGAAGCCGAAAGCAAGAAGTCAGCTATCCCCATGCTGAGGAAGGCAGGCCTCGCAGGGATGTTCCTCTGCCTCTCCTGTGGCAAATCCCCCGTTATCCTGACTAGGTCAGGCTGAGATTACCAGAGAGCTGTAAGCAATCTCTACAGCATAACTACAGACCAACCGTTTCCCTTCAATGTAAAACGTACAGAAGACCCACTCCATCCCTACAAACCCACGTAACCACCTGAACTGCCACCTCCGCTGAGCACGTCTGTGCACAGAGCACTGACTTCTCACAATGTAGATTTTTCTTTCAATTCCTTATCAGGTGCAGGAAAATCTTCAAAATTCCTCTTCCAGCACCCTTTCTGTTAAACCATCTTAACCTTGCTGGAGATTCTTCTGTGCCTGGCAGTTCTGGCAGCTGCAGACGCCAAGGGATCTACACTCATGTGATGTCTGGCTAGCGTAATGAAATGTGAGCCGAGGGGGAAGAGAAGGCGACGTAAGGTGCACAGCAGGCAATTAAATGTTGGTATCACTGAAACAGCCAATGCTTCCGCTGCGCTTCTGAACTCTTTGATAAGGCACACGCTGGAAAATCAGAGTGCCCTTATCTTTTCAGCCAGATGGCCTGATTGCACCAATCAATTGTACTAAAAATATATGCAAAGAAACCCAAATCTTTATTAAAATTTAACGAATAGTTAAAGATAGTTAAGCAAATGAAAGCGCAATAACATGAAACGAGTTTCTAACACTTACGCATGAGAGCAAAATTATACACAAACCAACAAACCGGCATCCCACGTCTTCCAATCGATCGAGCGGTGTCTGACAGCACTGAAGAGAGAAGAAGGATGGGAAGAGCCAGCACAGCCTGCACAGGATTCCCACAGCATCCCTGCGAACTGCCTCTGTGCTCCTGGACACACTCTGGTACCCAGAGCAGCTCCTGCCCTGCACACACGGGCCCAGCTGGGCTGCAGGTGACACCTTCCATGTCCCTTGCTCTCCCCTACCGGCCCTCTCGCTGTCCCAGGGCTCCAGAGGGTCCGGTTCTCTGTCAAACCCTCCTCTCCAGAGCCTGCATCCCTGCCCCGGCAGCACCGTCCATGGAGGGAGCAGGGCTGCGTTGCCTTCCCATTGCAGCCCCCTCACCTGAGCAACCCCCTTCTGAGCAGTCCCGGGCGCGGGGGGCGCACGGAGGAGGCGGCAGGGCTGGGTGCCCTGGGCCCAGGGGAGCGGCCCGGCTGGAGAGGAGCAGAGCGGGGCGGAGCGGGGCTCGCCGGCCGCAGCCCAGGTGAGGGAGCCGCGTTACCGCCGCGCGCACTGACCGATACCGATACCGGTACCGGTACCGGTACCGGTACCGCCTGCAGCCTCGGCCACAGCGTCCTCAGCCACCCAGCGCCTCAGCAGCGCCTCCGCCTCAACTCTGACTCATTCGCTCAATCTCAGCCCCAGCGTCTCAGCCCCAGCCCCTGCCCCTGATCCCTCAGCCCCAGCCCCTCAGCCCCATCATGACCCTCATCTCCAGCCCCTCAGATTCATCCCTTCAGCCTCACAGCCTCAGGCCTTCACCGCCTCAGCTCCCTTATCCCTTCAGCCTCAGCCCCAGCCCCATCCCAACAGCTCACTCAGCCCCAGCCCCTCAGCATCATCCCCTCATCTCCAGCCCCTCGTCCCCTCAGCTTCATCCCAGCCCCTCATCCCTCATCCTCAGAGCCTCAGCCTCAGCCCCTGCCCCTCGGCTCTCAGTCCCAGCCCTCAGCGCCTCAGCAGCCTCTCAGAAGCTCCCCAGCCCCTCACCACTCAGCCTCCGCCCCATTCCCATTCCCATTCCCTCACCCCTCAGTCTCAGCATCTCATCCTCATCCCCGCCTCCCCCATCCCTCCCGCGCCGGGAGCCCCAGTCGCCGCCCCGTTCGCCGGGACAAGGCACAGACCCCGCCCCTCTCCTCGTGAGGCCCCGCCCCCGGCCCCGCCCCCATCTCGCGACACCCGCCGCGGAGCCGCGTTTCCCATTCCCCCCCATACCCCCCCACCGCGCGTGCGCGGCGTTTTTCGCGCGAAAGACGTTTGCGGCGCGCGCGTGCCGCCCCTCCCTCCTCCTCCCCCTCCCCCCCCCCCGCGTGCCCCCTCCCGCGGCGGCGCGGGCGGGGCGCGGGGCCGGCAGGGGGCGCTGCGGTCGCGGCGCGCGGCGGCGGCTGCGCCATTGGCCGGGCGGACAAGCCGCCAGATGGCGGTTTAGGATTGCGGCTCCCTCCGCCCCAGCGCGGCCCCCGCCAGCGCCGCCGCCCCGGCCCCCGGCCCGCGCCCGCCCGGGCCCCGCGCCGCCAGCCAGCTCCGCCGCGCCGCCGGGGCCGCCCGCCCGGCGCGGGGTGAGGTGAGGGGGGCGCCGCGCGCGGGGGAGGGCGCGGAGGCGGCGATCCAAGATGGAGGCGCGAGGGGCGGGGGCAGCGCGGCCGCGGCCGCTCGGCGCTCGCTCGGTCCCCGCGGCGGCCGGGCCGGGAGCGGGCGCTGCCCGAGCGAGCGAGCGAGCGGGGAAGGCGAGGGGAGGGGAGAGGAGGCGGCGCGGGGCGGGGCGGCTCCTGCCGGAGCAGCGGGGCCCCCGGGCGCGGCGCTCTTCGCCGCCATCTCATTGTCCCCAGCGGGGCCGCCGGGCCCGCACCGCCCCGCGCCGGGCGGCGCCGACACCGACCCGGGGAGGGCGGGGAGGCGGCCCCCAAGGATCGACCCCGGGCGCGGGGCATCGGCCTGGCGGGTGGCCAGCAGCGCCTGCCCCCCCGCTCCGCCCCAGCCAGGCACCCCGGCGGGGTCGGGGTCAGGGGATGGCGGGGCCGCGGGTCGGCGGGCGGAGCGGACGCGGAGCCGGCCGCCCAGTGCTCTGCCCCCGGTGGTACCGGAGCCGGGAGCCACAGCTCCCCGGGAGACGCCAAGTGCTGGCGATACCCGAAACCTGGGGAAGAGGGAAAACCACTCAGTTTGGGGTCCTGGGATGTGGGGAAGAGGGAGGACCATCAAGCGTGGGGTCCCGAGTTGTGGGGAAGAGGGAGAAGCACCACATTTGAGGTCCTGAGTTGTGGGTAAAAGAGAGAACCACTAAGCATGAGGTCCCGGGCTGTGAGGAAGAGGGAAAAGCACCAGTCTTGGGGTCCCTAGTTGTGGGGAGGAGGGACAAGCACCAGGCTTGGGGACTCCAGTTGTGAGGTAGAGGGAGGAGCATCAGGCTTGGGGTCTCCAGTTATAGGGAAGAGGGAGAACCACTCAGCTTGGGATCCTGGGCTGTGGGGAAGAGCGAGGAGTACCAGGCATGAGGTCCTGAGCTGTTGGGCGGCAAAACCAAGGAGTGTTGTTGTGGGTGGAAAGGATTCTAGGATGGCACTGGGCTGCGCTGGGAGGTGGTGGGAAGCCACACTTGAAGCTCCCTGTGTTCCCAGATGGAGCCAGTGTCACTGAGTGGGGATGATGGCAAGGCCATGGCTCAGCTGGCAGAGAGGACACAGAGCTGTGCCCAGTGCTATCCCCCCAGACCTCGAGGCAGGAGAAGCAGGGCTGGCTGGTGGTATCGTAGCTTCTAGGAGACGTGAAGTGCAGGCGATGCTTAGGAGGTGGGGGGTAAGAGAGAGAACCACCAAGCTTGGGGTCCTGGGCAGCAAAACCAGGGAAGATTTTGATGTATAGGAAGAGTTGTGGGATGGGACTGGGCTGTGCTGGGAGGTGGTGGGCAGCTACGCTTGGCACTTGCTGTGTTCCCGGATGGAGTGGAAATCATTGTGGCTTGGGAGGAAGACAACAGCAGTAGTGTCTGTAGAGCAACTTGAAGGGATGTGACTGCCAGTATTGCTGCCAAAAAACTTAGTTTCTGGTAAGAGAGTGTGAGTTTAATTAAAATTGAACTTCTTTATATAAGCTTTGATGCTTTTGGTTGTGTTCCACACAATCTTGTGGTACTTAAGGCTTGGTGGAGTTAGTCCGGTAATATAGTTTATGAAGTTGTTCAGAACCAGAAGTGTTCTCCAGATCGCCCCGCTGTTCCCAAGTTGTGTCATCTGTTTGATGTGATGGATGGCACTCGTGGCTGCATTCAGACGTCCTATGACTTGCCTAACTTCTCCGTGCTATTACACTAGTGACAGGGGTGGTTTGGGAGAAGGATTAGTCCAGTTTTTCTGGATACAAAGCAATTTTGCCTTGTCTAGTGAGGTTTCCTTGTTCTTCTGTAGATAGCAAGGTCATTCAATGCATGTTTCGATCCCTGAAGAAATCACTGGACCACAAGGCAGTATATAGGTTGTCAAAAAGTGTCCTGATTCTGGGAAGAAGCTCTTACTTTTATGGAACTAGAGGCCAGTTTATTTGTTCATTGTGACTCGGTGACGAGTTGGTGGTGGATAGCCTGAGAAAGTACACATAGTGGGCACAGAGGGTTTGAAGTGGCAGGCCAACCCGTGATGCAGCAGGATTTCCTGGGAAGCAGGAGCGGAGGGGCTGACTCCAGGGCTATGGTTGATCTGACAGGATGTAGTTTCTATTGGCTGCTCAACACAGAGTGTTCAGTGGAGATTCCTGGTTGCTACAGTTGACGGACACGCTTGCGGATTTACAACAGTTGGAGAGGGTAGTGGAAAAAGGTGCTTTTCTGAAGGGGAGTGAGAAGTTGGGGTCAGCGGTGGAGGTTCACAGCAACTCTACTACAACCGGAGCACGTGGCAGTTGGCAGCTCACGGTCTGTGCTGATCCCTAATGTTTTACCAATGTACTGAAGCTGATGGTAAATTTACTAAGAGAGAACAACATTTATGGCCAAACATCCACACGCAATACGCAGAAGTTGTGAGGGTGGCTGAAACTATGATTGTAGAACATTGTGGCTGGGGTCTCCAAGGGTTTCAGCCACTGTCTGTTTGTAGCCTGCCCTTTGTATTGTCCAAGTTTTTATTTGACATTACTGAGACTGTGGTGCACCTTTTGATAGTTGGGAAGGTTTATGGTAGTTGAGAAGGTTTGTGAATATTAAATTTGGATGCATTGACAAAGTGAGTTACATGGGATGTCAAGAACAAAACGAGCAAAGAGTTTTGATTTGGAAGAATCCTTTCCTAAAGAAGGATACGTACCTCAGGTTTGCATTGGTGACTCTGTATTCTCTCCTTTCTTTGCCTTTGCAAAGACTTGTGCTGATATAAGGTGGCTAAATATTGGTATTTTAAAAATCATTTTAATAGGCAAGTGAACCTGTAGAAGTGTAAGGGTGCAGTGAGAGAGAAGTGCTTAAATGTGATGACTTTCTAAGAAAAGCCCTTTTACTGGGATAAAAATTTGTCTGTATTGTAACATCTGTGAATTGCTGTCTGGCAAAATACAGAAGAGGTTCAGACATGCTGCTGGAAATTTGGAGGTGCTAGTTCTGTAGTCAGCACAAGAGGTGCGGAAGCAGCCAACTTGTCATCTCAGCCACTTTGGTTGTGCAAGAATGGCCAAGAGTAACTTCGGATGCACTGCTGTTGAATGGGTGGTTGGTGTCTGAGAATTCTGGCTGTCCCTGTTCTGCACGGCGATGTGCCTGAGTGTTTGGGTGAGACTCTAGTTTCTCATGCTTGCAGTCCAAACCAGGAAGCGATACCGCAGTTTGGCTCCAAGATAAGGTTGCGCCTCATACCGGCTTGGGATTTGAAATGTCAACCAAAATCTGTAAGGTACTTGATGCTTTTTCACAGTTTTGGTGTTTACTCGTGGTCATTCAGATTTATCACATGGAGCCCTGGAACTCTCCCATTGCATGTGACTCTCTCCTCTTGCTCACAGTGCCACTGCGTTCACCGTTCACTCATTTGGCTAAAAATAGAAAGGAGTGGAGCTGGTTTTCTCCTTGGAGAGAAAAATAAATCCTACCAAGTTGGAGTTCACCTGCAGATATTTTTTTCATTTCTATCCAGGGCATCTACAGATACGCTTTATTTTTAGCAACATTTTGCTTTTCCAAACTGATTTCACTCTAGTTTGGGTGTTGAATATATGGTCAGTATACAAAGATATTTCTTTATTCCTCTAGAAAATAAGGGGCTGAGAGAACATTACTGTGACCCTCTGTTGCCACTTTTCAGTCTGAAAATTCGCCTCCAAAACCAAGTGTTGTTTGGAGAAGGTCCATACTGATTTTTTTTTTTTTTAGGGTAGACACCACCTTCAGCTGGCTGAAAGTGCTGAAACTTCTCCCAAGTTCTGATTTTGTAGCCACTTGCTGATTTCTGACATCTAAACGCAGGCAATAATTTCACCCCTCGACAATTTGTGTGTATCCTTGGTGAGAGAACATGCCTTAACTTGGGTCCTTTCGCTGACTTTGGAAGGAGCTGCACTCCTGGTTTTGATAAGTTTTGCAAGGTTTCCTCATTGGCATCTCTGCAGGCATTTTAGTATTTTGGAAAATGCTTTTTAATAACAAAAGATAGCAGAATGCCTTGGACAATGTCTGCCGCACGGTATCTCTGCTGAGCCCACACTGTATCACGTGTATCCTGTTTTGAACAGTAGGTATAATATAAACTTGATAAAGTGGGTAACTGCTTTCATATTATGCAACCTCAAACCCACCTTAATTTGGAAGAAAATGCCCATTTGTAAATATGAGTAATGCCACATTTAGTACCAATACAAGGTTTTTTTATCTCCCCTTCAAGCATTCAGGCACTCAGCTTTGATACTGCTAAATGCTTGTTCCATAGTTGTGATGCCTAGGGCGGATTTGTAGACTCAGAATATGCAGAAAGGCCCTGGTTGCAGGACACTGTTTGGGGGAACAGACCTCTCAGGCACAGTTGCAAGCATTATTAGACACAAGAGCTTGATGCGGGAGTGTGTTCTAAGCTCCAGTCACACTGTTATTAGTCATTTATTGCAGAATTAAGAGCAAGAAGGTTGAATTCTTAAGCCTGTCCTCCCTTAGCTGAAAGGCAAGTTATTTCAGGTGGTTCCCAAAAGTAATATTTTACTAGAAAGCAAAATGAGGCAACATCCAGCCAGCTGTGTTCCCTGCTGTGCAGGAGTTCACCAGAATACGTGCTATTTACTCTGTAAATAAATCTAATGACTCTATATTCTGTAACTCTCCATATGGCAGACTTATGTTATATTGGTAGATTAGCTGAGTGAAAAGTATTGACAGATTGTTCAGTTTGCAGGAGAAGACACTCCTTTGTAGAGTTAAGTATAGACTTATGTGTCAGAAATGTTGTTAAATGTCAAATGTTTTTCCACAATAATACAATAAGACCCCAAATAATTAATCTTACATGTGTTTTTTTTTCTATACGAGATAATAGCATGTGGTGGTGTTTTTTGAAAATGAAAAATCAAACGGCAAACTGGGAATCTGTTTAGTCTCCCCCCCACTAAGGTTTCTCCTTTTTGGGGTTAGAATCCTCAAGGACCAGGAAGATACCAATGTGCTACTGTTTATAAGTGGGAAATAAAAATTCGTTCACAAATGGGTAATGAATTCCATCTTAAACGAGTGATAAATATGCCAGTTTTGCATTGTTATTTTCTTAGATCTGTTCGCTAGGCCCACAGGAGCTTGTTCCTGCCAGTGGAGTTGCACAAGATGGACAAGCTGATCTGCCAGCCTCCCACAGCTGAGAGAAGAATCTTTCTCCACAGCTGCGCAGTTCTTCCCTTTTCTTTGTGCTGGTGCTGCTGCTGGCTTGACCCTTCTTTGAGCTGGTTGAATTCCCTAGCTGACAAACCCCATCTGCTTGGGAGGGGTGTTAAAAGCTGAAAAGCCAAGTGGATGGATTGAATCAGGCCATTAGAGTATAGAGTTGCTAGAGGTGGTGCAAGGTTAGCGGCAGGAGTATTTCGGGGAAAAGTTGTTAGGAGCTCAGGGCCCTTCCTTGTGCAGCTGGGAGATAGAGGGACGTGGCTGAGTGCACTCACCCTGGGTGCCGGGATTCAGCCTGGAGCCCTGTGTGTGCGAAGTTGGGATTCGTGTGGGTAACACCTGCACCTTTGCTAGATTCCATCTGTCAGCTTTGCTGTCTGGAGCCTGTGTTCCTCCTTCCGTTCTTTTCTCTGCTTCTGTTTGCCTTACCATGAGTAACTGGGTGCATCAGCGAATTGTTCACATTCACCTCCTTTTCCAGACATACAGATGTCTCAATTTGGGCCCCAGCTCATATTCCTGTGGGACTTGACTGGTTTTGCTCCTTGTTTCTTCTCTAACTGGATAACCCATCCATGCCAGGCCTTTTATGGCAGCTTCATTTCTTTGAAAGCCTTTTGTGAAGAATTTTGTCAAATGTGTCTCAGAAGTCAAAGCAAGTGTTCTCTAGTAGAGTCCATCGGCATGTGGGTGAGGGATTCCTCTTAAAGATCTCCTGGGTTGTGGAACTTGACTTTCCTGTAAAGAAGAGGGGTTGATTTCCTTGTCTTAAGTGCTGTGGTTATTTAAGTTGTCTTTTGATCTGTCTTCAAAGATAGCTTCACTAGGCTGTGGCATCACAAAGGGTAGGTGAGAGAGCAAACGCAGTTATGGATTATGCTCAACAGGTAGTGCTTCAAGCAGTAGAGTTTTTGAAGGCTGTTTCCTTTTGGTTCACTCTTCTGTGACTTCTTTTGCGTCTGATAATTTTGATTTTCCTGTAGCTTTGCCTTAAGGGGACATTGCTTTGAGGGAGAGGAATTATAAGAATCCCTCTTCTAAGGAATGAATATTTTTAAAAGTGCAGAGGAACATAAATATCCTGGGATCTCTGTTTTCCTGAGTTCAGTGGAAACTGGTCCAGGGACAGTTACTCGTAGTGGGAGTTGGAGACGGGCAGCGAGAGAAGTATAAGCACATAGAATACAGCCATGTAGGCCTGTTCCTGTTGAATACTGAGCTTAAAAAGCAAACCAAACAAAAGGGTTGAGTGATACTGTGAAACAGACACTGAGAGTTGGGCTGGGTAATCCTAATGGGCCCCTGCCAACTCGAGATACTCTGTGATTTAATACGGGCAGTGCAAGTCACTGTTAAAAGCATTTTGCATGCTTCCCCAGCTGAAGCGTAAGGGTCTGCTATCCTTTGACTGCTCGCAGACTGCACTCAGTGCTCTGTCACATCTGTGGTTTGCCGTAATGTAGTGCTCTGGGAATGAAAGTGTGGGTAAAAGTAAACAATTAAAATGGTAAGGAGAGCTCCCAAGCCTTCGGAAGGACTTCTCTGGAAGATTGCAACATGTCGGATGCTCTAACCTTTTAGTTACAGATCATAGTTTTTTTGTTCTTTGTCTCCTTTCTATTTCAGTGTTTTTCTTCAGCTCTTTGAGGCTTTTTCTGTTTCAGTGCTGGCTGATTGTTCTGCTGGTATTTACGTACATTAAATTGGCCTGTGATGTGTCCACCTGGTCCATCTCACAAGGGTCAGTGTAGTGGGCAAGACGAAATATTTTGTGCAGATCTCTTGCCTTCCCCAGTCCTGTGGCTGGTTTTGTCACTTTAATGTGTATTGGTTTTGTAAGCTCCGTTTGGACCAGTCTTCTCTGCCAAAATGATAAGATGGAGCTGAAATTCAATTTGCATTTCAAAATGAATTTTTGAGTTCCAGTTATTAAGCTGTTGTACAAGACACTGGATGCGTTCAGAACCTGAAGAGGAAGAGACATGTGAAGTAGTATACTATTTCATGAACAGTGGCTGATCTGTGTTATGGCAGTGCTGTTTGTTTGCTGAGGTGGAAGAGAGCATGGCAGGCTGGATGGCAGTGAGAACTTGTGGTTGGGGCCTATCGAATATCCCCAAAGCCAGAGTGGAACAAGTGGAACCATTCCAGTGGAATGTAAGACTTCCTTGCTCTTCCCTGTTGTGAGTGGGTGGGAGAGCACAGGCAGGAGTCAAGTTTCGGGTATAATGTGTGTTGCTGGCACCGCTGGAGAAGGGGTGTAAGTGAAATACCCTGCTTTTGGCATTTTTCTTAAACATGTCTTTCAATATTGTACTGTTATACTTAATTTTCTCCCCAAAGGAAGCCAGAGAAGCTGCAGGTCTTTTGCTTTGCCCGGGAAGGTTTTTTCCAGCCTGTTCCTGTTAGGGACTGAGAGCACTGCTGCTGGCTATCCCATGGAAATTCCTCCTGCCCCAGGCTGCTGAATTGCACATTTCTTGCCTTTCAGTTACATTGTTTATTAACATTAGCCATTAAAGCTGGTGAAATGAACTTTTTCCATTGGTATGCCTTACTTTTCAGACTTCACCTTACTGTTAGTGGATTTTAGGGCCTGTTTGCGTCCAGGCAGAAAGCTGGGGGGGAAAAGACAAGGGTGTTACTGAGGAGTGAGAATCAAGGGAAGCTAGGTGTGGGATTTGGAGGACAGGAAGAGGATTGGTCAGGTGGTGCTGCTGTTATTTTCTAGATGCTTTGTTTTCCCTAGGCAAATGCATGGTTACCAAACTGCTCGAACTTGAACGTGTATCCTTTCAAAAACCTGCGGAATATTTTCTGAGAGGCTTCTGCCTAGGCTTCATCCCTGAGGAGTGCCAGGCCTTCTACAGAAATGCAGCTGCTTACCAGCGTCATCCCTAGCAGAACTTGGGAGTCTTTGGCTGTGTGATGCCAGGACACACCACCAGTGCTGTCTTAGTGAATCCTGAGGTATTGCAAGTGTACATCACCCACTTAGTTCACTTCATTGTGAAATGCACAGCTAAGAATAACCCTTTCACATCTGAGTTGTCCATAAATTTTTTGGTAGTCAGGTCCTTTGTTGTCCTTTCCTTAAACAACTTCACTGACCTAAAGTCTTGCTTTGGTAACACCCACATCTGGAGTTTGACTATTGTCTCTGCCTGTGTCCTGAAGGCAACTTGTCGCTCCTTTGTAAGTCATGTTTGCATTCATGCTGATGTCAAAAGAGAAGACTTTCTATGGCAGTAACCACAAAAAGCATTAAGCCTGTGGGACTGTGGGCACTGATTTGTAGTTCTCCAGTTCTGATCTCCTCCTCCAAGGCTGGTAAAAGGCAAGCACCATTGTGAAGTGTTAGAAAGTGCTGTTAGATTTATTTACACTGTGTGAATCCTAAATGAATGGTCAGGTTCACTGTTACTGGCAGAAGTGAGCGTGATGCAGTGAAAAGCTTATGGAATTATGGATGGAACAAATATATAATTGAAGAACATGGCAATGTACAAAAACATGGGCTCGTGGCTCACTGGAAGAAGTAATTGCACAATGGACTGGCTCCCTTTGGACCAAATGAGGTGGCAGGGGTAAAGGAACCAGGCTGTTCCCATTGCCTGCCGGTGGCAGCTACTAGAGAAAGGATCGAACAAAGTAACCACAGCTCCTGCAGCTCCTTGCTTTTATTTTATTAAAAAAAGCTAGCCTTTTTAATCTCTGGTCAAGATATCGCTGGTAGGCTTTGCATGTTGGACTCTTAGAGGTAATCGAGAAGAGCGTGGCTTTCAGGTTAGGTTAGGAACTGTCCTGTTTGTCCCGCGAGTTCCTGCGTTGGATGTTACTGCAGAAGTTCCCTAAAATGGGGACTTAAGCTGAACAGACAAAGTGGAGCAGGGGAAGAACACGCTGGCAGAAGGTTAGAAGGGATCTGAATGTCGTCCTACCTCTCCCAGCCTTTCCTCTCTAACAGCAGCGAAGAACATGGCTTTAAGACACAGAGCAGCCTTGTCTGTATGTTTTCCTTAGCCGTAGGTACAGGCAGCCAGGGACTTGGTTGCCGGGGATTTTTTTAATCCTGAAGGGGAACTTTGGTTACTGCGTTGTTACAGATGGCTCCGATGAGCATGCCTGTGGTCTAGATGGGCATTGTTAGGCAGAGCTTTAAATCTTGTTTCGAATAATGCATGTCTCTGACAAACAAACCATTCAGACTGGAAATTCCTGTATTAGGCTTTGAGCTGCAGACGGGTATTTTTGTTGTGCTCCAACAAAAGCTATGCAAATTAATTCTTTAATATGAGATTAAGACATTTTTTTCTGTGGTAAATATGCATTTCTTTCTAAGGGTTTCAGTGGGAAAATCCTCCTAAGTTTTCATGCTTTAGAGTAAAGACCTGTGGTTGACCTGTTCTGTGGATTTAAGGTGATAGCTGTGAGCTGGTACTTGAAAAAAACCAAACATCCACATAGCTTGACCAGTTTAGAAGTGTTTGCAAAATAGTCAGTGGTGTCTTGGTAGGGGCTACAAGCTGTGTTTTCGAAGTGGCTCTGCACTGAACAGGTTCCTGGTGGTGCAGGTTGTGCCTACGGACCAGATTGTGTGTGCCTCTATGAGTGACCTGCGACACATCCTTCCAGTGTTGCCATGGAGGACAGCAGTGTGGCAGGTAGCAGTCTGCTCCTGCCTAAACACAAGCCTCTACCGTATTGTAAGCATAATTTCCAGGGATGGACAGCTCCTGATGCTTTGTCTGTTGTCATTAAGTTGCTGAAAGGGGCATCCTAACAATGTGCTATGTTCATGTTTCCTCCAAAGTGTGCAAGTTACTGAGAACTCCTATAAAGGACGAATGTTTTCTTAGCTTTGTTGAGGAGGGAACATTTGTTTTGGCCGAAATCTTACAGAGCAACTTAAACTGACACCAGCATGTGGAAATGAGCAACACTAGCAAGGATGTAACAACATTTTTGTGCTTGGGCGATTGGAAATGTCATAGTGAACTATGAATTAAAATAACAATGTGAAGGGCTTTTAACCTTGCAAAAAGCTGACTGACAATGTCAAAATCAGAGTTTGTTCTTCAGAGTCCATTATCATAGAATCATAGAATGATTTGGGGTTGAAGGGACCATGAAGGCCATCCAATTCCAACCCCCCTGCAGAAAGCAGGAACATCTTCAGCTGGATCAGGTAGCTCAGAGCCCCATCCAACCTGACCTGGAATGTTTCCAGGGATGGGGCAGCCACCACTGCTCTAGGCAACCTGGGCAACTTTCACCATCCTCAGCAAAGAGGAAGATTATAAAGTTGAACACAAATGTCCCCATGTAGAACTTCAATTTGGCTGCCATACCCAAGGGCGAGGTGACTCTGCTGGGGGGCCATGTGGTGACCTCATTGTTAGGTGGGTATCCCTGCTCTCACAGTGGAACCCAGTGGCTCTAGCACCATTCTCCCCTCTTAATTCTTAATAACCTGATTATGTATTATGAGAAACAATGAGACCACCCTGCCCCCTGCATATTTTGTTCCTTACAGGTTTTTTTTTTTTTTCCCTTGCTCTTCAGCTCATAAGAGTTTGCCTGTGTTACCAAGATAGATTTAACCTTGCAGTGTGTTTTCTTGAAGACCAATACCTCATACGTTCCAGTGGTGGAGAGTTTAATGTAGTATTAGCTTGGCACTCTTCTAGCACTGGCCTTTCTAGCAGAACCACATAGCTGGTTTGTCCTATAATTCTTTTCCATTAGAAACAGTGTTTTAGTTTTGAAAAAAATTGAAAAATCTTTATAATTTTATTTTGTCTAACTGGGACATGCTGTGATGTGAAGATATGTGTTAAGATTTCTACTGTTGAAATTTTGTTTAATGAAATAGCTGGTATTGGGCAGACTACTAAAGTGTGTTTATATCTAATTATTTACATTTTTTCACCTTTTTTTTGTGCATTGCTGGAATCCCTAACAACATAACTCTAAATCCAAATTCATGTTGCTTTTACAGCCACTAAGGGATGTTTAGGCTGTAACGTTCTGAGATCTCCACCCTCTCTTGTGTTTTACTGTAACAATGGATCAGTACTAGAATGGTTATTTATTTACTTCTGTGGTTCTGCCTGGGATTCCTTTGTTCCTGGAGGAATACTGGACAAAAAAAAAAAGATGGAGGGGGACAGCGACCCCAAGTTAATCCCTTTCTCTGTCTTGAGGGAAGATCATTTACAATATTATAAACAGATGCTTGCTGAATCTCTTAATTGCTGGCAATTCCACTGCATTTCTTAAGCAGCTCATCCCAGTGCTTTATGGTCTTTTTATATTCTTACTGCTTTTTTTTTTCCCTAATGTTTATCTGATACAATGTGCAGTAATCTTTGATTTTTGTGGTCATGTGCAGCTATTTTTGATGCACTTTGATGTATTTGATCTGCCACTTTTCCCTTGGTACCTTCCCTAATGCAAACTGTGTGCCTTTATTGTCCATTTCTTCCAGTGTTTCTCATAGACCTTTCCTTGTCTTCTGATCCAGCTCACTGCTTTGTAGACTTTCTCCTATCAGTTCAGATCTTGAACCCTGGAACCCCAGGTTGCTAGTGCTAGGCTGTCTGTTTGTTTGGAAGAGCTCTTCCCTTGCTCTGCTGTTATGCTTGTGTGTGTGGCTGATGTCAGACTGTGCAAGCAGTCCTTGTGTTGGAGACTCTGCGTTGGCCTGCACTTGGTTGCGGATCTGGATTGACTGTTGGTTTCTGTCACTGAGACGCATGTTTGTCTTCCTCATGAACAGAGGAATGAAAAATGGGATGGGAATCAGCAGGGAAAACGGTTGTTGCTGGCAAAACAAATTGATATGTCCCCCTGTGTGGTTAGCAAGACATATAAGGTCACAGCTTTATTAGTTTCTTGGCTGATGAGATTTGATCCAGGAGGAGCTGTGGCTTTCTTAGCTCCTGCCTAGGAGAATCAGGACTTTCCTTTTTGCTGCTGTTGCCCGGTGCGGTTGTCTGTGCTGTCATTTGATTAGCTGCAGTCTTCAATATTCATGAAGAGCAGTGAAGAAAGAGGCTGCCTTGTTTGTTCAGCGTCAAGCTGTTGGAAGCATACGTGGAACATGGGTTTCTCTGCATCCTTTGATTTCAAATGCTCATTTTTTTGTTGCTATAAAATGATACAAATCTTCATGACTACTGCAAGCAACACAGAAAGGCGATTTACTTTTTTCATGGGAAAAGTATAATAGCAGCTTTAAGAGAAAAGAAAGAAACTGGGAAAGAAGATAAAAATTGTATGTTGAGGAAGTGAAAAAAAGGATACATTTAATGTGAATTGAGTCTCTGATTTTACAGTTTTCCTCTGGTATTTGTCTAAGAACCCCCTTTCTTCTTGGACAGGCTGTATTTTCAGCTTTTGTTTCCTTCAGGCTGTAGTTATACTTTTGAACCAAGTAGGGATGCTTTGAGCCTTGAAACCAATCCTCTAGTTATGACTTAGTTAATAAATAAATGTTGCTAGTTGTTTGTATCCTGGCTTCTTCAGATATCAGTATCTGTTTCCTATCAATGTATGATCATCAATGAATAACTTCAGACATGGGTTGGAATTGGTACTGTACTATTTTAAGTGCACGATGACTTGAAACTTGGATTTAATTTCTTGTTTGCTCACCTTGGAACTATTTTACAAGCTGATATTTGCTGGGACTGTTGATAGAGGTAGGATTAAGATGTACAATTGCAGTGGATCTAGTTTGTACATTCTAGGCTGCGCTGAGTTTTGATCATTTAGGAGCTTTATATTGATGAACATGCTTAATCTTTTTTTTAAGTGCACTTTTGTTCTCAGTTTGTGTTTTCCCACCTCTTCCTTATTTAAGTGACAATTCCTGCTATCACCTTTGCGGCCCTTCTGTCAGTCCTAAGTGTCTGCTTGTGACTGATGAGTCTCTGTTCCCTCCACCCTTCTCGCTGCTTCCCTCCCGAAGGTCATCTGCCTGGCAGGGCTTAGGGACTCATTCCCGGCCATGCCTTTGGCAGGGAACAAGTGCTCTTATACAGCTCTTGGAGTAAAACTGGGGATATTGTGTGTTTTACTTAGCTGCTACAGCATTTTTGGCGATTGCCACATCATCAGTAGCCACGAAGTTTTTTTGGAAACACGTTGAATGAATTTGAAATTTAAATTCCTGGGTCAGGGCAATCCCAAGCACAATTACAGGCTGGATGGAGAATGGATTGAGAGCAGCCCTGAGGAGAAGGACTTGGGGTGCTTCAAAATGAAAAGCTCAACATGAGCTGGCAATGTGCGCTTGCAGCCCAGAAAGCCAGTTGTGTCCTGGGCTGCATCCAAAGCAGTGGGACCAGCAGGGAGAGGGAGGGTATACTGCTCCTCTGCTCTGCTCTCCTGAGACCCCACCTGGAGTCCTGCATTCAATTCTGGAGTCCTCAGCACAGGAAGGACAGGGATCTGCTTGAGCAAGTCCAGAGAAGGCCGCAGAGATGATCTGAGAGCTGGAGCACCTCCCATGTGAGGACAGGCTGAGAGAGATGGAGTTGTTCAGCCTGGAGAAGAGAAGGCTCTGGGGAGATCTTAAAGCAGCCACCCAGGACTGAAAGGGAAGCTGAGGAGGGGCTCTTGATCAGGGAGTGCAGGGGTAGGATGAGGGGAACGTTTTTAAGCTGAAGGAAGGAAGACTGAGATGAGATCTTAGGAAGAAATATTTTCTTGTGAGGATGGGGAGGACCTGGCCCAGGTTGCCCAGAGAGGTCATGGCTGCTCCATCCCTGGAGGTGTTCAAGGCCAGGTTGGATGGGGCTTTGAGCACCCTGAGCCATTGGGAGTTGTCCTTGCCTATGGCAGGGGGTTGAAAGTGGATGGGCTTTGAAGTCCCTTTCAACCCAAACCATTCTGTGGTTCTATGAAATTTGTTAGCAGCCGACTGAGGAACAAGTCTTTCAGTAGTGAGAAAACAAAGAGGATGGTGATTGAACAGCCTTCCTTTCCTCATCTCTATCCTCTCCATGAGGCTGTAGTTCCCCAGCCGAGCCAGCTGTGTTTTGCTGTGGTGGTTGTTGCTAAAGGCGTGTTGGAAGATGGGTGCCTCTGCAGGTTAGAGAGTAGTTTGTGGTCTAATGTATAATAATTGTGACACTGAGGTATGTTTGGGGGTGGAAAAGTAGTTGGCTTATTTATTCTGTTCTTCTGTGGCAACTGTATTTTTCAGTGTGGCTCTCAGCCTGATGGAGCATGCTGGGTTCTGTAATTGAGCATTTTAGTAGGTGTAACAGTGTATGGAACAGGAGTGAATGATTTCTAAATGAACTTGGCTACATCTCTGGGAATATGGGTTTCTTCCCTGTCATTGCCTCTGGGACACCATCAGTACTTTATTCTTCCAATGTGCCACCCAGGGAAGCTCCTATCCTCCGTGATTGTATCACTTCTCATACCGACATATCTCCCTTTTTAATAGGCTAGGACAAACATAAGCATCTGTCTCTTTCTTCGCTTTTTAAAAGCTCTCAGATATTCAAAGGGAAAAAAAAAGGCAACTGCTTTGATTTCTGGTGGGTTTGTGTGAGGTGCTTGATCTTTATTGTGTTTACATGAAAATCTGCTCAGTTGTATGGCATCTTTCACTCTGGTTGCATGACTGCAGTGTGCAATTCCACTGCCACTTGCTCTTCTGCTCTGTTCTGCAATGTTTTGAAGGGTCCTTTCTTCGTTTGAACTGCCCCTCTGTTGTCAGTCTGGAGAGATTTTCTGTGGTGACTGTGTATGAATTCTCAGTTAAGAAACTTGGTAAGATTCAGTGTAGTTTTAAAGCAAAACGTTTGTGCTTTTGTGTCACAAATATGTAGCTTGTTTTTATCTGGAATTAAAGTTAAAAAGTGAAGAAAAAGCAGCACTATAATAGAGCAGAATAGCAGCCAGATGGAAAGGGAAGCTTCAAAAATAAAGATGGGGTATGACAAGTCCAGTCAGAAATTCTTGCTACTGGCAGTGAAGACCTAGATGGTTTGGCATTAGGAGAATCTCACCAGCCAGCTGACAGAGTGGTTTGTCCTTAAAATCCTCCACTCTGGCTAGAAATTGTCCTTTTGACCCTAAGGATTCATTTGTTACCATAACCTGGGGACTGTGCTCAGAGAAGAGATGTCAGGCTTTAAATCTTCATTCAGTCTTAGCTTGCCCTTGCAATGACACTTGTATGTTGATTATGGGAAACCACCTTATATTTGCAAGTCAAAATTTAACTGCCAGGCTAATTGTCTTCTCTTCCGTTTACCCTGTAATGTGATTTAGTTTTGTTGAAGTTTTCATCAGTCTGGGATTTGCAAGCAGGTTAAAAATTAAGTTGTACATTAGAGAACAGTCAATAATAAACGTCCTTTGAAATCTTCATGTTTAAATGAAATAATTTGTACTCCTCACCCGATTACAACTGATATTTTAAAACAGAGAATCGTTAAAGTCGGGAAAGACCTCTGAGATCATCCAGTACCACCATCAGTCCAACACCACTGTGCCTACTCAGGTTCCCATTTTTCTAGTGAATTAAAATCTTACAGAGTTTTCTTTTTTCCTTCTTTAGCAATTAATCTGATATCTCCTTCTCGCAGATCATTCTCCTGGTGTTTGAATAAGGTCGATATCTACTCCAAATGGCAACCTTTTTTCAAATGTGGCTGCCAAATTGCATTTTCACATTTCAGAAATATTTTTTCTCTTCAAAGAAAACACAGACTTTTCTGTTACAGAAACATTAGCTGTTCCGTTTCTGCTCATGGTTGTTAATGAATCAGTGCTCCCTCCTTCAGGGAGTAATGGAAAATTTGTTGAAGAGGCCTTTGTACCACTTGGCAAGAACTCGTGAGACTTCTTCGCTTAAAATACAGGATTTTCTCAGCGTTGTTCTCTGGGTGCTGGTGAGGTGTTCTTAGCTGCAGTGTGGGACATGTTGCTGGAACGACTAACTGGCTCGTTTTACCTTCTCTGAATCTGTCTGGTGTATCTGGAATGGGAAGGTGCTGTATTGACCACAGTTAATGTCTGAATAAAACATGGGCATAACAGTGTGGAAGAGTCTGCTGCATTCTGACTGCAGAGGAAGGGCTGGTTTGGGGGATGCTCTGTGCTGGGCTTCGCTAGCAGTGTTCGTCCAGAGGGTTAGCATTAAAACAGACTGTTCTTTAGCAGCTGCAGTGTCTTACCAGTTCTGTCAGACAGGAAGAAACCTTTGAAAATAGTAATTTTTGACCAGTTGAAACTTCTGTGGTGTCTGCCTGCACCTTCTGCAGGCAAAGCAGTGATTTCAGGCTTGCTACAGTGGAATGGCAACTAAACTGCATGGGTTTGATGGGAAGTGGTGAGTGGGTATAACATCAGTTATGTGTTACTCCATATGCTCTTCCAGGAGCCTTTTCTGGGCTGAGTATCTAGTGGTAAGGTTTATTGTATGAGTTGTGTTACTGGGAAGGTGTTGCTGTGTTTCAGTGGTCAAACACAGGTAGAAGAATTCAGTGGCAGTCCTGTAGTGGAGGGAAAACAGAACCTATTTTATGTCAGCGCTGTGTGCTAGGTATGTCACCCCTCCTTGCTAAAGTCTACAAGAAAACTGCATTGTGTGTGTTAGTGGAACGAATGTGATCGCATAGGAGTTTAAGAAGAGGGTAGATGTCGTGTTAGTTGTGTGCCATGTCAGAGCCACTCACTGTATTCCTGTCTGCAAAGTTAAGTCCTTCTTGGACTTCTGGTTTTGAATAGTACTTGTGGAAATAAAGTTTTAGACGGGAATCAACCTCACACTTCAATTACTGAAAATAGAAGAAAAAAACCAACTCAGCCATAAAAAGCTGAAATGCAGGCAAGGGTGGGGTTTTTGCTGAATGTATTGAATGGGAAGTTACTTGCAGATTCTCTGGGAGCTCTGTATTGAGGAGTTCTTGTACTTCTGAAGGATATGTGGTTTTAACGTGTATATTTTAAAACACTGAACCTCTGCTTTGAGCATACAGTGGAGTCCAAGTTTCAGCCTGCAGGTGCCTCCCATAGGAAACACAGGTGCCTGGAAAAGAGCAGTAAGCCTGAAGGGTTTAGTTTCAAAAGGTAATCTGTTCCATTTTGTGTCCTTGGCAGCAGTAAGAACAGATTTATGAACATTTTTAATAATGAAATATAAAAATCGGTGATGCAAATTGCCTCAGAGTGGCACAGCTTTTGAAGTACGCATTTCTCTTCTGTTGCCTTTTCCACTAGGTATGGGAAGGCTAGTTGGCAATCTAGCACTGGTAGTCCATCTGGAGGCTTGGGCTGGGCTGAGAATATGCTTTGCTAGAGATTATACAAATATATATCCTTATTGAAAAACATGATGTAGAATGCAAGGTGTGGCGGGGACAGGAGAACGTGGTGATAACAGTTGGTCAGGCTGCGCTGAGTGAAAGAATAAGAGGTGAGATTACTCTTGTCTTTCAAGCCAGTCATGGGTTCAGGATCGATTAGAGAAGTGTTGGACTTGAAATATGTAATTAATGGTGAAAAGAGCCACCGGCAATTTGGAATGTATTGAACATGAATACTTGAATGAAGTAGTGTGCTGAGGTCGCCCACATTAAATGGGTGAACCTATCACATCTATAATATTTAAAAGCCGTCTCAGTATTAGAAAACTGCAGTGGTGGACTACTCAGTAATTTAGGTTATTTAGCATAAAAAATCTGAATGAGCTAATTTAAGTGTATTAAAGTGATTGCAATAAGATTTGAATATTGAAGGTTTATAAAAGCTCTAAGCAGTAATTAAGGATGCTATTTTAATATATAAAATTCATTAAAGTTGGGCAAAGAAAAATCCTCCTGCAGCTCACATGGGGAAAGTATAAAAGAAAAAATCTGCTTTTAAATTCTTGTTAGTGTCTCTCTATTGGATTTGGTTAAATAACTAAGGAACATGAACCTAGACTATCCTCTTCTCATGCAGATTATGATTGGGGATTTTCTCCTGTCCTTGCTAAATTTGAAGATAGTTCATTGTATGTTGATCTAATTTCATACTTCCGTTGGGGGAGATTAGAACCTACGCTGTCAACTTTTCATCTGCTCTGTATTTTGATATTTTTCCATTTTAGAGCTTCTGAGATCACAACTGAAATAAGGGCTATAAGTCTTCCCTCTAACCAGACTGCTTCCTCACTTGTAGCTGGTGAAAGGTTTCTGGCACCCTGTTCTTGGGCTGTCTTGGCTATAGCTGTCAGGCTCCTCATGTTCAGGAAGTGCAGTCTCCAGAGACAACCAAGAGGAGCTCTGTTCATAGCAGCTGGCTCTGGATCACCGTCTGGCGCTGGAACTGCTAATCGAGCAGTAAGAGAAGGCCCAAGCTGCATCTGAGGTGGTGTGACCAGCAGGGCGAGGGAGGCGATTCTGCACATTTGCTCTGCTTTAATGAGACCTCACCTGGAGTCCTCAGCGCAGGAAGGACATGGATCTATTGGAGTGAGTCCCGAGAAGGCCACAAAGATGATCCAAGGGCTGGAGCACCTCCCATCCAACGACAGACTGAGAGAGCTGGGGTTGTTCAGCCTGGAGAAGACTCCTGGAGCAGCCTTCTGGTACTGAAAGGGGCTCCAGGAAAGCTGGGGAGAGGCTCTTGATCAGGAAGTGCAGGGGCAGGACCAGGGGAAATGGTTTTCAGCTGAAAGAGGGGAGACTGAGATGAGATATCAGGAAGAAATGGGAATGGCCGTAAGTTGCACCAGGGGAGGTTTAGACTGGACATTAGGAAGAATTTTTTCACTGAGAGAGTGGTCAGGGATTGGAACAGGTTGCCCAGGGAGGTGGTGGAGTCACCATCCCTGGAGGTGTTTGAAAGACAGGTAGATGAGTTTCTTAGGGATATGATTTAGTAGGGAGACTGGCACGGTTGGACTCTATCTCAGAGGTCTCTTCCAGCCTTATGGATCTATGAATCTATGACTGAGTCGGGGCAGTCTGAGCAGATTTGAAGGTTACTCTCCTTAGAGGCAGGGGAACATGCAAAAGGTCACTTGATGAGCTATGTTTGCTGAGTTTATTGCAATCTGTGGTTATTGATGAGTAGCCTTTGATTAGCATTTGATGCCGATTAGCATCAGCATCATTGGTAACTAATGACCAATGTCACCTTTTCCCAGGAATGACCAATAATATGAAGCTTTGTGTCAGATTCTGACTGTTGCAGCTCACTGTCAGAATGCCTTCCCCAAATGACATTTGAGCATGTCTGGTTGCTCTTTTTGAAACCCAAAGTAGGAAAGTTAATCTGTTGTGTCTCGTTGAACAAATAACACTGAAATACTTGAATTTGCTCTGCTGCTCTTAAGTTTTATACTCACGTCATCTTCCTTGTGAAGTATTTCTAAAAAATAAAGGTATTCTTTTAGTTGGCTTTTCCTCACATGGACGAGAAAGTGCTTTTCCTTGTTGCATAGAGCTGTACAGGTGGATGGATGTTACCATGACCACTCAATGCCGCTTCCTGTGAAGCAGTGACAGCACGCCTGGAGTGTTCCTTTTTAGCTCTACATTAGTGTGCTCTCCAGCCTTTCTCTTACCAGGACTGGGATCAATACAGTCCTTCATAATTTCTCAGGATAGACTCAGATTTAGATAGAATGTGAGTATTAACGTATAGACATTATTCTTTAGAAGCAATAATGCTGTTAGGTTATCCAGGAGACAAAACCAACTTGTCCTGGGCTAGGAAGCTGCCTCGCATCCTCTACCCTTAGTCGTTCGTTAAGCTGTCTGCGTACATTGACGCTGCTTGATCATTCCTCTGCTTTTTATATTGTCAGAGAAATCATTAATCGCTTCTTCGTCTCTGACATTGTTTCTTAAAAACCACGTATCAGTCAGTTTTATTTAAACAGCAGAATAATTCTCAGTGTTCTGTTTACAGATGATCAGCTTTGAATATTACTTAAAATCTGATTGCATTGCTGTGGATGAAGTATAGCAGACGTAGGTGTTCTTTGCGTAAACAGCTCTCCTAACTAAGGTCTTGATGTTGGGCAGTAGGAATCATTTTCATAGGATCATAGAATCACAGGATGGTTTGGGTTGGAAGGGACTTCAAAGCCCATCCAGTTCTAATCCCCCTGCCATGGGCAGGGACACCTCCCACTGGATCAGGGTGTTGAAGGTCCCATCCAACCTGACCTTGAAGACTTGCAGGGAGGGTGCATCCACAACTTCCCTGGATAACCTGTGCCAGAGCCTCACCACCCTCATTGTGAAGAATTTCTTCATGTCTACTCTAAATCTTCCCCCTTCCAGTTTAAACCTGTTGAGCTGTGCTTTTCCTGCCTGTACATTTAGTCATAAAGGTAGGGGTCTCGCAGGTACTGGGAAATAAATTGAGTTGGGTTAAGCTCTGTCTTGGAGAGGAGCAACTGCATTTCTCTGACTGTAATTTATTATTTTTCCCTTTATTAGAAGGCACTCCTTCATGTGGTTGGGTTTCATGTTTTGTTTTATCATGGAGAGTTGTTTTGTGACTTCCTAATTGTTTCCCATGCAGGGAGTACAGTTTTGTGGGGCCAGACATTATCTAGGAAATTGCATTTAGGGGAAAAAAGCCTCTCCAAATGTTTCCATGGGTATTAGCTATGTTATCAGTAGGTATTTTAGTTTCATCAAATGTACTTTGATTTTTTTATCAGCGGAGATAGTGAAATGTTTCAGGTTTAAACCTTTTGAAGAGTTATATGCTCTAAGCTAACACCATACTGTAACTTGGCATTATAAGGTATTGTGCTTACCAGCAAAAAATACTCGTCAGCCAGAAACAATTGCTTGTGCACCTCTTTCCCCTGATTTTTGAACCCTTCTTCCCCCTACTAAAAAATAAAGAAATAAAAAGGCTAGCAACTCAGAAGATGATGAGTATTAAATCCTGTGCTGCTAAAGCTCTGGGATATTTCAAGTATGGGTTTTCGGGTTTTTCTTAGGATGGCCTTGAATTCTGGGAGATGTCCTGAACAGGCCTTTGAAGTAAGAAACATCTGTTAGTATGGAAACAGAGAAATCAGTCCTTTAAAACAGTTCTGCGATGCACACTTGATTACCTACGTGTAGTCCAGATGCTTTTAAGGTAGCAGAGGAGACGAAAGATTTTTGGCAACTGTGTGCTGCTTGGATAGAAACCCAAGAATTTTAACAACTGTTTTCTGGGGAATTTCTTGGCTGTTCTTGGTCTACATAATTTATATCTATGCAAGCAGTTTGATGTCACCTTTTGAAGATTCATGACTTGTAGTTGAGTTTTCTAAGGCAGAGAGGCTTTGCAAGTGTTTCAGTCAGGACCAAAGGCAGTGCGGTTAAGGGGCAGAGCCAGGGCTGGGAATCCTGATACAAGGAACAACAGTTGGCAATGCTTTTGTATGGTTAATTTTTGGACTTGTTTTTATAGGACAGGATTTAGATTTTTATAGTACAATGTGACATGTTATTGAAATGCTTTAGGCAGATTTCAGAGTTGCTGAAATTATGGCTAGATTGCTCTTGAGCACAGCCAGCAATTCCTGTGAAATTTGGAGGGCGTGTGGGTGTCCAAAAGACAAGTTTCTGCAGTTTTTGTGAGGGTAGGTAACTGGCTAAAGTTACTCTGTTAATATTGTCTCCCTTTCCCATCCCTCTCCTCCATACACAAACTCTTCTAAATAAAAGCAGCAGCATAATTTAAATTGCTGTTCCATGTTAGAGAATCTACTCAGTTACAGTGCAGTAATCCCTTCGGAACCAGGCTTCTTTGTTTCTACAGCTCATGAAACTGCTGGAAAAGACAAACATGAGGAACACATAAGTATACAGCGGTCTCAGTTGAACAAACACTGAAACAAGAGCTCTTTCATCCATGTATCAGGAAGGCAGCAAGGACTTGAGTCTGGATTTCTGGAAATAGAAGTAATGTTGTTCTTCTAGAAGAAAATCCCAAATAAGCTTTAATGCAGAGTGATTATATTCTCAGGAAAGAGAGCAGAAGGAACAGAAAGATGCATCGATACTTTCTCAGAAACCCCTGTGCAGTAGTTGGTTGAGCTTAACATCTCCTGTGATGTTCTTGCTGATTCTTTTTTTTTTTTTTTTTTTTTAAAGTAGGATTGTGGTTGAGTGTTCCAAAGCCACATAATCCACTTACTGCATTGATGGAGAGAAATCTGTGTACAGAAGCAACGCACTGTTAGATGAGAGGTTCTTGTCTGGGCAAGAAGGTTTCATGGTTCACTTTTTGGGCTAGTTACTGTGGTTCCCTAGGGAAAAGGGGTTGGGACACTCAACCCCTAACACTCCAGTTGCAGGATGGGCATGCACATGGGGATTCCCATGCGTAACAGGGAATAAGGTTTTATTCTACTTTATCCATACTGTGTAAAATTTTAATTTAACAAGCACTTTATTTGTTTTAACAATTACTTCTTTAGATTTGATCCACTGATCCACTGTCCCTGCCCATGGCAGGGGGGTTGGAATTGGATGGGCTTTGAGGTCCCTTAAGACTCAAACCTTTCTGTGTTTCTGTAATTCTATGAAATTGGGCAACTTGTTGGGAGAGTGATCCATTACTGGGAAAAAGTCCAGTTCATTTGAGGTTTCAGGTCAAATTTGACTCCTTTCTTCCTCAGTGCACACTGAGTTTTATGCAGTGCCCATGACTGATGGGAAATTATGGCTAGATTGCTAATAAATACAACTTTATGTAGTTTTAT
Organism: Neomorphus geoffroyi; assembly: GCA_033558235.1. Taxonomy (NCBI): domain Eukaryota; kingdom Metazoa; phylum Chordata; class Aves; order Cuculiformes; family Neomorphidae; genus Neomorphus; species Neomorphus geoffroyi. The sequence continues at coordinate 6,866,141 of JAUMJM010000012.1, read as the reverse complement.
GTCGGAAACCCCGACTCTTAAATAAAAGGGAAGCCTGGTGAGTCCCACAGCCTTGTTACCAGTCTTTTAAGAATGAAAATGTGAGAATTATCTACACAACCCATAAGTTATTGGAAAAAAGCCTTGTAACATTCATTTAAAAAATCAATTTCTCATGTTAGTGCTAATGTATTAATTTAGTATGAAATGAGTTTGTTGATGGGATCCTGATAACAAAGCAGACATTAATGTGGCCTTTTGACTTCCATCTGAAGTAAAATGACAGCCAGAAGACCACATGACTTGTCAGTGATAAGCATCACAGTTCAAATGTTTCATTATAATGGTGAATTTATGTAGAAAGGAAACAATGGGATTTTGTATAACCTCTCGTGTGTGTGAACGCTAGCCCTGTATCTGCTCTGACTAGCAAGGCAGAAGCAGAACCCAGGGTAAAATACAGAGACTCATTTTGGGGTATAAATAACCCAAGAAGGCCTTGGACTTCTGTTTGGGGTCAGGGAATGAATTCTGGAGGGTTTTATGGAAGGTGAGTGAGTGTACACTTAGAGTGTTCTTACTAAGGCCTGGCTGCAGGCTGCTGACAGACTGATCCAGCTTCTCCTCTATCCTTCTTCTCTTGTTCTCCAAACTTCGTGCTCTTGTCAGCATAGTCTGCATCATAGCAACGGTTAGCTTTTTGGACAAATATGTTCTAAAACTGTGGGTATATCGTTTTCCAACTGGAAGTACCTCCTACTTAGAAGGAGAGGCCTGGGAAAACACAAAAGATATTTGAGACTGAAGAAGAGAAGCAGGTGTTTGAAGGTGGCTTTGCTGGTGGATCCAAACTTGGTGATGGTCATATGAATGGGGACACAGACTGAAGGGTGAGGAAGGGGGCGGGGCAGGATGAAACCTTTATTTCGGTCCATGGAAGAGAAGGGATGGAGAGGGAAGCTGATTCGTGTTGGGGAGGTGTTACTCTTTGGGCTGAATCCGTGGTCCTTGGGTCATGGTCATTGAAGGTGAAAGAGAGGAAGCTGCAGCAGTCAGGATCTCCATGACTGGGGTTCTCACAGTGGGGCTGTGGGGAGATGCTGACCTTCCTGAAGAGGCAAAGGAGAAGCAGAAAAAGTGGATCAGGGCCGGCTATGCGTGTAGAAAGCTGAGAAGGGTGGCAGTGTTCCGGCTGCTAAGGGGTCCCTCTTCCTGGGGCATTTCAGCTGGTACCTGGAGACCACAGGGCAGGTGCCAAGAAGGCAAGTGAGGATTCTGTTTGGGATGAAGGGAAAGAACCAGAGGGAGAGGTAGATTGGGAAAGGAAATGGCAGCAGCTATAGAGTTGAATGTAGCTGATGAGAAAAGCTAACTTAGTTTGTTTATTTTCAGAGGGCAGTGCCAGGGTGGGATGTGACTGCGGTTTTGGATAAGGAAAAAAAAGCATACAAGGTAAATAATAGGGAATGGAAAGTATCCAGTTCAAGAATAGTATTGATACGAAATCTAATGTATGTAAATAGGAGCAATTGGAAAGATCTGGATTTTGAGAGGGTTCTGGAGGAGGTTGGCTGCACACATGCAGCAGTCCTGGGCCCTGCTCTGGGCCTTACAGGGCTGCCCTCTGCCCAGTGTGGTGGATTTATTATTGTGGGTGTATTTATACCGGTGATCTTAGCAACAAAAACCAAACCAGGAATGGACATCACTTTTTAAAGAACTTTGAAGGTTATGACATCTTGTCTCTCAGTTATTTAAAGTTTTTATTTGTGGAACTGTGATCAGCTAAATTCTGGATTTTAAAAAAGTTAATTACAGTTTATAATCCTGGTTATAAAACTTTGGCATTGTCTTTATTGGTACCTTACTGAAAAGGAAAAGGGAAAGTTGATTGTCATATTTAAACAATATTGCTTAGTTAGTCTCGTGCCTGCTGCCAGCTCTCCCATCTTGATGTGAAAGCTGGCTTTTTAAGGCAAAGCTTTTCTTGCTGTTCTTAAAGTGTTAGGCTGTCTATGACTAGAAATGAGTGGTTGGTTGGCTGTGCTCTCGTCTGCTTTGCTAAAGTGGGCTGATGGAGAGAGGACAGTCGGAAAACTGCCCTTGTTCCCCTCCTGCCAGTGGGGTCCACTACCCTGATGGGCCTGGAGAGAGATGGAGAGCTCTCTTGCGCAGCTATCTTATCATATATGTATTTTATATATATATATAAGAATCAAGCCTCCAAAGCTGGTCCTTTCTATCCAAGCTGAAAGGATTGGCTATGAGTATTTTTAGCAGATCCTCCCTGTTATATCCACGTCAAGAAGGTCCCTACAGGAATAGCTGTGTGCACATAACTGGCCCAGTGGGCTAGGCAGAGCACATCGAGCCCGAGCAGCTTGCCGAGGGGCTGCAAAAGTTCAGGCCCTGTGTCTCGCTTGGTATTCGGGTATCCATAGTGGCTTCCAGCAGGATTTCAACTGGTGACGATAGTAGCATGTTTTCAAAGACCGGGTGCTGTGTGAGCTTGATGTTTATCCTGAAGTGGAAGCTATAATGGGAAAGCATTTTTTCTTTGTCACATGAGAAAATCATTTGAATTGGATTTAGAGGATGTGACAACAGAAACCGAAACACTCTTTAAGGTCATGTTGGAGATGAGAAACCACTGCAGCGTGTGTTTCTGTATATTGACAGAGGCGGCACTTGGCGATCCCGAGCCTTTCCAAAGGTTTTTTATAGGGAGAGAATATTCTCTGCTTTCAGATGCACTTGCCTTTCAGTGGTCAGATGGGACAGGCCCTGAACAGGACATGGGTCATAGCTGAGATGGGCAAAACCCTGGCACTTCATACCTGTGCTTTGATGGAAATATCCTGCTGGAGTAAGACAGGGGTTTGTGGGCCACGATACTACAGAAACTGCTGTCGGTGGGACTGTGCTGCTGTCAAGTGTTTTAGTTGCAGGAGTTGAGTTTTCCTGAGGTTTTCTTTCTAAGAATAATGAGCTGGGCCTTCAGATGTGTGCTCCTTCACTGGGGTTATGTGTTGTGTGGGGTGGTTGTCACCAAGCATACCAACCAAACCCTGGTGGGTATCCAGCTCCCGAGAAAGAGACCCTGCAAGTCCCGTAGTCTGAGTGCGAGTTAGAAAACACTTGGCCAGGTGATTTCATGAAGCGCGGTTGAAACTGTATGCTCAGGCTTTGGGATTGGTCAACATACTTTGAAATACAGTGGTGGTGTTTCTTATTACAGGGATTTTACCCTCAGCAAGCAACAGAAACCTCAATTAAGTCATGTTTTCTTTGTACTCCCATAGGTGATCTTACAGGTGTCTCTGACTTGCTTAAATTAGACATTTGATGATACATATGAATGATTTCCCCCTTACAGATTGTGGTGAAGTTTTTCATACTTAATGAATTTTGCGTGTTTGGATAGAAATAGTTACTTCTTGATGCTAAATATATGACTTTTAAGATTATTGGTGGTGACTGCAATGAGTTTCCTGTGATTCCCCTTTGCAGCCCTAAAGCCACAGTATTTATTTTGTCACTGTGCTCGTGTGCGATACGTTACCCGGCGCCATGGTTATTAATTGACAGATGAGTTACACTATGATGGCACTTAAAATGCACAACGTATATTTCTGAAAGCAGTCGTTGCTATAGCAACTTTCTAGTAGGTCACTGGCGGTGTTGTGTGTGCGGCTGTGTGTGTGTGTATGATTTGGCTGTTAATGCCGACTAATACTGATAGAGAAGTGAGGAACGGGAGTGTCGCGAAGGAGATAGCCCTTCCCCCTCTCTATCCTCGCCCCTGAAATCCAGGGGGAGATAATTTTGGGGGAGAAAGTGCTTACGTGGGACATTGCATAGATTGGCAAGAAAGTGGCCACCATCTGTGATAATTACATGTTTTCTTTCTATTTATGCAAAGATTACAAGAACCCAAATTGCCTTAATCTCATTTTGCTTTTCCTTTGGCATTGCTGGAGTTTGGTTAGGAAAGGAATAAATATTTGGTTTATCAGAAATGTATTTATTGAACGTGAAGATTATATTTGAAGATAAAGAACATCTGTATTATATTCTGGAAGTGAAAACTTCAAGAAATCACTTCTTTTTCTTAGTTTCTGTGATCTGTCAGCAAGGTACAATGCACTTCCATAGCAGTCGAGGCCAGTATTGATGTGGTGCCCTTCTCCCCGGCCACTCCTGTCACTTCCCTAGCACTAGTCCTGCAACCAAGGGATGAGCAAGTTCAGGGAGCTCAGCCAGATCCAAACAACTTGAAAACAACTTGAAAAATCACCGGATGTTTCCCTGAATTGTGAAAATGGGCAGAAAGCCTCCTGCCAGCGCCACCAGCGGAGAGAGAAACCATGGTGGCTGTGCTCGAGGTCAGTGTCTGTGGATGACAGTGACTGGGGTTTGTATAGGAGCTTTGTACAGTACTGTTTCCCACTGACTTCTGGGTTTTGTTTGCTCTGAAACTTAAGCAAAAGTGCTGTGCAGGAGACACTATCACAAATTCTTTGCATTGTATTCTTCTCCGAAATACTTTGGGTTTTTTAGTAGTATTATACTGCTCTAATTAGAGAGCACTTGTGTATCTCTTTAGAGTGGTCAGCCTGTAGCCTGGCCATTTGTTTTATCCGGCTGAGCACCTGGTTTCTACCTGGTGGCAGCGCTGAGCTCCTTGGCTTTATGCTTCTGCCAGTGCTTGTCACATGTGTGATGTGCGTTACGCTGCAAGAGCACAGTGGGAGCCGTGAGTTTGACAACCCTGGTATAGATGTTGATGATGATTGAAAATAGTGTTGCTTAGCAAGTATTATATGATCTTGTAATCCACTACGTTTTTCTCAGATTATAGTGTTGTCTTAAAAAAAGTGCATAATAATGTGAACTTTATTCTGTGTGGATTCACTTGTTCTCCAAAAGAAAGAACAAGCCATGCTGTGTTTGCAGTTGGATCAATATGATAGGATTGTTCTGCTGTCTGGAGCAGTTGAGAGAGCACGATAAGGAGTGGAGGGAGGGCAGAAGAACTTGAGCTGCTTGCTACCATCTCTTCTTTTCCAGTGTCTGCTGTCTCTCCATTCACTGGGTGACTGAAGGCCAAAGCTGCCGTAAAGGGAGGAGCAGGAACATGCAGCCAGGAGTAGGAGGAAAGAGCAAGCAATGTGCTTTTGACAGCAGCAACCTATCAGCTTGGTTTAACCTGTGTATAATCCACATCCCGAGACTGCTGGAAAAGAAAATCTGTTGCATGTTGGGTCATCTCCCCTTCCTCCCCCTCCAATATGTAATTATGTTCTCTGTATTTTGAGAACTTGATTTGTGGAAGTGCTAAGTGTTGATGTAACCCCTGGACAAAAAACCTCCTTCCTTGACAGTTTTAGTATTTAAATGATTGTTTAATGCTCTGTTGAATGTACTCGTATGTACTGTGTGCTCTGGAAAAGCTTGCTTTAACTCTGCCTCAAGGGTGAAGGCAATGCTTATAGATTATTGTTTAAAACACAGAATCACTTGAATATACATTCCAACATATATTCATTTGGAGGTGGAGGGAGGACCAGGTACAAGAAAAATGAGAGCTTCCTTGTATTTTCTGTAAGAACTCTTCCTAGAGGAACAGTTCCCTTACTTAACTGCTGGAGTTGCAGTTTTCAGTTAGAACTTGTTCTTTTCTCATGGGAGTTGAGAATCGGTTTAAGGAGATGCTTCAGTATGTTCCCACTTTTGCTCTTACAGCCTGACAGTTTCAAGTGTCAGCTACTGGCTTTATTTTCATTTATGTAACTGTGTAAAAGATACTGAAAATCCTCTCCCTGAAGTGCAGAAGAAAGCATCTCTGCAAACCCTGCAACATTTAAAACTGTGCAGTCTGATCCCTTCTCTGCCAAAAAAAAAAAAAAAAAGCTCAGAAGTCTTATGGGAAGTACGGGGAGCACAGCCTCTGGTGTGGATCACTGCTGGAATTTCTCCTCTTGCTGGGGAGCCTCAGCTTCTGGTGAGGGCAGTTTATCTTCTGGAGCTTCTGCTCAGTTTTGCTCAGTTTTACCAGCAGTGCTTAGAGCACTATGCTTTTTCTGTTTCCGGTGTCTTGTATTTGGTGCTAGAAGTAAGGCAGTTCTCTTCTAGGCCAGAGTTTTTTTCCTTCTCTCATCTGTTAATTTTTCCTTTTTTCTTAGTCTCTTACGCACAGCCATATGAGTCTCTTCTCAGTGAATATTTAAGCAGAAGGTTGAGAACAGCAGGTGTTCTCCTGTCCCAGTTGTTGGAGGCAATGTGAGACATGCTCTGGACACCCACACTATTTTTGCCACCCTTCTCTGGATGGAGCTGTGACCTTCCATGGACCAGCCAGTATTCCTAAGCCCCCAAAATATTTTTAAACAAGTTGTGGTGGTATCAGGATAGCCTCAAGATTCCAGGTTGTTCCTGTTGCTGGGTTCCTCAAAGGTGTTGGTTTGTGCAGCTCAGCTCCTGTAGATGATTTCTGTGAGGCATCTCGCTGCAGCTTTTCTGTATTTCTAGACTATCAGCAGTTAATTCTTGATTTCCTTTCTCTGTTGGCAGTCAGGTTAACTGTCTGTGGGGATTGGGGTAGCGAGGAGGATTGGCTGCTTTTTTTTTCCTAGTGGGAGAGGAAAGAGTTAGTGTTTGGGCTGCTGTAAAAGCCCATGGTCTGGCTTTCCAGTACCACTAGGTTTCTTCTCTGGACATCTTGAGAAAAAGAAAGCACCCTGCCAGTTCATGCTGGAACTCTTGATGGCTTCATTGCCAGCCTCATGGATCTGCTTTCATCCAGTGGCAACTGTTCCAAGGGAGCCAAGATCTCTTCTTTCCTGGTCCCTTTTCAAGTGGTCTGTTTTGGCTAAGGCATTACCTAAGCTATTTCATTAAGCCCAACAGCTGCATTAGTACAATGAACTGTTTGGGTAAATGTCCCCTACGTCAAAAGTCCTTCCTTGTCTAGGGGAGAAAGACTGCTGTCAGCATTACAGACACAAAGCACCTCTGACTGGACTTTAAAGCTCAGAGAATGGTAGCATGAAAATGAATGATGGTTGCTCAGACACACGGTTTTGGTCATGTCTAAGTATCTGGTCGAAAATAAAATAGATGTTCTCATATTTCTGTAAATAATCAAAACACTGCAGATAAAAGAGCATCAGTGTTTGAAACTTAATCTGGGTATCCAAGGAAATTGGTGAGAACTTTACGTTTTGAGTTGGCATCATGTCTTCAAATAAATTTGTTTGGATTGAATCAAGAGGAAAAACAATCTTAAAGAGCAGAGTAGGATAAGGTGAGAAATAAGTCCTGGTATGGTCAGTGGAGTTAGTGAAGCCTGCTTATATTCCTTACTGCATGAAAGCTACCACGTCACCCATGTCCTTGCATGCTGCCTGCCCTCTGTATGGCATCTCTACTGCAGTATCACACCTTGGTGCTTTCCTGGGGCTGGGCAGGGCTCTACGCCATGTGCCTGATGAACAGGAAAAGGAGCAGCCCCTGCTGATCCTGGCACCTGCCTTAACCCTCACAGGAGCACCAGGCTCAGCCAGCACTTATTTTAAACAGTGATTTTTGGAGGTACCTGTCCCTCTGTTGGATCTCTTTGCATTTGGCAACAGGCTCAGTAATTGCCAGGAGGTGGAGGGCAAACAAACAGCCTGGCTGTATGTGAAGTCTGTGGGAAATGAAGCTGAATCAATTTCTTGTTCAGCTCATGCGTTGGCTTCTCTGTTCTCGCCTCTCCTCCTTGTATTTCAGATAACACCTGTCCTTTCAGTTTGGCCAGTTTGGAACTGGGCTCTCAATTGGTTTCACACAGTGAGGTTATCTTCTTCCATCTGTACAGTCCTCATTCCAGTATCTGGAGCAAGGAACAAATGATGAAAGAAAGATTTTTTTTTTTTTTTTTTCCCCCCAAGGAAGTTTCCCTTTTAACAGATTTAATGCGCTGTGCAAGAACTTTGTAAACAGCAAAGAATAGACAGTTTCACCTCCTACTGATTCATCGTAGGGTTGTTGACTGACCAAAATTCATTGCGGCACTGAATGGTAGGATTAGTTACTGAAGCTAAACTAGCTCTTGTGCCCAGCTGCTAATTTGTTTTTTCCCTGGTGATCTTTGGACTATTGCAGAACTATTTTCGATATAGTACTTGATAATAACTTCTCTCTTATTTCTTCTTGTCGTTTCCTTGTGTTACTGTGACTGGTGTGTCAGGGAGGGCATCACAAGTGCTGCTGGGTAGCCAACACCAGTTATATTGTCTTCAGTTTCTTGAGTCCCAAGATTGCTGCTTTCTGTCTCATGTCAGAACTGACATCAGGAGAGGCTTGTAGGTACAGATAGTATATTTTTCAGGTCAGTTGACATTGCTGTGAAAAAATAGACAATCTTCTGGATCAAATACCTTTAGCCCAGGAAAAAATCACAGTGCTAAAGCTCAGTACAGGTGGAAAGCGATTCACTTCTGCGAGCTTTGCAGTGGCGGGACGAGGATGCTAAAATGAGAATTTCCAGTGGAACATAGAGGGAAGTTATCCTGGCCGTGGAATATGGAGGCACCATAACCTAGGGATGGAGGAGAGTCATCTGTAATAAAGCCACTGCCCCTTCAGAGTCTACTACTTAAAATAATGGTCAGTTTTTAGTTTCCAGCCCTGTATTTTCAAAGTCTTTAGGATCAGGAGTGAGGACATAGAAGTGGAACGTTTTTTTCTCTTTGAAGTGTTCTGCTCGTAGATCATTTTGATCTGAAGGTTTGCTGCTGGTCCTGCTGCTCTGCACCTGCGTCATCATGGGAAAGTCATCTTGGGGCTTTGGTGAATTATTTTAGCCTAGGATCTGTAGATTTGGGTTTGAATTGCACTATGAGGCATTTGTGGTCACTGGGGAAACATGTTTGCCAGGCTTCTCATTTTTAACTCCAGCGTGATTGCATGTGTCCATTGGAAAAATGTGCTTTTCACAGGTTTGTTGTGGTGGAGGGGTTGTTTTAGGATTGAAGTAAAGTGTTTTAAGGTATGCTTTTCCAGGAGAGGTTTTGTCAGTAAAACTGACGTAAGTTGTAGGCTGTGCCATTTGTTGTAATCGAGGAGATAAAAGCAGTGGCTGGTGGAGTACATTCAGTGATGTTTATTTAGCTTGTTCAAAATGTAGATATATTTGTGTGTAGCTGTGTGTTTGGGAAAGCTCTCTTGAGATGAGCGAGGGAGTGCAGTGCTGAGTGCCATGGTGGCACACGCTGCGGTTCTTGGTACGCTGCCTGGATGATATGGCTTGTTTGAATTTGAGGTGGTGTTGGCTTTGCAACAGGAGGTTGGTCTGGCATGCAGCAAACTGGGATCAGTGTGGGCTTTGGAAACAGCTTGATAGAAAATGTTTCCTTGGTATCACACGTTGAATGACTTTGGAAGAGTATGAGTTTTCAGACTACAAAATAGTTGTCGCCTGTATGCTTTAGAAAAAAGAATGGGCTTGGTTATATCTTTGCAATCTCTTCCCTTAAGTAAGTCCACAAGGATTTCAGCATATTTATGGGTCTGTCCCAGTGCCTTTAGACTCAGGCAGTGTCATATTAGGGTGGATTAAAGGTATCTGGCAGCATATGGATTCTGGAATTGTTGTTCTTATGTTATTAAGGCAAAATATGGTATCACGTAAGGAGAAATTGGTGATCCAACTTAATCCATTTGTGGTAGCACTGATGGTTTTGTTGGAGGGCTGATTTAATTTATGTGGTTTGTAGATGCAGTTTAGTTTGTCTTGAAGATAACTGGCTCGCTGAGAAGTAAAGAGAGAAATTCTTCAGTGCGTTCTGATGGGTTTTGTTCCCTCTGTTGTACTTGGATGAAAGATCTGCCAGGCTTGCTGGACTTGGGGAGCATCAGAAGTTCCTAGAGTAGGAGAATAAGGTTACTTAGTGTATGGGGAAGAGAACTTGAAACAAGTATTGCGGTGAAGAGGAATCAAGTTGGAGTTGCCAGCTTGTTTTGCCAGTTGTCAGGCTTTGGGATTACTGTAGCTCAGTCTTTGGTATCCAGGACATGGTGGGATTTAAGGCTTGGGTAGTTTTTCCCTGGGTGGCTGCAGTTCTGCTTCAGAATTAGTAGTGATGCAAGATGTAGGTGAAGGGTGTCTGGTTTGGTATAGGGTTGGGTTTTCTCAGGAAGTTGGTGAGGTTAGGAGGTAAGGTTTGATTCTGTAAATAATATGTATTTAATGACTTCATTGGCTGAATTGATATTTTCTGGTCTACATCTGCATGTTTTTTTGTGGCTCTTGTTCAGCTTTCACAAATTCTTTTTAGGAACTTCGCAAATATTTGTGATTTAGGTACTCTGGCTAGTGGGTTGAGGAGGGATGTGGAAACATCTCCCTCTCCATGGTACACCGCTATATTCTGTCAGTACTCTAGCAAATTGTCAAGAATGGAGAGTCAAAAGATCTGTGCTACTATGAGCTCGTTTGAGAAATTCCATTTATACTAAGGCGAATGTGATTTTTCTTTTTTAAAAAAATCATTTACAGAGTTATTTGGACTAAAAATAGTGAACAACTGAAGGAAAACAGCTTTTTTAGGATTCTTGTTGAAATTTATTGCTGCTTAAATGAAAAGCATCAGTGGAAGCCCTGTCCACTTAATGAAAGCATGAGTTAAAAATAGCGACTAAAAGTGAGGGTATTTAGGCTGCTTTGCTGCAGAAAGGCAGCATTATGTTACTTCTAGTAATGCCTGTTGGGTATTTGCTAATCCCTTTATTAAATGCAACCTCTCTTCTCGAAAGATGAGGGATTTAATAATTTTAAAAAACACACATACCCTCATGCACACAAAAGATTGATTTGAGAGAAAAATGAGCCTTGGCAACACAGATGCCAATGAGCTGTGTCAGACTGAGGGTTAAGCTGAGTCTCCAACCTGTTAATAGGGAGGCATCAGCACAGGAATCCATAGGTTTTTGTCATGAGTGTGGCTGAAGCCCCTGAGCTGGGAAGAACTGATACTGGAGGATCTTTCTGTTCTGGGACTGATAGCACTGGAAGATGCTCTCGGCCTAAAACTCTTACAAAGTTATCTATGGTGTAGGTGTGAATACTGAGCAGAGGCTCTCCATGCCCCAGCATGCCTGGATAATGTCCAGAAATCTTCGATGTTGGAGGGGCTTGGATCGTGACAGCATTGTAAGGACAAGGATCCTGACGGGCATAGCAACAACCTTGGAGTCTGAAATGCATGGTTTCCTGATGGAGCAGTGTTCAGAGGCAGGAATGCTTTAACATAGTTCTTCAGTGCTGACTCCTGCTCTTGGAACCATTATGCCTTCAAGTTCTTCTGAGGGTTGGGTAATAAAAGTGCCCATGAGGAAACTGGTAGAATATTTCACTTTAGAGGGATCCTGCGTTTACTTCTACTGGATACATGCTAACGGCTTTCTCTATCGACCATTAGATATTCTTTGTGTTAGCGGCTGCAGGAATTGGGAGAAGTTATTATTGTAGTGACTAGATGGGTTTGGGTTGGAAGGGACCTCAAAGCCCATCCAGTTCCACCCCCCTGCCATGGGCAGGGACACGTCCCACTGCATCAGGGGGCTCAAAGCCCCATCCATCCTGGCCTTGAACACCTCCAGGGATGGGGCAGCCACAGATTCTCTGGGCAACCTGTTCCAGGGCCTCCCCACCCTCACAGGAAAACATTTCTTCCTAAGATCTCATCTCCATCTCCCCTCTTTGAGCTGAAAACCATTCCCTCTCATCCTGTCCCTGCACTCCCTGATCAAGAGCCCCTCCCCATCTCATTTCGTTGAGCCTTTGTGCACATCCGCATAAAGATCATATGAGTACCAGTTAATCATTTCACAGAGTTTTTAATCTATACATAACTTCAAAATGCATGTTTTCTTTGATAATATGACAAAATGTTCTGCGGTTCCTCTTGGCTTTTCTCATCAGAGTCCCATATGAGGAGAAAAAATGAGAAGACAGAACAAAGAAACAAATGCCCAAAGAACAAAAAACCCAGAATCATTCTGAGCATTTTTTCCTTTATTCCAGCATTCTGCATGTCAGGCTTTGCTGCTTTTCTTGTGAAAATTGGGTTTATTGTTGGCAATTCTCCAGATGCAATGAATAATAGAAGACCAGATGTCCACTGCCGAGAAAAATTACAGATGAGTAAACACTCTTCTGAGGTAGCATAAAAACCTATTAACGCTGTTCATGGTGTGCCTGTAGCCTGCATTCTTGGCCTGGTGTGCTCTGTGCTGTGCAGGGATGAAAAACTGGGGCCTCTGTGTGTGTGTGTGTGACCATCCAACTGTTTGCTACACCAGGGAATCCTACTTTCCTCTAGATGTGGATTATTTGGGAGGAATAAGCAGTCACTCAGTGACGTGCTTGAGTGTGAATTTAATCACTGGATTTAATTTTATTTATTAGCACATGTGGATTCGATCAAGTATAAAGTCACAGAAACCTTAGAAATAACAGGGGTTAAGAAAGGATATCAAGAGTTCATCTGTTTCTCACCCTCTGACGCCATTACAGGAGTGCTGTGTTTTCAGGCCCAAAGCAGGCTGTGTTCCCAAAGCCACCTCTGTTTTTTTATCTCAGCTGTTTCACTCTCCTAGGAATAAGCCTTCTCCACTAACTTTGCTAGGTTTGTTGTACCTGACAAGTGTGACCCATCCTTTTGGGTAAAGAAAAAAATCTACATTGTTGGATAATTCATGTTTTCATGAGCAAATGATGAGTGCTTTGCTAGTCCTTGGCAGGTTTTTCCCTGTGTCTTACCTGAAACTTCCTTGCTGCAGCTTGAACTCATTACTTGACCTGTTCTCAGCATGGGAAAGTGTTTATTCTTCCTCTCTGTTGCCTTTGCAGCAGTTTTTATGCATTGAGAATGATGTCCTCCTCCTTCGCTCTCGCCTGTGTCTGGCTGTACTCTCGGGTTGCTTTCCTGCACACCGGTGGTTGAGCCTCCCGGAGCCCTGGCTGGGCCCACTGAGGTTAGCCTGGCAAGAACCAGGTGAGGGTTGTGCCATTTTAGTGAGATGGACAGGCTTATGAAGAAACAATCTGAACAATGGGGAGCATTTAACGTCTTGATAACTCAGCTGTCTCTTAGAACTTCACTCTAAGGTCTGGTGAACTCTTGGGCTGTCCATACCACAGCCTTTGGCAGACTTTCATCGATCTCTTAGTGTCGTGGTTGGGAGGATGACTGCACAGTTTTTATGTCAGGCAAAATCTCTTTTGACTTTAGATTTGTCTCATGGGTTTTTTGGTCACTCTTAATACTCTTGCACCACCTTAGAAATACGAGTGAGTTTATCTTCTCAAGTCTCCTTCTGAGTCCTGGAAATACAAGTGCAGAGAAGCAGAAGACTTCAAGGATCCATCTATTTATGCCCACAGTTTGAAGATGGTAGAACCTAACATTCTAGAGTCCCATTTTATATAATATTTTTAACTTTGGAGCAGGTAGGTAGGAGGCTGGTGGATAGCTGATGCTATCCTAATGGACAGCTCTGGTGAGACCTCACATGGAGTCCTGTATTCAGCTGTGGAGTCCTCAGAACAGGAAGGACATGGATCTATTGGAGCGAGTCCAGATGAGGCCCCGGAGGTGATCCAAGGACTGGAGCACCTCCTGTATGAGGACAGACTGAGAGAATTTGGCTTGTTCAGCTTGGAGAAGGCTTTGGGGAGACCTTAGAGCAATCTCCCAGTACTGAAAGGGGCTCCAGGAAAGCTCGGGAGGGGCTCTTGATCAGGGAGTGGAGGGGTTTTCAGGGGAACAGTTTTCAGCTGAAAGAGGGTTCATTTAGACGAGATATGAGGAAGAACTATTTTCCTGTGAAGGTGGGGAGGTACTGGCACAAGTTGCCCAGAGAGGTCGTGGCTGCTCCAACCCTGGAGGTGTTCAAGGCCAGGCTGGATGGGGCTTCAAGGACCCTGATCCAGTGGGAGGTGTCCCTGTTCATGGCAGGGAGTTGGAACTGGATGGACTTGGAGGTCCTTCCAACCCTATGAACCTGATTTAATGGCAAGGAGCAAGTTGTTAATTTAGATCTTAATCATCCAGATATTGAGCTGGCATTAGAATTCAGTGCCTTAACTTTGCAATCAGTTCGTAATTATTTGCCTTATGAGTGACAGAGTGCCTGTAGCCCCCAGTGATCTTCGTCACAGTTGTGAATGCTCAGTGCTGCAGAAAATCAGGTCAAGTGTCCCACGAGGTGTCCACAGAGCAAGGAGCAGTTACGTCTGAAGAGGCTGTAAGGATAACAAAGGGAAAGCAAGCTTGTTACCGTGTGCTCAGCCCATCAAATTTATTTTCACTTAAGAGAGAAAATTGCAAATTGAAAAGGATTAAATTTCTGTTCTTGAGCAAGCTGTATGTACAGGCAATTTTTTGCACCAAGCAGTTGATGAATATCATTAGTATTAGCCATCCTAGGCGTGATAAGAAAGCAGCATGTGATAATATAGTTACAAACCATTGAGGTAAACACTGGAGATGATCAAACAAAATAGTCTGAGTGATGTGTGCCATTTGAGTCACTGCATAATTATCCTCTCCAGGGATGGGGCAGCCACTACTTCTATGGGCAATCTGTGCCAGCGTCTCACCACCCTCATCGTGAAGAATTGCTTCCTGATGTCTAGGCTAAATCTTCCCTCTTGCAACTTAAACCCATGGTTAAAATGCTTGTGTCAGCTTTCCTGCAGAACCGTGGTGTTGGTGCCTTGGCTCAGCCATGAGGAGTCCAGGAATTAGCTGTTCCCTTCTGGAAACAGTAACAGAAGATACAGAAAAACTGATTGTTTATGGCAGCTCACACAGTTTTAGAGACAGAAATCAAAGTGTAGCATCGCGGTAGTGTGGCTCAGATGGTTTTGTCATTTAAGACTGCTGTTCCCAGCTCTGCAAGAAATGATTTGTGTAACCTTTCAGTGTGAGGTCTTGCATTCATAATCGTGAAGAGCACAGCATAATATTGCACACTGGAAAGTGAGACCTCAAATGATTTTGCTGGCTGACTGGGCAGGACTGAGAGCATTTGGAGAGAGGAAACAGCCAGAGCTGTGTGCATAGGGAGTCAGTTCTACCTGCTGGTGCAACTGCAGAGACAGTGGGAATTGAAGGCAGGGCTGAATGGACAACTAAAGCTGCCAAGAGATGGTTCTTGTTCCCATATCTGTGTGTAACACAGCTGGCAGTATCTTTAAAGAATGGAAAGAAGTCAACTTCAGTTTATCACAATGGACATCTACATGCTTTAGCTTTGGGTACTGTCTTGCTTTGTGGTTCTTGGCCTTGCATTTTCCTTGCATTGTATGTATTATCTCTGTGAAGTGTCGCTGCCTACGGCAGAGGGGTTGGAACTGGATGATCTTTAAGATCCCTTTCGACCCAAACCATTCCATGGTTCTTTCGGGAGAATTCTGCAGGCTCAAAGGGAGGGTTCAAGCTGACTAGTGGAGGGGTGCTGCAGGGACCAGGAGGCAAACTGAGGCCTTTAGAGCACTTCAAAAGGCATGTTGGGGTGCTGAGAGGTTCTGGGAGGGCATCTGGGTCAGGCTGAGACAACTCCAGGACAAGAGAGGGCTTTGGAGGGCACTGTTGAAATGTGGGGAGGGCTCTAGGCCTGAGAGGACTGGAAGGAAAAATGAACCAGACTTGAGGGGAGCCAGTGGCAGAGAGAGAGCCACCAACATCTTGAAATTAATTCTAAGACATCGAGTCCTTGTCTACCTCTTTCCCATCCTGCCCCCAGTTCTCCTGAGTTGCCCTCAACCGTGCAGCCTGGAAAGCTACACCCAGACAACTTGGGTAGAGTGGAGCTCTGAAGGTGTCTGAGCATGGTCACGCTGGGCAACAGCTCCATTGCAGCTCTTGGGCTGTTGGAGAGGGGCTGTTCCAGGGCCCCTGGGGCTGTTCTTGGACTGCCTCTGCAAAAGAGGTGCTGAGGCAACAGCACTGGGACTACAGCTCTGGGCACATCCTGTGAACCAACAGAGCTGCACATCTGGGCTGTACCAGAAGACAACAGCTCTCAGCCTGCCAACAGAGCTGCCCAGAAATGCTGTGCTGGAAGACTACAGCACCCAGCATGCTGAGGACTGCTATAAAATTTAGATTTTGTGTGAAACATGAATGAAATTATCTCAAAGAGAGACTAAATATGTCTTGTTTGGCCTTAAATGATGCTATGTATTTTCAACATCTGAACTGGGAGAGATGATTTATATTGGCTTTCAGTTCAAGTGGCTGCAGGGGCAAGGTCATTTGATTTGTTTCAAGTTCCAAACCTGTAGTAGAAATAAAACTTGTGCTTATAGAAATACATGATCCAAAACAAACAAACTCCAGAGTGATGAGGAACATATAACAGTGTTTGATAAATTTGTTTGCAAGTTCCTGATTGTTGTTTTTCTGCTCCTTCAGGGCTCAGAATTTATTGCACGATTTAGAATTTACACTTTCAATTTCTAAATATTGCTTTCATGTTGCAGCAGGGAATGCTGGGCAGGAAGGTTGGAGTGGTGAGCCCCCAGGCCATGTGGTGGGCTTGGATAAAGCAGTGAAAGGCTACAATTTATCTGCTGGCTTGTTAAGGTCCTCTTTTCTCTCTTGCCTTGCTGTTCATCAGAGTTTTTGGAGGTCTGTGTTGGTGTGCAGTGTGCTGCTGCCTTCCAGCAGGGTTGTTTGCTGCTGCTGGGCTTTTGCTGGGTGCCAAATGCTGTTCTTGGGCAGGAGTAACGAGGGGACAAATCCTGTCTCTAAACTGAGTATGGAGTTTTATGTGTCCTGCTTTGTGGTGCTGTGCGATAGGTTCACACTTGTGTAGCCTGTAAGGATCAATGGTTTTTCCACAGTTGTCAAACTAGATTTAGTTGCACAACTGGATTAAGAACACTGTTCAAGCATGTACAGCTTTCCAGTAGTCACTCTAGTGTCTTGCTTTATTTCCAAGCCAATCCTAGGTAACAGGGGACAATTTAAGACTGAATTTTGAAAGCCAAGTGGTGGTCTTCCTGGTCAGTCACTCATAATGGGCAGGATTGGACCTTTTGTTTTTGGGCTTCTGGCTCTGAGCTCTTCATTCCTTAGCTCATCAGCACTGATAATTCTTCTATTTTATCACTCTGGCTTAACCCTTGTAAGTGCCTTTATCAACGCCAGAGAGCAGAAGGGCAACTTCATTGTCTTCTAGATGGACCAGTCTGAACCACAGACAGATGGATTTTTTCCAGCGCTGTTCAGCAGGTCCCTGTTTAGTGTAGGGACTTTGACAAAACACCCCAGGACCTCGCAGTTCCCTGTGTATCAGATGTCGGCCGTTATTACTGTGTGAAGGCCATGGATCCAGCTTCCTTGGTTCTTCACTTGCTTCTGAATGAAACAGCTCCTCCCTTCTTCTTTTCTTTATACCCTTCACTCCCTGCTTTCTTTTATGTCATGCCTGTGCTTTTCAAATAAGTTACCTCTGAGCAAGTGTGCTTTTCCTTGTGTGTGAGAGCACTTCCCTGGAGCAGTTGTGTAGTTGCTATATATGAGCAGGCAGAGCACCGTGGCTGTGAAGAGCAATAACTGGGTTAAAACAGAAGATTAAACCAACTGATTCCTCATGGCAGTTGTGCAGGATGCCTGGTACATTTGTAGGTAATATTGCACATGGAACACACACATTTTTTTGAGCTTCTTTTGAAAGCTCTTCTGAAACGTAAGATTGTTGCCTAGTATCCTGCTAGAATTAGATAATTGGAAGATCCAAGATAGATCAGTTTCCTTTGAGGTGTAATTAGCATACACAAAAGTGTGTGTGGGTACAGAAAATAGACTTGGTTCTTCCGTTTTAAACAAAGGGATGGTATTATTGGGGTTTGGACTGAATGACTTTCATGGTCCTTCCCAACCCAAGCCATTCTATGATTACAAAAACGTAATTTGCATAGCAGGGGGGAAAAATATTTGCATAAGCTTAATCAAAAGTTCTTTTCTGTTTTAGGATTTCATTAACTATTCTTGTTATTTATGTCTAAGACACTAATATTTTGTGACCAACAGGGTGCACATTATTCTGATTGTGGTGAACCTCTCCGTTTCAGAATTTGGATCATTCCCTTTTCTTTCTATAGGAAATCAGATCAAATCTTCATTCAGTCTGATGCTGTGCTTGTGTAATAATTCTTGCAAGCATCTGAAATGGTTGCTTTCTGTTGTTACATGGGCACGTCATTCCCCTGTTAAGAGTAATGACAGCCATTAGAACATTGTTATGACCAGTGTCTCTAATGAAGAAGCACTGTTAGAGAAATAAGCTATGGAACAAGCACAGATTGCATGTCATATCATGGTTTTTGTTCATGAACAACTAAGACTGACTTGTGTCTTCTAGTGAAACTGGAGAGCTTTTACCCTAACTGTGGAAAATGCCCTCTTTAAACGGTTAATGCTGGAGTGAAACCTTTAATTCCAAACAAACTTCTCCTTTATTAGTATTTATTTTGCAACCAAGTGGCTTGCTAACAATACAGGAGAAAAAGTGGCCAGTGAGATGGTGAAAACCCTGGATTTGCTGGTGAGACGCCGTAAGTAAAAGGGCTGGTAGCACGAAGCAGTACGGACTGGGAGAACCAGTTGTGTGTCTGAATCTAACGGGAGCTGCAAACACGAGAGGCAGAAAAGCCTGTTCATGCTGTAGAGTTATGGGTTCGGTAAATGAGTACTGATGTGCATATAGCAGGGTGGAAAATTGTACTTTACAAGTTGTACTGTTTTGCTTAGGCTGGTGTGGTTTTATTTAGATCCTGTGTTTGGTGCAGGTCACGTTACCTCCTCCTGGCTTGATTTCCTGCTCTCTTGTGCAAAGCTGCTAGAGCACGGAAAAAACACCCGTTGAGAAGGAATGAAACATTAAAATAAAAGACATTTAATATATCCCATGTTTTTCAAACATCTGGTTCAGTCCTCGGTACTCACTGCCACTGCCCAACTGCAGTGCTCTGTGCAGTGATTTCTGTACAAGGGGACCAGGAAACAATCACTGGAGTTTCTCCAGAACTTGTGTTTCTGGAAGAAAGGGATGGCAGCTGTATATTTTATTGCATCTGTCACAGTGTGCCGTTATTTAATGATAAAGTCACACCTGCTGTCGTTAGTCAGCTCCTTGATGAGTCTTTTGGTTAAAGCCGTTACTGTTGGCTACAGCGGTTCCACAGTCGTGGTCCAGTTCATTGTTTAAACATACAACTTCAGTTCCATCAGGTTAAGACACTTCCTGTTGCAGTTAGACCTTTGCACAGCTCCTGACTCTTCTGTGAGATTGTCACATAAAACTGATGGATCAGTGAGCCTGATTGCAGAGGTGTGGCTCCACTGAAGGGCATGTTATAAGAATATTTTACCTGGTTTATCAAAACCTGTATGATTTTAGGTGCAGATTTCTTGTCTTGATTCAAAACCAGGAAAGATGGTTTCTCATGAAACCACACTTTTATCTTGCAGATTTAGTCTGTTGTATGACTAGAAAATCAGTTTCTTAGATCTGCATCATGACAACCTCTGATTGCTTTGGTTTATCTTTTATCTTGTTTATTTACATTTTCTCAGCATTCTGCTTGTGTTTTTACATCAGAGTTACTGTAAACAAATATGGGCAGTAATGCAAAAGACTTTGTGCAATTTGAAAAAAAAAACCAAACCCAAACTGAAGTTGCATAAACAGAGTTGTAGAAACTGACTGCAAGAATATGATTACGCTGTCCTGGGGACATCCATTCTAAATGTCCTATGGTTTAATGGTGATGCAGCTTCAGAATGGACCATTATGTTTAGAGTACTTTTTATTCAATGCATGACTATTTTGGAATCTCACCTAACCATTTTTTTTCCTCTTTTACAGACAGGATTTTGACATTCTTTTCATGGAAGAGGTTTCCAAGTAGTTGTCCTGTAATAACTTTGAGAGGAAGTTCTATGTAGCTCTTACTTTCAAGAGTGCTGCAAAAATGATTACTTCAGATTTGCCAGTGCTACAGTGAGTATACATTTCTCTTTATATTTAAAATCTGCAGTTTAAAAAGGTAGAAGTAAACAAAGATGTGATTGTGAGGGTAAAGCACAAGCTGGAGAGTGGTGCCGATTGGTGTGACTGTTCTAGGCCTCCTGTGTCATCGTATGCTGACAAACTGTGTAAAAAATAAAACACTTAATCCAGAAAATATTTCTCAGTATCTATGGAGGTTTAACTTTGTTGTGGAAAGCAAAACAAGATCTTTCCTACTTTTATGCTTCTGAATGTGGTGAGATTTCAGAAATGTGCGTGGGTTTAGTCATAATTGTAACTATAACTATATTTGTATATTCCAGTTGTGTAGTCTTCTTCACAATGAGCTGCATTTATTGTGCAAAAAGCTTTTGTCTTTTGCAGTTAAAGAGAGTGAGAGGCACTAACGAGTTTTGATCTCACTGGAAAATAAGAGTAGGTTATACAAGGAGGAATGCTGCTGTACCTGGGTGAAGTGAGTCACTGGGAAGAATAGAGTGGAAGTCAGTAATGAGAGGAGCTAAAGGGGGATCAAGCTCATTTCAGAAAGGAAATTTAGAAACGGTAACAAACCAGAGCTTTATGTGCAGTGGTGGGTTGACCTTGGCTGGCTGCTGGACAGGGGAGAAAAGAAGATGACTGAGCTTGTGAGGTGAGATAAAGGCAGGGAAGCAGTGACCAGCTGCTCTCACAGACAGAACAGACTCGACTTGGGGAAAATTAATTTATTGCCTATTAACAAAGATTTGGATGATGGTGAGAAACAAAGAGAAAAATTAAAATTTATTCCCTCTCCCTCTGGCCATTTTCCCTGGTTTAACTTCACTTCTTCATTCCTGACTGTTCTTCACGAGGTGGCAGCGTGGATGTCAGGGCTGTGGGGAAGTCCTGCCAGCAGGACGTCCTCCCTCCTCCCGCTGCTCGCAGGGCTGGTCCCTCGCCTGCCACGGCATCCAGCCCTTTCTTCAGGAGCCCTCGCAGGGACGTCGCTGGCTCTAGCACGGGGCAGCACTCACCTCTCCTCACAGAGCCTGCCCTGCAGCCACCCCACTCTCACCACCTGGCCACCTAGAACAAAGACCTTCTGGAATTACCAAATGTTAGTTTTTTGCTTGGAACGAACATATGAAAATAGGAATTATCACAGGGCATAAAAGAGCTTCCATGGGAAGGGACAACTCTCTGTGGGCAGCCATCCCTGGAAACATTCAAAGTCAGGTGGATGGAGTTCTGAGAAACCCAATTGAGTTGAAGATGTCCCTGCAGTGAGCTGGAAGTCCCTCCAGTTGGACTGGATGACCTTCATGGTCCCTTCCAACTCAAACCATTGTATGATTCTGTGATTTGGGTTGGGGTCAGGATTAGGATTAGGCTTGGGCTTGGAGTTTGAACTGTCCCTGCAGAGAGTTGTCCTAGACCAAGACCTCCATTTATCAAGGTTGAGTAGTGTTCCAAAACTAAGATTTCAGGAGCTTTTGTTTAAGAAACTGAATGCTTTGACCTCTTTAAAGTTGTTTGCTGACCTTAATAATAACTTGCTCTGCCTTGCAATTTCTTATATTTTTAAAAACTCTTTCAAAACATTAACTCCTGCTGTGGGTGAGGAGATGGCTAAAGACGTGGATGACTCTGATGGGTAGCACTGGGTATTCTGGTCTGCTTTGAGGGTGATTGTGAAAAAAATTTTTCTTGGATCATGTTTTCCTGGATGTGGCACATTCAAAAAGTGAGAGTGTGCCTATGAACTCTGCCAGGGACCAGAAGCTGGGGGATTCTGTCACAGGAACGGTAGGACAGGGATGTTCTGTTTCCCAGTTCGAGAGACTACGTGGCCTTAAGAAGTGAATGAAATATCACAGAGTTTAAGGTTGGAAGTGCCTATTAATAGATCTGGCGAAAAACCTGAGGGACATTAAAGGTATCAGCATATACTAGAATCATAGGTTCATTTGGCTGGAAAAACCTTTGAGAATGCAGTCCAACTGTACCTGTCTACTACCAAACCATATCCCTGAGAAACTCGTCTACTCATCTTTTAAATCCCTCCAGGGATGGTGACCGCACCACCTCCCTGGACAGCCTCTGCCGGTGCCTGAGAACCCTTTCAGTGAAGAAATTTTTCTTGATACTGAGTCTAAACCTTCCCTGGTGCAACTTGAGGACATTTCCTCTTGTCCCATGGCTTGTTACTTGGGAGAAGAAACCAACACCCACCTCGCTACAACATCCTTTCAGGTAGTTTCAGATAAGGTCTCCCCTCAGCCTCTTCTCAGGCTAAACGTCCCCAGGTCCCTCAGCCACTCCCAGAACCCCTGTTCTCCAGCCCCTTCCACAGCTCTGTTGCCTTCTCTGGACGTGTTGCAGCCCCTCCTTGTCCTTCTTGTAGTGATGGGCCCACAACTGAACCCAGTACATATTCTTTCATCAGAAGATGATTGTGAGCCACCAATACTATGCAGCATTAAAAACTGAAAGGAAACGTGTGTTATTTTTTGCGGTAGAGATGGGAATCATTTAATGCCACTGTGCAAAGTCTTGATTGAGATGTCATCATCAGTGATATGTGTATATATATATTTTTGGTTGGTCATAAACAAGATGAGATTTTTTTTTTTGCCAAAAGTGCATATAAAGATTTTGAGGCTCTCCTGAGGGCCCAGAACATTGTCTAGCGTGGACGAGGTATCAAAGAAAGTGATAACCACTAATTCAGTAGTTCCCAACCAGACTTCCATCAGAAAGGAGTCTGGTGAAGGGTGAGAAAACCTCAAGCAATCTTTGGTTTAGGGGCATTAGCTTCACACATTTAGATTTGGGAAGCCACAATCCAGTTACAGAGGAAGCCAAGGTTTTCTTTCTAGCTTGTAAATAAGCAGCCCTGAAGGATTATTGTAGTCTACCACCCCTATGCCTTATTTTTCCTTTCTTATAAAACATTTTCTGATGTTTTTAGCTGCCCCCTTTAAACAAAGGGTCCTAAAGTTAGTTGATATGTTAATGTACTTTGCTTAGGACCATATCAAGTATCTCCTCCCAAAATCTGCTTCGTTGAGGGAACATGAAAGGAGAAAGCTTTAATCTTTCTGGGTTCATGGAAATGCCTGCAGAATGAAGACAGGATTTTACTTACTGGTGTTTCAGATGTATGGGAGCAACACCTTTGTGTGTTTGACCTGGGTGACTGGCTGTTAAGAGTCTTCTCTCAATGGGATGACTTATATTTGCTGTGAGGCATGTTCCTTTTCAGATTCTGAAGATCAACCATGAGAGCTGATTCATCCGTGATTCATGGGTCCATGCATTTAGCTTTTTGTCTTCATGAATGCTTTTTTGACAAAGCCGAGTCTAGTGCTGGCAGTTACTGAGTTTCTCTGCCAGAACCTTGAGCCACCTCAGCTCACCAATAAAAGCTTATAGAAGTGTTTTTATTTGCAAAAACTGAGACACAAACATTGGATTTTGGTGTTGTGTTTATAAGCGGGGGTGGTGGTGGTGTAAACTCTGTAGCTGAAGCTTTGTGTAACAGTAGAAGGAAGGCAAATTTGGTTGAATTTATTTTACAGAGATGTGAAATTTACTGTGTCCATGGAAATGTGTTCTTCAGAAGGCTGACACAGTAAAGGGCTGCCCAGTAATCTGTTAATTCTTTGTGGCCATATGGTTAGTCTCAATGGCTGATTATTATAATATCGGAGTACTATCTGGAGTTTTTAGGAAGGATCCTGGAGTTACTGCTGGTAACAGAAGTCAGAAAGAAAACCAGAATAAATTTGAGCCCCTAAAAGGGATTATCTCTTGCCTCCCTTACTCTGCCCACACCAGTCTTGTAGGTTTCCCACACTCTGCCACATTCTCTGACGTCTCTGTCCTGTCAAAGGTGTCTCGGAGAGGAAAGCCTTGGCCTTAGGCTCTGCTGCCTCTACTCCTCTCAGATGAGGTCTCCTTAGCTCTGTTTTATTTTCCCTCCCAGCAGTTTCAGGAAAGATAAATTGTGACTAAGCCCACGTTTTCCCCTCAGGTGACGTGTCACACACACCTAAGAAGGATGGGATAATTCTGGTCTGCTAAGATGTGGATGACTGCCACCAGATAAATGACTTATTAGCAGTTCTGCACGGTGTGGAGGGAGATGGATATTGGCCAGATGCTCTTCGCAGTGAGTGTTAAAACCTGACAGAACTGCAGGCAGTTGAGAGAAGCTTTACTCCTCCTCCTCTTAGTTCAGGAGTAAGAACAAAAGGGATGTATGTGTACCTACTCCGAGCTGCTGTAAAGCTTTGACAGAAGCAGGAGGTGCTGCCTCCCAAACTGGAGGAGCTCAAGGCCGCAGTGGAAGGACTTTTTAATGCAAGAGTTGGTTCAGACAGAACTCCCTGCTGCTGGAAATGCTTTAATTTTAATGATAAATCAGCTAAGGACTGCAGGTTGTCCTTGATCCTGTCTCCCTGCTCCAGGTAATGTGAAAGTTGAAGGGAACTGGCTTTCTGATGTTTTCCCCTTACTCCTATCATACGTTCTCAGCAAGAAAGAAATCTCCTTTCCGCCTCACATATTGTTGGGGTGAGAGCCAGCCTGTTTACTTTTAAACATTTCTGTTTGAGCTGCTTGTCTGGGTCACCTGAGAGAGAAAAGAACATGAAGCAAACACAAACTGTCTGACTGGTTTTGGACACTGTCCTTAGCATGGGACGTGGTGCACCTTAAGGTGGTCTGTTTTCTGCCTTGTATCTCTCTCCAATTTAGATTAGATGAATCTCACCCTTACTACTGATTTATTGAGCCTTTCCCAGAAGGCTTCCAGCAAACCAGAGAAGGGTTACCGGCAGAATATTAGAGAAGCACGGTTATCGGGTTTAAGACAACTGTCTGATAAAGACAAAGAGAAGATGGTTAATAATTAAGCTGTTCCTTCCGTATGCGATGTTCTGAAGCAACTAATATGTCCAGAACTCAATACCCAAACCCTAGTGGGTTTCCCCAAACCTGAGCAGAGGCTGTAGCGGAGTTGCAGATGAGCTGCATGCAGATTTATAGTGCAGTTTAATTTATTTATTGAGCTCTAGTGTTTGAAGGGAAGTGCTTGAGCAGTTTGCCCAGGAGAGCTGCCGAGTCTGGTTTTAATGGAGAAAAATCTTTAACCTTATGATATTAGGGGTATGGTTTTGTGAGCTAGAAAAGCTACCACATTTCCCCAGGAATGATGATGTTACTTACACCACACCATGCCTAAAACTTTTTCAGCAAGGACCCACGTAAGCCAAAGAGAAGCTTTTTTTTTCTACAGAGAATGAGAGAGAATGACTTTAATTTCTCTACAGCAATAGAAAGCAGCAGGTATTTTTATGGTGTTCCTCACTTTTGTTTTCAAAAGTTATTTCAGAATTGTCATTGTGAGGCAATGTGCATTTTTTTCAAAAAGAGTTGCAGTGTGATGGCTGGTCCTTGACTCAGGACTGGGTACATCCCATCCCGGAGCTTTGAGCATAGCTTGGGGCTTTGAGCACCCTGATCCAGTGGGAGGTGTCCCTGCCCATGGCAGAGGGGTTGGAACTAGATAGGCTTTAAGTTTCCTTCCAACCCAAACCATTCTGTGATTCTATGATAGCCATTGTATTCAGCTGTACTCACTGCATTACTTTTCACTTGTGTGGCCATTTTTTACCAAATCATTCTGAACTTTTACTCAGTTTTAGGCTTTTTACATTTTTTTTTTCCAAATTTGTAGCTCAATACTGAGTTTTTCAAATATCATATTTTATGAAGCAGAAAAGCTACTTCTCTTTAATTTTATCTCAAAAAAGCTGTATTTTCAGTATTTTGTAGAGATACTATTTTATAAGCATGTAATTTGAGAATCCAAATGTACATGAATACTGTTTTTCAGTCTAGGATGCCTGGTTTTCTGAGGTGTTTAGAGATATTTCAATGAAATTACTTTCAGAAAAAGAGATTCATATATGTTTTACTTCTTTCTAGCTTTTTTAAAGGATTCTGTGAACCCCTTGGTGGGTTTGGGCTTGCAAATTGGAAAAAGTTGGAAAATAATGTCTTTAATGTTAGAATTTCATCATAGTTCTGCAGAACTATTTGGGTTAGAGGCCTAGAACACTACAGTAATTTCAGTAAAGAAGAGGCATCAGTATGTTCTCGATTCTGATACAGCGATGTTTGTATTGCCCTGTGTTAGTAAATAACATGCTTGGTGATACAGCAAATTTGTGAAGCATTTCTGGTTTATAAAACAAAAGAAAGAAGTAGAACCACAGACAGTGTGGAAGATCTTGGGTTGCTGAAGCTGCTCATTTCTGTAAAACAGATAACTAATGCTGCCTTCTGTGCTCAAGGCTGTGTCAAATAATGGAACAGATCTGATTTTCACCTTTGCCTCACACAAGTTTACAGCAATTTAACTCCTTTTACTTTGAGGAAGTGATATTGGATTTAAAGAAACCTTTGTGTAGAGCTAAGTTGACCCATCTTGAGTTACTGTAGGACATTTATAGAGATGTCATGCACTGGTGGTGTTGCAAACTAAAAATATAGCACATCAGTAACAGATGTGCGTTTGCTTGTGGGCAAAATTGAATGCCTCAGAAGATTATTTACAAGCAGAGTTTCTTCAAGAAGCCAGGGCTGTTTTGAAGGCAGAGCAGCACCTGTGCACCCAACTTGTAGGAGGGGAAGAAACAATGGTCTTGTTTTTTCCCTCCTTAGTGTAGTCATAAGGCTAAGAGAGGAATGACTGAAAAATGACACGGTGGACTTCTCTCCTAACAGTCATTGAGCCATGTCAAGGGCTTCTCATTGAACAAGTGAAAATGCTTTTGTAACTGCAAGAATCATAAATGTCTTTGGATCAAAGTGGGTTTTCTGGTTGTTCCTCACGGTCAGCATTAATCCTCTCTTTATTAACAGCTGCACAATACCATTGTCTTCGACCGACTGAAAACCCAGTGTAAGCCAAGTAGGACCTCGCGTAACCCTTCTGATGGTGCGATAGCTGGGCAGGACTCCAGTTAGCTTTATCACGGCCATGAGAGCAGCTTGGAAGTAGTTACTGAGAGTAAAAGAAAGTTGGTACTAGTGAATACATTGTGGCGCGGATATGTTGAGAATGCGCTGTTTAAAAAAGCCAGTTTTGAAGTGTAATATGATTGCAAAACCAGCTGTTAATTTAAATAACTTCCAGTCTATAAAATGTCATTTCAGCCTATAAAAAGGTAAGGTTTTTTGGCAGGGCTAACAATGCTTAGTTTCTTAGTTTACAGAATAAATGTGGCACGCCTTTTAATGCTGATTTTTTTTTTTTTTTTTTTACTGCCTTGGGACTAAATATTTTATCAGTCAGTTATAGATTGTTAATTTCAAATCCTTTTAATTTATCTAGTGTTTTTTCCCCCCTAGGGATTCTACAAATGAAACTACTGCGCACTCAGATGCTGGCAGTGAACTTGAAGAAGGAGAAGTCAAAGGAAAAAGAAAAAGGGGCCGTCCTGGCAGGCCTCCAGTATGTGTAATTTAGTTTTGTTTTGTTATGCATTTATTTAAAATTGACTGCAAACTGTTTTTCATCTGATCATCATGTGGTCACATAAATAGACTTCTAATGACCCCAGTGTCAAACTTTATGACGACTTGTAGTATGATGTATTTATCAGATTGATATGCAAACAGTGGTTGGAGTGTTTAAAAAGGGACATAAAAATGAGCTCATTATAGCTATTATTTTTTCTTTCGCTAGCTGCTTATATGATCGTCACAGTTTTGTTATTGTCATATTATAACATTCTTCTAGACGTGAGGATAATCTCAGTACGCACAACCACTTTCTGCTTTGAGAGCTGTAATGGATTTTAAGTGACAAATGACATTTTAGCCATCCTTTTAATAACTGCTAATCTCTTGATGTGCGCCGAGGAGTTGCAGCACAGTATTAGTGAAATGCCTCAGAAGATCTATTAACACATCTTAAATTCATGCAATTGCCATACACAGTTTTTTGGACGACTTGACAAAATTTATGTTTTGGATACACAGTCACATCCTGACTTCATCATTGATACTGAAACAACAGAAAGGAATAAATAAGGTTATTGTACAAAAAAAGAACCAGAAAGCAAAAAGCCACTCAAGGTCTAATATCTTTGGGGAGAAATGCAGACACCTTGGAAAGTCTAATCTAGGCAATCACATTTATAACATTACTTGATATTAAAAGTCACAGACTGAGTAATTGAGGTAATGGGTTTGCAAACATTGTATTCCACTTTCCTTCCTTCTCCCCATTTCCCACGTACCTTTGCTGCTGACACATCCACTTTGCTCACGTGAATTGTCTGTTTCTTACAGGAGGTGCAGCTCTGACACTTTCCCCGACTCTTCCATCTGCTAATATGATTTTTGTTTCCTCCACAGGTACCGCCCACCTTTATACTCAAATAGGAAACAAATTTAAATATTTTGTTGAATTCGGAGCTGTTTTTCTCAATTGATGCTTAGCTTTGATGTTTTTGGTTTCTGTTATAGAACCTAAAGAAAAGCCTTTCTACATAAAGGCTCTTCAGGTTTTGTTTTTTTTTTCTTAACTGAAATACTATGGTCTAATAAGATTTGATCTCTCCCTGCAGATGCTGCTTTGCTTATGTCCTTAGGTCATCACAGCTACAGTAACACATCTGCCATAAACATATTGACCTCATTTGGTGCTGTTCTGTCCAGCTGTGCGATTCTGTTAGAGCTGCACACAATGTGCTCTGTCAAATATATGTATGGATGTATTTTCAATAGGTTTCTACTGGAGCATTATAGAACAGGCTTGACCTCTTATCAGTTAGATAGACTACGAGTAGAGGAGTTTCCAGCCTTTTTTCCAAAAAAGGACGTTTCTCTTTGCAGAACTGAGACTTGTGTAAGCAGATGGTCTTCATTTGAGAATTTGCCATTTGTAGCTAATATCTCTTTAGTTCATGGAGAACCTTAATATTTTGGGGAACCTTCCCTTCCTGAAAACACTGGTTTGCACATTGCCTCTCTGCTTCTTTAAGAGACTGTTCTCATGAGTACTTGATTGAGCTGACGAGATGGTCAACTTGCAAAGAGATTAAATGCATTGGAACTTCAAAACAACTCTCAGAACCTAACCTGATTGTCCTGGATTCACTGACCCTTGCTGTGAATTTAGCAGGAGCTGTACTGTGTTCTGCTCCAGCATTGATAGTGATTGGAACTGGCCTCCCCTTTACCTGTGTCTGCTTTAAACACTGAGTCTTTTTTAGGCAAGATGCCTGTGGAATGAGTGGCTGAGAGGTGAATCTGTCCAGTCAGTGGCATTTTTTGGTGTGTGTATTTACATGATACCATATGACCATACCATCTCGCTATATATTTTGTGGACTGTTGTTAAGGAGTAACCTATGACAGTCCTCTGGTTGATGTTGCTGAGTAACACTGGCCAAAAATGCCATTTCTGTCTGCTGCATTATTGAAATACACAGATATGGATGTGCTTTCCTGCTTTAGGTAGGAGATTTGAAAGCCCAAGGGCTTATGATCCAATGCAGCTCTCGCATTAGTGAGCGCAGGCTCAGATCAGTTATTTATCTGTCCTTTTGTCTCCTATCTTGGATTAATGCTTTCCGTTCACTGTTGATATGCTTTATTTTAACCTATCAGGCCTTTCCTTCCCAGGAGCTCAGAAGAGCTTGGCTTAAACTATTAGAGGTTGAGGGAGCATGAGAGATCCCTGATCATATTTCAGATCTGAAGCAGGAGCAGACAGATCTGCCTCTTTGAGTCAGAGGACAAGAAGAAATGTCAGTCTTTCTGTTCCAGAGGTAACAATTCCAAGATCTCTGCTGGTGTCTCTCTCCTCCCATACTCAGGCCCACAGCATGCCTTTCTCCCGCTTCTCTCCTTGGATTCTTCTCTTAAGGCAAGATAGAACAAGGCACTTACGAACCTTTTGTCCCCAGTGCAGACTGTATGGGTTTGCTTTCAGGTCCTCTTGTGTTGTTTGGTGTGAAAGAGAAAGACCACAGTACCTTATCCTTGCATTCATATGTGACATTTTAACTTTGCAGCAGACTCTTAGCCTTAGTCTTGTAGCATGGATATTAGATCCTGCAGGGAACTGAATTTTCCTTCTAGTTCCAAATTACTCATCCTGATTAATACTAAGAAGGAGTCCTCTTGGAAGAACTTCTTTTCATACTAGTTGAGATTTGTAGTTTGGTGTGACATCAGTGTCCTGCTTCAGCTTGCTTGTTTGGTGTTTTAGGTCTGTCCCTTAAAACTGAGGTGAATTATCTTTCTGTGGTCCTATGGAAATGCAGTGTGCACATGGCCACTATGTGAAGGCTTCTCTGCGCCGCCACTTGTAGCTTCCTTGTGGAGAAATCCTAGGAACATTAGATGTTTTCCTTTTAAGCTTTTGATGGGATGGTCCTTGTATTTTTGCAATCTAATCTAGCGTTAATTTTTCTGTGGAAATAGCCTTTTCCTCAGTAGCAATTGCCTCATCTAGAATATTAGAAGTGATTCCAGCATTTATAGCAGACTCTTGATTCTTTAAGATCGCTTTTAGAACTCTTGCTGGGTTTTAAATCAGGATGAAAAAAAGCAACACGCATGCCCCTCCAACACAGCCTCTTAGAGGTTTTTTGTATGTACTGCAGCTGCGGCAGCTCTGGACATGCAGGATGCATCTGCCTTGTGTGCAGGATCAGGCTTTTCACAGGGAGCACGAAAGTCCAAAGGACTGACTGTTTGAATCCAAGAACTTCTTAGATACCAAAAGCGATGGTATGCAGTGTTCAGTAGGCTTCCTTTTTTTTATCAGAGTTCATTCAGAAGGAATTCAGGCATTACCACTCCTCTGCTTAACAAGAGGTTATAAAGCAGAGGCCTTGCAAGGTGATGACACCTTTGAGAGGCGTCAAAAGAAAGTCTATACCAGAGGAAAACTCTTTTCAAGTACATTCAGTGCTACACCTGGTGTTAATTCAGGTCTAGGATATTGAGCTATTTACTCAGGCTTGAAGAACCTGGCTTTGTCCAGTAATTCTGTCAAAAGTACATCTGTTGGCTATTTCTGCACCTCTTCTGAGAGCTCACTGGTGTTCTCACCCTTCTAATTCAAACTATGAGTCTCGGTCAAAGCATCCTTTCCCCGGGATCCCTGACAAAAGTGGAATTTAAACTGAGCCCTGTCCCGTGATGCCTCATTCTGAGCATGTGAGTGCTGGTCCATAGTACTGATGCCAGTGTGGGTGGCATCTCTCATTGCTTTCCAGGAATCAGGTGTCTTTGGATGTGTGCATTTCATGTCCATCTCCTACTTTTCTTTCCCTTCATCTTGGCAGTGTTTAAATGCCTCCCCTTCAGTTATGCGTTCAGAAGAGCTGAGTATGGAGAGGGCTTGCATTAGCTTCTGTGGAGGGCATTAGCTTGCCCTGCTGCTTTCATTAGTGGTACTTGTAGCTAGTTGAAGTACTTAACGGTTTACTATCACCCAGCTTGAATAAGCACATGGATTATGCATCTCGAAAGAGGCAATTTACTTCTTTGCCATCTTATTTAATAGTGATGGTGTGTGTCTCTGGAGCTCGGTGGAGCTCAAACACTTCATGTATTGATAGCTTTCTTGCTGATAAAGGCGGCTTTGCACAGGTTTAAAAATTCATTGAGGGAGAATGCACGTTCTTCTGATCATAAGCGCAGATGTTATAAAAACAAAAAACAAAAAAACAAAAAAAAAACTTGTCACAAAGATTGTAGCATTAATTTAGGCTTTCCGGCTTGCATTTGTATGCAAGTCCTTAACTGCGTATTTGCAAGAGGCAGCTGCAGTCTACCTTGCCTTTTCCTTTAGCTCTCTGGCCCCACCAGCAGTGACCCCTTTTAAAATGAGGCGAAAGCTAGACTTGCAGGGCTGTCTTCTTCCGGATATCTGAGATCCCTTTCCTCTGCAGGAAAATTCTTAAGGTGTCAGCAGTTGGAGGATGCAGCCAAAAATGTTGTTTGTGTTCTTTACTAAAAGCTTAAATAGAAACAGGCTGACAATACTCTTGAGTAAATGGGACCATGAGGTTATGGTCCTAAATGTGATCTTCGAGTGCTTGCGTGTCGTTTTCTTCAACATAATTCCTCAAAACAACTTCATTGTTCTGTGGAAAATGGCACCTTTTGCTTTTGTCTGCTTAGCAGCAGGGAGAAAGAATAGAATAAGGAAGTAAGGTCATAGCAGAGACTATGTTATTTTCCCCCAAAAAGGTTTTGTAGTTTGTTTTTTTTTTGCATAAGGTGATTTAAATTAGAGCAAACTGTTTCCTAGATGGCTTCTTACAAGTGGGGTCTATGCCAGCTGATTATAAGCTTGTAGGATCTAGGGAAAATTTACAATAAATAATCTAGGTTCACAGGGAAAATGTTTTAACTGATAAAATTTTGAAGCAAGGGAATATGATGATCATTTAAATCTGGCTAAATAAATGTAGTGATTAATTTGAGCTGCATTGAAGAACTGACTCTTTATGTGCACAGTTTCTTATTGAAACATGTATGAAAACGGAGCTACAGAAAATGAATGGTAGTGACAAGTCTATTTTTAACAACTTGTTCTCTTCCAAAGATCATTCCTTCCTCTAAAAGTTTATTTTGTGTGCCAGTATAATGCAATTTTACTTTCCTGTCTGCAATTTGCTAACCCTTACCTAGTTTTTTACTCCTGTTGTTGGCTACGTGTGTTGAATAAGACTGATACAGGCATTGAGATGAACTGGTACTCCACAGCTGGGAATTCTCCGCTTCTTACCTTGATGGGACAGTGGCTTTGAATTTGTTCCTCAATAACTGCTGTTAAATGAATATATATGTACCTGACTGGATAAAGCCCTGAGCAACCTGATTGAATTTCAGAGCTGACCCTGCTTTGAGCAGGAGGGCCAGCCGGAGACCTCCCGAGATCCCTTCTGGCCCGACTTATCCTGTGTTCCTTGTGTGTGTATAGATGTGTGAGCGTGTAAATGTGTGTGTAATGTTTATGTATAGTTTATAAGGAGACACTGAATGATTGCAGATGTGGCTATAATCAGTTTTCCTTCTGCTGGTTTTCTTTGCCCAGTCTGCCACTAAGAAACCTCGGAAGTCTCCAGCAGACAAGGGTCGTGTTGAAGCTGGAGCTAGAGGAGCGAGCCGTGGAAGAGCCAATGGCCACCCTCAGCAGAACGGAGAAGGGGACCCTGTCACCTTGTTTGAGGTGGTTAAGCTGGGGAAGAGCGCTATGCAGGTAAAGGAACTCTGTTACATCTTCACAATTCAGTGTGTCCTGATTGTAGAGATTTAGTCGAAACTATGCTTTAGTAAACCACTGTGTCTTTTCCCAACCTGTGTTGGCCCAGAACTCTGTCCGTGTCTGATAAAGAAGGGACAGAATGGGCTCCCGTTGAGTTGGGGGCTGATCTACACCTCTGAGAGACAAGAGACTGATGGGGCAGCTACTGAGCATGGGGTTGGTTGGCATGGAATAGCTCACTGGCCGCTTTGTCAGCTGCCCTGGCTGTGCCTCTTCCCAGCTTCTTGTGAAAATTAACCGTTTCTCTGCCAAACACAGGAAATTAACCCCTTCTCAGCCAGAGCCAGGACAGAAAGTAATCTCTTTCAAATTCTCCATTATTTTCTTCTTGACTTCCAAATTGAAAATAACACGTTGGTATTAAGCAGTCCATTAAAGAATATCCTGTAATAAGTTTTATGTGAGGAAAAAGTGTATGGTATTAGTGATGGATCTAAGGGTTTTTTGTTTGCTTGTTCTTTCCAAAATACCTGCTGACATAAGCAATTCTGAGTACTTTGCACTGCAGCTTGCATCCTTCTTGCTGTCCCCACCAAAGCTGCAGATAAAGGTTAAACGAGTTGCCTACACTTCACTGTGTCTGGTGGACAAAGATGGACGCATCCTGAAGGGAAATTTTTCATTGTAAAATAAGTATATATGACAGTTGTAGTGAATCACCTCTGGAAGTGGTTCCTGTTCCTTTATGTTTTGATCCGTTTCAGAGGTGTTACAGAATTTACTGGGCAAAATAAGTCCTTCCTCAAGAATCTCTATGGATCATGGGTTTTCCATTACTTGTATGCTTTTAGTAACCTCAAAGGAGAAACAGTGGGCCCAAAATACTGTTCACCCCGTGCAGTGCAAAGACAACAGTCGTTCCTACTGGATAGTTGTTTAAGCAGACCTCTTTTACTTTGCATTTGAATGAAAAAGGACTCATGCAATGTCAGTTCATCTGTTTTGACTTTGTTGTGCTAACTAACATTAGAATAATACAAATTAGGAAAATTAGGGACCAGGTCCTGTTTCCAGAATTATTTTTAGTGTAGCTAAAAGCTGAGTGTAACTCATGAAGGAATAGAGTCTTGCAAATGAGTGAAATCTGTTGAATGTTGTCTCTCAGTCTCAATCCTGTAGAAGGTTTGAGGTGTAATTTTTAAGAAGTAATGAACAGGAAGAAAATGAGAATTTTTGTTCTTCATAGTTATTGTATTTACAGTTACTCAGGCTTGACCCTTCTTGTGCAGTAAGTGAAGACAGAACAAATTTACTCGACAAAGCTACAGATTCCATGTGCCTCTTCTTACATGTTTTAAGTCAGGGCTTCCAACTTCGCTTGGTTTTCAACAGTTTTTCAAATTTCTTTTTTGGCAGGATTTGAGGAAACATCTGGAGTGTATTTTCTGGTTTTACTGTGGTACAGAACATACAATATGCTCTATGTTGGATATTTGTCTTAGAGTGATTGGTATTTTCAGGAGGCAGATGAAGAGGAGTGGGTGATTTGATACTTGATGACTGTGTGTGGAATTGACTGATACATTTCTATTTCAAAAGACATGCCATTGGAAGGCTTCAGCAAACAAACTGCTAAAAATAAATCGTCTGCATGTTTGTATTAAGAAACCTTTGAAATTCAAATACAAAGGAATCATATTGAGAAATGTAGTGTTTGTGTATGCATCTCTAGGTGGATGCGTGTCTGTACGTTTGTGTGCATACACGTAAGCATAGCCACGTGTGCGCACACCAGCTTAAAGCACGCCCAGCCTGTGTGAGAAAGACATTAAGACAGCACATATTCAAGCAGTGGATAAGCAAACAGTAAAGGACTAGGGAAATTTATTTGAAGGCCTAGGATGCAGACAGGCACATACATGACTTGAATCATAAAAGGGTTTGGGTTGGAAGGGACCTTAAAGCCCATCCAGTTCCAACCCCCTGCCATGGGCAGGGACACTTCCCATTGGGTCAGGGTGCTCAGAGCCCCATCCAACCTGGCCTTGAAAACCTCCAGAGATGGGGCAGCTTCCACTTCCCTGGGCAACCTGTGCCAGGGCATCACCAGCCTCACATTTAGAAGCACCAATCCTAATTTAAAGTGTGTCAATCCCTTGTGCACCTCTGAAAACTTGACTATTGGTAAAAATATTCTTCCCCCCCCCCCCCCCCCCAAAAAAAGAAATAAAGAAACTTGTTGTGGGAAAGAGGGTGCAATTAAAAAGTGATTCAGTATTTTTTAACTTGCACTTCTAGGCAGTAATCCCATGTGAAACCAAGGTTCTATAAACCAAACTTATTAGCATTTTTATACTTTACTTTTTCCTTCATAGCTTAAGGGTGTTGATGTAACAATTAGGAATGCTTGGCATTATTTTTTTTCTTAGTTTCAATGCTAAAATTTGCCACAAAATCCCTGCAATTTTGTCGGTATTGCCAGTTTTCAGACAAGTGCCATCTATTTCTATTTGTCAGAACCTATTATTTATCAAAATGTAGTTTGTTCACTGCAATATGAACCTATGTTTTTCTATCATGCTTTTAAGCTTACTTCCAGCAGTGAAAATCCAGAAAAATTCAATTAATATATTAGGAGATTATTTGGGAATTCTACTGCAAGTGCTTTCATTTCTGATCTGTCTGCCCCTGCTGTTTGCTCTCAGGATTTATTTTCTGGCTTTGTGTTGCCAGCTCATGGAAGTCCGTAGCTGAATTAAATTCTGTCTTCTTTTAAGTTTGTCCTCTGTTTGGGTCTTGGAGCAGGATTAATTTACTACTTCACTTCAGACTTATTGCTGCCTGGGTCTTCCAGGTTAATATTTTGTATTTCAAGCAAATGTAACTTCAGAGCTGATCTTTGCATATAAATCTTTATTATGAAGTCCTAGTTGTTTTGGTGTTAGGTCTCATTTCAACACTATAAATCAAATTGATACCGGATTGTTGTCCCTGGTATTTAGTTCGCTCTGTAACCTTCTGTACAGTGAGTTGTTCAGGCATCTGTCTGCTGGCAGCTCTCTGTGGATGAAGGCTGGTATGACCTGCTGTCTGCATTTTCTGCTGGTGCATTTGTTAAGACTGTTCACAGAGCTTTTTTTTACGCTCCCTGTTTTTTTCTTAGGCAAACATGATACTCTTCTGCTTTTTGTCACTTGTCTCTTCTAATTATTTTTTTTTCCTTGAATGCTTTTACAAATACAGCCACTTCTACTGTATTTCCCCACTTTAAATCTCCGCGGGCAGAAGGGGCTGTGTCACCGTTTTTCATGTGCTAAACTGCCTGAGTTTACAGTGAGCCTCCTGCTGAGTCCCGCTGCAGGGGCTGAAGGGGTTTACAGCCTCACAGACACTTGTGCATCGGTCTCCCTCCCTGGCAGTGAAATAATTCTGTTTGGGTCTCAGTTTGAAAACTTCTTGCAAGTAAATTCTGACCAATTAGCTGTGATGATTTTGTGCTTCTGTGTTGGTCAAACCAGGCACAGAAATGCTCTGCTTTCTTGTGTGTGAAGGGGATTTGTGCCTCCCCCAGAACGTCAGAGAACATCATCAGTAATTGTCAGAGGTGTTTGATACCAAAATATCAGAGAATCATAGAATGATCCAAATTGGAAGAGACTCACACGGACCATCGAGCCCAACTCCTGTCCCTGCACAGGACAACCCCAGCATTCACACCGTGTGTCTGAGGGTCCAAGTGCTTGTGGAACATTGCCAGACTTGGCGCCGTGACTGCTTCCGTGGGAAGCTGTTCCAGTGCTCCACCACCCTCTGGGTGAAAAACCTTTTCCTAATGTCCAACCTAAGCCTCCCCTGGCATCTTTCTGCCATTCCCTTGGGTCCTGTCATTGGTCACCAGAAAGAAGAGCTCAGTGCCTGTTCTTCCTCCTCCTCTTGTGGGGAAGCTGTAAACTGCGATGAGGTCCCCCCTCAGTCTCCTCTTCTCCAGGCTGAACAGACGAAGTGACTTCAGCCTCTCCTCATGTGAACAGGTCTGTGCCTCAGTTACTCTTCAGTATATTGTGCGTTACCAGTTTTGTTAGCAGTTCACTGTGAATCAGATGCTAATTTTTAAAAACACTGATCCCAATGCTTATGCTCAGCATGAAAGTGTCTTGGTGTCAGTTTGACATGGTTCAAAGTAAACGTGAGTCCATGATACACCAACAATCCTGTAGGGATATGTATCCAAAGAGAGCTTTCTTGTGTGTTGAAATGGATTTTTTCATTGCGCCACCAAGTTGTTCTTTGTCTCTCCAGAAATCCAGAATGTGTGTGGTCCCTTGCTGTTCTTGCCTGGATTGGAGTCTCTTGAGGTTCCCTCCCTGTTCAAGTGAAGCTGTAT
This sequence comes from Neomorphus geoffroyi, assembly GCA_033558235.1. Taxonomy (NCBI): domain Eukaryota; kingdom Metazoa; phylum Chordata; class Aves; order Cuculiformes; family Neomorphidae; genus Neomorphus; species Neomorphus geoffroyi. Next base: position 6,828,414 of record JAUMJM010000012.1, on the reverse strand, counting down.
TTGTAGCACTGCTTGCCTTGTCACGAGAAGAAGTTTTCCTTCTTTCTGAACTTTTAAGTTTCTCAGATTTTTGTCATCTTTGCACCTACTGGGCTCCCGTTGGCAAGCTCTGATGCTTGTTTACACTCTACACTGCCTAGAAAGTCTGTGTGTCAGAGCAGGGCCATCACAAGACCTTTTTTTCTCTTCAGTTGCCCATCCGAAATATTAATATTCAATATTGATGCCCATATTCATTAGTATTTATTTAAAATATTTCTGTAGTGTTATCAATATTTTCAATGTTGTTTTCAGTTTTATACTGATTTCTGTGTTTGTCCACCTCTCCGTTGCAGACTGAGGTTCAAAAATCAGTAAATCATGCAAAAACAAAGAGTGTGCATCCCTTGTAATTACATGTTTGATCTGTTGGAAATAATGGAAAAGAGGTAAAGGAAACATTTTGACCTCTTCCAGCAGTGCTCTGTTTTGTTCTTTATGCATTAGCATCTTACTGGCGTGGCTGCCAGTTTTTTTAACATAACATAGAATCTTATGGTCATGGAATTGTTTGGGATGGAAGGGACCTTAAAGCTCATCCAGTTCCACACCCCCCAACCCCCGGCCAATCTCAGTCTCTCATCTTTCAGCAGAAAACCATTCCCTCTCCTATCCCTGCAATCCCTGATCAAGAGCCCTCCCCTGCTTTCCTGGAGCCCCTTTCAGCACTGGGAGGCTGTTCTCCTTCTCATCTGGGCTGAACAACCCCAACTCTCTCAGCCTGGAGATGTGGTTTGAATGATGTTTTAATCATCCACATCTGTATCCAGAATGTTTGTTTGTGTTAAAAGCATGTTTTATTTTAATTGACCTTTGTTGAATGGTAATAATGCTTGGTACGTGGCTGTTGAATGCTCCACCTATCATTTCTGAGGACTTGGGTGATGAAATGCAGCTCTGAGCAGTGCAGATCTGCTGTGATGAGAGTGCTTGTCCTTGCCAATAGTGTAGTTTTAATCCATTTGAAAGAAGAATTTTTCCAGTGCCTTTTATGCACAAAACTAATGCCAGTTAATTTGTGACATTTTAATGCTCTCATAAGAGAACTAAATATTTTTATCTTTCAGTAGTGTTTTTTTCTCCCAGATGTTTCCATGTAGTGTGTTACACCAGTTTCCCCACCGTATCACACTTAACACCCATTCTATTGCATAGAAATACAAATTAATATGAATGCCAGACACAAATATCTCTGTATGGAGAGTGTGGATCTCTTAATTTTAATGGGATTAAATACTGCTAGGATTTTATTCCTTCCTTCTCTGCTTCAGGGAAAAAAAAAAGTTGTATAGGTAGACAATATATAAAGCAGATTTTCCCATCTTTGCTTATAATGAAAAAAGAAATGGGTACTATTACATTAAAGTTTTTTAAAAAGAATAATTTTGACCTTTCAGAAAGTGCTTGCTAGGTGTTCACAAAGCGTGAACTCTTTTGTAATTTAAAAGTACCACCTTTAGAGGAAAAAGAATAAATTGCAGCTTCTCAATCTACAGTTCTCTTTTGTTAGCCTTACATCAGGTTTTTGAATGGGTGCATAGAATCATAGAACAGTTCGGGTTGGAAGGGACCTTCAAGGTCATCCAGTTCCAACCCCCGTGCCATAGGCAAGGACACCTCCCACTGGATCAAGGTGCTCAGAGCCCCATCCAACCTGGCCTTGAACACCTCCAGGGATGGGACAGCCTCACCAGCCTCACAGGGAAACATTTCTTCCTACGATCTCATACAAATCTCCCCTCTTTCAGCTGAAAACTGTTCCCCCTGGTCCTATCCCTGCATTCCCTGATCAAGAGCCCCTCCCTAGCTTTCCTGGAGCCCCTTTCAGTACTAGAAGGCTGCTCTGGGGTCTCCCCGGAGCCTCCTCTGGGCTGAACAAGCCCAACTCAGCATGTCAGTATGTCAGACTTACTGCCTGCGATTTGGAATGCAACCAGTCACCTTGCAGGCTAACACACATCTCTAAATTGCATGGATTTTCACATGTGAGGAACTGCCTTCTCCCTAGTAACTGTCTGTGTAATTACTTAGTCTTCACAAAATTTGACCCTAAAAGACTTCTATCCTTTTTAAAAATACCTTCACAATTTTGCTTTTAAAAAAAGAAATAAGACTTTCACTGCTTCCCTTTCTGTCCCCAGGTTCTTATTTTCAGTGTACTTTTAAGTTTTCCTCACTGTCTGGTAAAACATATTTTCTAGGTTTTATCTTCTTTTAGGGCTGCTTTTTATGCAGATAATTGGAATCTTTAATTTCACTTCCCTTTTTTGTTTTAATCAGCTTTCAATTTAACTTGAGTAACTTTTTTGGGGGAGGAGATGATGTTAGTGTAAGCCATGCTGCTTTGGAGTTTTTTCCCCTATCTTTAATGTAAACGTGCTGTGCACCTATTCTAGAGTCATTTTTATCTGTCATATTCACTGTAAATGAAGCGTGTCCACCGTCAGTTGCAGGAAATGGCAAATCATTTAAACCTTCTTTATACTTGAATTGCCTTGGTTTACAGTTGACTCAGATCTTATATTTGAACATGAACTTCATATACAGTGTAATTTATTTTCACTTGATGTTAATAGCACTGCTGCCAGATTGTTACTTAATTTAAATTATGAAATAGCTCTTTTTGTAATCAGCTTCCATTAATATTTAGTGGGAGTGTGCTCATTAGCAAGAGCTGGCAAGGTATCATCCGCAGTCAGTCCCTCTGGTTCCTCCAGCCCTTAACGCTCCTGAGTTTAGCACTGTGCTTGCGCTGAAAGAATGTGAAATGGGTTCAGAGCTGTAAAGCCTCCAGGAGTTAATAAGATAACTCAGTTCATTATTTCATTCATTGCATCAGACTTGTGCTTTTACTGGCAATCCGAGCTGCCGTTTCTCTTCAATACTATAAAATGTTTCTATGCAGACTTGAAGATGTGAAGGTCAATGTATCTGCCAGTCTCCAGGATTGATGTTGTTTGCTGAAACTAAGGATCTGTTCTGCTGCTTGCTTGTCTTTGTTTCAGCTTCTTATTTCTGTAGGGTTGCCTGTTTGGCATATTCTTCACATTGTGCTGCATGGTAGTTCTTAAAACGGAGTCACCACAGACTTAAGTTCTGTGACATTCTCTTGAAAGCTATTGCAGGCTTTTGAAAATCTCTGTCCCAACGATGCATATGTACTCCAGGTCACCTTCCATTTGCAGACCACCCTCATTTTTCACTCAGTTCTTATAACAGTTTTCAGATTTTAAAAAAGTCTCATTTTTTAACAAGTACTTGTAAGGACTTGTTATGTCCAGTGACCCAGAACTGTGATGCCTCTGGGTATAGATGTGTGTATCTACGGATGTACGTATACATGTGTATGTGTGTTTATGTATAGCTGTTTTCTGACTGCAGGGAGTGGAGTGAGAGGGGTTTTTGCAGGTATTACTGGGCTAATTTTGAGGTTTTATCTGCGTACCTTAGCTAGATAATTTTTTACTTGGCTTAAAATCCCCTTCCAATACTCCTCACCTCACTGTAGTCTTGTAGTGAAGATGAGAAGATAACGAGGTTTTTGTGCAGTTTGTCATTTGTGGTCCTTTAGGACTTTGCTGTCAGGGGAGCCTTTTCCTCATGCGTGTGCACTGGAGTTGGTGAATCCCACAGGTAAAGATTTCCTGCATCTGGGCAGAGCGTTGCAGCACGTGTACTGTAGATGTTGTGCTTCTCAGAAATGCTCAATTTATCAGGTGTTCCATACACAGCATGCAAGTGCACATTTCCGTATGGTAAATCCATCCTATCTACTGTATCCGAAGGTAGAAACATCTAGGAGCAGATGAGTACCACCAGAACAACTCTTGCAATCTATTCCTACCATGTTTCCTAAGTCTTTTGTGGAAGCTCATCTTGTGGGGATGAATTCTTCTGGTGGATGGAGCCCACCTGCAGCTCCCTGCTGTCCAAACAACTGTCCGGTCCTTCCCCCCTCCTGTCAGCAGCTTCCCTGCAGCATCAGTTCTGTGTTTGGGAGGGGTGGCAGGGAGGGGGCCTGGGCAGGATAGCTCTGGGCAGGATGGTCACCAAATGGGGGTTGTTGCTGGAGTTTGCTTGTGTCTGAAACACTTCTGAAAACAGGGTGACTGGAAGCAGCTAACAAGATACAGTCCTGCGGGAGGATTTGCTGTGACTTGTTGGCTGTTGGTTAGAAAGCTTTGGTTTTAACTGGAGTCTTTCTTCCTATGCATGTTTATGCCAAACAATTCCTTTTCTAGCAAGGATTGCTTGTTGTGCTGATTGCAACACTACTGCTTGTTGTTTGGTGTCTTTTTCACTCATACAGGACATTTTTCCTGGTGTTTGGATTACTGATTGATTTTCTTGGTTCTTGTCTCTATTTTAGGTCGGATGTGTATAATTTTTATTTTTCTCATCCTAGTGTTTTTATAGCTCTTTTCTGTTACATCAAAAGTCAACAGTTTGATTAAGTTCCAACTGTTGTAGCATATGTAGTCTGGCTTCATTATCTCCGGTTGCCTTAAACTGTAATCCCTAAAAAAAATCACCAACAAGCATGCCAACTGTGCGCGAAGGGCTGAGTGATGCAGATTTGTGGGTATTACTTTGATAGATTGGAACTACCCCTCTTGTTTTTAGGGGTGAGTGAACACAACTTGTGAAACTCTGTCCGGATGCAGACAGGTCATCCCCATCTACAACTGCCTGAAAGGAGGTTGTTGCAAGGTGGTTGTTGGTCTCTTCTTCCAAGGAAAAAATGGTAGGATGAGAGCAAACAGCCTCAAGTTGCACTAGGGCAGGTTCAGATTGGATATCAGTAAAAATTCCTCCGCTGGAAGGGTTCTCAGGCACTGGCAGAAGCTGCCAGGGAAGTGGTGAAGTCCCCATCCCTGGAGGTGTTTAACAGATGGGCAGACGAGGTCCTCAGGGGTCTGGTTTAACAGTGAGCAGGCACGGTTGATCTCTATGATCTCAAAGGCCTTTTCCAACCAAACGATTCTATGATTCTAGGTTGAGTGCCTGTATGTGCCTTGTTGCCCTGCGTTGCTTGGACAGCTGGTGGAGATCTACTGAGTGTAGTCACGAGCGTTTTTAAGCAGTTTTAATTGAGTTTTAATTGAGTATTGGCTGTAGATGTGTACGCACGTGTATGTGCACACATACTTTCCATGTATTAAGGGAGCAGCTGGCTGCCAGGACAGCATGGGCTGTGCACCTTAAGTTAGGTAAAACAAATCGTATCCAAGCATTCAACGTTTTGGTTGCAGCTTTGTCAATCCTCTGCTGCGTCTAGATGACACCGGAGGCAGCCTTTGCTTGCTATCCCTGCTTAGTACCTTCGCTCTGGTTTTGCTGCTTTCTTTATCTCCTGCTCCCGCCAAAGGCTCTGTGTTGCTTCAAGTTTGGCCTGGGAGCCTTGAGATCAGCTGCTTGTCTTTGCTTCTCTGTGAATGGCGTTTTGGTTCTGGATTGAAATTACAAGTACTCTACTAGGTAGGAGAGAGAGGACCCATAATGCCCCAGGACGTAGCATGGCCCTCACGATTCTTACTGGATGAAGAGACAAAAAATAGCAGAAGGGATATGAGCTGCACTGATGGTTTTGAGATAGTGCTGCAAAAATCAATTGAAGAATTGTTTAAAAGAAGCAGAAACAAAAGAAGGATATTCTTCCAGGTCTGTCCCCTCTCTCTTCCCCCTTTTTTCTTTCCAGATGAGTTCACTTGACATATCCTTAGTGCAACCCAGAACGGTTGCAGTGGGGCAGCTGAAGGGGCAGGGTGTTACTCTGAGAGGCAGGAGTAAGTCTGAAAACGGAATGGAATCTCTCAGGCCAGCTTTGCTCCTACAGGGCATGTTTTATGTGAAACTAGGCTGGGGACAACACACAGACCCTGACAAACTGGTTATGGACAAATCTGAGATTTCCCAGGATCAAGGAAGAATATAGTAGACTTCACAAACCATTAAGAAATATGTGACAAGAGTGAGCAAAGATAAAGATCGGGAATTATTTCTAGGCAGGCCACACAACGCAGAGTGAGGTTCTTCTGCCTGAAAAGAGGTGACCCCATGGAAGCAGTGGCTTGAAGTTTGGTTTCTCTTCTTCCATAAGAATTAGGTGGCATCAAATAGGTCTAGCAATTGGCAAATTTAAAATAAAACCATTATTCTTTATTTGCAGTGAGACACATTGCTGCAAGGTGATGTGGGTATAAAACGTCCTGGTTCAGACAGGTACATTCACTAGAGAAGAAATCCGCTAGGGCCTTAAGGATCTGAGAGAGTAAGTCGGTGGTGTCAGTCTGTTCCTGCCCTATCACTAAGCTTTTCCCTCTGTGTAGAAGCCCTGTTGGGCAGGGGAACCTTGTTCTGCTCCAGCACAGCTGCTCTTTTCTTTTGTGAATTAAGCAGCTGCTGGCAATCGCGTGGTGTTCTGCTACCTACACTAATAGAGCTGCTCAAAGGGTTTAAGTTGGTAGACCAGAGGTCTAGTCATTAAGCTTCGTCAATATTTTGTTCAGTAAGTAGTTTTTGCATTTGGCTACCTTTGGATTTATGTGCCCTGGAGAATTCTGCTGATCAATTCATGCTTACAGGAACAAGTCTAAATTCACGATGAAATAATGAGTCCTCAGCACAGGGAAGACAGGGATCTGTAGGAACCAGAGAAGGCCACAGAGGTGATCTGAGCACTGGAGCACCTCCCGTACAAGGACAGACTGAGAGAAGAGAAGGCTTCAGGGAGAGCTTAGGGCAGCCTCCCACTACTGAAAGGGGCTCCAGGAAATCTGGGGAGGGGCCCTTCATCAGGGACTGCAGGGATAGGACAAAGGGGGAACAGTTTTCAGCTGAAAGAGGGGAGATTGAGATGAGATATCAGGAAGAAACGTTTCCCTGTGAAGGTGGTGAGACCCTGGCACAAGTTGCCCAGAGAAGTGGTGGCTGCCGTATCCCTGGAGGTGTTCAAGGCCAGGTTGGGTGGGGCTTTGAGCACCCTGATCCAGAGGGAGTTGTCCCTGTTCATGGCAGGCGGTGGAACTAGGTGGGCTTTCTCTTCCAACCCAAACCATTCTACGATTCTGTGGAATAACAGTGAAGCGTTCTAGGTAACTATTTCGGTGCTGCTGCTTTGTGTTTCCTCAACTTGTGTGAAAATTAATGTGAGGCCAAGACTTCCTTTTTATTTTTTTATAAGCAGCAGATGGACCTCTTTGCAAGCTTGCTTCTCCTCCTGTGCATGTGTGTGCGTTGGTAGAACCTGTAAAAACTTAGTTTCCTGACAAACTGGGTGGTTAGGGGTTCCTGCTGGTTGTCGAATAACATGCTAATACTGATGGTCGTCTCCTGTCTTGCATTAGGAACCAGTTTAGAGATCTGTTTTAAACATGAGGTATTTGGGCTCAGTTCCCAGAGTTGTGTGAGTCTCCAGTACATCCACAACTCTGTTCTTGGTGCTCACCTTTTCTCAGAACTTCGCTAAGGTCCCACTGGCATCAGGGGAGTTTGTGCTTGGATAAGGTGGAAACTGCGGAACAGTTTTTCTGGGATCCTGTCCTTAGATCTATCAGCTTAGAAAGAGGCAATGTTTTCCCAAGAGTTCAAATTGTTTAGATTTTATCTTTCCTGTTAATTCTTTTTCAGCCCGGTTGGATGCTGGTTGCATGAGGCTGGTGGTGAATGGGGGGTGTGTGCCCTTAGGATTTTTGTAAACCTGGACACTCCAAAATAAAATAATCCATTTGCAAGGTGTGCTCAGAGAGCAGAATCCAGGTCAGCTTAATGAATGCTGCTGCTTGTAGTGAACGGGAAAGATGGGGTTTTTCCCCCATAAAATAAGTAAAGCCTTGTATTTGTTTACATCACATACACACAGTTCCTTCCTTCTAATGTTTACGTAGCTGAGGATCTCGAAATCCCTGTTGTAGGGACGTGAAAGGAAGCTACACTTGTCTTCCTTAAGCGTGAAGCAGGCTGAAGAAGGACCTTGCATCTCCCTGTTGCTTTTCTAGACCAGTTTTTAAGCTTTGTCCTCATTGCTTCATTTTTCCTGCATCTGGAGGTCTAAAAACTGTGAGTGTGTGCAGCTTGGATTGAGTCCTGTTGTCACAGCTGCAGGATAAGGTGGCCCCAAGGGCAGCAGCTACAGTCTCTGCACGTCTCTCAGCTGCTGCCTTCCTGCCATTGACTCTTTCTGATGCTGGGGCTGCGCTTCATGTTGACTGGCAAAATTCCTTTAGTGCCCTTTCTCATCGCTTTGTGTTGCCGGCAGTTGATATATGACAAATGACGAATGTTTTGCCACCTGGACGCTTTCTAGACTCCTCCTTGTTATTCATAATAATGGCTGTGTGCTACACCTGCCCATCAGGGATGGTGATAATATCTGCTGGCTCCATACAGTTCTGAGCACACTTTGAAACTGCGACTCAGCTTCCTTTGCTGTCATTCAAGTGGCTTTTTGACACTCAAACACTCTAAGACCCAGCTTCTCTGAGTTATATTTATTTGCAAAGTGTTCCTCATTGGTCTCTGCTTTCCTGACCTGTCTTGAGTGTTTCTCGATGACTGGTGCACTACTTAGGTCTTTATAAACACTGAGGTGTTCACCATGCAATATAAATTCAGTTTTCATCCCAAACTGATTCTATCCATCTGTCTTTTATTGAATATACATTGGTCATTCTAAACAGAATCACAATGTGTTTGCTTTTTCAACAACAATTTTGAAACTTAATACTTCAAGTAGGGTTTTGAGGAATGACAGTAATCCAATTGGAACCTCTGTTTATACAATTATGGTACCAAAAAACAATGCGTAGAGTTGTGTTCTCTAAGGATATTTGTTCTGTCTCCACCCTGAGAGAAGGTGTATAGGATTCTGAATTTGTATGCATGTGTAATTATGCAAAATAAACGCTCAGGTATACAATTATATTCTGAAAAGAATAAGTAATTTGCCTTTAATAAATCACTTTTTAAGAGTCTCTGATAAGTATTCTTCTTTTCTTGACAGTCTGTGGTGGACGACTGGATTGAATCATATAAACAAGACAGGGACATAGCACTTCTGGATTTAATCAACTTCTTTATCCAGTGTTCGGGATGTCGAGGTACAGAACGTTGGAAACGAGTTGTATGCAATTCATCTGATGGTCATACAGGCGTGTTTTAGTGCGAATGCTGGTAAAGATGTGGGAGACACATGGCTTGGTGCTCCTTGTGTGCATGATTTGTATGGAAATGTCCGCATTCAGGAATGATTTTATTTAAAGTTTGTTTGTCAAGGGCCTACCCTTTATTTCTCTCACTTCCCTGTCATCATCCTAAAGTGTACAAATCCTCACGGAGACTCTGCTTGTCAGCCAAAGGACATAAAAGCTCTGTTAAGCAAGGTAGGTACATCTTTACTTCCCTTTTCTCTTTATTCCCCATTTTTTTATTACAAGAATTAGGTGTAGCTATACCTTAACTCTGCTGTTTTTTCATTGTTTCTAGGGAATTGATGTTTTACTAAACTGAAGAGGAAGGAGTCAGGCTTCTGTTGACTGGAATTACCAAGAAAGATTTCTTCTGGATGAAGCACTGATTTCATTTCTTCCTCTGTAGTAATTTATCAAGTCGGCAGCGAGTGACCTGCTTTTTATATCCTATTTAAGCTGTCTCCACTACCAGGCACGCAGCAGTCAGTCTTTCCAGCATTCTGTAGCCACACTGTAGTTTCTAATGAATTTTTCATGTGCTGTCTTATTTCAGTTAACTCAGCCTTGAAAAGAGAGAAAGACAGAGTTCTACACTCTCTAAAGCTCCCAGAATGAAATGATTTACTATTTCCCAATGCTTCTTATAATTTGTTTTGGGTAGAGTTGAAAATAACCCACAATTCAGCAGTTATTTTACTTGATTTTGTATCTGTTATGGGAATATACCTTTAGGTATCGAATGACCTGGGTAGAAGTCCTTTTTCTTCCTTCTGAAGTATAAGGTGAAGCCCCAAGTATAGTTAAAAGCACCAGAGAAAAGAAATATAAGCTGTCAGCAGCTTCAGCAATCCTTTTCCATAGCTTAAGGAAATTTTCTGGATGATAGGAAAGCCTAGAGCTCTGGAAGCATTCTGTGAAAGGGCTGAAGCTTAGGGTTTAGGTTACCAACCAGTGTAAACGTCTGTACTGTTCACACAGATTCCCTAAAATATTGTTCAAACTTTTTGGCAGCTTATGTGAAAGGAATTGTGTTCTGTTTGCCTTTTTTGACACAATCCTAAAGGTCTGTATGAAAAAAAAAACCCACAAGCTTCTTTCTAAGAGTTTGGGCAGCATTAAACCAAAGGGATCATTGACCATGCAAGCTTTTGGTGGAGGCACGTCATAAATATCCTCATCCTCCTGCTGCTCTCTAGTTGCTACTTCTTTCTCCTTGTTAGAAAAAGCAGTGCTTTTATAATCTCAGAAGACTGAGATTTTTTGAAAGCTCTTGTTACTTCCTGGCGCAGGCTGAATGCCCACTGTCAGCCATGTGCTGCTGAGGCAATTGCTTCCCAGAAAAGCTTTCCAGTATCGGCTGGGAAGCAGCGCTTCAAGTGGCTGATGTAATTTGCTTCTTTGTCTTTTTCCATGGTGGCTTTCTATCCATTTTCAGTCCCGGAATCTCTGAACCTAGCTTGCCTTAGTGGCCACCTGGTCCTGGACAGCACTGATCAGAGAAAGGAAGCAAAACTGATGGGGCCCTTGAATTTATAGTGTGTTTGAGGATCTGTTTCTGTGTTGGGGTGTTAGCAGTGGGTACAGTAACAGCTGTGAAATAGGGTTAAAATCCTGGCAAACAGTTCTTTCCAATTTCCAGTAATATGCCTGTTTGGTAGAATAAGTCAAAACTTTATCAGAAGAGAGTGGATTTTATTGATAGTCCACTCGGGGTGAAGTGCATGCTAGGCTGTCCTTAGTGGAAATGAGGTATGGAAGTCTAGGACTGTTTGGTGTTTTATGAGGAAGAACGAGTTTCTTCATGGCAAGATTATATCCACCATTATGATGGTTTTATTTCCCTTTAAAGACTTTCTTGACATTCTTCTTTGTTTCCATTTGTGATAAATAACAGGTCCTCATGAATCTCAGTGGCTGCTTCATTTTCCTTAATATTCCTTAATTTTGTTCTTTTCAGTTTGCTTCACTAACCTGGTCTCAGATTCTCCAGCCTTCTTTCTCGGTGTTGGATCTAAATGCTTACTGAGAGTATGTCTAACTCTGTGATCATTAACTAGAAGGGAGGAGGAAAACTACCTTAGGAGGAGGTTCCTTGGGAAACACTGAAAGTGATGCTAAGTTTAGAAATCTACCATTTCAACAGCGCTTAGAATTGTTTGGTGTCTAAATATAGGTAAAATACACTCGTCTTGGTATTTCTTTCAAAAGTTTTAAGCAGGTGAAGAGTGCCTACCTGTTTTGTGACTTTAATTAGAAATTATTTAGGTGCCAAGCTGTTTTATTTATGTATTTCTGTGTAGAGAACCATTGATCTTTATGTATTTATCATGTTCTCTTGGGCAGCGCATGCGCTTGAACAAATCTCTTACCATCCTCCAGCCTTGCTTACAGACATTCCTGCAACGAGAAGTCATCTCTTGTAAATTATGAATAAGCAGGCATATTATGTTATTAGTACTAAAAAAATGTAGAATTAATGAATTTTGCAGGCAAATTTTGTAGAAGCTCTGTGCAACTTAAAATTGAATAAACATAAGCCATATATTCAAGCACATCTGTCCTTTGTCAGCTCTTGTGAGTATCTGTTTAACAAGTCACTTTTTATATAATGTGCTCTGGTTTATACAATAACGTCCATTAAAACAAGAGAGATTTAGGATTAGCTTGACTTCAGTAATCTTTCTGGATTTGTAAAGGATCGTTTGGTATAAATCAGGAGTTTGTCCTTTTGAACTACCGGAAGCTTCTCAAGTCAATAATCAGATTTGCACAAGAGATAAAATCGCTTTTCATGCCCCCTTTCCACTGGTTTGCCTGTTCAGTCTGTACATTTGTTGTTTTTGCTAATTTTGATTATAAAGAAGTAAAAATAGCTTCTTAAAGAATTTTTCCTTTGTCTTGCTATTTTTTCTCCAAGAAACAAAAATACCCTGCCTTCCACAGATTGTCTGTGTAGTCTTCTCCATGGTGTGTTCCTGTGGCAGAACAGTGGTTAACAAGGACCAATGAATTCACCTGCTTGCTTCTTATTTCCAACTCTTAAAATGCATTGCTGCTTCTAGAGGGACAATCTTGTATAAGGTACTACTTTAGAAAGATGAAAAAGTTTGTCCAGGAAGAAAAAATGTTTTAAAACTAACAACAAATAAATGCCGTTTCCAGTCCTTGAGAAAAACAGGTTGGTTTGTTGGTGATAGATGTTTGTTTCCCACAGTACTCACAGCCTGTAAAGCCAAGGGGTGGGGTATTTACCTTCTTATTTGCCTGTCAGGAAAGTAATTGAGGGGTTTGAATTTTTGGATGGCAGGGAACTTTTTGAGTTTAGGTTGTCATAATGATAAACCAATTTTTCAAGTAACCTTCCTGTGGCTGGGGGTGGAAATGTGTCCATACCTCCGAGATTTCCATTTCAAATGCTGTGATGTGCTCTGTAGCATCGTGGGTACAAGCATCCTCCTCCTGCAGAAGAGTTGCAGATCAGCATTCAGAGTTTTCTGGGGTTTTTTGAGAGCTCTTTTCCGTTGCTTTCTTCACTGTAGGAACATAATTTTGCATTTTTTTTCCTTGTTTTCCTTTTCCTTTTTTGAACACTTACACTGAGGTCTCAGAGCTGGTTGCAAGCGAGCTGAAATGTCTCATCAGCGATATCTGTGCCCAGGTCCCAGAAGGATTATAACTGTGTCAGGATGATGCTGAGTCTGGGCTAATTAGCTCTGCCTCTCAGACTGAGTAATTAGCTCAGGTATCGTGCTCTGCTGCTATGACAACCGGGCTGTTTCCATTTCTGGATTTAGAGCTGACTTTGGGTATCTGCATTGCTGTCAGCTTTTGCCTTCTGTTATTGATATAAAACAAACAGAAAGCCCCACAAACACTCTGACCTCTCCACATTTGAAAGGAGGAGAGCTGTGCTTGTGGAATAAATGTTTTTTCTTGCAACCAGAAGCAATTAGTGGTTCAAGCAGCCCCTTAAGATGTGAAGGACAAACCAACCTATCGAGTCCATCTAAGAAAAGAAGCTTTCTTTTCCAGGGAAAAAAGGTCTCTTGTATAGCTGTAGAGGAGAACTACTTGACTGCTTTCAATTATACAGTGAAATTATTCCCATTCTTTCTCTTCCATCTCTCTCCTTCTCTCTAATTTATTTTCTGATAGGTAAGAAATGAAGCTGTAAATTCCTAAGCAGATGCCCAGAAGTGGTTTGAGCACTGTTTCCACTGCTCGCCTCACCTCTGTCAGACAGCTCTGAGGCACCAGTGACTGATGGAACAGGGCTGGTGGAACTCCCACACTGTGGGATCTTTCGCAGTGCTGTAGCCCTCTCTGCATCATGAAGGGTTCTCTCTGCTGAAGCAGTTTTGTGGTTTGGCACACTGAGGGTGTTTTCAGGAGTAGTTGGTGAAGGAAGCAGGGAATTTCCTGTGTATGAAGGTTCTCCTATCTTATATTGCCCCTCAAATGTTCAAACCCCTCAGCCTTGGTGGCTGGTGATGTTTAAGGCTGGGTGATTTTCAGTTGGAAGCAAGCAGGAAGCTGTGTGTGAACTTTTTGCCCAGTGCCTAAAGTGGGATGTCTTTGTGGAATTTTTGTTTGTGAACCAGACTCTGTGGGATCCGCGCTGTATTCCAGCTCAAGCCTTGACTCACTAGTTGTTCCTCACCTCTTTTAGTTAGATCCTCTAACAAATTCCATGATTGGATGGGCAAGCAGAACCCACAAGTGCAGGAGCTGGGAAGTAGCTTGCTTGAATGCAGGGTGTATGCTCATTTTGCTTTCTATTAATGTTCTGTGCTATTAATTAAGGGAAGCTAATAGATTTCTGTTTTGTCAAAGGAAATTGAAGACTAAATCCAGGAAGAAGGACCATATAGTGGCCATGGTATGGTCTGGCAGAAGAAATGGAACAGGCAACTACTTGCTTTGTTCTTGGACAGGATTGCAGGAAGTAAATTAGCCAGGAAATAGTGTTTTCTCTGATTAATATTTTAATAAGGAGTATTAAATTGCAAATAGAGTAATGATTTTTAAGGAGTCAGTCATTTGTCATTTATTTGTACACGTTTTGTTTTGTGATTGGTGCAATAACATCGCTCTGCATAGGTGGGTTATTGAGCATGGAAAAAGACTGCTTGGTAAATAATTTCCTGGAAATAGTCCTTTGGTGAGGAAGTTGTTAGTGAGAAATGTTGCTGGCTTTGGCACATGTTCTAAATCTTTATCTCTTCGGTCATTCCTGTGTTATTAAGAAGATGATATAAGCGTTCAGTATTTTCAACAAATTAGAAAATAATACTATTTTTTGCATTGGAGCTATATTTTTGTTAAGGGTATAAAATATGCTTTCTCACAGTTTCTTCAACAAAACCCCTTTTTAGTGTGTGAGTGCAAGGGAGAAGTTGCAAAGAAAAGGACTAACACATGTTAATAAAATGATGCTTACTCATACATGATTTTAGCCATAGTAATGTCAAGGATTTAGAAAGCATTGTGTATGTGTAGCATACAGAAATAAATGCACCCCCAGTAACTGTCTGAGGCAGTTAAAAGCAGTCTCTTAGCCCCATTCTAAAATGGGAAGGGAAGACTGAAAGATGGGAAGGGGACACTGAAAGATGGAAATGACTTGATTTTAATGTCATGTGTGGCCTAGATCAATCAGATATGAACTTTGTCCTTTTTTTGGAGCCTTGAGGTCATTTTTTACAGTGTGTTTATCTTGAAGTGAAAGCTTATAAAATTCAAACTGAAGATGTGATGCAAATTAGTAACTGATTTGGGTGGAAGATAAATCAGATTGCCAGACGTGCAGTAAATGTTTTGTTAGTTCAGTTCTTTACAAGTAGAGAGGTAAGGTTGAAAAGTTCATATCAAACCCTCGAGGTTACATCAAAATCATTTTTTGGTGATAAAGTACAAACGGTTAATATTTGTTGCCATACTTAGAAGTAAAGCTGTAGTTTCGTTGTGTATCTTGGTTTTAAACCAATAAAGTTTTCAGTATTTCTTTCCTTTTGCTGCTGGGTGGTATCTCTGCTTTTAATCTCCTGTACTCTGTCTTCCTTACTATTTTTTTTCCTGCTCTTTAGCATTCATTTGGCTATCAGAAAAATAGCTACAAAATATGGATTTTGGTTCTTCTAAGCTGTGCATCTCTTAACTCTTCCGGAGATGGGAAGCCTTGGAAAATTTAACACACACCCCTCCCCCCCCAATATTCAGATCTGAATATAGAAAAAAAAATTTAAAAAAAAATTAAATATTCCATCAGAGTTTATAGCTTCTTGTGAACTAATGGCATCTTTTCTCAAAATGTGCATCCTGTTACTGTCAGAAACTAGTGAAAAAAACCCCTATAGGGATTTGCTGACCTCTGTGTACAGGAGACATGAACGAAGGGCATTCTGCTGTGTGGTTGCAAAATCTGAGTGAAATTCCTGCTGTGCTGAGGTCTGACTTCAGTCCAAGATTTCGTCCTATGAATTGGTAACAGGAGCAACAGTAATTCGAAACAAATGTAGTTTTTGTATTACTATCTACCTGAATATATTGAACTCCTCGTGTTTGAGGTGCTACAGCACACCAAAAATAAGCCATCTTAAAATCAACTATTATCTAATTTTTAACATGAGTTAGTGTAAACTTTCAAATAATTTAAAATAAGTGTATTGACTTAATTGACAGAACTTGAAATACTAGAATATTTGGAAGCAAATGTATAATTGTAAGGAAAGGCAAATTCACTTTGAAATTATGGTCTACGAGCAAGTTCTGCACTGCCGGTTCTGTATAATACGTTCAAATCTCTGCTGAAAATGAAAGCGCTCCTTTTAAGTGTGGAACAAACTCTGCGTTCTACTCCTGGGTACTACTTAGTAAAATCATAGCTTGTGAAATTCTTGTTGACGCTGCTCTTTGAGATAGATTGTGTGCGGCTTTCAGGTGTTGCTGCTTGTTTTCTACTGTGTTCATTTAATTACGTAGGTATCGATCTGAAGAATGGTGCTGCTCCTGTGGCTGCGAAGTTACTGCTTGATATGAGTCACAGATCAATGATGCTTTAATGCTACAACTTCCTAAAACCAATAAAGACCTCTTGGTGTTAATGACTCAGAATAGATGTTGTCTTACAATTATAGATCTGAAATAGAGAGATCTATGTGTCCTTTCCTCTTTATTTACGCTTAGTTTATTTCTCTGGAACACAGATTTGTTGCAGGAGGGACACCCCAGTGCTAAGCAGATAAGAAAAAACATCAGTTTGTTTTGACAGTATAGTTCTAAGGCTTATGAGCAAATTATGCCTGTGTGAGATTTTGGCTATACCTGTGCGTTAGACACATGACTGGATTTTTTTTAGGTGCCATAGATGGTACTTTCCATGAAGACAGAAACTAATTATTGAAAAGCAATCAAGCGCCACTACATCTTAGCGCTCTCTTACTGGATTACAAAAAGGAAGGCTTCTCATGTCTCTGCTTTCCAAAGATGCAAATTCTGCTCAAGGTTGAGTCAGACTTTTTCTTGAATAAGGGTAGGAATTAAATTCCAAAAATGACATTTCTTTTAGCAAACACTTTAATTAAGATTCTCTCTTTTGCATTAAGGAAGCCATAGATTTATTTGATTAAGTGCTGTGCTAGTCCACACTTCAATAATTACTGTTGAAGAGAAAAAGACAGGGATGATTAGAAAGATCTACTTCCTAATAAAAAAAAACGTATTCTCTGACACGAAGACAGTGGTTACAACAAATCCGACATTGTCTAAATCTGCAAGCATTCAGCAGTAGCTAGGTATGGAAAAAAAAGAGCCACTTGGGCTTAAAAGAAGATGCATCTAAATTTGGAAGAGGAAAAAGTGGGCTCTTAAGCAGATACAAGCCTGCTCACGTTCTACTACCCCCTACGTCGTTCTGTATTTGTGTCAATCTGATGGTATTGCCTCAGTCATCTTTAACCTGAACCGTGACCAGCGGAGCCTTACCATTTCTCACCTCCTTTTAGAATTGTCTGGCACTGCTCAGATCCAACCCGTTACAGGAAAGACTGGTGGCCTTTGCCTCCCTATTGTTGTCTGTTCCATGTTTGCATTGAGCAAGAAGCATGGTGGAATGTTTTTGGGTACCTGGAAAAGTGGAAAAGGGAGTTGTACAAAACTGTTACTGCATCTTGCAGGACCAGTGAGGAGCATCCTTGCCACAAGTCCCTCTACCCTTATTTAAGCGAGAAACCGTTGACCCCTGGCAAAGCTGAGCCCAGTTCTTGGGTAATTGTCATCAACTGAAAAGTGAACAATAGAGTTTCGCACCTCTTTCAATTGACACCGTTAGCTTAAATGTCGGCTTAGAACAATTGGTATCCCTACTCGCAACCTGTAGCGTTGGGTCCTGGGTGCTTTAGTTTGAAGCTGCCCAGTTCCATAAAGGGGTGAACTTGGAAACTGCGAGGCTGAAGCACCTTTGGCTGATTAGAAAGCCTTTTCTCTCAGGGGTAGTTTGCACAGTTTAATAGACATCATCTGTTGTGGAAGTGAGCTTCTGCAAAGTCGTAACGTCAATTCTTGAAATACCTTTAATGTAGTTTGATGGATTTACCACATCAACACTATTTGTTTCATTTAATTCATCAGTATTGAAAGATGGGTTCTGGATGACTTGGAAGTTGTTGTGACTTAGGAAAGAAACTGTGATAATGGAAAAAGGACTTAGAAATACTTCTAGAAACTTATGGGAATGAAGACTTAATGTAGCTATATTTAATTATATAGATAGAGCCAATAATATTGTAATTTGAAATAACCTTTTTTTGGTTTTGTGCAAGAAATTACCAGATCCCAAAATTCTTAAGGATTAAACAACTGAAACAAGTTTTACTTCAGATCTAATTTGGTATGTCTAGCATACTTTTGTCTTGACCATGTTTATTCCCAGCACAGTCTCCTGGAAGAGGACTATTTGGCCAGGTTTATGAATTGAACCATCAAGTCATGCAGATGGCTCTGTGATAAGAGATAGTGGTGATAAATTTCTAAGATACAACCAAAAAATGTCAGGTATTTAAAAGAATTGTAGATAGCATGAAATGATTGCTCTTGAAATTTTGTATAACCAAATAGCAAGAAGTTCTATAGAACTGTTGGAAATAAGATACCTGCCTGAACATTAATGATCTGCTTGGATTATCAATGTGTAGAAAGAGCAGTTAATGAATACTGGAAATTTCAGAAAGACTAAATTATTTATTTTGTGTCATTTCTTACCTATCTATCATTATCTGCTATCTCAAGTAGAAGGATATTAAATACATAAATGATCACAGAGGATGTGGTGTATGAGGAACGGAGGGACGTGTTTGAACAGAGGGCTGTTAGGAGTTGGCACAGTTTTATTTGCCATGCAGCAAGTTCTCTGTCGAGCCTTGTTAATGGAAGCTGTGAATGGTTTTGTGACCTACATGCTGCAGCTCAATCAGCTGGCAGTTTTATTTTAGAGATGGAACTGAGCTTCTGTTTGCACTGTGATGCAGGGCTGTAAACAGGGTGAGTACAGTGTCTGTCTTACCAAAAGTTTCTCTGTCACCCAGACGCAGAAGGAGACACAGAACCAGCCCCTCCACCTGCCAGCCCACACCCCAGACAACAAAAAAACCTCATCTACTGATACATTGGAAATGGTTTTTGAAGTAGTATCACACATCTCCAAAAAGGAGATGCTAAAATAGATTGATGAAGTGAGAATCAAAACCTCATCAGTTCCTACTGCTAGACTTGGGAACAATTTGGGAAAAAAATTGCTGTACTGCCAGCAGAAGTACTTAACCTTCATTAGAGATGGTGTTTCTTCCAGAGGAAAAACAGACTGGAGTTTTACAGAGGTTTAATGTGGTTTGGGGGGGCAGGTTAACTTCAGAATCCAGGAAGGTGGATCAATAAAATTAATGAATTAAATGAGATCTCTAGGAGACAGTGGAAGATACTACATTCTCTCAAAGAAAAAGTCATGCTGTTGCAGTGTACTGACACCTCTTTCACGTAAGAACAGAGTAGTGTGGTGAAGCAGTTTTGCACAAAAGCTGCTCAGAAAAACATTCTATTGCCAATTATTAAAAGAAGAGACTAAATTTTCATTTTGGGAGGCCCATGTACATCACATGGTTTATATAGGGAAACGGCATTCATGCAAGTGACTGTATAATAAGGAAGTTTCAGAGGGACCCAGTGATGCTGCTAAGTAACATTACATTTATTAAATCGAGAGCTGTAAGAGGTGGTTATACATATATATATAATGGAAATAAATACGTTTTTCCAAATAGTTTAGCTAAGAATAGTTTTGTGTGGATTTGGTGGTTGTAGTGGCATTTCAGTTTGTGGTGACATAAATGCCTGGCAATTTTCTGTTCTACTTATTCAAACCATGTTTGCCCCTGTTTTGATTTTCATCTTGTATTCTTCAAGTCAGTGTAATTAATTAGCCATTCAAGGTTATTTTTTTGTTTCTTTGATGAATAGGCGGCAGAATAATGTCAAGAAAAGAGCATCTTTTGAAGTTATTGAAAGATTGCTGTGACCCCTATGTTCTCACTGCCTGCCTTTTAGACAGCTGTTTTTTCCTTATGGTGGGAAAGACTAAAAAATTCAAAATTGAACACACTAGGTGAGGTCAAGGATATTTCCATGGATTCCTGTAACAACCTGAGTAATTTCTTCCAGATAGAACTGGATTTATAAAGTCCCCTTTTTATTTCTGAAGTTATGTACTGAAACCAATAGCGAATCTTGACAGCTAGAGCATATGTGTTTCCCATTGGATCCATGTTCTCAGTGGCTATGTGTACAGGAAGGTGTTTGTAGGGAGCTCCTTGAGTTTCAGGGATGTCACTCACATGACTTCTGTTTGAAGTAAGCTCAACCAGAGTCCTCCAAGTATTCCTTTCAGACTTTGTTTATAACCAAAAAACGCCCTGAATCCTGTGTCATAGAATCACAGAATCATAGACTGGTTTGGGTTGGAAGGGACCATAAAGGTCATCTAGTCCGGCCCCTTGCAGTGAGCAGGGACACCTTCCACCAGGTCAGGTTGCTCAGAGCCCCATCCAACCTTGAATGTTTCCAGATGTGGGGCAGCTACCACCTCTCTGGGCAACCTGTCTCAGTGCCTCACCAGCCTCAGCATAGAAAAATTTCTTCCTAATATCTAGTTTAAATCTTTCCAGTTTTGGATTCTGAAACTATAGGTGGATGGAAGCGACAGCAATTGCTGGGCCAGTCAAGTTGCTAAGTGACCTTTCTACTCTTAACACCAAGTCTTGTAAGAAAAATTTCCTGTCTTAAGGTTTCCTTACAGTTCAGAGCCAGTTGAAGATGATCGGTTCTTGTGAAGCAAGGATCAGTGGGGAATGTAGTGGAAGTCAATGAAATACTTTCTTTAGAGCTTTGGAAGACAAGTTACTTCCGATCTACAGTGACGTGGTTATTCTAAATCAATGGCCTAGCAAAACAAAAGCCCTTACTAATTTTTGCAGTTCAAAGTAGAGAATCGCATACACTGACATATTTGCTTTTAAAGAGAGAGGACGAGAAATCATAATTTCATCCTGGTATGGCACAGTTGTAGAATATCAGAAAACCACATTCTTTTCAGGTTCGAGGGAAAGGCATAAGATTGTTTTCATCTCCTGCTTTGGCTTTTGGCCAGTTGGACAAGTGACCAGTGACAGGGTATCCTTATGCTCTGAAATGAGACAAGATCGATTTTACGGATCTGCAGCACTCTGATTTCTAGTTTTCCAAGCAGCTATTGAACCATAGGTCTTTTCAACCAATCACTACTGAATTTGCTGCCAGAAGGTGTAATCCTTTCCATTCATATGCAGAAGAAAATACATGCAAGTCAGTTCCTGATGCCACCTGTGGGTATTTCAGCACAGACTGGAATTTAAAGTTCTGATTAACAAAAGAATCATAAGAGATTCAAACTGTCGGGAATTCTTTATCTGAGTTACAAAGGGTTTAATCTTAATCAAAGTGATGCAGAAAGCCTGGATGAGCTGGTTTGCTTTTGGTCTCATGATTTGTTATTAATGTAATTTTTTTTTTTTTTTTTGCTGGAGACTCCACTCCTCTGGGGCCAGCATTGAGACAGCGAAGGTTTGCTGTTGATGCAGAAATTTGACTTGCTGGTATCAGATGATGTTTCCCTCATGGATATATTTTTTGACAATTTATAACTAAATCCATAGCTTAGGATTTAATTTATGCTCTGTACATTTGGGTTACTCACGCTTCTGTCAAACAGATGCTGCTTTTTTTCCTTTTTGTGGTGGGAGAGTGCGCTGGAGCTCTGAAGCTTTTTTAAACAATGTGTGTGTCCCATCTGCCTTGTCCATTTGTTGCTGCTTACCGGAGATTGGAGCAGACAGGAAAGATCCCAGCCCAGGCCCTTTATAAGCACTTGCCAACCATTTTGTGTGACAGCGGTGGAGGGTGTTCTCACTGTCAAATTTGTTTGATATCTAATTTTCAGTGCTTTTTTTTTTTTCTCTTTTCCATGGTAGCCTGTAACAGCAGGATTATACTTCAGTCATATGCTGCATGGAAGACTTTATCTCTCTGATAGCTCACTGCTACTTCCATGGGACTTTTTTAAGACATAAATTGTTCCACATACATCTTGTCTGTCCCACATGGAATTTTGTAGAAACTTACCAGAACTCCACTGTCTTTCCATTTCTTTCCAGTTACTTCTTTAGAATGAAAAGATACCAACTAAGATCAGAGGGTGAAACTATATACATATGATATTTATGACCTAATCTTAGGTCCCATGGTTTTTACTTCCTACCTCAGCTGTGACAATGGACTTCTGTGTGATGTTTCTGAGATATCAAATGAGGCTTTGATGTAAACAGGTTGCTGATGAGCAGCAGCTGGGCTCAGCAGTTCACAGGATGTTATCAGAGTGTAGTCATAACTGCGGGTTGAAGCTGTTTGCTCTTGAGAAAGGCAGGATGACCTGTAAAAATTATCGCTTGGTTTAACTTGGTAATTACTTTATTGCTCTGGCTATCCAATTCTTTGGCCTGTGATTACTTTGTAGTGCTACTTCGCATATTGTGTATATAATGCCATAATAATTTCTTTTACCTTCTTAACTCAAATATAAAATTATAGTTGGTTTTAGCTTTGACAGTGCTTTTGTGCATGAATGGTAGCTTAGTAAACTTAACTCAGGGATTACAGAGCGGTTTAATACATTTTAGGGAGAAAAAATTATCACAGATTGGGGAAGGAAGAATTTTAACATATTCAAACTAAGTTAATTCTAGTGTATTTTATGATTCTATTGCAACATGCCAGGCTTGGGGAAGAGTGGCTGGAGAGCTGCCTGGCAGAGAAGGACCTTAGGGTGTTGGTCTTCTCCCAAGTAACAAGTGATAGGATGAGAGGAGATGGCCTCAAATTGCACCAGGGCAGGTTCATACTAGGTATTAGAAAAAATTTCTGCACCGAAAGGGCTCTCAGGCACTGTCTGAGGCTGACCAGGAGATGATAGAGTCACCGTTCTTGGATGGATTTAAAATACCAGTTGATGAGGTGCTCAGGTATCTGGTTTAGTAGTGGACAGGTACAGTTGGACTTGATGAACTCAAAGGTGTTTTCTAACCAAGCAATTCTATGATTCTAATTGATCTTGACTGTGCTTAGAGTAATATTAGTATAGGTCAGCATAATGAAATACATATTGGTATGGTACACTGTATTAATTGTGTATTTGCTGAAGCCTACAGTATTAATAACTGAGCTAACTGAGATTTGCTTTGCTTATGATAGGTTATAAAATCTAGAGCAATACCAGGTTTAATACTGAGCTGTGAAGATGTGAGACAAGTTAGAGATAAAATGAAGGGCTTAGGTGTAGCTTTAATGCGCACAGATGAACGCACAGATGGATATCCCCTAGCTTACTTTCAGAGAAATACGTACAGAATTGATCTTAGGAAGTGGCTAATGTTTCCTAGAGCTCTGAAGGAATACTCAGCAACAAGCTGCTCTGGGAAAGGCGAGCATCTGTGCTCCTCACCCCTGGTAGTGTTCCCCTCTTCCTCCCTGTCTTGAGCAAAGCTTGCAGCTCATTCTGATTAGAAACAGTGAGAAATGTTGCTCTGTTTTGAACAATGCATTTAACCCTTAGCTATTTGGATATTCTGATCTCATGGAAACAATGTGAGGTGGCAGGGATTTTGAAAATGAGCAATCCTCTGTGCATTTCTTTTTAGTACTTATCAATCTGTAATAACAGCAAAAAAAGTACTAAATATCCTAGGGAAAAAAAAAAGTTATTTACATGCTTGAGATCTCATTGATAAGGAAAATTCAAGGAGAAGGGGAAATGTAAACATCTGTAACAGTGGAATGAAGGATGAAGAAGTAAACGTGCTTTTAAGTGCAGGAGAGTATAAGGCAAAAGGAAGAAATTATGAATTCAGAAATTACAAGAAAGGAATGTGTTCTGTGAGGGCAAATCTACACAGATGAGGTTAGGAAGCAGGAGAAGACAGGCGGAGGTCAACATCCCAGTGGTTTTGCTTTACTTCAGCAGCCAAACCAGCAGTCTGCTCATTGCATCGGGCGAGTGTGTTGTGGGGTTGCTTTAGCTGCCACAGAATGGTAGAGCCAGAAAGCACTGGAACAGAGCCACAACATAGAAATGTGACTTGTTTTTTGAATATTCTTATCAGGTAGATGATCCATATTATAACATCCTTTGGTGTGAACTTCAATGAAGTTTCATGGGAAGAAAACAGCAATTACGAGACAGAATCTATGTAGACATGGAGTTACAGCTGAGGATGTAGATGTGCCAAAAAAAAGGAGTGCTTACAGAAAATTTGGCATTATGGTTAAAGTTAAAAGTGTGAGCATATTAAAGACACCCAGGCATAGACTTCCAGACTTATTAAATTGATAACGGAGGAGAGGGAGCACTCAGAAACTTTATAAAGAAAGTTTGCCTGAAATGCTGAAAGCTGGGTGTGGGAATCTGAGTGGTTTGGTACAACATACTGAGAAAACTAAATGCTCTTTACAAAATAAAGCATGAACTTTAGGTTATGTTAAAATATTTTATTTTACCCAAGTATTGCTTTGTATTTTCCCACATCCAAAGTTTTTCCCCCAAGCTGTCGGACAGAACCAGAGGAGTGAGGTGTCTGTGTTGTTCTGTGGCTGCCCAAGTAGTGTTTTGCGCTTGGGTATCTACACAAAATAGTAGTAACAGTATAATAATCCTGGATGTACTTAGGGGCTATTTTTAATTTGAGCAAAGCACACCACTTAGCTAGTTCTGATATTAAAATTTGTAATAGGGACACCAAACCAATCTGAGTAGATATTGTAAATAAGGATTTAAGCCATCTCCAGATTAAACCTGCCTTTCTTGCAATGTTCCTCCATGTTTTTCTTCTTCCCCTTTTCCTTAGTGGTACTTGATTAATTTTTTCCCTGGAGCCCACTCTCTTTGTGTTAATTAATGTACTCAAGCTCTTCATTCCCTCTTGTATTTCATCCTTTATTTATTACTATTTGTCTTTCAGCACCTTTTTCAGTATTTGCTGCTTTATCACTTATGTAAAGTTTTGGTTTTCTACTATTATTACGTTTACATAGGTGCATCTTTGTCTGCTTTAGTCTCCTTAGTGAATCCTAGACATCCACTGTTGAGAACCAATTTGTGTCTTCAGCTTTCTCAGTTTTCTGCTCCTTTTTCCACATTCCCACTTCTGTTTGTCTTGTCAACACATGCTGTGATCTGTGTGTGTTCTCTTGCTTCATTTTGCGTCTCCAAGAGCTGTTCCCACAGCTTGAGCTGATGTCAGTTAGAGCTGCGATAGTGTTGCTTTTCCTCCACCCTTCCCAGGAGACTTCCCAGCAGTTTGCCATTGCCACATTCTGAGGTGTCAAATTCCCTCTTGCATTGGGTTTTTTAGAAGCATATCCAAACGTTTACTGACTTTGTCTATAGTGCGTGCTCTCTTGTTCTCCTACCCATGCCAAAACGTGTCAAGCAATTATTTATTGTGTTGTTTTGACTTCACTTTTAGTATGATGCTACTTTTTGTTTTTCCATAGTAGCTAAGTTCCAATCATTAAAAAAAAAAAAATACTCAAGAGCTTTTTTCTATAGGATTTCAACTAGTTTGCCTTTGTAAATCCCTTGGAATCATAGAATCATTAAGGTTGGAAAAGACCTCTGAGATCGTCAAGTCCAACCATAAAGATCCTGTCTCTGCTCTGTAAAGGGCTGCTCCAGGCACAGTCAGGGATATAAGAAAGTTTTGAGACAGCAGATAGAGTATCTGTGCCACTCCCTGTGGGGAGGCTTTCTAAGATAATGCATTACATGTTTAAACCGTAGTTGTTATTGATTTCCTGCTCCATCTCTTCACATTCATCAATGTCTCAGCTCATGGTACCTAGAAGATTTCTTAAAGTTCAGGGAATGGAAACCTGAAGTTCTTAATTTTCTCTATATATTTGTCATAAGGAAAAAGTAAGACTTTAGCATAAGCCTTCTCCATTAAGGAGGGGCTAATTCAAACTTTTCCTTGTTTTCTTAAGTTTAGTTTACATCCCCAAGGGAAGATGTTACAGTCGGTATAAACACAGTTACAATTGCTTGTATGCTGCACTTCTGTAAATTCATCCATGAGACTGCAAGGGAGATGCCTGAGAAGTGCAGAATGTAAAAATGTTAAAACACCTTAAATTGTCCGGACTCTTTCAGGGACTCACATGAAAGCAAACAGCAGTCTGCAGCATCCTAATTGATTCCTTTCTTCCTGCCCTTCCCTGCCTAGTTCAGTGGCTGTAGCAAGAGCTGTGCACCTACACAACAACTCCGGATCATTTCCTAAACACTTCTCTACTCTGCGGCTAATGAAGCCAGGCAGAACAGCAGGCAGCACTGCAAGCTGGTCACTCGTCACAGTTTACACACACAGAGACTGAATCAAGGTTTCACAGAGCATCTTAAGCTTGGCTCTTCTTCGTTTCTGCTCTAGTTTCTAAGCAGAACAATTACTGGGTATTTTGTGCGTGATTTCTCAGATTCTTTGTCTTTCTTTAGAGAGAGGAAAACCTCCGTGTGTGTGTTCAGATAGTCAAAAAGTAAAAAGAGTATTGGAGGGATCTAAGAAAGAAGAGAAAGCAGAATTTTTTTCCCTAGTGAAGCAGGAAAAATAATGATGTGAAAAAAAGGAGAACTTTTCTCATCTTGCTTACTTTCAGAAGAGGAGAGAGAAGGATGAAGGCATTACTTAGAGCCCACTCAGATAAGTTTTGCATTGTCTTTTCACAGATTCTGGTCAGTAAATGCTTTAGACTTTAATATACTGCAAATAAGTGATTTCATGAGAAGCAGAATTAATGAAAAGTAGTTTCTAGTGTATCTGTGTTGACAAACTGTACTGAGTTATATGAAAGCTGTTGAACGTAACTTGTGAAGTGTCAGATGCTCTTTATGAAAGATGATGCTTGGAATGTCATCTAACCTCTAAAAAAGATTTAGAGGAAGGTAGTAACTTTTTGGAAACTAAGCTATGTAGATAAATATGCTGGGGAAGAGGTTGCTGTGCGCTGGTTGAAGCTTTCTTGAAGCAGCAGCAGCACTGACAATGTGAGTGTTCCTGTGTTTCTCCAGCCTCAGTTGGAGACTGAGAGAGATGAACAGAGATGTGGTCCATACTGGGCCTGAATGCCTTCTTTGGCGTCTACTCAACTACGTGCTTTTGTAACATTTATTAGAACGTGTTGAAACCAAGGCTGGTCAGATTTGGTTTAAACAAATAGTTCAGAATGTATTAAGCAGCCATGCTTACAGATAAATGCACGCAAGTCCCATTTCCTTCTTTCATAGTAATTAAAAAAACATAGTAACTTTTCATGTAGCTGGTGGCTTTCCTTTCCTTTGTCCTGGAGCCTCCTGACATTGTGAGTAATTTGAAAATAATGTCTTTACTTGGCAGTGCTCTGAGGCACGAAATTAAGAATTAGAAATAAAAGATATATTTATGTTTGTGTATATTAGAAAGAAAGAAAAATCTGTCTCTCAAACTTCCATTGAAGTTGCATCATAGAATCATAGAATCATTTAGTTGGAAAAGACCTTCTGAAGTCATTGAGTCCAGCCATACCCGTCCACTGTCAAACCCAGATCTCCGAGCACCTAGTCCACCCCTCTGTTAAACCCCTCCAGGGAGGATGACAATGGTCTTGAGTGTTGAATGTAGTTCTGAGCATCTCTCTTCCAAAAGGGTACACAGAATTAGAGAGAAAAACCCAAGCAAAGGGGAAAATAATGGTATATAGAGGAACAATTATTCACTCCGCAAAAAAAGGCTTAATAAACAAAATGATCAGGCAGCAGCTTTAAATATAGAATAAGGTACCTTCTTCAGGACTATGGACCTCAACTGCAGATTTTGTTAGTGCCCGATTCTGTGGAGGTGAAGAGTCCAAGTCCATTAAGGGATGATGATCCACTTGCAGCTATTAAATCCAGTAGTCACAGTATGGCTTAACAACCAGCATTTCAAGGAAACCCTAACCTACTGCCAAATGCAGGTTTCACCTCATGATGAGTCGTACTTGCAGTCTTCCTAACACCTAGTGCTGGTTACCGAGAACAGAAATGCATGTGCTGGTTTTTGTTTCATCAGATCGATGAGAAACATTTCCTTACAGTACATGTGCAGGCAGCTGCAGCAGCGAGCAGTGCTCACAGAGCTGAATCCTGGAAGCAGTACTGAGAAAACAGGAGGATAAACCCAAGAATACCTTGGAGTTGATGCTTTCTATGTCTCCTGAAGGCCATGTGCCCTTGATGACAGGCTTCTCATGCAGCCCACGTGGCCTGAGGCAGTGCAGGGTAGGCTGGGTGACTGCAGGTGCAGGTGCTTTCAAGTAAAAAGCCTTAAGACATTACCAGGAACCAAGCAGTGCCTTCGGGGTAGCAAAGGTTCCCCAGTGTTCATGTCATGTACTGCTTGTTGTTCAAGTCAGAAGGTACATGGCAAAGAGATGGGCGCCTTGTGAGAATGACTGCTTCAGGGCATCAAATCATGGAAAGATCTGTTTGGTGAAATCATAGAATCCTAGAATCATTAAGGTTGGAAAAGACCTCTCAGCTCATCCAGTCCAACCATCAGCCCAACCCTACCATGCCTACTAAACCATGTCCGGAAGTGCCACGGCCACAGGCTTTTTGAACCCCTCCAGGGATTGGGACTCCACCACTGCTACAGTCAGCCAGGGCCTCACCACTCTGTCAGTAATGAGATTTTCCCTGATACCCAATCTAAACCTCCCCTAGCACAACCTGACGCTGTTTCCTGTTGTCCTATCACCGCAACCTCCTCTTGGGGAGCTGCAGAGAGTGATGAGGTCTCTCCTCAGCCTCCTTCTCACCAGGCTAAACAGCCTCAGGTCCCTCAGCCGCAGTATCAGTACGAATGCTAGATGGCAAGTCTAGTAGCTGTGATTATTTTTTGGCTTCTATTACTTCAAGTCAGAAGCATTAACATCAAGATGAAAAGCAGCTTACAGCTTGCAAATGCAAATGGTGTAGAGCTGTATCAAACCAGCGTAATCTGCCCTAAAGTCAGAATTAAGGGAGTTTCCTATATCAAAATTCTATCACTTGAAGACATGAAATGAACTGGGTTTTTTATGCACTAAATTATGTAGGCCTGCTTCATTTTTTACTAGTTGTTTGTGAAATTAGTGTGGTTTTTTCCTGCAACTTACTGTTTGCTGTTTTCTCAGTTTCATTACTATGGGATCCTTTGGCAGTGTTGCCTGTCAGTTTTAATTCCAGTTCTTCCAAATAATTCAGCAAGCTTTGTCTGCTCCAATATCATCCTATCTTTCAAAGCATTTATATCTGCTGTTTAGCAAGTTTCCATCAATACTAATGCTTAAAAACATTTATTGAGAGGTTTATTCTGTTCTGAAAACTGGCCATTTTTGCTATCTTTGCTTTTTACTTTAAGAATATGTACTTTTTTTTTTTTTGGCAACAAGGTGAAATAACTGGATTATCATCGACACAAATCATTGTCCTCAGTGTATTTCTTCTCAAACCTGTGTTGTTGTCTTCTGGATCAAATAACTTTTTGGTTTTTGAAAGAGACAAACAGTTCCAGTCATCCAAAACACTGGTTCTGTATAGGAAGAACAACTTTTCAACGTTGTTCAGAACTGTGAACTTCTGAGTGTAATATAGAGTTGCTCACTCTAAAACTGAAACAATTGTACTTGAATTTGGTTATCAGAAATAGCAAGGATTTGATACTAGAATTCCACTATTTTGTGCGGTGAGCCCTCTCATAGTCAAAACACATTACTGACATTTTTGATAACTGTTTTTGTTCCTACTCATAGCTAGTGGCACCATTAACATCACCAGTGGGTTTAAGTAAGCTTCCATTTTAGTAAACTTTAAGAGATTATATTGAGGTTTCCATACTGGGCAGGTCCTCTTCCTTTAGGCTGAATTTGGTTATGAAAAGCCAGTAGAAACAGTTCAGCTGATTTTTCAAGTGACAATAAGAAAAAAAGTGTTTTCTTGCTTATGTTTACTTTATGTAAACTAGAACAATAATGGATTTCCATGCCTATTATGGAGCAGATAAAATTCCCAGTGCTTCAGCAGTGGTCCCTCTGAATGTGCCTCTCTCCATGCCAGTGAATTACTGCGTATGCTATGTGTACATGCCATCATTGGACATGAAATGAGCACAGAGTAGGAACTGTAGGTGGCAGTCAGGCATTGGGAGGAGAGAGCTCAAAAGGGCTGTAAGAGCGGTGAAAGGACTGCAATGACCAAAATTTCATCCATTCCAGAACCTAGTTTTCATTGCAGCTTTAACATCACGTTGCAGTAGAGAAATATGTCTCCACCTCCAATGATCTGTTCATGATGACAAGTAACAAATTACTTTATTTGTCATTTTCCTTGCTATCTGGTGAATAGTCTGTTCTATTCCTGTGTTTCCCATATTGCTTAAGACTCACAGCGGGGCGAACATAATTCTCTGTAATGACTTTTCTTGTCTTTATCTAATCCAAAAAATTGCTTGGAAGCATTTGTAGCAATATCAAGACCTGAAAATTCAGGAAAAGGAGGTTGCCACCAAATCCTTGTCTTGTTTAACATTTACACTTAATATTTGTTCTGAAATCTAGAATAGCTTTCTTGAAAATGTCTATGCAGTCATAGAAGGGGAGATAAGCCAGGAGTAGGCATCTACTGAGAACCATCAAAGCAGGAAGACCTGATACAAAAACTTTGTTGTTGTTTTTTAATCTGTATATAGAGTTGTACGATATACGTTAGGTTGTGAGATGAAGAGACTTAAGCTGGAAAGGTGTCATCAAGGAGTAGAATGTCGCAAGTTAAGGATTGTCCAGTGAGTTTCTAGTGTGGTAATGACATTTTTTTGACACAGGAGATGGAAAACCAAATGGAAAGCACTTTTTTCTAGAGATAATTCTCATTATTGAGAAGGCAACTTAAAAGAGCTCAATCATTACAATAATAATATTCCTAGTTCTGTGAGTGCAAAGTGAAGGGCAAAGCAAAGATAATGGTCTTCAAAAGAGGAAGAGACTATCCTGAAAATATAAATCATAGAATCACAGAATCATTAAGGTTGGAAAAGACCTCTAAGCTCATCCAGTCCATCCATCAGCTAATACCACCATGTCTGCTAAACCATGTCCCAAAGTGCCACCTCTCTATGTTTTTTTTAACCTCTCCAGGGATGGTGACTCCACCACCTCCTTGGACAGCCACTGACAGTGCTTCGCCACTGTTTCACCTCTCCTAGTGCTACTTGAGGCCATTTCCTCGTCTGTCTGTGTGGGAAACAGGACCAAGAAGAAAAAAATTAGCTGCCTGTCCCAAAAAATCATATTCAAGATTCAAGTGCGAAATAACCTAAAGCAAAGGAGGAATAGGAATGATAGCAAGGGAACAACTTATTTGAATCGTGCTATGCAATTGTTTGAAAATCAAAATGGAGTGTGCAAACCCAAAGAACTAAAGGTATATATTCAAGAATTGCAAGAGCGTGTTGGACAAAATCAGAGCAATGCATAAATTCAGTATAACAAAATTAAGGGTAACAAACTTTTGTTCTGGTATGTAAATTAATAAGCAGAATGTCAATTAAAGCATTGTGCCACAGCAAGAGAATACACTGCTCTGTGCACTGTGTGTTGGGTGAGGCGTTGACATTGCAGCAATGCATTGGAACATATTTTGGGAACCGAAAGATCTTTAGGGTTGGTTTTGTTGTAGCAGGGTGGGCTTAGATGAACCGTTTTGAGTCTTTTTAAGAGCCACTTGTGATTCTTGGTTTTATAAGGTTTTAATTGTTTGAGGCCATGTGGGTTATTTACCATTGGAATTCTTGCTGATTCGTTCAGAGTTCACCATCTGAAGCTGTGAAGATGAATTAGGGCTGTGTCTTTTCGAGTACTGCTTCCTTGGCAGCAGACACTGGGCAATGTAGAGACCATGCAACAGGAAGACTTGGGGAATAAGTCAATGAAAAGGTCCTCTGTTTCTGCATGTGCCACGCAAGCTGAAAACCAACCAAGTCTTTAGGCTAACTTCTTCATAGAATCCTGACATCTTGTTTCAGTAAAGTGTTTCAGTTTTCAAGCACAGAAATCCAATAGAAAGTTAGGGGCTGTGATGGGATTTAGGACTCTCAACATCTATTTGGATGCACTTCAGCTGTCACAATACTGCCTCAGTTTAGAATAAGATTAACGCCTATTGATTCCAGTGAGGTAAGATCTACTTTAATGTTCCTGTGTGATTGTGAGGAAGCCACAGAGAAAAACCTTTTTTTCCTAGGGTAAATAATTTTTGGTTGGTTGCAGGCAACTCTCTCCTGGGAGTGAGTCCAGAGGAGGCCACGAAGATGGTCCGAGGGCTGGAACATCTCCTGTACAAGGACAGGCTGAGAGAGTTGGGATTGTTCAGCCTGGAGAAGAGAAGGCTCTGGGGAGACGTCAGAGCAGCCTCCTAGTACTGAAAGGGGCTCCGGGAAATCTGGGCAGGGGCTCTTGATCAGGGAGTGCAGGGATAGGACAAGGGGAACAGTTTTCAGGTGAAAGAGGGGAGATTGAGATGAGATCTTAGGAAGAAATATTTTCCTGTGAGGGTGGTGATGCCCTGGCCCAGGTTGCCCAGAGAAGTGG
This sequence comes from Neomorphus geoffroyi, assembly GCA_033558235.1. Classification (NCBI taxonomy): domain Eukaryota; kingdom Metazoa; phylum Chordata; class Aves; order Cuculiformes; family Neomorphidae; genus Neomorphus; species Neomorphus geoffroyi. The sequence continues at coordinate 6,795,916 of JAUMJM010000012.1, read as the reverse complement.
TGGCTGCCCTATCCCAGGAGGTGTTCAAGGCCAGGTTGGATGGGGCTTTGAGTACCCTGATCCAGTGGGAAGTGTCCCTGCCCATGGCAGGGAGTTGGAGCTGGATGAGCTTTTAGGTCCATTCCAACCCAAACCATTCTGTGATTTGATGATTTTAAGAGTTTACTCTTGAGGTGCAATTTTCCCTCCACTTTTCTTGCAGCTTACTCAGTTTGGGCAGGTGGTCTGAAAGACAAAGGATGAAACTGGCTGTGTAGCTTTCATGAATAAAAGTACCAGGGATTAAAAATGACTCTATACTGCATAGTATATAATTTATTACCAAGTGCCAGTAGTTGAGATTTCCAGATTCCTTCTACTTGTGAGTAATTTGTTTTCATTTAGCGTTTAAATGCCTGTGAGCTGTTCTAGCTGGAGTACCGCTTAGGCAGTGTTCTTGTTTCTGTCGTATAAGCTTCCTTTTCCTATAAAATTACCAGAACCGCCATATGCGAGAGGGATGTTGTATGTGGTGGTGTGATGTTCCTCGATTTCCAGTGGGTGTTAGTGCCTTCTGTTTCAGAGAAGGGAAGGTAGTCATGGGACTGCCTGCATCCAGAGTGTCCCCTCTCCAACTCCTGGTGTTAAAGGTTGGTTATTGCTCCAACTTGAGAGCTTACACATCTGGGAAAGCTCTTGGAGATTTTTACTGCTGCTTTCCTTTTGCCAGGCTTACTGTTAACAACTGGTTGGTCTTCCTACCATAAATACACGTTCTGAAGCCCCTGAGGCTGTGGTGTATTACATCTCCTGGAAATGTTCAATCTTGGTTTGTAAACAGTTTGTTATTGTTTATTTAACGTGCATTAGTCCGATTGTGTAAAAGCCTTTTTATTTCTCTTTCCTACTTGAAATAATACTGTGTCCACTGTATGGGGTTTTTCTTTTTGCTTTTAAAAGCCAAGTTGGGTGATGTGATTAATTATTGACAAATTAAATTGATAGCTGTGTTTAGCTGAAAAGTAAACTGGAATTTTGTCCATAAGAAAATGTACTCACATGTTAGTGAGAAGACTGAAAAACATGATGGATGTGAATAAGTTTGAACTGAGAACTTAGTACTGAATGGGATAGGCTTCTCAATTTGTTAATGGGCTATGACAGTTTAAATCCTCTTCACTAAATATAGAGCAAGAGCTTCATGATAGAGGTAAAACTTAATTTAGAGAAGGATATGCGACTGGTAGCAACAGGAGTAATCAGAGACTGTAGGATTGGCCTCCATACCTTTAGCTGTATTTTGCAGGAAATCTGTTATATTTTAAGAATTCACTTTAAAATGGGAGAGTTTAGCTTTTCTCTAATCATATAAACTACACCTTTGAACGGTGTTGACTGTGGCAATGCTGAAATGTTGTGATGACACCATGAAATATGTTGTGAGCAGAGTCTTCATAGCATATTTGTAGAGCCTTAAATCAGCTTCCCAGAAAAACAGAGGATTGTGTTTTGGTCAGCTGGGGGAAAGGCAAAGGTAGGAAAAGCAGTCAGGCCTGTTACCGACTGCCAGATGAGTAGAAATCCTCGTTTTGCTTGACGTAACTCCACTAAAGTGTGTTGTAACCACTGGAGGAAAGAGATGGGACAATGAGTTGATAGGTGCTGTCTATCTTTGCTCCTGTTAGTGCTTGCTGAGACTTCCTGGGCGGTGTTGAGCTCTTGTCAATCCTCGCATCCCTGGGAAACGTCACAAGTTTGATTCATCCTCTGCAGGCCCCTGCCTGATGCTCCCAAAGAGCGGGATTGTTGCTTGTTTGGAAGATGGATGTGAAATCTACACCAGCCTTATCTGTCGTGCCTTTGCACAGTGATCCGTAGAGGTGCTGAAGTGCCCAGGAGACGGATGGTGCTGTCTCAGTCCTGGTCATGGAAGGTAAAATGCCTTTCCATGGTTCTGAGGAAGCTGCCTGTGGTCTGTAGTCCTGCATCTGCAGCCTCTCCTCTTGGTCAATGTAGAAGACAGGTTCCACGTGTCTGTGGTGCAGTTCAGTGTCTGATAGTAACGGGGGTGTGCATCCAGTATGAGCCATCCTTTTTCTTTGAGCTCTGGTACTGCCTGTGCAGAGGTTTGAATTAAAGAAGCAGGGCTTTAAGCCATCATCTCCTGAAATGGATTCCTTGAGAGAAATTGTTCCAGGAAAAATTATTCTTGATTTGACTGTGAAGTAGCATGCAGGATTCGTTTAAGAAGTAACCTTATCTGAGCCGCTAGTGACCACAGTACAATCGCATTCTCTATCCTCGGGGAGAAAAAATACAGAGAACCGCCACAAGAATTATACAAAATTTTAGAGAGATTTGAACTGAGTGAAGTGCATTAACAAGGAATTTTAATGGTGGTATTTTTACTTTTTCTGATAAAGTAACATGGTTGTATATGATATGGAAGCTATTTCAGGTTATTAACAGAAGTCATAAATAGATCAGAATAAAATTAGAGTCAGTGCTATAAAAATAAAATGAGAAAGGTTGCTGAGTTACTTATTCATTGAGGGTTACTTTACCGATGAGAAGAGCAGCAGTTGACAGCATGTAGTGAGAGAAAGAGGCGTTAACGCAGTCGATGTGGGTTTCTAAGAATGCCTGTCCACTATTCACTACTCCGAGAGACACTGAAACTGTTTCACTTCTTCAAAAGAAAACTTTGGTACTGGGGGAAACATTAAAATATAGCTGCTGCATTTACAGATGATGTCCAAGGCGATAAAACAGGTTTTCAACTGTCATGTGGTTGTATTCTCCTGGATTTCTTGCTTTATATTAACATATCGCATTGCCAGTGGTGTTACTAATAATCTGGAAATTGCCATGCACAAACTTAAATCACCATTGTTAGAACTGCAGTTGATGATGTTACCTTGAAATAGACGACAAATATTATTTTGTGAAGAAGCACAATGAATTCAAGAAATCAGTATTTAAGTTGCGTTGTAAAACAGTGCCCCTGCTAAGATACAGAGGATCCATGTGCTGTGACTGTGCTTGCATATTTTGAGATGTGTATGTTTCTAATGCTTGTTTTTCAAGGCAACGAGTATCACAATTAGAACATTCTCATAATATTTAGTATACTTAAACTATCATTATTTATCCTTTGTACAAGGAATAAGGCTATTAGCTGTTAAGCTATTTCCATTATCGTTTGAATTTTTGGAGCCACGCAGTGAATCATTAATCCAATTGAACCTTTTGCAGAAGCAGGGAGACGTACTCTTTGTAATGTTAATGACGCTGGGGTGGATTTTGTAGCTTTGCAGTTTGGTAGTTTTTTCTGCATATGCTTCATTACCGAAACACGATTGTGAAGTGGCAAAAAGATGGTGCAGTACCAAACCAATGTTCTGTGTGTTGACTTGTGTTGTGGTTGGATATTCAGATGTCTAGCTACGGAGACAATAATGTGTAGAAATATTTTATTTGTTCATACTTTATTGAATTTAGGATCATTTACTGCTATTGTGTGTTATATTTTCAACTTCTGGAAGCTTTTTTCAATTTACAAGGAAAAGTTAATCCTATCAAACTTTGCTGTTTGGATAACAGAAGAGGATGGCATAATCCAAGTGAAGGGAGAACATGCAGTTGCTGGTTTTGGCCTTGAGCTGGCTCACATCCTGACTGAGCCCTTCAGAACCTTTGCTTTGGGAAAGACTTGCTGGCAGTAGCACCATGCAATGCAGTTGCACTGGCTTCAACCTGCTGGTGCTGCAGCTCCATCCCACAGTGCTGGGCCTAGGTCAGCAAGCCGTGTTGGTCCTGAGTTTTAATGGTATGAAAAGCACTCCTGTGCTTCTGCATAGACAACCTGGTCTGTCTGTAATCCAGGTGACCTTACATAGAAAGTGGAGTTCATTTTATTTTGTATAAAAAATCAAAAGCACGTGGCAACTGCAGATGTGGCCTATGTTATCGCTTCTGTCTCAAATTTGCTGAGTTGCAAAAGGTGAAAAGATTGACAATTCTTCTAACTCCTAGCATGATAGTGCTTTACAGGACAGGTGATTTCTTCTACCTGCTTCTTCAAGAGTCATGCTTGTTCAGTGTGTTCCTGTTACTGTTACATTACGTACTCTTCCATATGTATTATTGAGCTGTAAGTTCAGCAGCAGAAAAACATTTGTATTTTGATGTAACAATAAATGGATTGTGTTAATTTCTTTTGTTCCTTCATTACCTTACAGGTACGGTAAGAATTGAAATGTTCAGGAACATGCAGAATGCAGAGATCATAAGGAAAATGACAGAAGAATTTGATGAGGTATAGTATGCAAATACTTCTTTAAGCATTATGAAATACAGTATACTTTTGTTTTAAAATAAATATGTGATGGGCTAGAAACCTGTGGATGAGCGATGTCTCAGTATGAGAAATTGCATTGGGAAGCAAAGCAGCAATTTTAAGTATTGGATCAGGAATAGCAAGGCAGCATGAGTTTTAGGAAAGAATAATAATGGGAAACCAAAAACGCTGAATTACTGGTGGGGAAAAGTTGATGACTTAGCCAGTTAAGGGACCCTCTTATTTCTTTGTATGGCTTTCAGGATATCCTGCTTTGACACATCTTGGGGATTGGAAAGGTTAATAAGAGGAGGCAATAGGAACTGCAGAAGGTTTCCTCATCCCACTGAAGTTGGCAGTGGTATTCTGGATTCTGGCATTCACCTCTCAGAACTGTGATCATACAAAGAGCTTCCGATTCCAGAGACAGGACTACAGGCTTTCGCAGCATTCTGCTCTGTTTTCTGTCAGCAAACTGATGTTTTGTTCATTTAAAACAACAATTTAAACCAAATGGTTTTAAACTTGACATGAAGATTACCGTTTTGGAACAGTGTTACAGAAAGACATTCTCTTTCAAAAGATCTAAGCGTTTTGTTTGAAATAGGTGTGTTATGATTCAGATTGGGTGTCTTCTGTCAAAATAAAAATGTTCTAATGATGAATGCTTTTTAGCTTTGAGATTTTCAAACTGTAATTTGTTTGATTTTTCATGTGTTAAAAACTTAAATATTCTGAGTGTGGATTTTGTAGAGTGAGGAAAACTTGCTGAAACATGAATAGGTAGGACAACAGTGTCTTTTCTGACCCATTCTAAATAGAAAGCCAAGGCTGTGATTCAAAGAGGTAAGCAGGAAAGCTCTAAATGTGAGCACTACTCTTCTCCAGGACTTACTTCTGCAAGATTTCTATCTTGTTCATGACCTCGAACAATAAAATGTTAAACTGTGCTTACCTGCAGCCGTGCAGATACTTCTTTTGCTCTACGCGGGTATTCAGTCAGGGCTGTTGTGTGCAGGTTGGACAGGGTACAGTAGATAGAATTCAGATGTATGATAATGAACAGAAGGATTGTATCAATTCATACTGCATTCTCACTGAATTAGTTTTGCTTTTTAAAACATCACCCAGCCAAAGTTAATAAAAAGCAGTGATTTTTTACTAGTGTAATTTGAAAACAGAATTGGGTGTTGTTTTCAGTCTGGCCCCACGAACAAAACAGAATGGCCAAGGCGCTGTCCAGAAGCCAAAGAACATTGATTTTGCCCAAGGGAGCAAGCTGACAGAAGAAAGTAGTTCTCAAAAAAACCTTTCCAAAACTTGCCAAAGTTTTTTGTCAAACGAGACGAAAAACAGCCCTTATGCACAGTATGAATATACATATAAGCAACATGGATTAAAGAGTTACAGTTACTGGTACATAAGCTTTCTTTCTCCATCACCTAAAACCTCTCAGCACATTTACAGTTCTAATAGAAAGTTTCCGTTCTAGCTTCTGCCTTCATACTTGAATGGATTTGTGAAAGAATATGTGGGGTTTAGTATAAAATCCTGGAATTGTTACTCCTAGACTACAAGACAGTGAATATCTTGAAATCTGAAATAAACTCAGACCCTGTTAGCAGTGGAAAACATTTTAGAATTTAGTGTAGTTTTCTCCCAGTGTTCAAATATCAGATGATCACAGCATAGTAAATTTTAAGTCTTACATGACCTGCCAGTCACAATGTTTTGCATTGGTCTGTGCAGGGTGTAATAATCACAAAAAGCCTTGCCAAAATACAAGCTTTTGGAAGAAGAAGAGCTTGCCTTACTGTTCAGGCTAAAACACATGATGAGACGAACAAACCAAAGCTTTCTGGGGCTTCAGCAGTATATAAATTGCAGTTGGGGCTGGCAGAGCATCAGTGCACTTCTGGCCCTCTCTTCAGTGTCTTCCACTCAAAGATTCAGAACAAAGATAATTTCTTTCCAGGAGAGCTGTTGGCAGCAGACACCATTGCCAGTGACGGTCCTTTGACTGAAGGCGACTCAAGCTAAATCCGGCAGATCTGCCTGATCCATCCCAGCCTTTCTTTCCTTACTGGAGGAGAGAACCCTGACAAATGTACTTCTCTTCACCTTTCAGCAGTGTTGTTGGCTGTGCTCTCTCACTCCATACAGACTTGACTGCCCTGCTTCCTTGAGCCCAACCTGCCACTGGTTTTCTTTATTTTTTGTAAGTGTGTAGTAAGCAATGAAAGAAAGGAAACCAGGAGGAGACCAGCAGAGGTGCCTGGACAAAGTAGTCATCCTTTTCACAGTAAAGCACCTCTGTTTTCTGTGTAGCTGTGAGCAGCCCTCAGTTCTTCATTCTAAATATCGCTGTTAGTGTACCCCAGGACTCGCAACATCCACCTCCGCATGTCGACAAAGCAGTTGCCTAGGGCAGTTGCCAGCAGGATATTCCCTTTGCCTTGCTGTTCTCTCATGCCCATAAATCTCATGTCAGTCTAGGAGAAGGCAAAGGAGAAAGTTGGTGATGCTTTTGTCAAAATATTTAGGACAGTCTATCAGCCCAGCCTATCTCTGCTATCATTTTTAAATTGACATTTTCAGATGGAGACCAGCCCCTTGTTGGCATATTTTCCTCCCTGTATCAAAAGGTACCTAAAATGACGTGGTTTTGTATCAGATTAGGGTTAAAAGCAGCTAGTGCTCAGTGGTACATGTGTGTAGGTGGTGTAAAGTACCTGTTGTCATATTTGTGACATGTTAAATCATTTCTACACATCTAGAGCTAATAGGAGAAAAAAAAAAAGAAGCGTAGTTTTAGCTAGAGAGAAGTCTTGCATTATCCATTCATTAGCACAGCATGCTGCCCAGAAAATATCTTCATTGGCATTGAAGATGTTTGGATTCACTGCTTCTTTACAAGAAAGATTGCTGTCTTGTTCTGTCCTTACTGCTGTGATCACCTGGACACTGGTCGCCATTTCTGCATTGCTAGCAAGGGTTGAAGCACTGATTTTCCTCATCACAAGTGGAGAAACACTCAAGCAGGACTTAAATGATGGAAATAGTTTCATTCACTTTATTTATTGCTGCCACAGATTCAGTTTGAGACAGGGAATTTCATGGACATCCATCTGCTGCACCGTTTGGGTGCTTGGCGTATGAGGACGGTGTGCACATGGAGTTACTGTTAGGAAAACATTGAGAAGAAAGCTTGAACATTCTAACTTCAATCCTAGTTCATGTTTCTATGACATAATGCTTTGGTGTGATTCGTGGAAGTTCAGAGGATTCACAGAACCAATTAAGTATGATAGGAGATACATTTATGTCAGGAGCTTTGCAACCCTCTGAACTGTTATTTTTAAACCGAAGCTCCTGTTTCTTTCAAATTGGACATTCAAAGGTAGAAGAGAAAATATTGCTTGTTAAGATTACGTCTTTCTGCATCGCAGTGAGTAAGGCAGTGAGGTCATTGAGAGCTTTGTAGTTTTACCTTTTTCTAGCATTTGAGCACTTGACTTTGCAGTTTTGACCGTTGTTTTAGTATGACTGAAGAGCGTGTGATTTGGTGAGATTTGATTGATAGGATGTTTTGCTGCAGGGAACATAGTTTATGAAGCTTAGGTCAAAGGGTATTTGCTTACAGCTCCACTCTGCTTATGTCACTGGCTGTACATGGTTCCTCTGGGACGATAAGACAAGTCCCAAGAGAATGGAATTGCTTGTTCTTCACAAAAATGCAGAGTAGATGTGTGCAAATGGATTTAGTTTTGATGCTGTTGACTTCTTATCTTGGGGGAGAGGTGCAGGAGGAACCATTATTGCTGTGATGTTTTGGATCTGGCTTGCAGATCAGCTTACCAGGGCCATTGTGTTTAGTCCTTTTCACTGAAGGGGAGAAAGCACTTTCCATCTAGGGGGGAGTCTCACTGAAATGCAACATTGCTCAAGTGAGAATAATAAGAGCAGATTTGGACTTGGGAGAGGAGTTGAGCTTAAACGATGTCAGTTTTCATATGCCTACTCCAATCTTGCAATAATCTTTGTAAGACAGTGTAAGGAGCTGTAGCAGAATGTCCGTTTCTTCTATCAGAAAGCGGGTTTAACCACTGGAAACAGGGTGAGTGTGTATGATCGAAGAAAGGACAGTATTTACTTTCTGGTAATATCTCAACTGTAAACTTGCGTGAAGCGAAGTTTGTGAGGAGTTGCCTTTCTTTAGGTTATGACCTAATAGTGTTTTCTCATCTGTTCCCTCCACTTCCTAACCCAGTAAACAAGGAAACTAATTTAGTTTTGATGCATACTTTGAACAATACAAGCTAATATTGCAAGTCTAGGACAGTTCTAATGAAGCCTTTGTAAAAGTTGTTCCATACCAACGAGTGTCTTTGTTTATTGAAGAATAACATGTTGATTTTATTTGTTATTCTCCATTGACTTAAAGGAAATGTTTAGCGTAGAAACTTAGACCATAATGGCTACAACAACATTAAAATAAATTAAATAGGGAGACTTCTAATACTTCGTATTTTGTTTTTCTTGTTCTTCAGGACAGTGGTGATTACCCACTTACCATGCCAGGGCCACAGTGGAAGAAGTTTCGATCCAACTTCTGTGAATTCATTGGAGTGCTCATTCGACAGTGTCAGTATAGCATCATTTATGATGAATACATGATGGACACAGTAATCTCTCTTCTCACTGGTTTGTCAGATTCCCAAGTCCGGGCTTTCAGACACACCAGTACATTAGCTGGTAAGTAAGCGAGTGCAGAGAAGAGTTTTTTTCAAAGAAGTTGCTCCTATTTGGCCATCTTGAGAATTACTCCTAATTTTGATTGAGGTGGAGTTTGACCAGCATGGAGAACTCTGATAAGCTTGATCAAATCCAAGTGCCATATATGGTATAACTATAATTAAAATACACTTTCTTGTTTGGAAAGGAGTGTGCTGAGGCACTTGGTCTCAGAAATTCCTGTTGTACCCAGGGGTCTCCAGTGAATCCTGTGAATCAAAAGCAGCATGCTTATGCCTTGTGTTTTGTTATTAATTGTTCGTTTCTTGCAGAGAACATCTTCATAATTTTATATTTTAGAGTATAAATTTATTCTAAGTAAGCTAAGTCAAGAAAATTGTATTAGCAAATAATTTCACTCTACCAAAAAATAAAATCTCTGCCTTCGCTCTTGAGGAGAATTAGGTTTGGGAGCACTGGGCCATAGTTTTAGGTCTCGCTGTACCTTTCAGTGCAGCTGCCTACATCTAAGGAACACACAGGGCATAGCATCAGATAGAAACAGACTTTTCTAGAGTGTTTCATCAGACCTGTTCAAGTTGTCTCACGTAAGACGGATGAATTGCCCTCTAGAAGTCCCTGTGTTTCTCCTATTACCAAGCCATACTGGGGTGGCTGACTTGTTCATGGATCATGCCAAATATTTGAAGCCTTTCTAGGAGACATTTGTCATAATTGCAATATTTCTGCTGCCAATATTTGTTACCGATTTAGTCTCTCCACAATCAGCCTCTTGCATTTCTTTTCATATTTCCAAGATAGTACCAGTGTCCAACAAATTGGATCAGAACTTGTTTAAAATTTCATCTCTTACTACAAGTCTAATTTTCCGATTATTTTGAAAATTATATCGAAAAAACAACTTTTTCTAATTGGAATAGTCCAATGATTATTGGAGTATTTCCAATGATTTTGAATTTCCAATGATATTGAAAAACAAACTCCAGATTTGATTGGAGTTTGATTTTAAAATTGAAAACCAAAACCCTCAACTCACAGTGACTGAAATCTTTTGAAAACCTATCCTCTTGCATTCTTCACCTTACTCAGTAATGGGGTAGTACAAACATGAATTATGCAGGCATAAATTGCCAAGTTTAGAGTTTGCCTTTACAAATTCAGTATTCCAAGGTGAACACCTTTTGAGCTGCAGATACCCTGCTGGAAATCTCTGTCTTTGTTGAAACTGAGGTGGAAACTGTATTCCTTTCCCCTAGTACTATCTTCACTTTCAGGTGATTGTGATTTGCTGTTTGCTTAGGTTTTGGTTGGTTGTGTCATAGGACAGAGATGATGGTGTGGGGTGCGCACTCTGGTGTCTTATTGATTGGTTCACCCTTGTGTGGGACAGATGTTTGGAAAATACAAGAGGCTTGAGAAACTGTGCCATATGTTAAAGATGTTTTCCAAGACCTGTTCAGTGTGGAAGAAATAGTTGCCATCACTTGAAATGAATTATGTAGATTATGTCAAGCAAGGATAAGCAGATACTAAAGCCAAGGTTCATCAGAACTAGATTCAGTTATTGGAGCCACTGCTGGCTTCTTGCATTAGATATCCATGTATCTAGCTCTTGCAGTAGGAATAGGAGCTGTCAAAGATCTCCAGCATTTTCCAGTGATAACACGTGCCATTTAGTTAGTTAGTTAGTTGTTTTAACAAGCTTGAGAGCTTTGTTTTGAATTTGAACATTTCCTTCAAGCTAGTTGTTACTCATTCAATTAGTTGCTATCCTACAGAGAAGAGGTCAGCATGATGCTATGAAGCTCAGTCTTGATATATGAAAATCCACTTTTAGAATTTCACTTATTCTTGAAGGAGTGGGTTTGAGGTCTTTGATTTCAGTTTTCCTCTGTGCTAGCTGATTTGAACAAGAAAGGGCTCACTACAGCAGGAAATTTAAGACGAGAAGTATACGTGAGTGCTTCTAGAGTCAACAGCTTTGAGCAAGAGTGAGATAGGATGGAGTTACCCTAACTTGAGCTTCTCTTCCCCATTTGCATAGTTGCTTTTCTGCCTTGAAGAAAATGCTGGATATTTAACCAGAGAGGATGTGATAGTTTGTTACGTTATTTTGCTGGGTTTTAGTATTATAAAATGTGATAATGCCATGTAACCACAGAACGTGGGAAAGACCCTTGTTAGTGTTTTTGTAGAAGTAAATTAAGGCAGAAAAATAGACCTGAACAATTTTATCTCCAGCATATGTTAAAATGCATATAAAGGAGTACCTGAAGTTCTAATTGTGTTTGAATACCTATACACTTGCCCATAGAGCAATGTCAGACTTGCTTTTAAAGAAAAACTGTGCTGTGGTCACTTGTACAGTGGGCAGTCCCCAGCTGCTGTGGGATAAGAGTTGCCCTTAGCATGTAGGCACCTCTAGGGATGTTTTTCAGTAGAGAAATGGATATCAGTCCACAGTAACTGGCTTCATGGCATACACTGATTCTGCAGATTCGCACACTTCCTCACTGACCTTGTGCATTCAGAACATGCACAGTTTCCTGGAGGAGATGGCAAAGACCACTGCCTGGAGCTCCATGCATTATATATCCTCTCTTTTCTGATGTTTAGATGAGCTGAGTGACCTGATGTTGCATGGGTGGGAAGTGCCTTCCTGACTGGCTTTGTGTGATTGTTGAGTTGGTGATTTTCTGTGAGTGTGCATCTGCTCTGACTACAGGTAAAGAGTCACATCCTGTCTTCTGCCTTTGCAGCTATGAAGCTTATGACTGCTCTTGTGAATGTTGCCTTAAACCTGAGCATTCATCAGGATAATACACAGAGGCAGTATGAAGCTGAGAGAAACAAAATGATTGGCAAAAGAGCCAATGAAAGATTGGAGCTGCTGCTTCAGAAAAGAAAAGAGGCAAGTGAAAAGATGACTTTTTTTTCCTGGTTCATGTGCATTCCCTCCAACAGAAAGCCCAGGGTGGTTTGTGTCTTGAGTGCTGTAGTGAGAAACAAGAGATGAGTTCTTCAGTCGGGTTTGTGTGATCCCAGCTACATTTCTAAATCCTGTGTTAACACATTCACTTGAGTTTGTGATCTCTTCTGCATGCACAGGATAATTTCTATTCTCAGGCTTGTGTATATCGCCAGGCAGGAAGAAAATTAGTCTCAAGTTGTAAATAGTAACTGTTTTGATTATGCAAAAAGATTTTGAAAAGAGGATCACCTGTAGTCCCTCACTGCGCTGCCCGTTTCTCCCTTTGATGGCTGCAATTATAACAGTGACTCATTAGTACTTTCAAGAAACGCTGACTTGGGAGCTATAGCACCTGGTCTCAGGGAGAAGAAACTAGGGAGACATTTAAGTCGCTTTTAGTAAGTACCAGTCTGCCTTTAGGTGAGCAAAACCATTAGAAGGTTGCTGTAGTCACCCCTAAATAAAGTATTATATCCAAGGAAATTCAGTTTTAGAGTTGTACTTAAAAGAAATTTAAAGATAACAGGTAGAAAGTGAATACGAATACATTGAAACAGCCGTGATCTGTAAAGACGCCACGTAAAACTTGTAAGATTGATTGGAAGATGCCTTAGATTTGAACTTACTGGGTTTAATATGTTTGTTTTGAATGTATTTCCTCCACCACTCTTTTACTGTGTAACAAATTAAGGATGTCTGTGTGTTTTACCTATCTACGCCTTGGATTCTTTTAGGTATAACTTTTACTCAAAATTGCTTGACTCTGTAGTCTTTGTCTGGGGATAATTATAATTATGTATATTCATTTTTATTTTACCCCTATGATCCGTAATACAATTTCATTTGGCTTTTACAATTATTAAAAATCATGCATTTAGGTACAAAGCAAAAACATTCTCTCCTGCCCCAAACTGCCAGAGAAACATTCTACGTTAAATATTAAATTCAATGTCAGCCTTAAAGCATTTTAAAAAGCAGAATTACTTTGTTAACATGGCCAGAGCACAGTTTCTGTTCCCCGTTTGTTGATTGTTTGCTTTCCAGAGAAGGACAAAGTCACTGATTACACTGATTAATTTGGTTTATTACCTCTGTGTCTGTGGACACACTCTTCACTCATTCCTTCACCTGTTCTTTTCTATGATGTCTTCTGGAGATGCAGGGGATAATTGCTCCGAGGAGATGCTGAGGCAGTGATGCCCAGGCCAGCACGGGGCCATGAAACTCTGACAGAAAAAGGAGCATTTGACAAACCTTAACTTTTGATCTGTATGCACTGTCTCTCTCACATCACTGCTCACTAAAACCAATCAAAATGCTGCCAGAGAGGAATGTCGTGATCATGTGTGTCCTCAGATACGTGGTGCTCAGCATAGAAGAGGTTTATTGGGGTTAAATTGTATCATGGCTCTGTGTAAGAATTCCTAATAATGCTGTGTATTTCTTGTGTTTAAATATGCTGAATTTACAACAGGATTCTGTTCTGGCACTTCTGGTTGATTCTTTTAATGTCACGCCTTCGTAATAAACCCTCCCAGGCGCACACATGGGCGTGTGTTTATCTTCATAAAATCATACAGGGACAGTTCACAGGCTAAGAGTGAGAGATAACATGAAGTAGCAGGAATGGAACACTCTCTCAAGTGTTTCCTTCTCGTGTCATCTTCTGTGCACCTCGTGTGAGAGCAGCGTGTGAAGGTCTGTTCTCCTCAATGAGATTTTCAACTGCAATGGGTGTAACAATCTGCCGGAAAAAAGAGGAGGTTGGGGTTGAGTTGCTGCCAGGAGTCATACCTGGCTTTTTGGGCTTCTCAAAATGCCTGCAGAGTCAAGAAGAGAAGCTTTCCCTTATTTTTACTGAGGTTTCAGGGATATGTGTGAAATCACTTTTGCATTTGGTGAGAGCAGGAGTCCCAAGACATTGGTGCTCTGAGGATGCCTGAGATTAAGCACTGAAGTTCAAGTACGTGGGCTAGAAAAGCTGGAAATGTAAAAAGCAATTAAAGTTTTGAAGAAAGTTGATATTTTTCAAAAAACTGTTAATTCATTATTGAGATAATTCGAGAATGATATCTTTAAATGTTAGCATACAATAAAAGGGATCTTACTTGGACCTACTGAGCCTCTGATTCTCCTTCTACACCATCTCTGCCCCAGCAAATCGATCCTCATGGCAGTTACATAGCTGATCACTTACCAGGTTTATAGAGAGCTGCAAGTTTCTTGTAGGAAAAGCATAAAAAGAGGGAGGAAGCCATCCATGCTGTCCCCGCAGCTATGCCCCATAGTCTGGTGTGGTGCTGCTCAACTTTTCATTCAAAGAAATGTCAAAATACACTTTTCTTCACTATCTTAACCTTCTCATGGCTCAAAGTTCAGTCTTTTCCCTTTATGCGGTGTTTTTATATAGATGATTCATAGCCGAAGTTCTCTGGCAGCTTCCCCTTTCCCTTTCAGGGCCTCAGTAGTTTTTCAGAGGGCCTCCTATGGCTTCTTGGTCGCTTCCCATCCTCATTTTACTCAGTCTGTATTGGGTTGTCTCTAGCCCTGTGTTTCTCTGGGCATTTGCCTGCCTGGAGCCTGAGAAAGCAACCTACTGAGGCATGATCAGGAATTCTTGCTCCTTTTTGGGTTATGTATTCTGGAACAAGCATTTAGTCCGTGCATATTTAGGTTGAGCTGATGCTGAACATAGTGCTGCTGCCAGAAGCCACATCTAAATGTGCTTGGTTTGTGCACCAGCCCTTTGGCGTACACAGAGCTGGTGTGCAGCCACCTTTTCCCTTTGTGCGTAATCACTTTGCTATGAAATTAATTTCTTTGGCAGATGTTTGATAAATGATCTGAGAACTCTTAATGCCTTGGTTTCCTCATATGCAAAACAGAGACAGCACCTCTTTTCGTTTTAGGAAACTGGGAGACTTCATTTACTGAGTTATGCAGACTACTTTAGATCTTATCTGCAAATATTTATAAACAGAGCTTGAGAAATGTAAACCCCCAGGTGAAGTGTTTATGAGTTTGTGGTATGCAGGGAATGAAACCAGCTGATTGTAATTCTGCTGCTGGCTTTAAGACGTTATCTATGAAATATATCTGTTCCTAATGGTACAGGTGTATTATTTGATGTATATGTGCACTCTGTACTAGCAGGGTTTTGTTGTGGTTTCCATACTGAAAATATGGAGAAGTTTCCATTCACACATGTTGAGGAATTCTGCTTCAGCATGAAGAAACACCTTCATGGAAGAACAGTGGCTTTGAGCGGAGGAGCAATCCCATTCCAAAAGCTGATTGTGTAAAATTGGCATGATTTTATTTAACAAAGCTGCATTTTGTTTTAATGAAGTTATTCTTATTTAGTTCATTAGTATTAGTTATTTAGCTTATTTAGTACGAAATCAGGCAATATAAGAATATTTTAATTGATCCCGAGATGTTTCTCTACGGTGCATTAACAGATTACAACATGTGCTTGTATTTAAGTTTTTTTTAAAAAACACTCTTATTTATAAAAACACACTTGGTGACCTATTTTGTTTTGGTTGGGTTGAGTTTCTGCTATCCAAGACCCGGGACTGGCTGTCAGATGTGCTCCCATGTCAAGCACCCATGCTCTGGTTCTGGAAAGGTCCCTGACTCACAAACTCAGTTATCTTGGGTGCTGAAGCTGAAGTGACTTACGCCCATGTTAAAGATTGAGAACGTCTTTAGGTACTTTCCTTAAAGAAGATATTGCACTTTTCAGAGGGGAGTCCTGATAAGTGACCAGATTCATTTCCACAGCTCTCATTCACTCCCAGTTGTCTCTGTTTCACTACGACTGCAGCACTGATGGCGTTACTCAACGCATGGTCTCTACTTGACTGATTTCCGTAGCAAAAAAACGATGATGACCTCTTCACAAAATTAATCGATGTTTTTAAAGAATGTTAACTTTCTTCCATTAAGGCATTGCATATATGTGGGTGTGTATATATGTGTGTATATGCACTCAATATAGGCCTGGGAAAGCAGAAAATGGTGAATCTACTAATACTTCTTCCATGGTCTTCTAATGTTTTCCAATAAAGAATTATAGAATAACAAATTATAATAAGCAGTGATCTTTTATTTATTTTTGTTTGTTTTTTGCAGCTACAAGAAAACCAAGATGAAATCGAAAATATGATGAACTCTATTTTTAAGGGTATATTTGTTCATAGATACCGGTAAGAAAATGCATGCGACAGTAGGCTCTGCTAACAATGTATAATCGTAAATAATGTCAAGGGCAGTTTCTCTCTTGAATTTTCTTCTGGTGTAATATTCTAGATGGCACAAAAGGAGTACTAAAAACACTTGAAGTTATGGAAGAAAAGCTAAATGTAACTCCTGTTAATTACACATTAGAGCCATCTACACAATTTTATTTTAATTCAGTAAAACAGTGTTAATGACCTATGGGAAACATGGAATTTGAATCTTCATTTTTTAAAAAGAAAAGATATCAGAGGTGGGAGTGTGAACATGACAAATCT
This sequence comes from Neomorphus geoffroyi, assembly GCA_033558235.1. NCBI lineage: Eukaryota > Metazoa > Chordata > Aves > Cuculiformes > Neomorphidae > Neomorphus > Neomorphus geoffroyi. The sequence goes on along the minus strand of JAUMJM010000012.1, from coordinate 6,779,352 downwards.
TAAGAATAATCAAATGATCACTGCATGTCATAAGAGGGCAGTTTTTGTTGTTGGGTACCTCCACTCTGTGTTACCTTTTGTATGTCTTAAATGTGAACAGCAAATTTCTGATGCTTCCACCATATGTGCTTTAGCCACAGCTTCAACTTTATTTTAGGCTTTTTTCTTCATAAATTCCATGAGGGCAGTCAAAAGCATGGATGCCAGTTAACATGTATTTTCATTTGTGAATTATTTTGGTTTGTAGCGAAAGGATTACAGAATTATTGTGGTGTTAGCACATCACAAAGGGTTTTTTAAATAGCTCATACGATATTTAGGGTTGTTTTGCATCACAAGGTACTTCAGAGCATCTGCAGCAGCTTGGTGAAGCCAGCTCTTGAAATGTTAATTGATTTTTTGAAGTCAAAAGATGAAATTCAAAGACACCAAACTATGCAATTAAGCTTTTAGATCGAGGTTCTGGTTTAAAACTTTACTGTTTATGAAATCTTTTAGACAAATGGCAGAAAACAAGGAAAGGGTGTGTGAGAAGAGGTTTAGAAGGTGAAGAGGAACCCATGTTTCAGGTGGGCGGAGGGATGATTGTAATTACAGAGAAGAGTGTGCAGGAAGCGTGGAAGGGACCTGTGCTAAGAAATACATGAGTGTGAACAACTCGGTGGAGTTGGAGCGTGTCTCTTAAGTACCCAAGTGTGGTGCTTGAGAGAACATTTATAGCAGCACTGGGAGCATCTCTCCAAGAAGATGAGAGGTAGCAGCAAAAAGGGGTCTATTAAGAAGACAGGGTTTCTAAGTACAGTGACTCCCAAGAGACCTTCTTTTCCTGCAGGTGTGTTACACTCCTCTTTTTCTTCAGACCCTTATTCTGTCCCACATACCCATGAGACAACTTCGTTTGCTATCCGTTTGTTTCCTCCCATGTGAGGAGGTCATGCAGTTAGGGATGGTGTGCTGAGAGGGTCTGGGAGGTAATGGAATTGCTCAGTGAGCCTTGAGCTGTGTGGCAGCAGGATGCGTGTACAGAGTCAACAGGGAAATGGGGACATTAGCTCAGCATGGCTCTTAGGCTGCTTTGTTATGACAGCGACATTTGTGGTGTGTAGGTCATAAAGAAATCAAATGCAACAAGTTTTTCCGTTTCCTCCCTTCAATATTCAGTGTACGGTATCAAACAAGATGTTGCTTTAAAATGTTTTCTTAGTAGCTCCTGCTCTTGTGTGGAGTGGAAAAACACTGCCTTTTGATGGTCTGCATGATGTTTCTTTTTCTTTTCTTTCTTTTTAAATCCTCCTTTTGTTACCCTGGTTTCTTTTCACACCTCCTGCCACCATGAGCAAAGGCCTCCTTTTGCTGATGTGGCTGTAACAAAGGAGAGGCCAAATAAATAAAATCTGCTTATCCATGCCCTGAAAAAAGAAGCCCCGCTGGTTCTGTCAGAACACTGAAAGATTTGCTGAAGTCAGTCACTAGTGGTGTACTCTGAGTAGGGTGGGTGGCACCACTGGTTAGAGACGGTCAGTGGTAACTACTTTCATGTCTGTCCCCAGGGGCCACTTTTGTGAGGAGTCATCATCTCTGTGGCTTCCTTAACTTCTATGAAGCTGCTGATAGAGTCTCTTAGTCCCTGTTCGGGAGGTTCAGATTAGACATCAGGAAAAATTTCTTCATCAAAAGGATTCTCAGGTATTGGCAGAACTGCCCAGGGAGGTGGTGAAGTCCCTGTCCCTGGAGGGATTTGAAAGACAGGTGGATGAGATGCTCAGGGATCTGGTTTAGCAGTGGACAGGTACAGTAGGACTCAATGAGCTCAAAGATCTTTTCCAACCGAGTGTTTCTATGATTCTGTTACAACATATACCCAAGTATGAGTAATCTGCAGTCACATCTGTGTGAGACCAGAGAGGGGAAAACATACCCGTATTAAAGCCAGCTAATTAAGGAGAAAACCAGGGGAGAAAAAAGGAAAGTATTTCAAACTATTATCTGCTTCCAGAGTGCTTCTTAAGCCTTCCTTCTCTCAAATAATTCAAATGATTTATATACTTGACATCATTTTACAGCACAAGTGGTAATGATTTCAATTGGACATTAATTATTCCCAGGGAAGAAATCCCTTTCCATAATGTGATTCTGACTCAGCTGCAGTGATTCATGCCCGGTGACCTTTGTAACGTCAGTAACAACTCCTTGATCTGATCAGAAAGGCCCCCAAAACTGTGTTCAGAGTGTAGCTGTCTTCCTTCTAGTAAGCTAGATTTGCAGGGAGGTTTGCTATTCTTTCTGTAGCTTGGCTTCCAATGTATTGGAAAATTTCAGTGCTCACTTCTCACATTAAAAAAAAAAAGATTTTGCGGAAATAGCTAAGAGTTTTCTAGGTGCAATGTTAATCTAGTGTCAACAGCAGATTGGGTCAAGATTGAGATTCATAAACTTGCAGGAGATGCGCCTTCCTCATTGCATATTTCTTTATCTCTTTCTTGAATCACTTTTCCTCACTATTTTTGTGTTGCTTTATGCCATGTTTGGTTGTCCATTGATTTTCTTTCTCATCTCTAAAAGTGAGTGTTAGCATCAAAGGGGAGAGGTAAGAAGCAAGAATTGAGCTGCTGAGCTTGTGTTGGTGATACAAAACTAGTGAAGATGCTGCCTGTAGTAAATACGACTGCAGGGCTTTGAGGGGAATCAAATTCTGGAACAGATTTTCCAGAGAGGCTGTAGAGTATCTGTCCTTGGAAATTGATTGTACAAGGTCCTAATCTCACAATAACCAGTTTTATGTCTGTATGAGTCTAATCCCTTTGGCGTGTAGTAATGAGATACTATGTTCTAGTAGATCAGGGAGCTTTAAGCTTTTTTTTTTTGCCTGTTGGACTGGCGGTTGGACTGGATGAACTTGGAGATCATTTCCAGCCTTAATGATTCTGTGATTCTAAGCTGAAAATTGCTTGCAGTTATATTTGCGTATCAGAGATTACTTTGATTCTGAGATGATTTCCATGTAGCTTCTCACATGTAACAACTATTTACAAAATCCCCATCACTCTCAACAGTTGTCTGAGATGTCAGCATTTTATTTTTGCTGCTTACCTGCTTTTGACTCAGCAGTGTGGACCTGGACATATTTCCCCTTCAGAGAGTAAGATTCAGGACATTGATATTAGAGTCCTACTTAATAATATCTTTTTGTTTTGAATGCTCAAAGGGCTTTTCCTCCAGACGTGAATGTCCAGCAAAACAGAACTGTAGAATCATAGAATGGTTTGGGCAGGAAGGGACCTTTACAGGTCATCGAGTTGAACCCCCCTACTGTGAGCAGGGACATTTTAAACTCAATCAGGTTGCCAAACTAGTGCAGTTTAATCTTCTGGCAGCCCTGAGTGGTGATCCTCAGACCAATGGACACGATGGTTTTGTGAACTTAAGCGATGCAGTCGAAGTGTCCTGCAGTATTATTCTGGCAGTACTGATAATTACAATAGAACTTGCCAAATATAGACACTATCTTTACAGAGAAGATGCTTCAGTCTCCTCCCAGTGTACTTCTTGCCCTCATACTGAGGTAACAGAGTGATGGTGACAAGTTGCATGTGAGTCCATCTCACATGCAACAAGTTTTGCATGGAAAAGCAGAGGGGACATTAGATGGGACTGTGGTGAGGAGGCAGGTAAGAGACTGAGAGGAGCATAAACCAGTCAGCACAGGGAAATGGAAATCCAAGCAAAACCACAGAAGAATCCTTTTCCCTCCCTCCAAATGTGTTTTCCTAAGGCAGTGAAACATCTAGCTTAGGTGCCAAGAGAACACATTGCGGTTTTATGTATGTTGAAAAAACAGGTAGAAATTACCAAGACCGTTTGTGACTTATAGGCATAAAAAAAAGAGAAAGTTACACCTTTTTACTTAAATTAGTTTGACCTTAATATGAAGTTTAAAACCACACACTGTTCCATTTCCTACAAAGCCATGTATCATACTTCATGTAAGCGAAGGTGTTGGTTTGGTAAGTCTTTGAGAAACACTGGTTTTGGAGATGTGTAGGGCTACATCTTAAAATGCAATTCATGCCTTCAAATAATAAAATTCCTTGATCTGGCAAGAACATTGGATAATCAGCTTAGCAACAAATTATTGAAATAGATGTTTGAGTAGCACCCTATGTAGAATTACTTAGAGGTGGCAGTGCTGCTTCCTGGGCCTTCCCAGGAGTGGGCCACACCGTGGACATTCACCAGACTTTTTGGAAGTGAGATCTGCACACGTGTATTCTTACCCTTCTTCCCCTATGGAGTCTTAACTCGGCTCCAGAGAGGAGAGAGTTGTAGAAAGGAGCAGAAAAAAACAATTTCTCCAGTCCTCTTTATAACCATATCTTCAGAATGTTTAGAAACAGTCGAGCAGCCCAAGAGACAGGCATGGTTTGGTCCCACTGGCAGTGCTGCGTTGTTGTAGAGGTGCGCCGTGTCACATCCCTTGATTAGGAATTTGAAATTCCAGCTCAAAGAACACCACAGGGAAGCGAGTGACCCTTGTTTCTGTCTTTGTCAGAAGGTTTCCTTATAAATAAACTCTGATCCAAACCCACTGACTGAAACGTCTTGGGTTTTTTCCTGTTCATATCCAGTTTGCATGTTGAGTAATACCTTGTTCTTCTGGAGATTGTCTGTAGTTCTCTCTGTCTTAGGAGTGAGATGTGAAAAGCAGCAGCTCCACTGGTGGGTGGTATTAGGGAAGCAAACATGCAATCAGTGTAGTTAGAAGCTTGCAAGAAGTCTTGAAGCAGATACTGCTCTGCTAGTCATCTTCATCTCTTGCCTGGGGTGTTTTTCCTCCACACTGATAATACATTAAGGATTTAAGCCTCCATTTTAGCGTGGATCAGCCAGGTTAGCTTAATTTGCTTTCAGTTTTGGTTTAGATTAACCTAAATGAATTTATGATCAAACAGACCGAGAGAACTCAGGAGCTGTAACTGGGAACCACTGCGGCAGGACTCTGAGGAGCATTACTGTCTTCACCTGCCATATCCCAGTTATCCATTCTAGACTTTGTGTTTCAGGGTCCTAAATACTTTTAGACTTAATCTAAACACTTGAGTGTAATTTAGCATGAAATACATGCTAAAGTGGCACTTGTGATTATTGTTCCTCTGAAACAATTGACCACTAAAACCTGTTTCCTTACTGTTTGCTGTGGCTTGTCCTGAGTTCTGTGGGCCTGCCTTGTCAACCCAGGATTTCGAAAGGAACCAGTGTATTTTGTACCTGCTGCTCTTTTGTCAAATATCTTTACAAAGTTACATCATGGGGAGCCTCTTCACTAAAAGCAGGAACGTAGACAGTGAACTGTGCTGCGAATGGTTTGCTGTTTTTGGTTCCCTTCATAGACGTTCATTTGCAGTTCGTGCTGAAAAGAAGGTTCAGTTTTTATGCCTAATATTTGTAGGTCCAGCATGAGTTTTGATTTCTGTGCTAGACTAGATTCTGTTCCTTCCTAGAAGCATTTGGTGAGTAATACAAACTTACGTCACTATTTTGTATTTATGATGATGAATAATGCATGAATTATTCCAAAAGTACTTCCAGCACTGGTGTAACGTGTTGGTGTCATCATGGGTAGTGTCTGTTTTCAAAAAAACTTAACAATTCCTAGTAACAAGGGCTCCAGGAAAGCAGGGGAGGGGCTCTTGGTCAGGGAGTACAGGGATAGGATGAGCGGGAACGGTTTTCAGCTGAAAGAGGGGAGATTGAGATGAGATATCAGGAAGAAATGTTTTCCTGTGAGGGTGGGGAGGCTATGGCACAGGTTGCCCAGGGAAGTAGTGGCTGCCCCATTCCTGGAGATGTTCGAGGCCAGGCTGGATGGGGCTTTGAGCGGCTTGATCCAGTGGGAGGTGTCCATGCAAAGGTAGAATATCTTTTGGCTGTATTTTGTTGGATACAGCATTGTATGGGCATGGAGTCTTCCTGCCAGACAGCAAGTGGTTCTTACTGGTAATGCAGTGACCTGGAAGATGGTGGTGGGGTGGGAAATTGGTGTCTCTCAATTTCTTCTGCCTCTCCAAATACCTGAATTTGTTTGCTTGTCTCACATGCCCTGGTAAATATTAAATGTTATTATACTAGATCTTGTAATTAGCTTAATAGCTCTGTTTTCCATTTTTTTTCCTCAATATAGATAGCAGCTTGAATCGAGTGTGTGTCCCCAGTTCCTAGGGATCCCTGCAAAGTTTTTGAGTCACAAATTAGTTTTTTTCACTTTCTGCCTAGGGAAGCTTGAACGTATTCTCACAGAAAAGATAAATTTCTCTGATTTTTGTCTGGCTGTGCTGTGTGATTAAGTAGCTGTTGACAGTTGGGTTCTTTTTGGGATTGCCATTAAATCCTTCCAAAGTGCTTCAGAGTTAGTAAATTTATAAGGTGGTGAAATAACCTGTTTGGAAGTGAGTGTCATCCCTCAGTGGAAATGTCGTTGTGGCTTCTTTCTGTTGCTGTATGCGTGGTTCGCCTTTTTTTTTTTCTTGATTCATACTTACTGGTCTTTTACATCATTCTTTAAATCTTGCCTTCTGATTCCTTCCACCTATGTTTTAAAAATAGTTCTAAAATAATCCCATAAAAGGGAATTGCCAATCTAGTTTAGTGAGAAGTAATATGCAATTAGACATATATTCAAGGATGGGTTGGATGGGGCTTTGAGCAACCTGACCTTGTGGAGAGCGTCCCTGCCTATGGTGGGGATTGGAACTGCCTGGGCTTTAAGGTCCCTTTCAACCCAAACCGTTCTATGATTCCATTACATATATGAGAACATATTCACAGTTTTAATTAAGTCTTGTCTTCATTGTGGCTGCATTTCCCATAATAAATGCAGTTTTTATAATACGGACCCTTCAATGTAATATTTTAGTGTATTCATCCTTAAAGTACCTGTTTGAGAAATCCCTGGTTGGAACAGCTTATTTAATGCCCTGCTCTGCTTGCAGTGCCACTTGTCTGCATTGTGGATTGACAGTTACTGTGGTTTTGAGGTTGTAGAGTCTTCAGGGAATTTGTCACACCAGTTTTAATGATTCTGTTTGGAAGTGATGGAATCAATGTGTTTCACATAGGCAAAGAGAAGCAATGATAGTGGTTTGATGGCATTCCCACAAATTTCCCCCTCCTACCTTAGCCTTAAATGCAGGTTTTATCTGTTCCAGCAGTACAGTTTCCTCCCTATAATTTGAAATTGAATGAGAAAAACAGAGATGTGACTGTACAAGTGTTACACCTGGTCATGTGTGATCGTAGAATCATAGAATCCTAAAGTTCGACGAGACCTCCGAGATCATCGAGTCCAACCGTACCTGTCTCCTACTAAACCATGTCCCTAAGGAACTCATCCAACCGTCTTTTAAACATCTCCAGCGACTCCACCACCTCCCTGGGCAGCCTGTTCCAATCCCTGACCACCCTTTCAGTGAAGCAATTCTTCCTGATGTCCAGTCTAAAGTTCCCCTGGTGCAACTTGCAGCCGTTTCCTCTCATCCTATCGCTGTTACTTGGGAGAAGAGCCCAGCACCCACCCCTTCACAACCTCCTCTCAGGCAGTTGTAGACAGTGATGAGGTCTCCCCTCAGCCTCCTCTTCTCAAACCTAAACAACCCCAGTTCCCTCAGTCTCTCCTCATAGGGTTTATTCTCCAGCCCCCTCACCAGCCTCATTGCTCTTCTCTGGACGCGCTCCAGCCCCTTAATGTCCTTCTTGTAGTGAGGGGCCCAAAACTGAACCCAGCACTCGAGGTGCGGCCTCACCAGCGCTGAGCACAGGAGCACAATCACCTCCCTGCTCCTGCTGGCCACGCTGTGTCTGACACAGGCCAAGATGCCATTGGCCCTCTTGGCCACCTGGGCCACTGCTGGCTCCTGTTCAGCCGCTGTCAACCAACACCTCCAGGTCGTTTTCTGCCAGGCAGCTCTCCAGCCACTCTTCCCCAAGCCTGTAATGCTGCACGGGGGGTTTGTGACCCAAATGGAGGGCTCTGCACTTGTCCTTGTTGAGCCTCATCCCGTTGGTCTCAGCCCATCGATCCAGCCTGTCCCAATCCCTCTGCAGAGCCTCCCTTCCTTCAAACAAATCCACACTTCCACCCAGCTTGGTGTCATCCGCAGTTGCCCTATAGGAGTTGTGGTTTTCCTCCTGGTATCTGGAAGATCACATGGTGCCTAGTGAGGTGGTCTGGTTCAAAAGTTTGGAGTGCACAGGCAGTTACAGTGCGGAGCAATCACGGGTTTGTTATGCTATTTTGTGTCTACAAAAGTATGCAGCATCTCGAACATAAGATTGAGTACATTTTATTTATATTTTGTAAAATGGAAGACTTTAGGAAAAACACAGTCATTGCAGTTATTCTCTTGTGTGAGGCTTGGAATTTTTAAATTTATGTTCATAAATTAAATTTCATTTTTGGGCTCTGTTGGTGCTGATTTAGAATAAAATTTACGCTTACTGTTTTTCCAGAAAGACTTTTTTAGTAAAAACACAGAACAAGAGTCTCAGTTATAAGCAAGACCAGTTTTCACAAAGCACCAAATATTCCCTTCTTTTATACGGTGGCTCTTTATGTTCCTCTTTCATTATAGCTGAAATTTTGAACTGTGAAGCCATGCCAGCTGGAGTGGCACAAGTGATTTCTCATAGTAACAGATGTCTCAGAGACGAAATTACTGAAGGGCCAGATGGCCCCAGTCCCTTTTCCTGTTGTTTAGCCATCGTTCATTATTAGTAAATATGCCATGCTCTGTGTCAGTGAGGCAGGAAGGTGCCAATCAGATTGAAATAATTTCCATCCCTGATCTCTTTGGATGATCTCTCTGGACACTTTCCTGCTGCCCCTCCTTGATAAGCAGCTGATGAGCCTGTGTATGATACAGCTTCTCCTCTTTCATCACTTCCCGCAGTCAGAGTGCAGAAAAAAACAAGGGAGCTGGAAGAAAACAATGCTGAAATGTAAACTTTCTCTTGGGTTTTGTTACAGAGACTTTCGGGCAGTGCATGAAACAATGTCTGTTTACAGACCAAGTTCCATTCTGCCCCTCCAGCCAGCTCCTTTGGTTAAACCCAGTAACTTTTTCACCTGGTAATTGTTCTACACCTCTAGCTGGAGAGTCTGCTGGGCAAATGTCATTGGTGATGTTTCAGAAGCAATTGCCTAGAGGAGGGTTCTACCTTGAATTCATAGTTCTGTTTGAAAAGAGAGACGTGCAAGGTGGAGTAATGGTCTAAGATGCAAACTAGGGTGAGAATTTTTTGAAATAATGGAAATACAGTATCTGAATGTAGAAATACTGTGATTATTGTTAGATAGATCAGTGAGTTCAAGGACATAAAGGAACACAAAATCAGTGAGAGCCGTGAGAAGAGTGACAGGCGCTGCGTAGTAGAGTTCTTCACAAGTACAAGCAAAATACTGTAGGTAGGGCAGTGGAAATGAGAAGTAATCGATGTGTGTCTGTAATCTGGTTAATGCTTTTTCTTTTCTTTTTTCCTTATTAGTGATGCTATTGCTGAGATTAGAGCTGTCTGTATTGAAGAAATTGGTGTCTGGATGAAAATGTACAGTGATGCCTTCCTGAACGATAGTTATTTAAAATACGTTGGTTGGACACTACATGACAGGGTAAGTACTGTGTGTTACTGTATGCAGCAGTGCACTGTAAGTGGCTGGTGTAACCCTACCCAGGATGTGTTTTGTTTGTCAGCTTTGATGTGTGAAGAGGTTGTTCTTTTTCTTACTCGTTATTTATCTTTCAACCAGCTCATTTCAAGGTATTCACTTAAATTATGGTACAGTAGTCCCAAACTGTATGTTTACTTCGTGTGCTTTTTGCATGTTCAATCTCCATAAGAATATCCTTATAGAAATGTTTCCGTGGTGCTTTGCTGCTGCTGACAAGACAGAGAGTTATCCAGATGCATCTTTCATTTACATTGCCAAATTGTTAGAGTAAAGAAAACACTTTTGGGTCCCCAACAGACATTGCTGGCTGCACAACTGGTGGAATTCTCATGAATTCATTTTCCCTTGAAGAATCTCTTCAAGATTCTCTTTAGCTTTTTCTTCAAAAGACAATTGAAATGCCAGGTGGAAGCAAAAAGATCTGTATGCAGAGGTTCTTTCCTGCCTCACCACAGCTCGGTGTGCCTCTGCTGGGTGGCAGCAGCCTGTGTACCACTAAGTACCTCTAAGTACCACTGCAGCAAGAGCAGCCCATTCCTAAGACTCACAGAACAGGACTTTGCACTCCTGACTGCATGGGGGTTTTGTACGCCAGGCAGCGACTGGGACCAGCCGTCCTCCCACTCTCACCAAAACCTTTGGAAACACTTGTTTTATTTGAAACTCTTTTGCTAACATTATCCAGGGAAAACAGAAGAGACCGACCCATACTGTTGAAATGCTTGTTAGGTTCCAGCATCCTGATTCAGACTGTTCTTCTTTTCTAGGAGCACTGCTGGAAAAAATTAAAAGTGTGCAAGCTGGTTCTGATGACTTGCATCCCCTGGTAGTTTACGGCTGGTTCTTTAAGAAGGTGATCTCTTCAGTGCCTTCAGACAGCACATTGACGTTGAGGATAGGATTCGGTATCTCTTTTGCTGAAGTCTGAACACAATCAGTTAGAAAGATGTGGGCTTTCACTAAGCAGTGAGCTGCCAGTGGTTCTTTTGCTTTAGCTATAGCTGACACGAATCTGCATCTTGCATTGATCTGGGCCAGCGGTCTCCTTGTTAAGCGTATCCTGTCTACTTTAGAGACTGGATATGTGATGCCTTTCCTCTGTGCACTGTAGTTCTCAAACTTCTACTTTACAAACTCTCCCCAGACTTCTGCATTACATCTCATAGTTGCAGAACTTGATTAAAAAGAAGGTCCTGCTTACTGCTACAATCAACTGTGACCACTGGTTACTCTAGAGACACTACACTTCCTGTCATTAAAGCGTGGACACAGTAACATGGCCATCACTGTGCTGTGAGGACAGAGCTGCTGCTTCATCCGTGTACCTCATTTTTAGCATTGCTGTACCCCACCAGCAGTCTTGCTTCAGGAGGTGGAGATCGTTGCTTTAAGTTGTCAAATCAGTGAGGGCATCAGCTCAGGTTGGAAGGTTAGGATTTTAGGTGTGGTAGAGGGCTTTTAATTAAAAATAAATTATCCCTTGAATAATTGCAGTGGATTTTTGGAGCATGTTCTAATCATAGCAGAACTTTTCCACAAAATAGCACTTTGGGTGGGAAAGCAGAATTCAGTAGCATTGTATTTCGCAGCTCTCAGTCCCCTTCTGGTATCCATGAAGTCCAGCCATTTCTCACGTAACTCCCTGTAACCATCTGTGAAATCCAGCCATTCCTTACGGCACTGTCTGTGACTGGTGTCAGCCTCTCACACTGTTATCTGTCACATCCAGCAATTTCTCATGTCATCTCCAATAGTTTTCCACATCCTCTTCAGCTGGCTTAACCTTAGGCCAGGGTTTTGTCATCTGCCCGCAGCCTTAACATGTATTTTTACCTCAGGTTTTTTAAAATTTATATGTTCTTTATATCAGACAAATTTTAAATTACAGTTTTATTTAAAAAAAAATGAGTTTCCATCTGGACCAGACAGAAGAATTCTGTCAGGCTGCTCTCCTGCCTCTGCTTGCTTTGTAATATTGATCCTTCCAGGCCTCAGAAGTGCCTTGAGGTTCTCAGTCTTTAAATCACTAGCAAGTCTCCTTAATATCCTGACATACACGGTATGTGATGTTATTTTATTGATGTAGAGTATGTTTAATGCATAGAGTGAGTCAGATTGTAAGTGGAATAGAGGAAGAGGCAGAGGCAGGTGAGCCACGTGTCAAAGGATGAAAAGGAAAAGGATTGGGAGAAAGAGACATTTGTGCAGGCACAGAAAGGAGGAAGGAAGTGCAATGGCAACAGTATGTTGAAAAAAGATGGAATAAGAGCCAATTAAAAATGCCAACCCTCCAAAAGTACAAGATCGCTTCACAGCATGGTTTTCTTTAGCACTACCTGAAAAATTTGCTAACAGGTACCCAGGTTTCTTAATTTTGCTTTGCTTTGATCAGGATATATGATTTGCAATGATTAGTATTTAAAATATTGACAAAATGAAAGCTGAGGCAATAGTCATAAGGTATTGCCATTTCCTATGACCAGAAGTCACCCTGAAATGATTAACTTCTCTGGAAGCTTGCCACTGCAAAAAAAAGGGAAGCAGTAGTGCAAAAGGTTCACCAACCATTTCATATTCTATCTTCAGAAGATAACACAAATTAAACCACAGTGAAGACACAGTTCTTGCACTTCTTTGTTGTTGCTGCAGTGTAGTCTTTCACAGGTGGGATACGAAGTTTAGGTCTCTAATTTGGAAAATTTGTATATTTTGTATGTTAATCCTGCCTCTTTCCCAGATTTCAGATGAGTGTCTGTAGGACTTTTTGCTTCTTACGTAGATTACTTTCTCATTTGAATATGGGGTTCTAATTCTGCCTTCTCTCCTTTTAAGCATCTTTTTCATTCCCATTTATTTGGGAGCATAAATTAAAAATACCTAAAACTGTAATGTAATTGCATAAAACCCCCTCTTTTCTTTAAACAAAAGAAAAAGAAGTGTTCAATCACACTGTACAGTCTTATTTTTCCCCTGCCTCATTGATGCGGGGAACTGTTGTGAAACCATAATTGTATCTATAGAAACCTAGACAACCATGGTTCTTAAACCAGTTCCTAACACATAAAAAAAGAACTTTTCCTTCCTTGCCTGTCTCTACTTATTGTCTCTTTCTGTGAAAGAAATGAGCCCAAGGTCCTCTGGCACAGCCGGTGTTTGAATGCTTAATCTCAATGACATCGTAACTTAAAAGGATGGAAAAATAGAACTTGATTTTAAGATTATATGAAAACTGAAATAATAGTTTTCCAGACTTCTGAATATTTACCTTTATATCATCTCCTTGGTACCTAATTTCCTTGGTTTTGGTTAAAAAAAATTAATCAGCTGATACGCAGTATCTTCATAAACAGTGTTGAGTGGGCCTGCGTGGAGGGAGCACAACTGCTTGCTTCTGCCAGGAACACTCCTGCCACAGGTACTAATGTGCCGCAGGACCTTTGCATCTGTTTCTCCCTGGCGGTGTAACTACTGCTGTCACTGGGCAGCACATTACCTCAAAGTACACTACCCTAGAGCATCAAAATGCAACATGGCTTATCATGATCATCCCCTGACCTGTGGGATTGAAGATATCTCATAATTTAGGTCATTGTCTACACAGGAAAAAAAACCACCCTGAACAGTGCTGTCTGAAGAAATATAATAGGGCAAAGAGCTGAGCAAATTAATGACCTATGAGTAAAACCTGATAAATGTAACAAAAAAAGCAGAATACCCTTAGCCACCAACAAAGAATGGGAAAAATCAAAAAACCCACCATGAAGTGTGAAAAGAGAGAAATGGCATTGCTGGCTCTCCTGACCACCCACCTACTTAATAAAAATACTTAAAACTGTGTTTTTGAGGGCTCAGAAAGTCATCGTCTTTGTGTGGTTTAAGCCTTCGTTTGGCCTGTGAGCTCAGACACAGCAATGCACCTTTAGTTGCCATTTCTGGAGCTGTGTGGTCCTCGAATGTTAAGAGAAAGCCTGGGTCTTACTGGGAGATCATAGAATGGTTTGGGTTGGAAGGTAACATTAACATCATCCAGTCCATTTGGCTCAATGCCAGGCTGTAGATCAGTGTGAGCCTTACTCAGAGAGTCACAGATTGTTGGTTTGAGTCCTGCAATTAGCATATTAAAAATATGGAAATGGTGTGCTTCCATCAGGATGGATTCTTCTTTCCTGCTCTGCCATATTAAAGGGAATTTTGAGTAGAGCATGACTCTCCCAAACAAGTGCAGCTGCCCTGTGTTGCTGGCATGAAAGCTATCAGCATTGCTTTTTGCTTCGTTAGCAGCAGTAACGAGTGGTTTTGCTCAGAACTCAGAAGTCCCTGGAGGATAGGAGAAATGTTTGTCATTTAACAGTGCTGATAAACATTTGAGGTTTTCGCTTTAGGTTCTAATTTCAAAATGGACATAAAAGAAAGCACTTAAGTATTAGTGCAAAGCATTTCTCATATTCATGAAAAGCATTTTATTTAACAAAAATAAAGCTACAAATTATTATCTAAAAACACTTTGAGAGAAAGGGATTTTCAGGAATGATTAGACTGTAGAAAGACATTTGTGGAAGCGATGACAGAGTGGATGAGTTCAGGATTCTGCAGTAATGAGAGGTCACAATTATAAACTGGACAAACTCCCAAGTAACTACATTTTTCTGGAATACAGAATTCAAGAGAATGGAAGGTCTCAGTTGTTAAAATGTGAACAATGCAAGAATTTTGTCCGTTATTTTCTTAGCAAACGAGCAAATATTTTGTCCATTATTTTCTTCTTTGTGTCAGTTATATTCCTTCTGCCTAAAAAGCACAGATGTGACTACACAAAATGGCTGGGAAGTGATGCTTGTTTTCTGTAACAGAATTAAAGGTGTTGTGTGGTCACAAATATCTGCTGCCCCAGGCTGACTCATACTGTGAGCTTCGGTTCAGAATTGCAGAGAATCCAGCTAGAGTCTAGTCTGGGAAATAGCTTTGCATCTTCCTTTCCTGCACAAGACAGGACCGTGTACCTGCAGTGCTTCTTACGGTCATTCCTTCTATAAAAGCTTGGCTGTTGTTTTTTCCACAGCTTTCTGTGGCAGTTTGAGTACTTAACTATGTTTGCCATTAAAAAGTTCTTCCCCACAGAAGCTAAATAGTCTGTGTTGTAATTTTAATTTGTTATGTCTTTTCCTACCTGCTAGGCACATAAACAGTGACAATTACTTCTTTCTTCTCCCATGAGGATATTTATGGGAAGTTTTCTTCATTACCTCCTGTGCCCAATCCATGCTGTGCCCTGGTCTTTTTTATTTTATCTTCCTTTGGGTTTTTCTGTTCTACTGTACTTGGTCTCCTCTTTAATTCCTTGGTTAAGTAAGTTCATCTCTGAGTTAAACAAGTCTCTTCCTGTCCTTGCTCTGCACCCCTGTGTTTGCAGCTCTTACCCTGGTGTAAGTTTCTAGGAATTACCCTCACTTCAGCATTCCCACCCACTGACTTCCTTGCTAGATAGGAAATTTCTGCTGTGTTTCTTTCCCCCAAAACATTTGAGGTGTTAAATGCTCGTGTTACTTGGATGCTTCTCAGAGTTGCTCAAGAAACATCTCATGCCTGGCATGTTGGCGGTCTGTGGGATGTTTCTCCCACTCCTTTCTGGATGTTGGTGCAGTATGTCCCTCTGCGCCTTTGCCTCCACTGTTCTTAGGTTCTCGTCCATTTGTTTGTGCTTCCCTGTGGGTTCCTGTCACTGAACTCCCCGGACTCTGTTTGAAAACCTTCTTAACAGGATGAGCAAGCTAACGTGCAGGGGCTCTTCCCTCTCCAAAGAGACAGCTTTCATCCTTGACCAACAGTTTGAAGACCTTTTTGTTACAGAGAAAGTCCTTCTCCTGTCCTGTGTCTGCCAAGAAAGGCACTCATCTGCCGGGGTTGCCTCTGTCTCTCCTGGGCCTTTGCTCTCAGGGAACCAGGTGTAACGCAACCATTCTCTCTTCCTCACCTGTCTTCTTGTCTTCTGCCTCAGATCTGGGGAGCGGCAGGAGGATAGCAGCCTGGCTCAGTGAGCTTTTGGTAGCATCTGGCTTCAGTCTCCAGGCAGGCCGTGCAAGTACCAGATGCTCCCAGGTTTGCTCCCTATCTGCCTTTCTTGCTTTACTCACTTCAGACTCAGAGAGATTCCCAGTGTCAGACCTGGACTTAGGTGTGGAACCATTGATCCACGGGGTTCAGTGAAGCCCACCAGAGCTTTGGACTCCATAGGAAACTCAAACCTTATCTGCGCAGGTCTCAGGACTCGCTCCTGTGGGCACTGATTGTTTTTCTATACTTAACCAATGGAGAGTTTTGCCGTTTGGGACCACAGCACTGGCTGAATAACAAGCGGTCTGCTCGCACACGGGACAATCCTCAGTGGAGCTGTAACCGAACCTGCCACCTCACCATTGCCTCATAGTGTTCATCCCTTGCCAACACTGATCCTGGTCCTCGGTGGCTAAACAAGCTGAGGCCTGATGAGTCTTACACCTTCTTCTAACGCTTAGTGATGGCTCCAGAGATTGTGGCCTTTCTGAATGCCATTGCAGCAAAAGAAACACCATTCCTGGCACTGCAACTTAGGTACCATTGGAAGAATGACAAGCAACATCTCTCACTGCATTTTAACAGTTGATCACATCCATATAACATTTTTCTTCAAGAAAGTTCTTTTCTGTACCTTGGAAGATCTTATGATAGATCCTTTAAACATAACTTTCATCTCATGGACTTTCTCTGCAAGGGGAGTCAAAAAGATCCCTAGAAGAGAGCACGAATGCTCCAAGACGCTTCACGGATATAAAGAGACAGTTTCTCAGGAACAACAGTTCTTCAATTAAATGATCTTCTGAAAATCCTCCTTTCAACTTCTGTTCTTCTATCTTCTATTTCAGTGTTTGAAATAGGTAGGAAGGAGGAAAGAAACATAAAAATAAGAATTTGGGGCTTCTGTTTTTAGACCAGTCTCTGAATGTTCTTTCATTTTTTGGCTTGAGCAGTTTTTTAAATATACTTTCATAAAAGTAAGTTCACATTGCAGTGAACTCTATATGTATGAGATTTGTGGTTATAGTTATAACCTTTTTGCTCTCCATAAATACTTTTCAACCAGATTACATAGTGTGCCAAGATGATGCACTTGGGCCAGGTCGTACATTTGCAGCCAGGCAGATCATGTGCCCAGGGCATCCAGCTCTGCTCTTTATCATCAGTGTGCCTGTAGGCAACAAACCTTGATCCATAGGCACTGTCTTGTGACACCCACATTCCCTGCCTACAGCCCACCAAATCAAAGCAGTCCTCATCTAAAGAGCAACTGGGAATGTGCTGCTGTCACCAGAACAACTCAGACAGATGGACACAAGCTGTTCTCCCTCCCAAGGGCTCCTCAGACTGTGCCTTAGGTGCGCTGTTCTTGCGGCAGCTGCCTGCTCCCCACTGGAGGATCTCAGTCTTTTGCATCCTTCAACCTGTGCCTGTCCTGTGATGAAAGATGGGATGGAGAGCGTTTCAGAACAGTAAATCCAATGTTTATTCCTTCTATACCGGGGAAAAGGAAAGACGGTGCTTTGAGATGGCCAAGTTGTTTGAGTGTGCTACACACAGCCCATGCCCTCTCGTGTTGAACACCTATCCGTCGATTGTGAACATCAGATATAAGGCAGAAGTTACCTGTAGTTTAAAGATAAATAGCTGCGCTGTCTTCACCAGGATTTTTGTATTGACATGAAGGCAGCACGTTAATACTCGGAAAAGTAACTGACGAGTCTGGATCGTGAGGAAATAGATTAGGGAAATTGGTACTTTTATGACAGAAAAGTCTCTGAATTGCATCCCCTTCCATCTGCCACAAGTGCTATTTTTGTTACTGTCGTTAAGACTTGAGATCATACCTCTTTATTTTGTCTTTGCTTGCTACGCTCTGTCTTTTTTGTGGAGTTACTTGAAAGGGAAACAGTAAGAGACATTTAAGTGATGGCACATTAAATTCTTTATATATGCAAATAGGGAGAAAATGTAACATTGTTTGTAGGCAGCTGCATGTGGTTTTTGGTTTTCAGCTGAATTGCAAATCAACTTTGGTAACTCATTTGCATAACATTTTAAATGTACATTAAACAAATAGCAATATGATATTATTTAATATTCATGTGCATGTCATTAGGGTATTCTGTCAGCTAATCTTAGTGTGTTTTATTTAGCAAGGTGAAGTGAGGTTGAAGTGTTTGAAAGCTCTTCAGAGCCTGTATACCAACAGAGAGTTATTTCCAAAACTGGAGCTGTTCACTAATAGATTCAAGGTAAGAGGAAATACAATTTTTGGAAGGAGTACAGAAAATACAATATCACCTATCTCATTCTGTTGCAGTCTTTGAGTCATGTATATTAAATGCAAAAATAAGCTAATTTGTTTGTGACAAGGCTTGTAACTGCAGTAGTAAAACTGTATTACTGAATGCTGTGATTACGCCAAATTCATTTTACAGTCTTTATTTTGTAAGATTTGTCAGGCTTGAGCAGGATATTTATCTGTTTGAATTATTGATAGCTTATATATTGTCATTATTCAGTCTGCTTGTACTTATTTAATTTTAGAGTTATTGAATTTTAAGGACTTGTACTGGGTGTTTCACACAGTCTAAAATGCATCTGAAATTAACAGCCTATGAAAAAAGTTTGTTCCTAAGACAGCTTTTTAGCTGATTACATGCTTGTATTTGGAGGAAGAGCCCTTTTTATTTGCAATCACAATATTCGACTCAATGAAACATCTTGCTGCAGAACAGGAATTTACCATGTGCTTTCAGACAAACCCCTGCGTGTGGGTGTCCGCGGTAGGAGAGAAGTGCTGGATGGATATTTCATGGGTTTTTCACTTGCACAAACACACTGACTTTTTGCTTAATGTCTTGATGTGGCTCTTAATTTACTGTGTGGCCTGACTGCTTTATTTCACAAGTGAAGTATCTGGGGACATGAGTGTAGAAATGCTGTCAATGCTTCTGCTTGGATGCTCTGCGAAGAGAACTCTCAGGCACTGTCACCACATCAGCTGACACCTTTTACCATCACTTTTGTGTTCTGGAGAACACGGAACTGTGGTAAAGGCTACCCCCAAGGAAAGACCAATTTAATTTATTTTCATTTAGGTCACGATTACAATGCTAATGAAAAATTCTGTTTAGAAAAGAAGTGGAGGTTTAAATATTTGTAAATAACTGCTGTCCGTGAGACTGAATAGCTTCTCAGTGTAGATTTTACACTGCTTCCCTGTTTTTTTCTGCCATTGCAGTTACTATTAACTCTTCCAGTTTGATCTAGGAAAGCATAAACTATGGAAAACTTGGCATGGGGTTGGACTGGATGATCTCTAGAGGTCACTTCAACCCCAGTAGTTCTGTGATTCTATATGTAAACGGCTCATAAAAACATCATGGTAATCAGCCTGTTAAAATGTTCACTTGAGGTGGAGAAAAAAAGATGTTTGAATTGCACTGAAGTCGAGATAATAAGGAAAGATTTTTGTCCAAAATGAGAGTTATATAATAGAGCAGAGTCTTCATTAATAATCTCTTTCATCTGAGATTTTTAAGGGCAGATTAAATAAATACCTGTCAGGATAGGTATTAACTAGTTATAGCTGACTTTAAAATAGGAGATTAATCTAGATCAGTTTATGAGATCACTTGAGGGCCTGTATTCTTCTGATTTTATAAAGTCATTTTCTGGGTCTATTGCAGTAAAGGCAAAGTTTCCTCTCATAGAAGAGGACCTGGCAAAGAGGTTCAGACCTCGAGCTGCTTCTGTAATGCCTCGTAAGTGTGGTTTGCTTGTCATCTCAGGACAACCAGGAATACTAGTTACCTCTCCAGAAAAGTGAACCTCCAACTCTGCTGCTTTTCTTGTTCCATCTGTACAGACTTACGGATTTGTTTATATTTGCTCTCTCTATAATTCCATTTATTTCGCTAAAACTCTTGTGGTCTCTGTACCTGCTTCTCTTTACTAGAAGATGTGCTGGATGCTTCCCCTTTAGCCTCTTCTAGTTTGTAGAAGATGCTGCTTTGGGTGTGAACCAGCAAAACATTTCAAGACAATTGGAGGCACTTTGAGGAGCAGTTACCCAGGAATGTGCTTCAAAACAACTACAAGAACATGAATTTCCTCCTGGCTTTTTCCCAGGATAAGCAATTCTCTTTGTTGGAAGAAGTTAGGGCAGGCTGTGCATTGCTGCATAGAGTGGCACAAGGGGTTTCCTTTCTGTCAAAAAGGGAACCTTGCTAGGAATCCTCATCTTTATTCTGTTTTTATTAAAAAAATTAAAGCTGGTTTTAATACAGAAATCGGTTTATTATGAAATAAATTAGAGAAGACGTGAGTTCAAAGTCTCTGTGGGCCTAGAGAAGAGAGATACATATAACATAATGATTTATCCATTAACTTTTCCAGCCACATCACAAGAACAAAAAGCTGGCATTGCCCAAATGCCTGCAGTTGGATTTACAGCTGTGCTGACAGGGATGTGGCCTTTGGCACCAGGACAGAGCAAATTTTCAAATGAATGCTTTTTGAGTGTGTGATACGTGACCGAAATGCCTTGCCACCACAAACTCTTCCACCACCCCTTGAACAATAATTGACCTAAATGCCGTTCTCCGTTCCGCAGCTGCTTATTTATATTTCCTCATCAGACGTTAATGGACCTGCACAGTTCAGCTGGGGCTCAGCTCAAGTCCATTCCAGCTCTCAAGGGATATCTCTTTAGAGATCTTCTAGCTGTTTAAAGTATGAATTAGTTTGATCTGGAATGACTTATACTAGGGTGTTAATATTTCACCACCTTCCAGATTGCTGTGACAACGATCTGATAACATCGCTTCTTCAAAAGAAAGCGTGTGTTCTTCCCACCATTTGTGTGGGATTCTAGGAGTAGGTGATATGCTGGAAAATAAGCTTTGCCTATCAAAAAAAAGGTGTTGCCCATCAAAGAAGAGCCTCTTGTTTTCCATCAAGAAGTCTTGTCTGATATAAATATTAACTGAAGCTGTATGGAAAAGGTGTGGATTAGCTCTTTTGCAATCAGTGCCAAAGCCAGGACACCAGCAGGTTTAGGTGCAGCCATATAATTCCTGTCCCTTACCTCTGACCCTTTGCAGGCCAGTGCTGTCTCCACGGTCTGAGAGGCAAAAGGAGATGGATTTGCTTTTCAGCCAGCTGTGCTCACAGCCTAATACGTAATTGCAAACTCATCTTCACAGACCATGAAAATTATTATTTAAAGTTATAAATTCAGGCCTGTGTCCTATTCTACTGCTGTGTAGTGGTACGGGGAATTTCTGTCAAAGCAGATTGAGCAGCTGGGGTTTGTAACTTACCGAACCAGATCTCGTTTTCAAGGATCTTGGTGCCTGGCTGGCAGCTGCCATCACACAGAGATGCTGTCACCAAGGCAGTAAATAAGAAATGATGCATCCACACTGTTTCATTTAAGCCTTGTGTTTCTGGGAAAAATTGAGAGAAGAGAAGAGTCTTTTTGGATAAGAAGACATTGTCATATCGATTGGTTCAGTGTCCAAAAGGTCTCCAGATTCAGAGAGTACCTTTTGCTCTTGTAGGCAGGAGACAAGATCCCTTCCTTCCAGGCCTTTTTCAGAGATGCAGGAGGAGTTTTGTACTCGTATCTCTGGCTGTTCTTTCTCTTGATGTTGCTGTTAGTTGTTCCTTGGCCAGGACCTTAGGAAAAAATTAAAGCAATTTTTTTTGTCTTGTCCATACACAGAATTTCCCCTTTCGAAAGTTATTTCACTGTGTGGGTCCCTTCATGGACTTCTGACGGTCTCTAGAACTATCTAGGCAGAACAGTTCAATGCATGGAACTTTCCGGGAACAGAGCAGCGATTACTAGAGGTGCATCCAGTCATACAGACACAAAGTACCTCTGCAGACCTGGTTTTGTGGAGAGGTGACACTTGACACAGCCACAATGCCTTCCTTAAATGTACCTCCTAAAATCCAATATTGAAATAAGCATCAGCTGTTTGATATTCACCTTCAGCTTTTAAATGCCTGGAGTAGTAGAGAAGAGAGGTGAACACCTTTCTTTTGTCCTGGTTTGTTGTTGTTGACTTTCACTGTTGTTTCCTAACACTTCCCTTGTTTCTTTTCCAGTCCCTGACTTCTATTTTTTCACATCTCAAAATGCCACATAGTATGTAGTCCTTCCTGAAGCAGGTCAAGCCAGAGAAAGCAAATTTTATTTTCAGATGGCCCGATTTCTTTTCATTAACTTGATCAGTCAAGCAAAGAGCATCAAGGCATATTGTGTTTTTATGGATGAATAGAAATTCTCACCGGAGAAGGAGGACAACATACAGCGATCACATCTATTTTTGGTTACCAGTGAGCAAACTGAAACTAAGGAGAAAGAAGAGTCTTCTCATATGTACAGGGTCCTTAGAAGATACAAAGTCATTCCATTAGACTGGAAAGTGATGTCCTTGTTTCTGATGGAAAAAGTATAGGAAAATACAAAGCCAAGTCATGGGCTTTCCTGCTTTCCTGTGGAAGGTCTGTAGTGCGATTTTTGAGATCAGCTTCAGACCTTAACATGTAGCCAGGGATAAATGCCACAGCTTCAAAGGCAATGTGCAGATGTGGGTGTGATTTTCTTCACAATACTTCCAAATATGTATATATGCAGCATGCATTGTTTTAAAATTATTTGTTGCTAGGGGGACAAAGCAGGGCAGTTTTTCTGCCATCAGCCAACCAAAGCAGATTCCTTTCAGGAAGGAACTGTTAAATAAGACAAGTCAAGAACAGTGCTTCAACTCCAAAGTTTGCTTGCTTCTTTCTTGGAAAGCACACGCGGACAAGGACTGTTGGTGAAGCACTTGTTCTCATTCCTGTGTCCTTGCCTTTTGTTCCGTTGTGCACATTGCACACAGTAGGATGTACAGTAAATGGGTGAACAATATTAAAGGGCTTTTATGTCTCTAGTTGAAAGATCTTTCTCCCCAAGAGTATTTTGTAATGTATGGAGTATCTGGTAGCTGTTTGTGTGTTTCTGTTTTGTCACTGTAATAACATTCCTTTTCAGGATCGTATTGTATCAATGACACTTGATAAGGAATACGATGTCGCTGTGGAAGCCATTCGATTAGTCACACTAATACTTCAGTGAGTATTTGTCAAAATCAGTACATTCTCTCTAAAAGTCATCTAGCAGGAATGTGTAATTGACTTAATTTCTTTGCTTGTATAATGGATTGGCTCTGTTACTTCACACTTAGTATGTAGTTGAACTGAGTATGTACTAATATGGTCGTAGAGCTAAAATAAGATATTATATCTCATGGAAATATAGCAGGCAAAGTATAAAAATGTAAGGATGTACTGAGACTAATAGTGCATCCATTGTTGAGAAAGAATGCCACAGGGCATTTATACCTTTTGCCAAGGGCAAGATGATTATCCTCCCCAAAACAAGGATCTGTGAGTTACATTTGCTAAAATAACTCTAGTGGTATCTAAGCAAAGATCCAGTGTTAGGAGATTTGATTACCTGGCACAGCTGAAGAGGGACTCACCTGGTAAATAAGCCAAGAGGGCAAAAGTGCCAGCCTCAACACACTCATTTGGGTTATGTGGAAAGGGCAGTGGGTACTTGCAGTTGGAAGCACTTGGCCATGCAGGAGGAGACATGCTTCCAGGCCTGCAGTGGCTTCATGGAGGTACGGATCCAGTCCAAAGATCATCCCACAAGCAGACTGTTTGAACCAGCCTGCCCACAGCAGCCTCGTGCTGTGTATGTTAAAACGTATGTTAAAGAAAAGGTGTTCTGCTAAGATGCACAGAATTCCTGCATCATATTCTGCACCGAGTGGCTCCACTTTGAAGAACGTTTATGAACGTGCAGAATTTGGCTCAAAGATTAGACTACCTTTTAGTAAAGATTTCATTTACTGGACTACATTTTTGTATTTACGGGTCATTCTGCTTTACAGATATTAGACTTGTAATATTAGGAAGAAAGTAAATATTGAACCTACTGTTATATTTTTAAAGCAAATACAACATACCTGATCACAAACGAGATACAGGACACATCTGTTCCCTACGTCATAAGCAATGTTTGAGAACAGACTAAGATTTGAGGTAAAAATCATTCAGTGCAACGTTTCTTTTCCCTGTCCTGTTTTCTCTTTAGTTGTGCGATAAAAATATAGCTAAATGAATTTAGCACCAGAAGAATATTAGTTGTATTGAACTCAGGGCAAGTAGGAGCTCCAGAAAGATGTCATGAACAGTCATGATGGGGCATGACCAATTAAAAATTATTTGTAGGATGAAGCTAAATAATGCACAGAGTCCTGATACAGAACATTAAGGTTTGGATGAACGCTGACTAAACAAAGAGGGAAGTAATATTCCTGTATGTGACAGTGGTGGTATTTTGATACCGTTAATGGAATGTGGTTGTTCCGTGGCTCAGAGCATTTTTCAAGGATACTGCTGAAAAACTGGAGTTTTTCCCAGTTTCAGAAAATTCACACACAGAATCTACCTCAGAACCTGCAGAAGCCCCAACTGTGTTCTTTACCCAAGACAAGGGTAAAAAGTGGCTTGTTCTTGTCCATAAATAATGATACAAAATAAGTTTTTCATCCTCTTTCATCCAGCACTGAGGATATGATCAGATTCAGTTCCTTGATGTTGAAAAGGAAGTCTGTATCTAGTCAGCACAGTAACTACTGTAGAAATGATGGATGAGTTATTGTATCATCGTTATTGTAGTTCTAAACACACGGCGTGATTCAATCCTAAAGCGAGTAGGTGTTGATTTGACCGATAGGTGCTCAGTGTCAGTTCTGTGTCGCCATGTTTGGGCCTAGTGTGTTTCATTTTCAACTGCCCTTATCCAGAACATTTCTGTGCCTTCTCCCATTGCTGAGGCAGTTTTATCCACCTGGCCCAGCCCTGTCCACAGCTGGAATTGGGAATGTTCCTCTATACTTACCAGGCTAGCAGAGAGGCCCCTCCTGTCCCGCAGTGCACAAGAACTGTTGCGCGGAAAGCCTGAACTCCTGAGAATGGAGCAGGCCAGGAGGCTGACACAGGTTTTTCCAGTCCCAGATTTCAATACTTTAAAAATTGAAAGCTTTGAAAGGAAACAAATATTGCTATGGAAGTAAATAAGTTCAAGCAATTTCATTTTCCTCGTGTGACATTCTAGTTTATAGTTTAATTATGTTCAATAATGAGTGTGTGGCATCTTGCGGTCTGTGCATTGTAGTTAGTGTGGTGGTCTCATTCATTACGCAGGGCAAGGTTTGTGAGCAGTGATGACCTTTTTTTCATAATATTTATATATATATCCAACTGGGAGAAAGAAATCTTTCACTCTTTCACTCTTTCAGGCCCTTTAAATATGTATATATTTATTATATTTATTCCTGTATTTGGAAATTGAGCCAAAGAGCCTGGAAGTCAGTGTTCGTCTGTTCAGAATTTTGTATGAAGGAGATCAGTCTTGTAGCTGTCAGAAGTAAGTTATGGGAAGTGAGGGGATGGAAAATCAACATTTGTTTTAGTTCAGGTGTTGCTTTCTGACTCTTTCAGTGGAAGCGAAGAAGCTCTGTCGAATGAGGACTGTGAAAATGTTTATCACTTGGTGTATTCAGCACACCGGCCTGTGGCAGTAGCAGCTGGAGAGTTCCTACACAAAAAGTAAGTTTTCAGTTGTCCTGGAAGAAGACCAGCTTTGTGAATGCCTCCTAAGAAAGGTAACATCAATAGGAAAAGAAGTCATAGAATGAAATATCCCAATTCAGCAAGTCAGATATTTAAACAGAGACTTATTGTCTTGTTTAAATTTAAGACCTAAAGACTCAAAGAAACTGAATTTATGTTTTTCTTGCCCTAAAATACAGGATAACTTTCTTAACTCCTCAAAGGCTAAATATACAGAGGCTGCGTAAACCTCTAAAGTTGGTTTAAATCCTGCAGCTCTTGCTGAATTCCTGTTGCCACATTATATAGAGAGCCTGTACATCCCTGAGAATCTGCCTGCCTGCTAGGCAGGTGTCATTTTTACCAAGTTTTAAACCAGTTTACTTCAAAATTGTGAACCTGAGAGGAGGTTATGTAGTCATAATTAAGAAATTTGGTTCTAAACTTACTGACTTCATAAAAAATACTTTACACCGTGGTTACATCTTTCATATACCCACTGAGCCAAAGGAAGTAGGCTAGCTTTTCCATGGGTGTGAATCGTACTGCATCAGTAGCTATGAACCAGGATATTGCCACATCACAGTAGTTAAACTTTTCATTTTAATGTTTGTAGTTAAAATTCTTTTAGCAGTAATTTTATTTTTTCCCCTCATGGGCTGTGACGTTAGAGTTCTTTAATATATCTATATAGAGTATATCAGAATCCAGGTTATCTAATTTTTCATGCCAAGATACATGATAGAAAAAATTACGTAAAACCATCAGGTTTCCTTTGCCAGTGTTCTAATTTTCTGTGGTTTGTTGGTGATTTAGAAGTCCACATTATAAGCTTTCACTGGAGGATTTCTGGAATTTCACCTTTGTGATCAGATATTGTTTCAAGGAATTAATTTACAAAATGCAGTTACATTTAGTTTCCTACACGACATTTTATGTTACAGGAAAGGGAATTCCTTTGTTGATCAATATGTGACAAAATAAATCTGTAAAGTGCCTCAAAAGTAAATGAAGATGTGTGCATCTTGGTGCACTCAGTCAAAAGACAAAATTTTATCCATACTTTTCCTTACAATGAGATACAACGCTGTGTTCTATAACTGTCTCTCCAGGTTAATAGCATTGAGAGAAGATTATTCCATTTCTAACCCTCGTTTTCTCTTGGTTTCTGCTAACACAGAAGAGCTGGTTCCCCATTTAAATAAGTTAGAGTCTACTTGAGGCATTGGAGGTGGGACTTTGGTCACCCAATTTTATAATTTAAAAATCGCTTTCTACTAAAATACGTCTGTGTATAACTCACGCTTTTCTTTTTAATGAATTATAGTAGTGAAATCAGAATACTGTGTTTCACATTTCTGATTTACTTTGTGACTGCAGTTTCACTGTAAAAACAGGGAGCAGTTTTCAAACTCCTCCCTATAAACCGATCGTTGCTCTAACTGTAATGTAGACGCATGTGAGATCTCTAAGTGAGCAAATTTGAGTGTTGAGAGTGGTTTAGAATTAGCTCTGCATTGGGGAACTCAATGCAGAATGTATAATTTACTTTAAAAACCCCATATAATTGACTGGTAGCCTGCTTTATTCTTTTTGCTGCTACCAGTGGCTGAGGTTGGTTGTTTAATGAGATGTCAGGTTTGATTGTTGCATATTCCAGTCAGCATGACCACGGTGAGGATGCAGCCTTAGTTCTTAAGGAACTGGTGGGGCGAGTGCTACCACCAATATAAGACTGGGTAAGTTAAAAATGCAAAACTATACCAATTATGCAAGTATATAAAACTGCAAAATCTTTCAGTAAAAATATGTTTTGGAGAGCTTTTTGCTTTGTGGAATTCTTCCAGCTCTGTGGACATGAAGACCCTGAAGATGAATTAATCTCTTCAGACAGGCAGAGGTCCTGCCCTCTGTCCCTTGAAAGAAATAGCTTGAGATACTTTCAGTATATACTGTATCAATAATGAGTGCTCATCATATTCTTGTGGAAATGAGGTTTGTTTTGATAAACATGATAGCTGCTTTTGCTTATTTTTAGACTGTTCAGCAGACATGATCCCCAAGCTGAAGAAGCTCTAGCAAAGAGGAGGGGGCGAAATAGTCCAAATGGAAACCTTATTAGAATGTTGGTGCTTTTCTTTCTTGAAAGTGAGGTAAAACATTCATTTTTAAGCTTTATGTGCTTTATAAAACCTGGAACTTACCTAGTGATTTATCAAGTTGGTTTTCCTTTTTTTTTTTTTTTTCATTAATACTGTATGCCATTTATCCTGCCCGTGTGTCCTTCTCCACCAAGCAAATTCAACTCAGTGTTGTCTTCATGGTTTATTTTGCTCTTGCATTTCCCACTGTATTCAGCACTGCATTGCTGGTGGTACAGTGGCTGCCAGGATTTGTCACTACATCAAAATGCGACTGGTCCTTTTTTAAGATAACCATGTAAAGAGTACAGCTTTGGAGTTACTCTTTGTGGAGTAAATTCATTTGGACCAGAAAGGAACAAAAATTATGTAATATCTCAAACTGTGATTGGAATCATAGAATAATTCAGAACGGAGAGGATCTAAGGAACATCAGCTCAGAGCAGAGGGAGCTGTGAGGTGAGATGAGGTTGTTCAGGGCTTTATGCAGTTGCTTCTTGAAAACGTCAGAGGATTGAAACTGCATCAGATGTACGATGACATTAAGCATTTGATGAACATGTTCAGGATGGATTGTGCCCAGATCTCGTGTCCATAGAGACAGCACATATGGTGGGGAATGGCAGTGGAGTGGAGGAAAGAAAAATTATCAGGTACACGATGCTCTGATGGTAGAGGGGGAAGATTTAAAAATTATGCATTTGATTTGGTAATAAATAAATGGCAAAGGAAGACTGAAAGAAGAGATTGACAGAATTTTTTCTCTACAGAAGGAAGGGAGATTTTGTGTAAAAAGCAAAAGGAAAGCTATTGCAATCAGGTATTTTAATTTTTATGAAGCCTTGAACAAGAGCCTTGACTGAGAGTGAAAAGACACGCAATCAGATGCTGAGAAGGAAGGAAGGATAACATTTAGGTACAGTGTTAACATTAATGTTTTTCAGAAAACCTTATAAACCTACAAGTTTGGTCTAGATGATATGTCACATCCTGTGTGAGCCTTCTG
Organism: Neomorphus geoffroyi; assembly: GCA_033558235.1. Lineage (NCBI taxonomy): Eukaryota > Metazoa > Chordata > Aves > Cuculiformes > Neomorphidae > Neomorphus > Neomorphus geoffroyi. The sequence continues at coordinate 6,750,746 of JAUMJM010000012.1, read as the reverse complement.
TCTGCTCTCAGAATGTCTTTTTAGTTTCAGCTTCTTAAAAAGTCTAAAAATGTAATAGATCATTGTATTTTCTGGTGAACATACCTAAAATCTGTGTGTGTGTGACTGGAACGTACCTAGGGTTAAGCTTGTCTGTCCTGAGAGGGAAAGGAACTGCGCTTTGCTCCCAAAGCCCTGATCAGCAAAGTGCCTTCCACTGCAAGCCATGTGCTGCACCTTCTGTCTCAGGGCTTTTTCTTGCTGTCACTGTTTTTGAGAGAAACAAAGTAGAGTATCAGGACTCCTGTTTGAATAAAGAGTTAGAGAACTGGCAGTTCCATCTGCATAGGAGTAGAAGGTGTAAGCGCTGCAATCAGAGAGCGTGCACTCGGAAGAGGGAACGAGTAGAGCTGGGACAAGCACCACTAAGCATTGTGACGCAGGACGTTTTGCCCAAAGCTGTCAGGAATGGAGGAGCAGGTAAATGGACTGACACCTCCTGCCCTGCACTGAGATATTTGCCAGTTAAGGAATCAGCCTGGCAAGCCAATCTGAACTGCAGACTGTGCTTAGTGTTTTTTGATCGTGGTAAAGATCAGTTTATAAAACAATAGAAGCCTATGGATTATTTTTCTCACTTTACAAAAGTTGTGTTATTTCACATTTTTTGCAGTTGAAGTTAGTGATAATTCTGTGTCCCCTGAAATCAGCTGGATTTCTGCTGCTGATTTCTGAGATGTAGTGGCACATATGAAAAGTAAATACCTGTTCAAAACAAATACTTTGCAACTCTCTTAGGAGAAGTAAGTTCATAGCTTCTATGTCAGAACTCTGAGAAAGATTTTTCACACTCAAGCTGCTTTATGGAAAAGCAGCTCAGTTTGGTTGTATTCCATTTCCTATTAAAACATAGCCCTGCTGTCGTGCCGTTGTATCATTCAGTGGGAAGATGACCTTCCAGAGTTAATTTCAAACTGAATTTTCTTTCCAACTAATGTAAGAGTATGTGCCTAGGACACTCTCTGTGGCCAAATCACTGTGAAAGGTGAAGAACTGCTACTCGTACCAGAACACTGTACTGATGTTTGCTTTGGATCTTCCAGTTGCACGAACATGCAGCGTATTTGGTGGACAGTTTGTGGGAGAGCTCTCAAGAACTATTGAAAGACTGGGAATGTATGACGGAATTGCTCTTGGAGGAACCAGTCCAAGGAGAGGAAGGTATTTTTTGAAACTCTATACTGTGTTGATACTGCACAATATTGTTAATTATTCCTTTAAAAAGATTGTTTCACTGTGGCTGATAGAGGTATTTATGTTGTGCTTTGTTTAGAAGGCTTATTTGAAGAAGATATTAATTCAATTCGTTTTTATTGTACTTTGCTTTGGAAGCAACATTTTTGTACTGTCTTCTTCATCTTCATTAAAGGCTGGGATGGCTTCTTATCTGAGTGTTTACATAACTAGTGTGTACACAAACGTTTAGAATCATAGAATGGTTTGGGTTGGAAGGGACCTTAAAGTCCAACCAGTTCTACCCCCATGTCATGGGCAGGGACACCTCCCACTGGATCAGGGGGCTCAAAGCCAGGGATGGGGCAGCCACAGCTTTCCTGGGCAGCCTGTGCCAGTGTCTCACTATCCTCACAGGAAAACATTTCTTCTGATTTATTTCTCTATATATTTAATATGTATTCTATATATTTTTATATATTTTGTGTATATTTCCTATATATTTCTTCCTTAATAAAGTAAATAACTAATATAATTTTGAATAAACAAGTACTTCAGGTGATGTTAACTAAATATGGGCTTTTCCAGATGATTTTAAAGCCTAATGAATTCTCAAGAGGAAAAAACATTAAGGGGATTCTTTTGCCATTAGTTTCCAGTCTCCTTTCACTAATATCAGTGCACAAGGTAGCCAGGGAGGTTGGTGGCAAGGAGTCCCTAGTGGTAATGAGCGTTATTCAAGACCCCTTAACAATCCTTTGGGATTCTCCTGCTTCAGGGGCCTTCACAGGGTTTATGTGGTTGAAAATTTATGAACTCTTAGTGCTTCTGAGCATGATGTGTGGATCATTTCAGTGTTTCAAAATCTGACCTTTTGATCTGCTGCAACCATGGTGTTTACGTGGTAATTTCCTGAGGAAACTTGGTGCTTTTGTTCTTTGTTTCTGCATAACCTAGTGGGATTCAGTCTTCTAGGTGTGACCAGAAATATTTCCCGAAGAACAGAAATAACACTTCATGACGGTAGGAATATTTTATAAGGAAGTGGCAGTCAACAGTCAGTCACTCTCTGCCCTCCGTGATGCTCTTTTTTTCATAGATTTTGTTATGTTCCCTTTCATTCATCCTTTTTCCAGACTACGTTTCTCTATGCTTCTTTCAGTTCTGCCGTATCCATTTTGAGAGGATGCAATAATTCCAAGAGCAAGCAAGAAAGCCTTGGTTTTACAATTGGGACAAAACAACGTTGTCTTTGTTGTTCTCTGTTCCACATTCATAGATCTGGCTTCTTTCCAAGGTCTTGCACACACATCAAAACTGATGTTGCTTGTTCTCTTCCCTCCACAGCAATGTCGGACCGACAGGAGAGCGCTCTCATCGAGCTGATGGTGTGCACAATCAGACAGGCTGCTGAAGCACATCCACCAGTAGGCAGAGGCACTGGCAAGAGAGTAAGTGGTGCTGCGATAGCTGACTCGGAGCTGTGTGTGTTACTCCAGTAACGTAAAATATTAATCTGCAGTGTCACATTGTAGCACTTTTAAATTAGATTTTTGTAATTGATGTTTCCTGTTTCATGTGAACGTTTTTGAAGAAAAATAGTAAGAGTTCTATTTCTGGACATATTTAGGGTTTGTTTGTTTCATTTTGGGTTTTGCATTGCCAAGTTAAGTAATACATACTTACAGCATGAAAAATTTTTTAAATGATTTTTTGGATGTTCTTTTTATCCCACCCCGGCTTACACTTAGTATGTACACACATCTACAGCACTTAGTGTTAAGTCTAGATTAGAATTGAAAGTAGGGAACAAGATCACCTCTGCCTTCCATAAAAAGGAATGTGCTGCTAATATGGATGTACGATTTGCTGCAAAAACCAACAGTATCTTCGTCGTGAGAGTGGTTAAGCACTGAAACAGAAGCTGAGATTTTTCCAGCCCTGGAGGTTTCAAGACCTGACTGGACAAAGCCCTGAGCAGCCTGGTCTGTCCTCTAAGCTGGCTCTGCTTTCAGCAGGAGGAATGGGACTGGTACCAGCCTGAATGCATCTCTGGTTTTATGTATCCGTCCTCTTTGGCCTCATCTACTGAGGGCCCTGAAAATTTAAGAATTTTACTTTCTGGCCATATTGCAACTTCATTGCCTCTTCCATTTATTTTATAGTAGCCACAGACTTAATGAAGGTGGGATCTGGAGATAGACTTAGCGTTCTGTACTACTAAACTAAATGCAGTTACTTCACTTCTTAAGTTTGATGTGCCAGAAGCAGATTAGCCTTATGTCCACAAATGGCATCCTAGCAAAAGCTCCAGGAAGCCTTCAGTTTAAACATGCTTTATGTACCTTAATTTATAAAGCGTATTTGAAGAAATTCCTCATTTATTGAAATATTTCAGAGTTTGGGGGGAATTTCTGAAGGCACTGACTCAAGTTTACACAAGCATGTATTATTGTGTTACCAACACTGTATTGTAAGCACAACTTTGCTGTGTCTCTGGCTGAAAACCCTTCTAGGAGAGAAAGCAATCTTGAACAAAAATTTCATGTCTGTATATTCTGTTTAGAGCACCAAATAATGTCACTATTGGCTTTCTGGGTATTTCTCCTATCTCGAGAGATCTACAGGTCAGTTTACGGAAGTTCAGCACATTGCTTAGTCTTAGATTTTCAATGTCTGTATTTCTTCAAAGCTAAAGAAAACACGGAAGTACAAGGAGTTTCACCTTTTAAGGGACATTCAGAAGCACCTCAAGGTCATCCTATGGAGCCAGATTTGCCACTGAACAGTGATGTTTGGCTTCCAGATGATGGTGGCATTGTTAGCGGGTGGGAGCCAGACTTGCTGGCTGCACTTGTGTTGCCTTCCAGTGAGCTGCAGCTTTTGCAGGCACTGCTGGTGCTGCACTGGGAGTTGGTACAGGAGTTGCAGTTGCTGCTGGATGTATCCAGCTGTCTGCCCTGTACTATGGAAGTGGTTTCCTAGCCTGGTTATAAATCTGTTCCACTTCACTTCCATGGTTGTTTTGGGTTCCTGCTGACACGATAGGCTGCCTGTCATCCAAGCACTTGCTTTGTTTCCAGCGGTTCTTCCCCACTTGCAGAGAGATGTAGGTATGACATTTAGCTTTTGCTTCTTTGCAGTTAGATCATGACTTACGAAATGGTAACAGTAGGGAACTCTTTAGGTGTCAGTGCAGGTTTGTCCTGTTCTCCTGATCTCCTGGCATATCCTGTGAGTTGAAATGGGAGCAGATTCCTAATTACACACTCACCTCCTTAAGAAATAGTTTCCTCTTTGACTTGAGCTTGTAACCCTTACTGTGTAGTCTGGCAGCTTTGCTGTACAGAAATCATTAGCTCACCTCAGCATTTTATTATTATTTTTCAAAAGTACCCTCTCCTTTTCTGCAGCCAAGAAGCCAGATCTAAGCCTTTATGAAGCATGCTGGTTTGATTATTGTCTGTTTGCTGTTTGAAGGTGGTTTTGCTACGACTGCATTAGTAGCATCAGTATATCCATCACTGAAAACTGAAAATGAGTTCCTTGAGCTGGGATGGATGTTCTCACAGAGAATTACATTCCAGTTTGGACATATGGCCATGAATCTGCTCATGAAAATCACTGTCACAGTGTGGTTTGGGTATGGTTTTCTTAATTATACTTCAGTTGACCCAGAGGTCTTGTATTAACACTTCATTTAATGTGTGACAGCCAGAGCTCAATTTGCTTGGAAGCAATAGCAAAACTTCCACTGACTGGGGTTATATTTGAATTTCAATCCTAAAAAAATATTGGTGAGTTGAGAGAATATCATGCTAGGTGATAATGATGTTTTCCTTTTCAGTCATGGCTTCTTAGGACATGTGGTCTACCCATTTAATCACCCAATGCGTTTGAGGGTTTTATTCCCTCCTTTTAAAAATACACTTGCGTGGATTTTTGTTTGTAGTACAAACTGTAGAAAAACTAACGAATTCTATATGTAGAAATCGTATTTACTTTCGTTATTTTTGATCACTTGCAGGTCTTGACAGCAAAAGAAAGAAAAACTCAGATAGATGACAGAAATAAATTGACTGAGCATTTCATTATTGCGCTTCCTATGTTGCTGTCAAAGGTACAGTTTTTAATCTCTCACTGGTATTTACAACTGCCTTCAAACGTTTTCATTCTGTAGTGTAGGTGTTTCTTTGTACCTCACTGTATTTTTGTTTGTTTCAATGATGTTCTAGTATTCTGCTGATGCCGAGAAGGTTGCAAATCTCCTGCAAATCCCCCAGTATTTTGACCTGGAAATCTATAGCACGGGCAGAATGGAAAAGGTATGGGACACGGGGCAAGGCATCTGGCTGCTTTCAAGTGTCTGATTGCTCTTGCAGTCACACAGTACTGTACCTTCACTCGGCATATTAGTAAACTTGACTTGATTCATGGTGCTCTTTGAATGACTTCTTTCAGTTTCATTGTTGGGTGAGGCAAAAGCTGAACTTCTTTTCTGATTTACAGCATCTGGATGCCTTACTGAAACAGATAAAGTTTGTTGTGGAAAAGCATGTGGAATCCGATGTTCTAGAAGCCTGCAGTAAAACCTACAGCATACTCTGTAGTGAAGAATATACAATCCAGAACAGAGTTGACATTGCCCACAGCCAACTTATTGATGAATTTGTGGATCGATTCAACCATTCTGTGGAGGATCTGCTGCAGGAGGTTTGTTTTCTTAAAATTACTTTAGTTAGATGACCTAAAATGTATGATAAATGACAGAAAAACCTTCTTACCAAGTCATGGAATTATCCATCTGAAGATGTAGCACAGCAGCAACTATTCATAAATATTTGGAGCTATTTCTCCCTGTAGAAAATCCCTTGGACTAACCATTAATCCTGCAAAGTGTTGGTACTGTAAAACAAAGACCATGGGACAGTCATGCTTCTGAAAATTTAGTATTTAAACAGTCCGCATAAGAAATGAAATGGATGAAAGCTTATGTAAAATGCAGGGAATGGTGCTTTTACATTAATGCTTGTGGTGATTCCAGTAGTCCCAAATGGCTATGCAGGCAGCAGAATCATGACTGAATTGTGTCTTGAATGGAAGAGAAAATTTAGTAAAATATTTATAATGGCATATTGGAAGAGCTTTGGGAAGAATGAAAGAAAGATACAGATCTGAAACCTTGGAGGTACCTGGGATTTGCTTGTAAGAATTCAGCCTTCAAAATGCATGAGACAGAATACATTAAATAAGAAAGAAACCTTACTCATTTTTTCTTGCTTTACATCAACTTAACTTTGTGCAGTACTGCTTAATTTGTTGGAATTTGCATGTGTTTTAAACATAACGTAAGGGCTGCAGAGACCTTTTTCTTCACGTCTAGTCATGCACTGCATTGTGGCAGATACATTTAATATTTGATGTACATCTATAGAAAGTTAAGCTACAGCCTGGTTTAGAGTTGCATATTAAAGGAAATAAGTTTTTTTCTATCTTTAATTAATATGCCACATACAGGCATACTGTGTATCTGCCTTGTCACATTGCAGAGTAAATAAAAACATGTCTGTTGCTGTAGGACTGTGCAGGAGTGGAAAAGGCAGCACGGGAAGCAGGCAGTCTGCATCCCAGAGGAGTCAGTTGCCATTGCACATTCCGTGAGAGAATCCTTTGCTGCCTACCTGCCTACCATTCTATACGTGCTTTCTCAGAAACCTCTGAGCAGAACCTAGAGAGACATTCCAGAATTTGTGCTACGTCTCTGCCCATCTGTGTGTGGCAAGGGAATCCGTGCAGCTGATGCCACATTACATGTCTTAGCCCTCTGTGTTAATAGCCATGGATTTTTCGAGTTCCTCACCTCCGGTCAACAGGACCAAAAACATGGAGACAGAAACCTTGGGGAATCTGTTGCTGAGTTGGGTAGCAAAAAGGGCTAAAGTTGGACTGCCAGCACAAAGATCCAGCCTCAGAAGCAGCCGAGTTCTCCACACCATGTACCCAGCAACTGATCACCGTAACGAGTGCCTTCACTCTTTCCATTGGTACCCGTGGTCAGAGGTTTAGGAGCTCTGCAAAGGTCCTTACATGTTTCACTGTGTGCACCTCCAACACCAAGGTTCAGTCTAGCTCTGTGGTCAGGAACAAATCTCCTATGTTGTTTCTTCAAACCTGGCTCTTGGGGAATCTTCAGCTTATGTCTCCACAGCCAAGCTCAGATCGGCAAAACCCATCTCATTCGCACTGTCTTGCCTCGAGATGGAAGGAAGTGCCTATGGGTTTTTTTCAAGAATCAGACCAAGAAGCAAATGGAATCCTCCTTGTCTGCCATCCACATACCCTTCTGGAAAGGAGGGTTCCCGTTAGTGTTGGGTTTGGTTTGCTATAGCATCTGGCCTCTTATTCTTGGATTCTGTGCTCTGAGATCCGGTACTGTCCTTCCCTTTGCTACCTCACAGTCCCTCCTTAGGGAGTCCTCTTCCACAGGTTGTGTGGTCTCTGTGCTTCAAAGAACCATCTTCCAACGCTACAAGCAGTAAAGATGAAAGGTGGTTGGAAATCTCCATCTATTCCACCCCAACCCCACATTTTGGATCAATTATGCCAGCAGAGTGTTTAGGCCTGGCTGTTTTAGGCTGGAGATACACGAATGTTGAGAGGGTTCAGAAAACACACTCTGTGGTTTAGGTACCCTTTATGGGGCTGCAGTCCTGTCTTCTCCCCTTCTGACACTGCTTAGAAGACCCCTCCGGTCTCAGCTTTTACCCAAGAGAATAGAGCAATAGGGCAATGAGACACTGGGATTCATGACTGACTTCCTACCAGTCTTCTCAGGAGAAATGCACTACGGGAGGGGTTCCTTAGAACTGCTGTTGACCCAGGAAGCCAGTATCATAGAATTGTTTGGTTGGAAAAGACCTTTGAGATCATCAAGACTAACCGTATCTGTCCACTACCAAACCAGATCGCTGAGGACCTCATCTACCCATGTTTTAAACTGCTCCTGGGGACTCAACCACCTTCTTGGGCAGCCTGAAAGTAGTAGCTGCTTATTCCCACTCCATTTCCCTTCGCTGCTCTTTGCATGCAACTTCTCTTCATTCAATACTCCAGGTGCGAAAAGCCATGAAGGATGCATTGAGACTGCGGGGCAGAGAATAGAGGAACGTGGGCCAGTGATACCAAACATTTCTGACATATCCCCTTCTTTCACACAGCTTGGGAAGGAGTGGAGAAATGCGAGCGAAGGCTTAGAATCTTAGTGTGTATTCACTTGCATGGGAGAGAGATGAGGAGTGAGGATTTCAGAGAAAAACTATGTCTGGAAGTCGTGTGAGAAATGAAAAATTAAGAGGTTTAAATGCCCAAGGAAAAGAAAGGGAGTGCAAAGTTCTGTTGGCATCGTTGACCTCTGCAGGTTTCTGACATGGAGCAAGGCAAGTGCTTGGCGTTCTTCTCGTAGCACCTTCATCAGCTGGTGGTTAAAGCTGATGGTTCAGTCATTTTTTGTAAAATAAGGTAGAACTCGGATTTTATTCTTGAGAATGAAGAGGATACTGGTTTGAGTGTTAACGAAGTGGAGCTGCTGAATGTTGGTAGATGATCCTAGTGCTGTGCAGTGGCTATTTAGATATTATAGGATCCAGATAGAAGACACTGGAAAATTTGGAGTCAGTTTTGATGTCAGCATAAACCCTTGGGGATATCTGCTCGTCCCCATGCAGCAGTGTGCTCTGCTGGATTGCTGAACTCTCTTAATGGCTTGCTTTCCTTTCATTTTCAGGGCGAAGAAGCCGATGATGATGACATATACAATGTGCTCTCCACCTTAAAGAGGTTAACCTCTTTTCACAAGTAGGTGATTTTTTTCCCTCCAAAATTTACTGTGTTAATTTTACAATTTCAGCAAGTATCAGGTGATGGCTAATGGTAAGAAATGGGAAAATATATGGCCTGAAATCTGAAATAGAGATTGATGAATGATTATGGTCTTTGTCAGTATAACTGCAGTAATCTGGGTCCTTGTTTACTTAATGTCGTTACTTTCACAGATTTGATTTGCAAGTGGCATAGCACCCCTTGCAGTAAATGCTTTGACATCTGTGGGTGTCTTACTGAAAGACAGACAGATAGTGTGCGAGGGGTGCTCCGTGTCTCCAGCACCGGTGGATGCACGCCAAAGCCGTGCTTTCAGCCCTAGCTTAGGGGAGCCCCTGAGTTGTTTCTTGCTTTCTCAGTGCCTTTGAGGTATTTCTCCTCAATATTATAGAAGTAAGTAGTAGTAGTAGTAGTAGTAGTAATTAATAGTTTATGATTAGAGCCTGGAAGGTGCCCTCTCTTCCCACAGAAATGCCAGGAATGTTTTCTAGTTCAATTGTTGGTGTAGTCTAACAGTGCGGATTTCACAGAGGCTCCTTCACTAAGCACGAACCAGCTTGGTGGAACCAGGCAGCAGCTTGCAGGGTCTTGCTGTTTGTGCTGGACCTGTGAGCACCCTCGTAGCTTGTAGAGTATCCTGGAAAAAAATCTCTCAAACTGTAAATTTGGGAGCATAGCACAAAGACCTCATCTTCCCCTCCTGACAGCTCTAGGAAGTAATTGCTCCTGGTCAGCATGTAAGAAAGCTTCATATGCAGATGGCTCAGTGCCACAAATAATTTCTCCCTTATCTGTCACAAGATGTGAGAGGACCTTGCTTCTGCCACCTGTTTCACACAAATTGGTTTCAGTGCTTTCATTTCTCTCTCCTTTCTGTGCTTAGTCTTCACTTATCTGGAATTCTGCACTGGATCAGTGTATGAAATGGTTCTGAAATATCTACTCTTTGTTTCCATTCAACGAGAATCTCATGAAGGTCATTAAATCCTTACTAATTTCCATAGTGCATCAGGCTGACACTTGCAAATCAGGTTTTCCAGTCTCCCTGGTAACACACTGGAGCCACTTCTGCCTTTTCCTGAGAGGACTGGTGAAAGCTACAGTTCACATTCATGAAAGAAACACAAATCTGAAGGCTTTTCTGAGAGTCTCCCATATATATTTTTTTCCTTTAGGAAAAAAATCTCTGGAGAGTTAATTCAGACTATAAAGAAAGTTTTGTAGAATAACACACAAATCGGGATCGGGGACATTTACCTTCACCTTCAAAAAATGGGAAAGGGAAAAAAAATCAAAGCTAAGGAGCTGCAGAGCGGCTGTGTGTCATTTCTCAGCTGTTTTTTTATTTATGATTATAGTATAGAGCGTATATATAGCAGCTTTCTAGTTAATATCTGCTTGCATGTAAAGATTTAATGAAATCTTTTCATTATTTTACTGAATGTTACGTCTGGTGTGATTTCTTTGTGAAAGGAAACAATCATACCATCCAAACCAGGATTTTTACTGAACCTTTAGCTATGAGATTAGGATCTTCCACTCACAACTCTCAGTGAGTGTTCTTATCTCAAGGAACCGTGGCTATTGTCTGATACTGTCATTGTCTGTCATCTCTTGGGAGCCAAAAGAATTAGATCAATGGAAGAAGTTGAAATTGCAGGCTGACAACTGATACTTCATCAGATACTACCAGAGATCTTCTAAAAGTGCACTGATAAAGTAACTGCTGAGGCTTTGAAAATCACTCTTCTTCCAGTAAGAGGAACTCCATTGTACCTTATCTGTGCTCGTGGTTCCTCAGTAGCTGCTTCTTCTTCATGTTTTAAGAAAAAGAAGCCCAGCAAGGTGAAAAAAAACATAGTAGGGGATTATCAGAAAAGCCTTCCAGACCAAAAGGCTTCTATACTGTGATTTCCCAAGCCTGAGCTAATCCTCTTTCTGAGAGGGTCAAGGCAACAAAGGGCTCAGAGCACACTTTTTAATTCATGTCTTCTCATCAAACAAGGATATGAGAATTCCAATAGAAATGAAATTCATTATTGCGATGTTTCCTTCTGAGTTTTCAGAATATAATAATACATTTTCTGAAAAGAATACCTGGAGAATACACTTGAGCTTCTTCTTTTTGCCACTGACATTTGTAGCATTTTTTCTGCCCTTAAATACATGGAGACAGTTTTTCTATACTGACTCCAGCCCAGCTTAACTGAGCTTTCATATGTAACACATCAGTGCTGTACCACTTTGTATGCTGAAAAAATATCAGCATTTCTTATTTAATTACTTGTTAATTCAATGTAAGACACATGGATCTCAAGCATCACCTCTATCGCTCTGGATGTGCCTTTTGATGCTGTGTTGTACATAGAATATTGTTTCACATTTAGAAATCAGGATTGCTGCTGTCACTGTCCAGTAATCCTCAGATACGATATGGAAGTTGATTCTTTCCTGCCTCCATGCTGACTTCATAAGCCTGCAGAGGCTGTAGTAACTCTCCATGTACACACCGTGTTTTCAGCAGTCAGGACGCTTCCCAGAAGGTAAATTCATGGTCAGAGCAGCAGATCTTCTCTTCTTGTTATAGAAGCCCTTCTCTTAACCTTTTTTCGAGTAGCCAGCTGGTATATCCTTCAGACTGAGGTTGTATCCTGCAGAAATAAAAATGGTGATAATGCAACTTCAGCCATAGCACTGTATCTAGCATGGCTGCTAAAATACCGAGGGACAGCTGCTCTCACTTTGGGCTTCTTTGGAAAGAGAAGCAAGTTTGTGGGTAGAGAGATCACCTCTTTGGAAAAGGAGTTTTCTAAGCTGCACCTTGCCAGGCTTTCAGAAACACTTTGCAGCTGGTACCTTGACCTCATCTATTGTTTTGATTGCTAAGTTGTTCCGAAGAGACAGAGAGGTACCAGAATGTGTCTAAACTTAATGTAGAGGTTCTTCTTTCAGGAAGTGTATATTGAAAGGTCCTATGCTGGTTGCATATAGGTAGAATTTTTCTGCTTTGGAAGCCAAAAAGCTCTTCCTCAGCTGAGCTGTAAGGCGATGCTCAGAGCAAAGAGTGACGGTACCCCCTGCTGCCCGGGCAGTGGGGCATGTCCCTGTGCCAGCTGCCTGGCAGGGAGCGTGCAGTGAGGAAAAGACAGAAACAAGACAGTTCTTCCTTTCGTAGTCTCTGAAGGATAGTCTATGCCGATATCTGCCTCTGCACACCGAGGAGATTTTACTGCTTTAATTACAGCACTGTAATTAAGGAGGTACAACTCTGCCTTGCCTGCAGCCCTGTGGTTTGCTGCAGCGGTGTCTCTGTGCTAACATCAGGAGTCAGAGTCAGTCCTCTGACAGCCTATAATTTATATTTGAAAAGTTTTATTTCCATACTGTGAAGGCCATTTAGAATCTAAGGCAGAGGGAGTATTTCACATTTTTGTTTTCTTTTTTTAAAGTTTGCTATTGTTCTATTCATGGGTTTGAATTAGAAGTCAAGATGTGCCTTGACTCAATGACACGACCCTGGAGTACAGACTTTACTGGCTCTCAGCAGAAAGGCATTTGGTGTTATGTACTCTGTGAAACTTTAATCAGTGAGGTTTTCCAGGGCTGCCACACTGCAGATTGGGAAGCGTTTTGTACTAGGTGTTTCAACAAGATCTCGGCACTCCCAGGCTTGAGTTCAACCTCTGTCCGTTTCAGAACTAGAGAATTATTCTTTCTGCCTGGGCAGAATGAAATTGCGCAGCTCCAAAGCAGGGCAGACACAGGGGGGTGGGAAAAGGGAGCATATCTTGGTGGTCAAGGTGCTGGGATGAAACAGAGCCAGAGGTCATCCAGTCCAGCTGCCCTGCAGTGAGCCGCGACATCTTAAGTCGATCAGCTTGCTCAGAGCCCCATCCAACCTGACTGTGAATGTTTCCAGGGATGGGGCAGACACCACCTTTCAGGGCAACCTGGGACAGTGTTTCACCACCCTCAGTGTAAAAAATTTCTTCCTAGTATCTAGTCTAAACCTCTACTCTTTTAATTTGGAAACATTTCTCAGTTCTCTGTTAAAAAACCTGTATCTTAAGCTGTTCAGGTCTTTAAGTCTGTAGAATATATGTTGTTAATCTCATTTGAATTCCTCTCGCTGGTGAATCAGGTTGTTACAACTGAAATGTGAAACAATGAATGGGAGTGACAGCCACCATCTCTGTCTCACATACGTGTCTATCATGCTCTTTCACTTCAGATATTTCAGGATAGTTAATATCTAGTGATAATGTGTGTTATTCTTCTCCAAATGACGCAGCAGAAAAATGTGTAACTTGATTTTGCTTACAGCCCTTTTTCATTTGTGAGTACTGATAGAGTTTGGCCATAGTTCCTGCTACAATGCCAAAGAAGAGCCTCTGGAGTTCTGTCACTGTTTGGAACCAAAGAGCAAAGGCAATTTACAGTCAACACTGAGAAGGAACTCATAGCTACACTTAAGTAACCTTTAAAGATATATGGTATGCAGAGAGTTCTGTCTTCTCCTTACAAAAATCCCATGCAGTAAAACATTTTTCCCCAGTTTTCAGAAAGCTGAACTTGTGCTTTTAGCATGGTGTGAGCTAAGTGTGAGCTGCGTTGTCAGCAGGCTGCATTGTCTCGACTTCGCAAAAATACCAAACTGCTTACTGAGCTGCCAGGTCAAGCTCTGTTCTCGCTGTGATGTGGAATTCTGAGGAAGCCAACTAATCTCTTTATTACCTCTCGTTCTAGTGCGCATGATCTCACCAAATGGGATCTGTTCAGTAACTGCTACAGATTGTTAAGAACTGGAATTGAACATGGAGCTATGCCGGAACAGGTACAGTCAGCAACACCTACACCGCATCATCTGGTTTAGAGAGTCTACTTGTAGGGCAATGCAGAAGATTAGTGCACTGGGCTTCAGTTATTAAGAAAAAACATGGAGTTTTGACTGAAATTTATGTTGTAGTGAGGCACTGTCCAGGAGGTGAAAAATCTTAGATTCTGTGATTTGTGAGCTACTTGCCTCAACTTTCTAATCTGTAAAGTAAGGAATAGCTAATGGTCCTGACTGTGAAAAGCAATGCGTAAATCATGATGTTTACACTGAAACCTTGGCTGCAATTAGAATAATCACAGTTATTGCGCATTGAGGGTAAGTGGAACCTTATGAAAACCAGGGGATAAGAAGAATTCTGGCCAGCTTTGCGGGTGGGGTTCTTTTAGTGGACATATCTTGGAGTTTGTTACCTCCTAGTTAGGTTTTAGTTTCTCACGGATGAGCACAGGGACCATTTCTGATTCTCTCGGGATTCCAGTTTAAATTGCAGACTACCCACTTCATCATTTCAGCATATTTTAAGTTATGGTTTGATTACAATTAGAAACCAGTTGTTAATTCTACCTCAACTTCATTTAGAAAAAAAAAAATCACATTGAATTCTGTAAAAATCTTTTTTAAAAAAGGACCATGTGGAGGAGGCATTGCCACACGCTGTGTGAAAGTCCTGCCTTTGAGCTCAGGGACCTTCTCTCTCTCTGCAGTTGCTACTTCATGCAGGAATTGTGCTCCCTGGAGCAGGAGATAAAAACTATCCATGCAGATTCAGTTTCTGGGTTTGACAGTGGTATGGCCCCCAAATTCTTCTGAAAGTTCTTAGGAAAAGTTCTGAAAGTGGAATTCTGCTCAGTATTTCTTTCCCCAGCCAGTTAGAAGGAGTATGCTGGAAAGGAATGGTTTGTTTTTTAGTGGGATCTTTCAAAAAAGTATCTTATGAACTGCTTAGAGCTGTTACAAACCAAATTTATTCTGCACAGAACCACAAACTGTTGGAAGCATCTTCAAGCCAAACAGATTTTGAAGTTTTTAGCATCTAATACAGATTCAAAATTTTAAAAAGACACCATGGATGCTTTTCTGGGCAACATAAATATGAGACTAGCCTTCTCCGTGAGCAAATATATATTTTCTCACCTGTTTTAGAAATTGAGCTACACATTCATTTGACATCGGAACAAATTTCCGGACTGTTTACTAGTAAATTCAGATTTAGAGGTATTTAAACAGATGCAGATGTTGGGTTGTACTTCTGTCATGCTGAGACATCAGCTCTTGCTGTGCTCTAATGCAGTTTTCTGTTTGGTTTCCCAGCATTTACACAGTAATTTTTTCACCTGTAATAGGCTGGTTTCTTCTTCCACCAAACTGACTAAGGAGAAACATAATATCCTAGAAAACAAAAAGCACTACCTAATAGCTGCTTCTGTTTCTTCTCCCCGAAATGTATTATAAATTTTACGAACACTTTACTGGTATGCTTGGTATTTCTTCTCTGTTGGTATTCTTTGTGTTCCCTCTGTTACAGATTGTTGTTCAGGCGCTGCAGTGTTCCCATTACTCTATTCTCTGGCAGCTGGTGAAAATCACTGAAGGCTCCCCTTCCAAAGTAAGTAGGCATTTGATCACGCAGATGTTACTGAAGGAACACAAATTGTCTAAAAAGGCGTTAGATCTGGTTCTCTTTAACTCCAATCACTGTATGCTCATTTTATGTTGTTGTGAAACGTATAAATTGTTAATAGTTTGATTGATTTGATATTTCAGGTCCTGTTTAACATTGTGCCTGTGTCTAAATAAGCTATGCGAGCAACGAAAGCTTGTTGTTATCAGGGTTTGATACTAACTGTTTTTTATTTTTTTATTGCTGAAGATAGTTAATGGACTTTATTAAGTACAGCAGTTTACATGAATGGAGAAGTCATGTTGACAGGGCTTACCTAATAGTTGTTAGCAATACTGTTGCTCTGTACACCACAGATAGCTTAATGTTTATGGGTATTTATCTTGCTTACCTCTTACTTACAGCCTTTATGTTGCTAAGTATAAATGAAATGTTACTGTTGGTGACAGTTACTAATAAAAAGTAAGTGCACACAAGTGTAATGCAGTAAGTACAATGTTTCATGTGATTTGCTTGTTGGATTTAGCTTTTCCAGGACCTTTTCTTAGCTCTTTTCTTGATCAGAGGCCAACATCCTGTCTTTTTAGGGCTTTTTCAAAAGTAATACATCAAATTAAAGTAGTATAAAACCAAAGTAGTACGTGTACTTCCCCCTCAGCATCAAAAAGAAAAAAATGCTATACTAAGGAAGTATTTTAATCTGTAGGTCTGCGCAGCTTTCTGGTGTTACTTCAGTGCAGCTGCAGTGATCTGAGGCTGGAGGGAGGTAGGGATTTGTAGGCTGAAGTGGTGTCTTTCGTAGACTGATGGATATAGCAGTAAAAGTGAGACAGGATTTTGGACATAAAAGCCTTTCAGGTTTGAAATTAAAGCAAGAGATTACAAAGCAAAATAAAAGCTGAGGACAGCTGCTTGGTTTCTATGTAGACACAAATCAGGTCAGTGTCTCTGAGAGGAAAGGAAAAGGACATTTGTACCTGTAGGGGGGCGGGAGCAGGGGAAGGCAAGGTGGTAATCATAGAATCTTGGAAAAGACCTTTGAGATCATCAAGTCCAACCATCCCTGTCCACTACTAAACCAGGTCCCTGAGAAACTCATCCATCCATCTTTTAAACATCTCCAGGAATGAGGACTTCACCACCTCCCTGGGCAGCCTCTGGCAGTACCTGAGAACTCTTCTAGTGAAATAATTTTTCCTGATATCCAGACTAAACCTCCTGTGGCGCAACTTGAGACCGTTTCCTCTCATTCTATTGCTTGTTACTTGGGAGAAGAGACCAGCACCCACCTCACCACAACCTCCTCTCGGAGCTGCAGAGAGCAATGAGGTCTCCCCTCAGCCTCCTCTTCTCCAGGCTAAACAACCCCAGGTCTGTCAGCTGCTCCCAGAACCCCTGTGCTCCAGCCCCTTCCCGAGCTCCGTTCCCTTCTCTGCACGTGCTCCAGCCCCTCAATGTCCTTCTTGGAGCGAGGGGCCCAAAACTGAACCCAGGATTCGAGGTGCAGACTCACAAGTGCTGAGTACAGGAGCACAATTCCTGCCCTCCTTGTACTGGCCACACCATGGCTGATCCAAGCCAGGATGTTGGCCTTCTTGGCCACCTGGGCCACCGCTGGGCCATGTTCAGCCGCTGTCAACAGGGGCTTTCTCATTCAGGTATCTCTCCAGCCACTCTTCCCCAAGCCTGTAGCACTGCATGGGGTTGTTGTGACCCAAATGGAGGACTCTGCACTTGGCCTTGTTGAACCTCATCCCGTTGGTCTTAGCCCATCGATCCAGCCTGTCCAGATCCCTCTGCAGAGCCTCCTTTCCTTCAAGCAGATTGACACTCCCATCCAGCTTGGTGTCATCCGCAAACTTGCTACAGGTGCACTTAATCCCTTCGTCCACATCGTTGATAAAGATGTTGAACAGGACTGGAGTTAGTAAGAGGAAAGTAGGAGCTGGATAGTGCTACTTTGCAAGTGACTCCTTCTCTTAAAAGTTTCTTGTTAATCTCCCACTTACTGTTTAATCCAGTAATTTTAAGCAAAAGCATTGTTAACTTTCCTCTTAGCATTATCATTTTCTAGGCAAACACTGCCTCGGAACAGGTTGGTTTGGGTGTTCTGTTCACGGGCACTGTCACACCCACGTTCTCATTGCATCAGCTGCTGTTTATCCAGGTTGTTACCAATAGGGTGCTCTGCAGATTGCCCCACACCATGTAATAGCATTCTGGATCACAGTTTTGATCATAGATCTTAAAAGAAGTGACATCGGCATGAAAGTGTTTCAAAGACATTTTAATATAAGGATGAGAATGACTGGTTATTTGAATTAGTAAGAAACTCCAAAATATCTGCCCAATGATAAAGATTGCACCAGGTACAGACAGCATGGAGTTGGGGCAGAGTTATTTTAAAACTCTTTTTCAAGATGGACAGTGTGAAAAAAGAGCACAGTGGAGTCAGTGTCCGAGATCTGCTGCATCCAAAGCAGTGGGACCAGCAGGGTGAGGGAAGGGATTCTGCCCCTCTGCTCCGCTCTGGCAGGACCCCACCTGGAGTCCTGTGTCCAGTTCTGGAGTCCTCAGCACAGGAAGAACAGGGACCTGTTGGACAGAGTCCAGAGGAGGCCACAGAGATGATCTGAGAGCTGGAGCACCTCCCATACAAGGACAGGCTGAGAGAGATGGGCTTATTCAGCCTGGAGAAGAGAAGGTATTACACTATACAGTTCAAGAAAGGGTTATTTTTATCCTGGGTCACTTTAGTGATCCAGTTCACAGTATGACCCCAGGATTTTACCCCAGCAACCAACAGTGGTGTAAAGTATTTTGTACCAGTTCTTCTGCTGAAGCCAGAATATCAGGTGATCACACCTCAAGAACCTCAGAATGGGTGAAGACTTGAAAATCTAATTAATTTTTTTGCTTCCCATTTAAAACAATTCCCACTCTGGTAGTCTGGGGATTTCTCCAAATGTAGAAAAGTTCCAGATGGCTCTGTTGTGCTGTTCAGTTGGGCTTTCTTTTGCTGTTTATAACTTTTCAAAATGAATCTTTGTCATGCTGTCAAGAGAGAGGATAATAAGCTTGGTGGATGAGAAGCTCCACACAAGCCAGCAATGTGCGCTTGCAGCCCAGAAAGCCAACCATGTCCTGGGCGTAATCAAAAGCAGTGGGACCAGCAGGGAGGGGATTCTGCTCCTCTACTCTTCTCTGGTGCCCTGTGTTCAGGTCTGGAGTCCTCAGCAGAGGAAGGACAGGGATCTGTTGGAGCAAGTCCAGAGGAGGCCACTAAGCTAGTGGCCCATCCAACGACAGGCTGAGAGAGCTGGGGTTGTTCAGCCTGGAGAAGAGAAGGCTCTGGGAAGACCTTAGAGCAGCCTCCCAGTACTGAAAGGGGCTCCAGGAAAGCTGGGGAGGGGCTCTTGATCAGGGAGTGCAGGGATAGGACGAGGGGAGCGGTTTTAAGCTGAAAGAGGGGAGACTGAGATGAGATCTTAGGAAGAAATGTTTCCTTTTGTGGGTGGGGAGGCCCTGGAACAGGTTGTCCGGGGAAATGGAGGCTGCCCTATCCCGGGAGGTGTTCAAGGCCAGGTTGGATGGGGCTTTGAGCCCCCTGATCCAGTGGGAGGTGTCCCTGCCCATGGCAGGGGGGTTGGAACTGGATGGGCTTTGGGGTCCCTTCCAACCCAAACCATTCTGTGATTCTATGAAATAATATGTACCTACATGTCACTCATTCTTTGGTGGAAAGAAAAACTGGAGATGTGTTCATTCACTTTTTAACCTTTATACAGGATTTTTCATAGGTTTTAGTTTCTCTGTTGAGCTCATCAATATCTGAATGAAAGATAATTGTGGCAGAAAGTGGGAAGCTATTAAAGTGATTGTAATCCCAGTGTTTAAAGCTGTAAATCAGATTATGATGTAACAGCGAGGGATGAGCCTGGCATCAGTCCTAAGGAAAATCTCAGACTGGCCGTTAGGAAACTCAGCCAGTGCAAGGCGGGAGGGCAGAATGGACTGGAAGGAACAAATAAAGTTTTTCTTGAGAAGATTGTGTTTTTGACTGATATGGAAACCAGTTGAAATACCAGTTTCTCTGAGACATTAGCATCACTCTGCTTTTCAGGTGAATATGTACATTTAATGTAATTCATATTTAATAGCTCAAAACTGATTAATATATTACGAAATAAAATGGTAAGTGGAAAATCATGATACAAAGGGAGAGATTCTGCTGCATTCTATGAGAGATTGCTACAAACTGATAAATTTTACCAGTGATCATGGAGATAAGGAAGGCAAAGGTAATTAAAATGTGGATGACATAGATCAATCGGTAAAGAAAATACAGTGGAGACAAGAAAGAAGCATTTCAGTGACAAATGGAAGGCTTATATCTGGGAACAAGAAGGCTGATGAGTGGAAAGTTGTGACTGAGAATAGAGCAGAGCTGTCCTACAGCTGTGAATGTGGTAGCATAAAGGGATGCTTGGCTGTGTTATCAAAGAAAAAAATTATTAGGACTGGGAAAGTGAGGTTGCTCGTAGACCTTCAGTGTCTGTGTCAGAAAATCACACTCGCTCTGTTGGCAATTCTTAAGAGGTTCAGAGGTTTGGGAATACGTGGGTTGCTTCAGCACACTTGCAGACCTGCCTTCTGTTGTTAGCTTGCACAGGAGGAACATATGGACCACAAAAAGGCTTTTCAGTAAACAAAGAATAGCAAGATCTTATGGTGGGAAGCAATAAGAAAAGCTAAAACTAGAAATGAGACACATGGACTGAACAACCAGTGTAATTAAAAATTGAAATTTTTAGCAAGGACAGTGTGTTGTGCACACTGTGCAGGTTATTTAGATTTAGGTTGGATTCTGCTCTGTAGGGCATGTTGTCTGCCTTCCGAAAGCTGGTGGAGGTACCATGGAGGAAGGTGCGGCGGCCATAAGGCAGCAGTCTTGGTGTGAATTGATGGCTGTTACCATCCCTGTTGTACCTGAAGCCCGGGATGGTGAAAACTGGAAGGGAAAGCTCTTTGAAGCAGTGGTCCTAGGTGCATGTGAGAAATGCTGTTGTCTGTAGGCCCTGGCAGAGCTGCTGGTGGTGCAGGAGGAGGTCAGAGTGCCAGAAGACACTGGTGCGGCAGGCAGGCAGGAGCATGCATGTCACCTGAGCAGAGCAGGGCAGCAGCATCCTGCTGACAGAGCTATGGAAGCTAACTCAAAAACCATGAGGTTTGTGGTTCTGGTGTTCTTCTCAGTACTTGGCTCATTACTGATGTAAGCAGGGCAGCTGCTGAGATACGTGCCAAGGAGCCTTGTACGTTCTCGGTGCATTTCTTGGTCATGATAGAGGCAGTCCTAGCTTTTCGCATAGGAGGGTTCTTGTTCTGCTGTCATTGTTTTACTGTTTCCATGTGGCTGTTTGCTGTGTTCTTGTGATTGTGCTCCAGTATCTTATGTGTGGTTTTGATTTATTTTCACTGCTTTATCTTGTTATCCTTGAAAGTTCATCAGGGCAAAGCATTAATTCCCCAGGTGAAAGTACACCACTCTCCTGTTGAACTTGCCCCTTCTGGTACCCGTGGTAATACAGGGCAGTTGTCTCTAGATCAAGATTATCAACAACAGTCACTCACTCATCTTCCACCTACAAACCTGTCTTTCTCCCTCCTCCATCCTTAAGTCATCAGATTTTTGTTATTTGCCTTCACATCTCCCCTGTCTGCAGGTGGTTAGGAGAATGTTTTTGTTGAGCTATTCATTAGTAGTTTACATTTTGTTCACGTTGATTTATCTGAGTACAGAATTCTTTATAAACCACCAGGTAAGATGGCCTCAATGTATTAAACTTGTTGTGAAACTTTTACATTCAGTATTCAGTACAGACAATTTTAACTTAGGAATGTATTGTTTTATTATTATTTATTGCGAGGAAACCTTAGGTCATTCCTCTGGAAATTAATAACTTGTTTTACTCTGTGCTGTAGGAATGGGATGGTTTTTTTCATAGCCACGCCATTTTTGTTTGGCTACTTTATAGGATAGAATGTGTGAAATTTTCTTTTTATTTTGGCTTTTCCTAGCAACGATTTATTCATTTTTATATATTATCCCTTTTTAATCTCTCTTCTAGGAGGACTTGTTGGTGTTGAGGAAAACTGTGAAATCCTTCCTAGCTGTCTGCCAGCAGTGTCTGTCAAATGTCAACACTCCAGTCAAAGAACAGGTAAAGGAAATATCTGTCACGTGCTTCTACAAAAGTCAGAACATTAAACTGTGGTCCAACTCAAAGATGACACTACACCAAACTTCAAGTAAAATCTTCTGTGCCTTCTGACTAAATAACACTGCACAAACACTCCAGGAGAGGAGCTGTATTGAAAGCACCTTCAGAGCACAGCTGTTGTCAGATTCCTTTTTGATACCACGTAAGGATTACCTAGATGCTCAGACTCACGTTCAGCTGTCGTAACTCTGGGCATCTAACTCAAACACCTAAAATAAAAGTGTATTCCATTAGACACAGTGTTAATAGATGGAAACAGGCACTTTGAGGGGGAGATTGAGACCTCAAATGGGTTGTATCTTTCTCTGTATATTTCTGGAATATTTTTCCACTCTTATTGACCAGTGGGGAGTTCAGAGTGACTGTTTTCCTGCCAAAAGCACGTGCCTGAAACCAGAGTGCTAAACCACAATGATATTTCATTATTTCATTATCTCAATAGTAGTGGTCAATCCTGATTGCTGTATCTCTGCTTCCCATTGCAGCTAAGGGGAGAAAAATGAGGCTTCTAGCAGTACAGACCATACTACTGTATGTTTTCTAGCAGAAGAAACAGTTCTTTAATTCTACAAAAATACTCTGAACAACACTAAAACATAGTGTCCTCTCAAGTGATACAAAAATTGTCACTTGACAAATAGTTACAACTCCTTGATAAATCCTAGTAAAATATCCATTTCCAAGGTGCCTTCGTTACATAGATATCAAGATCTGGAAGATTTTTTTAGATCTTAGAATGGTTTGGTTGGAAAGGACCAGGAAAGTCATCCAGTCCAATCTCCCTGCAGTGAGCAGGGACATCTTCAGCTGGATCAGGTTG
The DNA here is from genome assembly GCA_033558235.1 of Neomorphus geoffroyi. Classification (NCBI taxonomy): domain Eukaryota; kingdom Metazoa; phylum Chordata; class Aves; order Cuculiformes; family Neomorphidae; genus Neomorphus; species Neomorphus geoffroyi. The sequence continues at coordinate 6,728,097 of JAUMJM010000012.1, read as the reverse complement.
GTCAGAGCCCCATCCAACCTGACCTTGAACACCTCCAGGGATGAGGCATCTACCACCTTTCTGGGCAACCTGGGCCAATGTTTCACCACCCTCAGTATGAAACATTTCTTCTAATATCCAGTCTAAACTCCTCCTCTTTTAGTTTAAAACCATCACCCCTTGTCCTATTGCTACAGGCCCTGCTGAAAAGTTCTCCCCCATCTTTCTTATCCGCCCCCTGTAGGTATTGAAAGGTTGCAGTAAGGTCTTCTTGGAGTCTTCTCTTCTCCGGGCTGAACAACCCCAACTCTCTCAATTGATTACCATCAATTTAATCATTACAGCTCAGGGTGCTGTGCTTCCCTGCTTGGCAGGGTGAGTACAAACTGAAGTGCGTACATCTCTCTGTGCGAACTTAGGCCACAGGTATGTGTACAAAGCAGGATTAAATAGTAAAGTATCAGATATTTTTTGTGGTGCAGTGTAGTTACCCAGTCCTTTGTTTTAGATTTTTGAAAGCCACATATGCATGGTGTGGGAAGCTTCTGCTGTGCGTATTTAGAAATTGAAATAAACAAAATCAAATCAAAGGCCTTATTGAAATAATTTGCAGTCTCTGCAAAATCATAGCTGGTCTGCTTGCTGAGATCTTGCAAATCCATGCTGATTTGTATCAAGTCTGCTGACATCTTTTAGTTGTCTGCAAATTGCATTTCTGTCAGAGCTTCCAGGAGTTTGCAAGGACTGTAACTTGCTGTCCTGTGCTTTTTGCCCATGTCTTGTTAAAGATAATACTTCTCAAGAGACAGTTTTATTTTTTTGGAAGATAGTTCTGCTTGGCTTTTACACTGTGTGCTGCAAGTTGATAAATATAAACACTAAAGGCTCAGAGAAGTTGCTAGTTCCTGTATTTTTAAGAGACTCTGACGTGTCATTGTCTTCCAGCAGATTTAACTTCAGTAATTGTTTCTTAATAGTCTATGTAGTTACTCTTGACATACTTTGTTAATATTGTATAACGTGGAAATATCATCCAGCTTCATGAAAATGCCGACCGTTCTAGCATAAGCTAGCACGAATGACTTTTCTGCATGAACAAATGGTTCCCATTACTGCAGTGGTTTTGTTCTTGATAGATATTAACATGGTTTTACCCTCTTATTGCTAGTGGCCACAATGTCTGGGGTTTTTTTAAATTGGTAATTTAAACTTTCCTTAGAAGCTCCTTAGCAGTTCCCAGTTCTGTGGAGGTTTTCAAACATCAGCTGGACAGAGCTGTGACCAAACAGACCTAGGGACGGCAAGGGTCCCAGTCAGAGCAGGTTAGAGTAGAGACTCCAGGGGTCCCTTCCAACCAACGCTACTGTGATCTTTTTCATTTTCTTCTTTAAAAAAGTGTATTTCTGCAAATGCAAAATCCTTTTGTTTTACTGGAGGGTTTTGAGCATTCTAAATCATCTTGTCTCCCTACCATACTTGCATCTTAATCTCTACATTGTTTCCAGAGAAGATCAACGTACATATCGAAGAAGGGGCAAAAAGGATTAAGTATTTATAAAAACAGAACTCAAACTTTTCAGATTTTCCTGGACTATTTGAATGACATAAATCTCCTGCGAGCAGATGTATCTACAGTAAATAGACATCTGTGTCTAAGTCTACTACTGTCTTTATATCAGACAGAAATAAGCACTGTCAGTGCATAATCTCTTTTTTAGAGGTCTGCGTTAGGACGAGATTGAATTCTAGTGAGTATCAAAGTAGTTCAGAGCAGGTAAGATCATCGCTGAAATGAATCACAACTGTTTGGGTCCAGTGGAGAAAATCCCAAATAGTGGCATCTGTCTCCAAAGTCTAACTAGAACAAGGTTTACAATAATCTGCATTTTGTTCTTGGCTAAGTATAGCTCATTCAAATTTTATAACATACTCCAAGAAATAAGGGGGCTGGTATGATATTCAACGCTCACAGAGATTTCATTTAGGAGGTTTCTAAAGCAGATTGCTCTCGCTCACTGCTTTTCCTTAGGCTCAGTTCAGAATATATTTTGACACGCATTCAACTATCTTCCTGTTCAGCTGTTCAGAGAGGGGGAATATAGGGCTGAGTCAAAGCCTACGCTGGGTTTCGTGAATCTGTCAGAACCATTCTGCAATCTCTCTTGAGTTGGAAATGCCTTTGGCCACCTGCCTGCCTGGGCCTGGTGAGGCTGCTGCAGGCTCTGGAGAGGAGTGGACAGCGTGCCCAGCATAGACCTTCTAGGGGTCTTCTCACACTTGCATACTTTGAACCTTCCTCTCTTTCTCAGTTTTCAGAACCTGGGGTTAAAGATAAAGAAACTTAAGATTATTAAAAAGTCCTTTCTAAAGGGTGCTCAGGTGTGGAATGTTCTGGAAATGAATATGACAGGCTGAGATACTCTGGCATGAGCCGCTGGGGAAAACAGTGTTAGCCTTGTGCATGCAAGTGGACAGATAAGCCCTTGAAAGAAATAAAGTTACTAGGAGTTGCCTTCTTTCTCTCTTCTCAGATAATGATGGCATGACAGTAATGAGCATAAATCACTAAAAATTCTGCCCTGGTCAGCTTTTGTCCAGGTTTGAAAGCAGTGTGGGGTTGCTTGATTCTTCTTTTCTAGAGAATTGTTGATGAAACTCTTCAGGGATTTCTTTACTTACAGCTGCTTCTCTGTATTTTGAGGATCTGACGGTGACTCAGCTTGGATTGTCCCTCATGATGTTCATTTTTTTGCTTGGTTAACTTTTCTAATTGTTTATCAATAGAGGTATTCGTTATTTACTACAAATTTGGCTCCAGTCCTTGGATCAGAGGTAGATTTAGAGTTCTCATTGAGGAGAAATGGAAGTTTAATATGGATCATCTTGGACGTGGAAGAGATAGTAAACACTGCTCCTTATATAGAAAGCAAAGGCATAGCATTTTAAAGTTAGGGGAAACCCTTGTGAGCACTTTTCATAGCACACAAACAACTACAGCTGAGCACAGTTTCAAAAGGCTGTTTAATAATAGCAAGGGATATCTGGAAATTAGATAAATGGTATTTAATTTTTTCTTCTGCATTTTAACTGCATTCATTGTCTTTTTTCTTTCAGGCTTTCATGCTGCTCTGTGATCTTTTGATGATTTTTAGTCATCAGTTGATGACTGGAGGTCGAGAAGGTCTCCAGCCTTTGGTGTTTAATCCTGATTCAGGCCTCCAGTCAGAACTTCTCAGTTTTGTGATGGACCATGTCTTTATTGACCAAGATGATGAAAACCAGAGCATGGGTATGTTTAGCTTTCATGTTTTCTGCTTGGCTTTTTTTCATAACAGGCACAGAGGAATGAAGAAAGTAGAATTTTCAGATCAGTTTGCTCAAATGTTTTCAGAATTATTCCTTTTTATTTTGGGGAATTGAATATTCAGTACTACTTGTGTTAAAGAAGAATAAGTACTTATAAAGTTTGTTTCATAAAAATATATTTTCAGAAGACATGGGAGGGACCTGTAGGTACAGGCTATTAATCTGGACACAGTTATCCTTCCTTTACTGATCTATAGAGTTTTTTAGTATTTATTTCCAAAACAGTACACTTTTGGTTCAGCAGCAGAATTAATTTCGTATGTCTTCAGGGGAGGAAGCATGATGGAACACTACATAGATGAGAAGTCTTTTAGAGTTACTAAATGGAGTTGTAGGCTCCTGAAGGCAAACCTTACCAGCACAGCTTTAGGCAAAAGAAGGCCGTAAGAAACTCTGATGTTACGAAATAAACACGCCTTTTGTTCCTTCCCCAAAAGAATCAAGTCAAGCTGAGGACATCTTTGATTTAGTTGGAGACTAAGAAGTTAATTTGGAAAGTGTCCTGTATACTTGCTCAGTTCCTTGCCCTTTCCTGGGCATGGGTGCCTGGCCACGCTTTGAGAGGCTGCGATTTGGGGTGACCCCGTGTCTACCCCCTCACACGGGTGACTTGAGATTTTTAGCTTTCAGCTGGGGAGAGGCAGATTTGTTGATTAGATCTGGATTTAAATAACTTGGTGCTGCTTGTGTGTGTTGTAAATGCCTAAGTGGAAGGACAGGGGTACCTGATTTCTGAATCCTAAATGGCCTTGGACTCCCAGAGAGTACAAGCTGTGAAAGAGCTGCTGAGTGCAAACCACAGTGCTCTTTTGGGCACTTTCTCTGAATTTCTGCTGGACTTGGTTGTTAGCATGACAGGTGGTTGCTATTTTGGATCTTTTAACACAGCAATATATAGAACTGAGGTCTCAGAGAATGTATACTTGCTCTAAAGGTGCTTTCAGTCTTCTAGTTACCCTGCTCCTTGGTAGCCAGCATCTTTCTTTTTGAACATCTCTTTAAGGATTCCTATGAAGAGTACATGTTGAAACACCTTCACCAGAAACCTCTGTGCAGGTTATCATCTTTTGTGAGTTCAATAATCAGAATAATACATTATGGATAGATTTTAGGAGGACAGTGTCTAATTTTTTTTTGTTCTTTAGTAAAATTCCTGTTCTTTAGCAGCCTGTGGTTGGACTGGAAAGACAGCAAAAAGAAGGATGAAGATCTTTTTGTGTAATCTCCATTCTCTAATGCTGCTGTGACACCATGAAGTCAGTGTGACCATTTATAACTTTTGGTATTCAGGACACACCAGTAATAATAACAAGAAACGAGGAAAAGGGGCAGAGGGAGTGTGCTAATGGGCTTCAATTCAGTGGGTTAAAGTATCTCAGGATTAAAACATGCATGCATATTCACAGTGAACTCAAGTGCTCGTAAGAGATTCCCTGAGATCAAATATGTGACTGAAGTACTGCAGCACTGTGGAGACTCCAGTCACAGCACAGCACAGGAGTCACAGATGACGCAATGTCCCCTCTCCCTCTGCCACAGCTCTGTACTTCTTCAGACTGGCTGGAAGAGTCCCTCCAAGAACAAGCTATTCTGAAGACCACAGAATATTTGCTTTGATCACAACTGTTTTAGCTGATTTCATTTTCTTACATGGTTGTGGAATGTGGTTTTATTATTTGATATTGTATTTCATGTTTTATGTGTATAATTTCATTTTCATTCACAGCAGGGAGCCTTACACAGGGACTTAATACTTTTGACATTGCCATTCAGTGTTATTGCTTATTACAAATTAATTTTATATTTCGTTGTTATCAATGCTTTAGAGCCATTGATTCTATATTGCTGCTTCTGATTTTCCTCAAGTGAAATATTTATAACTTAGTCCTGTTAAAGGAGCATCTCCAAACTTTTCAGAAGACAGGCAAAAAGCTTTCAATGAGTTTTCACTGCGACCTTTCAGAGGGTAAAGAAAAGAAGTGGTTCAGTTCCATGTGGATTGTGTTTAGTACCTGTTCAGGACTACAGCATCCCTTGGTCAATGGTGTGTTGTGCTCCTGAACTTCCCTAAAGGTTCTAACATAGGCAGGACTCAAGAATTATCACCGTTCATTTTAGCTTCTCCCACAACAGTTCTTGCTTCATTTTAAAGAACTGCTTTTTTTTGTAAAAGCTGCTCTTCAATCATGTTTCTTCAGAACGTAGCAGTTGCTTATAAACATTTTGTTGTTGTTGATGCTTTCAGAGGGAGATGAAGAAGATGAAGCTAACAAAATAGAAGCTTTACATAAGAGAAGAAACCTTTTGGCTGCCTTTAGCAAGCTGATAATTTATGACATTGTGGACATGCATGCAGCAGCAGATATCTTCAAACACTATATGAAGGTACAGCTCTGTGTATCCTCCTCTTCCTAACTGGACACTGTACCAGGGCCCCTCTTCCTCTCCCTTCCAGTGCAGTAGTGAAAGGTTGAACACTTTTGAAAGCTTTTCCAGCTTATTTGATTTTTTGTAGTAGTTTTTCCTTTCTAAATCACACCTGCCAGTGAGAAGCAGTAAGCTCTGACCTTCCTCTCTGATGTAGCAGGAGTACCGTATTAAAGGCAGCACCAAAGGTTGGTCTTACCAGGTGCTGACTATTTCCAGAGGGGCTTCCCTCTGCAGAGAATTTCTAATCCTGCTCCTCAAATTCATTCCTAGAATCTACAGTAACGGCTTTCTGTTCAATATCGTATTTGACTGGGAATCTCCCAATCTTGGCACTTGCCATAAGGTAGCAGGTTTTTTGTGCAAAAAGGTTGTTTCAAACAGGACAGCAGGAAAAAAAAAGCTCTGGATGGTCGTGCTGTAAGCGTGAATGCATTAACTGCATGTCTTTCCAGCTTCGGCTGCTTCCAGACAGTGTTTAGGCCCAATGGAATTCAGAAAGACTTGCTCTTCAGCTGCCACTGCGCCCGTGGGTGGGAGTTCACCTGCCAAATAACAGGCACACTTGTCCTGACACTGCCAGGCAACACAGAGCCCCTCAGATGATGTCCCATTGCCAGGGAAACCTCACCCGTTGTTCCGTAAGGAAGCAGGCATCACAAAGATGACAGTCGGGGAGGAGAGCCTGGAGCAGGTCCTTTACTGTAGATAATGCTTGAGGTGTTGCTGTGAACAGAAAGGATCACAACCCAGCGTAGTGTCCTACCTGCTGCCCCAGGCCGGCCTTCTCTCGTCACGCCCCTCCTTCTCCTGAAACTGGGGCAAAGGGAGAGAGATTGAGTTTAAACTGGAATTCATACAAGAAGGATCTTTGTACCAAAGAAGGCGGGAGCAGTGTTTAAGAGAGAATGGAAATAAGTGGTTGCAAATGCAGAAATATTCATCAGGCTGTAAGAATATTGGTTGGAGAAAAAAGTTTATATTCTCAGCCTAGAAGTTTAATGATTATACAGGCTTTCCTGCCCAAATGGGCAGTACCATTGTCTGTGGTTTTCATCAGCCACTCTTGTCACATAAAAGAAAAGCAGCGCTTTGTACTAATTCCTTTCTGGCATCAGTCAGTTCCTTTCTTGGCAATCCAGCTCGCCTTATGCTGCACATGGAGCTTCACACCCGTGTGCACTGGTGCCTGCTCACACCTGCCTGTTGAAGGGCGTTCCATGGAATGTTGTTTCTTAGAATTGCAACGGTGGGCCACTTTCACCAAACACTTAGTTGGGTGTAGGAAAGGCTCTGTTGTTTGTTTTTCAGCAGATTTGCTACAAAGATAATAACAAACGCAGAGGTTCCTTATTTCATCACTGGGTGCCAGCTGCCAATCGGTTTTAAATTTGATATTGAAACATTACCTCTCACTCACACAAAACATCTGGATTTGAGACTAGGTTTTCTTGCAGCTGCTGCCTTTTCACAACAAGAATTACAAGTAATCTTACTATCAGGAAAATTGTAAGCAATTGTAGAAGAGGTTTAACTTAATGATTTTTTAAGAGGCTTTTTCCCACATTTTTTCCTAGTACTACAATGACTATGGAGATATCATTAAGGAAACTCTGAGCAAAACAAGGCAAATTGATAAAATCCAGTGTGCCAAGACACTCATTCTCAGTTTGCAACAGGTAAGAATATTGATTGTTCTTAGAAGTGCCTCACTGCAAAAAACACCAGACAGAAGATTCTCTGGTGCACTTTACAGTGAAGGGAAAATACTACCATTCTGTTAAGAGATTATGATGTTCCTCAATTCTGGCTGTCACCGATCATTTGTCTCTGTAATCTCTGTCTCCGTAAGACCACACTGGCAATGATTTGTTCAGGTTAAAACGGAAGAAAGGGAGAGAAGGGCCTTGAAAGCACTTTGGTCCAAGTTTATTCACAACATTTGTTTGCTGGTACCTGGTGAACAAGAAGAACTAAGATAACTTTTTCTTCTTATAATCAGCTGGAAGTAATGCATCTTCTCTACATTTTGTCTAAATGCTGATTGGTTTTTCAAACTTCAAGTAGATTAGTTTTAGTCTTCCGGTATTATTAGATGGGTTTTTTCCTTGTAAAATGTGCTTGTATCAATCTAAATTATTGGCTTGATGATGAAATCCGTCCTTGTTCTGTCACTAGCACGAAGTGTGTGCTTTGCTAAATACCATTCAGGTGCTTGAAATACCAGCTAGAGCCATTACTTAGGGAAATTACTTCTATAAATTAGATGTTTTCAGATCAGCTGGGCCTCCCCAGATTCATGCCAGAGTACTAAGGGATTTTCTGGAGCAATCTGGAAGCTGTGGGTGAAGACTTAACGAAAACAGGTAATACTTCTAGAAGAACTGGCAAGTGTCAAAGCAGCTCCTGGTTTTAAACTTTGGAGAGAGGAAGAAGCGAGGTGCCATAGATCAGTCAGCCTAATATCATTTCATGAACAGAAATAATGAGACAAGCTATTTGCAAGTGCCTAAGTGACAGGTAACAGCCAGTATGAATTTGTCAAGGACAAATCATGTCAAATTAAGCTGCTTTCATTAATTATATGGTAACAGAGCTTGTGGATATCAGAGAAACAGCAGATTTAATGCAACTTGATTTAATGTTGTCACTGACACTGTCTCCCTTGATATTCTCATTAGCAAGTTAGGAAAATGTCGTCTAAGTGGCAATACCAGAAGATGATATAGAGCTGACTGGAAAGTACTGAGTAGCTCATTATTGTCCTGAAAGGGCATTATCAAGCAGCCTTTGAAGGCATTTACCCAGTAATGCGGTTCAGGTAGTCATTAAGTCTTGAATGATGGAATAGCAATTTCACTTCCTAAATTCAAAGGAGGTGCTGATCTGATGGGTGATGTAGGTATTTTCGAAAACAGCTTACGAATGCAGAGCTCTTCTGATGAGTTGAGAGAACAAGAGATACAGTTCAGTGAAGGAAAGTGCAGAATTCTGTTTAAGAGTTCTCGTCTGCACAAGTGCAAGATGGGGCACAGCTGGCTAACTGCAGTGACACAGGGGCAGTCTGGGAACTGAAGGGGGTTAGAAGTTGAAGATAAGAGAACTCTGTTACATCTTTATGAAAAAAGTCCTTGTTATGCCCGCTCCTAGCTATAACTGCTTAAGAACAAAAGTCTTCCTCAAGGAAAGTGTTTTCTAGCTCACAGTGTTTAACAACTGAATTCTTTCTCTAGCTGTTTAATGAGCTTGTTCAGGAGCAAGGTCCCAATTTGGACAGGACATCTGCCCACGTCAGTGGAATTAAGGAGCTGGCCCGTCGGTTTGCCCTCACGTTTGGCTTGGATCAGATCAAGACAAGAGAGGCTGTAGCCACACTACACAAGTGAGTGGTGGTAAATAAACTAGATTTTTATATTACTTCAGTTAAAACTTTAGCTCAGCATACCTTTTCTAAAGGTATGTAATCTCCACAGGTCCTGGAATAATGATGTGGGTTTTTCTAGTTTACATAGAAAAATGGTGGGGGGTGTACATGTAAGAAGGGAAATAAAACTAGCTGCGACCTAATTATGTGCTGGAATTTACTGGAATGGGTGTGTTTTTCTATCTCCGGTAAAGCCACTGGTATTATACCTGTTTGTGTGGCCTGCATCTAGCAACTGCAGAGCATTCTTTGTACCAGTGTGGGTTCCATAGACATCAAGGGCTTTTATAAAAAGATATTCCAAAAATATTTTGGAAATTTTTTTTTAAAGTGGTTTGAAGCTTTTTGTATAACTGCTTTGTAGGAAAGTGTAGAAAGGTGATGCTAAATTTAAATTGTGTCTTTCCCATGCCATAACAAGATTGAAATATTAAAGTTTGCTATCTCAGAGACTAAGTCATTAAGACTAAGATTGGCAAAGCATTGGTCAAAGTCCTATCAGGCGCTCTCCTGTGCCAAGCAAAAGAAAAATCAAGACATGCATGCGCCCTTATTGGATAATGCGAATATAAATTGTTATCTTTGGTGTCAAACGATAAAGCAAAGATCAGGCAGAGGTGCGTGTATCTACGTACTGGTAAGTAAATTTTCTCCTCTGACTCTGGTTGCAAAAGTTATATCTTACTCTATCTTAAATGTTATTTTCATTGGAAGCTTCTGCTCCGTGCAGGAACAAGAGCGAGCCAGTCGGCTCTTCCTGCTAAGGCAGCAGCTTGCAGCACCTGCCAACTTTCTTAGCTTGTGGCAAGTTCCATCTTAACCATGTGACTGGCAATATGCTGTCTTTGAGCTGGAATCCTATCAAATTGAGAGGGAACAATTGATGTCCCTTTGTCCGAAAGCAGCTGTTTGCTAGTAATGGAAACAAAAAAAGTTATCATGGGAAATAAAGATATAAAGAATTGCATCACAGTTCAGATTTTGGGCAACTTTTTAAAATTTTGTTACCAGTGTCTGAAAATGTTTATATTTCTTTACTGTAGAGATGGCATAGAGTTTGCCTTCAAATATCAGAATCAAAAAGGACAAGACTATCCACCTCCTAACCTTGCTTTCCTTGAAGTGCTTAGTGAATTTTCGTCTAAACTCCTGCGGCAGGACAAAAAGACTGTGTAAGTAATGCTCCATTTTCTTCTGTGGGTGCTGCTGGGCTCCGTTAATCACTGTAGTCTGTGTTTACATGCTCTGCTTTGAGGTTTTCACAATCTAATGGGTGCTATAGGAAATCTCAGCGAGACATTTCACATACGTAGTTATTCGTTGTTTTATATTTTTAAGTAATAAAACTAAATGAGAAAAGGAGAATCAGATCCACTTGCTGAGGTGATTTTTGGACCACACAGAACAATGTTCCTTAAAATATCCCATGGGATAAAATAAATAATAAAATAAAATAAAAAACAAGCATTTTTCAGGATGAAAGAAAAAATAATTATGTTAGCAGGACAGGAGATTTGCAGGACTCTAGACACTGCAGTAACGTCTGTTTCTGTTAGATATTTACATGTAATGGAACCATAGATTTGTTTGATTTAATATATTAAGTTAAAATGGGAAATAAAGGCTTGGCAAGGCTTCTGTTACTGGCACAATAGGATAGAGAAAGAGGTGGAGGGAGAACGCTGTTGTTGGTTAGGACAGAGCAGGGTGGTGGAGACCTGGCAGGCTGAAACCAGCAGCGTGAATTTCATATGGTGGATAATCACTCCAGGAGAAATACTAGAAATAAAATAAATCAGGGTATAGTTGGTAAGATCTGAATAACAAGCAAGAAATACTGTTTTATGAACAGTGGTTGAACATTGTCGGGGGGGCTGCAGATATCAACAGAGCTGGCAAAGAGAAAACTGCATTATTGAGGGCAGGTTCATAGTAACGCCCTGTTATCAGCTCCACTGTGGAGATAACACTCTGCACTGCTGATGCAGGATTTGGCCACCACACAAACTAGTAAAAGAGAAAGGAAGAGGGCTTCAGTCAAAAACCAGCCAAGCACTGCGTGCCAGGCATGGGAATGAATTCTTTGAATAACTTTATGGCCATTTAAAAAACACAGTTGCCAGATCTTCTGATTTATCTCTGTTATAAGAAATGCATCTTGGTTAACTTTTTGTGAACTTTTTATTTGTTGTATCAAGAATTTGTCGACTCAGCAAACACAGTAGAAGAAATTATTAAACGATCTTGAGAGTAGAGGGATCCAGTCGGCCACGTTGGCACTCATTTCTGAAACTGCTCTGCATCGTTGTATCATTGAATCTTGTAACCTTGGTCCTGTTCTTCAGGACAGCACTTAAGGATAATAGTGTTTTATCTTCCTAGCTGAACCGTAGGTTCTCTGCATCTGTTAGTTTAAGTGTCATTAGCCTGATTCCTATTTAATTCAGTGAAGCTTATGCTTCCTGTACGGTTATAATCCCTTCCACAAGTTTCTCTCTCCAATGCAGTGTCTAAAATTTAAAGTTACACCATTCTGTACAGTTTCCATGACAGCTTAATTTGAACAGATCCTTTACATGAAATTCAGTTCTCCAGGAGATCTTGTTCTTTAGCCTTCTGTGTTGCCGTTTAATATTTTCTCTTAAAGGTCTCCTTCTCCATTCACCAGTGCCCACATAGACAACCACCAGCTTACAGCAGGGCTGTAAAGATTGCTGTAACCAGTTCTCCTGGTTTGAACTGTCTTTATTGTAGTCACCTGAGCTGTTGACTTCAGCTGAATTTGAAGAGCAGTGAAGAGCAATAGGCCCTAAATGACTGCTGTGAGATGAGTTCAGACAAGCCCCAGATGCCGGTGGCCCTGATGACTGTGAAAAGAGTCAAGATAACTTGCTTATACATAAAGATTTCTTTTGGAGATAAGTGCATTCCTTCCCCTGGGAGATGTGTGGTGTTTGGAGCCGTCAGGCGATGGCTACATTGCCTGTACCGCTTCGCTGAATTACACACTCTGGGCAGTCAATTTGCCCTTCTTTGTAGCACGAGTCCTCCAAGCCAGGGCCCTCTCCCCCTCCCTCTGGAGGGGTCGCCTACCGACAGGAAGGTCCGTGACCACCATCTGGTGGAGAAGCCCTGTGTACAGGATCATTTACCTCCCTCCCAGGCTTCACCTCCTCCTGCCAAGCAACTCTCTGTAAACTCAGCAATGGCCTGTTAGTCTGGAGTGCTTAGAATGGCCCTGAAAGGCTTGTGAGCATCTCTCTGCCACAGATTCCTCCCTTGGTTTTGACTTCCCAACCCAGAACAATGAATTATTGACTCAATATGTCTGGGTGTGTCATCTGCCCTTGGTACAGAACACCAGTCCCATCAGAGTTCTGCAAACAGAGCTTTTCCACAGGGCTTCTGCTTCCTTCCTGGTTTCCTGCTGACGGACCTGCCGTGAGCTGACGGAGGAGAAGGGAGATGGGGAGTTCATTTCTGTGCAGAATTTGTGGGTTTGTCTCTGCTGAATGCAGCCTGGCAGTGTGGGAGTAAATGAAATCGTGATTAAAGGGTGCACCCTGAAGTCTGTGCTGGAAGGGTAGAGGTAATGCCAAAGCATTCTGAGGTCTCCTGCCTCCATTCTGAATGCTTGGTTCTGCAGCTTGGAATCCATTAGAATTTGCATATTCCTTTTAAGGACTAGTTCTGATACCATAATTGAATAATCAGCAGAAAAAGGAGTGCCCCAGATGCCCTCCAGACCAGGTACAGGAGGGAGGTGTTTTGGTGGAAGTGGGAGTGGAACACATCTTCCTTTTTGTATGGAAAAGTAACTTTGTGTGTTTGAGGAAGCCTTTTTTCTTGTTCCAAGATGCAAAAGGATATCCTGCATCATCACAGCTGTGGTTCTAACTCAGTCTGGCTGTTGGCACAGCAGCAATCTGTAACGGTGGTTTCCTCCAGACTGAAAGGAGGTTGTGGTGAGGTGGATGCTGCTCTCTTCTCCTAAGTAACAAGTGACAGGATGAGAGGAAATGGCCTCAGGTTGTGTCAGGGGAGGTTTAGATTAGTTATCAGCAAACAATTTTTCACCGAAAGGGTTACCAGGCAGTGGAACAGGAAGTGGTGGAGTCCCCATCCCTGGAGGTGTTTAACAGGTGGGTGGATGAGGTGCTCAGGGATGGTTTAGTAGTGGACAGGTTGTGATTGGACTCCATGATCTCAAAAGTCATTCCCAACCAAACAACTCTATGATACCTTTCAGTGCAAAATGGAAAGGAAGCCAGCTGGAGTGTGCTGTGAATGATGGCAGATGAGTGTGAAAGGAGAGAACATTCTTTGTGGTTTATCTGTGAGCAACCAGTGCACCATGAAGTGTGTTCCTTGTTTTGAGGAAATGGGATGTGTGCTTATTCAGTCTGAGAGATGGGGACCTATCAGCATATGATATTAAATTAAAATACGGAAACACCACGTGGGATTTGTGTTCAGCTCTCAACAGTGTGAAGAGGGCTTGCAGATTAATTAGACAGGAAATACCGTGCTGCAGCTCTGTACTTACTGTCTTTCCTTTTCAGTCACTCCTACTTAGAGAAGTTCCTGACAGAGCAGATGATGGAGAGAAGAGAAGACGTCTGGCTGCCACTCATTTCCTATAGAAACTCCCTGGTTACGGGTGGTGAAGATGACAGGATGTCCGTTAATAGCGGAAGCAGCAGCAGCAAAGCCTCTTCAGTGAGGAATAAGAAAGGACGGCCACCACTCCACAAAAAGAGAGTAGAAGGTTTGTGTGGGTTTAGGTTGCCTGGTAGGGTATTTCTCATTGTGTAGCTGTATTACAGCCTTCCTTCATAGGAGTCCTTATGGTTTATCCGTTAATGATGAAATACAGGATACGTTCTGTGTGTAGTGAAAGCAACGCATCTGTTCTGCACATTCCTATCAAGCTGGAACACGTCTTCATGACAAATACCGTCCTGAGGCCCTGTTCCTGTCTGTCTTCACTGAGGTTTGCAGATGCAGGACTATTAAAAGCTGTTGTTGAGGTTGGGAACAGGAGGTGTGTGTGGAGTTCTCTGCTCTTCACCTGTCTCAGCCATGGACTTCCAGGTTTGTGCCTGGGCCTCAGTCCAGAGCAGTTGTTTGTTGACAGGGTGTTAGAGCAGACCTGGGGCAGGAATTCGCATATAGGCCTGCAGGTTTGCAGGACCACTGGAGAACACTAAAAAGACACCTTTCTGGTATTTACTCTTTCTGTGACTTCAGGCACATGCATGAGGAATTTGGTAACGATAGCCAATTTCTTACAAGACTGCACCTGTTCCTGGTTGGTCCGTGTGATTTAGTGTGTACTTCTGAAGGGCATCAGGGGTGGAAGGCTCTGGGTACTCATGGAAGGGGGTGGGCTGAGCGGCTCCCGAGGGCGGTCATACTGTGCTGCACGCTCTCAGAAACGCACCGCTAATCCTCAGGGTTTGTTTTCCAGATGAGAGCCTAGAAGGTTCGTGGCTGAACAGGAATGAAAACATACACACTCCTGGGACGCTGCCGGCACCCCAGCTCACCTCAACCGTCCTGAGAGAGAACACCAGACAAATGGGAGAGCAGATCCAGGAGCATGAGTCGGAGCAGGGATCGGAGCAAGATTTTTTACACAAGTAAGTGTTGGAATTTCAGTTTCTAATCAGGTGAGCCATTCAAAGGAGTTGTCTGTTACTTACACAGACAGTCTGTGGCTCCAAAAATGCAGCATTTATTGGCCAAACCAACTGGAAACGTCTTGGCTATAGCTCAGCAATACTTCGATTATTTTCAGTTCCCAGGAAAAACATGCTGTAATGAAATCAAGGTAAAGATTCCTTAGAATAACCATGCAATTATGGTTACATCTTCTTCATGTTTGTGGCTCCAGGCTGGGCTGAACTGTTCCTCTAACAATCTGTTAGATCAAGGGTGTCAAACACATGGCCCACGGGCCAAATCCAGCCCTTCACTTTGTTTTATCTGGCCCAGTACTGTGTTTCTACCCAGTGGCAGTGCAGAGCTCCTTGCCCCCACGCTCCTGCCAGCACTGGGCATGTGTGCAGCATGTGACGCACGTTACGCTGCAGGAGCAAGAGAGCAGCAGGAGCTGTGATTTGACACTCCTGTGTTAGATGTTCTCTTTTCTTGCCCTCTGCCCTGTGTCGTAGCACTGTAGAGGTTCCCCAGACATCTTGAGTGACTTGTAAATGAACTCTTCCATCCCGTTCTAGTGCTGAGCTGGCAGTTCCTGGTTCTGGGCTGATTGCTGGAAGACAATTCTGTTTTGCCCTAAGTTACATGGACGTTTTGTCCCTCAACTCCAATTTTATCACCTCCACTTAGAGGGGGGAAAAATGTGGGTTATTACCTATCAGGAGTTTATTTAAGAATAGAGGAGGCTGCAGAGAATGCAATTATGTGGTGTTTCTATTAATTTAAGATACAGAATGACAATATCTGGTTTGGAGACTATTTTATAACTTTTATAGGCAACTTTACTCATCTGATTTATCTGTACAATAAAGTCCTATCGTGCTGGCCAGATGAATCAGGTTTCTACCAGTGTACAGTATAAAATAGCTAGATTGTGCCTCTTGGCTTTCCTCCAGCTTTTATCCATTGTGTTTTTCACAATATACTTTTCCCAGCTTCCCAGTTCCTCCTGAATGTGCACTCACCCTGTTCAGTCCTAAACTTCACCGTTTCACATTCTTTAGAATGATAGAATGGTTTGGCTGGGAAGGGACCTTGAAGCCCAACCAGTTCGAACCCCCGTGCCATGGGCAGGGACACCTCCCATCCCACTGGATCAGGGTGCTCAAAGCCCCATCCAGCCTGGTCTTTACTCATAGCATTTTTGAAACAGAAGTCGTTAATAATGGTCATTTTCCCGGTCTCCTGTCTCTGATGCCAAGACTCTGTGGCTACACCACATTGCACAGATGGGCCATTAAAGTTTGCCAGTCTGTGACCATAGATTATTGTAGATTTTGAGCAAAGTCTTAAAGAAGCACCATCCTTCCAAAGCGCAGCCTGTTCCCCTCTCTTGCTTGTGTGCAATGCACAGGTGGCAGCGTAAACCCGGCAGTGCCCACCACAGGACATAGCGGCAGCTCGGCTGCCCACAGGTGGATTTTTGGAGCACATGGTATTTGGCATTTCCACAAAAGAGCTCAGCCACCTTTCTCTCCCCACATCACTCACATAACATTGCTGTAGCCCAGCACAAGGTGAGGTGGCCGGCTGGCCAGGCTGCCCGCAGGGATACATGTGGTCCTTCGCAATGGGGTTAAGTTTTCCAGCTGGTGCTGTCAGGAAGGCAGGGCTGGCAGGTGAGGAGTGAGCGCAGGGCGGCCTGGGCATGGATTCGCCCCTGTGCAGTTCAGGCTCTATCAGTCCCAGGTTGTCTTTTCACCAGAACCCCATGGTGTATGAGGCCTGGGTTGATGGCTCTTGGTTGCCTTGCTGAGGTCAAGGATTTGCCTCCCAGTCTCCCCAGATGTTGCCATTACTTCTAGATTATAAGGAAGATGTCATTGCTCTCTATTGTTCCTTAAATTTTTCTTATCCACAGTAAAAACAAAACAAAGAAAATTGCTGAAGAAAAAGTTTCTACCCAATCCTCTCTGGTCTCACCTGTCACTAAGGCAGAGCTCTCTCTCAACATTCTATTTGTCATGGGCACTGGGACAGCTTCCAGTCACGGTGTTTCACTCCTGAGCCTGATGAGTTGACGCTGCCTTAAGCTGTGGGAAAACGTTCCCTGGTTCTGGGGGAAGTGGAACCAGGCTCTTGACCCCCTGTGGGTCCTTGCCCAGGTGAAGGCTGTTAGCAGGGAACTGTTGAGCAGAGGTAGATGGCATCGCCTTCCTCCTTGTACTTTCAGAGAGTTGGATTACACATGGAAGTTCACTATGTGAACTGACAGTGGGGATCCTTCCCTTTCAGCCTGGAGTCAGTTGCCACGCGCGCTTCCTACCACTCAACTGAAACGTAAAATAAATTGAGAGCAGCCACTTGCTGAATGTGTGGGGTTAATCACGCCTGGGCTCTTTTCACATGGGTTGTCCCAGTTTATTCTGTCCATCTTATTCGGATACAGGACTGCATAATAAACCACAAGCTGGTGTTGCTTTTGAGGAGCTCACTCAGCTTTCTGCTCTTGCCTTGCTCTGCGGTATCATATCAAATGCATTGCTGTCTACTACTGGATTTAGGTGGTATTAAAAGCACAGCCTCGCAGGAGTTTCCATGTGGATAATTGCTGGGCGCTGAAGTTGATCGGGGTGTATGTCTAGAAGCAGTTTGGGTTTTGTGCTGTGTGACATTTTGGGTTTAAAATGGGTGTCAGTTACTAATTTGGGGACATTCTGGCTCATATTTTGCCTGACTTGAGACAGTGGAGTATGATTTAATAAACTGAATTTCAGAAGTGCTGCCACCCCAGGTGTGTGTCCCAGTAGCACTGGCATTTCCCATAGCTGCTGCTGTTAAAGGATTTTTTTTGTGCACATACAGTGAGAGAAGTTGTGGAGGGGAGTCTGGAAGATGTGTACGGTGATGGATGTGATTTGAAGGATGGCCAGACATAAATGAGGAGAGAGATGCTGGCTCAAAATGGCCAACTGGAACTGCGTGTTCTCTGTCCTAACGCTTCTTTCTTTGTTAGTCCCCAGATGCAGATCTCGTGGTTGGGCCAACAGAAACTAGAAGATTTAAATCGAAAGGACAGGACAGGAATGAACTACATGAAAGGCAGAACTGGCGTAAGGCATGCAGTGTAAGTGTTCAGAGCATCCTCGTCTCCAGATCAGAACCATTTGAGATGATGGTGCCGCATTCCATGTCACCTTTCCTGGGTTGTTGCTAGTACTTCTGTGGCATTTTCCCTCTTGCTAATGAAGGCAGCGTTACAGCGCAGCAGTGCTGGAATGGATGCCAGGCCGTGTGGCCTTTGAGCGCCGCGTTCTGCCTCTGGCCGTGGCCACAGGCAGACACAGAATAGGGCAGACACAGCACACGCCCCATAATCCTCTCCTAGCCTTCAACTGCTTCCATTTCAGGAGGGTTCCATGAAGCCCTGTGATTGGTCTGTGAAGTAATTCACAACGAACCCTTCCAAGATACTGTCCAGGCTTCCCATGAACCTGTTTAAGTCTCTTTTATCCACCTCCCCTGTTGCTGAGGCGTCCCATGGGGCAGCTACTGGAGGCAACAGGCGTGGGTGAAGGCTGAAGCACTGTGCTGTGCACGGGGCTGCGTCCTCTGGGGCCAGTCCAGCGCATCTCCCAGCACCAAAGCACTTGTCAGGATGGGGCCAGAGTCTCAGCAGGATCAAGGCCTTACAGTGCTCAAAACCAGCCTTGAACGCACTGCTGGTCTCCCAGAGATTTACCGGTGATCCTAGCACGGCGTATCTCCTTTTTGAGAAAGGGCACGCAAACACAGAGAGGTTGTTGCCCTTTTCTTGTCAGGGACAGCTTTAAGACTGTTTATAATGATACTACATGAGCCTTCCTGCTTTGGCCTCTGTGAGTGCTGGGTCTGTTTTTACAGAAGATTTTTTTCCAGTTAATATTACAGAAAGCGTGCTGGCTTTATTCTCAGCATAAAATTTTCTATGAAGGCATTAAGAGATAGGATTTGCACGTTCTTTCGAATGATGAAGATCATGGCTGGGAAATTTAAATGCCTGGAAATGACTTTTTCTTTCTCTTTCTTTAATCAGACGAGGTCTAATGGAAGATGACGCTGAGCCAATCTTTGAAGATGTAATGATGTCCTCACGAGGTCAGCTAGAGGATATGAACGAAGAATTTGAGGACACAATGGTCATTGATCTGGTCAGTAAATCTTATTAATAGCAAGTTTAAAATGGATAAAAGAGAAGTTAAAAGCAATTTTGGAAGTGCAAACAAAAATTTCCAAAATTGTGAGCTTGATTTCCTTTTGTGTGAACATGAAAAAGCAGAAATGATCTGAATGCTCCCTGGGAGCCAGCACTGCAGCCTCGGGCCCAGCCAATGGTTTTCAGAGACCCACAGGGAGTGTTGCTCAGCACTCCTCCTCTCCAGAACTCTGCTCTCAGGCAGGAGCAAGAGCCTACAGCACCATCACGCACCTGGGACTGCATTTCCTGCTTTGTTTGATTCCTTGGAGTGGATTAGGGCATCCTTAACCAAGGTCTAGTTAGTCTGCAGCCACACCAAGTTGTGCTGGCGCAGCAGAAGGGAGAGCAGCAGGAGCGGGTGGGCATGAGCTGGCACCTGACACTGGAGCTGCTCCAGCCAGGTCACATCGTCAGCTGCCAACCTGGGGGCTTTTCCTGGTAATGCACTGCCCGCAGGCAGAGTTCCCTTTGGAGAGATTGTAACCTCAGCAGACTCTCTGTTCGGAACAAATACCTCCCTTCTCAAATGGGAGAAAGGAGCCATTTGCATCACACACCCCACCATTTTTATGCTTTTGTATTTCTCCTTTCATACCCAAACAACGAGGCCTGGGTCACTCTACGGCTGGGCAAACAAGGTGGGCAATAGTTCAGTGTTGGCTGCCGAACACTGAGGTGGTTCCCAGCACTGAAAAGATTATCCAGTAAATAAAACCTCTCTGTAGTGGTGGCCCACGGCAGGGAGATAGAGGACTTGATCAAGCCAGCAAGGCTCACCTTTACTGTTCTGTTCCCAGGGAAGGACAACTCCAGGGTTTAACCCTCACAAGTGCTGTGGCAGCTCAAGTACCTTTTTGTTTTTTCTAAATCCATTTTTCCACTGTGTCAGAGCTGGAGCTTCACCATAAACCGAGAAGCATAAAGGCAGTTTTTATGCGGTCTGGGCTACGGCCCTCGTGCACGGTTAAGTCAGCAAGAGCCTCAAGCCAGTCCTTAGCTATGAGCACAGGCATAAGATTTCTTTGGAATCCATCGGCGTTTAC
Source organism: Neomorphus geoffroyi (assembly GCA_033558235.1). Taxonomy (NCBI): domain Eukaryota; kingdom Metazoa; phylum Chordata; class Aves; order Cuculiformes; family Neomorphidae; genus Neomorphus; species Neomorphus geoffroyi. The sequence goes on along the minus strand of JAUMJM010000012.1, from coordinate 6,707,960 downwards.
CCTATTCTTTAAATAAAAGATGAATTTAAGGAGCACTATCCTATGTCAGGGCCCACATCAGTACCTGAGTGCTTAGGGCAATCCATGCCAAGCTGTCCCGGAAGTGGTAGTGCCACGCAGCTCCGTTGTGCCACCGTCACTGATGTGATGTCCTAAACTCCTCCTTCCAGCCACCGTCACGAAACCGGCGAGAACGAGCTGAACTGAGGCCAGACTTCTTCGACTCCGCAGCTATCATTGAGGACGATTCAGTAAGCCTTTACTCCTACTGTTTGCTGTTTCTCTGAGGTTCTTTTGATTTAGAGTATGCCTAATTACTTACTGTCTTTCAAATCGTTTTTCTAGGGATTTGGGATGCCCATGTTCTGAAGTCTGGTGAAGACATTTTACAAATTTGGAACTCTATTGTTTAGAGCTAGAGGCCTATATACTGTGATAGCTTGTATGAAAACCACATTTTTGATGTGATACGGTTTGATTTTTAACCAAATGATTGAGGTCAATCCCTTTTTGTAGTGACAGAAAGAAGAGGAGCTTCTTAATGACACACGGGAACGTTGGCCAATCCAGTCACCTCAGAAGGGCTGACCTGAAATAATCATTTGTATCCCCGTTCTTGACTGTCCTAATACAGATTTTTTTTTTCTGGATGAGGAGGAAGTTTTAAATTGTTAAGACAGCTGTCGAAATAAACACTGTTCTACATACGTTTTCTGAAAACAACATGGAGTGAAAACAGAACTTTTTAACTTTATTTTTCTGCTGTACAATTTAAAACAGTTTTAACATTTGCCTTTTTATGTTTTAAAAGCTAGCCATTTTTATTAAACCTCTGCCTATCAGCCACTGACAAGCAACGATGCTACGAGCAGGTCATTCGGGCTACAGAAAAGTGTTTTTGAACACACTGGATTTGATTAGCATTATGGTACGCGTATATCCTCTCATAGGCATTGAGGAGAACACTCTCAGAGGAGAGGTTAGAATTCTAATGACGTGCATCTCTGCCAAAAAATTTCAGATTCTGATATGATAAACCCAGATTTTATACTCTTGAGAAGATTTATTTTTATTTATAATGGGACATAAAGTGAGAGATGTCCATGAAGCCACTTTTCCAACAGACGCTGTGTAACGTTCATTTTATATAGCACATGGGGACACAAAAACAGTAAATTTTCTATTGGTACTTGCTCTGTGCATTTTTAGCAACTTATACCAGCAAATAAAGTATTCTCAGTAAAACACACAAACGGTTCTCAAGTAATCACTTTGCTGTTTTTACTACCTACGTCAAGCACTGCCGACCCGAGGTACATAAACAGCAACTGTCCTATTAAAAAAGACAAGTGAAGGGTGGGGGAAAGGAATCGCTTTAGCATCCTAAAAGCAATTTTAACTGTACCATAAAAAAAAGTCTACTTTCCATGCCACAAATACCCTTTTGCGCTATTTTTGTAAATTAATTTTGCCAGTTAGAAGTACTGTATGTGCTGCATAGAAATTTGTGCTTAGATGGTGAAGTTCTTAAGCTTACAATGGCGAACAGCTACATTGTCAGTGTTAACTGTGCATATTCAGAGTAATTCTTGGGGGGGGGGAAATACGATTTTTCAAAAAAGTGAAAAACATCCAAAAAAAGCCAAAAAACCTAAAACATTCTCAGCTAATTCATTGTAATAGATTTTTTTCAATGTCTTCAATAATTTGGAATTTCATTATGCTTCAATTTTATGACTGCCCAGTAGCTGCTACTTAGCCTGATCTCCGAGGTGCTGGCCATCCACAACTCGCACTGGCTCCCATCTCTCAAAGAACCGGCCCCAAAACCTTATCCTTCCTTCCTGCGTTGGGATTAGCGTTTGCAATACCAAGCAGACTGAGACCCACTTGGAGCACAGCAGTCTTAGAGGTGCGCTTTTTTTTTTTTATTTTTTTAGCAACTGCAAAATAATCACGGAGCTTTTTTTCTGTTACAAGCATATTTAAAAACAAAACGTCACTGCCCAGTGCTTACTTGCTGGGAGGGGAAGAATCCAATTTCAAACGCAAGCCAGCGTTTCACTCTGCTGAGGTTTGTTTCCTACAACACATGCAGTTCTCAGACACGGTTGCCAAAAATGTTTGACGCGTAACGCAGCCACTCCTCAGCTGTCAGCAGGCAACGCAGAGAACCCGAGCCATAGCTGGAACTTCATAACGTACCATTACCTCCCTTCCTCTTCCGCCCCTGCAGAAGGAGCAGGGCAGGCAGGAATGGCTGTGTTACATGGTCACTCCAACACTCCTGTGAGCATAGTAGCATACTGGATGCTGCCTGGTTTGAGTTGTAGCCTCAGACAAACCTTGTGCTTCACAGTCCTCTGTGTGGAAAACTGATCCCTAATCGAACATTGTAGAATACTGTATGACAGTTACTATCACGGTACCTGCAATGGGTTTCCAGTTCAGTTTGCAGTCAATAGGTTTTTGTATTATGAGTGTCTCCTTGATTGGTTTTGCTAGTAATTCTGTAAATTGTACATTTACAATATGAGGTTTTTTTTTTTTTTTCCTTTTGTACAATTTAAAACTGATGCTTCACCTTTCATTTAATAAACTATTCAAAATCATGAGTACGATGAGCACCCTCTTCACTATAACTTTCTTTTAAATGCTTGTTTGGGCCATCCCATCTTGCCATCCCATCTGTTACGAGCCAAAGGCAACACTGAAGCGTGGTTCTGGCGTAGTCCAGGCTTCACAACCAGATTCCACACAGCTGCCTTACCCATCCAGCCTCAGCACAAAGGAACTCCTGGGCCCGTCTTGTCTTTCCCCCTCCACTCTGGTTGGTTTTGGTTGACGTGGGGTGTTTTACTGTGAGCTTGCTGTAAATCAGATGAGGCATCACACAAGTTGGGAGAGCTGCATCATTATAACTTAGAATGGCTTGGACAAGTTTTGAGGAAAATGTCGCTCCTGCCCTGTACGCCCCAAGTGACCTGGACAGCGTGTGAAGAGGTGGAAGTGGTACAGGTCTAGAAGGGCTCACGTGGAGCTTTACAGAGTCCTGAAGGGAAATGTCCTTGCATTATTCCCATTTCTCAGAAAGGTGCTATTTTTGTCCAACCCATGAATGATTTCATCGCTGTAGCGCTCAAGAAATCCAACCTATCACCCAGCCCACTTCCTAAAGGAAAATCAGCCAAGTCAGAGAAAGTAACGCGGAACCGCAGATGAGGAACAGGGATAGGGTTTGAGAGCTGAACTGCGCTGTAACACAGCTTCTGAGACACGGCCTGAACATTCAATCTCCAACTGCCTCCAAGTTACCCTCTCCACCTGATGCACTGCAGAGCACTGTAAGTAACCAGCTGTGCGTCTCAGTTCACGGGCAGCTCTCTGCTGAACAGATTTTATTTTGTACCTATTGTTCCTGCAGGTGACTGGAGTTCAAAAGAACCTCGTGCTGCGGCCAGAGCAGCTTTCCAGTGCGTTTCCAAAGCATTGTGCTGGTAGAGCACCAGACAGCTTGGAAATCGAGAGGATAGAAAAGCCAAATTCTTGTGCTGACAAGAACAGAAGAGAGGACGAAATCTGTAGAACTAATGAGGTTAGGAAGTAACTTTAAGAGAGGGTGTACTTTTTCCTTTGTGACAAAGATGACTGGGTTTCTCAATATCATCTCCTGACACTGTACAGGGTGAGGAAAATGCATATTGCCTCACTTAACAGAGCTTTTGCCTTTGGGACACCCGTGAGCCACCCTCCCAGCTACTGTTCACTTTTGGAAGCCCTCTTGGGCTTTCTTGAGGAACTCTCGACTACACCCTTTTCGCAGTTAAGCAGAACTCAGCTCACAGCAATGGCCCCCAACACAATAACATGTCCATTTACCTTCCCTGGCTGCAGCAAGCTTTGTCCCCTGGGGCAGCAGGTACAGGCAGTGTTCCTGCTCAGATACAACCAGACACATACACGCAACTTGCTCAAATGTGTGTGCAGCCAGATAGACAGCATTGCCTCCAGCTATTAAAGACCTGTGGAGCTGGGACTTGTACTTGAAATGCTCCTTCTGTACTGTGTCTTCTGAGGATTTTTAGTTGCTGCCTTTTTTCCCCCCCCCCCCCCCCCAGGTCCAGGTTCCACAGCCACACCCACCCTGGCACCAGCTGCAACGACCTGGGAAGAGGTACAGCCTGCAAAGTTGCATCTACCTTTCCTCTGCTTCAGGCACCGCTGTGTGCAGGTAGGGTAGCTCTCTGCCTTATACTGTAATGCAAATAATTACTGAGGTTACTCACAGCAGACAAGTCCTGACAGGCCAGCATGTGCTCAGCAGCTCTCTGCAGCGATGCAGCCGTTACTTGCTGCCTTCTGGGGCTGTAGTTGAACTGCAGCTTCTAATGAGCAGAGTGCGCGCAGAGCCCAGGGCTCAGCAGCAACACTTACTGCAGTGGCTCCTTGCAAGCCTGGCAAGTCGAAGAAGAAGTTAGGCTGGGAGGGGCCTGTGGAGGTCACTCTTTGAGCCCTCTGCTGAGAGAGAAAAGCCCCCCTCACTCATGGAGAACTGCTCCGTCCTAGCAGAACTTCCCTTTCTCCGATTTGGGCAGACGGTCTCTCGTCCTGCGAAGGAAGGCTGGACCCAGATTCTCTGTCCCACTGTGCCCACCGATACCAACCGGAGTGCCAGCACTGCTGCTGCCAGCACCTACAAGTCACAACTCAGGAACAGAACCAATCAGTCTGAGATGGGCAGAACCTGGATGGCAGCACACCGAAACCCAAGCCCAGGATTTTTCTTGCTGTGAGTCTGCAGTTCAGGAAGTCAAGTGAGACTCGAAAGGACTTGACTTGAACTCCAGAGGGGCCTGACTTCTCAGCAATGAGGCTGCAGCAGCTCTGCCCATCTAAGTCACCTCCAGGGGCCAAGGACCTTGAACAACTGGTAACAGCTGATGTGCAGTAGGCACTGCAGGCTGCGCTGATTATTAACCCACCACAGTGGGGTTTGCAGAGATGAAGTGATACGCCCCCAAATTAAATGAGACGTGTACTGTGATTTATTGATGGTCGTTAGCAAAATCAGAATGTAAAGAAACATTTCCTTTGGAGAGCAGACCTCCACTTCAGCCTTAAGTGTTTGTGTTCACCCACTGCCAGGTCTGCACGCATGACCAACCCCCCTCACACTCACAGCGGGATGTTAGCGTGTTTCTTCCAGGGACTGGACTGTGTTTTACTCGCCAGCACGTCGAGGTCGTGGCAGATGCGCATGCGGGTGGTCGAAGGCTGGATGATGTCATCAACAAAACCTGTGAAAACACAAACCCACAGCCCTGACCAACCGTGAAGTGTCTGCGTCTCAGCCTTCTGTATCAAGGTTGTCACGTAAATTAGCAAAATCAAAAGAGTATTTGGAATAAACAGTTCACAAGTTACAAATTAACTTAGGAAAACAATTTAAAATAGCCTGAAGAAACTGTTCCTGTGTCAAAGGTTTTCAAATTAGAAATATTTGCTCTTTTAATTTTTGCAGAAGTTTGCAAGCCAGAAGGTGTTCAGGAGGGGTCTTTACTCACTGCTCCTGCAAAGTTTTAGAGAGACCATCTCCCACTGTTGGTCAGGGTTCAGAAGTGCTTGTTAGAAGGGACATCCCTTCACTTCACACGTGCAGGAGTCTTTTCTGGCTCAAACAGCAGTAACGGATCACTGACTGCAAAGCAAGAGGGAGCAACAGTGTCCGCAGTGGCTATGGTGGAGCACGGCTTGGCTAAGCCTTTCCAGCCCTGTGGCACCACTGACGGGATTTAAATGAAGCAGTCAACAGAGCAAGCAGCGTGACTGGAAATGGAGAGAGCTCCTCCAGAGCTGCCTTCTAGAGCACAGGCTTCAAAGCTAGAAGTAGAATTCAGAAGTAACAACAGTGAAAAGATTTACTCCAGAGGAACTGAACTAAACCCTGACCTCTTCTCAAGGACACTGGCCTGCAGCTGCCACTGCCAAGCAGGCTGTCAAAGCACTTCAACTTTTAAGGAAAAGGCTGGTTTTTGAGGTGTTTTCTACAAAATTGAAAATACACTTTTCAGTGCAGTCCACACACCTCGGTAGTTTCTTTCCATCTGACGATATGGTTTGGGTCCAGATGTGTTTTTCCCTCACACGTACAAGCTGTGGTGAAGTATCACCATTCTGGCCCAGATACAACTGCCTCACCTAGGTAACTCACTCATTAGCAAAAAGTTGACTCAATAGCTACCAATTTATCTGCGTGCAATGGCAAACTCAAACAGGGAACACAATACGCGCGACAACCCTACCTCTGGTGGCAGCAGGAAATGGGTTTGCAAACTTCTCCACGTATTCTGCCTCTGCATCTGCCTCTTTTCCCCTGAAAATGATCTGGACAGCACCCTGGAAAGAAAGTCTACAGCTCAGCGACAGTGATTCAGCCATTACAGAGGAAAGCCACCTGCTCTACCCCCCCCTTTCCCCACCACAGGACACAAACGTGTGCCCCGTGAGCTGCTTCAGGGAAAAGAGCAGCTGTCTCTGTTGTGCTAGGCCGCCTCTATGGGGCTGTAGAGGCGCTGGTGGCTGCTGCAGGCCCGTGTGTCAGCCAGGATTTACCTTTGCTCCCATCACTGCCACCTCTGCAGTGGGCCAGGCGTAATTTGCATCTCCTCTTAAATGCTTTGAGCTCATCACATCATAGGCACCCCCATAGGCCTGCAACAAAAGCCAAGGGATTAATTAGCATGAAGTGACCTCCAGCAGCAATAACCTGCCTTCCTCTTGCAGCTTTCACTATGCCAAAGGAAGCAAGTGGTGCTAAATTGTGCCTAAAAGAAAGCATGAGTGTCTCCATTCTGCTACCACCACCTCCTAAGGCTAGAGGTCTCCTAAACCAGAACACAACAGAGCAAGGAAGGGGGGGCTGCTGGTAATTGAGACCACTCTTGATGGCAGACAGAGTGGAATCACCAAGTATCTGCAACACCAGGCCTCAACCTGGGCCCCGCACATGCAAACTAACAAACCTGTTGGTGTTCTGAAATCTGCTGGCCAGGGAATGCAGCACCCAGACTCTGCAGTGCTTCAGCCAGCAGAGATGAACAGGGACTGCAGAACTGTAGAGCAAACTGCAGTACAGTCTCTTTCATGGCACCACTGAAAGCTACGGCAAGGCAGCAAGGCTGGGGAGCAAAGGTTGGCAACATCCAGGAGAATCGGAGAAGGCAAAGAGACAGAAAGAAGGAAAGTTCTTTGGTCTTTTTGCCCTGGTAAGTCAAAAGCCTATCAGGAAAAAAAGCAGGAGGGGCAGACCAGCAAGGGAAAAGCGAAGCCTTTTAGAAAAGACCCAGAAGGTCCCTGGAGCTTATGGCAGCATGATGTGGAAAAGAGAAAGGAAGACAATTAAGGAGACTGTAGCTCATGTATATGGAAAAAGAGAAACCACACCAGAGTTAAACCAAGAAACAAAGCAGAAGAATGGTGCAACCAGCACTGGCTTTGGAAAAGGAGCTTGAAGCAGCAAGAAGAGATAACAGATCGATTGTCCTCCGTGAGACAACAGAGGACACACTTGACTGGAGGCATTCCAGGAAGAACACAAAAAGCAGAAACAGGCAAGTTCAGAGGAGAGCAGAGATAAAGGAATGAAGGAGCTGAAGTCATACTCTGAGAACAGAAAAAAGGCCTCTTGTGAGAAGTGACCAGATGGGACAAGTGGAGATGTGATAACAACAGAAAGCAGAAGTGGGACAGATGGACAAAACTTCACCTACCTGAAACTGCTGCTAGTGAAACAGGAACACCACAAGAACACCACGGAACTGTGCCAACTTACCTTTCTGGTAATGACAGTAATTTTAGGCACAGTTGCTTCTGCAAAGGCAAACAGCAGTTTTGCACCATGACGTATAATTCCACCGTACTCCTGAGCTGTACCTACAAACGACAAACCATTTGTTTCACTCCAGGGAATTCACAAAAATCCCCACATGTAGTTTGGCAATGGCCATCATCTGTTACCAGGAGCAGACCTAGCAACCACCAGAGCCCTGTTCATAGCCAGGAGAAGGCAACAGCCGGACAAATCCTCTGTAAGAGGCTGAACAGCTCTAGGAAAAATCTCTCTCCAAAAGCAGAATATCTTTGTATGGTCACAGACCCAGAACACTCACCAGATGGTATCTTCCTAGGAATAAAACACAGCTCTATTGGTACCAAGATTCCAAATGTGACTGGCAGTGAAAACACACAACCCAGAGTCACTGTCCCAGAAACCCACTCTTCCAGCCCCTCAGTTCTGTCCCCAGCACAGGCCTCACTGGAAACTTGGGAACTGCACTCCCATAAACTTCATTTCTAGGATTTCTGAATTTCAACCACTGGATAGAGCTCTACAATTACTTCCTAGTAGTTTATCCCCCTACTGTCTTTTGCTTTCAGTGCCCAAGATAACCTCATAGAGTACTCTGGTGTCCTCTTACTTGATTTCAAAAAAGTAAGATTTTAAGTTGAAATTCTTTTTTGAGATGGTTTTTTTTAATAACTTATTTGGTAGTCTGTTAGGCCACTTGACTTTAATGCTTCCTCCCAAGTGTAAGTGTCCAGTAATTCATGCTTATACTTATAAATGTCTGTTCTCAACTACAATTCCACTTGTGGTTCCCATGTTTCCCTCCAGCTGGTGGGACTTGTCAGGCTGTAGAACCTCGCAGCAGCAGCAATGGCAACAGCTGTGCCTTGATACCCCAACAGCTGGGACGCTCAGCCCAGGCCCTAGCATCTAGTCACAGCCTTAGTTTTTAATTCACTTACAGTACTGCAAGTGGAAGCTCAGCTCAGCTGTTATTTAACTATTTACTCTGTGACCCATAATGAATTAACATAAATCCTTTCCCAAACGTGTTCTCCATGTGTGTTTTTTTATCCAGCTACAGGGTACGAATGCCTTAAATGTCATCTCTGTGCACACCTACTACAGTGGGGGCTGTTAAAGGGTCTGGATCACTAACACAGAGACATTTTGTACACCTTTGAGCCAGTGTGACAAGATTATTTCTTCTTCTCTACTGAACAGGGCAATGAGGTAATCAACACTCTCACAATTTATTACTTAATCTGAAATTTCTAATGCTAATGTGCTAATCTTGGCATAACCCTTAAAATACCCCACTACCAAGCCTCAGGTCTCCTCTATCTACCCTTCTCTACTTTTATCTGTCTTCCACTTATCTGCTTTAACACCCATGTTCCGTTCTGCAATGTTAAGTTACTGCTTTTTGTTGGCTGCATGGCAACAGCCTTGTTTGCGGATTCTGAGCTGCTGTCCAAGCCTGCATTCTGCTCGCAGCCCCTGAAGTGCTGAGGAGAACAGAGCTGCTGCTTGGACCACATAAGCAGGAGAGAAAGGAGAGAGGGCAAGAGGGAGAAAGAAAGGTTCTGTTAATACATTCTGTGTCACCTCATTGCTAAACACACAAAATACCCTCTATGAAAATAAGAACTGGGATGTTGACCAGTAACATGCTGATGCTTTGATATCTATAGAGGCCTTGAGGTAAACCTTGTATTATACAACAGTTTTAGCTTTACAATGTGAAAGACTGAAGACGTTTATCAGTGCAACATTTATATTCCTCACACAACCTGTTATCTAATCGGTCATTTTAACATTAACTGCTCACGTAGCCTGGGCTGAAAAAAAGGCTGATCTCAGACCTTTCCTCACTCATTTACCCAAAGCTTCTAAATCAAGAACCCAGGCTTTCAAAGATCCAGGGAGGGGCTGTGTGCAACTCGGTCACCGGCAGCCAAGGACATTCCCCTGTAACTTCATCCAGTTACATGTTGGAGCATTCCATGCCACAGACGAAGCTTGTGGAGGAGGCAGGCAGTTTCTCTTGCTGCAGCAAAGCTTGGATGGCAACCCGGGTCTGCAAGAGTTCAGCAACTCCAGTGCTGAGCAGATGCTGTTGGGATGCATCTTCCCCAGTGCCCCCAGCTGCGGCTCCTGCAGAACTCCCTGCCCACAGCTCCCACCTCATCCTGGCCAAGGGCTTTGAAACAGCATGCTGGAATGCTGCTGCCTGTGGCCTTGCAGGACCCACAGGCCCTTCTGGTACCACACTGCCCACCATTATCAGCACGTAAAGGTCTTCTCACAGAGTCTTCAAAATGGGTTTTTACCACCAGCACCCCTCCAACAATCTAAACTGTAACAACGAGGCATACCTGGCAAAAATCCAGGAACATCCACAAAAGTGATCAGAGGTATGTTGAAAGCATCACAGAAACGGACAAAGCGGGCTCCTTTCACAGAGGAATTTATGTCTAAGCACCCTGAAGTGAAGAAAACAGGAAAAGGTGTCAGCCATTCCAGTGACCTGCTAATGGCACCTCAAAATCACAATTTTAGCTGTACTGTCCTCTTAAAACAGAACATCTTATCTGTAACATGGAGAGAATCTGCCATGAAGTTTTGGGGGTTCAGAACTAAGATCCGAGTACAAGCTACATTCCATAGACACTCATATCATTTTTCTAACCACTGTGCACAGAGGCTTTCAATCCCAAAAAGTAGCACTTTAATTATATTCTTGTAATTATTTTTTCTGTGATTTTCTCTTTATTGGCATTTTTTCAGATCGGTCATACTGGAAGTCCAGACACTTCTCACTTTATAAAACATTAAAAAAAAATAAAATCCATTAATATTCTAAGAAAGATGGGAATTTTTGGTAAACACACTGCAAAGTATTTCTTTTCCCTTTCAGTACCATTTGGAATTATATTCTGTGCTATTACATTAAACTGCAATGCACTTTGTATCACAGCATTGATCTGACACATTAAAAATGGTTGTTAAAATCAAGAATACCAAATGAAGACTAAAGACATGTCAGAACCTGTCTGTCTTGTATCATTTAAAGATTACAAAAGAATAAAACAATACTGGGTCATCCAATTTTCGCAAAGAAAAAGGCACAAACTTTAAAAAGAAGGAGCAAAACAGAAAGTCCTGATTAGTGAAAGTCATTTCAGAAATTACCCAATTAGGAGAGAAAGCAAAATCCCTCGACAGTTAAAAACGTAAGGAAGGTCTCGGCTTCAGTGAAATGTTGTACCTTCATATCTAAATTATCTGAGGTCAAGACACGTGTCTATCTGAAAGCTTCGCACAGCTCTAATTATAGCAAAACAACCAAAGTTACCCTGCAGAGGAGTTTGGGACACTGGAATGCTGTGGAAGCAAGTATGCGGTTTCCGTATCATGCCTAACCCAGGTTACTGCAGGCTGCTGCTGAGGAAGTGGTGCTCTCCTACCCACCCTGCTGCTCTGCTCCTCTTCTTCCTCTGAGGCTGCATCCAGCAATCATTTAATTACCTGGGAGCATGATCACCTTGCTGAGCCACTAAAGGAATTAACTGGGTTCCAGCAAGTTTTAACACAGATTCATAGAATCACAGAATGGTTTGGATTGGAAGGTACTTTAAAGCCCATCCAGTCCCATCCCCCTGTCATGGGCAGGAACGCCTCCCCCTGGATCAGAGTGCTCAAAGCCCCAGCCAGTCTGGCCTTGAACACCTCCAGGGATGGGGCAGCCACGACTTCCCTGGGCAACCTGTGCCAGGGCCTCCCCACCAAGACAAAGTGGTAGGTAAACAGCGAGGAACAGAGGACCACACCAAACCAAACAGCTCATCTCTCCACCAGAGAGCCCACCAAAAAAAAAAAAAAAAAAAGAGAAAGCAGAGAGAAGGTGCGCGCGCGCACACACACACACACTGTAAAAACTTCCTGTGGGACTGGCACAGCCAGTTCTAACCTGATGCTACTTTGGGTTGGTTGCCCACTATCCCAACAGTCCGGCCATTCATCCTGGCAAATCCAACCACAATGTTTCTGGCATAGGAAGGCATGATCTCGAAGAACTCCCTTTCATCAGCGATCTGCAAGGCGGAGAGTGAGGCAAGGCGGAGAGTGAGGCAGAGCCCTTATGAGGATATACGTAGGTTTATATACACAGGCAAACACACTATCAGTTATGTTCGCATCAGCATTTCTAAAATACTGCAGAATTTCCAGAATTTAAGAAATAACAAATAAAAGGAAGCCTTCATTCCAGGAATTAACTAGTGCTGCATTGATTATCAACAGTGCCACTGAATCATCCCCATCAGAGAACGCCTTTATGATATTTCCTCTTTAGGGAGCTTTTTTTCCTAGCTTGTAACAAATTAAAGCTTCAGATCAGATGTTAAGAACTTCTTTCTCACAATGTAATTACTGACAGTCTATACTTCTAAAAAACAATTCCCAGTGACAAGCAGCAAACAGCACTTCGTGGAGCTCAGACACTCCCCAGGACATGTTTAATACACATTCTGTCTCTGCTCCGCAAAGTGGCATCCAGTGATGGATCAAGCAGTATTCCTACTCGCATGTTCTCTACTGGAACCTTGTGTTTTCAATTGTTTAGGACAACTCTACAGACTGCACCTTGCCAGGCATTTCTGAGACTAAGGCAAATCAAGAGTTGAGAAAAATACAACTATTAAAAGTAGGGTTATTTCCTTAATAGTTCTCAACATCTTTGGAAGGGCGCATATAAAACAGTGAAAGGGAGAAATCTCTGACTGTCCTACAAATACAGCTGAACTCCCTTTCCATTGCTGCCTGTGTAATGGAGTTATTCCCAGCTCCCTCATGCCCCTCAGAACCCTGGGCCATCTGCCATTCAACATCGGAGCGGCAGAAGCAGCAGCTGGGAAGTTTAATACTCAAAATCCGGACTCTCAGAGTGCTCTATGGGGGGCTGTAACACTTTCATGTGATAAAACTGCCTTTACAACCATGTTCTCTGCCCAGGCGTTTATCATGTAATAAGTTGTTACAACTGGAGAAGCGAAATACTCCAAGTTAGGCAATTAGCATTAGCACAACTAATTAGCATTAGTTAGCATTGCCAGTGCTGCTTTAAACTGCCATTATTTATACATCGCAATACTGCAGTCCTCCCAGGAGATCTGCTTCACATAGTAAAGCTTCAGTATGGGAGTTGCCAAGCTTCGGAGTGCTTGACTTGGAATTAAAAAAACATATATTCTGATACTGTCTGTGTTTGTAACTGTCTCTCAGACAGGGGTAAACACTCTGAATGCCCTCTAGGTAGTTTATCCCCTTTTATAAAGGGGTGATGGAATTCAGGACAGTTGTAACAAAGTGCAGGAGGAGACAAGTGATAGAACTCAAAGCAAGGGTTGTTTTGAGTCCAAAGAGAAAACTGAATTACAGCACTTTTGGTCTGTACAGTTATACAGGCAGCTTTAGTTGATATATCCTGAAAACAAGTCTTACAATTCATTTCCTCTGCTTAAAATCTTTTTTCTGCAGTTCTTGTTGTCCCTTCATTCATGGCCACTAAACAATCTTCAGTGCCATTCCATTGATTTCTTTCAATTATTTACACCCAGAATACAACACATGCATCTCACTCCCAGCAATGCTCACTCAGATGACTTACGGAGTGTATGATATCCAGCATATCGTAGGCTTTAGTAGATTCAGTTGGGACAACGGTGTCCAGCTCAGGAACCAAACGGTCACTGCAGAAAGCAAAGTACGTGTGAGCAATAATATTTACAGACTGGATAAACACGGAGACCAAAAACTGGAGTAAACTATGACTTTGTGGAAAGTGCTTCTCAAATATGGGGAAAAGAAATTGGCCTCTTTATCTCAGCCTGTTGTGCCTCACACCAGGAGGACAAGAGCCTGGCCAATCTGCGTGAAGGAGACATGTCTGCTTCTGGAACCATCTCCTGGAAACACTGTCTGTCTTCTTCAACCAGAAGAGCTCAATATGACTCTTGTGGGGTATCAGCAGGGAACTTGAGAGGCAGGCAAAGGCCTCAAAGGGCAAGGCACTGCAGGGCACAGGAGACATCTGCACACTGTGCTGGGGCACCAGACAGCTGTGGGGAAAAGAACCTGGCAGAACAAGTGCCAAGGGGCAGAACAGCCTGCTGCGCCAGTGGATGGGCAAACTGGCTTCCCCCAAAGGTAGAGCAAGGCTTCCTGTCATATACCTGGACCTACTGCACATTGACACCTGATCCTTTCCCTGCCCACACCATGTGCTGGTGATTTGGAACCACTGAATGGTAGGAGACCTTTCCACACTTATTCTCACCCTGTCACCAACAAGGAGAGATTCATGGGTGGGGTAAACACATCTGCTCTCGGCTTCTTCAGTTTAACGGCTGACTTTAAAGAATCGTTGATGCTACTCTGCATAACTCAGCAGTGACACACTCCATGCAGAGCTTCCCATTCTGCACAAAAGCTTTCAGCAGCTGATGCTATCCACTACCTCCCACTTTGATCACAGTAGCTTCTTGGAGGACCTACACAAGTGTTAGAATTCCCTGAGTCTGTGGATTCACTCATGGTCCATAAGTTGTCTTCAGGGAGATGCCACCTTTGTGCTATTCCGTAAAAATGCTGATGTACATGTGTTACAAGTGCTGTTTCTGTGGAGTTCTTGCTGAATTCCTATTTGAACAGTGCTGTGATCTAGTACACTCAAAACAAGACAATGCAAGGCTCTAGACTCCCTGTTTAAAACTGAACCAGATACTCTCCAAAGGCAGAGGACATATTCACCATTAGTCAGCCTGGGACCATAAGGAACCTTCTAACTCTTTAGAACCCAGGCCACTGATGTCAACACTGCCAACCAAGAGAAGTTTCAGCAATCAACAGTGCCCTATTTCAATACCACAAAGAACCTACCCACCTAGAGAAAACAAACAAACAAATCAAACCAAACCAATGTCTCCAGCTTCTGGACTTAACAATGAAAACAAAAGTACATTACATTTAATTTGCATTATTTGTGGCAACTTGCTGCAGTGTAAAAACAATGCAATAAGAAAGAAATTACTGTAGAGGGATGGGCTTTGACTGGAGTCGCGGTAAGGACCAAAAACATCAACTCAAAAGAAAAGGAGTCTATAATGATGTCTGTATGCCCAGATGAAATATTACCGATGTAAGCATTAAGACCACAAAAAGGACAAATATTGGGGATGCTACTATAAACCCAAGCAAATTTAACAAATAGATCTGTCTTCATATGTACAAAGGCTCCTAAATTGAAGTTCTTAGTACAATTGAGCACGCTGTGATCCTATAATAATGTATCTAGTGCTACAGAAAAGATTGTCTCCCTTAAGAAAATAAAGAACTAATCTCTGATATGTTAGTAGCTACAATGCAACTGACATCTTCACCCAAGAAAATAATACATGGATTTAAAAAAAACAGACTATTGTTTCTATAATGAAATTAAAATATCACATTCAAGTCTATATTCTATAAGAGGGTAATTATTCCAGAACAACTTGCTGAACGCTTAGAAAGAACATGAAAACCTTGAAGATAATCCTGCAAATGTACAAATAACACAGGAAATTTGCTTTGGTTTGTCACTATCAAACCAGAACAGTCAAATAAACTCCTGAAGATCAACATCTTGGAAAAAATTAGGACCAGTAACTAATTGATCTCTTGACCCTTCCCTATGGGCAGTTGGCAGATTTGTTTCTCTCATAGTGAGCAATGTATTTCACGTTCTAGAGCAGTGATTTGTAAAATTGATCAAAAACACCCTCTCCAAACTACTTCAAAGACACGGCAAAGAACAGTGAAGCATGAAGAGAAGATAACCTTCCCAACTCACACGTTAAAAACAGCATGTGTGTAAGAACACAAGGCACAGATCACACACACATCTGTGGAACCAAAGGGAACATGTTCAGGAGCAGCTCCCATACAGGAGAGGGCGACAATCTCTTATGGGTTCCTTACAAGAAAGGGCTGAACTGGGGGTGCAACCAGATGTCAGGTCAAAATGCTTTTACTCCATGGACATTCCCTGTATTTAACACTTGCAGCCAGGATGCCCACTCAGACAGTCCAGCGCTAGCCGTCTCTTGGAAAAACTCTCTGATAAAAATCCAGACAGCCACTGGTTTTCCCCTCCTGAAATTATTCGAGTCCTTCCATTGTTGTGTTGCCAGCTACAAAACGAGCCCCACAGACAAGAACCAGTACATAAAACTTGCTGCCTCCTTTGCCTCCTTGTTGTTTCCCCACCTTGATGAGCAGAACTTACCCCAGAGCCACATAACTGGCAAAGCAGGGCAAGTTCTCCCCACTCTTTGCTGTGCTATCTGCTGCCTCGCTTGCTTCTTTCAAGGGACTGTGACATCTGTGCAGAGATTACTTTTCCCCATATTCTGTAAACAGCCTGCACAACATTGCTCTCATAAAACAGAATTCAGTCTAACAGCGAGTGTGTATGTACACACATGGGTGTTGAAACACTTCCAATATTCACACACCGCAATGCAGAATTATCAGCCAGGATCCCAGGCACAACATACTCGTCTCTACACTCCTGGAGCCAGAGAAGCCATGAAATGCAGCAGTTAAGAGACGACAGGTGTCAGCCAGTCTCCTCTTACCTGGGATCATGGCATTCACGGACTGGTGCTGGATCACGGTTGCTAAGAGGTAAATAATTAAAGAACTCTCGGAGATTAAGTAAAGCATCTATATCGTTCTCAAAGGCTCTGTGTGCGACTCCTGGAAAGAAACAGTTAAGCAGTTACTGAAGTTATTTTGCAAGGTTTCATTTTCAAGTATGTACCAATAAAGATACAAAAAAGTAACAGAAAGAATTTTTAAACTTGACCTAATGACAATTGGGAGTTTTAAGCCACCAGATTTGACCATCTAAGAATATCCAGAAAATGTGTGGCTGTATCAGGCTTCCTCCTCAACAAGTCTGGATTGTTGAGCTCACATTTAAAACAGTGTAAACTGGTTTATCAGCTGCCACAGACCTAGCTGGATCCCAGCCTTCTGGAATTCAATCTGGGTGACTATGCTACACTCAAGCTTTGGACTGTAATTTCTTTTATAAAGGCTGGTTTTGAGCATTGTCTATGTGTGTGGTTTTGGTTCATTACCAGTTCAGTTCAGACAGAATTTGAGATTTCACAGTCATTTTAAGCCTCAAGAAGATTTGAGTCACCAAGTTTTCCCAGAGGGGAAAAGAGAACAGCATTTAATCTCGTGGGGGTTTGCAGCTAAGAAGTTCAATCAATCAGGTCAGTAAGTAAACCAGAGATTGTTAAGAATCTTCCAACCCATGCAAGCTGCTGGACAAACAGACAAGCCCACAGCCCCCCAGGCCTGCCTCGCTAAGCCTGCCCTCCAACAGCCTTCCCACTGCTGTAATGCTTTGTGGATTGGCTGCTTTCTCATCCAAATCCCAGAACTCTCCCATAGTCTCCCTTTTCCTATTTTGTTTTCCATTACTAGGAAGGACTGGCAAGAGAGCCCTATACAGAGTAAGGTCCAGTGCTTAAGTTGAGTTTTATCGCTTAGACTCAAATGACACCCATGAGTACAAAAAAATCTGTGTTAGACAATCAGCCAGAACAACCACCTCATTTACTTTGATGAATGATCAGTACATTAAGTAAAATTCCCAGCTCTCACCAGATACAGAAGTGTGCGTCTTCGCACCCCCAAGCTGCTCTTGGGTGACATCTTCATTGGTGACGGACTTAACTACATCCGGGCCAGTGATGAACAGATAGGATGTGTCCTGGGGAGAGAAAAAAAGCAAATCACACAAAGAGGCAAACTACAAAAGCACCTAAGGAAAAGCCACAGTCTTTTCCCAAGCGACTTTCCCCAAAATAAAAAAACACGGGGACAAATTTCTTCAAAATCCATAATGCATTATATTAAAAGCCACAGAAAATACAGTTCTCCACAAATTATTTCGGAAAGTTTTTTGACTTTTCATAAAAAATAAGCTTAATTCAAAGCAGAAGACCATCTCAAAACCAGCCTTTGTGTGGGGTCAGGTTGTGCCTGATCAATGCCCCCAGCAGCAGGTAAGGATATACTCCACCCTTACCTTCACCATGAATGTGAAATCAGTTAAAGCAGGCGAATACACGGCTCCACCGGCACAAGGACCCATAATGAGGGAGATCTGTGGAACTACCCCAGAACACAGAACATTCCTCTGCAATAGAACAGACAGACATCTAGTTTTAGCAAGGAAACCCCATCTTTTAAGTCTGTGCACTGACTCTGCAAGAATTCACAATCACGAGCAGGGGAGGACAGCTTGCCTTATTTACTGGGAGATAAATATCAAGACAAAATGTCTTGAGACAAACAGAATCAAAATAATTTCATTGCTAGTGGTTTGCTTCTTTCTGTTCCCATACATTTGGTTTCATACATCGTGCAAAGGTGCATACGTATGACTTTGCACAGTATATATGACTGCAAAGGATGATGGAATATGTGACGTCAGCAGATGCTGCAGAGGCATAAACTTCACTGAGCCTGGAGTGGTGAGAAATGTACGTGCCTGACAGAGGTAGAAGTAAGCTTTAATAACCAACTGTTACAGAGATTCTTTTAAAATCAGGTTCCTGCCCTGGCTTGAGCCTCACGAAGTGGTGAATTACTGCTGTCCACCAATGGGGATGGCATGTTGTCCAGTAAGTGTTCACACTGCTCATTGCTCAACTGGATTACAACTGACTTCTCTTAACTGTTCAACTGCATCATCCCAGATAGCAGCAATACAAAAGACTGTCGGCAACCAACTTGTCATCCCTCCTGCTCGCATTCCTATGGAAAACACAAACATGTTTGTGCTTTGTACACTTACTTTAAAACTCCGTGGTTCAGCAGGCATACAAATAATGTCATTCCAGTGAAAAAGAACTTTCACCAGTCCAATCAGTACTGGATGTCCCAAAAGGGTAAGGTTAACAGGTCCCATAGTACTGTGTACTGTTCTTTGAACTGAAACCTCTGATTCCCATCTTCTTTCCTCTGTTTTTTTTCTCAGACTTTTTTTTCCCCACTGACCTACCACCTTGACAGAACAGGCACTTGGTGATTCTGATCTGAGTTTCTCAAGTTTTCTTCCAGTGCAGTGTCTTATTTCCTTTAAGTCACTCTGTGCAAGTGGGAAATCTTTCACCTTTTATCTGCTGTGTGAAATTCTTAAGGTGTCTGTATTTCAGAGGAGAGCTGGGGATGGCTGGTGGCAGACCACAACCACCAGTCACCTAACAGAACACCCTCTGAAGTACAACATGCCCTCTTGTCTCAAACAGATAAATGCTCCAGAGAAATTACATCCCAACACAGGCAATCTCCACAATAGTGTGAATCAGAACATTAATCAAAAGAAAACCCAAAAATGGCCATTTAAGTAAACTACATATTCTCTCATTCTTACAACAAAGCTCATCATACAGCACGACTCCTACAGAGCTTTTCATTGGATGACAGTGTTTTACAAGGCTCAACATTACCCTTGTTTAACAAGAGTGGAACTAAGAGGTACAGGAATTTCCCCAAAGCCCAGAAGAGAACCATGAGGACAGTTCAGGACTCACAAGGCCTGCTCTATCCACCACCTAACACTGGCTGAAATAGGATGATAATCTAAAGGTTTCCTTGCAAACGCTGACTTAAGTAAAGAAGGACTTTGTCCATCTTTGTGGATGCCAAACCTCCTGGTCATCCAGCAACCTACTTACCAAGAATATATCTGCATAGCCCGCCAAGGACTCCACTCCCTCCTGGATACGGGCTCCTCCAGAGTCATTCAGCCCAATCACGGGTGCTCCAACCATGGCAGCTTGATCCATGATCTGGTGATGAATACAAACTCCACATTACTGACCTAGCTAACCTAAACTCCCATAGTAACCAACCCCCCAAAAATGTACATCCCCTAAAAAACCACCTGTACACGCCAGAATTCAAACTACCTACCTAAGGCTCAGCTTCTCCTTTATTTCTACCATCACAGTCACTGACTGCTTACCAGGGTACCATGTTTTGACTCATTCAGACTGAGGCTGAGATGCACATTCAGTCCCTCTCATGACCTTTAATATTTTTCTTCCTTACTAGCTGTGCACCTGTGCCCACACTGTGTTATCCAAACACTGGCACAATCACAGGAGTTTGGACCAGAGAGGTCCAGTCTATCTCTATGGGGTCTCATCTGCACCTTTAAGGCACTCCCTCATGTATGTCTAAGCTGATCTTAAAAGTTTATGGGAGTGGCGATTGTGTGATCTCTTTGAGAAAACTAAACTAAATCTTTCCTTCAGAAATTTAAAGACATTTCTTCTTTCTTGATATAGTGCACATTGAGAGCTATTAACTATTTCTGTGTCTTCATAAACATTAAAGTACTTCAAATCTCCCTACAGAATTCCTATTTCCCTTCACATCTTCAGATGAAGCACCATCAATTTGGTCTCACTGTTCTTTTCATATCCTGTTTTCCAGCCCCAATCATTTTGGTTACTTGCCTTAAGATCATATATAATACTCCAGGAGAGGCCTAAGTGGAAGGACTGAATTTCTTACATTCCCTACACAAACTATTCCTGCTTATTAGATTCCAGTAAAGTATTTGGCATTTTCATAATGATACAGCACTGGCATATTACATTAAGATCTGCTCTAGCTCCTAAGTAATTTTCTGTAAAACTACACATTTGACAGTCAGTCCACATTTTGAATTTCAAAGTTCCTTTTCCTTGCCCAGTACTAGTGCTTTCAACCATTGTTACACAATTATATCTGATTTCAGATATAATTCTGTAACTTATTATATAATTCTTTAACTTAAGATATTTAAAACTTCACTCCTGTCTTTCAGAGTGCTTGCAGCATCAACCTTGAATTTTACATTGCCTAGAAACACTGTAAGGACACTCAGTCCCACTCAAACCAATAGCACCCCCACAGTACCAAAATTCCACCCCAAACATAATGCAGTGAGAACTCTCTCTACAGAGTTCTAAAGTGGCTTTGCTCTTACTTGCAGTCATTCAATGTGAAACAAAGGTTTTTCATGCTTTGTGCTTGGACGTCCATTTAGAAGTTGCAATCTCACTGCGGCAGACACACAGTGCCTTTACAATTTAAATACAATCCCACATTTAAAAAGCATCTGTGTGGACTGCAAATGGAGGCTCTGTGAGCCATCAGTGGCCTCATTTGCTTATGTGAAGGGTACAGAAGGCATTATCAAACGTCTTATTGAAAATTAGTTGAATTGACATTATCACTTCTTCCTAGAAGGCCGGTCATCCTATCAGGACAGGTTGGTGAACAATCTCACTGACACATTTTTCCATTTTCAAGGGCCTTCCCTATGGAATAATAAATTTCAAGGCTTTTCCAGACACTGAAGTTCTTCCTAGAACACACATCAATAAGCAAATTCAGACTACTGAAAATTTATTCACAGATTTGAGACCAGACTTTTTTTGCCATAGCAGTATTTGTACGGAACATTTCAGGATCCATTCTCAAAAACACTCCATTTCAAGGACTCAACAACTGTCTTTAAACAAAACATTGCAGATCCACACACAGGCGTTAAAAGTGTTCCCCACCACAAGTGGGCACAAATTAGTTTTCCAAGAGCCCCACTAAATCTCTGCTACTTTAAGGAAACCATTACAGGCATTTAATGTGTAACAGTCAACCCGTAGCCCAGACCTACCTAGCTCGGAGCTTTGTGGCAAGACGCTGAATAGTGTTACCTCTCTGCAACCCAGGAAAAAAATCCGAAAAGGAAAATAAATTTGACAGGAGTCAAGATTATCTCTCTGAGAACAGATTTCTGCTTCCTAGAATCCAGCCCAAGAAGAACTAGGAGAAGCAAGGCAGAGACTGCACTACCCAGCCAGTCTTTTTTGAGCTCTCCACTGCCCAGGCTGCAACCTCAAAGACCCTGAGCCCCAAAGCAACTGATGCATCCAGAGCCTTCAAACTTTGGAGCCCACTGCCAGCATCAATGTCAACCAAGAACCAACTAGGACTCACATTTTTTCCAGTTCTGCTAGCAGCACTTACCCTGCTTTAGAAATAAGAGAACAAAAAAACCCAGTAAGAAGCACCCCAATATTCCAGCATTATTACATCCCTCCCCAACACAAGGAGACACTGCAAAGCTCCACTACGAACAGGTAATACCAAGTACTTTCCCAATACCAAGACTTGGTAAAGTCAAGCAGTTATTATCCAGCCTAAAGTCTTTTTGCTTTCTGGTTATACACCTTCTCACTGCTGAGGAGTTTATGTCAAAAAGTGGTTATTTCCATCAGGAGAAAAGGCCTTGCACATGAAAAATTGTTTCAAATTCCACAGCAAGAAAATTCAGGACATTTCACCAGCCCACACCACCAAACACTCATCCACGGAAGTTTTTGTTATCCTCAGCCCTGGGATTCAAATACCAGTTTTCCAGTGAGACAGCAGACAAATGAGAATAAATAGGCACAAGCACCCGATAACAGAAGCTCTGAGAACCAAGGTGACCTTCAAGTTGTAAAACTGTTTACCTTCAGACTGTTTATTTGTTACATTTGCTTTTTATGAATATTACACAATTCCACATAGCACTGTTTATAGGGAAAAAAGTTTCTCCCAAGCCATTTCACATTTCTCCAGTAGACAACAGTAGTTAATTTGTATTTGTACTTTGCAAGTTACTCTTGCTTTTTGTAGCACACTGTAAAAGGCATCTCACTTTAAACAAAGTGTGTGTTACTTTGAAACGCTCTCTTATACTTGAAAAGCTTCCACAGGGTAACCCCTGGTCACCTGTGCCTACACATCATAACTGACATGAGGAGACCCACATTTTCAGGTTGCCGTGACACATTCCAGCGTCCACTAACAGCAGTCACAAACCATCTTCACTGAAGTCATTAACACAACAGATTGAAATAACAAAAAGCCACTGCTGATTTTTTTTTTCTCCTGTGAAATATTACCTTGCAGACCTTCTGGGCATGAGCTCCAGATAAACTGCCTCCAAATACAGTAAAATCCTGGAGAGAAAACAGATTTTCAGATTACAGAAAGAATTATTTCAGTAAAATGTTGCAAGTAAACAGAATACTCCTACAATGCTCTATATTTGGGATGCTGCTCCAAAACAGCCTGACTCCTTACTGCAGCCTGCACATTAATCCCATTCAATCCAAGCCTTCTTTACAAGAAAAAAGATCTTTTATATGCCTTTGCCCATGATTTCCATGATAAAATCACAAACTTACTATGGCTCATTCGCTTTTTTTTTCTTTCAGAGAAACATTCTTTCTACAAAGATATGTTCCTCTTTCACAGACATGACCAACACTGGAGTAGTCTGGAGGAATTTTCCCTGTGAGGAGAGTCCCCCTGCAAGGGGCACTGGTAACCTACGCCTGCCAACAGGCAGAAGCAAAAAACTGAAAATACACCATCGCTGCGCACCCATGAGGGATGCTCCAAGAGCTGATTATTCTTTTATGGGTGCTGCAGAGGGTACGTCAGCCAAAACCAACCTCAGTGCTACGCGGAGGCCTAAGTGCTAAACATCCCGAACAAACACCACCACGCCTGGGACTCACCCAGAAAAGGAAGGGGATGTTGATACCTACTGGCAACCAATAGAGCTTAGGGCCAGCCTCTGGTGAGTCTCTCTGACATGCCCCCACCGAGCCTTACTCCCAAAGAACCCCTAAAAGCTGTGTGGACATGACTATGACTAAGAGTTGAATCAAAATGGGAGGAACATCTCAAGTGGCAGCTCAATTTCTAGGGGAAAAAGGTTTTTGAATGTAAATACATATATATTTAAAAAATGGTGTATCATGAAAGGGCATGTTTAGAATTTTTTAATATAAAAACTGCCCTCTACTTGTGTTCTTCTAAAATTAAGGTCTGTGTTGGGCTCCTGTCTTATGTTCCGGCCCACACAAAAGTGTCCTTCCTTGGAAGAACTAAATACCAAAGACAAAAAAAGGCCAGGCATATGACTTGCTCCAAGGTCACACAGCAACAACCATTTGGGTCATGATAGCAAATGGAACAAAAGCTGCTTTGTGGCCCAGAACTGAGCAGCAATTACCAATGATCTGACAGAAAGCCTTTCTTTCCCTGTGTTAAGATTAACAAACATAAATCTCTCCCTATGGTGTCTCCTCTAAAATATTTTTATTTTAATAGAAAAAGCGTATTTTAACATAAAAAGTATATTTTATGTGTCTATTTACATGCTATCACAACCTCTCCAACTAATCAGAGTTCAAACCAGCGAAACAATTCAAGGCTTCTCAAGTGCCCTCTATCATGAAACCGACTCATTGCAATTCCAGCTGACATCTCCAGCAAACAGCAATCCCATTCTGCAGCCCAAAATCCAGAAGATGGCTCTCAGAACTTTTGAAGCCTCCACTGACGCTCGCTGATCTCCACACACCTGCAGGAGCTCATCTGCACACATTCAACTACAAGGACAGAGTGAAAACTTGCAACAGCTTTAAGTACACAGT
This sequence comes from Neomorphus geoffroyi, assembly GCA_033558235.1. NCBI lineage: Eukaryota > Metazoa > Chordata > Aves > Cuculiformes > Neomorphidae > Neomorphus > Neomorphus geoffroyi. Next base: position 6,683,501 of record JAUMJM010000012.1, on the reverse strand, counting down.
ATTCTGGGACTCTTCCATTAATTCACTTCTTGGTTATCAAAAACGTGTGTTCGGGGGACTCCTCCAGTCTCTCCACAAATCAATACCCAATGACATTACACTGAAGTAATAACAGTGTTTTTTCAAAACATTCCCACTGGCTCAGCATTCGTCACTCCCTTCATCTCCCCACTGTCACAACTGCATCTACTTCCTAACAAAGTTTTTAGAATTACTTTTTTGCTGCCTCTTCTTGTCTAAAGCTGCCCAGCTCCCTCCCACAGGATGGCAGATGCAGGTACATTACTGCATGGCCACACTGAACTACTGAAGATTTATTTCAAAGGATAAGTTCATGCCATTTGAAAAACAACAAGCAAAACCATACCTGACTGAAAACATAAGCCACTCTCCCATTAATCCGTCCCCGGCCAGTCACCACACTGTCTCCAGGATACTGCATGAAAACACAAATAAATTCATTAAAAATAATAATTAAAAATGCAAAACAGCAACGACATCCACTAAAAAACACAAAGTCAAACTGAGTCCTATGTCAAAGCAAAGACTGAATCTCCAAGAGGACTGGTCTTTCATGCTTGCAGTGGGGGCTCCACAAAGATTTCCCCCAGCCCTGGAAAGGAAAACTGGAGGTAATATGACATTAGGTGTGTATTTGTGTAAAGCTTAGCAAACTTTGCAGTTTCCCTTCAACTTTCAGCTCATGTGGAGTTAAGGCAAGTCCTGTCCTTAGAGGTAGGATACACCTTTTATTAGGACCACATGGTGCTTTTGAAAGAATGGACACAGCACACAAACCTTTCTTGAGGTGTTGATACAGTGGAAAAAACAACCCTGGAAAGGTCAAAAAATGTAATTACAGTACCTGAAGTACTTCCAACTTCACCTGTCTCATTTTTCACCCTATAAATTAGGGAAGAAAGAGCTGGAAGAGGAAATAGAGCCTGTGAATCTTAAAATCTGCTTATCTACATTGTCTTACTTTTTAGTAAAGGAAATACAGAGGAGCCTTTCAATACAACAGTAGAAAAGAAACTTTACTGCGCTGTCACAAAGGAATCCCAGCCACTTAAATTCTTTTTGCTGTTAGGTATTAAAAAAAAAAAAGCACAACAGGGAGTCTATTGTGCAGGGCCCACTCTGAAGGTCATTTCTGCTCAAGGTGATGTTCTCAGGAAGGTCACAGGGGTCTGGAGGCTGCTCTCAGGCTGCAGACAGCACTGCTACTAACTCATGGTCCTTGGCACACAATAGCAGCAAATATGCCTGTAGTTCCAGCCGCTACTTCACGCAGATGACTCCAAACAGCCCAAGCAGCCCACAGAGTGGCCTACATGTGAGCATAACTCTCACCCTACCTTCAGAAAGTTCCAGGAACTCTGAGAAATTCAATGTTAAACTAGTATTCCAGCTCACTGGCCGCAGTTAAGTCATCTGTTTTGTAACTGCTCTGTAAACACAATCTGCAGCTTGCTGAAAGGTGATTTCTGAATGACAAGGAAAAAATTAACCCTCTTGTCACTCTCAGGACTTCGCTGCTGCTCTTCTCTTCAGAAACAGCAATTTGTTATCAGCACTGTTGGATACAGCATCGAGTAGCATGATGAGAGGCAACACAGTAGTTACTTGAGTTACTTGCTGGGAAGAATAAAAAATTACTTAGAGAAGAAAAGCCATTTGCACCTGCACTCACTGAGAGGGGAGAAGGTCTAACATGACATCCTTCCCAGCCTCATCAGGCTCCTGGCTACTAAATCAAAAATAAATCCTTCACCTATGCCAATTCATGATTGAACACAAGCTTTGCTGCTCATGGTGGGAGCCTGCTGATTGCTCCCTCATCCATAGGATGCGGCTGTGCAACTTGAAGGACTGAAAACTGATGAACTCATGTAATAACCACACCAGCGGAAGCTGTAGTAGTCGCAGACAACATAGGGCAGTGGCACATACATAGCAGCTTCTCACCACACCGTAGACCTGAATACTAGAGAGCAAATGGGGCCTTTTGCCACAGGAAGAACAATATTATGGTGAGAGACTACGGGGAGCCACAGATCTTCCCTCTACATGCTGGACTTCACACATCAGATCAGTTTAGGACACATGGTCGTACATCTGAAAACTGCACAAGCAAGCAGGTTGCAAGATGCTAACAGACCAGCATGAATGCCTGAATTTCCAAACAGATCAGATTTAAAGGCCCTAAAACATTTTCTGACTTACAGTTTGGCAGGTGTAGTTATTTCATCCTGTAACTCTAATGTTACCTGTAGGGAGGCAGCAGTATCTACCCATATTTGTTCTTCATATCTGACATGACTGACAAAGTTGTAACAACAAAGCTCTGCAGCCTCCCCTATTATTTAAAACACACATCTAAGACAATAGCCAGGGAGGTATTTGAACCAAGCAGGCAACCTTATAATAAAGGTATCAAGTTGAGATAATGGAAAAGTAAACCATGTAGGCTGTTAAATGGAAACTGAGAGTAATAAAAGGAAATTTGCAAAACAAAACAAAACAACAACAACAAAAAAAGAAATTACATGTGAACAGAAGAGTCTGCTTTCAACCAGCTGACTGGCTAAACAGTAAAGGACAAAGAAACAAGATTTATACAAAATAAAAATACCTTATTCTTGTTAGAATCCATCCCAAAGTCAGAACATCTGTGTTCCACAAACATGTCATATTCGTCAAAACTGTCAGGGTCCAACAGCAGAAGAATTCGTTCTCTCGCTGTCAGCTTTCCCTGAAACAGAGCAAGCAACAATTAACACAGCCATATGGTGGTTCTGGCTCTGTTTACTGACCACCAGCAAATGCTGTTTCATCAAACATAGCCTCACTTGACCTGCCACGCTTGGCCCGTTAAGCAACTGCAGGCCTCCAGAGCTGGAAACAGCCTATATAACAAGCCTCCTCCTTAAAAACAAACATAATGCAAGCCAGACTTCGAGAAGAAGGCTGACTATCGGAGCAGCACTACCACAAGATAAAGGAAACAATCTCGGAGTCTTTTCAACAAGATGTAACAGCTTTTTTTGCTATGTATTTAAAATGCTACTATTAAAGCCTTTGTTCTATTCTTAAACACGGCATCCTTCCACAGCGAAACTAGTCCTTACCAACAGTTCAAGGCTCGATTCTCCATGCTCGATATTTGAGGAAATGAGAGCAAAAAGGAAACATGACAGTGTGCAGGGATTTTCTGACAAAATCCTTTTGTTCTTTTTCCTGTTGGACACTTGTACAGGCAAAAGCAAAGTAAGGGCCAAGAATGGAATGAGCTGACCAGATATGCATGTCCCTTGCTCAATGCCAACAATACCATGCAGTAATAACTGATTGTAAAGTTCTTTTTATCTTAACCTTCCCAACAAATTTGTTATTTTCAAACCAGGTATCAGTCTACAAAGGCAAAGGCTCCTGGGTTGTCTTCTTTAGGGGATGATGTGAGCCCACCTCAACACGACTTTAAAACATAGCTCAGCTTTTCTGCAGGACTTCTGACCAGTAGGTCAAAAAGTTCAAGAAAATCAACAAATGCAGGACAGACTAACGTAAGCCACAGATTTAATTTATATAAAGCATGAGAAGAGAGGTCTGAGGCCCCTAGAAACGAAGAAATGCTTGCACATCAATCAGTCTCCTAAATGTTAACTCAGTGTAACCGTTTTCAGGGTTTGTATAACTGCGGGAGGGAAACTGCTGATGGGCAAACTGATCATAGAATGGTTTGGGTTGGAAGGGACCTCAAAGCCCATCCAGTCCCAACCCTTGCCACTGATCCTTGCCACTTGCCACTGGATCAGGGTGCTCCAAGCCCCATCCAGCCTGGCCTTGAACACCTCCAGGGATGGGGCAGCCACCACTTCCCTGGGCAACCTGTGCCAGGGCCTCCCCACCCTCACAGGAAAACATTTCTCCCTGATATCTCATCTCAATCTCCCCTCTTTCAGCCAGATCCTTGATGATGATGTCCTTCAGATAAGCTGCTGTTACTGCCTCCCTGATGCCTCCAAGCCACCGTGGTACCAGAGTCCTTGCTCTGAACTAAATCATCCCGGCAAGAAGCGGCGCGTTTCACTGGCTCGGCTTTGGTGCAACAACACAACAAACCGAAACAGGCAAACCACGCTGCCCCCCCCCCCCCCCCCTCCCCAGCGCGGCCCGAGCTCTGAACCGAGGAGCAAGGGAGCAAAAACCCAGCCGCTGCCATCCTCCCACTCCCGGCTCTGTCCTGGCGGGGGCAGCCGGAGCCCCCCCTTCCCCAGGGCGGCACGGCCCGCCCCCGCCACGCGCGCGGGTCCTTCCCCGCGCGGAGGCGCCGTCACGCAGCCGCGGGCGGGCTCCCCGCGCTGCCCCCCCCCGGCTCACCCGCCCGTGCTGCGCCTGGATGCGGGCCATGCCACCGCCCAGCAGCGCCGCGCGCCGCTTCTCCTCGATGCGCTGGGGCACGGCGGGCAGGCGGCCCCCCGAGACGGCGCGGCACGAGCCCCGCCATGGCCGCCCCGCGCCCGCCGCCCGCAGCGCGCGCCACGCCGCCATCTCGCGAGCGCGGCCTCGGCGCCTGCGCGGGGTGGGGGGAGGCCGCGGGGGTGTCCACGGGGCTTGGCAGGGTACAAACACAGAGGTACCCGAATGAGAATGGTCCCACAGGGACCATCGAGTCCAACTCCTGTCCCTGCACAGGACATCCCAACACTCACAGCGTGTGTCTGAGGGTCCAAGTGCTTCTGGAACATTGCCAGGCTTGGCTCCCTGGGAGCTGTGCCGGTGCTCCACCACCCTCTGGGTGAAAAACCTTCACCTAATGTCCAACCTAACCCTGCCCTGGCACATCTTCTCGCCGTTCCCTCGGGTCCTGTCCTTGGTCACCAGAGAGAGGAGATGAGCGTCTGCTCCTCCTCCTCCGTTTGTAAGGAAACAGCGAACTGACAGGAGATCCCTTCTCAGTCTTCTCCTGACTGAACAGACCCGGTGACCTCAGCCGCTCCTCATTCGACTTCCCCTCCAGAACCCTTCGCCAGCTTTGTGGCCTCCTTCGGACACTCTCCAGTAGCCCGAAATGGAAAACTAATTCTATAGAAAAATAATTCTACTTTAGCATAAATCAAAATATTTCATTTTTTTTAATAGTAACCACTTCTTGTATTGGGGTGAGCCCCACGTGCCCTGCTGTGCTCTGCCTGCACCAGGCGGGTGAGCCCTGTGTTGAAGAAGGCATCCAAGAAGACTTGCTCCTCAGAGACCAAGTTGAGGCCAAATGCCATACAGTCCCCCATGCCATCCTCCCCACTGTGTTTGTAGATGGGTGGAACAACAGCCTCTCCCCAGTCATCAGGGATGTCCCCTGATCTCCATGACCTTTCGCAGATGATAGTGGCCTTGCTGCAGCACCTGCCAGCTCTCTGGGCCATCCTGTCTGATCCCTCAGATTGTACGCAACCCACTCTCCCAGTAACTGCTGCCTCAGTTGTCCCCCGCTGCTGGCAGCCCCTCTCCCTGAACCCAGGCACACAAGCCTGGGAGACCTTGTCAGGGAAGCCAAGACACGATGGCATCGCGTACCTCAGCCCAGACCCTCCCTCACATGAGACCATTTCAGCCTGTACAGTTTCCAGCCCCAGCCATAGCAACTGCAAGATGTTAGCTGCCTTCCTGCATATCCGTGAGATAAATCCGCACGTGACACTCCTCAGCCAGGCTCGGGCTAAAACCGGGAAGCACAGGTTCTCCCTGATCATGAAACAGCCCAGGCAGGAAACTAACTGCAGGGGATGTTTGAAGCTGAAGCCTCCACTGTCCCTCAGGGGGACGTATTTGTGTGCTGCAGGTTGGTTAAGCATCGTTCAGGCCAGCTACAATCACTTCTTCATTAAAAATAAAAGTGCAGTGCAACTCTGCAACTTTAGAAATTGTTACCACTATTCAGAACCTTGGTCACATGCAAAACAGTTGGAAACCTGCACCCTGGGCACAGACAGGTTTCAGAAAGACCCCATCCAGGAAGAGAAGGCTGGCATGGCTGGGCGCATGACAGCAGGGGTTACTGCAAGCAAAGAGGCATTCTTCAAATAGTTGAAGTTCTGCCCGACAGAGGAGTGTATGGGAAAGCAGAGCCGTCAACTGTTGCAGGTTACATGTGAAAAACAGAGTGAAGAGGTCAAAAAGTAGTTTTAGGAACAACTTGCTAGAAGTGTGCAAACTAGTCAGGTCTTTTTCACATACACAAGGAAATGGAAGCATGCCAGAGAATCTGGCCACGAGACATATCAAGATTAAAGGGATTACTCAGACCATACAACCGTTGCAGAAAAACATATATTTTTGATTTACATCTGAATTAATGGCAAAAGAACTTAAGAAGATTTCTGTGCCAAAAAACCTGTTTGATTAAGGGATGCCCTGGAGACTCTGTTTCATCCTGAAGAGTAGGAGGTTAAGTTATAGAATAAATGATTCACACTAAAACTAACAAGTCTCCAAGACCAAATTGTTTTCACCTCAGTATTACAAGATAATTCACAGATGAATTAGTTAAATATCAAATCTTATCAGGAATGAAGGGATTTAATAAACTATAAGCCTGTAAATCCATATTAATTATGAAGTAAAATAGCAGAAAAACTCCAAGCAACAACAAAACACTACACCAGAAACCTACATCCAACAAAAAAAACCAGTATTAGCAAACATAAATGGGACATGCTGCAGAGGAGCTGACACAGGTTTTCCACAGAAATTCATGCCATACAGATCTAGTGGCATTATTTAATGAACTCAAACATACACAAGGGAGACTCAGCTCATATAGTTACTAGAATTTCCAGAGCCCTTTGAGAATTAGAAGCTCTTGAAACTAAGTTGTCATTGGATGAAAAGGAAGGTTCTGTTGTGAATGAACAGTGTTTTTAGGAAATAAAAGAGTAAAAACTGAATTTTCACAGCCTAACAACATTACCAGCAATTTCCACAGGCCTCTTGAGCTGGGACATCTTCTGTTCCTTGAGTTAGGACCTATTCTGTTCATCACAACTATGAAAGGTCTGGAAATGCGACTTAGTAAAAGCAATCCCAAGAATATATACATGTTGGACCTCTGAACTGCCTGTTACCAAAAGGAACGAGTTCACAATACCTCTGCAAAACATCAGCTCAATTTTCAATAGCGGTCAAAAAGCAAACTGAGTATTAGTAATGATTACAAAAGAGAACAAAACAGAAGAGACATTGTGTCACAAAATACCTCTCTGGTAAATCTACATCTCCAATCCTGTTTGCAATTCTGGTCTTCCATCACACTTCGTGCTTCACTTTTGGAAATGAGAGAGGCGTATATGATTTTATATATTCTCTAGGGTATGTGCATAATTATATACAGATGCAGAAAGACCAAGAGAGAAAAGAACAGAGTTGGTTGAGTGTATGAAGTGACTCCTATAGAAGCTTGCCCCAAAGGGTTTGGAAAGCACTGAGCAAACCAATGGAGGAGAAATTGATCTAAAACTATAAAATGGAAAAGGGTGGCTGCCATCTTTGGAGGTCTCCCAGCCACAAATTGGTGGAAGCCAGGATGCTATGCTAACAAAATAACACTATATGCTTACAATATTATTAGTGTTCCCTACATATTTGTCATTGCCTGCTTTTGGCAGTGGGATGCTGGATTTAGTTCTGACTCAGTCATTCCTACAGTCCTATATTGTTAGAATGGTTAAGTTAGATTTTGTCTCAGAGGTGCAACAAAAAGCAAAAATTCTCTAGGCAGCTTCTCAAGAAGCCCACACAATGCAATTCGTTGAAAGAAGAGAAAGGATTTTGAGGCCAAATCCAGTTACAAGAGGACTTTAAACCATAAGAAAACAGTCTTTTCCTATTCAGTTTTTCCATGTTCAGTCAAATAGTAATTTGTGTATATTTTTGTTAAACAGAAGTACTCAGTAAATTCCAGTTCCATCATTGGTTTGTATTCCTGCAAGAAGCAGCCCAAGGTTATCAATGTTGGTTGATTTCTTAAGGCAGAGGAGTAACTCAGGTGTATAAGAGGTAGATTCTTATTCCTGAAAATGAAGCTGGAGTAGATGCAGAGCTGAACCAGTCTGGCTCAGATTCAGCTTGAATATTCAGTGCTAATCCCAGATCATCTCTACTTGCTTTGCACTGTTCCAAACCAAACTGAAGTGAAAGTCCTGTTCTGACAAAACTGCATTCCTGGAAGCCCAGGTGTTGAACAGATGCACAACTCGCACCAGAAACAAGCTGAGGAGTCGTAAAAATAAGCAGAGCTCAGACCAGATACAAAGCCAAAACTGGATTCGTAGTGACTGCTGTGATCACATCAGACACGCTGTACAACGTGAGATTGTCTAGGTAAGATATTCTCCGAATTGCATATTTTAATCAACTATGAAATACTGATTTTAAAAAAAGAAAAAGAAGAAGAAAGATTTTTCTATTCTTTGCCTGACATGGGGAAATAATCAGCCTGTAGTGGTTTCTCAAAAAAGCTTGCCAGTAACTACACAGTATCTATTGGCAAAAGCAGTTGTCCTCTTCCCGCTTCAAAAAGGGGAAAAAGCAGCAAGGTGATTAACAATCTACCTGTTATCAGGTGAAAGGTTTTCATTACAGAATGCCAGAAGGGCTTTGGTCAAAGAAAAGCTGCACAGAGGACATCTGTATCTGAGAAGTCACAGTAACAATTATTTGCCTGGATAGAGAATGAGGCAGTCAAGCAAACAAATTAAGACCAGTGTTTCCCAGAAGTTTTTCTATCCCACTTGCAATGAGACCCAAAAAGGAGAGGTCAGAATATCCTTGCTTTCATAATAATTCAAACTGCCAAGCTAAAAAAAAAAAATCTGTTTATTGAAAAGGAGGCTCCTTGTGTGAGCTTTTGTAGAACTTCTTAACCTCACAGCTCAGTGAGCAGTTGGGAGGATGACCAAAGAGGAAGGGAACGATGCACTCCTGGAAGCAAAATTCAATGGCCAGCTCTTACGCAAATGCAGAATTTTCTCAACTCCCCCAAACCATTACAATTTAATAAGGTGTCCAAATCAACTCTGAGCTCTTGCTATGTGATTTGGAAAGAGTCATCATCCTGAGCTGGCTGGCACATGTAGAGCTAGATAAGGAGTGAAGTGGTACTGCATCTGAATTTATAAAGGACCTGGGATTTTCCTGGCATGCACAGAAGGCAACAAGAACCCCCAGCCTAAACAAGAAACAGTTTATTTTGGATTTATGGTACTACATCCAGGCAGGCAGCCGGGAAAGACTGGAAGAGCTTTAATTTCTTTGGCAACCCCATAAAAAAGAAACAGCTTCAGTGAGGAGATGGACTGCTCTATCAATACCCTTCTGCTTCTAGCTTGCATGCTCAAAGTCTGTTCTGAGACACTTTGGAAAGGAAAGGCAAACAGATATTTTACATTAGCTACATTATAAAGTGACACAGTTCATGTAAATACCACTACAAGAAAAAAAAAATAACTGAAAAAAGGATACTTTTGCAAATATGAAGTAGATGATAACACAGAACGTGTCTAGCATTTGGTAAAAGCTCTCAGGTCCAGTTCTGAAAAAAAGGCAGAATTGATCTCATCGGACAGAACTTGCACAGAGTTGCACAGATCAGCCTCATGACTTCAGCTTGTACCTATACAATTTAATAACAACAGGAGGAACTTGATTACCAAAGATCTAATATGATACGCAAAATGCATGACTGTACTTGATGCTGATTCAAATAGAGCAATTATTAGGCCAGGCATGCTTGCACAGCTGGAGAAAAGCTCTTGCAGCTACAACCACTAGCTGTTTCAAATTGGTGAAGTGCTGGGAGAACTAAAGGAGAAATCTGTGCTGAATAATAAATTCCGGGGAACGTGTCCTACGTGTGAAAATTCCCTTTAAACATATCACCCAAATGAAGTGAGTGAATGTGGGTGACTGGCTTGAAGAGAACAATAAGCAAAACCTAGAACAATAGTGACTTAGTGGGTGGGGTCTGCATTCAGAGCCCAGGGACCTTAAAGTTGTTGGGGAATATCCATTTTCAAGTCCTTGCAAATCCAAACTAGAAATAGATTCTTGTTTATTTGCTGGGTGTTTTTGAAAAGCAACAGATAGTTAAAAACCCAAAACAAACAAACTGCCAAACAAAAAAGCCCACACAGCTGCAAAAAACTGGTGGACTCGGCAAACATTGTTCTAAAACTGTTTGTGCAGCATTGTATGTTTCAGTGGTCAATAACAGTGCAAGAAACTTTCTGGCTCTGAACTGGGAATTCCTCTACACTAGTAAAGACACAAATTGTACTGCTCTACTCCAAGTCTCAAGCTTAATAATATAGATGCCTTTTTTTTTTTATTCCCCCCAAAGGGCTACTTGCAAAAATAGACCCAAATAAAAAAAGCAGGAATTGGCTTCTTGGTATGTGAATGTGTACTTGAATGACAGGGCCACTGCAGCCACTCCTGTAATCCATAAAATCGGGGTCACCCTAGAAGTGACTTTGTAGGCATGAACCTCTCAAATGGTGAGAGGCTGGTGAGGAGGCTAGAGATAAACCCTATGAGGAGAGACTGAGGGAATTAGAGTTGTTTAGCTTGGAGAAGAGGAGGCTGAGGAGAGACCTCATCACTGTCTACAACTACCTGAAAGGAGGTTGTGACAGGATGGGTGCTGGGCTCTTCTCGCAAGTGACAAGCAATAGGACAAGAGGAAATGGCAGAAGGTTGCGCTAGGGGAGGTTTAAACTAGACATTAGGAAGAATTTCTTTACTGAAAGAGTGGTCAAGGATTGGAACAGGCTGCCCAAGGAGGTAGTGGAATCACCATGTCTAGAGGTGTTTAAAAAACGGGTGGATGAGTTTCTTAGGGACATAGTTTAGTAAGGAGACAGGTACAGCTGGACTCAGTGATCTCAGAGGTCTCTTCCAACCTAGTGATTCTATGATTCTATGAAATCTAAGGTAACAGTTCTCAGAGAGAGATCCTGGTATTAGCTTAGCAAGCAACCTTTTAGAAACATGGCCACTCTGGAATAACATCCAAGAATACTTTTGAACACAGAGGGGGGAAAAAATAATGTTATAATGGGAAAGTCTACAGTTCATTTGTGAACATAAAATGAGGCAAAACCAAAGGACTGGGGGTGCCAGTATACTCTCTTTTACCGGGATTTTGAAGCCATGTCGCAGTTGACCTCCCCATGGACATTCAGGAGTTACACAACTAAAAGGACAATCCTACAGTACAAAATGCAGGGAGATTTAAACACCAAAAAGGCCCAGACAAGTTGACAGATGCAGCTTGCACTGCTGGAGAAGTCCCTGGAGCTGGATCTTGTTGGGGTGGTGACAAAGGTTAGCAGGTAGCCGTGGGTCACTTGACAGAAAGGCCCGCAGGCCTTGTGGAGTAATGCTGACAATGTCCTTTCTGATTATGTTTTGGAGAAATTCAGCTTTGTCTTTCTTAGAAGCCATGTGGTGGTTTGCTGTTGTTAGATTCTTCTGTAGTTACTATGATTTCATATTGATCAGTGTTTGATTTGTTTTGTTAGTTAATTAATAATATCCACCCAGAAAACACAAGCACTCCTGACTATGTTAAAACAATCACTCCAGTCTTATCCTGCCTCTCTCCATGATATTCAAAGTGCAATGGGCACAGAGGGAAACACACGTCAAGTTGAACAAGCAAGCAGTTAAAGGAAGTCTGCCACTGGCATTTGAGGGAATCAACCACACAAACTCTACAGGAAAACAACACAAACCCACCAGTTTCTTCATACCCAAGCTTTCAGAGGCAGTATATGTTGATAGCTTTCCTTTAAAGATGCAGCACTGTAGGAATTACATGCTTTAGAATGCACCACTTCCACAACCTAAGGATCTCTTGGCACAGGGAGCTCCTACATCACTTCATGTTCTATAGAATGTGAAGAACTACCCATTGACATCTATGTGGTTACTCTGTTCAAAAATCTAAAACTAGTGCCCAAGGACATTAGTGCAGATGTTTGTGTTTGGCAGAGTTTATAGGCCGTATTCTAACCTAATCTATATGAAATACCTGGTTCTTCCTGAATGCAGTCATAAGCAGAACATTGATATGAACTGGAAAATAAAATAACATCCCTATTCCATCCTTATTCAGACTCACGTTCTACTGAAAAAATAAAGGGATGTAAATAAAAAAATTAGCACACAAGCACAGGCTGTAAGTGACCAAACTGATCCATGACCATAGCCATCTGAGGGTCAGACAGACAGACAGATGGACAAGTCAAATGAAGGACAGGAATCGGTCTGTCATTGTAGAGCTAATTTATAAGTAGTCTGTCACCTCCAGAGTGAAGAAAAGGCTCTTTTTTACCATCCAACAGCAAAAATTTGGGCTGTTGAAACAGCACCAGGTTTGAAACGATGAACTAATATTCAGGCACAAGGAAAACATATACAAAACTTTTTGCCTGTTTTTTTCTTTTTAGGCACTATTCACACTGAGTTTTCTAAATAAATGTCTCACCCATCCTCTCCTGTACTCCCCTATCCTTCTAGATCTCTGGAATGCTAATTCTTCCTCACGAGTTTGAGGCAGTCTTTGCATCCTACACAGGTTCCTTAAAAAAGTTTCCAGAGGTAGATGGTTTCAGAGAGGTGAAAGATATGGCATGGAAGTAGGAGAGGAATCACACATTCTTTCTGCCACTCTCCCAGCAGAGTGGACAGCTACTGAAGACTGCTTCCACTGGCACATGGAATAATTGAGCACATCAGGGCTTGTTCAATATTAAGCCCACTCCACAGGCTGAAGAGGTGATTGAGCAGTGGGAACACTTGTGCCACAGGGAGCAGCAAAAGTAGCTACTGCCCAGGGGAAGGTGAGCCCACAGCAGCTTTCGTCCCTGACTAGAAACACAGTCACTTAGTACCTGAGCAGAAAAGGAGAGCAGGTCCAGAGCAGTTAACAAGGGTAAGCCCAGCAATTGCCAGGTGTCCACAGCAATGAGGCAGGTCCACGGACAAAGCTGAAGCCAGCAGGCCAGGCACAGCGTAATTCTTAAAAGGCAAGGTCTTGTGCTTAAAGGCAGCTCTTAAAGCACAGCAGAGAGGGCCCAGATAAAGGTTCTTGCAGTTTGGCTGTTTCTCAGCAGCCTGATGTAAGGACACACAGCTGCACTGCATCAGAGCCTGCTCGTGCAGGGACAGGCAGGCAAACCCCTGAGGGCAGGGGCAAGAGGTTGCACAGCCTGCAAGTGCACTCAGGAGCCTGGTAGTTAGTCTCCATTTGCCCTAGTGATCACAAACAGCTGAGGGCCTCACCCAGTCTGTCTGGATAGCAGCTCTCATTCTCCAGGGGAGAGATGCTGATAGATGAGAAGAAACAAGCCACAGAGATTGGAAAAACTGTCTGCTTCTTGAACTGCACTATTAGAAACATGGACTCTCAACTCAGGGCTCTGACTGGAAGAAAAGTCAAATTCACCAGATCAGCCAGCAATAATGAAAAAAAAAGCACTATAGATTTCCTGTGGTCAAAAGGGCATGACCTTGTCAGTCTGGAACTCTTGCCATTTCATATTTGATTATTCAATTATTACCATAATTTTCAAAAGTAAGATTTACTTGCAGTTCCAGAGTGTTTATATTGTCTGTCCTGCTAGGATTGCAGTTGTTCCAAACCTACTTATTTAGATCCATCAGGGAGTGTAAGAATAGTGCAGGTTAATGCTGTGGATTGAGGCTTGGTCCTGGGACAATACAGATTGAAACTGCTGCATCCTGCTTATGCACAATACCCTGAAGGAGTATATCCCAGAGATTAGACAAAGCTAGTAAAACTCTGGGGTGTTGGGGTGCCACGTTAGTTCATGCCTAACAGCCAGAGCAGTGTGAGATCTAGCTGGGAGCGGTTGAAATGATAGAGTTTGGGACACTCTGTGTTCAGAGTTTGCCAGAGGAGGTGATACAGGGAGAGGCATATGAGATGTGTACTTGGTGGGAAGTCGCTTGAATGCTGTTTCAGTCTGCTGGCTTGGTTCAGCACATAAGGTGTTCCTGGCAGTGAGCTGGAGAAGGAATTGGGCATTTTGCAGGCAATGCACGTAGGCTGAGAGTGAGAATGAAGATGCTGTGCCATGAAATGATGATGTCAGGTTAGGGACTGAAGCAAGGAGTTACAGCCCAGTGATGGCATACTGAGTGTCTGCTGGGAGGTCACTGGATGTTGCAGGTGTATGTGTTAACATGGGAGATGCACTGAGGGAACACACAGGCTGTATGTGGGGCATATGAAAGCACTGTCAGGTGGGGAATGAGCTGTGCAGCTTGATGAGGACCAGAAGAGCTAGGTGTGTATTTGGAGTCAAGGTCCAAACTCATAAAATCAAAGAATAGTTTGGGTTAGAAGGGAATTCAGAGCCTATCCAGTTCCAACACCCCTGCCATGGGAAGGGACACATCCTACTGGATCAGGCTGCTCAAAGACCCATCCAACCTGGCCTTGAACACCTTCAGGAATGGGGCAGCCACAGCTTCCCTGGGCAACCTGTGCCAGGGCCTCACCACCCTCACAGGAAAAAAATCCTGTATATTTTAAGCACACTCATTTTGAGTTGGGCTGGAAAGTTAGGGGGATTTAAGAAGAGAACAAGGCACAGAAAGACACAGGTGGAACTCGTTGATTCATTTAACATTAGCATCTCCAAGTGAACATAGAGAGGGACAAGTGGGAAGGAGAGGTTTTATCAGACCAAAAGGGCAAGCAGGGAGAGAGCAGCTGTGACAGCCCTGGCAGTCTTGCAACACAGGATCTGGAGGTGTGTGGAGCAGTGATTTCCCCTGGTGGTGCTTACAGCAGGAATATCGAAAGTGCCCTGTGCCCATGCCTTAGTGATATCTGCCCCAGGCCTGTGAATCCAGAGCTATGTTACACTCAGTGGTCTCCAGAGCGCAGGTATGGGCAGAAGGACAACTGGTGACAAACCTCCACCTGCACAGCCTTGTATGAAAGGGCTCACAAGGATCATCGAGTCCGACTCCTGTCCCTGCACAGGACAACCCCAGCATTCACACCGTGTGTCTGAGTGCAGTGTCCAAGTGCTTCTGGAACATTGCCAGGCTTGGCGCCATGACTGCTTTCCTGGGGAGCTGTTCCAGTGCTCCACCACCCCTCTGGGTGAAGAACCTGACCCTCCCCTGGCATCTTTCTGCCATTCCCTTGGCTCCTGTCCTTGGTCACCAGAGAGAAGATGAGCGCCTCCTCCTCCTCCTCCCCTTGCGAGGAAACAGCAAACAGCTGTGATGTCCCCCCTCAGTCTCCTCCAGACTTAGCGGACCAAGTGACTTCAGACGCTCTTCGCACGGCCTCCCCTCCAGATCTTTCCCCAGCGCCTGAAGCCCAGACGAGCCCCGGAGGTATTGCCAGGCCGGGCTGAAGGCAGCGGCAGCTCTGACTCCCCCGCCCCGGGGCGCAGCGGGGCCGCTCGCAGTGACGACAGTGACGGCAGCGCCGGGCAGCACCACCCACGCTCTGCGCCGGCCGCGCGGGGCGGGGCGGCGCGGCGCGGCCGCTGGGGCGATGCCTGGGGCGCCCGTTGCGGTGCCCGTTGCGGCGAGCGTTGAGGCACCCGATGGGGCGGGGCTGCCGCTGTGGCGAGGGCTGAGGCGCCCGTTGCGGCGATCGCTGAGGCACCCGCTGAGGCGCAACTTGCAGCCATCGCTGAGGCGAACGCTGAGGCGGTCCCTGAGGCGGGGCGGCCGCTGTGGCGATTGCTGAGGCGCCCTTTGCTGCGCACCTTATTGCGATCGCTGAGACGCCCATTGCTGCGCCCGCTGAGGCGGGGCGGCCGCTGTGTGCCCGTTGCTGCGTCTCGCGCTGCCTCAGGGCGGCGCCGCGCCCAGCGCGAGGGCGAGCAGGCAGGCGGGCGGCGCGCGCGGTCCCCGCCAGAGGGCGCCGCGCTCCCCCCCCATTCCCCCCCCCCGCCCCAACCACGGGCCGGGCCCCCGCAGCGGGGCGGGCGGCGGCGCATGCGCAGCGCGGGGCGGCGGACGGCGGCGGCGATGGCTCCGCAGTGACGGCCGGATCTAACGGTCGCCCCTTGACACTGCGGCGCGGATCGGGCCGGCCGGGCCCCGTCCCGCGGCCGCGCGACCCGGCGAACGCGACGGCCCCCGCGGAGGAGGCGGCGGTGGTGATGCGGCCCCGCTGAGGCCCAGGCGCGCCCGCCCGCCCGCCCCCTCCCCCCCCCCCCCTTCCCCCGCGGCCGCGGTTGCCGTTGCGGCGCCGCCATGCGCGGGCGGCGCTGAGGCGCGAGGGGCCCGGCATGGCGCGCAGCCCCGCGTAGCGCCGCTCCCGCGCGCAGGTCCGGCTCGAGCGAGGCCCCCGCGCCAGCCAGGGGAGGAGGAGCCGGCGCGGTCGCGCTGACAGGGCCGCCGCGGCCTTCGCGCCGCCGCCGCCGCCGGGCCCCGGGGTGGCCGCGGCCCAAGGTGACACCCGGGCCGGCCCGGGGCCGCCCGCGCCTTCTCCTGTCGGCGGAGCGTGCGAGCGGCTGCGATGAACCCGGTGAATGCCACTGCTCTCTACGTGTCAGCGAGCCGCCTGGTGCTCAACTACGACCCTGGGGACCCCCAGTCCTTCTCAGAGATTAACAAGCTCCTGCCCTACTTCAGGCAGTCCCTCTCCTGCTGCGTGTGCGGTGAGGATCTTTCTTTTGTTCCCTGCACAATGAACACCCCCTCCCCACCCTCTCATCCCTTCCCCACACCGGGATTCGCCCGGGAAACTTGGCCCGGGGAGGGCGGGGGGGGGCGGCGGGGTGAGGAGGGATGAGAAAATACCCTCGGGGTTCCACCCCCTCCTGCAGAATCCGGGTGGGAAAGCTGGCAGGGGCTGGGTTTAAAGGCCCGGCAGGCTGCACAGAAAACACTGCGGTGGGGTTTTTTTTTGTCGAGAGAGTGGGTTTTTGTCCAGCCCGCTCCACTGTTGTGGTTCCTGTGCTTCATAAAGGGCTCGGCGGTTGGTGGCAGTGGTTGGAATACCCTGCTTGAGGGGTGTTGATTGCCCTAAAAAAGTGATGACTAAGATCAAGCGTGGTAAAAGATACCCCAAACAGCGCACAGCCCGTAGAGGCAGGGAAATAAGGACCTCTTGGGGGTGTGGGGGGTTGTATTTACTCTGAAATGTAAACAACAAACAGTAATTTGGATGGAAAGCCAGGGATTTTAAGCCTACGGAAACAATGTTTGGATTTTTTTTTTTTTTTGGTGCGTCGTGCTGTAATGATAATTATCAAAAAAAAAAAAAAAAAGAAAGAAAAATAGGTTGCAGGTCGAGGGTGCCCTGCTCCCTGCCCCAAAAACCAAGCATCCCGTGTATTGTGGGTAAAGGCCTGGAATTTCGTTTTCACAGCTTGGGGAGCCCGGGGAAGGAACTATATTCTGCTGTGTTTATGAAATGGGGGCACGTGTTTGTTCCCGGTAGGAAGCTCTGGAATAAGCTGTCAGCCTTTCTTGAACTTTCCTTTGAAGCCATGGTCAGTGGTGAGAGAGGGAATCTGAGCCGTTAGACCTCCCATCTGATTAATTTTGTTAATTCTGCTTATTCCCCCTGTTAGTTTTAAGCCTCGTATATATGTTTGTGTTTTCCTGACGGAGTGGACTTGTGTTGGCACATATTTATCTTTCCTAACGTGTGTGGCCCTGCTAAGATTTAAATGAGTTCCTGGCGTTTATGAAGTTAAACATTTTATTTATTTGCAGGATCAGGATTTCAGCTGTTGAGGCTGCTGCACTCGTGTTGGGTGCTTCCTACCCTGTAGCTATTGGCTCCTCCCACTTAAAGTCTTAGAAAAGAGAGATCTGTTTGTACTGGGAAAGAGGGAGCCTGTTCCCAGGATCACTGCATCGTCATTTCCTGAAACAATTTGTCGAAGGGGTTTTTTCTCACATAACGCCGATGTCAATATTGAGGCACCTCTGATCCCAATCTCTTGCTTATTACCTTAGTCCCTGTTAATTGCAATCCCAAACTGTGCTTTTTTCCATAAATCCTTGCTTTTGGTCAGTTGTCAAGACTGCTTTTGCATAAAAATATGCTAATATTTTTCTGATTTTTTTTATTTTTAAATAAGATATTTACATCAAGACGACGGCATGTTTATAGCTTCTGTGCTATCCGGCCTCTCCAGTTTAAGACTGGTCTTCTGAAATGTGTGCTTTGTTCTTCTTGCCTAGATATCTTCCCTTGATGGCCTTTTGCAATCTTATTTTTACACTCTGTGCTACTGAAATAGTCTGTCTTTAATTTTTCCCTGCTCAAATTCCCGAGCTGTTTTTCCTCTCTTCAGCTTTTCTTGCTTGTTTTTTCAGTCACGCTCAGTTTGGTAGAGCAGACTGTGCTTTTAGTTTCTCCATTGACTTGTGCTTCCATGGATATTCCTACTTACAAACTGCTACTTGATGGTTCAACCTCCCCTCTTCATGCCTGATTTTCTTTGAATTTTAAGTTTACTACTTTGACTTCTGTTTTTTCCCACTGTGGCTGGCTTTCAGATAACTGCAGCCACTGTTTGTTTCATGTGTTTTGTCTCGGAGTGACTCCCTAGCAGTATCTCTGTGTCCTGGGCTCCTATTTGTGGCTTGTATATGCAGAGGCCTCAGTGAACACCTGCCCCTTTGTGCAGACCTACAATAAAATATGTTTCTGTCCTGCAGAGTTAGTGAAGTGCCTCTCCTGGGCCTGCAGGCAGTTTAGTCATGGGAGGGTAGTCCTGCCTAATACAGAACTGTTCTCTCTGGGCTTGACCAATAGGCACAGATCCTCAGCTCAGGCTGGTAAAGGCAAATCCACCTTCCTTTTTTTGATTGCTTTCTGTGGTCCTTGTCTCCCACTCCTGTCATGGGTGAATATTGCTGGTTCTTGCTCTCTTTGGCCCTCTGACCCTGCTCTGATATTTTTAAAATGCTTCTTTCCTCTTGTACACATTAATGCTAAGAGCTGCTATACCTTCTGCATGTTTAAGGTCATGTAAAGACTATCCAACTTTCAAAATGTTTTTTAACTTGAGTGCTTTAAAAGGTAAAGTTGTAAGTACGAGAGTTAAGATTACTTTGTGAGGTGTCATGATCACAAGAGTGAGTGCTGTGACCACCCAGTACTTTACAACATGAGTTTTTTTAAATACTGAAAAGCTCTTCATATGCTCTCTTTGTTCTATTCAGACCATGAGATCCAGATACTGGTATCTGGAACTAGGAGTGTCTGGTGCTTTTCTTGCACAGATCTTAGTAGAATGTGGCCTTGACTGTAAATGTTTAAAAATAATTCTTTTTTTGAGAAATGCTATATGAATTATCAGTAATGCGTAAACCCCCCCACCCTTTGGTAAAGTCTCAAGAGTTGGACTTCTAGGACTTCCCTTGGGAAATGACTTCCCAAATTAGTGCTCCTTATGTCATTAGCCTTTCCTCAGTATTTAACCTCTCAGTGCATCCTGTAATGCTTTGTTATGCTGTAGGTATTAATTCCACAGTCAGGATTCTCCCTTTAATTTTAGAGAATTGTTTATAGAAGAAATTAGTGACAGTTCTATAAATCAGCTGACACTGCTGTGCTTTCACTATTTTCTCAATGAGCCAAATTACTTTGGTTTGATCCCAGTCTTTTAAACTGGCTCACATAGGGGCGGCAGAAGTTTTTCCCTATGTGGAGTTATTAATTAATTCTAATTAAAGCTCTGTTTTTAGATTGGAATTGGCACACACTGTGTTCCATCAATAGAATGTTGTAAGGTAACTACTGTATGCATTGTAAGGTCTCTGTCTTACCTGAAGGGTTATAAAGGTGGATTTATGTGGATGGTCCGGCAGTGTGTGTTTCTAGGATTTAAGTTGGGATCATGTGATAGTTTCCTAGATGGTGCTGTGGGTAATGCATCATCCTTTTACAGGGATGTATGAGATGATGTTTCCTGGAGCTTTTAAAACTTAAAAATAACCGCTCCCGAGGGTGCATTAGGCAGAAGGTGCCTCTGCATCTTGAGGATATGAAATCAGAGTGTCCGTCTCTGGACTACAGTGTCAGTCTGTGGACTACAGTGATTATTACTGAATTGCATGTTAATACCACATTTAATTTAAAAATAGGTTAGTAGGATTTATGGAACAAACTTCTGTGTTTTAAAAGCACTGCCTGTTGGGATAAAAATCGTCTTAAAAGTGGCTTTCTCTGTTTCAGATACCATGTGGTTACTGCAAGTCATCCAAAGGGTCAGTGGGCTTTCCAGCACTAACAGCCTTTTTCTGGAATTCAGTTAAAATGCTTGTAAGAGACTGCCAGTCAGATCAGCTTAGCTTTTTATCTGTGGAAAACTTCACCCTGGAACCTCCGGAAGATATTTGAAGTGTATGAAAGATCGTTATTGCTGATGTAGAATGCAAAAGTGCTTGAGAGGTTGTCTGGCTGCAGGACAACATTTGATGGTTGGCCAGGGCCCCAGCTGTAGAAATGCAAGGTGAGACTATTGTTCTTGCCTTAAACATCGCAGAATCTGAGTACAGGGTTGTGAGACAGTGTGTGGCTTAGGGGAGGCTTAGGGAGATTAACGGGTGGGAGGGAACAAAAGCCGACCTGACAGTGTGACTGGTACCTTATATAGCTCCTGTCAAGTGTTTTGAGGAGGGTTGGAGCCTAAATGGTAAAGCAGCATTACAGAAGCAGCTCTGAAGCACAGGGAATGGCATGGATTACCAAAAAAATAGATTGAAAACTGTAGACTTTTTGTTTTTCTGTTTAATGATCAGTGCAGGGATGCTATTACTTTTCATCCTGCCCTTGTATAAAAGCATGAGCCTGTTTTTTGAAAATTTTATACCATGAACATAACTTGAGTCTTAAAGAACTCATTCTACCAGCTAGGGAATCTCTCCCTAGCTGGTGGTCTATTGAGTTGTGTAAAGTTTTCTATCTTTGTCCTATCTTCTCTGTGTTGTTGGGCCTGTGAAGGCTCCTCCTCTTCCTCCTTGCCCCTTGCTGAGCTACTTCTCCATTGCTTCTGCACTTCTGACTTTTCTCCAGCACTGGTGTGTGGTGGCACCTTGTCTAGACCCTGTGTCTTTAGCTTTTAGCGGTGTCCTTATGCATCCCAAGTAGAGTTTATTACTGTAGACCCTTACTTTGTCATGAGGAAATTGGGAATTAGACCTGTATGGTTTTGTTGAACTTCCATATGAAGATTTCTACAGGTATCTAAGGGAAGAAGCACCACAAACAAGTGGAATGCAGAAGTGAATTATTGGCTTTAGAGTAAGCAAAGTCTTTTTTTTCACTGATGGTACTGAGGCAGACTGAGGCAGTCTGAGGCATGCGGCAGCTATGTGGTTCTCTTTCAGAGAAGAGAAGATCATTGGGTGACACCTAAATAGACTGGGACTTTATAGAAAATTCAGTTTCTGGTCACGGAGATGGAAGAAGGCAGAAGAAACAAATTCTCACTACTAATAGAACTTAATTATATGTGTTGTACTGGATTTTCTGTTCAGGACATAAGCCATGACGAAGTGAGTTAAGCCTGGCTATCAGAATTTTAAACTGAAAAAGCATATTTAAGTTTTGTGATGGAAAAGTTTAGCCTAGAACTCCCATTCCCTGTCCATTCTCCCTAGATTATGGAGAGTGAAGGCTGATTCATGATCTGTGCTGCCAGATCAGAGGCGACTAATGTTTGAAAAGTGATCTGGATCAGTGCTTTTTGTAGGTATTTTTTCATTGACATTTTCTTCTTTCTTCCATTTTCAACGATGAAAACTACCATCCAGCTATTACATATTGGCAACTTATAAAAGTATGTTATTTTCCCCTTTAAAAATTACATGAATTGTTGCCAGAATGCTTCTGAATTTATGAAGAATGTGCAAAATAACAGCAGTCTCTGACACAGCCATGGGGGAGCATAGGCTATGGGATTAAGTATCTATCTAGTACCTTCTGCTGCAGGTATTCTTTTCCTTCTTGCTTTGAGATAACTGGCATGGGCAGTTGTTGATAAAATGTCCAGTGGCACCTCTCCGAATACACCAGCTTTTAGCCAGGAACATATTGGATGGTTTCTCTTCCTCTTAAAACCTCCTTACTTACATTCAGTGTTTCCCTTTCCTGTTTTTAAGTCTTGTGTGTGACTCCTGGGAGAACTGCTTTTTCAAGGTTGTCTGCATTGTGCTGCCTGTGTTTTGATAACATTAAGTTCTACCAGTTGAATTCAGATTGGTTTCTGAACTAAAAATATTCCTCTGTCTTAGAACAAGACTGAGGAGTAGGAAGAGAAGTACCTGTGGTTTCCACCTAAAGAGCTGTGGGTGGTGGGCTTCCAACAAAGGGTGTGGAGTGAAGATTGTGCTATGGACTTCTGAAGTGATTTATGATGAGAGCGTGTTTCTCATTGAGGCAGTGGGAGATGATGGACAGGATTTGTTTGTTGCCTGAGGATATTGATTAAAACTATTGCATTTCAGAGTGTTTAAAGAAAAGTTAATGTGTTGCCAAGAGGCATCTTTATTGGGACGACTTGGTTATTTGGGACTATGGACACAGTGTGTTCAGACACAAGATTTCAGTGGTTTTGTTTTCTCACTCTGTTAGGATTACAGATGAGACTGGCTAAACATGGAGTAAGCAGTTGCTAGATATTCTGGTGGGGACTGTGCGAGGCCAGAAAAAAGACTGTTTACATCCAGTATGTGACTTGAGGAACAGTGCTCAGCACAGCCCTTTCTGGAGCACCCTGCTTCCCAGATAGTAAAGGTTTCCCCGCTTTGAGGTCCTTCAATGACGTCATTTGTTATTCTCTGTCTCCTGAGCCTGGCAGTCGCAGCACAGGGCCTGCTGCTTCCCCAGCCTGCTTTACTTCAAGATTGCACAGTTAATCTTGGTGGGGCAAGCATTTGTGTTTGGTGGGGAAAAAACAGTTTTCATTACTTTTTTGTTCAGAGAAGGCGATTAACTAGATCTATAACTTTCAGAGCAAGTTTTAACCCTTATGAGTGTTCACGCTGCATAGAAACATGTTAAATTAATCTTATAGCCATCACAGAAATGTTAAGTTTGCCATTTAAAACCTCTTAAAATACAGCAAGCTTGACTTTTGGAAAACATCATTACATGAACATTTTACGTTGAAAGATGAATTTATCGATCTTTTTAAAGCCGGTTCATTACCAAGTTTGAACCTTGCCTCCCAGTTTGTTAAAAATACATTTAGAATTAGCCAGTGATTCTGTGAACACAGAAGCTTTCAAACAGAAATCTAACTTTGACATAGGACTTGGCAAAATCGGTTCTGCTGGGTTTTATGCAGCGGGTGGAGTCAGAGAACAAGGCAGCCCCTTCCACTGATAAAATGCAGTTTGTTGTCACACTTCTGGGTTTTTGACTTGAACTTCAGCTACTGAAAGCGTCGACTGTATTTCTCCAGAAACAGGAAAACTGTCTGTGTTTTTACTATGCCTAATTGGGGTTCTCATGGCGTTTAGACAAATATAGTGCAGGTTTTATTTTTCCAAAGAGTTTTATAATCATTAATTCTTTAGCCATGACCATCCTTGTATGAGGGGATTAATTTCTGTAGCTAATTTTTCAGAGTAGTTTGTTGGTGGAGGAGGCTCAGGAATATTCAGCAGCCAGCAGAATGTTTTATCTGATAGAATTTTGAAATAAGATGATTTTTGATAATGCTTTTTTTTTGTCACTCATGTTTCCATTTCACCTTATGGGGAGTCTGTCACTGCTTGTCTTTGGACAAATTCTAGCGGCACTGTTGTAGTTGTGGTGATCCAAGAGCACTGTGGTATTTTCAGGAATAAATCCTATTATTTAGCAACAGGTAAATAAACTCTTACTGTTCCAGATCTGAAAAGGGGTTATGCTCAAAGTCTTGGGCACCTTTTTCTATTTCTGGCTTTTGGCTTAATAAAACTATTTCTGTCTATGAAACTTTGTCTTACAAGAACGATTCAAGGATAAGTACATTTCTAGTGTTGTCATTGTGAACAACTCGTACTTATGGTCCATGTTTCGTAGATTTAAATTAAAATTTAAGGTTTTGTGCTAGCCATACTGCAGATGTGTCTCGTGCCTCTGTGCCTCCCAGCCAGGAGCATGGTGGCTGCCAATGCTGATGTTTCCAAATGCTGTCTGGTGCCATGTGGTCAGTGGGTTTCCCTGTGATGACGGAAGTTGCCAAACATTTTCTGATTAGGGCAGTTTTTCAGGGCAGAGTTGGGCCAAATGCCCGTCTGGCAAGTTGGCGCCTTGGCCTCAATGTGATATTTGTGATGGGTATCAGGCATGGTTCCAGCCCAACTCTTGACTGTGTGGTTAGGAAGGGTGCAGATGGGGAGCGAGATCCGTGGCAGGAGACTTTTGCTGCTGTCCTGCCCTTGGCAGCTGCCCCTTGCACTAACCTCCCTTGAGGTTTCTCTGGTTTGAGTGTTTCTGATTCTTCTTCTCTAATAAATATCCTGATCTTGCACCCGTATGCAACAGCTCTTAGACACTTGTTTTATTTTCCTTCTGATGGTTAATGGACCTTTTCACTCTATGTTATATGCCTGTGTGTTCTCGAATAGCTTTGCAAATAGTGATTTTAGGGTTTTATCAAACTCTGAAAAATGCTGCTGCTTTTGATATTTCTTTTGCATGTTTTGCTTTGCAACCTTATTGAAGTACTTATTCCTCAGTCTGATCTGGCCAATAACTCCGTAAATGAAGGGATGCTCTGTGGGGCTGGAGGAGGGAGCAGTGCAGGGAAGGGAAAGAACAAGCCTTTTCCTTTTGGAGGCAACTTCAGCGGAAGTGCTCGAGTTGCAGGAGGATGGACAGCTGAATTTCAAACAGCCTTTCCCAAGTGGTGGGTCAGAACTAGCTCCCATCCTTCAGGAGGCACTTAACTCTGAAGTGTGAGTGTAGCCATCTGTTAGAGCTTACCACCCTATGCTACTTGTTTTAGTAGAAACAATTGGATCACATTTAGTCCAGAAAAGAAAATGCTGGGAGTGTAGCAGTCCACTTGCTCATTCTCCAGCTTCTGGTTATTACTTTGAGGTGCTTGTCATGTATTCATTTGAAGTATGTGTGCTCCAGCAGACCGATTATAGCTTCCTGGTTTTTAAACTTGCTGGATTTGACAGAGCTGTTGAATTTCTGACTAACCCAGAGTTCAGAGAGGCTTTTTTGTAATACTTGGTTTAAAAATGCGACCCTGGTCATTGTCATGTTTGATGCCAAGAGATGAACTGCTGTGGGTGAGCTTTCCTCTTCCCTCCTTTGCGGATGCGGCTCCTTCTCCTGCACTGTGCAGCAGATAGGGTGCTCCAGCCCAGCAGAGAGTGGAGGGGGAGGGCTGGGCTGCTGCGCTTCCCGCTTGCCTACTGTGCACTCTAAACCAAGGATGACTTCTAGTGATGCCTGTGCAGTCAAGGATTGAAGACTCTTTTGGCAGACAAGTGTTGGAGGATGACCCCGGTGATGCAGTTTAGATATACTGGGAACAAAATTTTACCTCGTAATTTTTTTCTAGTGCACTTCATCAAATTAAGATCCAATAGTTCCATCATTCTTGGATTTGTTAAAAAAAGCAATATATGAAGAATCGGTAGGCTTTTCCAAGAGCACTGAGGTAGTTACTGGTGTTTAGCCCCTTTTCCAGGACATTATATTTCTGCCTTTGCCAGATGAGAACAGGAGGAGGTGACCTGTTTGGGCCTGTCTTCTCAGGGAATGGCATCCATGCGAACACCTTTGCTGGACATACACACCTAACAATTGTTTCCATTCCAAATTCTTCTGCCTTTGGTCTCTGAGACATAATTTGCAGATGCTTCCCCGCTTCCTGCAGCTGTGTAGTAATGCTCATTAAGGAACACAATAGGAAGTATTCCTTGTGGTTGGACTGACCTCCCTCCTGGAAGCAGCCTTTCCAAGACAGCTGTGGCATTTTGTAAATAATACATTAAAAGTATTTTCTCTGTCTATGCAGCTCATTAACTGGCAATGCTGGTGTAAATGGATATGTTTAGTAAGCAATTCTGAAAGTAGGAGAGTGAAGAACTGATGTTGTTTCAGGAAAGCCTCTTACTGGAGGCTTTGCAAGAGTGTGATTTTGCTTTTGGTGTATTAATAGACCCCTTGCAAAAGAGGGTGAGAAAAGAGGCGGCAAAGTTTAGTAAATAGCAAGCTATTTAGGGCAGTAAAAATGGACTGCATTGAGTAATTGTGGAAGGATCTTATGCAGATGGATGGCTGCACAATAAAGTGACAAATTAAATGTAGCTTAGATAAATATTAAATGATAAACATGGAAAAATATTGACTTCTCAGAGCCCACCATTTTTATATCTTGCAGATCTATATACCTTTGTGAATTTATAGGAAGTTGTAGCACTGATGGCTACCAGCCAAAAGAGAGATCTCAGCCTTGCAGTAGAAACTTCCACATTATCTCAGTACCAAGTATCAATCAAAAAAGCAAAGCAGGCATTAACAATCAGGGCTGGACTAGAGACTAAAGTGGGGAACTTTATTATGGCACTAGATAAAGCTGTGCTTCTCCTGTATCTTACAGTGTTGCAGTTGTGGTCCCCTCAAAAAGAACCATGGAGTTAGGAGAAGGGTGATCTAATGGAAGGAGCAATTTCTGTGTAGTCTGGAAAGAGACAACTCAGAAAGTTACATGGCTGATCTCTAAAACCACGAGTAGCATGGAAGAGAGGGACAGGAATTGACTTGTGCCCGTTCAGCATGAGAAGTAGAGATTTTCAGGCAAAACTGGTGAGAGGAACGTTCAAATGTCCGTCCCAGCCCAATGGGCAGTTGACCAGGGAACTCCTTGTCAAAGCCTCTCATGACTGGTTACGTCCTAAATAGTTGAAGAGGAGATGACGCAAGCTGAAGGAGAGATTCTGAGAGATACCAAGCACATCTTCCATGAGAAGTATCTCAGTGAATAATGGTTCAGAGCTGGGCAAGTACTAAGAGTTTGCCTGCCCGCTTCTTGCTGTCCATCCTGGGCACCTGCTTTTGGCCTCTAGCGAGATGGCTACCAGGCCAGATGGATCTTGGGTCTAACTCAGCAGGGTTATTTTAAGAGTTTGAGGATGGGCTAAGTGACATCTTGGAATCCCTCCAGACTTTATTTTCTTGCTGGAGTTCATAATCCTAATCTGGGAGGGGTTGATTATTTGCAGCATCAAATGAATGTTACACCTTGGAAGTCTGTACAGTCCAGCAGTTTGGAATGTCCCAGATCTGGGTACCTCCAGGTTCTAGGTTGCAACTCGAGTGATGTCTTTCTGGGACAGTGTTGCTGACTTGGTACTGTTCCCCACGTATTAAAAGTAATGAAATTTAATTTTCTGTGAATTTGCATGTCCTGGTTGGCTCTTTTTAGCTTAATGATACTAAAGCTGAAGAGAGTGATAGGTGCCACAGAATCCACATGAGAAAGGAACTTTAAAGAATGAATATTCAATGAGATATGAGCTCAAGCTGAAAATATTCCCACAGCTCAGGCATTCCTAGTGTCTCTCCTGTGTAGGCTGCCTGGCATTCACTGAGGGTAGAACTTGCTATGCTCTTCCCTTCACTGAGAGCATATGAGGGGGTTTTTCTTGTCTGCCTGTCTGCGTTTTTCCCCAAAGCTTCTGGAAATCTAAATTTTTCAGTATCCTCTTTTAGCATTCATACCCATCCAAGAGTTTCAGCCAAATTTATTTTGGGAGAAATAAAATGCACAGTTGGTGATGATATTTTTTAAAATCTAATCAACAGATAAATTGGTATATTTTTTATTTGGTTCTATCTCTGAAGTACTTCAGCGCTTCGTAAGCTGTAAAGCATTGATGATCATAACTCATATGTAATCAAAAGCAGCAAAACCAGGGTAGAGACAGACCCAGGGACTCACCCGACTGCTTTGGTTTCACCAGTTGTGAATGGTGGTGGGTTCTGGTCCTGGGAGCAATGAGGTGGTGTGCAGCTGTATGACAACTCTTGAGGTCTCAAAGTGTGATATGAAAGAGTTCTGGGTGGGTTTGCCTCCTGCATGGGGCAGGGCATGGCTTTCTGCCTGTCCTGTTGGGAAGACTTGAGATCCGGGAGGGACAGACAGCTGTTGGTGAAGTCGAATTTCTACAGATGATTAAAGTAGTGAGAAGTGCGGAGGGCTTGGTTGGGAAGGAGTGGGATGTGCTGACAAAAGCTGCAGAGCCAGGGACGCGTTCCGTAGTTTTAAGTGTTACTGCAGCCAAGGGTTGGCAGAGTTTGGTGCCACTACCTGATGGCTTGTATTCTTGACTAAGGTGATGCTGGGTGGGAAAGGGGAGTGTTACGCTTTAGCTGAGAACTCCGTCCACTTGACCAGGTCCCGTTTGTTATGTGCCTTCAAAGCGCTGTCGTGAAAATCAGGTATGGAAGGGTTGTGTGGTGAAAATTGCCTTGGCAAGTGAGTGAGGAGAGAAAATATCTTGGATACATTTTTTAATCTCAGTCTGTTTAATGTGTGCACTTGGCTTTCTCTTCCCAAATGGTTTAATTTTGTTCATTTGTTCCCAGCACTGTGTTTTCACTGTGGAAACTCTGGGTGAGAATCCACTGATGGTTATAACTCGTTCAACAAAGGCTCCTTCTGGGGAGCGAGCTCTGCTTGAAGCTGAGTATCTGCTCCCTGAGAAAGGGGGGAACCTGTAGATGCTCTGAAAAGGAATTTTGGTGTTGGGAGTCTCTGGCCTAGAACGGGCTAGAAATAGCAAAGCAATCTGGTGTTGTCTGGGTCGAGTCACCACCTGGGTAATTTCTGTGCAGAATTGCAGTTACCTCTGTTCTTTCCTATTTTATGCTTATGTGTTACTTTGTTTTCTCTTAAGGAAAACCTAAAACACTCTTCTAGGTTTTTATCTTTTCAGGGATCTGGGATATAACCTTCCAGAGTGTCAGGACAGGGTTTGCACCTTTCTGTGCCTGCAGGTGTGGTGATCCCTCAGCAGTTGTCTGGGAGTTGGAAAACCAGGAGCCGCTAGGATGTGTCAGTAGTTGCCTTGTCTCACCTTCTGGTTTGGCGGAGGATCAATCTGTTAGAGAGCAATACAGTTTGGGGTTGTTTGGGGTTTATACACATGGATTACAGGGTGCTTTATTCGGTGTTTGTAGGAGTTGGTGGGATCCATTTAACTGGTTTTGTTATTTGCAAAGTTAAAATCTGTGCAATAGTCATGGCACTGAATGTCACAAAGTTAGGCTCTATTTTCAGTCCCAGCTAAATGAAAAGTAAAACCAAGTCGTCTGCATTGTCTTTCCTTTTGGTGTTGCTGTTGCATCATTTTCCTGCTCCTTTTGGAGTCTCTTTCTGCTCCCTTTCCATTTGTTTTCACTGATGTCATTAACATCTCTGCAGTAGCTCTTCATGGGAGTTCCTTTGGGTAAATTCCTAGAAACCTTGTGTGTTTGGCGAGTTCACTGGAAGGAGCTGCTGAAGGGGACATGGGATTGGCAGTGGATTAGCTGAGGGTGTGTCCAAGGCTGGCGCAGCACAACAGATTGTGGTGTGAAGAGTTTCTTCTATTTTTTTCTTTAATTTATGTTGGTTTAAAACCAAATACAGCAGCTGTGAGAATTTCCACAGGCTGTTGCTTGGACAGTATGCTTTCGTGTGACTCACTGACCTTCAGGCAATTTGTTTTGACAGTACCAAAACCCATCCCATGCTATCCTGGAATGTTGCCATAAGTCCACCATCATCTTTCTCTTTCTTTTTACCTTAGGTAACTTGCTACAAGACCCTATCGCTCCTACCAACTCCACGTGTCAGCATTATGTCTGCAAAACCTGTAAAGGTAAGAAGATGATGATGAAACCGTCATGTAGCTGGTGCAAGGACTACGAACAGTTTGAGGAGAACAAGCAGCTGAGCATCTTGGTGAACTGCTACAAGAAACTCTGTGAATACATAACACAGACTCCTCTGGCACGAGATATCATCCAGGCAGTTGATTGCTCTGCAGATCTCTTGGCTTTGCTCAAAGATGGATCACCACTCCATGACGAGACGGAAAAATCTGATGCAGCCTTGGCTTTGTGTTTGACACATTCCCCAGTACCTTCAACCTCGGAACTCACAGCTGATCCTCCAGCTAGTTTTACGTCAATACCTGAAAGCACACACAGCATCGATATTAGAGGTTCTGTGATCAACGGGTTGCCCAATTGTAATGGGCTTTCGGTAGATAAACTGGGAGTGAATATTCCTTCTCCTGAACAGGCAAACACGATTGATGTCTGTAGTACTGGGGAGTACATAAAAACTGAGGACATCTCTGGCAGCCTGCAGCCTGTGTGTGACACCGTCTCTACGAGTGACCTGTGCACCACAGGCATCGACATCTGCAGCTTCAGTGAGGACATCAAGCCAGGTGGCTCGCTTCTCCTCAGTGTGGAGGAAGTTCTCCGGAGCTTAGAGACTGTTTCCAACACTGAAGTCTGCGATTCGAATTTGCAGCCCAGCTTGGAAGCAAACATGACTAACGGCCCTTTTCTGCAGCTCTCTCCCCCACCTCTTAGCCATAACATTTTCATGTCCACAGATGCTTCTCCGCACGGAATCTCGTGTACAGCAGCAACGCCTAAGGTAGTTAAGTTAAACAGAAAGCGATCTCGATCGGAAAGCGACAGTGAAAAGGTGCAACCTCTACCCATTTCCAGCATCATCTGTGGCCCAACACTGGGAGCATCAGCTCCAGTAACAGTGAAGCAGGAAAATAAAATGTCTTTGCAGCCTATTGCAACAGTGCCGAATGGAGGCACTACTCCCAAAATAAGTAAAACTGTGCTCCTGTCTAACAAAAGCATGAAAAAGAATTTAGAACATGCCCCTAAGAAATCTCACCCAAAAGCCAAACCTGGGGTGCTGAAAACAAAAGACAAAGCAAAGGAAAAAGTTCCTAGCAGTAACGTTATGCCGGGAAGCCCAACAAAAACTGTGTATAAAAAGCCACAAGAAAAGAAAGGGTGCAAATGTGGTCGTGCCACCCAAAATCCAAGTGTTCTTACATGCCGTGGCCAGCGCTGCCCTTGCTACTCGAACCGCAAAGCCTGCCTTGACTGCATATGCCGTGGCTGCCAAAACTCATACATGGCTAACGGGGAGAAGAAGCTGGAGGCATTTGCAGTGCCAGAAAAGGCCTTGGAGCAGACTCGGCTTACTTTGGGCATTAATGTGACAAGCATTGCGGTGCGCAATGCCAGCACAAGCACCAGTGTAATCAATGTGACAGGGTCACCAGTAACAACGTTTTTAGCTGCCAGTACACACGACGATAAAAGTTTGGATGAAGCTATAGACATGAGATATGACTGTTGACTCTCTTTTCCCTGCCCTCCGTAGGGGAACTGCTACAGTTTTACGGCAGCTATGGTTCTGTTTAACTTGCTGGAGCTCCTGCATTTAGATCACTTGTATCAAGTGTTTTTCATTGCTATGTTCTGTGTATTAGTGTCTGGGAAATAGTTGCAGATAATGGAGGAGTTACCCTAAAACTGTTTTTAGTTCTTACAGCACCTCATAGTTTTGAGATCGATTGCTGATGTAAATGATTTTATCACAAGATCTTTGGCAAGGAATATATTAACCTCATTGTACCTGGTCATGCTTTGTGCTCAGTCAAAGCTTCTGCTTAAAAGTGGTATCTAGTTAGTCCTAGAATACGGCATAGAGAAGTAATAACCCATTAGTTACAGCCAACATGAGTAGAAAATCATCTGGTGTTCCTGTAGGGAATGCAGCATGGAGCTGGGGAACACTGTCTGAAAAGGGTAGGTAATTTCCCAGTGTACATCCCAGATCATTTCCCACACCTACTATATGGGACATTTTAAAAACGAGAAAGAGGAGGAAGCAAGCAGCCCACCCAGCAGCTCAGCCTCCAGCTGAGGGCCAGGAGGATTGGTGCTTAGGTACGAACATCACCCTGCTGACTGGGATGCACTGGCCTATTAACAACATCATGTGTTATTTCTTGACAGTCCCACCAGTCATTCCTGCTCTGTTCCTCCCTCTGTGCCAGCTCGTCTGTTTGACGAGTTACGGGCTGTTTGGCTGTGGCAGGAAAATTACTCGTACATCAGGAAGGCTGGAGCTTGATTAGCACCATTCTCTCCTTTTCTCCTCAACCCCCTTCTTTTTTGACCTCCTGCTGATGTTTCTGCTGTGGCCTCTAGAAAAGAGTTACGGGGTTGAAAAGAGTTGTGGGTTAGAGAGAGACTCCATGGCCGATTCCCACCCCTCTGCTGCCAGTCAGTCCCTGGGGTAGACGGAGCCTTCCACAGCAGTTTGGGTGGGTGGGTTTGATGAAGTTTGTCCCACAGCAGACCCGGGGCCCATCCCCTCAAGGATGGTTGCTAGAAGGTCAAATGCCTTGGATGTTTGTGAGACAGAACCAACTGTATTGTTCACCCAAATCCATCTTGTTTTCCTCCAGTCTGTTGAGAGCGGCTTTTGAAGGTCTGTGGTTGTCACCCTGGGCTGAAAGGCCCAAATGGAGAACTAACACAAAGCTGCATAGAGCTTATTGCAGGAAGTGTTCAGTGGAACACACCCCTGGGAATTCAGCTTGATGCACAAACACTTTATTTTGGCTGAGACCCTGAACTCTTCTGCTCCTGTTCAGGCTTGTGTTTAAGGCTTCACTGGCACCTGAAAAAGTCCGGTTCCTTTGTGAAAGCAGAAGCCTCTCCCCTTTGAGCGATGCAGCACATGTTAGGTGTGGGCTGGCTACAACATAAACCATCAGCTCCTCATGTGCAAGGCAGCTCCTGCTTTAACAGCTCGTAGGTGAACTTTTGAGTTGCTTCACCGCTTCCATCTTCCCTTTCCCTTGTCCTGGGAGCCCCACATCGTGCTCTGACCAAGTGTTTGGTGTGTTTTGATTTGGCACAAAGCATATACAATGATGGTTCCTCACCTAAGAAATAAGCAATCCCCTTGGACACAAATGACACCTCCTTTGTTTGTAGTGTACCATGGTGTCATCTCCTGTGAACGTGGTCAGATCTCTCTGTTGGTTTTGGTTTGTTTCTCCCACCGTCTTTTCTGTGGGGTGGGTAGGGTGGGGGGGTTAAAGCCATAGGAAGAAAAATGTGATGTACGTGTCCAGTCTGTACTTTTTTGTTTTTGTTTTGCAAGAAGAGTTGAAAAATATTTTTGATAATGAGTAAATGGTGGAAAATGCTTCTTAGTATTCTTGTCTTTATTTGCCAACCCAAGTACCCACAATCTGTGTTTTTTAGCCCTCATGAGATTGAACGATGTCCTATTAAAATGTATTTAGTTAAACTTGTATGTGATCTTTGTGTTGACCCAAAGGGATCCTGCCATTGCTGAGTGTGGTGGTTTGATCGTGACCTACTGATGTAAATCTGTTCTAGTCCACTGCGTGTAAGCCAAGTAGCCAACCCTGGGTCTGGTTTAAAGGGAGGGAACTACACAGCATGGGTTGTTTCAGAATGTTTTTGCGAGCTGTTAATTTTTGCTGAGATTGTTGCTGGTACATTGATTAGGACTTTCATTAAATGGAATCCGCAGTACCTTGGCTCCAGAAATGTGGGAGTACTTGGAATCTTTGCTGTCTCACTGCTGCATCACATGCAGTACCAACAAGTTGGAGATTTAGGCCAAGTATGCTTTGGAACTGCTGACAGGAGAGCCCTGATCATTGATGTAAACTGCAACGGTAGATTCAGGTTGTTTCTAAAAACATTTTCTTTTATGCTGCCACCTTCTTGAAATGTCTATTAAAATTCAAATTGATTTAATAAATGTTAGTTTTTTTCTAATTCTATTTTGCAACTGCTGAGGGCACCAGCCTGGCATCTGTTGAACTTATTGTCTAAACACCGCTTAGTCCGTTGCTGACTAATTCTGTAATTGGTTAAATTAGGGTTGGCATGGTTTGGTTTTCTTAACCTCCTGCCCAGTTGTTTCCAAATAAGCTGAGCGATGGAAAGGATCCTAATGTTGCTCGAAAAGCTGCAGGGGCTCCAGTTTGAAAAGCATTCCTTTCCATTGGATTGCAATAGCAGCAGCAGATGCTGTTCTGGGGCCTCCTCTAAAAGAGAGCTGGGTGCAAACTCCATCCAGCGCAGCCCACAGCAAAGACTTGCTCCCTGCTGTCTGTCTGTGGGGAAGCACCAGGGAATCCCAGACGGAGAACAGCTGCAAGGATTAGTTTATCTTCTGCTTTGCCCTGGCTGGGCTGGTGGGAGTTTCCTGTCTCCCATCACCCTGTTGGTTCCCCCTGTGTGCTGTGGATCTGGGGAACTGTTCTTGGCGTTAGCGTAGAGGAAGCTGCTTGGGGATTTCTTTTCACGTTGGAAGTGTGCGGTATTTTAGTGTTCTTCTCACTCCTGGAAAAAGCGATTGACTCCTGTAATTCCTAGAGCTGCATCGGAGAGAAAAAGCAGCAGCTTATTGAATGGTTTGCTGTGGGAGTCTTCCTGCCTGTTGCAAAGATGGGAAGAAGAGCTCCTTCTGGAAGGGATGGCCTCCTGATCATATTGGGATGGGCAATAGAACAGAACTGGTCCAGTGCATTCAACCGCCTAAATCTGAGCATGTGGAAGATCCTCCTTCAGGAAAGAGAAGTCATCTAAACTTTCATTTTGAGTGGAAAGGTCCTTTCCACCTATTGGACATCAGTGAAATCACAGATGAGGATTCTAATCCTGGCATGGGGAGGGACAGGGAAGCAGAACTGGAAATGAACCCTTGGTTGGTATAGGTTGACCTCGCTGCTCTTCTGGCAGTTTGTTCATGTAGGTGATGTTCCGGCTCTGCCCTGTCTGACCCTTCATTCAGTGCCTGGGAACATGGGGCTGCCACAAACTCGCCCGTGTCTGCTGAGCTCTTTGCAGATGTTGTGGGATGTGCAGGAGTTTTAGGTGTTGGCAAAGGGAGGCAGCAGGGAATGGGTGTTGGTTTGCGCAAAGCCTTCCATGGAGGTCATCACTGCACCTTGACAGCTGCCCCACAAGCACCATAGCATTTCATGGGGTCAAAGAGCCAGAGTTACAGCGCGCCTGCTGTTGACCACAAATCCTGCCCAGCCTGCAGGCACAGCGAGGGGCTGCTGCCTCATGGAAACCTGGAGGCCTTCCAGAAAGACTGTGCAGCTGTGGCACAGGAATTGTAGAACTAGAGAATCGCCTGGTTGGAAAAGACCTTTGAGATCACTGAGTCCAACCGTACCTGTCCACTACTGAACCAGATCCCTGAGAAACTCGTCTATCCATCTTTTAAATCCCTCCAGAGATGGTGACTCTACCACCTCCCTGGACAGCCTCTGCCAGTGCCTGAGAACCCTTTCAGTGAAGGAATTTTTCCTGATGTCTAATCTGCTCCTCCTCTGGCACAACCTGAGGCCATTTCCTCTCATCCCATCACTTGTTACTTGGCAGAAGAGACCAGCACCCACCTCACCACAGTCTCCTTTTGGGGAGCTGCAGAGAGTGATGAGGTCTCTTCCAGGCTAAACAGTCTCAGGTCCTTCAGCCGCTCCCAGAACCTCTGGGCTCCAGCCCCTTCCCCAGCTCCGTTGCAATATCCAGACACCCTCCAGCCCCTCAATCTCCTTATTGGAATGAGGAGCCCAAAACTGAACCCAGGATTCGAAGTGTGCCCTCACCAGTGCTGAGTGCAGGGGGGATGATCCCTTCCCTGGCACAATCATTTCCCAGGAACCGTGCAAAGAACCAGGCCTGATCCCGACCAAAAGCACCTTTTTGCTGTACGCAAGGAGCGTGCAGCCCCTGACTTCTTTTATGTGTTCAATTTTTATACAAACTACATTTATAAAACCCTTCCTGATGACTGGCCAACTGCTGAGAAGCAAGATGACAGAAAAGCGCAGCTCTGTTCGACTCCTTGCACCTGTGTGGCGCTGCTGCTGAAATTTGCTCTTGAAGGGTCCATGTTGCAATTTATAGTAGAGCAGGTAATGCCGCAAGTGTATCATTGGTCTCAGCTACTGATTTTTTTCAAGCTGAAGTGCCTCAGGTGTTTTGAAGAAACCCAGGGATCCTCCTCAAAAACTGTGCTCTACAGAGCCAGGAATGCAGGGACACTGACCCGTCTGTCTCAGCTGAAGTAATGTGATAACACAGTGATTCTCCTTCAGCGTTTGCATCCCGAAGTCAGAAGTGGTGTTACTTCTTTCCTTTTTTTTTTTTTCTTTTCACTCTCCATTCATTCCACTTGCAGGAGACCCAGGAGATGACTTCTTTTCCAGGAGGGGTTAAAATGAAGCAGCTTGGCGTTTGGTAAGTCAGCACACGGGCAGTGCTCCGTGTTGAGGATGCAGATGGGAAGAAGGTGAGTGGTGGGGTTGCTTCTCTTCCTCAGCGCTTTGAGCATAAAGCCTGGAGTTGTGCACTGGCAGGCTTGCTGGTGGGGAACTGGGTGGAGAGAGCTCAGCGGCAGCAGGGACAGGATTTTGGGACAGCAGATGGGATGAAGCAAACAACAGCACTGTACTTACCACTGCCAGGCAGGGTTTTTAAATTCAAATTTGCGAAAAAATAAAATACTAAATAAAAAATACAAAGATAAAACTATGCCAGCACAAAATGGCTCCAAACTACTTTTACAAAGCAGGAGAACCTTTATTGTTAAATATGCGGTACCTAAAACCATCACCCGGTGATACAGAGAGAAGATGAGGACAAACAGTGAGCACTGTGAACGTGTTTTCCTTACAGGAACTCAGGCTCTTCACTGTGGTGCCATTGGGATTGCACAGCCTTGAGAAGCCATGGTTTAGGGTTGTGCTCCGTACGCCCCCCTGCACAACAACAGCACTCAGTGACACCTGGTTCTGGCCTTTCAGGCATGTTTTGTCTCAGAAACGAAGCGCGGTACCTTGGGCAGAGTCTCGGGTCCACTCCCTGCAGTCCTTGGCTCAGAGACTGTCGGTAAATACAGGCCCCAGGACAGTTTGCCAGACAAAAGTAGACAAAGGAGAATAAATAAACACAAATGTATGTTTTTTAAACCATGCAAAACTGACTTTTCCTCAGTTTTCTGACTACTTGTAAGGAACAGACTTCAGTCCGAGCTGGATTTACAGTCAAAAATGCATGTGCTATCTTTAAAAGTGTGCAGCAGGATCACAGGATGATTTTGGTTGGAAAAGACCTTCAAGATCCTCAAGATCCTTCAAGTCCAACACTGCCAACTCTACCACTGACCCCAGTCCCTAAGCATCGCATCTACACATGTGAAACTCCTCCAGGGATGGGGACTCCACCACCTCCCTAGGCAGCTGTGCCAGTGCCTGACAACCTTTTCTGTGAAGAAACTTTTCCCAATATCCAATCTACCCCTCCCCTGGTGCAGCTTGAGGCCATAAAGTGGCACTGACAGATGGAGATAGAGGCAAACAGAGTGAATATACTGCAGGTGAAGAAACCTTCCAGCCAGAGCAGCTGTGTGCAGGTAAAAGTCACAAGTGGCATGCAGAACTCCTCCTTCATCGCTTGCTCTGTGGCTGTTGAGTTGGGATTGCTTTAGAAATGTACTGGTGAGAGAGTGTGGATTTTTGCTTCTGGAGCAAATGATACAAATTCCTGTGAGTTTTGCACTGCTCCCATGCCGGCAGTGGCTGCTGTGGCTTGTCCTTAGAGCCACAAATAATGCAACACACATACTGTAAGGTGTGTGGGTAGGGTTTCTGTGATTAGCTTGTTGTGTTGACCTACTGGAAAGCAAGAACCAGTCTGGGAACCACTCTGCTCTGTCCCAGCAGCCTCTGCTTGTGAAAGACAGGGCCTTGGGGCTGAGGGCCAAAGGGCTCAGCAGAGCAGCCACCAGCTTCTGGCTCAGTTTACTGCAGCCAAACCTTGAAAAAGTGACTGGTGTTTTTTCTGAGGCTCCGAACACTGACTTCTGGAACAAAAAAAAAAGGCAGCAGATGGGGCAGACTGGTGTGAGACAAAGGCTGAATGGATTTGATGGGCTGAACTAAAGTCCCTCTGCCAAAGGCACCTAGGGAAGAAGAGGGACGCTCCTGAAGCAGCAGGGAACAGAGAGCACAGAACAGCAGACATAGGCTCAAGGTACAGCCCCGCAGGAACAGAAATGCCCCACAGCGTGCCACTCTGCCGTGAGCCACAGCTGCAGCCCAACGCACCCAGTGCTCGAGAACAGGGGGTCACTGCTCAGCTGGGAATCCTCAAGTCCTGCATGAAAAAGAACCTTCCCGCTCCTGGGAATACACATCCTTCCTGGAAACGGATGTCTGAACTCCCAGAGGGAAATGTAATGCAGGGAGAGGTTGTGGAGTTGTTATCCATGGCAGTTTTTCAGAACTTAGCTGGAGGACGCCCTGAGAAACTCGCTCCAGCTTTGAGGCCAGCCCATCTCTGAGCATGGAGGTGGAAGAGAGACCTGCAGAGGTCCCTTCCAACCTGAATTATTACATTATTGTGCACTGCAGTAGGAAAGCTGCTTTTCTTGGAGGGGCCAGGGCTACCCCAGGTTAAAACCTTAAACAGACAATCGCTAAATCATTCTGGAATAAGGTTTCACATAACTGGCAAACTGGACATGCCAATACTGCTGCTCATGGACTTAAAAGCTAGTGATGCTGAAGGAACATGAAGGTTCGGTTTCAGCCTAGAATGGGGGCAAGATTCTTCTTATTCCCTTGCAGAATCTTTGTGTTTGGAGAGAAGTGGAATTTCATCAAACTAAGAGTAAAAGGCCATTCTGGACCCAGTGAAGAACAGTTGTGAGAGCTGCTCTGCCCAGGCCCTTACTGGTGAAACATGGACGGAGCTGGTTACACTCAGTGGCTGTGAGGCTTCCATCTGATGCTCATTTCTGCAGTTATTTCTGCGTTTCTTCTGAATGTTGGGCCTTCATGCAATCATCCCCAGAACAGCTTTTCCCCTCAAAGTTAGAACGATGATGGAGGTGCGATTCAGATATCCTGATGTTGAGCAAAGCTGCTCTTGTGTGTATGTTGTGTTCCGAGGGGCCTGCCCTGGGTGCTCCCTCCTTCCATCTGTTATTATGGAATGGAAGGTACCTTGCAGTGCCTTTGCTAAGAACCTGGGCATCCAGAAGTGTCCCAAATATCAAATCCAGGATCCTGGGATGTATATATGCATCTGGATAAAACAGCAGCTGCATACAAGAAGCAGAGAACAGATCTCCAAGGCCTGTGTACCTGAAAGCTTCCTCTCTTCAAGATTTTGACCCTGAGGAGAGACTTACTACTGATCTCAACACGGTAGCAGCAGACCCCACCCAGCTTTGGGAGGTGGGCATTATGCTTCAGAGGCTCCTGGGAAAGTTGAACTCCATTGTAGTGGTCAACCAATTACTTATTTGGTCATTAACACTGAGAAGTATGGTGTGGGGATCGCTGTTCCACCATGCCTATATCTGTATGTACAGAAACCACCAGGACAACAGTGTGCATGTGCGTCCATGGCCTCTACTGACTGATGGGTTCTGCCCAGAGTGCTGGCAAGGAGGTCCCTGCTTGGCAATCCTGGCATTGGCAGGTGTCTCCCAGGGATGTCCTGAGGAGGCATGGTTTGGTAGTCCCATAGCAAGCTCAGAGGAAATACAGTGTGTTACACATTTGAGCACAATTACTGTAGCTGAAATACACCAGGAGAGCTGAAACCTGTCCCAGGTGGAGCAGGTGAGTACCAGGTCTGTGTGTGTGGAACCTGTCCCAGATGGAGCAGGTGAATACCAGGTCTCTGTGTGTGGGGAACGTGTCCCAGGTGGAGCAGGTGAGTACCAGGTCTATGCATGTGTGATGGTGAAAACTGAGGACCAGTCAGAATCCGTCAGGGTCAGCTCTGTGCTGAATCACTGGTAGCTACGAAGCAAGGAGAAACCACAGAGCAGAGCATGTGCTGTTACTAGAGACACTGGATGGGAGTCTATGGGGAAAGTCACTTCAATTTTGCACTTATAGCAAGAATTCCTTAGTTATGGTGTTTCCTCTCTGAGACTGGGGCCTCGTTCATGGATGGGAAAGAAATTTTTGGCAATATTTTACCGACCAACTCCTTTAACAGTTAAAGGATCCCTGTGGTAACATACCTAGCAGATTTGGTTGGGGTTGGGTTTTTTCTTGGTGGTCTCAGCTTAGTCTCTTAGAGAAGGCACAGGTGAGCACTACAGGAGAGGGAAGAACAAAGGGAATAGACAGAACTGGTGCACACGAGAGAGCAGTTTCAGCACACCAGCTGAACAGCTTGTATGACTTTTGTTGCAAATATGCTCAAAAATACTTAACAGAGTCAGAGCACGAGCCTGAGGAACATGTTATGTACAAGAGAATATGTGGAAATGTATCTCAAGTTCTCAGAGAAACATTACATCATGTAGTGCTTTAACTGTTCACAGATTCACACAGGTAAAACGTGTCCAGTATCAACTGCAAAAGCATGTGGTTTGAAGCACCAACAGGGCCTGTGCTCTCCCCCCACCCCCACCCCACCCCAGCCACGGGGCCTTGGTTTCCAGGACGCTAAGGAATGAAAGATAACTTCATTGTAACTTGTGTTTTAAAAGATTTCTAGGCATACATTGAAATTAAATTAGTTTGGCAGCTCTTTTGTCACTCCTGGTAACAAGTCAAGGGTCTAGGACAGCACAGGACTGCCCTGACTGAGAAACGACCCCTGTGGCTGTTGCCTGAGATTGTTTCAGTTAATCATTAGATGCTGGAATTTATTGCACATCTGGGGACAGAGCAGAGTTTATATATAAACAAAACAAGGTGCAATCACCATTTTTAATGAGCGTGCAAGATAACACATTGTAAAAAGCCTTTATATAGAAATTACCTTATTGCAATTACACAGGAAGAGAAAAAGGGTTCCCAAGTTACATTGTACAAAATCAAGCACATCGCTCCAATGACGGACTTAAGAAAAATCCCTAAGTGTCTTGGGACTGAACGCTATCCAGTTTGATAGGTATTGATTCAATGTCTTCTGTTTCTCTATGCTGAGAGATGTGAGATAACTAGTTTATCTGACTTGTCTCTAGTTTCAGGGGGAGATAAGCCTTCATCTGTGTCATAGTCTTCTTCAAATGATCTGCAAAGATAAAAGGAGTGTCTTTAGAAGCAGTATGTTGGCGA
The DNA here is from genome assembly GCA_033558235.1 of Neomorphus geoffroyi. NCBI lineage: Eukaryota > Metazoa > Chordata > Aves > Cuculiformes > Neomorphidae > Neomorphus > Neomorphus geoffroyi. The sequence goes on along the minus strand of JAUMJM010000012.1, from coordinate 6,642,275 downwards.
GAGCTCTTTCAAGTTATGTTAGTGGCTACCCGAGCAGCTGGCTAAAATACAGGAGCATGCAAGATGTTACCTTCAAGGAGGGTATTTATAAGGCATTGCAAACAGCGCTGTAGCAATCAGTATCCTGGCAGCTGACATGACTTTGTGCTCCCATCCATCCTCATGTGTGAATTCCAAAACAACTTTTCACTCTGTTCAGCATGATGAAATTTGAATCCAGTTTCAGTAGCCTTAATAGTTTGCTGTAAAGTCCTCCAGCCCCAGAGGAGATTCGGCTTGCTCAGACTTGTTTAGAAACATCTGGTTTCCAAAGCACCTTTTGGATTAGGGGATGTTTTACCTCCACAGAAGAACCATTTTGGCCACGCTGTTGTGTTTTTCTCCTGCTTGGTTTGAAGTTTAATATCCAGGTCTTAGCACTGATGGCCTGGGGAGGTTTGGCTGTGAATTCCTAGCTCCAGTGAGGTGCACTGTTCAGGCCACTTGGGCTCTGTGCTCTGCAGCAGAGGATATTGTTTGGGGCTCTCATCACATTCCCTGTTCCTAAAAAATGCTGGGTTTAAGATGTTTTCCCTCCAGTCTCAGCACACTATGAGTCAGTTCCTCAGGGCTCCCAAGATATTCAAATTCTTTACTTTTGTTCCCTTGGACTCAGTGCAGGTGAGGCCGCACCTCGAATCCTGTGTTCAGTTTTGGGCCCCTCACTCCAAGAAGGACATTAAGGGGCTGGAGTGCATCCAGAGAAGGGAACAGAGGTGGGGAAGGGTCTGGAGCCCGGGGGTTCTGGGAGCAGTTGAGGGACCTGGGGCTGTTTAGCCTGGAGAAGAGGAGGCTGAGGGGAGACCTCATGGCTCTCTGCAGCTCCTGGAAAGTTGTGGCAAGTTGGGTGCTGGTCTCCTCCCAAGTAACGAGTGATGCGACGAGAGGAAATGGCCTCAAGTTATGCCAGGAGAGGTTTTGACTGGATATTGGGAAAAATTTCTTCACAGAAGGGTTCTCAGGCACTGGCAGAGGCTGCCCAGGGAGGTAGCAAAGTCCCCATGCCTGGAGGTGTTTAGCAGACAGGCAGATGAGGTGCTCAGGGATCTGGTTTAGTAGTGGACAGGTACAGTTGGACTCCATCTCCAAGGTCTTTTCCAACCAAACAACGCTATTATTCTAACTGCACCATGCCAGAGGCCTTCCAAGCTTTGCCTAATTGGTTACCAGAAAAGCACCCTGCCTTCCTGAAGGACTGCATGAAGATACAACTATGAGTTCCAAAAACTGGATCTACTGTAAACGCGTATGAGATTTCTGGGTTTCAGCAAGAGTCAAGAGAAGAAATAACTGTGATGCTGCTGAGGCAGGGAGGTGCAGCAGCTACTAACCTGTAGTTAATGGCTATATTTGTTTGGCATTTGTAAATAATAATATTAAACTATTTTGTACAAGCCAAAAAAGATTTGTTTTTTTTCCCCAGGCAGTAGAAGTCATCGTCCCTGGGGGAGTTCAAAAAACATGCAGGTGTGGTATTTCAGGACACGGTTTAGTAGGCACAGTGGGGTTGTGTCAATGGTTGGACTGGATGAGCTTAGAGGTCTTTCCCAACCTTAACGATACTATAATTCTATCATCCATCCCTGGATGTTTTAAAAAATAATGTAGAGGTGGCACTTTGGGACATAGTTTAGTAGGGACAGTGGGGTTGGGCTTCACGATTGGACTCTTATCTTAGTGGTCTTTTTCAACATTAAAGATTCAATGAGGCCGTGATTCCATGAAAACAGTGCTGCTTGGGAAGGAAATGTTGCAGCCAGTGTCCCATTGGTGAGCACAGGAATAGCTCCAGTTTGTTCAGGGATGAACTGTGCTGCAGAAAAGTTAACTCCCTTGAACCCCAGTACAGATGGTGCCAAGAAAGAATTGTCTACCACTTCATGTGCTGTTTTTCCCTTTACTAACCACGGTGCAGGCACAGCAGACCCTTGGGAGCCTGCCAGCATGTGTGTCCTGCTGTAGCGAGGTTCTGTGCTATCGTCTGGTGATCCATAAAGGAAAGCACCTGCTGAGTAATTCTGCCACCTTCTGGGAGAAGTGGGAGAAGGGGAACAACGGTCTGAATTCTGCATCAGTAACTGCATGCAAAGATGCCAAGAAGTACACAATACAACTTTCTGCCAAAGTGGTTCCTGTTGGGCGTCTGCATGGCTCTGCCTCTCCTGCATCCCACCTGGGAATGGACTGTGCGCATCTGTACATGCCTCCATTTCTCAAATGTCTCCTTGGCTTAAGGTGATGTAGCTGAGGAAAGCTTTTTATTCCCATTTAAACGCTCTTCTTAGGAAATTTTCCTTTTGTGTCCCCTTTTCCTTCAATTTTACCAATTTCTGTCAGCTTTCTCCCTTTTTTCCCTGTAGGTGGAACACGACCCATTTCCTGTATTGTCTTGCATATCACCAGCACTTGCAGCCCCATTATAATTTTTTTTTCTGGTGCCTTTTGCTTCTGGACTAAACCTTCTCCTGTCTTCTTCAAAAGGGGCTTTCCAGTGTCTTTTCCCACGTGAGTTACTTTTCCACTTTACTCTTCTGCTCCTTAAGGCTCAACAGTGCTTGTCTTTCCCATCTTGGAAAAAATGCTTTTCACTTTTATGGCTAGGAAGCATCCAAGGGACAGCTTTTCCATGAGACCAGCACTAAGATAATCACCTCCTCTCCGTCCAGGCCCATTTCAAAATTTCACAGTCCCATAAATACACTTATGGGCTCACGTAGATTAAACATCTGTTCTTCGAGACTCTCCCATGGCATCTCTAGCTTGTTCAGAGAAGGCAAATAACTCCAGGAAATTCTTTGTCCTTTCTTCTGGCAAGCACACACATTTTGTCACTGGGCACTTCACGATGTAATTCCTTCCCCTTTCCCTTCCTTATGCTGCTGGATTAATGAAAATGAGAGACTGAGCCACCAGCTGACTTGAGGGAACCAAGAAAAATGGTCTAAGCTGCCTGAACAAACATTGCCTGATCCTGTGTCATAGTCCCACCTATCTGCCCCTGAGCAGATGCTCTGCATTGTGCCCTCGCTCCCTGTCGCTCAGGTGAAGGGGTTTCTTTCCTGTCAGCACCTGATAAAAGATGGCCTCTTCCTCCTTATTTCCCTTCCTATGGAGAAGGATCTCTTTCCATGAAGGCAATTGTGGCTAAAACTGGTTTCTGAAACAGTGAACAAAGCGGTGCCCACCTCTGGCCACAGCCTGGATAGCAAGAAAGCTTTTCTGAAAACCCAGTACTTATATCCTGCATGAAGAGCTTTTTTGTTGATTCAACTGTTGGTTCTGCCTTCAAACAACCAAGTGTGTACACTCCCAAGGAACAGACTCATATACAGATGAATGAAGCATGGCTCAGAAGTGTTCAGATCAGCTTAATCTTACAGTCAAAAATGACGCTTTATTGTTGTCTTGAGCTGGATCACACTTCTCTATCTTATTTAGCTCTCAGTTAGGTCACAGTATCCTTGAAGTCACTCTGAGCATCCACCATGTCTTGACGAGATCCCTCTACCAGAAGCAGTGCTCTCCTATGGGCAAGCCTGCAGACAGCCACACAGACACTGACTGGTTTTAGAAGCCTTCCATCCAGAGAAGCTACATACAGGGCTGTCACAAACGTAGTACTCACCTATTGATTCATCTGTGATTGCTGAATGATGGTTGTTTTCAAGTGTATCAATAAGATAAATACCAGATTTCAGATTGTGCCAGCTAACTTAACCAAAAATCTTCTGCTCTCTCATCAAGCTCATAAATTGTCTTGGGTCTGTCCCCACTCCCTGTTTCTGTCCTCAAAGGACAGCAGAAATAATGTACGTGCAAAACCTCAAGGCCTGTTTCTGGCAAATTTGTCTGGGCATCCAACTCTTTGTTTTTTCTTTTTCGCTTCCCTTTTTCCTGCATGATCTGTTGCTATGCTCCACAAATGAGATCTAATCCTGCTGCCATGACTACAGAGCTTTTCAGTGGCTCTTAAAAGCAAGCAGCAAGGTTTTTGACACACTCTTTACAGGGAGACACACAGCTGTTTCAGACAGGCTTCGGAAATCTGACATCACCTTCCACTTGTACTCTGGTTTCAGTGAGTTTGGGGATTCATGGTCCTGCAAAGCTTTTATGCTTTTATGCAGGTTTCAGTGAGTTTGGGGATTCATGGTCCTGCAAAGCTTTTATGGTAGACTCCCACTTCTCTCCTGCACTGAGGACACAGGTGTTACTAAGCAGCTGCAGAGAATACAGCAGTTTTATCTTTCATCCAGTGTTACCTCATCTTCCATTGTGAAGGCCACAAAAAGGCAAGGCAGCCCAAAGGAGATGAGGGAACAGCCCATAGCTGTTTGGATGCACATCACAGGGACCGAGGGAAACATGGCTCTCAACAGCCTTGCAAATCCCTGTGGTTAATTAGTAGGTGCTACTGTTAACCCAAGCAATTTCCAGTGTGAGAAGTTTTGAAAATTATGCAATCTGCTCAGTACTCTTACTTTAATGGCCCTACAAATACTATTCAAGAATGGCTGAAATCCTGAATCATGCAAGATTAACACGGTGTAAGCATTCTTTGCATGTTTGTTATATTAACCTGGAAGCTTCCAGAGAAACTGAAGATACTAACAGAGTCACAAATCTAAATTATAATTATACTAAGTCTGTATCAGGAACCTCTGCAGGAAGCCCTTGTACACAGAGAAGTTCTGGAGCAACTGCTCTGCCTAAATTCATTGACTCTGAGGATAGCTGAAGTGTCTGTCCATGATTTTATAGAGGGCTGCAAAAAGGGATTCAGAAACCAACTGTTTTTTAAAGAAAAAGTCTCAACAAACTTGGTAAATGAACAAAAATGTTGAAACACAGTTTATGAAGAGCACAGACTAAGAGGCATTAAGTTTGGCAGGAAGGAAAATTATTTGACTAAGCAAAGTCTCCACTAGGTATAATAAATGTAAGAGTCACAACTTCTAATCTGTGATAGTGTGATATGGTCAGTACCTGGCCCAGCCTAGCAAGAGTCATTTGATCTCTTTTTTGTGTGGTTACCAAAGGAAACAGGCTTTCTCCTTTTTCCCAGCTATCTTCATTACCACCATCTGTGCTGCTGATTCAGGTGGCTGCCCACAAAGCAGCCCAGTGTGACAAATGCACCAATACCACCTTTTGGAGCAACTATTGCAGGCTTCACATGCTCCAGTGCTGAGTTCCAAGGATAAGTTTGCTAATTCACTCCCTCTGTTACAAGTGGTATCCACATGCTCTTACCAAACCACAGCTGGAGCAAAGTGCGTGTCCCCAGGGCACTGCAAGGCTCGTGCTTACCCTTCTTGTAACTGCTCATTCCCAGACTCCTCGGCCACAAGGATCTCGTACTCCTCAGCAGCGTATCTGTCCCAGTCAGAGGGCTCAGGGCCATCGTTTTCAATGTCCTACAGAGATCAGACAGTCAAGAACACTATATCCACACCTCTCTACAGCTGTTTACAGTAGGTCTAAACATGTGAAACGGCAATTCTCGGAACAGTAACCAGCTCTAGAGGAACACCTTGTCATTTTGCCTTTATTGAACCATTCACAATTTATCAAACTATTTAACATCTGCACAGAGACAACTATGAAAGAATACATCCCTTAGTCTATAAAGCTCAGTGTGTGACCTGAGCTGCCAACAAGCTGAGCCTGCTTCCTTTCAGAAATGCTGAACATGAATAACTGCACATTTTCTTTGCTCTAGCTTATCAAGTTCTGCACCTGCATGCTTTGCAATTGGTTAAAGAACTCAGTGATTTGAAATATTTTAATTAAATAATAATTGTAACTGAACTTTTGATGAACTCATCACAATTTACTAAGTTTGGGCAAGTTTGAGAGGAGGTTACAGAATAACATCCTTAAACATTTGGCCCTCTGCTACTTACTGCAAGATGGGGGAAATAAGTTGCCCCTCCTGGCCCCACTTGACTGCTTTTATGTTGATCCAGTTTAAACAAACAAAAGTAGGGCGGTTCTAGACTGGGATAATTTAAGCCTTGAATCATGGAACCACAAAGTTTCTCTTACAGGTTATGTGGGAACAGATGGGAAGAACCAGAGATGGTTTTAGCATCCCCACCACCTTACTGCACTTTGACCAGATAAGAGGCGTCTGGGAGATGGTCTTTCAGCTGTAGACACATCTGGTTTCACTGGATATGCAAAAGGGGCCAGAGGTGAGGGACTTTACACCAACAACTGACAAAACTCAAGTCTCCGAGCATCCTACAGACAGTGGTGAGCAGCCACTGGACATTAAAACACAAAGCTTCCTTCTGTCTTTTCTCTGCTTGGGAAGAGAGGGTGGTGAATGACAGCAGAGCTGGGCTGATAACCAGGCACAATCTGCAATATCCAAACCTTCCACCTATTCACTGCAGGCATGGCCTGGTCACAGAGCTGGCATCTCATCTGCCTCGGCGCCTGTGTTGTTAGGAAGGTCTGTCTGGTTCTGTTTGGGCTATGGGAAAATTACTACTGCTGTTCTAAGGATCAGGCTCCAACCTGAATGTTTAATACATCTTCACATGCAGCCTACTTATTTATGACTGCAGCTGTGTAGGAGACAGGAGAGACAAATGAATTCTCAAGTTTTGAATCTCAAAGCTTCTTTCTAAACTGGGAAAACCAAGTTTCCTTCTAGTGCAGCTGAGTGCCCCTCTTTAAGCCTGCTGAATCAGTGTAACTCTGCAGGCTCCAGTCATTCACTCTGGAATCACACGCTGCCCTGCCAGTGCAGGTGCACCAGGATCTGTGATGGCAACAAATGGCAGAACATCAGCATAATTTGTGTTGGAAGAGACCCAGGAGGTTGCTAGTCCCAGCCTCTGCTCAAATTAGGGTTTTCTATGAGGTCAGATCAGGACTCAAGGCTTTGTCCAGTCACATCTTGAAAACTTCCAAGAATAGAATCATGGAATGGTTTGGGTTGAAAGGGACTTGAAAGCCCATCCAGTTCCAACCCCCTTGCCACGGGCACAGACACCTTCCAGTAGGTCAGGGTCCTCAAAGCCCCATCCAAACTGGCCTTGGACACCTCCAGGCATGGGGCAGCCACCCGTTCTCTTGGCAACCTGTGCCAGGGCCTCCCCACCCTCACAGGAAAACATTTCTTCCTAAGATCTCATCTCAATCTCCCCTCTTTCTGCTGAAAACCATTCCCCCTTATCTTATGCCTGCACTCCCTGTTCAAGAGCCCCTCCCCAGCTTTCCTGGAGCCCCTTTCAGTACTGAGAGGCTGCTCTGAGGTCTCCCCAGAGCCTTCTCCTCTCCAGGCTGAATAAGCCCCTGGGCAACCTGTTTCAGTGTTTGACCACCCTGCTTGTGTTTTATTGTATTCCATTGGATTTTCCCTACATGCAGTTGCATCCCAAAGACGGATTTGAGAAGGCCTGTATGTAGAAATAAAGGTTATTTTTACCTTTTGCACTGCAAAAGGATCCCTTTGTTCATTGTCCAGGTATTTCTCTAAATTAAAGAAGGTGTTGTAGAAGACATGAGCCATTTTGCACTTCTTCAGGTCTCGCAGCGTTACTCTTCCTGCAGAAAAAAGCCCCACAATACTGTCCTGAGTTCTGGTGAGAAGCTGGACTGTTCCTTGTCAGTCTGATCCAAGTTTTAGTTATCAGTATGCTACAACATCACAAAATATCCTCCCAACTCAGTCAACAATTTTAACATCATTCACTAAACAGGTACATTTACCTCACATACACATGAAACAATAAATAATGTGAACAGGGATGGTCCAGTTTCATAATCAAGGTTGTCAGCACATCCCACAGCTGGAATATACAAGACTTGTTGCTCCAGTTCCAGCAGGTCAATTCACAAGGTCTCTTGTTTTAGTATTTCAAACCTCCTGATGCGTAACATTACAGCACAATAGCCATTGTTCAGGCCTCTAGCTTGTACAATCATCTCATCCCTGTGATTCTAATACATATATAGATGGGTTTCACAGCGACATCACTTTAACAAACCACCACAGAGGTTCTCCATCAAAGAGAACAGAAACTCCCATTAAATGGGGACTTACCTTCCCTCTCTGGCTTAACGAGATCAAGCATCTGGCACAGCAAGTCATGAAAAGGCAATGGTTCTATGCCCATCACTTCCATCCGCTCACACTGCTCCTCATAAAAGTACTCCAGTTCATACATGGAGAGCACTCCATCCCCATCCAGGTCCATGCACCGAAACCAATACTCAATGCTAGGAAAAAGACAGGACTAGTGAAAGCACAGCACAGCACTAGGAAATCCGTACAACAATGGCTGCAGCAATGCACATGCCCCTTCCCCATCCTCTAAGGCTCTTCTGCCCAGAGGCTGTCATAAAAGCAGAGATGAAAATACCAGATCAGAGCACAGGCCAGCACTCAAGAGCACCTCCTTTGAGCCTCCTAGGTGGCTTGTGAGCACTGCCATGCTCATGACCTGTTTCAGCTGGTAGCTGTAGCCACTGAGCTGCAGCTCGGCTGGCTCATGTACATTAAATTGTCCCTGTCAAAACAGTCAAAGTTGGCCAAATACAACCAACCCTGAAGGCAGGATGTTGGTTGTCCCCAAGTGAGGAGGTAGGCATGCACTTATTTACTTCCTTACACAGAAAGCAAAGCTTTCAGGCGGTTATATTCTACATCATCCCTTCACCTCTGGATAGTCCAGTGCTGGATTTATGAATCAGCCTCGAGAAGAGGAGGCTGAGGGGAGTCCTGATCACTCTCTGTTGCTCCCTGAGAGGAGGATGTAGCAAGGCAGGTGCCGGTCTCTTGTCGCACGTAACAAGCGATAGAAGGAGAGGAAATGGCCACAAGTTGCACCAGGGGAGGTTTTGATTGGATATTAGGAAATTTGTCTTTAGTGAAAGAGTGGTGGCAGAGGCTGTCCAGGGCAGTGGTGGAGTTTCCATCCCTGGAGGGGTTCAAAAAGCCTGTGGCCATAGCAATCCGGGACATGGTTTAGCAGGCATGGTGGTGTTAGGCTGATGACTGGCTGTTAGGCTGGATGAGCTTAGAGGTCTTTTCCAGTCTTACTCTTCTAATTTTTACTGATAGGATTCCTTGTCCTAATAATGGCATGTGCAGTTCAGCACTGCGCAACAGTCTCCCACTGGTTGAACAAACCAGGCACATGGGTAGGTTTTACAAAGGGACACAGTGAAGCTTCCCTATAAACCCTTCTTGCTCACTTGCTACATGCATGAAGGGAACATGGTATCTGCTGCAAACACTTCAAGGTTTATCCCCAGAGCCAGTGCTGCCTGGTGCAGGGTAGCCCAAGGCGTTGATGACTACCAAAACATTTAACATTACAGGAAAACTTGGCTTGTACACAATCTCTCCTCAAGAAAGGCAAATGATTTGACCAAATGTTGACAGTAAGTTTTTTTCTTCCGAATAATCTCTGGAACCCAAGCTGCCATCTCTTGTAGAAAGCAGTAGGGTTACAGAAGTTTCTATAACCTTATCTGCTCATCTCAATACTTCTATTAAGACAGAGAAATCAGTCAGACCTTGTGGTGCTCCTTTTGTCTTCCTCCGAAATCAGGAGCCACACAAAATCAGCATAACTCATACGGCCATCCTTTTGAACTTCATTGCCTCTAGAAGTCACAGGAGGAAAAAGAACCAAACAAACCCAAATCATCAGGCTCCTAAATGCTCAAAATGTCAGCAAACATATTTTTCAAAAAGAGAAATTGGGGCATTGTCACCCTGTCAGTCTGTGCTTCCCACACTCTGCAGCACCAGTGCTTGTGCACTTCCCCACAGGCACAGCAGGTGCCTGGACTCATCACAGAATAGTTTGGGTTGGAAGGGACCATAACGCCCATCCAGTTCCAACTAAGCCTTGCTCAGCTCAGCTCCTGCATCCTCTTCCACAGCAACTGCTGGGCTGTTTTACTTTTTTGGAGACTTGCCAGCAGTGCTCTCTGGCTCTCCCTGTGCCACTGCGCAGCACAGACCCATAGGTTTTGTATGTTCCTTCCAGCTATATCCAGCTTGTTCTACAATGAGCTCGATAAGGTACTCATCCTATGGGATTTCTTAATTTTTGTTCCTAAGATACCCAGAAGTCTTACTCCGTTTTCAGGCAGCTCCAACTGGAACACCATGTTGTAAACCATTCTGATTAGGGAGGATTTCTGAGTGTATTTTGTATTTCTGATCAGCCCGACAAATTCCCTTCGCTTCTATGCCCAGCCAGAATGCCATTCCTCACCTCACTACAGCGCCGCTGAATATTCGCTCAATAATCCTTTTGGATAAAGCTGGAAACAAAGAAAACATGGAGAAAATGAAGCTACAGGTCACAGGAATAACTACAATCAGTAGTTTATGCTGAATCCACACTAAGGCATTTCCCATTGCTAAAAGGATGCTCTCTCTACGTTGCCCATCTAATCACTGGTCTATAGCAGCCCTTCATAAAAAGCAAAGATGATTCTCCCAGCGTGCATGCCTTTATAGCCTCCCAGACCCCATTTCCCCACAAACAGGGCAGCTGTGTGCTATCTGGGTTCTTGCTCCTGCTTCGCTGCAGTAGGATTTGTCACATAAGTAAATCCTGCTGATAGAGGAGACTACTTCAATGCGTATTACAAAGGTTCAGTTATCGGGCAAAAATCACACATTAAATCCCTACAAAACACTTCTTTGAGAGCACAAGCCGTGGCAATCCTGCTGCAGGGAAGGACAATGAAAAACAAGCATCATTTTAGGTGAGTAGGAGGGCTTTGCCAGCCAGAAAATGTGTGGGATGGATTGTTATGGCAGAGACACACCAGCCAAGCAGCAAGGACCAGTCTGGAGCAGGATTTGCACAGTGACCCCACCCTCCCAGGCTGCGGATACTCTTCCTTTAGATCCCCACCTCAGCTCCTTCTATGTGTTCTCCATCATTACTGAGGTCCTGGCACAGTGCTGATAGGCTGCTGTCCTGCTGCACCCATGGCTTCTCCCCTTCACCCTGCCCACAGTGCTTGTTCCACCTTTAGCTCCCCAGTGCTCTCAAGCCTCCCGTGCAACAAACACTCCATGCCCATGCTGCAGCCTGCCAGCAGAGACCGATTCTCCCATATCACCTTTCCCAAGTCAGGAACTCATAGAATGGTTTGGGTTGAAAGGAACTTTAAAGCCCATCCAGTTCCAACCCCCCTGCCATGGGCAGGGACACCTCCCACTGGATCAGGGGGCTCAAAGCCCCATCCAACCTAGCCTTGAACACCTCCAGGGATGGGGCAGCCACCACTTCTCTGGGCAACCTGTGCCAGGGCCTCCCCACCCTCACAGGAAAACATTTCTTCCTAAGATCTCATCTCAATCTCCCCTCTTTCACCTGGAAACTGTTCCCCTCATCTTATCCCTGTACTCCCTGATTAAGAGCTCCTGCCCAGCTTTCCTTGGAGCCCCTTTCAGTAGTGGGAGGCTGCTCTAAGGTCTCCCTGATGCATCCTCTTCTCCAGGCTGAACAACCCCAGGTCTCTCAGCCTGTCCTCCTACAGGAGGTTCTCCAGTCCTCCGATCATCTTCGTGGCCTCCTCTGGACTCACTCCAACAGATCCCTGTCCTTCCAGAACTGAATGCGGGACTCCAGGTGAGGTCTCACCTGGTAGAGGTGAGTAGAGGTGCAGAAGCCCCTGCCTCGTCCTGCTGGTCCTACTGCTTTGGATGCCACCCAGGATACTGTTGGCTTTCTAGGCTGCAGGCGCACTCCTCCATCCTCACCCCATCCAGCTCCATTATCAACACTCCTGACTCCCGTGGCCACCCCACTCACCCAGAACCCCAATGGCCTTCCCATAAATGCCTGCACTTAGAACACATGGGTCACCACACCACCCTGACACATGCACATACTATAGCACTGTCATTCTCATACCCCATCTGCAATCCACTCAGATCTTGCCTCCTACAAAGTGCTGCCCCCACCCCCAGAGTCCAGTCTGACAACTTGCCACACTTTCAGATCCCTGTAGCCCTACCTGCTATGACACCCTACTACACACTTCACCTTTCCTGCCACCTCCAGTCACACATATCCAAACATCCCATTTCCCCAAATCCGATTCTCTGTCCCAGACCTACTTTTCCCAAAAATGGAGCAACCACAAGGAAGAATCTCCGAAGGCTTTGTCTTTAGGATCAAACATGCTGGTCAATAGCTCCAGCTCTTGTCTCAGACATTACATCATGAGCCCTCACAGGTAAGCACATCGGCATAGCATGTTCTCAGAGCATGGATGATCCTAAAAGAAGCTGACTTCATACCTCCATCCTGCACAACTCATACAGAACAAGTAGTTTTGGATTTTTCAGCCCTTTGTGGGCTTGTATTCCATCAACTTATTCATGATGCTTTAACTTTTGAAAACTCATAGCATCTGCCCAGCTTGTGGAAGGGACTTCCCCACTGAACTCAAGTTGTTCTCCAGAGTGCATCTGCAAATTGGACTCTGGAATTTCTCTCACACGTAACGAGACTACACTTCAGCAAGCTTTGAAGTTCACAGGGGCCTGTCCTTCTTGCCCCCACATCCAAGTTCCTGCAAAACCCTTAGTAAACAATAAGCAAGTTTCAAAACGTTATTTTAGCTTGCCCTTCTGGTGGTGACCCACACATGAACAGAAGTTCCCTCTCTAATTACTCACACAGAAAACAGCGTACTGCAGTCCTCTGTGTCCCAGCCCCTACAACTGGCTCTGGAAATCAGCATGTGTGTAAGAGATGGATAGCTCCATTTATATTTTTTTTTTCAGGCATCAAATTAAAGCTAGACTTTCCTTTTTAGTGGGAGCATTCTTTTATCAGCATTCCCTTTCATCCCACCAGCATACCTTGATCACTGTACCTAGACAGATCCTTCTGGCTGATGTAAAGATCATGGTCAGTGTCCAGCTCCCAGAATTTACAGTATATAACATAGAAGTGCTCATAGGAGAAATAATCTGTGATCTGATTTATGTCATCCTCTTCTTCCAAGAGAGCAAGAGTCTGAAAGAGTACAAATAAAATTGAAAGTTAAACCTAGATAAGAAGGCAGTTCAGCAGCTGAAGTCCTCCAGCCTCTGTGGAAGGTGGGTGAACACAGCTCAGAGCGAATCCAAAATGCAGCCTTTCTGTCCCGTAGGGGATTCTGTTGCTGCATTCCTTAATAGGTGCTTACAGAGTATCTGGCTTGGCCGTGCTGGTCAGCACGTGTATGCACAGTATTCCTGCCACTCCTGTGAATTCCTGCCAATTTTCAGCTATAATGAAGAAGGAGGTAGAGAAACAAGAACAGAACTGCTGTCTTGGCTGGGATCCATTACTGGTGAAACACTTACAACCTGCACCAGATACTCTCAGAGCTGTTCACAACAATAACTCCACAGTTCTTCCACAGGAACCGAGATGTATCTTTACACATCACACACTCTCACCTGGCTATCAAAGGCAAATTGAAGTCTTGCTCCAGACTCATGCCTGGATTGGGGAAGGAGGGACGGATCCCATGCAGACCAAACCAGTCACACTGATTTTCCTGGGCTGTCGCTGACATGAATTAGACTGGTTTAACTGGGAGGCTCAGACAGACTTCCAACCATAACATCTGTTAACTTGTTGTATTACAAAACATTTAGTGACGATGTCCTTGTTTCATTCCCACTTCACATCTGCCTCTGTCCTTCTCTCCACTCCACGTTTCCACCAACAGGAGGGTATCGTGTGTTTACCAGTGCCACCTCCCTGCTTGCCTTTCTTCTAGTGCTGAGGCCTTGGGACCCCAGGCAGCCCTGTCAGTCTAATAAATTATGCCTGTGGGAACGTGAAAAGGCTAACAGACTCAAGAGAGCTACAGGTCTGTCCTCCCCTGCCCTCAGAACCTCTCTGAAGTGAGGAGGGGGATCACAGCCCAAGAGCTATCCCAGAGTGTTGTGTCTCTAAGGGCCTGCTTAGTAGCCTTTCTACCTATAACCATAAAGCCGGATGCTGTGCAATACATAGGCACTGATAAGATAGTTCAATGTCCACTTTCGGTCACCTCCACATCCAAGGAGCCCCACTGAGTCTCAACAAAACTCTCATATCCCACTATCCACCAGGTTCAGTGAAGTTTCAGGCATTGACAGCAGGATGGCACTGCCAGACCTGCACATTTCTGACTTGCTAACCCTGAAATCTAAAAACCTCTGATCAATCACTCACCAGCCTCTTCGGATTCCTTGCAGGTCTGTCCGTTTCTTTGCAGATGACAGTCACTTGGGGGGGGAGTTCAATAACTAATTTTTTTCTTTTAGAGCTCATGCCAAAACATGCCATTACACATGGAGGAAAGAACTGCCCAAACAAAATTATCTGAACTTCCCTGCTGCAGGAGATGAAAAGGCAGAGTAGATACTTAAGAAAAAGGGAGAGAGTGTACAAAGGAGAAAATGAGTGAATAAAAATGCAGGGTAAGTTGGGAGGATTTGTTTATGACAGAGGTTAGGAAGGTACTGGGATCAGAGGGCTCAGACAGGCATGAGACAATACAAGGGAGCAGTGATTTTTTCATTAGCTAATGTGATCAGTGGAGCAGATGTCTGAAAGGAGGTGGAGTGTGAATTCATGCTTGAGGTTTTTGAGGAAGACAGCGCACTACAGGTGGAAGGGAGAACAGGATGCAGCAGGAAGTCTCTCTGTTTTAGCCAAGTCCCTGACCTTTCAGCCTAAAGACTTCCTGGCTTTTTAGTTTGGGCTGGAGTTGAGCAGCCTTAGACAGTTTTAACCTGCTGCTCTGTTGGACAAAATATACAGAGGACAAAGATCCAAATCCTCTGTCCAACATAAGGATGCATTGGAATGACTGTAACAATAACTAAGCTTCGTTCATTAACCTTGCTGAAGAAGCCTACTGCAGAAGTGGAAATAAGCTCCTGAAAGGCACAGCATGACATGCCCGACCAACTGCCAGTGGGCTGACTGCCGGCCGGGAGTCAGGAAACCGGCTGTCCTACTCACCGCGTGCTGTCGGTGCCAGCAGGTATTCTTGGCTGCTCAATGGGCCACTGAACACAGGTGCACTGCAGCATCCTGCTTCCCTTCCTCCTTGTTGAGAGGAGCAGCCAAGAGCAATCTGCTTGATGTGGCTTCAGAGCAGGTGCACAGTTGCCCCTTGACCTTCCTTCAGTGCAGCCTTGGCTACTTGAATCCCTGGTCTTGTCTCCTCTCCCCTCAGACACAACTCCGGCACCTAGCACTTGGCCTACACAACAACCCAGGCATGGCTCCCATGCCATACAGCACACAGCTTTAGGAATAAAGGTATGATACACTCTACATCTCGTTCAAGCAGAAAACAACATACTTGCAAGAAGTTGCTTTTCCTCAGCTCTGTTAGAGTGATCCTCCCCGACCAGGATCGATTGACTGTGTAGAATATTCTCCGTATAACCTGCAACACATGAAGAGCACTCTTAAAATCAACTCCCCAAATACACCAGTTTGGGAACTTAAAGGCAGTAACTTTATTTTGTTTATTCACTCATCTTATAAGGAGATTATTTTTGAAATCTGTTTTGCTATCTTTTTTGGACGTACTACTCTCCTTAATTCACCACACAGTCTGAAAGTAACATTTGTTTCTGAAGCAGTATTATCTATTTCCACTCCACCAATATTTTCAGTGCTCTCAATTCATATCTTTGAGCATACAGATGAGTTATTTATGTCAGGGAATACATTCAAAGTGCTGATGAATCACTTTGAAACTGAACTTTTCAGGTTTGGGGCACTATAGCTTGCATGAATCTCAACTGAAATAGTGTCCCTCACGAGAAAAAAAAACCATCAAGACTTCCAAAGAGGAAACAGGACATGTAAATGAAAGCCACTATTGATGTCTGACCTATTGTGTCTATAACAATGCCTTATCCTCTGGTGGCTCCACTGAATGTAAGCAATAGAGATTATCTGTCTGCATTTACCTTAGGTAGGTGTTAACCTCATTTGTCTCTGTTACTGATCTGCCTCTGGTGAAAGTAAGTAAAAGGCATGGGGGGACTGCAGACCTCTGAGAAGCCAAGAGAAGGAGTTCACAATGCGAGACTGTGGCTCTCCCAGTTCCCAAAAGAGCAAGCGATACTCTTCCTGCCCTGCACCTGATAGCTTGTCAGAGCCTCAAAAAGTGGGGAAAACACTCATTTGTGATCAAGTACATGCAAGGATAAACTTAACAGGAGAAACAACAAATAAACATCTTCAAGAAGAGGAATTAGAAACAGAATTTGACCATCAGCACTGAAAATAATTCTTGTTGACCAAGCCTAATGCAAACAAACCTTTGATGTCTCTAACACCCTTCTGCTGTATTAGCCTAGAATTCTGGGTAAACCTAAATAGTGCATGCTATTCCAACATAAAAATAACTTTACACAATAACATGGACATTACAGGAATTAATCCAGTTAGCAAACTAAATGAGATGGATTTGTTTCTTTGATACAACTGGCTTCGAGCGGGCAATCACCATTGAAGGGCCATGCTTTGACTCAGTCACACAAGCGCTGGTTCTTAGTCTGGAGCAGACCCGGAACCAAGGATGGGACTGTTGCTAACAGTCTGCTCTGGGACACATGGATTAGCAAGGCAGTGAATGCTGATAAGCACAAATAATTTTGAGAGCAACAAGAATGAGCTGAGGACTCAAAAAGTATCCTGAAGAGAGAGAACTAATATTTTCAACTGAGCTGAAAATCACACCTATTGGTAGCTATGCTGGCCCTTAAAAGCCTGCACAGGGAGAGGTAGGACAGCAGGAGGACGTTTGTCCCTCTTGACATACATAACTAGAAACTGAAATCAGCCTCATTCAGACAGGTAAGAAGGTACTCTTTTTACACTGTCACTGAGTCACCGCTGCGATAGCTCCCAGAGAAACACTGCAGGCTCTTCAGCGCTCCTGACTTCCAAGACTGATGTCATGCTAAAGTGGGTGTCAATTCAATTAAAAACAAACAACCAAGATAGATCCTAACTATAGCAATCCCTGAGCCATGTTCTACTGCCTGTGTAACACAAGAGGTCAGACTAGGTAATCACAAAGATCTTTTCTGGTCTTAAGCACAAAGAAAAAACTGTACTTGTTTTTTGTTTCTTCTTTAACACCTCTGGCAGCCACTGACATTTGGGACCCTATTTTTGGACTTTGCTTGGCCTCATACATGGCTCATTATGACACCTGCCAACTCTGTAGCACTTCTTAAAGACACGGGTTTTTCACAGCATTCCAAAGACTCAAAAACAAGAATCAGAAAAAAGACCCCTAACCCACAATTTTCCTTTTCCTATGCCTGCAGGGTAATAGAAGACAACAAAATATCCCCATTTGTGACATGTAAGATCATTCTTCTATCAGACCACATTGATAAGGATGTTCCACCTACTCTCTCCTCACCTAACTGTGAAAATAAGGCATTCAGAGGTAAAATGGGACCTCTCCATCTCTTTCACCACATCCAGTCACTCTGAGCAGGTTTTATAATTCAATAGTCCAGTTTCAATGGATAGTACACACTGTACATATTGGTAATGAATGTCAATAATTCTCTCTTTCTTTAGCAGGTTGTGAAAAACCAAGTTGTCAAAAAAAAATTCAGAAAACATCCTAGAACATAATTACACAGTCTGAAATATTTTGCAACGTTCCAGCCACACTTGTCAGTTCTGCCTTAGTGAAAGTCGTAACCAGCTTAGTTTTGCCCAGCATGGCAGACTCTTTATTCTGAATTCAGTCCATAAGCTTTTGGAAGGGATGCTTGTTATCCTCATGTAATCCACCTGCAGGACCTGAACCACCGATAGGTCAGTTCTAAACCTGTTCCCAATCTTCCCACAGAACCAAGGAAAACCATTTCTGGAAATAACCACGAAGCTTTATTAAACCCTGTTGGCCATCCTCCCCTTACATTGGTAACACTGCATAAGCTGAAGCATTTTTCAACAAGCAGTATGTTTTGACAAGTTGTTTTTAGTTGACTCAGCTTTTCAACAACCGCATGCAGTGCTAACTCTGAGCCTTGTTTGAACATTCTGGGAAAAGACTCATTTTAAAGCTTGGACAATAAATGCCACACGATATTCTGCAGTGTCTTCACCAGCTCCAGGAGTCAGTCTCTGCTGAAAGCAACATAAGTAGATTAGTGTACTGGCAATACAACAGCCCACAGATCCCAGTATAGATTAAATTACAGCCTATTCTGGCCAAAAGGCACCTCTAAAAGGTGCAGAGGTAGGCAAAAAAAACCCCATCGCAATGTGCACACACCCCCATACTAAACTGTTATCTCACTCCCAGGTGATTTCAACCACGCAATGCTGCATCCTGCAATGAAAGCAACGCTAGCATCTCCTTTCAGCCCCCATCTGTAACACAAAAATAAAATGTAACTCTTGCACTGGCAGCAAATCCAGCACTCTGTCACTGTAAGTATGTATACGGCACTCTACCTGGAAGGGATCAAAAGGATTCAAGTAATTTCAACATCCAAGGACCTCCTGGTAGAAATACTGAATTTTGTAACATTGAAGAGACAGAAGTTTCCAACTGTGAAAGGAGATGTGAGAAACAGGAACTCCTGGTACCAGAGAAGAAAACCACAGTGGGCCAAGTACTGCCCCCTCCAGATGGAAACAACTGTCTGCCTGGGTCTTGACTCTGCTCCAACTCAGTGATCTGGCCAAGGTCAAACACACTGAGCTCAGAAGGAACCTTTGTGTCCGCACAGGCACCCAAACCAGCATTGTCCTGCCATCGTGAGTGAGGAGTCTGAAGGACATCACAACTCCATAAGACTCTTCACTACACACTATTTGCCACATTCACCACTGTTTCCTGGTGGCCCGGGAGCAAGCCTAGGAAGCCACCTCTGTTCGAGTATTGTGAGTAGAGGTGAAGTAGGAAAGCCCAGTGGAGATACAACCAGAATCAAGAAACACTGAGAAGCTTCACATACTCATGAAGTGTCTGGTTCTGTGACTGCTTTAGGTGGTCACACAGGCCCTCGCCCAGGCATAAGGGGAATTATAGAAAAGGAGAGAGGAAGGAAAAAGTGTTGCTCTTTTCAGTAACAGTCTGCACTTCAGTTAACTTAAAGTGGAACCTCAGCTTCACACAGCGGGTCTCTCAGGCAAGAACACAGACTGCACCTTGATGAGGTCTAGAATGTGCAGCAACTGCTGTTTCGAGACACTGAGGGAGATTACTTGGGGGATTATGCTACAAAGACATTTGTTTCTGGTTTTTACTCCCTCCTTTAGACCCTGAAAAACACAGGAGCAGCACGTGACTTGAGAAGAGAAACCTGGAAAGACAGATGCACAGAAATGCTTTTGTTACCACCCAACAGCCAGTACCAGGACAACCATGCATCGTATCTTGAACCAGCAAAGAACAACTGCCTGATACTGCCAGCAGAAACTGATGCTAGCGTGACCTTAAATCTTTCAGCTCTCACCCCTTCGTGTACTTTGAACACCAAATACCAGGGTACACGTGCCACAGGCTCCTTCCACACTCACCCATCTTTGTGCCTCCACAATTCCCTGACCATTGTTATACTTATTCTGGCCAGTTCCTATGCTTAATGTACCCATTGTCTTCTCCACAGGGACCAAATATGTTAACACACTGATGTTCACTGTCATGTTTAAGTGCATCTAAACATTTAAAATTCATTCTTGTTATACATTTTCATCAAACATTAGTGCAACAGTTCAGGGTTTGCCCAGAGCAACTGCGTCTTTCTGCCATCTGCTCCTTATGGAAGGAACAAGCCGGTATCTGCCAGCAATCTCCCAGCTGCCAGTACGTGTGCAGCTGGCCCCCTTGCAGGCCTGGCAAGCAAAGACAAGAAACATTAAGCTCCTGGGCCCTGTTGGGATACAGATCCCATCACGCTTGTCGTTATTTGAATATGTTACCACTGCAGAGACAAAACATCCTTACATTTATACCTCTTACCCAGATTCATACACCACATGAGACAAGGTAAAGGCTTAAAAATGTTATTCAGGTAAAGAATCAGTCCAACTGCTGACTATGAAGTCGGAACAAAACTGCAGAACAAAACCAAACCACAAACATTAGTCACAAAAGCTCAGAGACTCAGGAAGACTTGACAGGCTTTCTGGCTACAGTGAGAGGCAGGGGAGCTGGGCAGCAGACCCCTGTGTGCAATGAATGCTTTGTACCATGGAACAATCACAGATTCTCTATGCCTAAGTGACAGAAATCTTCAAACATACTGCCAGCAGATTTGGGGGGAACTTAGCAGCTCTCCAAAACCAAAGAAGGACCTCTCACTTTGCTCCATCACAATTAAAAGTCAAAAAAATTTGGTTTTATAGATTTGCTTAAGACCAGAAAGAATCATTATTAACCTTTGGAATAACCTCTTGTACACACACGCAGATTCATTTTTCCTTTGGAAGTAGTCCTTAAAAATAATTCACCGCCAGTGACATCAAAAACACCTGTTTTGTGAAATAACAGAAGGATTCACTGATGGGAACAGTGACAAATCACAAAGGGAGGGTCGCTATGGCAGTATCAGAGGAGATCAAAGGAGCCAGCCTACCGTTGTAATATACCGGGAATGGAACTCCGGAGCATCCTTCAGGAACGTCAGGCCAGGATGCGTTTCCACCACATCCTGCAATATAAGACCAAATAAAATGAAACAGATTTTCTTTTCCTTTTAATGTTTAGAAGTTACTGGGTCTACAAACCAATACTTTTGTTTACTTTTGAAACTGTATTTGCAGCATTAACATCAAAATCAAAATGACATCTTTTAATCTATAAAGTGAACCTTCTAGAATTATAATAATACATTTTCTGGGCAATACGCACCTGCTGGGCCATTTTGATTTACTTAAGGACAGAAAAACAAAGGGAGAGAGTTAGTGAGTAGATGAAAACTCATTTTCATTGAACGAGACAGAAAATTAGTTAGTTGACCATGCAACTATCTCCTCTTCAAGATCCTTTTTACCTCCATTCATTGAAGATATAAACATTTATTAGAGCTAGAGGTTACCAATAAACACTCCTCAAAAGGCTGAGAAAGTTACCCTTTATCTCCTCCTAAACCAATGAAAGCTTCTGTGAGCCCTACGATGCACACAGATAGGATCAGTCCTTCCCAAAAGGTTACCGGGACTACCTGATGGAGATGCCTCTTTCTTAAGATCTGCTTTTTGTAAGCCAAACACTGGCTCATGACGCCAAATCTGCCACGAAATGCATGACCAAGGATGTGGAGAAACTGCTCAGGTGCCAATGAGTCAGTTCAGATCCTGTATGAATCAATGTCTGTGTAACTTCTATATGTCTGACTGCTCTACCTTTTAAAAAAGCTTGCAAAGGTTTGCTTTGTCTATACCACAATGTGGTAAAGGGACAGAGCAGACACAGTGCCCCTAGAGGTGTGATAAGGTCACGTTTTAGCCAGTCTAACCTGATGTCTAACACGTGGCTTAATATTGCCAGTCTCTGGTTGACTGACAAACAAGACTGTGTGTGCCTTTGATTGCACCAGTAGCTGAACAGGAGAGCTGCTGGGAAAAGGCACTGTGCCCAGTAGAGTAAAGATGAAAAGGAACAGGAGAAAATTTACCCATCACTGTCCCAGTTTTGTTTGGGATGCAGAAACATCCAGTGCAGACACAAAATCTTTCCCCAAAGTAGCATCTCCACAAAGGTTGCCCATAGAGGGCAACACAATGAGAGAAATCTAAGGATATGTGGGAAAAGCTCCGAAAAAGTATTGAGAGACTATCAGAAGAGTAGATGGACCTGATTTGTAGAGAAAATATAAAGAAACCCTGAACCTTTCCACAGCCTGCCTAAATGGTCACAATTAAAGAATGATACTTCCCTTTGTTAAAAATATCACGTGTGAATAAAAGAAAGAAATAAAATCAGGATGCACAGATTTAGCCTGAACATTAGGGAAAAGCCAAGTCAGCAGCGAAATTTGTACCCTACCAGATTTAGAGTCATCTATAGAACAACTGGAACTGCATTTTTTTTCTTTTTTCAAAAATTGCGACTTTATCTGGTAGCCTTGCTAGAGACAAGTTGTCAGGCAACTTGTGCAACTTTTCCAATAAGCCTTTATGTTGTGCTTCAGTACCAACCGCACCATGCATTTTTCTCAAGAACTGCTTAGAAAAGCGGGACAAATTTCAGCCTGCTTACCAGGCACCGATAAACACAAAACCTGACAAGAGACTAAATAAAACTTTGACAATCTCTAAGAACTTTAGCAAGATATGTGGCTGGTTGGCCACTTCAAATGCTCATTTCTATTTCAATCCAAAATAAACCCCACCGAGGTGCTGCTTAAACCAAAGGCCTGCATGTCCTTGGTGAACATTCAAAGACATGAAACTAAAGAAGTTACAAAAGAAACACAGCGTTCTTGCCCCATTCATTCACTGCTGAGCTGCTGCAGGTACCTGGAGCAGTGGGATGAAGTCCTCCTGTTGTAGGTAGTCACAGCCAGGCTTCGCTAAAAGGTACATGAATCTGGATGCATCATCATGGCAGTTCCGAAGGATTCTACAAGAGGGGTGAAGAGTTACTCCAACCACTTTGTACCTCACAGGACAATTACGAACTATAGACGGATTAAGCAGTGCCTAATCTTATGTTACACAATACATCTACGCTTTGAATTATGCAAAGTTGGCCTCAGGCTATCAGTACCCATTTTCTTCATTACCCTTCAGCAGCATCAAGGCCCTTCCACTCAGTGAAGCTTTGTTTCTAGTTAACATTGCTGTGCTAAACAAGGTTTCTTACTGAAGACTGTTCTTACTTTGATTCCACAGCACCTTAGCAAGAAACCTGACTTATCAAAATGCTGCGTGCTCACTGATCTCATTTGATCAACCTTTTCGGATGCCATAACAGACATGCTCTCAAATCTAATCCTTCATTATATTTCAATATTTGAGGATACTGCCAAACTACAATGACTACTTCAACCAGAACCATCCCTCCCCAGAAGCGAAAAAAGTGCATCCTTTGTCAACTATGGCACAGCTGGCTACTGTGCCCAGAAGGGACGGAGAATGGCCTAATGGAAAAGTTAGTAGGACTGAGTATTTAGAGAACCATGTAAACAGCTTGCATCTATGACACTGATTCTTGTCTGTGCTTTCCTCTAATATAAAATACTACCCTGGACAAAGGTATGACAATTACTTAACTCACTCTCAGCAGAAATACTCATGAAAATGGAAACTCCATGACATTTACCAAATTAGTACTGAATACCTGTAAGAGGAGAGAATGTTTGGATACATTGAATATTAAGTTGTCCATATAGTATAAGGGAAACAAGAAAATTACCCTGTATTCTTTAGTAACTGTGAAAATACAAATGCACTGTTAATTATTTACTATGAGTGATTGATTATTCACTCTCCTCCCCTCCTCCAAGTTATGAACTTGCACTGACCCATAGCAATGGACCACCCGTAGCCTTCCTGCAGAGATCACGCTAACTGGCTTGCCGTTATGGCCTCATCAATTTTTTAAAAAAGCCTTCTAGCGGAAGGACAAAAAAGATTCAGTGGCTGATAAGCAACCCTGTTAGCTGCACATTGATATCATGCTGTCAATTAACAGACATGTTTTAAACCAACTGCCGAACAGAGGAGCTAACATTTTAGCTTTAAAAAAAAAATATATAATAATTGAGCACATAAAAATAAATCCTGAAGCAGTATCTGAGCAACAAACCAAAAGATCTGGTTTTCAGAAGTACCCTTCCTATGTCCAGCAATTCCTATAGACTTCAAATGAGATCAGTGAGCGTGTAGCATTTCGAAAAGCCAGGTCACCTACTAAGATGCTTAAAAAGAGTCTCCAGCAATTAAAGATACCTTTTTTACAACTGGGGCTGTGTTCAGACAGCTGCAGTCTAACTTCACCAGGAACACCATGCTTATCTCAGTCTATTGCTGTTTCCAGAAAAAAAATTTGCAACTGTCAGAGGGGAAGAGAAGAGTTTGGGGGGAGAGAAGTCTTTCTAAGAGAGCAATTAAAGTGAGAAAAGCATGCAAAATTTGGCTTGGAAATGGTGTGGTTAAAAGAACACAGGAGAGGGGCATAACCATAGCCTGCAAATATCTGAAGGACATGGAAGTCAGAGGAGTGAAAATCTGTGCTATCATACATAAGGGATTAATTAGGCGTAATTGGAGGAGCCTAAGGAAGGAAAAAATGTCAAAGTCAAGAAAAAACTTAATGATCACAGTCGCCCCTAACATTTTTGTAATCCTGCCAGGGTAATTGGAAGCTGTTTTGACAATATTATCACAGGAAATACTTTGGGAGTTCAGGGTTAAAGGCTACATCAAGAATCCAAAGAGCAATCATTATGTTCAAAATAAGAACACTCTTTGGATATGAGATGAAGATGCTGTTCAGGTGTTTCACAAAGTAAACTGAAGTCTGAATCATCCTAGAGGGAAGAATATCAGGTAAAAGAGCAAGTCTGTTCCATCTCACAGTTCTGACTCCAAGTGCAACATATCCAGAGCTCTCAAACAGAAGTCTTGACAATGCTACATGGAAGCAACTGTCAAACCCCACAGATTCATTACACAGCGTGCTTGAGGAAGGCAATAACTATTGGAGCTGCACTGGTATGATGCTTCTGTGTTTTACATTCCTTCATCTCCTGTGACCCTATCACAGGCCTCCTCTCCCCATTCCCAAGGGCATTCGCTATGCCAGCACAGCAGCAGTAAGGCCTCAGAGAAATACAGCCGAAATCCACTGACGTCCATCAGCTCTCTCCTGACAGGCTGATGTATTCCTAGGGAGTCTGTTAACATACTGTAGAGGCCAACGTGACCAAGATATCACGTCAGCTATGCAATCACTTCAAAGTTTGTTGATGCAGCATGGAAACAAGCATTTGGGGAGTTTTGCAGAAGGATACTTAAGTTGATGGAGATTTTTAAGCCATTTATTTTCTTCTAAAGAGAAGACAATGGTTTGAAAATTCTGGTGGATGAAAAGAAAAACAAAACCCAAAACCAAAAAAACCCAAAAAAGACTGCTATGGCAGGGTGTTCTCTTTTTCCAGAAAGAGAATTTTGCATTTGCGATGCTTACTTTCTCCACACAGATACAAAAGAGTGTGCAGACACGCATCCTGTCCTTTCTCCTCCTGATGCATTGAACATCGGTGCTTTCCAGTAGAGAGGGCAGCCACACACCTGTAACAAAAGACCATAACAAAGAGGAATACAGATGCAGTCACAAGAAGAGTCTGTAAATGAGCAGGCATCAAATGCACTGTTGAGACTTTTACACAAGGGAAATAAAGTGGTAACGGCACAGAAATAAGTAAAAAGCTCTTTATGCCAAAGTTCAGAATCCACCAGTAACCTTCTATTTTGTCATATCTCTTTCTACATAGCTGAGAAATACATCCTGTCAGGATAGGGAAAGGCTCAGAATGCTCTTAAGCTCTGTCCTCAGCTGAGCTGTTTAGCAAGATTCCCTGGGAAAGTACACTGGAGAGGGATAGGCACCTCCTCCCAGAAGAGCGCTCCTTCCAGCTGCCCCACTGACCTACCTTAGAAAAGGATGACCCGTTCTCTACACAGGCCAACTTCTCCTTCACAGCAAGGGGACTTCAATTCGAGTTACAGTGAGTGAATGATTAAAAGCCTGAGGGTGAAACGATTCCCACCCTGTAGTGTTCAGTGCAGCACTTTCCACCCAGAGCTGCCCAGTTTCCCACCACTGCTGGACCACAGCAGGATAACAACAGGTGAAAGCACCAATGGCAAGAGGCCAATTCCAGCAGGACTCCCTGAACACAACTTTGTAACAAGCTTCTAGACAGGCCTCTGGCCTTCAGAATGGCCATCGATGAAAGCTCAAAGCATCTCGGACTCTCTAACAGCTCAGAAAAGCAGCCTTAAAAATGGCTTAAAATGTGCAGCTGCTGACACCTTCAAGCAACCTCCTCTTTACCAAAAAGATCTTTCCAGCCACCTTTATGTTTCTAGCCAAGGCATCAGAACATCTGCAGAACACAGGCCTCGGAGGGAGCATGGCCGATTCGGGCCAGGCACAGGTAAGGAGGATATCCCACCACATGGAAGGAATATCTTGAAGCAGTTGAGGCATCATTCCTGCTTTCCCCTCAAAGCCTCTGTCATCTCTTCTATTAAGCAAGACTATGCTGCAAGTCCACTCTCAACTTTTTGCCTGGTCCCCCATGTTTCTTTAGGAACCCAAGTCAGTGTAAGAACTGCTTTTGGATTTAGCCATCCCTGACTCAGGCAACTGTACTTCTACAGGTGTCTGGCTACTCTGAGGAAAGACTGACATTTACTTTCTGCTGTTTTCTTTGTGCAGCTGGTTCTTTCCCATTTACTTCTGAGCCCCAGAACTGATCTGGTTATCGATGATCCCATGGAACAGAACCAAGCCTTATAGCAGCTGAGGGGCAGGGGGCACAGCCACGTAGAGATGGATGCAGACATCAGGGAGAAAGGAAGAGGCCTCTTCTACACCACCCCTCCTGCTTCTCCCAGTATGACCACGACAGGCCACACGCATTTGCCTCTCTTGTCATAAAATCATTTTCAAACGTTTTTTCGGTCAAGGAAAGACGTTCTTCTGTTTATGTTTTCAGAAATGTTTCACAAATAATGCTGCTCTGTTCCTCTAAAAACAAACAAAAAAACAACCCAGTCTCTCCTTTCAGAAAAATCTTCCTTCTTGGAAAGCGAGTGCTCCTCTTGGACAGAACACCATTGCTCAACCTACAGTGCCAAAGCTGCATTCAGGGCAACCTGAACATATGAGATGTGTCTGACAACTGCTAGGTTTAGATCAGCATTACTAAAAACCATGGCTGAAGAAGAGCTAAATGGAAGCACCCATCTGCCTCTGCTCCCACACAAGTGCTGTGCGTTGTTCCCTGAAGTCAGGAACTCATTAGCAGACTGTAACAACTCCAAGTGTGCTGACCTGTGCGTTATGGATACAGAACAGATGCATCTCAGTGGCTGAGGGTGGACTAAGCATTTGCCTCATCTGTGATCAAGGAGATGGAGGCTGCAAATGCCTTCTCAAACAACCCTGCATATGCAGAGCATGTCCAGGTTGGCGGGACAGCTGGCTACGAAGAAGCTGGCACTACCTGAAGCCTCAGAGGCAGACTAAGTTTCTGCCATTTTCTGAGCATAACTATGGAGGAACAGGAAAACAAAAACACGATTTGTACTTGGTAAGAAGTCTGAAAGAACCATTTCACAAATCACATCAGATGCAACCTACGGCAAACTGCGCTCAGCATTGTTTGCTGTTCTCTTAATCTAAACAAAAACATTCAGAGAAAAAGCCTATTAGTTCTTTTTTTTCACAAAAAAAATGAGAATAGCCGTGAGATAATTTATTAATTTTAGTTTCAATCTTTCTCTCCAAAAACCAAAAACTCTAGAGAATAGCTACCTTAGCAATCTTCCCCATTTCACAGATGTTTGCTTTCTGATCTTCAAACTCTGTAAAAGCTTCTTCAATCCTGGCAATGACCTCTTCATGATTAGTGCAGACATTCGGAAGCCCTTTAGGAAAGTAGAAACGTGGAATGTTTATCGACAAGGGGGCACTGCTGGCGGCTTTATTCACAGGCAGGGGAGCACAGGGGGTAACTGAGGAGCTCGGAGGGGCTGGGGATGAACTTCCAGGTTTCTTCTCTGGTTTACTTTGAACCTGAAAACATAATGAATAACAGATACTTTTTAACAACATGGCATACCAAGAAGGAGTGAACAGTTAGTTCTCCCGGTGATTAGGAAAAGAATTAAAACCCAGCAAAAATTACATTAGCACAGGGATGAAAATGCGTGTCCCAAGTAGCCAACTAAAAATTTCCACAACATCAAACGTATCAGATTGAGGGTACATTTCATGTAGCTTCTGTAGCTTATACATCAACACACTTCATAAAGGAGGATTTTTATTTAAGCACCTAACGAGATCCTAAAGAAGTGATTTTTCAGGTGTAGGTGGGAATATTTTTTAAACTTTGAAAAGCAGCTCAGCATAAGTAGGAACATTCAGATGCTGGAATGATGAGGGATGATGGAATTCCCTACCCCACCATGAATATGCGCTTTCCTGGGAAAAGGCGACAGGCTTGCCCGTTGCACGATGGTTCGAAGGCAAGAGCTATTATTAATCTAACAACATATGTGATAAGAGACTAACAAGGCAACAGTCAAGTAAATACAGCTGCAACTTTCTGTTTGTTTATTCTAACCGTTTCAAAATAGAATGGGGTTAGGAAAAAGTGGCCAAGTCTGAGTTTGCTAAATACAGAGGAATGTCTATGATTAACTGACTGACTTTCCCTTGTCACTTTCTAGAAGCTTCAAGCTTTTCCCTTATCACATACCAGATCCCCCGGCCCGCCTTGGGTTTGCTCTCAAGGCAGTGAAGGAATGAGAATTGTAAAAGCCTCCTTAAGCCCTGGGTCTTCTGCAGTTTAGGATACTTTATAACCCATTCTTCAGAGCTCTGGAAAATGAGAAATGGGAGGATTTTCCTTCTCTTCACTCCTCTGCTTCACAGCTCTCCCTCTAAACAGGAAGGACCTCTTCCCAAATGCTATCTCTTTTCAGGAGCAGGAACACCTGAACTCGCACATTTATGCCAGACAAGCACACTTCAGTACGGGGACTGTACAGAGAATACATTAACCTGGAGTTGGGTTCATTTAAGCTCTCCTTTCCTGTGTTTTGCAACACATGAAAAGCTGAAGATGGCTTTCAGCCTTCAGGATTTCCGAGTCTATTGACACCAGTGTTCAGAGTCCGTATGGTCCTCAATACAGCTCTCATCATTTGGAGAACAAGCCCAATCACCATCTATTCTTCCTTCCATCTTCCTTGACTTTTCCTACTCTCTTACCTACTGCACATCTTTGTGTCTGATTCTGAGCTGTGCTGGAGCTCCAAGCTGGCTAGGTCTGGGGCTGAAGAGGGCTGTGAGACAGAGCAAGAGTTACTCTGTACCACCGTATGACAAGGCAGGGAGGGGACCTGAAATGGTAGCAGGGGTTAAGCTGGTCACTTGCTTTGGGAGCGGCAACTCACTGGGTTAATAGTAGACAGACAACCCTTCTCCTGGCTTCTTTTCATTCCTTACTCAGTAGAGTAACAAAAATTAAACCCAGATAAGCTGAATGCATCTGGGGAGAGGGCAGGTGGCCCCGGAGCGGCGACTGCTGTACCTTAGAGGCAGATGAGGATCCACCCTCATCCCATAGCTCTCTGCTCCAGCAAGGGAGGGGCACAGAGAAGATGCTTCCCAAGAAGCCTCCCTCAGACTGGCAAGTAGTGGGTTCATGAGTCGGGCCGTGGTGCGCAGCTCCAGCTGGTGGTTTGACTTGGAGAAGCATTTACAGCACCACCTCTTCTGCTTTTCCAGTCTGCCTCCCCCCTGTCTGCCCTGTCCAGCCAGTGGATCTTCCAGCCAGGACCCAGCCCTACTCAGAAGCTTTCCACATTCTGGATTTCAGCATAGACGAAATCCCTGCTGCTCTCCCACAGCACCATATTCATACAAACAATGCCATGCTGGAACAGACAAGGAGGTGCCAACTGCAGTCACATGACGTCTATAATAGGACTTTGCATCAGTTTGTGTCCAAGACCCACTTCCCAGAGCCAGGTTGGGTGTCCATTCACCTCTGTGATGCACACACGCACTCCTCACTGTCAGGGCTGGGAGGAACCAGAAGAAATGACTCAAATTTAACAAAAAGGTCCACAAACCTAAAGGAAGCAAGCCAACCTCCCTTTCCCTCAAAGGACGCTGGCTTGTCACTTTAACAATCTATGCCTTTCCCTTACAGTAACAAGAGAGGGATAGAATTGGATTAGTTTTTTTCATGGAAGGCAAAGAAGCACCCCCAAAGCAGACAGCCACACCAGCACGGTGCCAATTCCCTCCTCTTCTGCATGCCATGTACACCCCGATATGGCACAAGACTCCACCTGATCATCCTGTAACACAACGCATCCACTTTGCCCCAGGCTCCTCCACCTCCTGAAAAGCAGAGCAATTTATTTTCCTTCAAGTACCAGCAAAGTGGCCTTCCAGTACCTGAAGGGGGCTTACAAGAAAGCTGGGGAGGGAATTTTACCTGTAGTGATAGGACAAGGGGGAGCGGCTTTAAATTGGAAGAGGGAAGATTTAGATTAGACATTAGCAAGAAATTCTTCACAATGAGAGTGGTGAGACACTGGCACAAGTTGCCCAGGTAAGCAGTGGATGCCCCCTCCCTGGAGGTATCACAGTATCATAAGGTTTGAAGAGACCTCTGAGATCGAGTCCAACCTATGACCCAACCTACACCTACTCCTTGTTCAAGACCAGATTGGATTGGGCCTTGAGCACCCTGGTCTGGTGGGAGTTGTCCCTGCCCCTGGCAGAGGGGTGGAACTGGATTACCTTTAAGGTCCCTTCTAGTCCAAAACATTCTATGAAAGTCAGCAATGCTCAGTACCACCAGCCACAAGCCTGAAGTGAGGACCACAGCATCTGCATTAGTTTCCTGATCCATGACAGCAGCACCAACCAGAAGGTTTGACACCTAGAGGACAAATACAGGGAACACTGCTCAGCTTCAAAGCAGGGAGCCAGCTCAGACACAGGTTTACAGCTGACCTTCCTAGCAAGACTTGATCACCAACTCCTGCTTGGTCCAAGGCAAATAAGGTGGAAGCATTGCTCATGGATGGTTGCTTTTCAGAAGATTCCACTTCAAGAGTGGAAATAAAATATTTGAACTCTGTCTTCTTCCTTCCCACGTAAGAAATGAGCTGTCTGAAACAACACAAAGAGAAAACAGCAAGCAGCAACTTGCTCCTGAGGATCCCATTCTCGAGAGTAATCTTGCAGGGTACAACCAGATGTCAACTGCTACAGAGACAGCAGGGAGTTAACTACAACTGTTTGTGAAACAATAAAGAAAGTGATACGAGGGGAAATTCTGTGGCAATTCCTTGGGAAAAAAAATCCAGTTTTCTTATTGTAAAAAGTTAACCTTAAGCGCTGTTTGCTCAATGGAACACATTTCCCCAGCAGGGACGTGCATTGTCAGAAAGCAAACTACAAACAGAATAATAAATCTTTCAGCTTTGATGCTAGTAGACTTTTTTTTCCTAAAGAGGAAGGTGAGATTAAAGCCCTTTTTAAATACTGCTTTATAGCACTGTGTAATTTGCCTGGACTGAAATCTGTCTATCCACTCTGTTATCTTTTGCCAGTCACACTATTTATGGACTGACCAAAATAGTGACATCTGCGTTATAAATAGACCAGACAGAACTATAGCCTCATTGTAGCTCACAAACAAAGCACAGAGACTAAACCTCTGCCATCCCTGTCTCCCAGGGACTTGCCAGTCCCAGCAGAAAACTCCACAGAAGGAAGTGGTACCACGTCAAGTCCTCAAATCTTTTCTACTCCTTCCTCCTGGCTCCCATCTCCAACAGGATCATACGTAATAAATTTACCAGTTACTTGTTTTTTTCCAAATGGGTTTCTGTAATCCTCTTTGCTAGGGTACAGTGACTCAGCCTGGTTTCTCGCAGTCCACAGTGCTGACTTAATGTCTCTTTCCATTTTTCACAGTTCCTGCCTTACTGAAGTTTGATGGTAATTGGACACGAGCCATCCTCAAAGATCACCAGTTCTGCAGAGCTGATTTGTATCTATCACTCGAAACTTTCTCTTCCTTTCCTTCCCTGAAGCCCTATCCCATCATTTTACCTTTCTGCTGCCTTTTTCTTATCCAAGGACAGTAAGAACAGCAAAGGTTCATCTGTGCGTGGTTCTGCAGCATGAGGAGGAGCGGCTACAGGAAAATGCTGGATGGAATCTTTTCTACTACAAATCGTAAACTCATCAGCAGAAACAAAGTCCAAATACAGCAAAACACAAATGGAAACAAACTCTAAGCAACACAGAATCACCGAAGGATTCAGGTGGGAAGGGACACAGGGGTAACTCTAAGGCGAGATCAAGTTCCTCATGGCCTTATCCAGTTGAGCTCTGAAAATACAGCCCCCGCGTGCCTCCACTGACCAGCGTGCCTATAAATCTTACACAGGCCCTTCCTGCAGTGGATACACTTCAGCCCAAATGTTTCCCTGAAAACTCCATGGAGAAATCACCCAGTGTGCATACAAATTAATTCAGAGAGAAGGACAAATGTGCACATAAGCCCCGACTCCTCACAGAAGCCTCACTGCAATTCTCGTCTCCCTGAATCTGCAGATGACACTCACCTAGTGGTGTGGCAGAGCCACAGGTGGAGATGCTGTGAAAAACTGGTCAACTGTTACCATGAGAAAAGATGCCAAGTTCTCCACCTGCGTACAGCAGTCCTGAGCATCAGTTCAGGCTGGGCAACAATCAGTTCACTGGCTGAGCAACAGCCGTGCTGAAAAGGATGTGGAGGATATGGCATGCACTAGGCTGAACACAGGCCTGCAGCGTTGGTTGATTATAAATAAGGCAAACCATGTACTAGACTGGATTAGGAGTAGGGGCAGGAGAACATGGGGAGTCATCTCCTCTGCCTGACTCTAGTGAGGCTGCATCTGGATTACTGTGACCAGTGTGTGGTCTTCACTTCAGAAAGGATGGGGAGAGACCAGAGCGAGATGTACAGAAAGCAAATCAGATAGCCAGGATTGGGAGCACATAGCAGGCCAAACTGAGAAGCTGGCCTGTTAAACCAGGCAAAGAAGAACCTAAGGGATGGGCTAATCCCAGCCTACAGCAACTGGAAGTTGCAGTTACAGAGATGGGGGAGCCAAACTTTGCAGCGGTACATGGTGTAAAACCAGCAACAGCCACAAATTGCAGCTTGGGAGCACCAGGTTGGACAGCAGCAGGACAAATTTATCCAAGGGCAGTATAGCCTGCAAGAGGCCAGAGAAAGGGGTTGGGGGAATCCCTATCCTTCAGGAATTTAAGTCTCGAAGAAAGCCAGCACTGATGTGACCAAATGCTAGGAATAGTTATCCTACAAGTGAGATGGTGAATTAGAGACATTCCTCGCTCGCTCGTTCCCTGCCTCTCAACACTGCTACAGGAGGCTCCCCGGCGTTCCATAAATAGTCCTACAAAAGACGAGTAGGAGAACTGAAATTTACTGCTCTTTTAAGAGACATGGGGTTTACATAACATGTCCTCCTCTTTAGCCTTTCCGGCCAACATCTACACGTTCCACAAACCGCCTGTCCTCTACCTCTCTGCTCACCATTACTGCTGCCTCGTCCTTCCAGCTGCCAGCACTGTTTCTGTATGTAGTGACCCTCCTTATGGGTCACCTCGCCTCTCAGGCCACCCCGCACCAACACATCCAAGCCATAAGATACAGACCCACAAGGCACAAAAGTCACCATCATGCTGCAGCCAAGTGGGAGAACTCCCATCTCTGACCTTTGCTCCCAAACACACATTGTCACTATGTCCTAAGGGCCAGCTCCAGCACTTGCCAGACCCCTCTGTGAACTGATTTAACCTACTCAGAATGGCAGAAAAGGGACTCTGCTTTGTTGCTGCATGTTATTTTACCGTATTAGCAAGTTAAGGCAGCTCACACAAAGGCCCCTGGGGCCCAGTGCAAGACAAGAGGGACCAATGGTAAAGAGGCGGCAAGAGGGAGCAAGTACTGGAAAAGAAGAACACCTTTTTTTTCAGCTGCAGTTGCCCCCTGCTTTGGATCTACAGCCCCAGAGCAGTTATTCTTGAGGCACTTAGCAGTGAAGGTTGCTGCTCCCACTCCAGAGCAGGCAGAGGGCTCATGTACCAAAGGCATATCAATTTTTCCAATTGGTCTTCTAGTAGATGTCATCCCTCCCCACAGCCATAACCTGGAGATGGCCTTTGGTGACCAGGCTAACTCTGGAGAGGGAGCTTAGCATGCTGCACAGTTCTCATTAGTCTCTTCTAAGTTGCCTGTGGTCCCCGCCCAAGCTATTACCACACATGATGACTTCATGCAATCCTCCTCCAGGGAGTAAAAAAACATGTTCCAGCGATTAACCTCATATATGTACTTTAACCTGTCACCAGAAACCATGAAAACAGAATGCACTCCAAAACACTTGGAGCAAGTTTTAGAGCTGTTTCTTAGGAAACAGCTGCATCGCTCATAATTCCAACTTTTTAACTTCCTCACTGGGTCACTAATTATTTAAATGCAGACAAAGCTCAAGATGGGCTGATTTCAGCATGTTGTGACCCCCTGTAGGTCTAAGATGACTACGTGACCCCTCAGTGTCCAAGCATGAATTACTCCAATCTTTTGCTGGATATCCCAGAAAGCCAGCACAGCAGCTGGCATTTATGAGGAAACACAGCCATGGCACAATTTTAATTTCTTTGGCTACATCTACACGATCTTAAGGGTCTTTTCCAACTTAAATGACTCTATGATCTCCTTCAACCATAGCCCAGACAATAGGAAACAGCAGAAGCAGCACCTGGCAGTGGTAAAATCAGTAACGCCAAAGTCAGGTAGGCTGGGCTGTGCACCAAGGTGTAAGGCAGAGAGCGTGACCCACTGAGCACAGCAGAACTTTGGGGCTGTTCAATAGGCAACAAAAGGCATTCAGAGCAATGACATACTTAAGAAGAGCTTTTCTTACAAGAACACAGTCAAGATTTAAATCTTACACTACCGCTCCCTTTTATTCAATCACTGCCCTTGTATTAATTTTTCCCCTTGTTTACAAAAACATTTTAACTCTGCAATCTAAGCCTGGAAGGTTTATTTTTAAACCTGCCGGTATCTAGCTGCAAATAACTTTCTGCAAATAGACACGCCTAGAGGGGACACAGTTTGAGTCTCTGATCCAATAAAAAATACAAAACAACAGAAAAAAAAAAAAAGAAAAAGAAATGTCAAGCTTTCAAACCTGGGCCTGCTGGAATGACTTCAGCCTCCTCTTGAATCGAGATGGAAGAACGAAGTCACAGCCCTTTGCAAGGAAAGCTAGCTCCCCTCCTAAGTCTGGGTCCCTCCGCAGAGAGGTCTCCTTGATCATCATCCTGGCCAGCTCCTGAGCAGATGCTGCCCTTTCCAGAAGGGGCACAGGGACTTTGCAGACCACGGCACGTTGCTTTCTTGGGTTTGATTTTTACAGGCAAAAAATGCCAAATGGCTTCAACATAATATGTCTTCTCTCTCTTCACAAGGACAACACCTACAGGTTTTATCTCACTCCTGAAGCCAAACCTCCCTTTTTTCACTGATATTCAAAGTATCTTTCAGTACCACCAGGATCTTCTGCCTTCTTGTAATACTTTAATTGAGAAACATGATCTACAACAGGATCTGTTTCCCTGCTGGCTACATGACAGACAATCTGTCCTTGGCTTCTAATAGGCCAGGGGCAATATGGGAAGAGAAGCACCCACCACCACTACCAAGAGTGCTAAAATTAGATGTGCTGTAGAAGTGGCTAAATATACCATCTTCCCCAATAGTTCTGACTTTATATGCTGCAGTGCTGAAACCCGAGGTGCAAATTTGCATCAGTGGGTCTCAGCCAGAGTCAAACCACATGGCCTCAGCCAAGGCCCATGCCTACACTGCTTGCTGGTTTGAGGTCCCTACTTCTGTGATGAAGCAGATCAGTGTTAGTTACCACTCCAGAGCAAAGGCTGTAATTTTCAAAAAAACATCCATTTTTTCCTTCTTGCTTGGAAAAAGCAAATCATTCAGTTCCTTTAATGCCAAATAAGCACATAAGGATGACCTTGGATAATAAGCTCTGGCATTCAAAAGCAGTTCCTAAGAAAACTGTTCCACAAAGACACCAAAATGCATCACTGTATTCCCTTTCCCCATAACTCTTGCAAGGCAAAGGCAAAGCAATACTCAAGTGATGCCAGTGTGCTCTTTCTCTGCACCACCTTGAGCAAGCAGACTTCAAACTTGCTGAAGCTTTGCATAGGTTTGTTGAAAGTGTGTTCTCCCTCTCCTATCACGACAAGGGTGCTGAACAAAGACCTGCTTTCCCTACTGGACTTTGTCAGTTTCCTTTCTGAGCTTAGTAACACAGAACAACATATTATTACCAGCTAGTAGGGCTTGCTCTTATCAAGATGTCACATTTGAAGTGAAAAGGTCTCGCTGAGCCTCACCAACAGAAATCTTTTATTGGATGCATGCCTCTCATGTCCTTTTCCTGGTTTCCTGTGGAAAGTCCAAAGTCAATTCAAACACATCATTCCCTTAGCCCGGAGAAGAGGAGGCTCAGGGGAGACCTTATTGCTCTCTATAACTACCTAAAAGGAGGTTGTAGTCAGGCAGGGGTTGGTCTCTTCTCTCAGGTGACCGGTGACAGAAAAAAAGGACATGGTCTCAAGCTTTGGAGGTTTAGGCTTGATAGTAGGAAAAAATTCTTCACTGAAAGGGTAACTGGCCATTGGAATGCACTGCCCGGGGAGGTGGTGGAGTCACTGTCCCTGCAGGTGTTTAAAAGGAGATAGGATGAGGCACTTAGTGCCATGGTTTAGATGACGCGTCGGTGTTGGTGTTGGGTCATAGGTTGGGCTCGAGAATCTCAAAGGTCTTTTCCAACCTTGTAATACTGTGATACTAATGCAACTGCAGCACAGACACAAGAAAAGCCTGTCCAAAAGCAGCTCCCATCATCCCAGATCTGCTCTTGTGCAGACAGGCTGTTTGCTAGAGCACAGACACACAGCCAATACTCACAAAAGAAATTTATTTAATGTCTTCATAAATCTGCATCAAACCCCTCAAGTTTATTTTCTCTCCTGTCACTCTTCAGTCATCAGGCCACGGTGCTCCAACCTGGGTGCTGGAACCCAGTTCTGTATGAAAGATGATCTGAATGAGAGCGTAGCACAGTTTGGGACCCTTTAAGTCACTGTGGCTATGGCTGAACTGTGCAGCCGGGGACCTGGAAAATCTCTGAAGCACAGATGCACGTTCACAGCTGCGAGTCTTAAGAATCACAAGGTTATTCCAATGGCATCGGCCCAATTTGCCACATGCCCTGCAAACGAATAGGAAGCCTAGCAGAGTGGTGGAATGAGGACAGGAACAAGAAAAGGAGCCTCCAAAAATTAAAAGGCAAGCAGGAATGTCTTAACTGGAATTGCCACTAAGTGAAGGATACAGAAAGCCCAATGCAACAGTTTCAGAATAAATTGGGGGTTTCTTATTCTTTTTTTTCTAAGCATTAAGGCAATGCCTGAAGAGGCCACAAGGCTCCACTGCATTGGGAGCCCAGCACATCTCACATAGCAGCACGTCAGAAGGTGATTTATTTTAAATCATCTGTGGCAAGCGCAGTTACTTCATCTTCCACTGAACTCTCACTCTGCTTGCAGACCATGGAGGAATTGTAGCCCAGAGAGCCTCTCCTGCCTACAGCTGCATCCAGAGCAGCTATGCTGGGCTCTAACAGATGTACACACGAGCCACACGTACCGATCTAGCAAACACTAGCTATTTCTTACAAACACCACATATTCTTCACTCATAAATTAACCAGTCACAAAAGACCCCAGAAGTCTAGGTTTTTGGCACTGATAACCTGGAAAAATACAAGTAATTTGGAGACAAGGCTTGCTGTGGCTGAATTCTGTTTTTTCCTAACATAGCAGGTCCCTAGTCTGATAGTTCCTATCCTCAAAACAGTAGGTGGGTACTACAACATAAATATAAGGTACTGTGAGAAACTTGACAGCAAGAGAATCCTGTACCAACAGTTCCAAAGGCAACTGGACAGAATCTAGAGCTGAAAAATCTAGTATCAACAG
Source organism: Neomorphus geoffroyi (assembly GCA_033558235.1). Lineage (NCBI taxonomy): Eukaryota > Metazoa > Chordata > Aves > Cuculiformes > Neomorphidae > Neomorphus > Neomorphus geoffroyi. The sequence goes on along the minus strand of JAUMJM010000012.1, from coordinate 6,604,325 downwards.
CCCATGGATCAACTCAGCAAACTACAGGCAAATTCATAAATCCCTTTTTAAGTGAACCCCATTTAAAGCGTGAAGGTGAGAAGTGTCAAAGGTAAAGAGGTGTCAGCCTGCCTCCCTTAGACACCAAAACACAGAAGGAACCCCACCTTCTCCTACAGCTGGCAGCTGGGTCCCAACAGCTCAGATGATTCAATTGCCAGCAGACTAAGCTGGACGCCAACAATTCAATGCACTCTGCTTAGCTGAGAGGGACATCAGTGCCAACTGTTTTCAAAAGACTGAACTTCACCAGCAATAGTGTGACTTCTTCTGGGGTTTAGTGTCAGTAAGGCTGAGAAATTGCCCGTGTACCACCAGCTTAGTTCCACCTACTTTGAGATGTCTACTTCAAGATATATCAGCCTCACTCAGAGTCTCTATCTGCCCTGATTACAAAAAGTGCCCATGCCCTAAGTGATTTGTATCAGTTCTGTAAATTCTTTAATTTCACCTCATCTAGTTTTGGTTTTTTTTCTCTGTCATCTTTGATTCTGGGATACTTTCAGACTTACAATTTTCATTTATTTCAAGAACTATAACCAAACAGGGAAAAAAAATGCCCTTTTGAACTATTTGGTTTAGAAATAATCACAGAATGGTTTCTGTTGGAAAAGATCTTTAAGATCATTGAGTTCAACCGTCAGTCCAGACCTGCTAAGTCCACCACTAGACCATGTGCCCACATATGATATGTACTCGCCTTTGACACACCTCCAGGGACAGAGACTCAACCACCTCCCTGGGCAGCCTTAGAAGAGAATCCTTTCAGTAAAGAAATTCCTCCTAATATCCAACCTAAATCTCCCCTGACGCATCTGGAGTCCATTTCCCTCTGTCCTGGTTATCAGGGAGAAGAGACCAACCCCCACCTCACTACAACCTCCTTTCAGGAAGATGTAGAGAGAAATGAGGTGTCCCCTCAGCCTCCTTTTCTCCAGGCTAAACAGCTCCAAGTCCCTCAGCCACTGCTTGTAAGGCTTGTGCTCTAAAACCTTCCCAGCTCTGTTCCCTTCTCTGGATGCACTCCAGCCCCTCAATGTCCTTGTAGTGGGGGACCCAAAACTGAACCCAGGATCTGAGGTGTGTCCTCACCAGTGCTAAGTGCAGGAGGATGATCCCTGCACTGCCTCTGCTGGCCACACCATGGCTGATCCAAGCCAGGATGCTGTTGGCCTTCTTGGCCACCTGTGCCACTGCTGGCTGATGTTCAGCTGACTAACAATCAACACCTCCAGGTCCTTCTCCTCCAGGCATCTCTCTAGCCACTCTTCTCCAAGCGTGGAGCAAGCGTGGAGTTGTTGTGCCCCAAGTGCAGGGCACAGCACTTGGCCTTGTAGAACCTCATGCAACTGGCCTCGGCCAGTGATCCAGCCTGTCCAGGTCCCTCTGTAGAGTTTACCTACCCTCAGGCAGATCAACACTCCCACCCAACTTAATAACATCTGCACACTTACTGAGGGTGCACTTGATTCCCTCTTAAATATCACTGATAAAGACACTGAACAGAACCGGCCCCATTACTGAACCCTGGGGAACATGACTTGTGACGGCCTCCAACTGGATTTAACTCCATTCACCACAACTCTTTGTGTCCAGCCATCCAGCCAGTGTTTTACTCAGTAAAATATTTCAAGGCCTGGAGGTGTTCAAGGCCATACTAGAGGGAGTCTTGAGCACCCTGATCCAGTGGAAGGTGTCCCTGCCCATGGCAGAGGAGTTGGAACTAGATGATCTTTAAGGTCCCTTCCAACCCAAACCATTCCATGATTCTATATGCCCACTCAAGTCATGAGCCGTCAGCTTCTCTAGGAGAATGCTGTGGTATACAGTGTCAAAGGCCTTCCTAAAGTCCATGCAGACAATGTCCACAGCCTTTCCGTCATCCACTAGGCAGATCACCTGGTCATAGACAGAGGTCAGGTTAGTAAAGCAGAACCTGCCCTTTCTGAACCCATGCTGGGCCCGATATCCTGATTGTCCTGCATGTGCCATGTGAGGACCCTCAAGATGATCTGCTCCATAACCTTCCCTGGCACCAAGTTTCTTACCAGCTCTTCCTCACCAGAGTACCAAGGGTTCTGCAAGCGTTAACCGGATTGAGACACTTTGTCGGCGGTAGGTAGGCCAAAGGAACACTGAGGTTACGGTCAATATTATCCACCACTGACTTACCCAAGGACTTTGCAGAGATAATATTTAATTCAAAATGCAGCACCCTTTCCCTTCCAAAAAAACCCCTGACACTCAGCACTTCTGTAGATCAGGTCAGAGAATCCCAGCAGGTCTACCTCCACCTTCTTCACTGCTCATTGGTTCCAGTTTCCCCCAGTTCCCTCACATTTGTCAGTCCAGTCAGCCTTCACTCCTTGTTGCCCTTCTATCTACAGAAAAAAATATAAATATTTGGGGTTTTGCTAGCTCAGACAACTGAACTGTTCGCACTGAACTATTTATTTCAAAACCAACATATTAAAAAATCAGCTTAAGACAGGCACAAAGCACAGGAAATTTTAAAACAAATAGTTGGAGGTTTAGAGATAAGCAATGGAAAACTGGATTGCAGAATGGGAAATGTCGGACAGTCTAAAAGTATGCAATGTTTCCTGGCCTGCCAGAAAGAAGCACGATGCACTCATGTGCTCTGCAAAATTGATGGACTCCTTGAGTACTCATTTCCTAGTTCCTAAATATTTGGGAGTTCTATTCTATTGTTCTCTGTGGAGAATCATAATTGGTTTATGATAAAGGGAAAATTCTGTTGCTGATATAAGTTAGCACAGATTTCAACACACAGAGGCAAACCATGCCAGCAAACAGTGTGACCTGAAGTGGCTCTCCCTTTCCTTTTTCATTGCTTAGGATTTGAGGGATATTAAAACTGTCACAGCCTTCCTAAATGAAAGCCACATTGTGTTTTCATCTGTATTGGATCTCTGGGGGTTTGGTGTGTGCACGCAACTACTACCAGTTTTACTAGCCCTAGTAAAATAAAACAAATACTTTACACGTTATTCATTCACGTGCAATATTGAATCAGAATCCATATGGAGCTCCAGCCAGATCCAGAGTTATCCAGGAACATGGATGTATTCCCTAGGGGCTGCAACTAGAGGGGGCCTTGTGCCTGGGAGCAAACCAACACCCAGGCTCAGTTGGTGATGAGGGAAGCAGAAGCTGCTAAGGGACCAGACTGATAAGCTGTTTGACAGGGTAAATGCATCCAGTTTTCAAGTGTTACAGAAAAATTGCCACAAAGTCAGTGTCACACTTTACCAAACGCTTTTCTTTGAAGTTCACAAGTTAACTATAATACAAAATACTAATTTTGTAAATCAACACACAAGGCAAGAACAGATATTAAAAAAAGGATCACTTTAGAGCTGCATAACTCTACAATCTTTGAGGAAAAAGACTCTTTCCCATGCTGGAGATCCCACACGATATTATGCTCACTGTTTTGTGTAGCAAAGATGCCCAGAGAAACAACAGAAACACGTGGAGAGCCTTGTCTAAAAACATCTCAGCACTGTCATTTAGGGTCAGACGCACCCCACGCACCTCTTTCAGAACTGCACCAAACCGCTGGATTTTCAGGGAAAGGGGCAGATTTGGAGACACGCACATCATGCTCCAGCTGGAAGGGGCTGTGAAAGTTCACTCAATCTGGACAGTTTTTAATTACCTACGTGTAAGGTAGGTTTTGGAAAGTGAAGCCCTCTCTGTACTTTCTGTGCATGTGAAAGTTTGGCATCAATTTGCCTTGAATATTTGGCAGTTGTTTATAAATGAAAAGCACTGAGGGCTCAACAGCCAGCCTTAGCTTCCCTCTAAAGCATCCTCCCACCAAGACCCTTATTCCTGGGAAATCTAACCCTCATTTCAGAGACAGACTGCACAGTGACTCTGTCCACTGTGGAAAAGACAATTAAATCTTCCTAGATTCTGACCTTTGTGCCACGGAAGATCCCTGTCATTAGGAGCTAGCAATGAGCAAAACAAAGGCTTGGAGTCTGCTTGGAGATGGGAAAGGGAGAGGTGGAACATTCAGTTCTCATTGAACTGGTGCGAGGCAGCCTAATAACCACTCCCAGGAATATTTAGCTGGAGAACTGTTACTACACGCTATTATCCAGGACCCGTGTAAGCCACAAGCAAACCGCCTGCAGGAGCACCAGGAGGAAAGGAACAAGCTCAAAGTTGAAACTGCACATCAGGGCATATTTTGTTTTCTTAGGGGTTTCGGTTTCTTTTTGTTTGTTTGTTTGTATTTAAACAAATGCTGCATTTCTGCCAGGTTGAGCATTTACCCCCCACTGCAGCATCCAAAGCACAATGAATCACTTGGCAGATGTAATTTCCCCATGTTTGTTTTACTCCCTATCCCATCAAAAGTTTGGATCTCTTACCTTAATCACCTCTGGGGCCTGCTGAATTGAAGCTGGAACAGAGTCGCTACAGGCAGCCCCAGCGTAGTTTTTTTGCCCTGCAAGGAGGGATCGTGAAGGAGCTGTCAAAGTTTCCTGAAGAATCTGCATCACCTCCCTCTCCTTGGACAAGCTTCCCTTGCCTGTCTGGAATTCCACCAGCTCCTGGGCAAAGTCCTCAATGCTTTCCAGGATACGCAGTAAAAGGGCTTTGTCATCCTCCTCCATTTTATGACCATTGCTTTCCACGATTTTTGACAAAGGGATAGTAGGGTCAATGGGTTTACTTTTAGGCTCAAGAGCTGGAGGTAGTACCTGCCTACCCTGCCGGTCAAAGCCCTGCAAACGGGTAGGTTCTCTCTCCTTTAGAGGAGGTTCCCTCAAAGTCCTCTCCATTTTCTGTGAAAAGCACTCTAGGTCCAGCAGCAGTTTGTCTATCTCTTCCTTGTCTACTGCACTGCCCATCTGCTCGCCTTTGGAGACAGCAGCACGGGAACCACACGATACAGAATCCAAAACTGGTTTTGAAGGAGTAATTTTCTCAGAAGCGTGGGAGAGCTCAGCCCCCCCCACTCCAGCGTGTTCTGCTTTAGCATCAGCAGGTAGGTCTGAAGAACCAGCCAGCTGGTAGCTGCACTCTGAACTCTCCCAGACCCCTTTCTGCTCTGCTGCTTTTCTTTTTCCTAACGTTCTTTCTCCATCAGACTCCTCCTCAATGAACAAAGCCTCAGTGGAAGATGTGCAGTCAGAAGGACTCGTGGCTGGTAACTGAGGTAGAGCACAAGCATCTTTCACGCGGTTCTCCTGTGGGACGCTGGGAGAGGAGGCTGAGGTAACATTCACAGTACTTGTTTGGATGGGATGAGAGGTGCTGGTCACCTCACACTGATCCCCTGGTGGTCCAAGAGGAACCACACCGGGGGGTGGCAGCTGAATGATATCTTCATACCTGGGGGGCTGCTCACCTCCAAATACTGGGGGAAAAGGAGTTTGCTGTAAGCTGTGAAAACAGTTCACGAGTTCTGCCAAGTCACTGGCTTCCTTGTGTCCCGGTGGCTTCAGCTCAAAAGGAAACTTCTTCAGGTATGAAGAAAACCTTGTCATCAGATTCATGTATAACATCTCTGAATTTGCCAGGGGGTCAGTGCTGTTCCCCCCACTAACGCTGCATGCAGACTTCTTTTTGATGCAGTGTTTTATTATGTCAGTGCACTTCTTCAGATCCTCTGAGCACTTGAGCAAGATGTCTAAGCACACCTTAATATCTCCACCAGAAGAACCATCTAGCTTGTGCTTTTCCAAAATCTGGGTAATGAAGTTCTCTTCAGAGAAGGAATGAGGGGAGAAGGGAACCATGGGATTCAGGGTGACTTCTGGAGCATCTTTGCTTTCCTGCCATTTCTCCTCAGGGGAGGGAGTCTGCAAAAAGCCACACGGAGGGCAGTTCTCATCATTGTTGAAGTGCCCATAAATCAAGTCAAAATCAAAAGATCGTCTGCTGAATGATTCTGATCGAACTTTCCTTCCCTTTCTGTAAGCCACATGGTTAGAAGAGTTTCTGAGCTTTTCAAAGGAGAATTCCTTTGTTTTACCACTGGCAAGGTTTATCGCCTCACCGGTGATGTCTTTTAAACTGCTCGAGGCTTGCACTGAAGAGCCCTTTTTGATTCTTGGATTATTTGGGAGGATTTGGTGACAGTCCTCATTTCCAGGCAAGGCAAGTCCATTTTCAGGAACAGGAACTTTATGGTTAAAGTTGGCATGTTGGACATTGAGCTGTGCACAGACACTGTGGTGGGCAACCACACATGTAACCCCTTGCTTAAACACTTGGCATGTCCCTGTGCAGTAGTGCACGGTGTGCTGGAAGTGCTGGTCTACCACCACACTGCTGTAACAGTTCACAGAAGTGACCATCAGCCTGTAAGTTGCTGCCATATCACGGATCACGCCTGGAAGCGAGGCTTCAAAATTCACCATGAACTTAACAGAAACAAGTTCACACACACACACACTTTTCACAGCGACACCAGACTCAAAAACATTCGAATGTCAGTTGAAAATATTCAAACTACATGAGAAACTACTGCTTTGGAAAGCCCTAGTGAAGTCTTGAGTGGTATCGGCAGTATGGTTACAACAATTAGTGCAACTTGCATATGGTGTAACTTAAGGCAACTTGATCTTTGCACTCTATGCAGAAAGCTTTGTTGATCAGAGATGTAGCATGAGCTGCTCCATTTTGACTGGTTCAGGAAGCTTCTCCAGATGTCCTAAAATCCAGCCAGTTCTTGGGCAGAAGTCACAAGATAATGACTTCTGTTCAGCCCTTCTCTCTTTTTGGGTGGGTCAGTGACAGATAGACAATGGAACAGCATGTATAGACAAAAAATCCACACTACGCTTGTGCAGTTCCCCTCTCACACTGGTAACGTAGGTTCCTGCAATAGAAAAAAAAATGAGGGTCGTTATAATTTCCATGTAATACGCAGCCTTGTCTACTACCAAACATATGGCATCAGTCTGTACCCACTGACACACAGGCTTGTGCAGAATCTGAGTGGGCTGGTATTTTCCCTTCACTCCCATCTCCCATATAAGCACAGAGCTGAGGAGCTAGCTGGTGTTTATACACATGCTGTCTGTGTGTTGCCATTTTAACAGCTCTATTTTAACCACTCATTAATTTCTTTCAGACTTGATTTTCCCTCCTCAGACTGAACAAAACATTATCTTTAATTCTAAGGGAGCAAAACATTTGATGGTGTAGAGAATTTCTGACTTTCATTTTCCGAGACTCTAAAGATAAGGCAAAGAGCAGCAGAGAAAAGCACTTTCAGGATTTCCGAGCTCTCTGGATTATAAAAAGCTACAAACAGCCTGCAGCAGAGTGGATGAATGTCTCTAAGAATGCATGGCCTTTAGGAAAGGCCACATTGGCTTCCATAAGCCTTTCACCAAGGTCTCTGGGACCATGGCAAAATATTTCAAGGAGGAATAATTGTTTTCCATTCTCTTCACAACCCACAAATAGCAGCATATTTTATTAAATACGTCCACTGGTGTAGACATCAAGGGTTGAAAGTAATACTTGTATAAAGCTTAAGTGCTAAAAACTCAATTCCCAGTTTTCACAGGCTTAGCATAGCCACTTTCAGTTGCATTTCCTGTCATCATGGTCAGAATTGCACAATACAAGTGTATCAGACAGAAGGGAAGTACCTTAGAGGTTGATGCTGTTGCAATTAATGACTGGGGGCAGCACAAGATGCTGAACATTCACATTTTACATATTTTAAAGCCTTAATTTGAAACTGAGAAGCACCAATTTTAGAGTATTGGATGGAATTCGTAACATGCCACGTCTGCTCACTGCAATTAGGTAGAACTGCACACTGCAGAGAAACCTTCCCAATTTGTTCTTTGGATCACATAAAGCATTGAAATGATGGCATTCAAGATGTAGGACTGCTCCAACTACCCTGCTGGTGTCTGTAACAGGCTGCCACCTGCCTATCAAACCCCGCAGGCCATGCTGCACGTTGTATCAGGGCCCGCTTCACTGTACACTTCTGTTCCTGTTCCATACTGCTCCCCTCTACGCCCACTGGCACTGCCCCAAAGCCCCACCGGCATGGGAGGCCTTCCAGAGAGATGAGCAGAGGTATGAGGTGTGCCCCAGCTGCAGCAGTGAATCAAGTGCCAGGGGATAAAGGGCGTAAACAGAATCATTTTCAAACCCTGGGGTGCTTATACTATCAAGCATAAACCCAGTCAATAAGTCTCCACACCCTCCACCACTGGCTCTCAGGCTTCTCTATCAGGTGTGCTAAATGCTCTTCTGAATCAGGGCCATAGTTAAAAAAGACCCCACTGTTGGTTCCACAATGTCTTCATCTTACAGGACTTAATAAGCTTTGTTCAAACAGGAAAACCCATGCTTCCATGCCTCCCAAAAGCCTAATGATCCACAGGCTCCCCAAAAGCACCTTCTAACACATCCAGGATAAAAGGTCTGCTGCTTTTCCTTCTCTGAGCCTCCATGAAACACAAACAAGCTTTCTGGCATTTCCTGACATAAAAGTTATGTCCTATTTAGAGAAAGCACAGGTCTTTAGGACAGCAGATTGCACGAAGAAAATGGCTTCTGGAAAACCACAGGACCTTCTTTGCCAAGCCCCTTCCTCTGTGTCATGCACAGCAAGGAGAGACCGGTCTTTTTACCGGCAAGGAATAGTCTGGGTTTATTTCTTAATTAGAGACTTGCTGCCTCCTTCTCCTGTATCATTCCAAGGGTAATTCCTCCCTGCACATGTACCCCTTCCACTGGGACTAAATCAATTCCTCCAAGCCAACTTCAAACAACAAAGCTTCTTGTGTCTGCAAGATTATTACATAAGGACTTCTTCAATGAAAACATCTCCTAGATTCCCAACCTAAACTGACTCTCTCAGTTCAACTTTGTATTTCCAACTCTGTCCAACAGTAATGCTCTTCCCACTGCCTCCATGTCCTACTTCCCAAACAAGTTTAGGCGCTTATGCCCTAAGCCATTGCTCAGCCATATTACCATCAGCCCTTTCTGCTTTCACAGAAGGCAGGTCCTCCAGCCACATTTGCTGCGTTCTCTAATCTCGTTCCAGTTTGTCAGTATTTTTCTGGTACCATCACACAGAGAAATCAACATAATCCAGACACAAACTTTTCAAAGCTAACATAAGATTGCTGTCTCCTGCCTCTGTCATCGGCACCTTTTACTGCTGGGTCAGGGAAGGAAGGAACCAAAGAATTGATATCAAAAACCCGATATCCTCTTTCCAACCCGATTTTCAGGTCAAACACTAGTACAGTCTGCCTAGGGCAGTGGTGGAGTCTCCTTCCCTGGAAGTGTTCAAAAAGCCTGTGGCCATGACACCTGGGGACATGGTTTAGTAGGCACAGTGGTGCTGGGCTGATGGTTGGACTGGATGAGCTTAGAGGTCTTTTCCAACCCTAATGATTCCATGATTCTATAATTAGCCAATGCCTTCTTTGTGATTATTTACTTCTTGCCTTATTATCACTGTCTGCAAAAACACGCTAAGGTGCTGGTTGACTGCAGTTATGCAAGACAAAACCAGAAGAGAGAACTGGATGGTCAGCACTATTGCATAGACGCAGAGCTTCACTGCTTGACCAAGGCAGTATAGGCTCAGCTTGCACCTTTAATTTACAGTGATCCATCAAACATGATCCAGCATGTGATGCTAGTCAAGACAAAACTTAGAAGAGTACTCCTGTTATCAGATGTGGGAACCTGGTCTCAAGCTGAGCTTGAATGGGCTTTTGTTGTGACTTCGCGTTGGTGACTAAAACCTGCTATTTAAGAATAGCAACAACAGAAAGATTGAATGTGTTAAGGAACATTCATCCTGCATTCTTTGCAGCCTGCCATTTCACTCCAGTTACAGCTCTAGAGTTGCCCCCAGTTCTGATATTCTTTAGAAAGATTCAGTAATTAGGGCTGCTGCCACGGAACTAACTCCGACACTGAGGATACAGGATTGGCTTCACAATGTAAACTATGAGTGAATAAGGCCTCTTGTGTGATGGCAGAATAATGCTCTATGTCTTTCCAATCTGCAAGATGACATGAATCATTTTCCAAAGGAAAAAATTATTGCAGATACTATGGATATAAAAGGTTATTCTATGACACATAAGAATTTCTATTCATGCAAAGGTTATGCTGGAGTTAAATAACTAAACAATGATAATCTGTTAGGATGGGGACTGTTAGCCAGTGCTTGACTTACTGGCAAACTGAAGTCTACAAAGCTACAGGACAGGTTTGTGCTGCCTCTAGAAGCTTCAAATTGGGAAAAAAACTTCTTGAACTCCTGTCTCCTGCACAAGCAACAACATTATAGTGATTAGGAGTTAGAAATCCCCATAACACATAGCATGGATCAAATAAGCCCTGCCTGCACCAGAACACAGTGTGGTGTCACCGTGCAACTGTGCCCGTTCCTAGTGGAAGAATGGCAGTATAAACTCAGAAATTTGGCATTCTTGCAAAGGACAGACAGAATACAGTTTTGCCATTGGGACAGTCATCAATATAGTCCCAAAAGTATCAGCCCAGCTACATAATCAGATGTCAGGTCTCACCCTCGTAGAGGACCTGGTGGTGCCAAAAAGCGGCATATAACTGCATCCTCTCAATTAGAAGTGCTTGATTATTGTTCACAGCTCACTGAAAAATGCAGATTTGGGAGAAAACTATATCAATAAGCCCCACTAAGCTTAACAAACAACCTAATTTTGAGATGACAAATTACATTAATCCTGAAGGATGGGATTCATCTAAACAAGAACTCAGTAACAACTGTATCTGTCTCCAGCAGTAGCAGAGCTACATGCCAGTGCTCAAGAAATTACATTAGAAAGACAGACAGTATCTCCTAGGAGTAGTCTCCTGGCCTCCAACTGTTTGCAGTTCATAAGAATTGTGACGCTAGATGTGGTTTCTCTGTACTTAGTACCCTCAAAAGTACTCAAAGTATTTCCCTCCCCTGTGCTTGGACATCCCTCAGATTCCACAGAAACATTTTGCATCCAGAGCATCCCTTGACAACACACGTTCCACTATCTACCACCTCTTTCAGTTCTGCCACTCACCAGCTTCAACATATCGAGATCTTGTACTGAAACAGAGCACATACACTAGCCCTGCCTGCACACTGTCCACAGTGTTCCTGAGTTTACAGGACTCATGTTAACCCTCTGCTTTCTCTTTTCCACATTTATTGGTCCTCACTGACTCAGTTGTATAGAAGCCATTTTGCTCCTGTGATCAATCCCACTGCCTCTCAGAAGCTTTTCTGGTTCAACCACACACACTTTAAGATGCAGGAATTAAAACTGTGCACAATATCCAGAACAGATGAGAACCACATTCAGAAATAAATTTTTGAACCGCCTATCAAGAATTCATCAGTGCAGAACACTTTGCCCTTTTAAGCCTTGCTATTTTCAGACAATACCTTCTCAAAGGTCTGCTCTCATAACCACCTGAGTTAATTCATGCCTTCTGCGCCGCTTGCTACTGATCTTCCAAGAGGAAACAAAACTCAGCAAAATGTGCAGGGACCTACTGACAGCACGTGCTAGGCGAGAGAAAGGTATTAATCCTTAGAGACCAAAGTTCTCATGCAGTCTCAGAAGCAAGGGCAGGAGATGGGCAACAAGAATGATTCAAAGGTCTTGGGCAGCTTGTCTCTGAGGAATGACTGAGCAGGACCACATACTGCAGACTGGAAGAGAGATCACTGTGGAAGAATACAATGAACTTTTACACAGCCACGGATGGCAAAGAAAGGGTGGGTAGGGTCTGACCACTCACCTTCTCCTCCAACACAAAAAACATGCAATCACACAATGCTGCAGGAAGCAGGTTAAAACAAGCTACATGTGCAGCAAACCTGGGAAACTTCTCAAAGGATGCCATGGACCCAGAAATGTTCTGGGGAATCAAGGAATCACACTTTGATACGTCCTCTGTCAAAGGTTACCACCTTTACACAGGCATCACTTGACACCCTTTCTTTCCCATCGTGTTTGGTGACAAAATAAACAGAACAATTGCTTGCAGGTTGATATCATAATCCTTCCTTTTATCCATCCTATTTCAAATTGTGTGCTTCCCAGGCTAAGCCCCAGTTTACTTGGTTACTCTTTCTACAAAAGCTGCAGCGATCATGCTCTTCTGCATTTTCCTGTAAGGGGAGAAAGTCTACCCCTATCTTTCAGGGGGTATGTTATTCATTATGCAGTCCTACCATGGCATTCTGGTTTGCTCCCTCTCCCTTTCCTCTCTCATTTCTATTTGCCTTTGTGACTGCTGCCAAGATTGTTTCACAGAGTTCTACCTGCTCTACTTAAAAGATCTCTTTCTTGAATGGCACAGACTCTTAGAAGCAAATCACTGCACGGACAGTTAGCTGTTTCTCCTTGTGCACACTATTCTGTCTCCTAGTAACTTCCACTTGCCTCCAACCAAGTACTGTGAAAACCTTCTGCAAGTCCCTGCTACCCTAATCCCGTGGTTCTCCACACACTGTCACCTCATTGCTCTCTTTTCCAGATCATTTATAACTGTTAGGCAACACAGTGCCTGTGTTCAGATCTCCCTGGGACTGCACTAGGGATTATTCCTCACTAGAAAAACTGACAGCCCTACCTACACTTTAATCAGGTATTAATTACTGACAAAGCTACACTTCTACTCCAAAGCAGTTTGTTTCCTTTAAGAAACATTCATAAAGAACCTTGTTAAACTCCCTCTAACCCAGAAACAGCAGAGCACTTGCTTGTTGGTCTCTTGTGCCCTCATGTCGAACAGCTTCAGACTGTCCAACTCCACCAGCTGAAGCCAGACTTGGGCGTTCTTGCAGCGAACCATGAAGGTCACTGGAGTGGGAACACTTATCAAGGCAGGTTTCCAAGTGGACATGACCTTGAGAATCACCGTTTGTGGCAGGAGGATAAATACTGTCACTATTTGCAGTCAGTATGGATTTGGAGAAGTAAACTCTTACATCAGGAAAACTGGTTCAGCAGATTTACCCTAAAAAAAATTGAAACCCCAACAGTAATTTAAATACAACCTCTCCACATCTACAGCAGCAAACCAAACACTCAAAGATTTGGGCTTGTATCAATAACAACAGTTCACATTGCTTTTCAAAAATAAACCTGGCACCAGACCCTAAACTACTGTTCTAAAATACTGACTTACATTTAATGAATGCAGGATTATTCAGTCTCATTCCTCAGGTTAATACCCAGTGTTATCTAATATTCTGGTCCTGCTGTGCCCTTCACAAACACCAGTATGCAGAGTCTTTGAACACAAGGGTACTGGGAGCTCTGTCATAGAGACCCAACACATGCGACTTGCACAGCTTGTCATTACGGGTCAGCTGGGGAGAAGAACAGTTAATAACATCAAGGAAGATCTCACTTCTTTCAGCTTTTCCAAAATACCTTTCTTAAACTTTCCCTTTGCACAGACTTGGAACTAAAACTGACCAGACAGGAATTTATGTCCCATGAGACTGGTTTACAGTTATACGAATGAGACAGCAAGAGAGTAAAAGCTCACACAGTTTTTCCACATAACACCAATCTGTTAAGTATAAATAATTTGCCAACTAATTATTGTTCCAGCCCTATGTCTGTATACAACTATAATTTACCCTCAGCTCATTGACCAGGCCCCAAATACATTAACGTATCTGTTGAAGCTTAGTAAGGTATGAGTTAAAAAATAGTTGTAGGAAGAACAAGCTTAATTGAGCTTTGCTGTGCTAACAGAAAATAAGATGACCAACCAGAAAACACTGGAGGTGAACAAGATTTCTAAAGCAAGCTAATGAACAAGACTCAGGGCAGAGGTCAGAGAGAGTAATGTGTCTCTTGGCTGTTTACAGACTTACATGAAAACAAAATTTCATAGAATCAAAGAACCATCTGTTTGGAAAAGATATCGGAGATCGAGTCCAACCATACCTGTCCCCCTACTAAACCATGTCCCTCAGAAACACATCTATCCATCTTTTAAACACCTCCAGGGATGACACCTTCACCACCTCCCTGGGCAGCCTCTGCCAGTGCCTCAGAATTCTTTCTGTGAAGAAATTTTTCATTATGTCCAGTCTGAACCTGCCCTGGCACAACTTGCAGCCACTTCCTCTTGTGCTATTACCTGTCACTTGGGAGAAGAGACCAACACCTCACCACAACCTCCTTTCAGGCAGTTGTAGACAGTAATGAGGTCTCCCCTCAGTCTCCTCTTCTCTATGCTAAACAACCCCAGCTCCCTCAGCCACTCCTCATAAGACTTATTCTCCAGCCCCTTTCCCAGCTCCGTTCCCTTCTCTGGACGCACTCCAGCCCCTCAATGTCCTTCCAAAGCTGAACACAGCACTTGAAGTGTGGCCTCACAAGTGCTGAGCACTGGGGCACAATCACTGCCTTGGTCTTGCTGACCACGCTGTTTCTAATACAGGCCAAGATGCCATTGGCTTTCTTGGCCACTTGGGTCACTGCTGAATATGCCATGGCATATTCAGCTGCTGTCAACCAACAGCCCCAGGTCCTTCTCTGATAGGCAGTTTTCCAGTCACTCTTCCCCAAGTCTGTAACACTGCATGGGGTTGTTGTGTTTCAAGTGCAGGACTCGGCACTTGGCCTTGTTTAACTCCATCCCGTTGGTCTCAGTCCATCGATCCAGCCTGTCCAGATCCCTCTGCAGAGCCTCCCTTCCTTCAAGCAGGTCAACACTCCCACCCAGCTTAGTGTCACCTGCGAACTTACTAAGGGTGCACTCAATCCCTTCGTCCAGATCATTGATAAAGATGTTGAACAGATGTAGGTAAAGATGTAGATGTTAGTAAAGACGTTGTAAAGATGTAGATGTTGGGTCATAGGTTGGACTTGATTTCAAAGGTCTTTTCCAACCTTGTGATACTGTAATACTGTAACAGAACTGGATGCAACACTGAACCCTGGGTAACACCACTTGTGACTGGCCTCTAACCAGATTTAACTCCATTTACCACCATTCTTTGGGCCTGGCCATCCAGACAGTTTTTTACCCATCTCCTTGTCTCAGGTGCCAGCCCCTTTCTCCTGGGTATCCTCAGATCCCAGCCCATACCTGGCCCCAGCTGGAGCACTACAGCTCTTCCACAGGTCAGCGATGGGGACAGCGAAATGCCAAGCTGGGGAGAAATGCTTCGACTCTGTGCTGTGTGCCTCTGCTCTCCTCTGAGGCATCATTACAGGAGTGAAAAGCAAGCAGTTACTTCCGACAGTCACACCTCTACGGGCGTGTTCCCACCAGCCTCCATCGCTCACGCTGAAGAGGAACAGCCAGAAGGTGCAGCACGTCCCAGTGTTCAAGAAGTTTGGCACTGCTGTAGTTTTAACTGCTAATGGCTTTGATAAGCTGCACCAGAGGCACAGATCAGCGTGATCAAAGCAACTCCTAATTTCAGGGAGCGTAACTTTTCTACTCTTTCCTCTGCCAAAGAAAATCAAAGGTGTTGTACCCTGACATCCCAGTAAGGCAGAGGAAACAATTTCTCCCATTTCCTTACTAACACAGGCAAATTTACAAATTGAAAAAAGAACTTTCATCTCTCTCTTTTTCCCTGTGTATTTACTCAAAAACAAACTACAAAGACAAGTGATATGCACAAGAAACTGAAAATTAGATAACTGTAAAGGTTCCTTTACTCTAATTTGAGTGAACAGCAGCGTTCACATTCATGAACTTGAATATTCATCAAAATGAGCAGTTATTTTTAAAAAGGTTGGTTGTTACTTTCATGACCTCGGGTACTGCTTACTGCATCCTATTCCTACACTATTCTGCAATCAGAACTATTAATTTCTCTATCAGTATAGTATTTATACACTACTTAAACACTAACTTATTTCCTAGTATTACCCTCATTTTGCCCTGCAAGAATTGTGGCAAAAAGAATAGGTCATTTTTTGGTGCTCAAGACTTGATTTTCCAAAGTCTATGATATTATTATATGTTCAAGATGGCCCAGCTCACTGCAGGGTGGTTGGACTAGATGACCTTCACAGTCCTTTCCAATCAAAACCATTCTGTGATTATAGAGTGCTTCACAAAATCAAAGCACAGCACTTGCTCAGCCCTTACAGTTGTACACTAGAAACACTACAGATCAGATCCAGGGACATCACCAGCAGATTAAATACAAACGTGAGGTCTAGGGTCATGTAACACACATGAAACCAGTTCTTTAAGACAGCACTTAACTACCTTAATTATGAATGAGAGAATTCCCTTCCTCCCACAGTTCTACTTTGCTGTCCAGTTTGTCAGAATTGTAGCACAAGCTCCAAGCTGTAATTTAGCCTTCAGAAAGGTTCAGCTCTGTGTAACAGGAGGAAATCTAGTCTTATGGGGACGAACAGCTTGCAATTATTTAAGTAAAAAGTACTGGCAAACATTTATACCAGAGGTATCAAACTCACCACCCGTGGGCCCTCCACCTTGTTCCATCAGGCCCAGCACCTTGTTTCTACTCAGTGGCAGTGCTGAGCTCCTTGTCCCAATGCTCCTGCCAGCGCTGGTTACATGTGCAGCACATGTGACACGCGTTACGCTACAGGAGCGGAACAGCAGGAGCTGTGAGTCTGACACCCCTGATTTATACAAAGGAACTGAAGTAAGACCACACAGCAACCTCTGTACTGGACAAAGAGCCACCAAGTTCAGAGTTACTGTTTAGAGTCATGTTTTCTGTGTAATTCCAAAGAAGAGAAGTGACTGGAAAAAGGATGGAGAAAGGTCCTCACCCAAAAAAAAGGGACACAGATACAGCATTGTATTTCCTCCTCCAGGGCTCTCAACAGCAAGCGTCAGACCACAGGGCTCCACTACAGAGATTTCCTAACTGCCTGAGCCACAATACCCATCACCTGCTTCACAGGCTGCAGCTGAAGAGATGAAACAGATGCTTTACCAGTGAATCTTTTCAGTATTGGGCAGTCATGTATCAGACAACTTTAACTCAAGACACTTTGCTCACAGCTACCTTTAACACTACATCTTTGTACAATTAAAAGTACAAAAATAATACGACACATGACTGGTTGCAAAGGTCTGGGTAGTGGAAACTGGCTATGTGCCATCAGGGAACTTCAACTTTTCTAAATGAAGTCAAATATAAATCAATCCCATTTGATACACAACAGTACCGTTCCCAGATACATAAATACTGGGGAAAAAAATCCACAACCTTATCTCTTGTTTCAGCTTCTCAGAATCCAGCAGACATTAAATACATAATTTTACAAAACTGAGAGAATAATAATAGTACTGACAATCTCCTCAATGTTTTCATGAAAATCACCTGCCCTGACATAACCTGGGAAAGCAGACCTACCAAGCTTGAGCGATTCACAAGCAAGAAGTCAAGAGAAGAGGCAGTTGCTTTAAGAAGATGCCTGGAAAATTTATTTCCTGAAGCAAGTGTCAGATCTTGTGAGGTAAAGCCATGAGACCACCAGGAAAAATATTTCTAGCCTCTCAGGAAGTACTGGAGTACCTAACAGCTTGCGGAATATCTGCTGCTTCTCCTAGTTCTGCACTGCGAGCCTGCCTTTACAGGAAAAATGGGAACAGAACAGCACGTCTTTGTGGGCTTCCTTCTTTAGTGTGAAGAACAGAGGTAATAAAATCAGTCCATGGCTTAAAAATATTTACATTACTTGAGCCCAGAGCAGCTTGATAACCTTTAGAGAGAATCATTGCAGGGATATGTCCTCCAGTAAATCATTCCATCAGTTAACCAGTCTCAATTTTACCAGTCTATGTCCCACTCAGTCTTGGATTTGCCTGCCGTGAACCAAGGAACCTCGTAGCCAGAGCTGCTCCCTTCCTTGATCATGCAGAAACACTTTGGGAAACAAATCAAAGCCCTACTTTTACGGCCACGTCCTGACGGCTGCAGCGAAGAGCGAAGGTCTGGCTGTCCGGGGTCCCGCAACATTGAAGGAGCCGAGGAGAGGCGATCTGCACTGAGTTCCCCTCCTGCTCCCCCGCGATGCGGGGCTCAAGGACAGCCCCGGGGAGGGGTGGGAGGGGTCCGGGCCACCCCAGGGGGCTCCAGGACATCCTGAGGGACCCCGGGACACCCCTAAGGGGGACTTCGGAACACCCTCAGGGGGAACTCCGGGACAACCCCGAGGGTTCGGGGACAACCCTCAGGGACCCCGGGACACCCCGAGGAGCTCCAGGACAGCCCCAAGGGAAGCTGCAGAGCCCCAGTGCAGGGTTTACCGCCTGTACTCCCGCCTGCGATGCCATTCCCAACACCGTTCGTACCTGGCCGCGGGACCCCTGACCAGCCCCTGGCGCTCAGCCCCCGCCCCACGACCCCCGGGGACGCGCAGCAGCCCCAGCCCTACCTCACCTGGAAGCTCCACTCCCGCCGCCGCTCCCATCGGCCGCGGCCCCGCGGGGGGAGGCTGCGCGCCCGCGAGACACCACCCTGGCCCCGCCCCGCGCCTCACGCGCCGGGCAGCGCCCTGTAGCGTCACAGAGCGGCGGGCTTGGGGGGCGCTCTGAGCCTAACCCGGCCCGGCCCTTCTCGCAGCGGGCGGGCTGCGAGAGGCGAGCAGGCTCTGAGAGGACGGGCCAGGAGCGGTGCCTGAGGGATGGGCAGGCCGTGAGGGAGAGGTGAGGGGCGGGCTCTGAGCAGTCGGAGGGCTCTGACGGGCGGGCTCTGAAGGGGCGGCGGGGCCTGAAGGACAGGCGAATTGTGAGGGGCGGGCTGCCTCTGAGATGGCGAAGCCTGGGGACGGGGCTCTGAGGGGCAGGAGGTGTCTTAAGAGCAGTGGGTGGGCTCTGAGGGGCGGAGACTGGAGCGGTGTCTGGGGGTGGGGCCTGAGGGGGTATCTGGGGCGGAGAGACTGTGCGAGAGAGGTGGGGCCTAGGGGCGGGGGCTCGGGCTCTAGCGCCGTGCCTGAGGGAGCGGTGCCTGAGGGGAGGGAGTGGTGCCTGTGGCGGAGTCTGAGGGGCTTGAGCGGGCGGTGCCTGAGGGGGCAGAGCCTGAGTGGCGGACCCTCAGAGGCGGATCCTGAGGGGCGGGGCGGATTATAAGGGAGCGGAGCCTGAGGAGTGTGGCCTGGTAAAGGGGCGAGGTCTGGTGGGCGGGGCCAATGCCGGGGGGCGGGATGGCGTGCGGTGGAGGCGGAGGCTACGCGGCTACTTCATCTCTTGGTTTCCAGGGTTTTGGGGCTGGAGGCCATAGACAGCGCCTGCCAGCAGAGCACCAGAGTGGGCAAACCCAGAGAACGGTGGAAAACAGAGGGAAAAGAGGCAAAGTGCGGCTGTCAGGGCCGCAGCGGTCGAGCCAGAGTGCCAGTTGCTACCTTGCTGCAGTTATCGGACACAATTGCGGGGCCAGTGGTGCCTATAGACACCAAAACGGGGGGGCCTTCAGACCAACCTCAGGGGTTCTGTCAGGTATGGTGTGGCCAGCAAGAGCAAGCCAGAGGTTGTCCCCCTGCACTCGGTACTGGTGGGGCCGCATCTCAAATCCTGGGTTCAGTTTTGGGCCCCTCACTCCAAGGACATCAAGGGACTGGAGCATGTACAGAGAAGGGAACAGAGCTGGGGAAGGGGCTGGAGCCCAGGGGTTCTGGGAGCAGCTGAGGGATCTGAGACTGTTTAGCCTGGAGAAGAGGAGGCTGAGGGGAGACCTCTTCGCTCTCTGCAGCTGTCTAAAAGGAGGTTGTGGGGAGGTGGATGCTGGTGTCTTCTGCCAAGTAACAAGTGATAGGATGAGGGGAAATGGCCTCAAGTTGTGCCAGGAGAGGTTTAAATTAGATATTAGGAAACATTTCTTCGCTGAAAGGGTTTTCAGGCACTGAAACAGCTGCCCAGGGCAGTGGTGGAGTCACCATCCCTTGAGGTGCTCAAAAGCCATGTTTAAAAGCCATGGCACTGCTCTGGCTTGACAGGCATGCAAGTCAATGGTGGACTTGGCAGTGTAATTTCTACCGTTGGATTCAGTGATCTTAAGGGTGTTTTCCAACCTGAACAATTCTGTGATTTTGAGTGTTTCTCTAAGGGCGTTTTGACTGTGTTTCAGTTGCAGCAGCCTCTTTCTTCTTTCACACACGTGCACCCCTGCGCTCTCTTGTGGCTTACAGGGACATCTCACAATCTCACATATCAGGTCTGTCTCTCCAGTTTATCTCAAGCTCATCCACTGCCTCCCACTGCTGCTTCCTTGCACCACCCTTCTCAGCCACGCTGTTCCACCGGCCCAGGTTGCCCAGAGAAGCTGTGGCTGCCCCATCCCCGGAGGTGTTCAAGGCCAGGCTGGATGGGGCCTGATCCAGTAGCAGATTTCCCTGCCCAGGGAAGGGGGGTGGGACTGGATGGGCTTTGGCGTCCCTTCTAACCCAAACCACTCTTTGATTCCATGATCCCCTGCTCCCTTTTCAGGAGGAGCCAGCTGGGGCTCCTAGTCGCACCTCGTGGGGAGGCGGGAGGCCAAAAACACGCGTGCCGGGTACCCCTCAAGGACGAGGTGATCCTTCCAGCCCCCAGTCTCCACTTGTCGCTGCCGCGGAACGAGGCGTGACCCCGAACCCGCAGGGGCGCTCGTGGGAAATGTAGGGCGGCTGCGCAGGGTAGGACAGCGGCTGCGCGGTATTTGCGCGGCGGCTGCGCAGTGGCTGCGCGGTGTCAGAGCGGCTGCGCGGTATTTGCGCGGTTTCTGCGCGCGGCGGCGATGAAGGTGGCAGTGGCCGGATGCTGCCACGGCGCCTTGGATAAGATGTACGAGACGCTGGAGCTGCTGCAACGACGTCACAACGTGTGGCCTGAGCTGCTGCTCTGCTGCGGGGACTTCCAGGCCGTGCGCAACGAGGCGGATCTGCGCTGCATGGCCGTGCCCGCCAAGTACCGCCACATGCAGAGCTTCCACCGGTCAGTGCCGCAGCCCCGGCTCTGCCGCTCGCGGCACAGACCCTGTTCCCGTTCCCAGACCTGTCCCTGACCCTGTTGTTCCCGGCCCTATCCCGGCCCCGTTCCTGTCCCCGTTCCCGGCCCTGTCCTCATTCCCTGCCCTATCCCGGCCCCGTTCCCAGGCCTCTCCCCGTTCTTGTCCCCTCCCTGTCCCCGTTCCTGTCCCGTCCCTCCGCCCGGGGCCCTGTCCCGCTCAGCTCTCAGAGCTGCTGTCTCCCTGCAGGTACTACTCTGGTGAAAAGAAGGCCCCAATACTCACGGTCTTTATTGGTGGGAACCACGAGGCGTCCAACCACCTGCAGGAGTTGCCCTACGGCGGGTGGGTTGCTCCCAACATCTACTACCTCGGTAGGGTCCTCTGGCAGCGTTTTCCCCTCCAGTCCCTTGCCTGGCCCCAGCCCCATGGTGACAAGCAGCCCTCTCCTCTGCCCTAGGTTATGCAGGCGTGGTGCGGTTCCGTGGTGTGAGGATTGGTGGTATCTCGGGCATCTTCAAGTCTCACGACTACCGAAAAGGTATGGTGGACAGAGTGTGCCCAGCCAGTGGGCCGAGCCACCACGGGAGGACTCGGCTCTTAGAGTTCTTCTTTCAACCAACACTGTGCTAGAAATCTCTCTTGACCCAACATGTAGATTTTTATGGAGGCAGTAGATGAGTTGGTAGCTGCCTGGCAACCACAGCAGGAAGCAATGTACCTTTTGGATGTTGTTGGAATAGTCTTGTATTTCCCATGATAGTGTCCTTTTAGCATGCAATCAGAGACTGTTTAATTTTCCTTGCCTGAAACAGCCAGTTTATGAGTGCAGTACTGTACAAAAGTGCTGTCCTAAGCTGAGGTGTCAGTCCATCATGAGATCGGTTCCTCTTCGTTATGTGTATTCAAGAGATCTTCCATGGAAGAGTATCAGTGGACAGAAATCTTATCACAGATGGTACTTGGTGTCAGCAAGTAGAGGATAGCTTAGTCTTTCTGATCTCCTCAACACATATAATAGCTGTCTCTTGCAATGGCTGTAGAGTGATGTTGTGTAGAGTGTCATACTGCTTCAGAGAGGCTCTGCAGGTGGCTTTCAAGCTGCACAGTACTGAAGTAGTTTTCTAGAATACCCGAATCTGTCTAATACTGATCAATGCTAATCAAATTTGTTGTTATTAAGCATGCACTTAGTATGTCTGAATATTGCATGTGGGAAATCGGACTTCTGACAGTAATGCTAACTATTAAAAAAATAATTTTTCTGATCATTCTGAAGAGTACATAGGAGCTCTGCTAGACATTCAGGTTTCTTGTCCCAAGGCAAAGCTGGAGAGTACATCCCTTTTAACAGGGTGTGTGTTTGTGCTTCCGGAGCTTGTGGTGCCCTTGGGCAGTTACAGGTGCGTTCCAGCTGCTGCCGAGTCTGTTAGGCTGTAGTCTCATGGCTGGTGGCAGCACTCGTGAAGAAACACAAAAAGATCACAGCACTGATGTCCTGAGAGGAGGCAGATCTCATGCAGTGCTTTCTGATCTTTTGGTTTATACTTCTTCCTGAGTTGTGTCTTGACTCATGTTCTGGTCACTGACTGCTCATAGAGCTCTCGCTGTGTTGATGCCCAACTTTTACTTGTTCCTATCAGTTCTTCGGCTGCGCCGGCATGTTTGCATGTGTAGGGATGATGTGTGTGGATTCCTGTGTTTTGTGGTTGTGCAGCAAACAGCTCTCTGTATGCATGATTGCATATGGCGATGCAGCGTTAACTACGGAGGAGAGCGGTATGGGGAAGTAATGCAGGGTGTTATCTCACCAGAGAGGTACAAAACCTTGTTTGGGATTTAAGCACATAAATCTTTCTGCCAAAAAGGCACTTGTTTCAAACAGGTCCTGGGTTTTGTTTTGACCACTGAAATACTGTATTCTGTATGAAAATAAGGCACAGAATGGAAGAAACGCTCATCATTGTAGACACATTTTTATTTACCTCACACAAAAAGTCAGCTAACTATTGGTGTGTTGTGTAAAGGAAATATAGTATCTTCTGTGATTATTGGCAGCCTTGTGCTTGAGATTGCTCTAGGTATCCCAAAAAGCTAGCGTGCAAACAGCATTAGAAGGGCTATTGATTCAGGTAGCTGCTCTTTTCTTCATTCAGGCCACTTTGAGTGTCCACCATACAACCAGCAAACAATTAGAAGCGCTTACCACGTGAGGAATATCGAAGTCTTCAAACTCAAGCAGGTTAGTGAAAAATCTGTTTTTTTAAACAGTCGTAAATAATTTTCATTAATGTAAAAATAAGATATTAAAGCTACTCTGAACAAGTGCGCTATTGGATAAAAACCTTACCAACAGCTGTCAGCTTATCTGGACAGGCCATTTTTTACAGGCTGTGATTCATGCTAAATATCTCCTCCAATGCTTTGCGTAGCAGTGATAGCAATGCAAATTCGATCTGAATCAGATGGATGCAGGCAGGAGTGGGTTTTTTCGCCTTTTTTTTTTTCTTATATTGGATAAAATTCACTGACTGGAAGGTACTCTGGCTGTACACCTCTCTTGCAGCTTTATATCAGTTTTTCGAAGATGGATGCCATCTCTTCTAATGTGCAGGCTGGTTGTTACAAAGTTAACTAATTGAAATTGAATCAGCTGAATAAGCTAATCCCAAATTTCTGTGGTTGAAGTGATTTTGATCGCAGGGTGAGACTCTCAAAGGACAGATTAGCTTTATTTTATGGCTATTATCTACTCCTTCCTGTGTCCCAAGGGCTGCTATGTTTGGCCAAGGTGGTTGTGTGAGTACATGTATTTCTAAGCATCTTGATTATTCAGGTTGCAGTTGCACACAGTAGATGCAGGGATGCTGCAGGTAGGACAAAGATTTGCTGTTGTAAAGAGTCTGGTAAATGTCACTCCAGTTTTGTTATTAGTTGGACTTGGATTTCATCTAGAAGTGCATTCTGATACAGCTGATGGAAATACACTGGATATTGAACCAAGACATGCAGAAGACATCAGTTAGACTTTTGAGGGGTGCTTCCTTTGAGGAGGAATATTGTGCTTGGCCATTATCTTTTTTAAACAAAGCTTTAAAAATTCCATGAGGAAAAAGGTGCTTTTGATCATGAGTAGAGAACTTGCTCTATAGCTGTGATTTTTGAGAGTCATCTTCTGAGTGCTAGATACTTATTGTGGTGAAATGATCTCTTTTGTAAGGCAGTATATAGAAAACAAAGCTGACTGTCCCAAGGAAGTGTGGTACCACTTCCATGGAGACTGGAGTCCCTTGACAACTTCAAAGGCCACCAGAAAGATGGGACTCAGTCGGTCTTTCTTTGGACTTGAGGCCATTCTAACTCTGTATTGATCTGAGGTAGAACACATTACATGTGTTCCATCTTGAGCTGTGTCATTTTGGAACTTCTTTATCATGTGTGTTTTATGTATTCTGTATGCATTTTGGCTTGACAGTTAAAGCACCCAATCGATGTATTTATGTCACACGACTGGCCAAGGAGCATATATCACTACGGAAACAAGAAACAGCTTCTTAAAATGAAATCCTTCTTCCGTCAAGAAGTGGAGAGCAACACATTAGGAAGCCCTGCTGCCTCAGAGCTTCTGCAGCATCTGAAACCCACCTACTGGTTCTCAGCACATCTTCATGTTAAATTTGCAGCTTTCATGCAACACGAGGTAAAGGGGAAAAAAAACATCAAGAATGTGTATGTCCCAAGCACATTTTAAAATTCCAGTGCAGGTAATCATGTCCAGAAAAGCAGCTGCTTAATGTTTTGGCTCAGTTATTAAAACTCATCTTAAGCCACAAAATATCAAGTGGTGTTTAAGTTACAGGGTTGTGTAAGTTAAAGAGGTGTTATAAATCATCAGTGTCACTACCTGATCTTCAGGGACAGCGTGAAATAGCAAACATCACTGCACTTAAAACTTCTTAGTTTAAGTTTATAGAAAAACACTCTCTGTGCCACTTTGTTGTCAAAGGAGACAACTTCAAAACAGAGAAATAGAGAAGGGACTGAAACTGGTTAACTGGAGATGGGAGTGTGCCTGTTGTAAGGCTTGGCAGATGAAGTTATCTGGGTAAAGCCAGAAACCAGCCCCGTAGGCTGAAGCTGCTCTTGGTTTGAGTTATTCCTGAAAGTGGTGTGATGTGCTCTTCCTATTCACAAGTTATTTAGCTGTAGAAATGTAGCTCTAGACATTCCAGACTCAACAAGTCTGTTTCCAATTATGTTACAAGTTTTTCTTTTTCCTTCAAGGCGAGGTGTGCTTAGCTGCCTTGCTTAAGTGTGAAGTGTGCCTCTTGCTTTATCTTGCTGTGATCTGCATCCAGCTTCCTGTTAGAATTCCAGGAAATCTGTCTTTCTCCTTGTCCTTCCATCCCTTTTTTATAATCCCATGCTGATTTTCTATTTCCGAAAGCCTTTTCCTGTGTAAATTATGCCTTTAAATCTGTATCTATAACTTGTTTAGAATGGTCAAATTTCATTTCAATGCTGATGACTGTGTTAATGCCATTTGTTTCCTAGACAAACTCCAAAGAAGAGCTACCAAAAGCAACCAAGTTTTTGGCTTTGGATAAATGTCTGCCGCACAGAGACTTTCTGCAGGTGATGCCACATGCAGTGGGTTTTTGCTTTTGAAGCACTTTGCTTGCCTGCACTACTGGGTGCTGTGCTTGGAGATAAGCTAAGAATAGTTCAGTTTGCATCCAAATGGAGGAACTGGAAAGATGCTAGGAATGGTGCACATGTGGAATGGTCTTCGTATAATTGTCTTGAAATTGTCTTTGTATAATTGTCTTGAAATAAGCAGACCTTGTGTCCTGTCGTGCAGGTGCGGTGTTTTCTCATTCCTGCCATTGCCCCTCACCTTAGCACAAGTACTTGCCTTAATTTGAGGAGTAGCTCTACTTTAACCGGAACTGAATCTCCTCTTGTGTTTTGTTTGGGGTTTTTTTTGTCAAAATATCCAACCTAAGAAGAAAGCCCACCTTGATGTTTATCTTTAACAGCTTAGTTTGGGTCAGCTGGTGCCTCTTTCTTCAGATCTGGATTTATGAATTCAGGCAGGATTGAGTCTCAATATGAGTACTCTAATTTCCTTTCAGTATTGTAAATTCCAGAAGGAACTGGTGCAACTTCCAAGGAGAATGGCTCTGCTGCTTTTGGTTTGGTGCACGTCTTGGCTAGGAAGGGCAGTGGCCAAGTAGGAGGTCTAGGTTGTGGGAATTTTCAATATGAGTGCCAGACTGGTTTCCCAAGAGAAAAACACTGTTCAGGTCTGCGGCTTGTGTGCTGCCCGGGGTGCCAGCTCTAAAATCTCATATGGATGAATCTAAAATCCTGTGCTGTGAGAAGAGCTGCTGACAGCACAGTCTTCAAATGCAGTCAAGTGTTTTTTAGTAGTCTTACTGTAAATTAGGTTTTATTTGTCAGCTTAAAGGGAAGACGGTTCATTATCTCTCCTTTGGTTGTGTAAGGGTATCCCTTTGTCCTGAAAGCTGCCTTTGAAAATGGGAGAGAGTATGAGGATGGGCTTTTGCTACACAAAGGTGTACTGAGGTACTAGTCCAGGCGTAAAATCCTGTAGCAAAACTGCTCTGGGGCTGTACTACCTCCAGCACCATGGTGATCCACCACTGTAGAGCTCTGGTTTAAAGTGTATCTTTTTTTTTCCTTAAAACTACCTAAAAATGTTGGATTACTTCATAGAGTATTTAAAATCAAAGCCTGAGTACAGTGTGGCTAAACCAAATGTTTTGATTTGGTTTAGTGTCACTTAAGACCAAGTGGTTTGGATTTCAATTCGCCAGCTGTTGAAAGAGTTTAAAAACATTTCCTATTAATCTCATTGCTGTGCTAAGAATGTGTTTATACAGCAGAATAGCAGAATAACTGTTGCTATCAGTCCTTGATGTATTTCTGCTTAGAAGGCAGCATGAGCTTAAGAGCAGGCAAATCCTGGTTTCCAAGTTGTGTAACTATCCAGTAGCTGGGAGGAAGATGCCGTGCTTTGTAATTGCTGTAAGCTAAAACACAGAAATGCCCTTTTCACCTTTGATTGTACTTTCTTACTCCCTTATTGTTATGAACTTTTATGTAGGGCTTACCTGAGAGGAGGAGTTTGAGACCACTAGCTCTGTGTACTTGAAACTTAATTAATTAAAACTCTGTACAATGCAAGGAACACTTCAAACTTTTCATCAGATTCTGCTGTCCAGCGAAGTAACTTGCCTCCTCTGTTTTCTTTTTTTTTTAAATAGATAATAGATGTAGAGCATGATCCAAGTGCGAGTGACTCTCTGGAGTATGATGCTGAGTGGATTGCAGTCCTGAAGGCCACCAACAGCCTTGTTAATGTGACTCCGGGCTTATGGAATATGCCTGAAAGGAACGGCCTCCATGCAAAGTAAGTTGTACGCGAAGTACAGAGGGAAGCCTGATTTTGCTGGTCTGCAGGTAAACTTCCTTTAGAGCTGGGTTTCTGTGTTCTGCAGCCCGTGATGCCTGTAGGACATTCTTAATGCTCTAGAAAATAAAGAACATGGTGACAAGAGCTGTACTCAAGAGCATACTCCTTCTTTTCAGCTCTACACGGGTAGTTAAGTTTTGCAAACTTAAATACCACCATTTGAGGGGCAAAAAGTATGTGGTGGCTGATCATCTTGCCAGTTAGGCTGTGAGACTGAAGATCAGGCTGGATTGTGGGGATGGACGGGTCAATGAGTGCTTATTGAGTGGGCTGATATAATACACAAATCCTTGGTGGGCAGAGTAGAATCTGTGTTGAGCAAAGGCAATGTACTTTCCTGAAAAAACGTTTTGAGAAATTAGGTGTCTGCTATAAGATGAATTTATTGCCCATCTAAAAGTTTCTCCTTGCAGTGGGAACAAGAAATACCTTTTGACTACATGCAGTTGTTTGTTTCATACATTTGTTTAGGTGGGACTACAGTGTGACAGAAGAAGCCATCAAAGAGGTATTAGAAGAGCTGAATCATAACCTCAAAATTCCTTGTAACTTTACGTTGACAGTTCCTTGCTATGATCCTAGCAAGCCCCAGAAACACCTGGAGCCAGTTCATACCATCAATCCACAGACCACTGAGTTCTGTGCCCAGTTTGGCCTCACTGACATCAATCACAGGATCCAGCAAGCTAAAGAGGAGGGCTCTGCACGTGGTGAATATGAAGAGGAGGAAGAGGAGATGGTCAGTACTGGCTCAGCAGAGGAACCCAGTGAATATAATACAGATAATTCTGGGCTTGGATCCATTAATCCAGATGAAATAATGCTGGATGACGAAGGTGGCGATGAAGATTTGAGCACGTGTTCTGTCGATCCTTCCCCTGATCATCCTCCTGACTTTTCTGCAAGTTTCTCCGACATCCGCATCATGCCAGATTCCATGGCAGTATCGTCTGATGATGCTATGGATTCCACCAATGAGGAACCAGAGAAATCTGGTGTCAGTAAGCAGGCAGAAAAGAAGAGCTTAAATGAGAGACCATTGAAGCGCATCAGTGGCAATGAAAATGGAAGCAGTGGCAGTAAGAAAATTAAGAGACGGAATCAAGCTATCTATGCTGCAGAGGATGAAGATAAAACAGAGTAATACTTCCTAAGATGTATAGATAAGTTCTCACTGTACCCTTTTATGGGAAGGTTGTGAGAACTGTAGTGGACTACTCGTGCTTTTAACGTTACTTG
The DNA here is from genome assembly GCA_033558235.1 of Neomorphus geoffroyi. Taxonomy (NCBI): domain Eukaryota; kingdom Metazoa; phylum Chordata; class Aves; order Cuculiformes; family Neomorphidae; genus Neomorphus; species Neomorphus geoffroyi. The sequence goes on along the minus strand of JAUMJM010000012.1, from coordinate 6,575,583 downwards.
ATCTTACTCGTGCTACTTTCTTAAGCTGAAGAGGCTGCATGTACCTCTGGCAGGGAAGAACATTTATCTGGATTAAACATCTAAGTCAGAAGCAGACTTTTCCAAAAAAGTACTTTGTCAAAGAATTTAAAGCTCATGTATAATCAGTCGATTTTGCTTTGGTTCTTGGTTATTACTGTGTACTATGCATCTTCAGCTGTACTGCTGCACAGCATTCACTACGCTCGTTTAATAAGAACAGAACTCTTGTACTGTAACTCAAGTCAAAGTGAGCCCTGTCTGACTTTAAAGACTGAATGATTTGATTTTATTGCTTTTGTCTTGTTTTATACTGAACTTTTTTAGAGTAGCATATGTAATAACTCCCTGAAATAAATTTGAAAATAGGATTCCCATGGTAACGAAACAGCAATAGGAGAGTGAAGATTTTTGGTTTTGGTTATATCATAGAATCATAAGGTTGGAAGAGACCTCTGAAGTCACCGAGTCCAACCATACCTGTCCCCTTACTAAACCATGTCCCCAAGAAACTCATCCACCTGTTTTTTAAATACCTCCAGAGATGGTGACTCCACCACCTCCCTGGGCAGCCTGTTCCAATCCTTGACCACTCTTTCAGTGAAGAAATTCTTCCCAATGTCTAGTCTAAACCTCCCCTGGAACAACTTGCGGCTGTTTCCTCTTGTCCTATTGCTTGTCACTTGTGAGAAGAGACCAGCACCCACCCCGTCACATCCTCCTTTCAGGCAGTTGTAGACAGAGATGAGATCTCCCCTCAGCCTCCTCCGAGCTAAAGAACCCTAATTCCCTCAGTCTCTCCTCATAGGGTTTATTCTCCAGCCCCCTCACCAGCCTTGTTGCTCTTCTCTGGCACCTCAATGACCTTCATTATTATGCTATATTTATGCTATATAAAAATTTCACAGTCATAAACAAAACAATGTGTATTGTACAGTATTGGGTTTTAATTACAGTTTTGATAGGGAACCAAGTTTTATGGGGATCACAGAAGAGTACATCTCTGTTCTTAAAAACTCACACATATGCTGTTTCTTAAAAACTGAGAATCATGTCTTAAAATTAAATTGTGAGTAGTTGGGATGAATGTGGACCTTATCAGTATCTCAGTTCTTAGTAGTTAAGGCTGTGTTGTATTTTCATATAAGGTGGTAGACGTTTATACGTTGCTTGAGACAATAACGTCTGCCTTTATCATTATGCTAAGGTTTCACCTGATACCTCTTTTTACTAGTGTGCAACTTGCTGCATTCTTATAGGCTGGGTTTGGAATCTTCCAAAGTACCTTAATAAACTTCAGCTGAGGGAGAGCATGAGCTGCCAGAATAAAAACCCTCTAGGAAGCTGGAAGTTTCCCTTTTTGCTGTCCTAGTTTGCCCTGGATTATTAGCAAACAAATTACAGTCCTTTGGTCTAAAGGGCTGTGTGAAGATAACAGAACTTACTGAATTCATGAAAATGATGGTGTTTTCACGTGCATACTTCTAGACTTACTGGTCTTCCTGTGAAATTCTGCTGGTGTTCTGTGCTGAGCTTTAGGAGTCTAGACAGAGTGGGACCTCCTGTTGACTGTGCTGCCTGTGAGCGCAGAAGTGGCTCCTGTGTGCTCTTATTCCTCTAAGGTGCAGGCACTGTGAAGAGAAAGTGTCCTGGCTGGAAGACAGAACTGGGCAGCAAGCTGTGACTGAAATGGATTGGTGAGTGTGAGTTACATAGCAGGGAAACACTTCAAAGTCGTCTTCTGTCTTCAAAATCACTTCCACATTCTTGATTCATCTTGGTTCCTCTCCTTTCAGTAGTTCACTATGAAAACCAAATGCATTAAGTATTCAAGGGCTAGAAAATGGCAAAGTTAAGGCTCTCCACAGTTCTGAATAACAGCTTTATGTTGGTGGGTTGATGCTGGTAACATCCTTTTTTTTCCCAGAGGATGCTAAATGATTAGTGGGACCCTGTTAATACTCCTGTGTCTCTCTGTGCCTGCTCATCTGTTGGAACACCCACTAAAGAGAATTGTGGTAAGAAGTGATGGAAAACTGGAAGTGTTTGGTGTAACCCTCAGGTTATCTCAAGTAGCTGTGAGCTATCAGCTAGATTACTGAAGTTGATTGAATATCTTTAAGGGTCCTTGGTCTGCTAAAATCTTAAGCACACCTGATGACCTGAAGGCTGTAATGAAAATAAAGTATTTTAAGTATAAGCTGCATTATGAACTTGGAAAGGCCCTCAAGAAACCCAAATGTGGTATTCAGCTGTGGGATTCACTGTGAAGGGGAGTGGAAGATGTAGATTACATGTAATATAGCCTGTTTAGTTTGATTTCCTATATTTTTAAAGCAAACTGTTCTCGTGTGTTGCCCCACATCCCCTTTCTGATAAATGTGTTTTGATTTTCGAGGAAGCAGGAGACTTTGGCAAGATACAATACTGATTTTTGAACCTTTAAAGATTTATTTTTTCAATAAAGTATTTCAGCATCCACTGAGTAGAGCACAGCTGGTAAATATAGTTACCATACAGTGGGTTTGTGTATGAATCGTGTCTTATCCCTACGATGTTTCTGTGCCTTTTCTTTCAGGCTAGCCCTCACAGATAGGTTTGAAAGGATAAATCTTGGCCTTTAAGGGGTTGCATCAGCTGGTTGATGGCCACTGTGATTCATTTCATACTGAGCCCACTGCCTTGATTTTTCATGGAATTACAGAATGGGCTGGGTTGGAAGGGACCTTAAAGCTCATCCAGTTCCAACGCCTCTGCCATGGGAGGGGACACCTCCCACTGGATCAGGGGGCTCAAAGGCCCATCCAACCTGGCCTTGAACACCTCCAGGGATAGGACAGACACCACTTCTCTAGGCAACCTGTGCCAGGGCCTCCCGGCCCTCATCATGAAGAATTTATTCCTAACTTCTAATCTAAATGTTGCCCCTTCCAATTTAAAGCCATTCTCCCCTGTCCTATCACTACAAGGTCTTGGAAAAAGTCCCTCCCCAGCTTTCCTGGAGCCCTTTTCAGCACTAGGAGGCTGCTCTAAGGTTTCCCAGGAGCTTTCTCTTCTCTAGGCTGAACAACCCCTGTCCTTATAGCATAAGTGCTCCAGCCCTCACATTATCTTCGTGGCCTCCTCTGGATCTGATCCAACAGTTCCATATCCTTATGTTGGGGACTCCAGAACTGGACACAGCACTCCAGATGTGGTCTCAGGAGACCAGAGCAGAGGAGCAGAATCCCCTTGCTCGCCTTGCTGGTCCCACTGCTTTGGGTGCAGCCCAGGACGGTTGACATTCTGGGCCCATTGCCGGCTCATGTCGAGCTCCTCATCCATCAGCACCCCAAGTCCTTCTCAGGGCTGCTCTCAATACATTTTCCCATCCAGCCTGCATTTGTGCTTGGGATTGCCCTGACCCAGGGGCAGGACCTCTCCCTTGGCCCTGCTGAACCTCATGAGGTTCGCACAGAGAATCCCCAGAGAGCTCCTGTCGCTGTGACCCCGCGCTGTGGGTGCTGCACACCCTGGACCCTCCCCGTGAGCCCTTCCCCTGCGCGGCTCCCCCAGACGCAGCCGCTCCCGCGAGAGGGCGGCACTGGGCGGTGCGCGCACAGTTCGGCCCCCGCCTCGCCCTGCCCTGCCCTGCGCACGCGCGGCGCGGCGGGCTGGGCGCAGGTAGCGGCGGTTTCGCGGCGGCCGATTCGCTGCGCGCCAAGGGCCGCTCCCCCCGCCCCCCACCCTCGCGATGCGGCCGTGCCCGCCGGGGCTGGCGGCGCGCGCGTGAGGGGCCGCCAAGATGGCGTGCGCGCTGGAGGCGCCGCTGCGCGTCAGCGTCCTCTCGGTGAGTGCCCGCACCGCCCCCGGGCCCGGCCTGGCCGCGCCGCGGCACCCCCGGCGCGGGGCCTTTGTGCGGGGGCGCGAGCGGCGGCGCGGGGTCCTGTCGGCCCTTCCCTGCCCTCCTGCCCTTTCCTTGCTCGCCGACCCCTTGCCTTCCTGCCGCCCTTGCCCTCCTCTCCTGCCCCTGCCCTCCTCCCCTGCCCTGCCTCCTATCCCTTACCCTTCTTCTGCTACTTCCTCTTCTTTGCACCCTAATTGCCTTTCCCCTCCTTGGCACTCCCTGCCCTCCGGCTGTCCCATCCCATCCCCTCCTGCCAGCCCCTTCCTGACAACTTCTTCGCAGAGGGGGATTCTCCTCAAGAGGCCATTCCCCGCTTTCCCGAGGGCCCTGCTCCCGTTCCTGTTCGAGGCACTGGCTCTGCAGAATGTATTTTTACCTGATGACATGACTTAAACTCTCCAGCCACTCTCCTGCAAGCGTGCCAGGTCCTGCCAAAGTCCCGCTCGGCAAAAAGCGGGCTCCTTAATGTGATTTGGGGCTGCAGCAGAGCAGGGACTCTCTGGGAAGTGTCGCTAAGCATGCGCTCCCAGCCAGCAGGTCTTCTTTGGTGGCCAAGTGCCTATCCTTTCCAAAAAGCTGTTCGGGATCCAGGGACACGGCCTTGCTGGCTGATGCAGCAGGGAGGAGGTCGATGTGTTGCATCCGTGGGCAGGGCACGGGCGCTGTGGAAGGGCTCTGACAGCCGCTGCTGGTTTCCTTTTCTTTGGGAAAGCAGAGAGTGAATAAATAGCCAGGCCCGTCTTGCCGCTCGTTAGAATCATGTGCCGGAGTAACGATGCCAAATGTATAGCCTGGGTGCTGCTTAAAAGAGCCAAGATCTGGGGCTTTTTCTCTTTTTTTCCTTAGGATTTTTTACTAGAGAGAATCGTGGAACAGATGATGTTGATATAAATTATTTTGGTGGATGACCTGTAAAACTTGTTTGCCCATATACAAATGCCATTCTACATATTGCACAGCTGTTAGTGGATAGGGTGAAAGTCAGGATATCCCTAGAGGAGTTCAAAGCCAGGTTGGATGGGGCTTTGAGCACCCTGGTCCAGTGGAAGGTGTCCCTGCTCATGGCAGAGAATGGAATTCAATGGGTTTTGAAATCCCTTCCAACCCGAACTGTTCTATGAAAACAGTGGAATTTCTGAAGTCCAGCAGACTTTTACATGTAAATATATAGATAGAAGATGAAAGTCTGTAGCTGTTCTCAAAAATATTGTCTTTCATTACATGCTGTAAGTTTATCTGTAGAATTTATGTGGCATAATTTAATAGCATTCCTGGACAGAAAGGAGCCTTGCTGGCTTTACTTTATTCTTCTCTTGGTGTTATGTGAGACTACAGGCAAGAAGCTGCTTGTGCTTCTGACATCTGGGTGGGGAAGCAGGAGCAGATTCAGCACAAGAGCAGGCACTTCCAACAGCAAGGAAGAGCTTTCAATTCCCTTATAGCTTCTTTCAAAGAAAACTCAAGAGGAAAAAATGGGAAAATAGTAATAAAAAATTGAGCTGGCAAAAAGAACAAAAAAAAGTGAGATAATGGAAATGTACCTGGCACGTGTTCATGAGAACCTGGAGGGAAAATTCCCTTCCCCTTTCCCACCCTTGTTTTTTGGAATGCTTGCTGTCTTCAGCTTTGGATCTTCTAAAAGGAATAACAAATCATCAGTGCATAAGTGTTTAGCTTACAAGCATGGTCCTGTTGCTGAGAAGAGTTTGCTTTGCCTCATAAAGTAGCCATGTGAGTGTTGTGGAGAGTATTGTGCTGCTGTCCCTGTTGAAGTTCTGTGAGACAGTATATAGGACTGGCTCTGAAATGCATCTATATGTTACGATATCGTAAGTTACAGAAAGAATTCTTCAGAAGATTTTCCTTATTTTTGAGAGCTTGTTTGTCGGTATGCTTCTTGAGCAACATTAAGTGCTTTTATAGACTTTTTCTTTAAGGAATTGACATGGTTTCTATTAGTAATTAAACATAACAAAATTGGAGATGAAGACAGTGCTGCTAACTGAAGCAGACCCCTTTTGCATGCCCTGTTCATAAACAGCACTCTGTTAACTTGCATTGACTTGGAACACGTTATCTACATTAAGTAGCTCATGGTCTTTAAGTCACACTTGGGTTAGGTTTTTTGTGTGGAAGAAGCAGTAATATCCTATAAATTCAAATAGGATTGTGTGATCTTGCCTGATAAGTTTTGTAGACTTACTGCTGCGTTAGTCATTCCTGTTTGTCTGCTGTTAAATGGATTGATATAAAATATTACAACTCTCTTTTATTCTCTCCACAGGAGGTAACAGCTAGTAGCCGCCACTATGTCGATAGATTATTTGACCTTGATCCTCAGAAAGTCCTGCAAGGTGTCATGTAAGTCATCTGAAACACTCTTGGGCTGTTGGTTGTGCCTAGGCTAGGTTTGTGTGAGTTCTGTCAGAGTTGTGGCAAGGGCAAGAAGCTCTTCCTGTCTTTTTTTTGAGAGCTCTTGTTGGAAAATTTTACTGCAAGCATGGTAGTATCATTTCAGCAGCCTATCACTCTGTAGTGCACATGGTTCATAATGCAGCCTCTCACTTGCCAGAAATAAGGTTAAACATTCTGTGAGCATTCACAGTTTTTCACATACTTTTCTTCCTTTTGGCCGCCTTTTGCTCCTCTTCCGATCTCTTGAGATTCTTTTCCCGTATTCCACTGCCTAGTCAGCATACCTCCCTCTTACCTTTTCCCCTGCTGCTGTGCCTGAATGTTGGCTCTTTTTTATTCATGGCTTCTATCTCAACGATGGGAACTGTGAGCTAAAGGAAAATCCTTCCACAGAAATTAATTTGGATGCAAATTATATTTCAGTACTTCTGTTGCATGCCAGTGATAAGGGGTAGTGACTGAAAGTGAATAGAAGACTTGCCCTGCTGAATAGGTAGTAAAACTAGTGCAAAGATCTGGTGGTTTTTTTTAGTATCCTTGAGCTATAAGCTTTCCTTTAAACCCAGGCAGCAAACTAGTCCTTGCCCAGGACTGACTTTTTGGTGGTGAAGCCAAACCTTTTCAGGCTTTCTGATAACTTGCTGGCTGTGGCTATCTAGTAAACTCCCAGAAGACATCAAAGGACCAAGCGGATCAAAAAGCCAGGAGTACTGATTGTGTGCTTAGGGCAGTCTGAGGTGTCTTCCAGTGGCAGATGAAAAAAAGCATTCCAGAATATGTCCTGGGGCAAGATATCAGAATTAGTGTGTCTTGGAAATACTTGAGAAACGCAGCACATGTAAAATTGCATGCAGGCTTGAAAATACCCCCTTACCGGTATAAAAACTTCTGGTACATCACTGTAACTTTGTACAGATCTTGAGCTTTTCCCTGTAGGATAGTTTGGTTGTGCTTCTACCCCTTGGCCTTAGTCCACTGCTGATAGGGACTGCTGTGATGGTCCCAGGGCAAGGATGTGTCTCCTCCTGTGTCCAAGTGGGTTGACTGAGACCTTCTTTTCTCTGTGGCAGATGCTCTGAGCTCTGGGTCCACTCCCTCCCTGCTCTCCTTTCTTTTCAAAGGACTGGAACCCACAACCCTTCCCTATCTTTTCAGGTATTATTCTTATCTCTTGCAGTGTAACTGATTTCCCAGAAACAAACATTTTAGGCAGTATCTTTGTCTTGGCTAGCACCTGAAATTCTTCATCTTGTCCATGAGTGTCAGTGGGTTCTATGCTGAGATGCTTTTCTTGCATTTAAAGACAAGAAAATACCAATTTATTTCACAATAGCTTGAGCAAAATCCAGAGTGGTTTGTTATTTTTCGAATACTGGTGGACAGGTGTGGAACAGTCCCATTTAGAAAAGTGTAGAAATAGAACTTAGAATAGTGTGTATATATAAAGAATTTCTGTCAGTCCCAAGATTCTCTTTGGGCAGAAAAATACTACTTTGTCTTTTTTCCTTCGACTTCAGGGTATCTGGTGAGGATGAAGTAGGAATGAACTCATATTTGGGATGGAGTAGAAGCAGATGAAAGTTCTGCCAGAGGTGTCTGTGAGAAGCTTTACCAGATCTGCATACTGTGCTGAAAATCTTTGGTTCCTAAGATGTGCTGGTTATTTTTCCTGCATCCTGGCAGAAAATACTGATGACCTAGATTTTTGTTTTGATTGATGGAACTGTATGAGTATCAAGGATCAAAAAATAGGCTGTGTTAAGAGGCTTTGTTTCTGCTGATTGTCTTCAGTTACAATAGTCCTGTTCTTCATGTGCTATTAAAGACACTTGAATGAATAACTTGAGTTTGGGGCTGTTTTTTAATTGCATCCTTGTAATTTAAATGAAAGCCATCTTCTGAATGAGGTTTGATAAAGGTAAAATGCAGCTGAATGCTTCTTGAACTTGAAAATCATGCCAATCCAGTTGTCATCTTGTAACTTGAGAAAGCTTTTAATTACATATTCTGAAGGTATTTAAATTATCAAATCTCTTATTTTCCTTTCTTTCCCACGAATTGTCAGAGAGGTTGTGTTCAGAATTTTATTTTGTCCAGACAATGAAGTCTTTCCTGGGTGGGAGCTTTTTTGAATTGAGAAACCACTTCCCTTTTGCCTGGTACTGCTATATGTGGTTCTATTGATCTTATTTATAGCACCTCTGCCGTGAGGACAGGCTGAAAGTTGGGGTTGTTCAGCCTGGAGAAGAGAAGGCTCCAAGAAGACTTTAGAGTGGCCTTCCAGTACCTGAAGGGAGCCTACAGGAAAGCCGGGGAGGGATTTTTTACAAGGGCAAGTAGTGCTAGGACGAGGGGGAACAGCTTTAAATTGCAAGGGGAAAGATTTAGATTAGATATTAGAAAGAAATTCTTCATGATGAGGGTGGTGAGGCCCTGGTACATGTTGCCCAGGGAAGTCAAGGAGGTGTTCAAGGCCAGGTTGGATGTAGGCTTTGAGTGACCTGGTTTAGTGGGAGGTATCCCCTCCCATGGCAGGAGGGTTGGGACTGGATGGGCTTTGGGGTCCCTTCCAACCCAACCCACTCTGTGATTCTATGATTTCAAAATGTCAAGTTTCCTGTAGCACTGTTATTCATATCTCTTCTGTCATTTTCACGTGCGTATTGGTAATAGGTAGGAAGGGAAGGATTGTGTTTACCTGCCTCATGGATTTCAGTTCAGGATTTGAAGAGTTGAGATTCTTGCAAGGACAACTACTGTCTTTTACTGTACCTCATAGTGAGCTGTTTAGGGTGCGCAAAACCCACATCTTCATACCCACATCTGTGTGGCAGTGTGTGTATTTGCTTTTTTGTTTACTGTCTTAATGAATGAACGAGCTTAGTATAGTAGTTTCCTTCTGTAAAGATAAACTCTACATTGTGGCCATGTTCATGCCTGAGAGGTCATATGGGTTTGCTTTGTGTCTGCTTAGGTGCTCTTCTAAACATTTCCTCTTCTGCATACTGTTCTACAGTTCACATTTTCTCAACTACTCTTTGTCTGCTTTCTGCACAGTCAGCATTAATGTCAGGTGTGCAGCTCTTGAATATGTTTAGTGTTGACAGTGCGTAGACTGCCTCAAACAGATACTGTAGGGGATTAAATGGTGTGTTCTCAGACATTTTGCTGTTATTGGCAGAGGAGCAGAGCCTAGTTAGCTCTGTAAATTTCTATGTTGTTACAAGAGCTTCAGTTGTCCCAGGATGGTTGCTGCAACATCATCCCGCACTTCGCAGTGTGGTAGGATTTATTTGTTTTTATAACTGTTCTGGGTGGTGAGCCTTAGAGTAGCATTTGCTTTTCACCTGGTCCTAAGCGGAGGACCACGTTGTTCGGATGCAAGACTGAAACCTATTTTTGTCCTCTGATTTATTTACTGGTCAGGGGCTTCTTTGAGAGATGTTTTGTCATTTACATTTAGCCTGATACCTTCAAAGAGGCAGTCTATCCTTTTATGGAGAGCTATGTCATTCCATCTCAGGGGCTGATTTTGAAAGGAGCATTCTTTCTGACAAATCTGGCTTACTCAATGTCCCAACTGCTTCTCAGCAGGCTGTTCCTCAGCAGTCAGAGGGTGTCATCTTTTAAGGCTTGTAAATTATCATCTTTGTGGTGCTCTGAGAATTCCTATGCTACTGCTGTTTCTGTCCTTTATGATTGTGCTTATCCAGCCAGTTGGAGTTTAACTAGGCAAGCATTTTCCTAACTTGTGGGAGCATTTAATTTCTCAGAAGTCCCTGCAGACTTAGACTGACAGTGCTGCAGTGCTCAGTGGTTATGCCTAGTGTTTTGAAGACTCTGAAACTCATGTTTTAGTACAACCAAGAGGTAATTGCACTTACCTTTAGGGTAGTTTCTTGGGTGCAGTTAGATATGTGTTAAGAGCTCCTTTAAGGGGATGATGGACTTTTACTTGCATTTGACTGAAGGTGTGTTACACTTCTTGCTGGTTTCTGCCTTCTTCAAACAGAAGACACCAGAAGGTAGCCACAAAACAAAACAAAACAAAAAAGCTTGTATTTTAAGTAGTAGCACTGCTTTTGTGCAAACTGTCTTACATCTCTTTTGTGGTCAGTTGCTTTGAAATTAATTGAGGACACATCAAACTGTGCAGTTTTTAAATCCGACTTTTCTCATTTGTTTATTCTTGGATTTGACAAAATTGTTCCAGGCACGTGTTTAGATGACTGTATAATAGTGTCTTGTGTTTCTCAGCTATGGCAATTGGAATGAGAGCATCAATGCAGTGTTCCACACATACCTGCAGGGAATGTTGCGTGGAATATAAGAGGCAGCTTCATGGAATGGGAAGAGAAGAAATTCCCATCTCAGTTCTAATGGAGCAACAGGTACCCCCTTCGGACAGTTAAAAAGTGGCTACTTCTCCCTCTTGTTCTTCTTGTCCTGTTAAACCTTCTTTAAGACTGAATAATGAACAGCACTTATTTTCACGTATGCAGTCACATTTTCAGTCTTTCAGTGGGCACTTCCAAACCTAAATTTTCTGCAGAAGCCATGTTTTGTTATTTGCATAATCCTTGCTTCAGTTTTCACTAGAAAGTCCCTGTGGAAATGGAGCAGACCTTGGAGGATTTTTCCTCTTACACTTTGCCTTTGTACATTTTTGAGCAATTCTGTTATCTCCTAGGCAGTGCTCTGTAGTAAACGTGTATTCTTTCAGATCCAGTAGGGAGCTGTGAGCGATAATTGACTGAGAACAACTGATGTCATTTTTTGAAGTGTTGTTTTTGTGCAGTGTCATTCATGTGTTGGGGGAAGAGACTCCAGAGTCTCTTCTGTTGATACTTCGTGAACTACAGGGTAGGTTCTTTGTGGCTTCGTATTGGAGAGCTTGTTCTTGAGGTTGCAGAGTCTGAAGAGATTTGAGCAAGTTCAGGTGATGCTGAGTGGGTGCTGGGAGCTCTACTTCATTTGTGGATTTCTCCCTTTCAAGAGGGATACAGAGGAATCTGATAGCTTCACAAGCTTTCCAGAGGAATAGAAGCTGAAACTGAATGATCGCAAACATATAAGAATGAAATAGTGCTCTGTGGAGAGTATTTTCAGTGGAATAGGTTTTGAAGAGTTGGATGGAACATAGTGGAGATACAGAAAAGAGGAAGATGCTATAGGAAGAAAGTATGGTCCTCTCATGGAATAACATACTCTCTTGCTTTTGTGCTTTCTTTGTAATGCAGCAAAAGGTACAAATAAGTAACACTATATTTTGCAAGTCAGTTCTGTGTTGTAACTCCTGCTATAATATTTAGAGGTGGGCTAAACTCCAGGAAATTAAGAATACCAGTTTACATTTGGCTAGCAGTTTTCAGCCTCATAGGCCTGTTTAATATTTCAAGCCTTCCAGTTGCCCCTCTGAGCCTGTGAGAGGGGACTGATGATAAATGAATCCCTTTCAGTGCTGCCTTTCAGAAGGGCATGGAGCCACTTTTCTCCAAAATCCCTCTCAGATGCCAGCTTCGAAGCGGTGATACTATTGCTGTGATGATTTCAGGCTGTAAGTAGGATCAGAAACAACTTCTGCCAGACTAGCAGCTGATGCAGCTGGAGAAAGTCAAGCGAGTATTGCTCACAGAAGTCTCGAGGTCTGAGTTAGGAGGAGCAAACTTCAAGCTGAACACAGCTGAATGCTCTGAGGTCATTTAGAGTTTAACTTTATTAATCTATCAGACAGACACAGAGGAGCAGTGGCTGCCTGTGTGGAAGGGCAAGATGTAGTAGGCAGCAGAGGGAGAAATAGTTGCTGTGCCCTTTGGGTGGTGGTGGGATGTTAGGACTGAACGAAAGGTTGGGCCTGAAAGACGTGTGCTGCGATATGGAAATATGCAAAATGTAATATTGCAATATGGAACCATGTAAAGTATTGACATTTCCAGTGACAGTCAAAGGACAGAACTCTGTTTACCAGTTAATTTATCTACCAGACGATTAAAATTATTTCAGTATGTGTGCTGTATTGCTGGCGCTAAACTGATAATTGAAATGAGTTGGGATTTTTTAAATTATATTTTTTTATTTGGGAATTGTATGGTGGTGGGAAGGCCAGCTGGTAAAATCACTTGCTAAAACACACTTCAAACATGTGTTGTCTGAAATGTCCAGTAACTCCCCATACACGGAAGGAGAGAGTTTATTTGGATATAGATGAACTATGGATTTTCTTTCCTAGGGAGCCCTTGCCCATTTAAAGAAAGAAATTGAGGCATGGCTAAAGCCTATGGAGGCCAGTACATCCTTTTAGCTAACAGCTGTTTGGAGCTAAAAATCTGAGGCTGTACTTTCATGTTGGGAAGGCTTTAGGTTATTATAATCGAACATTTGGTAGCTCTTTCATATTAATGGGTTTTGGTGATGCTTCAGTTATTGCTGGCCCAAGCTGAAGTGGGTGGAGTGTCATACAGTGTTACAAGTTCAGATCTGAGGAGAGCTAAGCAGGTGCCAGAAGGCCACTTTAAGGTTTTTTACTGTACTGAATGAAACTTAGGGTTGTCTGTGTATTACCTGTGGCCAACAACATTCTTTTGATAGTGTGTGATGGGCATGAAATGGGAGAATGGACAAAAATAACTGTAAATCAAGAGACGGCAAATGAAAAATGGCCTTAGAAAGATGTAGCATTACAGGATGCTTCTTTGCTTAATTAATTTTTCCTTCAACTGAGGGATATACTGCTAAATGCGGAAGCCAGTATTTCATCCTGTGATGGGAAATATCCTTGGCAGGAGATAGAGACCATAACAGAAAATAAAGTAACACAGTTACTTAAATGTGCTGGTTTGGGTCATTCATCTGAAGCAACAGTAGCAAAGGGTGTTCTTTTCATGTGGTTTGGCTGTTTCAGGATAGCTGTGAAAAAACTACTTTACTGATGTGGCATTACGGAACAGGATATCTCTCAGACTTCTGCTAAGCTGCAGCTGATTTCCCCACACCTCTCGCTGGATAATTCCTTGCTGTTATGACCTAGTTTATTTCAATAGCAGAGACTGATGCTGAAATTGAAATGCTGATAATACAGAGCTCTATCTATGGTTTGTTTGGGTTTATTAGTTTAAAGAGTTTACATAACAATAGCTAGCTGAATTCCCATCCTCCGCTGACTTGGGGCATTTTAAATTTGAGCTGCATCACTCTTAAGGTTGAGTAGGCAATTTTTCTATTGATTAGTGATCTCATGCCACTGCTAGCACAATTTCCAGACTCAATGCAAAGGATGAGGCAATAGAACATGCTCGAGAAGGGAGGTGGGAAAAGCAGCATCTCCTGTTTTGTCAGTCAACCTACAGTTTTGAAAGGAATTTGAGTTGAAACTGCAGCCAAAGACATGGAGAGTTTGAGGTGTTAAGCTTGATATAGAGGCTAGCAAGTGCGTTGATGGATGTAAGGTCTTACATAGAAGTGAAGATTTGATGCGAGAGGTTTTTTCGTCTGTCACACACACGTAGTGAGATAAGAACTGGATAACTGGGAGAGATACAGGGTAGGAATAAGGTATAAGTATTTATAACTACAGGTATGGGTCACTGGAACAGCTCACCTTTCTGTTTGGTAGACTTTCCTTGGCAGGAAAACTTAGGACAAGGTAAGTTGTCTCTCCAAAGAGGATACCTTAGACAGGAGTTCAAGTGGTTTCTGTGGCATTGTGATATGGAGGAGCTGGATTACAGGATCGCCTTTAGCATTGTGTATGTTAAATTCTATTATTCTGTGTTGCTGTAATTATAGCCATATGCTATTTTTCTACAGCACTTGGATTTTATACAGTGTCTGAGAGTACAGAATTAAGACTGGGAGCAACCAGGGATTTAGGATTTCCTTGTAGTAATGTTGAGTTTGTTCAGTTTGCACTGTGTAATAATTGTGTAACAGTTTCTAAGTGTTAAAACTCAAAAACGTTGGGTAACAGTGTCTCTGTGCTACTTTGTTCTTTCCTGCAAAATCACCTTTTTCTTTGTATCAACTTATATTTTTCAAAAGGATTAGAAATCTTGCAACTTTTCTTCCCAACCTTAAACATAAGCTGGTTTGATTTCTGTGGTTTACTTCAATTGTCAGGAGTTTTTATTCACTTGGTTGGACTAATAATCACATTAGTTCAAACATGATCCCTGCTAAAGGTGGGAAAACAACTCACTTGTTTGGTAACTGACGTATTCAAGCCGCAGTAGTGTCCGTCCTAGAAACTAATTCTGTCAGAATAACGATAGCCGTATTTTAACATGCAAAGTTAATTCCTATTTATGGTTGATTTACATCTGTCCATAAAAATGGGGCAGTGGGAAGAAAGGAGAAGTAAGAGGAGGCAAAAGCTATAGAAAGCATTATTGTGCAAACCTGAGCTCCACGGTTAGCTTCTGACTCAAGCCCAGCCACTCCAGGTACCGTTTGCTCATGTGGGACTGAAGCTTACGAACTCTCCTGAAGTTGGGGCTGACAGCTTCGAATTGAGCTACATCACTGTACCGGCTACCAGTACCTCAGCTGTTTAGATATTTGCATTTGGTGCTTGCAAACCTTTTCAAAATGATGCTTTGCGTCATTCTATTGTTCATAATTTTGATCAGCTGCTCGTAGATAAATCTTGTGGTCTGGTAGTGCATTGTTCTGGGCGCTTCCTCTGTGTGTGTAATTGTCTTGGAATCTCTGGTAAATCTTTTATGCAAAAAGTGAAAGCATTGGCTTGAAGTGTCTGGAGCTACTTTTCCTTCTGTGATTATTCCTCTTGTGTTTGACATCCTCCTCTGTCTAGGAACATCTTGAGTATGGCTGCCTGCTCTATTTTCAAAAGATGCAAGATGAGGAAATGTCACACAGGCTGTTTATTTCCTCCTCTTCCGTGCAGTTCCTGTTGCTGCTTCCTCATCAAGTCACTCTAGCTTGTTTCAAGGTCTTTTGTCTTGCTTTTCTAGAAGGTGATGTAGGAAAGCTCCATGGCTCCCAGTCAGAAATTTAACATTTCTTATATTTGTGCTTGATTTACTGTATTTAAAAATGTAGGTAAAACCAGATTCTCATGGAGAGGCCCACATACCTATGTTGCTTTCTCATAGTCTTTTTTGCAGAAGAGGTGCAGGTGTCAGGGCATGCTGGGAATGCTTTATGGGCCTGGTTTTTCTTGGAGAGCTGCACATTGACTGCTGGACACTTCTGATGTTCTTGTAGTACGAGTCCCAAACCTGGAATCAGCTTCATGAAGGTGTTGAACATAAGTGGTTTCTGCTTAGGACAAAGTTATACACCTTGAGTTGCTTCTGCAATAATAATTTGCATTGACAGATTAGAAAGCTGGACTTAGACATTTCATAATATTATTTCTTATTGAGTAGGAATTATTAAAACTTAAAAGGCCATATTTTACTCACAAATTGTTATATTTAATATTGCTTCGTGCTTATCTGAAGTGGGCTGTATCTGGTGCCTCTGAACAGTTGCTCATTAAGCATCAGAATAAAAACGTTAACTTCATACACAATTGGTAGATTGGGTCCTCTTGCAACTCTTGTTGAGCTGCATTTGGATGGAAATTAGATTTTTCTTTTTTGTCAGATTAATGTACCCCTAAAATATTTTATTATAAACACTCATTCTATGCTAATACACTTAGGAAAGTAGCATGCACTGCATTTTGTTTATAGCTGATTGCTTCTGGGTTGTAGTGTACCAAAGGATTGCTAGAACTCATAAACTTCACCTGATAACTCTGTTACCCTTTTCTAGAGTTCATAGGAAGAAAGCAAGTCTCTCTTGCTTTTCCGGTCTCTAGTTAGCATCATAACTTAAAGCTGAGTGGTCACAGGATTGAATTGATGAAACTATATTCTTATATCTTTAAGAAGCAATAAGAGATGGAAAAGAGCTGGTTTAGCACTTTAGGAAGCGATGTTTCCAAGTACTCAGCTAGGATCTATCTGCTATATTTTAGTGTTGGCAGCCTATGTTATCCAGCTTGTGATTTTTTCACATAAATTACTTTTATTGCATTACAGTAAATACAGCCAAAAATATTAGCTATCAGATTTCAAAACTATGCATTAAAATTTTTGTATTTCAGATTATTTTGTTAAGTGACTTTGAATTTAGTGTGAAACACATGATCTAAAAAACCCCAAACCAAACCAAAATCCAAAACAAAACAAAACAGAAAGCCACCCAACCTCAAATGCATCTCAAGCCCTCTGTCATGTGAAAACTTGATGATATCTTCTTGGGCTCCGTAGAAGTCTCTCTGAGGCTACAAACCTCTGTGGTACTGGAATGCAGTAGGTACATGTGTGGGAGCCGCATTTTCCTTCTGAAGTTGTGCAGGCTGTGCTGTTGCCTAGCAGGAGGGTCGCTAACCTCCGTGAGAGCTTGGAGCTGCTGGCTGGAAAGAAAGCCTACCTGTCTCCCTCTTCTGGTCCGTGGTCTCCTCACAGGTTAGGCTTGGAGTCACCATAGACTGATTGTTATCTGAGGTTCTTTTCTCTTTGTAATTGTGTTTTTGCTGCTGTTCCCTCCTTCATTTCAAGGACTACTTTCCACACTAGGAAATGGGAGCAGTGTGCATGACATTTGGAATTAAATTGGGTATCCGGATTTGGACTACAAATTTCTGAGGTTTCTTTGTTACCCCTTATAGCAGATAGTGATCTGTATTGCTTTTTCTCCTTGGATTAATCTCCTGTCATCTGGGATCTGAAATCAGTCAAGCTCAGACTTGTTGGAGGTTGTTTTCAAATAAGGAAGTTGCCTTCAGTTTTTCCAAGGTTCGTGATTCACCAAGGACCTGGTAGACTAGGACAGCACCTGGTGCTTCTTAAAGAGATTACCTTTCAGATCAAGAAAATCTCTATAAAATGTAATGTGGAATCACAGAATTATAAACAGAGTACTATTATTCACTGTTGTATTTTGGTATTTTAAGAATATTTTTGGTTCCTATAGCCACCTGCTTCCCATGTACTGTATAGGTTAATTTCTGTAAGTGGCAGATTTGGAGCGATAAGGGCAACACAGAACTTGGGAGTGCCGAGGGATCATGAACGCAAGCACAGTGATCTTTGCCGAGTCCTGTCTGACAGTTTTTGATCTCTTCCTAATTTGAAGATATTGTGCTTGCTTGACAGTGGAAGTGGTTGACTGTACATGTGTTGGATCTGTCAGAAGTCTCAGACTTCTGCTATTTCTTGTGTATCTGCCACGACCTTTCTGATAAGCTTAGTGGACTAGGATGGAGAAACTCATATGAATCGTTTACAGATCAGGACTGCAGCCTTGCTAAACCTCTCAATTTTAGTGTTATGGAGCTTGGCCATGTTCCTGCCACCTCTGAAAGGGTCTCTATAACACATTCTAGCAGGCAATGCTTACTACATAGTAAATGGTTATAAGGTTAGCAAGCCATTCTGTTGTGGAGTTGATGCAGGAGTCACAAAAGTAACTTGGTGGTAGTGATATGTGTTTTGGGGTTTTTGAAGCCACAAAATAGTGTGTAAAATTGCCTGGGCAGAGCATTAAAACGTCACCGCAATCTGTTAATTCTTCAGGGTGCTTGGCAAGCACCTTCTCTTTAGCTCCTCAAGATGCTTTTGCAGATCTATGATATTATGCCGCCCTTCTGATGATGTTGGGAGGTGGTGCCTAAAGTACCTGAACGTAGCACATCTGTTGGTGCAGTTCCCATTCCTTTGAGATATCTGGTCATTGCTTCTGCTGCCATTTTGGACTTAGTCTTGTATTTTATAAACCTTTAAAACTAACTGGGTTACTTTCATTTCAAGCATTCAGCATAGAAACCACTGAAGGTACTGCTTCTGAGTTCAGTGAAATCTCTAAGTTCATTCCTTACATTTTCTTGGGTTTCCAGCATAGTTTGTTTCTGATCTTGCTGTTTCTTCTCTGCCTCCTGCCCTGTGGTGTGAAGTTTCCAGAGTTATGAGAGATACAACAGAAAAGTCCAACATTTTCTTCTGGAACTCAACTGTGTAACACTCTGCTGGGTAGGCAGATTCCTGTTCTGTAATGGCTTACTCGACAAGTCATTTCCCAACTGCCAATATTAGGAGATGCACAGAACTGCAGTTCAGCGTTCAGCGCTTTTCATCCTGCTCCCTTGTTGGAGCTCCCAGATCCGCAGCCAAACCCGAGCAATTTAACAGCCTCTATTTGCCTAGAATTCCTAGAGCACTCTTCTGTGGCCAGTTAACTGTGTGCAACAGGAGAGTGGGTCACACCAAGAAATACTGACGGGCAATTTCCTTGTGCTTATTGAGTTTTATGAAGGATCAGTTTATGCCAGATTTTGCCTGCCCTGGCCAAGAAGTTTTTTGTAACTATAACAAAGTGAGTTTAACGCTTGGACCAGCTGCTTATTGCAGTGGAACTTGCACATTCAGTGGCTACATAGGGACTGAGTATGGTCCATCCAGGCCAGGGTGGATTTTGAAGAACAGGACTGCTCCAAATCTCTTAAAATTTGCAGATGATAGGTGAAAGAGTGATGTAGTGACAAGAAAATATGCTAACTTAAAACTCACTAAAGCTTATTTGAATGAATTATGGGCATAGGTAGACAGTGATTAATTTATCAATTTTGTGACTACTAACACTGACGAACCTAGTTTTCTGCTCTCATAAAGCTTCCTACAGCTGGGACATTCTCTAGAAATGTGTTATCTTAATTTTCTGAAATGGGTCGTAAGTTGCTTGCTTGCTTTCAGAGTCTCTGGGTGTTCATAGATGTTCACTATGTTCATAGAAAGAAAAAAACTATCTTTAAAATGTGTTGGTGGTTTTTAGGATACAGTGGCAATTTTCTGAACAACAAGATTGCAAACCACACATTTTCATAGGACATAGTAGTGTCCCCTTTCCAAAACACTTCCCTTGTTCCTTTACCAGAATATGACTGACTTTAATATATTACACCTCTCAGTAACTCTCAGACACGAAAATGCTTTTGTTTTCACTCTCTTCCTGGGATTTTGACATGCAGATGTTTAGCTGTCCTGAAAATTCACTAAAGGAAGCCTGTGGTGAAGAGGAAAGTAAAAGCCTGGTCTGTGGAAACTGGTGATAGTTTTTTGTACCTTCTCCCTCTTCCCCCCCAGCTTATCTTTACCTGCACCCAGAGAGTATTGAGTTAATACTTTAAATTGCCAATGCTTGATTTACCAACCAATAGAGAATTCTTTTTTCTATTAGAAACCTCGTGAGTATATGGGCACAAAGAACCAGGATATCTAGTTTTCCTCAATAAAGAGACTTCTTCGTGTCTGGTGTGCATGTGAGATAGTTTGGGCTTTTGCTTGCTGGTGTAAACTGGGATGTAATGGAACCCTAGAGCTCTGGGGTGTTCATGTGCGGGCTGTGCCCTGAAGTGTTCCGCAGTCCCGTAGGTGCAGTGTGGCCGTGTGGAAGACTTCTTGATAAGCCTTCTTGGAAATAGTAAATTCTATAGATTAAGCCCTCAGTACCTCAGCATAATTTACCAGGGTTTGTTTTTCTTTCTGGATTTACAGAGATATGAAAAATGCTGTAATTGGAAACAACAAACAAAAAGCCAACTTGATTGTTTTGGGAGCAGTTCCAAGGTATGTCCTTTGCTACTCTCCTTTTCACTGATGCACAACAGATCTGGAATAATGATCCTTTCATCACGGGCACTTTTTTGTTTTAACTTTTATTGTAGTTGACTGCATACGTTCCTTAATGTAACTGAGAGAGACCTGAAATATCTGTTAAAGTCATGTATTGCAGAAAAGTCTGTTGAGTAATACTTTTAATTTAGCATTTCATAGAATTCTCTAAAGCAGTCTTGGTGATTTTTATTAAACTTTATCAGCTCAGGAATGAAATTAATTTCTGACATCGATGATACTAATGATGGATGAAAGTGGTTGTATCTTAATCCTGTTCTTCAGCCAATTGCCTGGTGATTTCGCAAATGAAAGTGTGTAAGGTTATGTTAAAATATAATTTAAAAATATTAAAAGCATCTGAGATAATTTGCTTGTCTTCTCCACCTGCTTCAGAGGATTTAAACACTTTGATCGTACTTTATTGCTGAATTACTGCTTCAGCTGATGTTAACATTTTCTGGATTCCGACTCCACTAGTACGAATTTAACAGGTAACTTTAGCTACTGGATTGCTTGCTACAGCTTTCATTTCACCATTCTCCTCCTCCAGCTTTCTTTACACCACAGTCTGCAGCAGTGGAGAAGGAAAATACTGGGCACTACAGTATTTCTGCTAGCAGCGTGGGAGTTCCCTATGATCCTTTGACTTAAATGGCAGCTGGGTCCCCAGCCCTCCTGCTTGAGAAAGCCGCTTCTGGCTTCTCAAAAAATGTGTTTTATTTTCAGGGACTATCTTATTTACAGACAAAGTTTGTGACAAGACTAGTTTTTTTATTTCTGTAGGGATTAGCTGTGGGGAAACCCCCTCTACAAAATTGGCTGAGTTATCTTCTGTTTTCACCAAATATAAACAGGTGAGGAAAAGCTTTCACGAGATGAACAGATTGAAGCGGACATTTGCTGAAGACCATACAAAATTTAAGGAATTTTTTTCAGTAACAGACCCTAAGGGATTCTTCCAACTATCATTGATTCTTCTGGTTCTCATTTTAAAAGCAGCACTGATCTCCAAATTCCAATCTAGAATCTGTCTGTTCTTAAATGTTATAGGACTTCTCGTTCCTTCAGTTATTCTGCTTTCTGCCTTTTCTTGTTCTGTGCCCAGTAATGAAAATCCAAACACTTTTTTTCCAGTTGTTAGTGCCTTCTGGCTGTCCAAGTAAATTATATGGTTAACCTATAGCTGCAAATAACTGACTGGGTTTGGAAAATCTGGAAAAGTAAACTACAACGCTTGTCCTCAGTTCGGTACAAATGAGGAAACGACAGGAAATCCAGTGTCAAGGCTTTTCAGAAAAGCAGTATAGATTAATGGAAATTGACTGGGTTATTGTGAAAAACATGACTCTCACTGGCTAAAACCTAACCCTAAGTACCTTTGGAAAGGCTTTAGAATTTCCTCAAGGTGTTGCAGACAGACTAAATAGAAATTTAGACCACTTGGATTAGAGAACTCCTGTTGTTCTCTGTGGTGGGAGTTGCAGAGATTGGCTTTTTTGACACACCTTCTAATTCGTGAAATGACTGCTGAAGCCGTTGGAGTATGGGAGACTTTGGAATTCTAATCTGCAAAGTCAAACCTTTCCCTTAGTAAGAATAGGAGTAAGCAAGGTAGCGTTCTTCAAGTCTCCTCTGCATAGTTAATGAGAACAGTTTTCTTCTCACAGAGTCAGATTGCAGTCTCCCAGGGGAAGCGGTTTCTTTTCTGTAATGCCATGGGGATTGTTAGAATTCTGCTACCTTGTCCTGTGGTTCAGCTTCTTGTTTACTCATTTCTTGTTCTCTCTCTCTTTCCCAAGTATTCCTACAGCAGCAAACTTTCAGGAGACCCTTTACACCTAAAGAACCCCTTCAGATTTCTGTCACTTAGTGAAAAGGAAAAGAGCATGTATTGGAACAGACTTATATGAGGTTTGGAAACAAGTCTAGGAAGTATCTTTTGTTTGAAATTGGGCTAAATACCTCCAGTGCATATGAAATATCCCTGTTATTTTAAAATGTTAGACTACTGCTTGGTCGGAAGGAAATGCAAAGTCCTTTGAAGATCTCCATACAGGAAGAAAATGCTGAGGAAGAATGGCTGAATCACTGTTGTTTCTAGGCCAGTGGCCTCCTGAGTCCAAGAGTTGAGTGCTTAGTGGTGTCATCTTTAAAAATGAAATTTTTGTGGCCCTTTTAAGTGCAGTCTGGCCTACGGTCACTTCAACACTTGTTCTGAGGAAGGTGCTAAGAGAAACATAGTTGGTTGAGGAAAGCTTGCAGAACTGCCATGTCTGGACTTAAGAACTAAGAAGTGTTAAGAACTGTACAAATATGTGCACAAACATGGTTCTAGATATTAAGAATATAAATATAGCCAGCCTATGTGTGGATTTTATTTCTTAAGAATCAATTTCCTGCATCTCTTCCTCTCTACATAACAAGAGTTATTCTTTTACATTCTGAGGAAATGCTGGCCTCGGGCACCTCTGTCAGGAAATTTTACTTTTTGGAAATGTTACTTTTTGGTAGCAGTCCCAGAAAATAAAATTTCTAAAGTTCAGGAGGGAAAAAGGTATTTTAATGCAGTAATATCAAGTTCTTTCAGTGGCAGGCCAGCTTAAACCAAAAAGTCAGCCTTGTCTAAAAATAGTTTACTGCTTGTACTGTCCTTCAGTTTTCTGGCTTTGTTTTCCTTCTACCTCACTAGAGGCAGAGGATGAAGAAGCCCCTCCTAACTATTGGTATGCTGCTTCACTTGACAGCTTTATAAGAGTAAATACTGCAGCTCCTGTGCCTATCAGCATGTCAGACACCTCTTCAGAGTCCACATTCAGTACTTGAGCCACTCAAAAAGCTTTACCTCCTAAATCGCATGAAAATTACTGAGTCCTCAGTTCAGATGTAAATTTTCTAAGTCATCGTGATAGGACTTCTGACTTAACATTAATTTAGTAGCAGTTAGTTTGTAGACTATCAATCCTCTGAGTTGTAATCAAACCCCCTATTGGTGGAGTTTATAATGGACGCCAGAAAAACACTTGTTCACTGTGTGACGATTCTATTGTCATCATATTCATTGCCACCTAATGTGTAGGGGAACTAATGACTCTCCCTGACATAGTCACCAAGGCCATCCAGATACCTTGCTGTTCTTTGACAGAACTTCAGAAGCGAAGTAGTCTTTCTCTCCCTGCTCTGGGGTGTCTTGGGGCCTCCTTTGCAGACTTTCCCACAAAGTGGACATCAGCTACATTTTAAGGCCACTGAACTGGTGAGTAGGTCAGGTTCTGTTGCAGGCAAAAGTTATCGCTCTTAAGCATTTTCTGAATTCTGCAGTCAATGGTCTAAAGCCTCTGGCTTACAGAGATGGAATTGGACATGCAAGTAAGCTATTAAGAACTCTGTTTTGTAAGTCTGTGGATCTCTTTCTGGTACCCTGAAGGGTATGCGTTCAGTGGTTTGTAATCCTGCCAATAATTGGGCCTTTCAAACCTGTGACACATTTCCTCTCATCTTTTTCTTTCGTCTGGTGGATGGCGAAGCGTAGAGAAGGCAATGTTAAATTCCAGTCCTCAGAGCATGGCTTTGTTGTCTCGTACATTGTGGTTACCTCTTAAAGCTCTGACCTGTGCTATTTTGTCAAAAATGTTAGCAGAATCAAGTTATTACTACTGAGAGTTTAAAGTCTAATCCACTTCGGAGCTCAATTCTCATTGAAAGCTTCACTTATTCCTTTGCTCCAAAATGAATACAAGATTTTTAAAAGACCATTAGCAAACACATTAAATCATTCTTCTCACTTACCAAAAATGACATTCTAACTACAGCTGATTGTTCTCTAGGGTCTTAAGGCATAAAGTTGTTTGGAGCTGTTTTGGGGCAATATACTTTTTCCCAAAGCTAAAGGTCTATCTCTAGGTAGCTGTACCTCAAAGAACTTTGTATAGTTAATTTTCACCTTTCCCCAAGTCATTTGTTAGGGATTCTGTTAACTGTTGAGATTTTTTATTTTATAATTCCTTTGGAGCACATTTTAAAGGACATGTAGAACACCTGATGAACTCTTATCCGTTCCATCATTTGGCATTTGAGTTCTGGGATGCGTACTGTTAGTTTATCTGTGGAAGTGAAAACTAGTGAGAATTTGTTGGGGTTTTAGCTTGTTTCTAGGGCCATGAACACACCTACCTGGATACCAAGGAAATTTTGGTTCGATTTGTTGTTACTCATAATCAAATACCTTCAGGCAGTGTTCTTTTAGAGCTTGCCCAAAAATGAGACGCCTACTTTGATAACCGTGTCTCCTGCTAATCAGATGGGAAGGCTACATCCCAGAGTCTGTCAGGTAAGAAAAAGGATTTTATATAGGCTGGTGTCTACGCTAAACACAAGAAAAGTATCTGTAAAGAAGATTTTGCTAGCAGTATTGACTGGCAAATACTGGGAAAATTCAAACTGATGTGCTGATAAGTAGAGGAATGCACATGTCTGTGATAATGTTTGAAGCATTTGAGTGTGGTTTCCTTTTGTTTTGAGATTTAAAAGGAAAATGTAGGCAGGCTGTTATTGCATAGCTCAGAAGTATCCGGAGTGTTTCTGTATTTAAATGCATGCTATTACAAATTTGTATATGACCCATAATGTTCATACTTGATCCTGCATCGAGCTTGGCAGAAGAGCATCCTTACATATTAAATACTTCATACTGGGATGGCGACTGCTGTGAGAGCATTGCAGGACTGCAGGATGAAAACCCACCCTGTTGCATTTAGCTTTTCTTGAAGTTACTCAGATAAATGTCAGATAATGTTCTTAGTTAAAACATTAGTGTTTAATTAGAAGATAAGCAACAAACTTTCTATTTTGGGGTATTTTAGGAATAAAGAGGCTTGTGCGTATAGCAACTATGACTTTAGTTTAACACCAAGAAAGTAAGCCTATTAGTCTGTGTTCTGGAAAGCTTGGAATGGCTGGAGTATTGAGCAACCTGCTTCAGCTGATCCTGCTTTGAGCAGTGGGTCGAATTTGATGACCTCCAGCAGTCCCTTTCAACATCATCTGTTCTGTGATTCCGTAATGAAACCTGATGAAGAACTGCCTTTATATGTCTAGTTTTGCCTTGGGCTTATCCTTGAATTCAGGCGCTCATTCTAGAACAGGATGTCAAACTCACAGCTCCCCCTGTTCTCCCGCTCCTGCAATGTTAACGTGTGTCACACGCTGCACATATGACCAGTGCACTAATAGGAGCGTACGAGCAAGGAGCTCAGGACTGCTGCCAGGTAGAAACAAGGTGCCTGGCCAGATAAAACAAGGTGGAGGGCTGGATTTGGCCCAAGGGCCGTGAGTGTGACACCCCTGTTCTAGAAGTTATTTTTATTAGTGTCTTTTTTAATGCTACTCCTAGACGACTGGCCATCCTTTAACTGTAGAAATGCAAGCATCTGCTTGATAGAAACATCTCCTATACAGACAGGAAACATCTCCTGTACAGTGCTTGCTGGAGTATTCAGCTCTAAAAACATCATTAACTGTTATAAGGAAATGCTCCCTTTATCAGTGAGGGTATCATTTCAATGGAAGTCTTAATTTCTTAAATGATAGCTTTATATGCTGAAATTATACACAAAAGATGTATTGGTGCAAATGTGTGTTGTGCTTGGTGCACATGGTCATGCAAATCTCTTGCCTGTTTCCAGGGTTAGTTTTCAGGCCTTCTTGTAATGGATTTAAAGATAAGGATCTTCCAGGGTAGGAAAAGGAATCATGATCATTCCAGCAAATAATACATTAATTTCCTTTGCAAAGAGACTAATAAATATCTATATAATCATGGTTGAATTGAAGCTCTTATTTATTTGTGTACTTTGATAAAAGGTATCTTCAGATTTGTGGTGCTAAACCTCAAACTGTTTCCCTGAGCCCTTTTTCCATGTGCCTGCAAATGGGATTTGATAAAGTGCTGAAAAATGTTTTTACTAACAGGTGGGTTTCATCTCCTTGCCAGATGTTTTTAACACTTCAGAGTTTTTTGTGACAACTTTTAAGTGGGATTTAATGTCTAAGAGTGAATTTCTGTTATTTTTTTGCTAACTCTGTGGTCTATATTCAGACCAGGTTGATGAGGTCTAGGTCATGCAAGTCTGTCTTATAGCTCACAGCTCTGCACCACACCCATCTTTGTAATCTTTAGAAGAACCATGAATCTGAACTGTTTATCTTGCTTGTGAAGCCACTGTAGTTACCATTTGTTCAGCAGTTATTTTCCTTGAAGGTTTTCTGCTTTATCCAGAACATTGCATGGTTTTCCTAGATGAATCCCTATCCATTGTTGAAAGTATATCATGCCTCCAGCTGACCCTGTTTTTGCTTTCAAGGCATAGTTGTCCATGGAGTTCATTGTGAAGTATCTCTCTGGATGGATTTGCTGTCCTACTTCATTCAGTTATGATTGCCTGGATACTGTTACTGATGTCTGAGAAAGAGACAGTCTGAGCAGTTACTTGCTCCTCAAAGTGCAGGGACTAGTGGAAAGAGTTGTATTCTATAAAAACATGAGAGGGAAAATATCTTAGGGAAGTCTTTGAGAAGCTTGATAAAGTCCAAAAATTGTGCCTTAAACTAATTAGCATCAAACCTTGGTTTAATGTTCATGAAGACGTTGCAAGATCTTTCCATTAGCTTTATTTAATGTCCTATCTGGTTCTAATGAGCTTTACTGCAGGATGAGAGGTTGAAAAGTGAGTCAACAAGAACATTAGCACCTTCCTGCTGGTTTTGATGTCTGTTTGGTGCTTTTGGTTTCTCCTGAAGCTTTCAGGCTCTACGAAAGTGGTGACTTTAGTAGAGGCTTGTTGCAGTATTTCTGCAGGTTTGGTATAAGTCAAATGGCTGGCTGACAAGGCTGGGGATAAAGGATCAGGGTTAAGCAGGGACATAGTGTTCTTAAAAATGTGGAGTTCCATCGCAATTTTAAATTCCCCAAATCCAGATTATGACCTTCATTTATTCCTTGCAGGTACATGCCACTTTTATCATTTTAGTGTTAATACCTGAGAGGAGTGTATTACAGACATCTGTGCTGAATTTGTCTGTGCTGGACCCTGGAAACAGCAAACCAGTCCCGGATGTACATTAGTGTGCTGTTCCTGTGGTTCTTGTGACAGTAGAAGGATGTGAACTTTGTCCTTGACGTTTAACAGTAGTTTATTAATGCATAGTTTCATCTTTATCAGTGATATGGATTCTCCACACTTGAAACTTCTTATAATTTTATAGTTTGTAATTCAACTACTTAATTTTCAATGGTACTTGCTGACAATCTTCTCTTTTAAAGAAAGGAACAGAAAATGTTATAATATGGATGTCTAGTTCTGTGGAAAACCTAATCTGAAACACAAACATATTGTAAAGATGTAGAAAAGGTGGTTATTAATATTTCAGAAACTTATTGTGTGTAAAATATGAACTTAAATTTTAATCTTCACTAATTATAAAGCTTAATTAAAGGATTTCTATTTTAAACACATAGACTGTAGATCATAGTCAGTGTGTTTCATTTTTACTTTAATGTTGTTGTAGCTGTAATATCACTTCCAAGTGTGGAGTGTTAATGGAAAAAAAACCAACAATTATTTTCTTTGGAAGAGAACAACCTTCAGAAATTAAGGGGCTTTTGGATTTTCTAAAAACCACTTCAAAGTGTTTTAGGACATGATATGGAGTTTGTGGAGCGTGTCCAGAGAAGGGCAGTGGGGCTGGAGAAGAGTCTGGAGCACAGGGGCTCTGGGAGTGGCTCAGGGACCTGGATCTGTTTAGCCTGGAGAAGAGGCTGAGGGGAGACGCCGTCACACTCTGCAGCTCTCTGAGAGAGTAAGGTGGATGTTGGTTTCTTTTCCCAAGTAACAAGTCAAAGGATGAAAGGAAATGTCCTCTAGTTGCGCCAGGGGAGATTCAGATTGGATATTAGGAAAAAATTCTTTACTGAGAAATTGGTGAAGCACTGGAACAGGCTGTCCAGGGAAGTGGTGAAGTCTCCATCCCTGGAGGAATTTAAAAGATGTGTGGTTGTGGTGTTCAGGGAGAGCGGTTAGTGGTGGGCTTGGCAGTAATAGTTTAAGTGTTGGACTCAATGTATCTTGAAGGTCTTTTCCAACCTAAACGATTCTGTGATTTTTATTGTGTGATTCTATGACTGGACATTTCCGGATATAAGGAACAGATTATTTATTGAAGTCCTTACTAATCAGAGGAGACTGCTAGTGTGATCTGTACAGGGAAGCTGCATCTCAGCAGGTTTTCAGGACTTCCTAATGACAGTGGAAGGAAATACCTAGATGTCAACCTAGAAATGCAAGAGTTATTGAAAGCTATTTAAAAAAGGTGACTGTTACTGACATTTTGTAATTAGTAATTAGATCCCTGTTTACCAACACTTACAGCAAGAGGAGTCTCTAAGTATTCCTTAGACAGCCTGTTGAATGGCTTGCTAAGCATGTTGGAAAATAATCAGTGATGGGATTAGTTGAGTCTTTTCTCTTGGTTTTGGAGGTTTTTCTTGATTGGGATTCTTTAAATCATCTGATCTAAGGACAGATACTTTCTGTAACAGTGCTCCATCAGAGAACTGTGAAAGGAAGCTTGACGTGTCTCTGAGTTGGCAGCAATTGGTAATGGTGTGCAAGTGAGGCCTTTCTCCCAGGAAAGGGACCAACGCTCGTGGCCAGGTTCTTTGCCCCAGCACCCTGAGATATATTTCCTAGCTTAGTCCATAAATTGAACTCAAAGTGTGCTGCCAAAACACTCATCTTGGGGTATGGTTCAGGGTTTAGGGAAAATGGAGCCTTTTGTTTCCAGTTTGGAAGTTGTCTTATGTTGCTTCATGGCTTCTTTGTTCTGTACATGCTGAATTAAACTGCCTGAGTCAGTTCTGCATTCCTGCATCCTAAATCGATCTGTGCCCTGCAGTGTAAGGATGGGTGAGCCTGGCTGAGTCCCTTACAGGTACCCTCACTGGAGGGCTCTAATGCTGCTGCGTTGACAGAGCAAACTGAGAAAGCTTAGTGAAGACAGTAGGAACCAAGACCCTCAAGGCTCGCTAAAACTTCAATAATCATATACTGTCTCATTTTCAATAATTTTTAAAGTGTTTTTTAGGGAACTACTTGCTTACTACTTCAGTGAACTGAAGCTAAATTGTTTTGGTAACAAACTTAAAACTTTTTATTCTTTAGTCATTGTGCTGAGCTGAAAGATTCTACCTATGCTGTTGCTGATGGCTGTTTGTGATTGCTCTAGGTGGCTGTCAGTCTGTTTTCTAAACTGCCAAATCCTTAAAGTTACAACTTTTGGCTGGCTTTTGAAATACTGGAGGGGGATTTTACATTTTGCTGTGAAATAGTGATGTGGGTTACAGAAGAAACATAACTAGCAGTGGAGTTACAAATAGAACAAGTTGAAAACTGTTCTGCAACGTTAGCTTACAAAATGTGTGTGTGAGCTGAGTCGAGAAAAGTCCAGTCTTGGGTGTTAAAATAAATCAGCTGTACAGGTTACTGAATAAATTAATTAATCTTCTGATCTGTTTGTGGTAATTCCTGACAAATTATTTATTACAATAAGGGATTTTTCTTG
Organism: Neomorphus geoffroyi; assembly: GCA_033558235.1. Classification (NCBI taxonomy): domain Eukaryota; kingdom Metazoa; phylum Chordata; class Aves; order Cuculiformes; family Neomorphidae; genus Neomorphus; species Neomorphus geoffroyi. The sequence goes on along the minus strand of JAUMJM010000012.1, from coordinate 6,545,970 downwards.
GTAATTACTGAATGTCAATCAGAGCTAGAATAGTAGTGGAGTTTTCACTTCCCACAAAGTAGCTCATTGTCCAGAAAAAAGCTTAACATCTTTTCAAGGATGGATTTTAGCCAGGATCACTCAGTGCATTTGTAGGTTACCACAGAAGCTTCCTAGAAGGCAGAGAAAAAAAGCAGCTGTCTGTGAAGAATAGTAGTACAAGGTTACTGTGTCCATTCGGATGGGAAGTGGGATGCTTGTTTTCCTTTGGGATGATTTTGGGTAACATTAATTATGTGTTTGCTTCTTTTGTAGTCTTTGAGAAACAGCACTAATGTTTACCTTGAACATAGCACAGCTGATCCTTGAAAGAAGACAATTTGTAGCTTTAGAAACATGTAATTTAGTTGCCTTAAGTATCACTGCTGTTCCTTTTACAGAAGATGATAATATAGTTACACAGTTATATAGAGTAATATACAGTTAATTTTGAGTTTGCACAAATGATGTGTGAGTTAGGCTTTTGTGGTAACCTGAGCCTTTTTATGTAACTTGCTCTGTCAGTTTAAAAGGGACTGACAGTAAAATGAAGAATAAACAGCACATCAGCCCCACGAAGCTGTGTGGAGTGTCTGGGCCAAAGCACCTCAGGACTGTTAGCTGGTCACTGTCAGGAGAAAATTACACAAACTAAAGGTTAATATGTATGCAATCCAAAACTGATGTGAATTACTCAGATTTATGTGAGTAATTAAGAGGTTTCTAAACATCAGGAATAAACGGCCTTGCAAATAAACAGATAAGCACGGACAAAGGACTTGGCTGCCTTCGTCTGACAAGTTTGTGGAAGGAGTAGATTAAAGAGAACAGCAACGATTCTGGAAGTTTGTGCCATTCTGAATTTATGCCAGTCCAATCCTTTGAATCTGACAGAAGTTGAAAGGAGAAAAGATACCTGTGCTTTTGGGATTGCTTCATCTTACATGTTAATTTTGTGCCACATTTCGGCTGTTTCATTTGTGTTCAGGAAGAAATTATTTTCAGTCTCTGTAGTATGTGCTATGTTTCAGAGCTTTCTTCCACCATGAGATTAGCTGTATCTCAGAAAGGGTACATGCGCTTTGAGTGATACCAGCACATCTCCGCTTTCAGTCTGCTGTCAAACCTGTGTATAGAGCAAAGCAGAATCCTAGCAGATTCACAATCAGAACATTTTTCATCCAAAGAAACTGTTAGGGAGTACTGGGAGCGCCGTGAGCTTGGTAAATTATCTGCTGCCTGATATTTGCTGTAATGAGTACTGCTTATAGATACCGCAGAGACCTTTGATCTCGTAGGTTTTCTTCCAGTGACATTCCGTAGTACCGTAGTCTGCTGGCCTTTTTCTTCAGGTTTCAAAGGTAGGGGATTCCAAGAAGCAATTTTGCCCTTATGTAAGTGGGAAACATTTGGAATGTGTTAGAGGTACTTCTCCGTGTTCATGTCTGTAATGGGGCTGCTTGCACTTCACTTGATGGCCTTATCCCGTCCCATGTACCTGAATTGCCTTTAGCTACTGTGTTTCTGGCTGTTTTTTCTCTTACTTTTGATGTAAGAAGACAGATTTGGGGACATTTTCAAGGATCTGTTTGCCCAAGTAACTTGTTCTGTCCCTTCAGCAGTGGGGTAGATGCTGGCTTTTTGCTTCTAGAGAAACCTTCAGCACATTGCCTGGCTTTAGGAGAGACCATTTAAAACTAGACGTAGTAGTGCATTACTAACTTGAGAATAGTTATGTCCTAGCACAGTGAATCCAGAAGAGTGACTGTGTATGTTGCATTTACAGAGAGAATTATACCTCAGTGTCCAAATCATCTTACCTGGTACAGGTTTGCTCAAGCTTGTATGTTATGTGGGAACCCTCAGTTAAATGAGTTTCATCTGAAGCTTATAAAACATGTGAATCGTAAATTGGTTGTCTTCTGCACTGATGTGAGGTGGGAATTTGGTTGCTATCTGGGCCCTTGGTGTGACTCAAATTGAGCTTGGAAGTGTTCCGTGACCACTGCTGCAATTCAGGAGCTCCTGTTGTAATCTCAGATATGTCCAAAGGGGCTCCCAGGTATCTTTGTAGTGTATGGAGTCCAGACTGATTGAGAAGCAAGATATGTGTTTGGCAAGATGTGTTTTGGGTTAAAATGAACCCACTTAGCTGCAATTCAGCTGCCTTCCTGGACGTAAAGCTTTTCTGGGCTTTCTTCATATAGGATTGTCTCTCAGTACTCAGAACTCACATTACTCAGCCCTCATTCTTGTACTTCATGATGGAATCATTTTGCAACTGTGGCCCAGAAGAATCCACTGCCAAAGATAGCAACCATCACAATAGCGATAATCACATCCCTAGGTGCTAGGGGAGATGCATGAGGGTGCCTTTCCCATTAGCATCACACTGCAGACTCATTTCCTTTAATGGAAGTTTGGGATCTTCCTGGTATCCTGACATCCTGGCTGTCAGTACTGTGACACGTTTTTTGAAAAAAATTGTGGTAACTTTCTACCCTAATGGCAAGTAAAACCTGTGTAGGAACATACAGTGTGAAAAGGTTTTTATGAAGAAAGTATTCATTTTTTTTTTTGTTCAGGCTTCATTTTTCTTTTAAGAACTTCATCATCTTTACAGAGCAGGATTCATATATATATATATATATATATATATATATTTTACTAGAATTACAAGTTCTCTTCCATCTGAGTTTTTCTCTAAAAATAATTCTGTTTCCAGGTTGCTGTATTTACTTCAGCAAGAGACCTCCAGCACGGAACTGAGAACAGAATGTGCAGTGGTCCTCGGGAGCCTTGCGATGGGGACAGAGAACAATGTCAAATCCCTCCTAGACTGCCATATTATCCCAGCCTTACTGCAAGGTACATTTCTCTTCTTGGATCTGTGTTGATAAATATTCCTAAAGTACTCAAATAAGCAAAGATAATGGAACTGAATAGTAGGTTTTGTCTATATTTATAGGATTGCTGTCGCCAGATTTGAAGCTTATTGAAGCCTGCCTGCGATGTCTCCGTACCATTTTCATCAGTCCTGTAACTCCAGAGGATCTACTGTACACAGTAAGTTGTAAACAGATTATTCTGTCCTTTTAAAACCTTTGGAGTTGGTGGGAGCGAAAGGTCTTGTTGTCTGCAGTTGTAATGAGGACTTGTTTGACGACGTAACTCACCTATGTTTAAGGAATCTGGCTCACCTAACATTTATACCAATATTTGATATGAGATGGTTGATGAGGTAGCACACTGGTACAGAAAAAACCCTAAAATTTTTAGGCTTGTGTGCACTCTTAAGGAGTTAAACCAGTCTCTAAGTGGTATTTACAGATGTTATTATCACAGGTCAATTGAAAAAAGTTAGTTTTCTGAAACTTGCAGTGTTGTCTGACACTGTCCTCCCACTCCAGATGTGAGGGTGCAGGTGCTTGCTTAGTTTTTGCGCTTCATGTGGAAGAGGTTCACCTCCAGAATTTCTCTGGTTTTAATTAACATACATGTGATTTACACTTACCTGACAGGAGGGTAGAAGCTATCCACCATTGCTGCGATCTTGAGTCCAGACTGGCACAGGTGAGCAGTGAGGCTGTTGGTGCTGGCCTTGCTAAGGTGTCTGGGCAGAGCCCTTGATGCGGAACCTGGTGTAAAGGTAGTGATGGTTCTTGGCAGCTTGGACACAAAGTCCTTGCCTAAACTTAGTCACTGTCTCTTCTGTGGAAGAAGGGAAAAAAGGGTTTGCACTCTTCCATCCTTCTTTGTCCCAGTGAGAGGGATGAGGCAAGCTGGGGTATGAAAACAATGCTGTACCAGCAGTCTCTTTCTGCTAGGAAAGGAGTAGTGTTGCAGCAATCTGCGGGCTGGAGAGCACCACACAGGTCCAGCTTCCGAGGGCAATTGGGAGCCATAGTGCAAACCACTCTGGTCCCACCACTGGAAGGGATGACTGTCACTTCCTGAAGAAGACTTGATGCTTATAGAGAAAGGCACAGCTGGCCTCTGATTCTGTACTTTCCCTGTGGTTTGGGGGTGTCTGTCATTACTAGAGACAATTTCTGTGTGTTAGTAGTCCTCAGCAGATTTTCTTCATGATGTTTGTCTAGATACAGTGCTGTAGTGATGTCTCTTTTGTTCTCTATTCTTTTCTAATGATTTCTTACATTTTCATTCCAGAAAGAGGTTTGTAAACTTGCTTTTTTCTGTGAACTCTATTTTACCATACACCTATTCTGAATTTCATCTGCTGATTAGTTTATCTCATGAAGCCTTTCTGCAGCCCCTCACAGTTTACCCTTGTGTTTAGTACATGTAGATAACCAGCCAGCTTTGTCCTCCACTGTTCATTGCCTTTATTCCAGTTGTATTTGGTTGCTCAGCAAGGAAAACCTCGGTGCAGATGGGAAGTGTGACCACTGGAGGCACTTCTCCTATGTGATCCGAGTTTCCTCTTTGTGTCTCTTGCTTCTTTCTTTGACTTCACTTCATGCTCTCACATTACTCCAGGTTGGCCTCTTGAGTTCATAATTGCAGGGGCATCTGCTTCCTGCTCTCAGGATCCAAAGGCAGGGCTGGATGATTGTTAACGATCCTTACCTCTTCCTGGGCACCAGTGCTCAATAGAGCCTACTAATTGCTCCCTGTTTGGAGAAGAGATTTGATGTATGGAAGGGAGAGGAAGTGGAAGAGAGTATGTACAGAAAATTGAAAGAATCAGTATTAGCATGTAAATCGCCACTAACACTGTGGGAGTAATATGCTTATGATGCTGGATTCTCTGTTTCATCCTTTGCTTTCTGTGCTGCACAGCAGTGACATCAGAAGTCTGCTGCCCCATTCCTTATTCAGGCAAATGTGAGGTCCGTTAATTAACCATAGCTACCAGGAAACAGTCATCTGGTGAGGGTGCCCTTGTTCTTTGGTTTCAACTGTAATACCCATTTTCCAATCTCCCATTCCAGTCAGACACCTGAAAGTTAAACATTTCACAACTGTCCTTGAGGTCCTATTTATGCAGATTGGCTTACTTTTTGTTTTTGTTGTGGAGAACTGATGCTTTGAAAACTAATGAATGCAGATCCTTTGATAGTAAGAGACATTTTTCTGTCTTTTGGAAGGTATGGCCAGAACCCCCACTGCCGCAAGCTGTATTTCACAAGGCAGCAGTTGAGAAGTTGTCTTTGTAACTAAAGTAATAATTATGGTCCTAATCAACACTTTATGGCAGACACTCTGCTTTTCAACATTGAGAGTAACAGGAATAACTTAATGTTCTTGTTTAGCCACTGTGCTCCCTCTGTTTCTGATCACAACAGCTCCAGGGAGACCATCACCATTTCCAGATAGCTTCAGATCTCAAATGAATGAAAGGGCTTACTCAGCAGCCTCTTGAGTTCTGCCTTTATCAGGTCCTATTTTGAAAGGTAAGAGACTTAAGTTTGTCCATGGCTTTTCACTCTTGTCCAGCAACTCTGGGAAAGACTTCTGAAAAGCTGGTTCCTGAGATGTATCTAAGGTGGAAACTTTTCCCATCATTTCTTTGTGGTTTGACAGCATGGAGAATGTTGTCTCTCAAACCTTGACCAAGACTTCCAGTGTCTTGGCTCAGTGTCTCCAAAGATGTTGCAGTCACTCTAGAGCTTTCAGAAGACAACTCAGTTAAGATCAAAAATATACAAGGGCTTCAAAGAGAGCTGCTTAAAATATTTCTTTGTATTTGTAATAGGTTTGGGAGAGAATAAACATAGAAACTCATTTAAAAACCAAAATTACATCATGCACAGTAACCTGGACGTTTCTGCCAGCAGAAATGCTAAATGTTCAAAACTACATCTGTCCTCTTGAACCTTTTCTTATAGAGAGGAGCTTGAAGGATAAACTTCTCCTGGTTTTGAGCAATTATGTTCAGTTCCAAAGCTAAAATTGTTCTTCAGAGGCGGAAACATTTGGACTGTTTCTTGTAGAAACTTAGAACCTGTACTGAATAAATGTGCGGACCCCTTCCTATCCATGTGGAGCTGAGTGGCTGCTGAGCTCTCACAAAGGCTGTGCTTTTAGCATCTGATCCTGAAATCTCTCAGCAGGTTTGATGCAGAACAGTAAGCTGTGTCCAAACCTTCTGTGCCAGGTAGGTGCATCCTGTGGAGACTTCCTTCCCTGGAAGGGAGCAGGCTGTGGTGCTAAGAGTGGTTTAGGGGCCATACTACAAATGTATACAAGGAATGACATGGAGTCTTAGTGCGAGAGATCTGTTGAGATGTAGATATTTTTAAATAGTGAGGTTGTGTTTGGAAGTGTTTGTACATCTGAACTAGCCAGCTCAGTGTGGCTGGGTGTGTTTCGGCTTGCTGAAGAGATTCAAGCACTAAGTTAAATGCAGTTTGACTGAGAGCCTGTTGCTTAGCTCTCCCTATTCTATTTAAAACAAAAAGATGGGATTCAGTGGCAGAAACCCTTTTTAGCCCGTGAAGGCATTCTGTGTGTTGCCTTACAATCGTTCTCAGTTGTGATCTCCTTTTCTTTTCCCAGTGGGACCAAGATACAATTTTGTAGAGAGATTGCGAGCAGTGGCTACTAGGCTGGCCTTGAAGGAAAATGCAGGTAGCAGATATGTTCTCTGCTGTAAGTGTGTTTGTCCTTATGGGAAGCTCGGAGAATGGAGGCCCTGCAGCAGGATGAGGTTCTCCCTGCTTGTGAGACCATGAGGAATGAAGTTTGAGAAATCTCACTTTTTCAGCTTATGTGAGCTAGTAATGTTAAGTGAAAGGCACACCTCCTTGCTGTTCAGGTTTGAGATGGAAAGCCTAACGTCTTCTGGTGTTTGACCAGGCTTGATGAAGGGGAGAAGAAACAGGTCAGAGGACAAGGCCAGCAGGACAAAGCTGATTACACTGATTAACCACCAGGTATCAACAAGCAGTGAAACCACACTGCAGAGCATACACGTGTTCCACCATTGCTCAGTAATACACAGCTGCTAAAGGAGGAATCTAGGTCATCTTCTAGTGCCTTACTCCTTCATTCTTCCCATTCGTGATGGCTGAGCCCATGCAGCAAGGCTAAATCTTCTCTCATCTGAGCGATTTCCTAAAAACAGGAATTGTAAAATGGTCAGTTCTAGCTTAGAGAGCTTGAATTTTCGGTCTGTAGATGAATACAAGATTTTCAGTTCTCCTACTTGGAAAAAAGAATAATAATTCTCTGTTACAAAGAAATATTTTAAGAAGAGAGCTTGCAAATTTTGTTTTAATGTTGAAAAGGAATATGAGGAAAGTAGGTAGGTGCTGGCATCCAACTGGTAGATGCAGCTCTGAATTCTCTCTTTCTGAATTCTGTTTGGATGGGCAGTAGTTCCATTACAGTACATGTAATGTATAGGTATTTGTCATAAGGTGCCTGGAACTGCTCTTTATTAGCAGACAACACTTTAATGGATTTGTGGATCTCATTGTTTAAACTGCAAATTATGAGTGTAGGCTCAGTGTTGCTTACTAGGTTTACTCAAAAAATATCCAGTTACTTAAATATTGATGTGAAAAAAGTGGAATTCTGTGGTCTTATATTGACAGGTACTTGCTGTTCACATTTAGTTAGAAGTCAGTTATTTCCCATATCTTTTTATTCTTTCTAGGTTGTTTTCTGATAAGCATGCCAAAATTATTATAGAAATTGGATGTGTTTTAGTGGAATCAAGGGGCAAAATCAATGTAATTTTCTCACAAGCATTAAGGAAGCACTCTTACAGTTTTGCAAGAGTTTTAACCTCTTCCTACCCACCATATTTCTGATTTGATGGAACAAAACAAGAAAGTGTATAAAAGGTATTTGCAAGGAATCACTTCTCAAATGTGTTCTTTTGTAGTTCAGAATATCTAATAATACATTCTTCATGTATCAGTAGAATTTCAGGGAGCCCCTACTCTGTTGATTGCAAGGATTCATTAACACATATCATATATACATCATCACTGATTTAATGTTTGGTATTGGAACAGCTCCGTCTCATAAATGCTAAATTAAGATGATTTTCGTCATCCAGTATGAACACCTTCCTATCCAGGAACTTAGACTGGGCCCTAATACCACGCTGTCAGTAAAGGGTTATCTTATGTAAATCGTGTGTGCCTTTCTATTCCTGTTTCAATAACTGTACTATAAAGCTTCCAAACAGCAAGAGGCTTGATTTCTGACCACTGATACCTTTACCAAAACTCTCCAATATATCAAACTGCAGCCCAAAATACTTGTGTGACCAATATCATTGAAGTTTTAGGTGAAACTGAACTATTGCTCCGCAGTGTCACTGTCTAGGATGCAAAATAAAAGTTTGTTGGTTCCTTCCCTGATTTTAGGTACAAGTAGAGAGATGTCATGTGTTCATCTGCATTGAATAAAAGAGTTTAACTGAATAATTATTTTATTCAAATATGAAAGCAATATATTTTTACTCATAGACTGGGAGATAAAAACCAAGGATATGGGAGTCTGTCTTCTAGTAGAGTCAATGAAAGGTCATATCAGAGATGTTCATGTCTCTAGCTTCAGAGTGTTTTCCAGTGATACTAAGCTTGTTGTCTTGTGCTTTCTGTAGATTTCAAGTACTTTCTTAGTTAATGAAGAATAATCTAGCTGTTATTCTTGTACATTTTCCCTGAAATCTGATTTTCATAGGCAGTTCCACTAGTTCAAGTTTAAAAATAAAACAAAGATTCAAAACCTGTCCATCAGCTTGGTGAAAGGAGTGAGCCTTACAGCCCTTTATAGACCCACTGCAGAGTCGGCAGCATTGTTTGGTACGCTGGTGTGTGCTGGCCCTGTGATAAAGGTGGTGAATCATGAAAAGATTGGTAAATATGATTGATAAATCATCTGGTGAAAGCTAATCACCTATCAACTACCAAATAGATTAGTTGATAATCTTCTGTCTTTCTTTTTCTCCCCAAGAACTTGAATACTGGATAATGACATGTATAAATTCTTATCTAGAATACCCTAGTTAGCTGAGAGAAAACCAAATTTAAGGTAGGGACAAAATACAGTTAGGAAACAAGGTATAACAATGAGTGCTTGTAAATTAGAGCCCCTGTTTGGGGCAGGAGATCAAAACACCACAAATGTTTCATCCACCGCATACCCCCATTGAGGTTTTCTGCTTGCTGACATCCCCAGAGTTTGTAATGTACTGTGAGTTTCTAGATGAGGTAAATAGGAAAACATATGTTACTAACATTAAGGAACACTGCCTATGCTGCTTTAATCATGGCAGTTTGAATCCCTTTCAGCTCTTGGTGATCTCATCCATGTAAGGATCACTGAGCTGATGCAGATTTTTTCACTTTACTCACTCTGCATGTGTTTCTTTAGTTGTAGATTCTTGTACCTCATATCTTTGGCAAGAGCAATATCTTTATCAATTTAATCAGACTTTAACTTTTAGACCAGTGTTTTCATACTTCAAGTTGCAATTTTTGGAATAAGACAGATGCCCTAGTCAGTGGTTTCCCTGCAGTAGATTCCAGGTCTCTCATCTTTCATTTTGAAGCTTCTTTGTTTTTTTTAAGCTTTTCTGCTCCTGAATCCTGAGGTGTTTCTCTCCTCTTTCTCATGGCTTCTGGGTGTTTTGTCTAAGGTGCACTCATCACTGATAGCCGTCTTGGAACATATGTACGTATGTTATATTGAACATGAATTGGCTCAATGTCTTCATCTGCCTCAGATTTACAGAAGATGACGAGAAGCTGTTTAGTGGGTCAAATGTGTTAAACCACTAAGGAATTCAGGATATATTGCCAATTTTCTCCATCTTCTCCCAAAGAAGGAGACGCTGAAAGTTTTGGGGACCTGCTGTGACTTTGTAGGACTGTACCATGTTTTCCCTGAGAGCAAGGGTGGCCTGTTAGCTCCTTCTGTTTGGTTTCTTCTGAAAGTTGGCTGTTGTCTTGGCTCATGCCCAAACCCCAGTTCCAATTGGTTTACCCACACTGCAGGCTTACCTCTGTCAGGCTTACCTCTGACACACTTCATTGTGGTTGTGGCCATCAGTGCTGTTACAACAGACTTGTGGATTTAATGGCCGCTGTTGCCCTGCAAACAAACCAGTTCCTTGCAGCCCTTTGGGTTCTGAAGTTGCAGAGAAATTAATGTGTCTGACACAAAGGCTGTACCTGTAATTCTTTTTATTTAACAAATTAAGAAAATTAACTACGTCACCTTCACAACAGTTCCAGTCTGAGCTGACCTTCGGCTGCATCTGATGCTGCCAACGTTCAAAGCCATTTGGCAGATCATTTTCTGAAAGGCTGCTCAGGATCTCTGTCTGTTTTGCATTCACATCACCTGACAAAAATTAGATTCCTTTGAGCACCAACTGGATCTTTGAGATCTCTTCGTCATCAGCCTCAGTCAATAACTGAAAGGTTTCCATTGTGGATTTCCTCAGTTTCACAGGAAACGTGATGTGAACTCGTGGTTCACTTTCACACACTGACATTTTCTGACTCTGGGTAAGAAAATGCCTCTATTTGAACATGCGTCCACTCATATGAAGTGAAGCAATTGAGCTGAGCCTTGTCTCACTGTGGCAAAATATGTTCTATACCCATCTCTTTGGCTCTCCCCTCCCACTCTTGGTTCCTGAGCTATAGGATCAGTCTTGGTTTTTTGTGTTGGACCTCGTGTATGCCATGTGTAAAGGCAGAAGATCAGCTGGAGCTAATGCAGACCAGACCCTAAGAATACAAGTTAGAGTGGTTTGTCCCTTGCTTTTCCTATGCACCTAAGTGTGTGATGAGCATAGACATATGGCTGCTGTACCTTGAAGAACACCGGTTTCTAGTGAAGAATTTTCTCTCTATAGGTTGCTAAATCGGTGCTTGAGGCTGTTGCACATTGATCCTTTCCATTTATTGAGAACCAAGCAGAAAACAGAAGTTGTTTTTATTCTCAGTATGTTTCTTGGCTCTGTTGTCCTATTGTTTTCTTTTGAGAACAAGAAGTCTGGATTGTTGGCAAAAAAAGCTTTCTAAAGTATGTTAAATTTTATACATATAAAATATTAAAAATAGCAAAAAAATATTGCAGAGCTTTTGCCTGATTTCCAATATGTATACAGAGAGGAGAGACTTGCACATGTTTGTTTTGCTAATATGAAAAAGTGTGATTGAGAATTTTGCAAATAGTTGTGAAATAAAGCTTTTCAGGAGCAGCTGTTTATCTCCTGAAACTTGCAGTCATTAAAACAACCAGCCCAGTGTTTCTGTCAGTACTGTAAAAGTAGCTGAGGAGAAATAAAGATTTTGTTCTAATTCTTATCCGCCTCTTCCTGATCAGAGGTTTGGAATTCACTCTTCTGCAGGTAAACCAAAGAATCTGATGCATGTTATATTGACCTGTACAAAAAAGTTCTTTGGAAAGGAAGAGTCACTCAGTCTTTCATCTCCTCTGTTCAGCACCTTTTATCTCATTGAATTAATTTAGTTTTCTGCCTTTCAAACTAAAATGTCCAGTGTTTCTGTTAATATCACTGTGGTTGCTGCCATTAAAATGTACTGGTAAAAGTAATAGGAAGCTTTAGAATGTTGTGATTTTGTAACTTACCCCAGAGCTGAAGTAATTGGATGTGTTTTCAGGAGGGAACTTCAGTACAATGATTTTCTGTTGCTGATTTATTTGGAATTCTCTGTCGTTGGTGTCATGCATACCAATAGCCTCTATAGCGTTTGTTTGACTTAAAGACAAAGGAAATGATTCCCTCGTGTTAATGAGTTAGAAAGTGAGGCTGTGGAAGTCAGGGTGGACTGTATGTTGTTCAGTTCCCTCCCTGCATTTTTCTGCTCTGAGCTGTAACGAAGAGGTGAGTAAATCACAGTTATAGTAAGGAAATACAAAAAACAACTTTGGGAGTCCTTGCTTTCAGTGACTGTCTTTGCAGTCAGCATGTTTTTTGTTATTTTCTCATTAAGTAAAGATTCTGGAGACAACTCCCAGGGCTTTTGTACCTAACTTGCATCAGCCTTTTGTACCTAACTTGCATCAGCCTTTTGTTTTTACCAGGAGGATATGGCTCAAAACTGTCATTCATGCCTTGAAGTCTGTACCGCTTTAATGGTCTTGTCCTGTGTCCATGGAAGTTTCAGTGGAAACCTGAATGCGGAATCAAGAGTGCTCTTAAGGATAAAACTGTGAATGAACTGTGCTGAAATATTGTGTTAACACTTTTTTCTTTTCTGCTTTGTTTCCAGGATGCTACAGTTATCTCCCACCTCATGGCACTCCTCAGTAGGTCCCGATATACACAAGAATACATATGTCAGATCTTCTCACACTGCTGCAAAGTAAGAAAGAGACTACATGTTCTTTGTGCAACTGGTTGTGTTTCTGGCATATAGAAACAGTGTAAGGTGGTAACTGCCTTTTGTGACAGGAACATCAGGACGATAATGACTGATCTGTTATTGCTCTGGGTTTGCTGATAGATTTATTGTGTTTCATAGAGGGATGTGTGTATATTTACACCTTTGACTGCTTGGCAAAGTCAACAGTCTAGGCAAATATCAGTCCTCACTGTTATCAGCATATATTTTGGAAGACTTTTTTCTCTGCAAGTCTCAAGACAGTGTTGAGCATCTCTGCAGAGGTCTTGCACCTGCTTTCAAGACAGCTGTTTTAAACCGAGAGAATGTTTTTTAAGAGAACTGTAGGCTGAGGGGAAGCAAAAACTCTTCTCAGTTGAGCTCTGCTAGTTAGGGGTTTATCCAGCTACATGTTCATTCCTGCTGAATAATGCAGTTCTGCTGATAGGGGAAAACATAATTTAAAAACAGCAGCAACCCCACCCCAAACACAGAGGGTTCTGTATTTGCCTCCCCAGCTCTGCATTTCCAGACACCACTGTGTTTTATGTTATTTTTGTGAAGTTTTGGTAGTTTCTCTACCCATGAGTTATACGGTAACTGTATCAAAATAATTCAGTGTAGGAAATTGGATTTGTACAGCATCTTTCCCTTTTAGAAACAGTTTAAATCTAAAAGATCATAGGTTGTGTTTATCTCCCAAACTAACAAATGAAAAAGTTCCAAAACTTACGAATTTCTAGGCATTTACCTAGAAAAGTATCTTTATACCTTATAACTTACAAGGAGTCATCTGGAACTCCAAATTACTCCTTTGTTAAAAGTGTATTTTCCCTCTACCTTGACTGTTATTTATGTACATTGATCCAATTGCATTTCTTCTGTTCAGTGAAACTGCGGACTGAAAACTGTAGAGTTAGTGTGATATAAAAATATACCTCAGCTGCTAAGATTTCCAGAATTGTTGGAAGAAAACATTAAAGACAAAACCCTGAACTGGACTGTGGAAGTTCAGCTCTATAGCCAATATTGGAAAAACAGTTTGGTATTTTAAGAAGAAAAGCACACTGGTGAGGTGTTGCATATTTAAGTGGCCCTTGAAAGTCTCCTTACAAGAGCTTACAAGAAAAATAACACAGGACTAATTATAGGGTGTTATAGAAGAATATACACGATTGGAGTTAGCTCAGCAGCAATATAAACCCTGCTGGCTGTGTGAGATCTGCTTAGTAACTTAGAGTAACAAATCCAACATGAAAACAATTATTGTCATCTTTTTCCAAATGAATTCCTTCCTTGCAGCTCCATTAACTCCTGGTGGTGTACAGATCAAATATATTGCTAACAAAGCCAATGGCCTGTCACCCAACAAGAGCAGTGTCAGGAAGGTCTTATGAACTCTCTACGCATTTTTGAATGCTCGTCCACCCCCTAAATCTCTCTAAACAAATTTTACAGTGATAAATCCGTGTTTTCGGGAAGAAAAAGTTGATTGTGTGAGCAGATAGAAACATAAATGCACAAGACAAGCAGGATGATGCAGATTTTAGCAAACAGTTGCATTTACACAATAAACATCAGCTGCATAGCAAAGAATATTATTTGAGATTGAGTAAACAGCTCAACAACAACTATTAAGTTTATCAAGAGCTCGTTTCTCTCTCAGGCAAATGCAGCTGTTCAGCAAAATCTCAAAATACTCCTGCTTTCTTTTTTGTTTAGTTCTTGAGCTTCAGGTCTGATTATCAAGGTCAGTAACTGTATTTTCAGACATAACAAAGTACATCAAATACAGAGAAGCAGAATTTGCGGGGGATTTTCTGACTTACATGGATAGGCAAAGTATGTTCTTATAATTAAAAAAATAAAATACTAAAGGTTTCAGTATTCACTACATTTTTAATGAAAACTCCCATCTTTCCCAGCTCTCCCAGGCTGTGCGCTCTTAATTTTTTCCTGAAGAAATAAATTACTCTAAGCTTTAGTATTTAGGTAAAGCTTACCATGTATTATAAGAGGTATTGATGCTTTTATTCCTTTTTTCCCCTCATCTTAGCAGATATATTCAATAAACTGAGAGTGACATATCATAGCTCCTTGTTCCTGCTCACTGTTCTTCACTTAATCTTGTGCATCGAATTTCTCTCCTCTGGCCAGAGTCTTGTTCGGTTGGGATTCTCAGGTTTCTTTTTCATGACTGCTCAAATGTCCCTGGAAAAGCAGATGCAGTTCTTAACATATGGAGCCAGGATTCTATCAACATATAAGCAAATGAGTAAACTGAAGTCGAGTTGTTGTACAAAGCATGCTTTAAAAGCAAGGCAAAATTTAATTTTAAAGATTCTCTCTATCATAGTTGGTTTGTTTCCAGAGAAAGTGATGCGAGTAGATAAGCTTTACTATTTTAATGATCAAATTAAAAAGAAAAGATATACATTTGGAAACACATGGTTGTACGAATGATTTGAAAAGATAGTTCTTGGACTCTTACTTGAGTGTGGTGACATCTCTGCATAAAGTAATCACTTCACCACCAGCTGAAAATTAAAATCTTGTGTCTGGGAAAGATCCAGGATAAAGCCTGTAATCAGGGCAGCTCCCTCCCAGGCCCATTCTGAGAATGGAATCTTGGGCCTGATGCTGGATGCCTGGACCAAGGTCCATTTGCATTTCGATATCTGCTTTTAAAATATCATTATGGAATGAATTGTTACGTTGCTCTATCCTACTGCTTTCTTGAAAGTTGACATTTTATGATGGAAAATAGGCCAGAAGTGTGATTTTCATTCCTGAAATGTGTCGTTCCATCGTACTTGGAGAAAAGATCGTTGTAATAGGACTGACTTCTGGAACTCTGTTGGTGTACTGAAAGAGAGACAAAAGGAAAAGGCCTTGTGATTAAATTGGTGCTCGAGCAGCTTGGAATTACAAAGGAATGATACATTTTATTCTCAAATTTTCACATTTATATTTGAAGCTGTCCCTGTTTATGGATTAGTGCTTAACCTAGGTGTGTGGATTGGTGTGTGTGCAAACACAATATGTACAGATGAGATGTTTTCATGTCCATCATTACACAGATAAGCATACACCAAGTGCCACCTCTGTATGTGCACTTGTCCTGTACGGAATTTACCATCTGCATCTCATTGAAAAATAACTAATACTTGTGAATTACTAAAACTATCTAGGTCAATATGATTTCTTTTACTTGAATTTCATTCATTTTTTTCACATAGTTTAAAGTCAGCTTCAACACTGGCATAGCTGTGGCTTTAAATCATTGCCTCAGCCACTTCTGTGTGCCAATGTAAGTTGTTATACTACTTCAACCATGCTGTTGTAATTGTGTTTTTTGGTAGAAAGCTCTTGGTGGCAGTAGCAGCTGAAGCATCTCTTAAAGCACCAGATATGTTATATCTAAAAGTAATTTTATGTTTGTTTATTTTTTTCTTAGAGGTAAGGGGTGTTCTAAAAATGCTCTTTCAATATAAGAGGTATGTGATTACAGCTGTATCTCCAACGTGAAAATAAAGTATCCTATACTAGGGTCTATAGATGTGCTCATAAACTCAGCTGGGTTTGAACAAAAGATTACATAGTGAAGATAGTTTCTTTACTTGCAGATTAGTCAAGAAAATGCATCAAGGTAAGATTAATACTGTGACATTCTAAAAACTGAATTTAAATTGCATATAGCCCATGCTTAGTGCAAAGATGACTTGAGTCATGGATCTGCTTCTAATCAGGTATGGATCGCAGATCAGATTCCACAGGAAACTGTCGAGAGTTGCAGCCCCCATTGAGATTTCATGTTGTTTTTTCCAACCTCGTCAAGCCTTGTCATTCTGCAGAAGTTCTGAGACCTTTCTACTGCGAAATCCAATATTCATGTTTTAATTCCAAATGCTTTTTAAATCTTGTAAAAATATTGACCTGTCAGCCATTGTTGACTTACATCTTGAAGTCAGTAAAGGAGAGATGGCTGACTAAACTTATGGCTAAGTATGTTTGAAACCCAAATAATCTGTAGGAGGAAAATATGAATCTGTTCTCAAAGCACTGTCTTGTTCTGTCTGGAAACAGTTCCAGAATTAATTCCATCTCTTCTGAGGTTAGAATTGCTGAAAATGCTTAATATTACCAGTGAAGACATTAGTAATTGGAGATCTTTTATGTGATTTGTAGAGAAAATCAGCTTTTGATTGTTTCAATATGAAGCATAAGTACTCTATCCGTGTTCCTTTGTTTGTAAGAACTGATTTCATTGCCTACTGAAGAAAAGAGTGGGAATGTTTTACTGGAAAAGGACAAGAGCTATAAAAATAAGGGTTGGACTGCTTTATTTTAAAAAAAATATATCTGGTATGCCAACTGATTACAAAGTAAATATTAGTAAATCCACCGCTAATACTTAACAATTAATTGGAGGTAATGGAAACCTCTCGTGTTATTTTGAAAAAAATAAATGGTGTTTTATGTTTTCCCTCAAAGGGTCCGGATCACCAGACAATCTTATTTAACCACGGAGCTGTTCAGAATATCGCACGTCTGTTAGTCTCCACCTCCTACAAAGTAAGACATTAACCTTCCCTAGTTCTTTCAAAAAGCAACATTAAAAATAAAGAAATTAGAGTAAAGTTAAGTTTTCAGTTTGTTTCTTTACCAACAAGATACATGTAGCATTGCATTAAAATATATCTATTTAGTCCTATCTCACTGCTGAGGTGTAGAAAGTGTTCTTCATTGCCTTGTTTACCAGAGTGGTCAGGTGTTTCAATTTCTGGGTCTACTTTCTGAAGTGCTGTTTACTGCTCTTTATATACTTTCCTGTCCTAACTCCTGGGGTTAGCAGCCTCATTGGGGACTTTGCTGCTTGCTTAGTGTTCTGCTGTGATTAGACCTCCTCAGACTTCTAACATAACTGATAGGTGATTGTCTTTGCTGTTGTTGTCTTCCCTTGGACTTCCATGTCTGGCTTTTTCTCAAGGAGGATGGGATGGGCCTAAACCTAACGGGCAGTAAGTGCTTTCTGCAGTGACAAGATTATTTAGGTTGAAATCTTGTTCCTTTTACTTTGTTTTCACACTAAGAGTGTGGTAACAGAAACATAGAAAGGCATGGATACAGTTTAAATATGTTCAACTGTAGAAGGTGAAGTCAAAGACTAATATCTGAACTCAACAGATTCTTCAGCTGGGAAGATGATAGTAGTGGGTATTTCCCTAAAAAATCAGAGGTTATAAAGACTTAATAGCTTAGCGTGACTAGGCAATCGTGAAATATTGTTCTGTTAAACTTTTGGACTGGATGAGGAAGATCCAGCATGAAGACGTTTGTGAATCCTTCTTGTACAGATAATGCCTGAGGCTGTGTGGTGGCAGTGCAGCTTAGTGTAGAATTGCTTCAACTGGGTGGTTCTCTTCAGACATTTAATTAAACTTGCCTTTAAAGGCTTCTGAAATACAAATCTCAACAACATGTATTTCTCATTCTCTTACGTACTTTGGAGTCCTGAAAAAAACCAATGCTATTGCTATGAGACTTCATTCTTTTGGTATTTGCACATTTGTGAGGCATCACAAATGAGACCAGTGTTTCGGACTGTCTGGCTCCAAAGTTTTGTCCTTGCTTGTCTTTTTCACAAGTAGTTCACAACATGCCCTATAGAATTCTGACACAGAGATCACAGGACTCAAAGAATGATTTAGGTGTTTGAATCTGCCTTTTAATCATCATCTACATTTCTTACTGATTAGATAGGATTACTTTCTACAAGCCTATACAGCGGTACAGACCAATTTTGCCTTTAGGTTTGCATTTATGTTATAATACATGTATGTTATATTTTGTCACAGGTCCGAATGCAAGCATTGAAATGCTTCTCTGTTCTAGCCTTTGAAAACCCACAGGTATCGATGACTCTTGTAAATGGTAAGTGTAATGCTGCTGTTGCTTATTTGACACTCATTTTATTGACTGGCTGAATTAGAATTACTTGATGTTCTCTTTCATTGCTTGCAGTGTCGGTTGATGGAGAATTGTTACCACAAATTTTTGTGAAGATGTTACAAAGGGACAAGCCAATTGAAATGCAGCTCACGTCAGCCAAATGGTAATTGTCATCAGGAATTAGAATTAAATAGTATGCAATTTAATACTTATTTTTTAACTGTTCCCTTTTTACTTGATGCAAAGTAATATGTGATCTCTAATCTTGGGAATATTTATAGGTGTTATTTGCATTTTCTAAATCCTCGAAGAAGTGGTTCTTGCCTAATAATCTTTATAGCGTAGCCTTCACTCTTTGCTATTCCTAAATAGGAAAAAAGGTTGATGAGCAGCAGTTTTGTCAGGATAGTGTATTCAGACATGAATTTTCATAATCTGGACTGCAGTTTTCACAAGCAGCTTGGATTTTATAAGTTTTACCTTGAATAGGCTGTAGTCAATAGCATGTCCTCTCAGACTGTAATAATGAAATCCCATCATAAGTACAAGTTCATGTCGTTGTTGCACCACTGTTCAGAAGGCTCACTCAGGTGGCTGGGCTGTGATGTGGTGAGAACTGTGTGCATTAAGATGATGAGAGAGCAGAGCTAGTCCCTTCTCCCAGCTGTTTTAATTAAAATAGATTCTTCTTTAAGCTTCAAGTGCTCATATGACAGAATTAATGTTATTAATTTTATAGTTCAAATAAAACTTTCCTTTCTGGTGTGGGGACATTTCTGTGTTCATATTCATAATGACTTCTGTCCTGTGACCAAATGGGACCAAGTTCTGCAACACTAGGGTTGTAACTCAATAAACTGGGAGTTGTCTCCCTTTAAGACCCTTTTCCATTTGTTGTGTTGATAACAACAGAAAAAATTACTTCAGAGGGTTAAAGAGAGAAAGCTACCCATCACATTAAACTGCTCAAATCAAACCTAACTCAAGAGTTTGGCCACTAGTGTATTGTTTGATTATTCTCGTAGATTTTGATGGCTTGCTTTTGACCTGGATCAGTGAGTTCTCTCATTCGGTTCACCGAACAATTTCACTGACCCTTATCTTAGTGCAAGGTCTCAACATCTTGGGTGAGGAACAAGTGGAGTAGGTAGGTTGGCATCTTTTGTAGTGTTTCCAGGTTGACTTAGGAAGGAAATCCCCTCTGTGTGGCAGATCTGTCTAGGGACCTCCCATGCTCCCCTCCAACCACGATTGATCAATGCAGTCTGGTTTTACTGGTTTGTTAGGTAGCTCTTAGTGAAGAAGGCAAGTTAAATTAACTGTGTTGTAGCAGTCTCTATTCTGTTTCATCCATGTGTTTCTTTGAGAATTCAGAGAATACGTAGAGAATTAAGTATTAGAATTTAGTTATTTTGTTTACTGATCTCAAGATACAAGGCAGTTAATAAGTCTTGGTGGCAGGCTGGAGTTCAAAGAGTTGTTCTGGGTCTGGACTTGTTCTGGGATGAATGCTCACAGGTCTACTTTCTTTACTGATCTGATTCATGTTGGAAGGAGTTGGGTAGACAATCCCATCTGTTGCTTTGTGGTACTTTGCCACTTTGATTCGGTGTCAGAGACTTGATTGGGCAAGGATGTGCTTATTCCAGCAGTGTTAAAACATGCTGTGGACAAGCATTGCAACAATACCACATCTTCTAGGCTAATGCAAAGCTCAAATGGTTTCTGACTGAGCTCTCAGGCTACCAACCCAATATCAGTTCTCTCCTGATTGTTCTAAGTGCTCGTCCATGCTCTTTGCCACAAAAGACAGGTCTGTGTATATTGCTGTTTTTTCATAATGAAACTTGTTAATTTGGGGATGGGTTTATTTATTTTGAGGTTGATAGACCTTTTCTGAACAGTGTGTGGTGCTTATATTGATTGGTGCTCCAGCAAGGTGTTCTGTGCTAGAAATCTGCTGAAAAGTGTGTCTGTAATAGTTTGTCCCTGTGCCCAAGTCTGCGAGGCACAAATGTATTGAAATCAACGGTGTAACAAAGGGAAATGCATTTCACTAGTATAGCTGTACAAGATCTTACTGAAGTGCATGCAAAGCAATGACAGGTGACTGTATGCTTTGTTGTATTGTTACAGCCTTACTTCCATGTGCAGAGCTGGAGCGATACGGACAGATGACTCCTGCATCATTCTTAAGGTGAGCTGGTTAGACAGTCTCCTGTTTAAAATGTTTTTCTCGGTTAAGACTATCTTGGTTTTATTTGTCTCGTGTAAAAAGTAGCACGAAATCTGTTACACTGAAGATTTCAAAGCACCAAGTTCTCCTGTTTTTTAAACTTAAAAACTTAATTCCCTAATTTCCCTTTGTGTCTTCAAGCATTTATAGTGACATGGCTTTTTTAAGAAGTTTTTTAAAAAAAAAGTATTGTCAATATCCAGGAAAAAATTTCCCAGAGTTTGACACACATCCATTTGAGGTTTGTAATAATCCCAGTAACCCTTTGGAAGTGCCTTGGTCTCTGTATATGAACACAGTTTGTTTTCAGTGGCTTATTTCACAATGTGGTAGTTGGAATACTTGCACAATCTCCATACACATGGAGTCTGTCACCAGCAGATGATTTCTCAAGTTTCACAATGTTTTTGTAAGTTTGTCTGCTTTAGCTAAGGAAATTTGATATAAACAAATAAGAAACTGTCATACTGAAATATTCAGTTTGATTTTTTTCTACCGAATGTGACTTGATAAGGAATTTCAGTAAAGGAAACTTTACTTGCCATAGGAACATAATCCTTTTCTTACTAGTCATGCTTCTATAGCTGGATGGAAGAGAAAAAAAAGCTGTTGATGAGCAAACATATCAGGCATAGATCAGATAATGCTAACGCTGCTATTACTCCATGCACTATTGCTGTAATACTGCAGTAAGAAAACCTATTTGATAATTACTACAGCAGGCTGGCAGACTTCAAGGCTTTTGGTATGTTTTTAACATCCTTCGTTCAAGAGAGTAACAAACAGTTCAGACTCAAGGAAATACAGTTTAAATGCCTGAAAAAAAATATTTTCCCCATATGTGCCTCTGTACTGAGATTGAGAAAACAATGTGTGCTTGGAATGAGTCCAGGAAATGAAGGATCTGATCAGAAAAACAGTCATTGTCAGGGCTGGGGGGTGTGTGAGCCGAGATCCAGGAACTTGGTACAGTTCTTCGGCCGTGAAAGCCCCTTCGTGGTGTCCAGATCCTCATGAACAGACAGCTAGTAAGTGTATGTGTGACCGTAGTGTGTGCTGCAAGACGATGGCTCTGGAGACAGCTGAGTGTTGTGCTAAAGCCACAAATGCTTCTCATCACCAAAAGCTCCTGATTAGTACTGAGGGCTGGTGCACACCCTGGGTGACTCCAGACATTTTACAGTGGAGAACTGTCACCAGGGTGTCAAGAATTGTCCCTCAGTCGTGCTTTTTGGTAGTGCTGGGGAAAGAGGTTGTCAGTAAGGTGCTGCAATAAGAAAGCATGTTCATTCCTTTCAATGGTCATGATAGTAGAGTATGGCATATCTACAGCTTTTGTTAGTGGGATTTTGGTATCCATTATTCCAGGTAGTGCCAGATGAGAAATCCACGTTGGCTGAATCAATGGCCCATCCTTCCTTTCTTTTAATGCAAGAAAGTCCAAAATGCAGTTCACTCGAGTGTTGGTGGTGCTGTCTGTTCTGCACAGGCCTTACAGCAAATGAGGAAGCCAAGGTGCACCGTTCTCCCTCATTCTCCTACTTTGCTCTTTCTCAAATCAACACTCCAGTTCCCTGATCTCTTTCCCCTTACAACATCTGTAAACTCAGGGCTCCATGTTCCCAACCTATCTCACTCCTGAAAACTTCATTCTTCCTCGGAAACTTTCTTCCCCTCAGAAATCTGCCACTGTCAGCTTAACCTTGGGCTGTGGCCTGATCAGGATGTGTAGGATCCAGGACTGTTCTGCTTGGGATGAGAAATAGGGGACTACAGCTGTAGGTAAAGGCAGGTTATTGCTGCTGGCTGGCTGTGTGGAGCTATGTGAGCTCTGCCACGTGAGTCAAATGGATAACTGCAGACCTTTCAAACCATTATGAACCGATTTGTTTGCCAGCCTACAGCAGTAAAAGCACTTTCTTTCTCATGGAAGCTGCTTCTGCGCAAATAAATGTTTTAAGCTGTGGACTAAAATTTGTTGAAATACTTGGGAGTAGACAAAAGAAAGAGGGTACAGAACCTCACCCTCTTGTTAGAATCATAGAATCATTGAGGTTGTAAAAAACCTCTAAGACAATCTAGTCCAACTGTCAGCCCAACACCATCTTGCTTACTAAACCATGTCCTGAAGTGCCGTGTCTACACATTTTCTGAACCCCTCCAGGGATGGAAATTCCACCACTGTAGAGGCTGAGAGCCTTTTCTGATGTCTGAAGTGACAGATATGCAGAGAGGAGGTGCTTTGGCTCCCTGGATTAGGTGCAAGATTCACAGCCTAAATGGTAATCCTGGTGGCAGCATCTGATTTTTTAATAGATGTAGGCAAGTCCTGTAACTCTGCTTCCATAGCTGCGGAAAGGAGATAAGATATTTATTTATTTAATCATTTGAACAGTCAGTGGATAAATGCTATTTCAGGTCCCCAAAAACATAACTATGAGAAACATTTTCTACTAACATAATTCTTTTGAAGTTGATGGAGTTACACAAGCAAAAACCTTGATATTGTTCTTCATCCATTTTCATACTTGAGTTTGGTGAGGTTTGAGTGAATGGAGTCCCCCTTCGCTGTGACAGAACTGGTCTTTCCAGAGTTAAGTGCTTTTCATTGAGCTTCAGGTAAAGAAAGAGTTGTTTTTAATATTTAAAGCAGAGTAGGTATTACAAAAATTGAAGTACTCCTCCCTCCCTACTCATCTGGGCAGCCAGTGCGGGCCAGGGAAGCCCAGGATTATTTTTGACTGCATTGTCCTTAGACAGTCCCAGATTGTAAGAGGGCAGGTGTTTCTTGAGGGCAACCTGGGTGCTTTTGGTTCTTGTGTAGTAACAATAAATCCATGCAAATAGGAAATTTTGAGGGGATTTTTTTTTTTTGGCTTTTATGGAACTGTGATCATGGTCACTTCTAAATATTGCACTCATACAGACTAATGTTGACTGCATGAAAAGCTGATTGAAAGTAGCCTACTGTGTGCTTAGTAGAGCCTGAAAATTTTCTCTATGTGTGTAGTCTTTAAAACCACTAAAACCTCTTTGTCTGAAGAGAACATTGAGAATTGCTCTAGGATAGGCATAACTCTTTTATGAACATAGCTGTGCTAAACAGTGGCTTTTGGTTTTGTTTTTAACTTTTCAGACTCTGCCATGTTTGGTTCGAATGTGTAGTAAGGAAAGACTGCTGGAGGAGCGAGTAGAAGGAGCAGAAACCCTGGCCTATTTGATTGAAACAGATGTGGAGCTCCAGAGAATCGCCAGCATTACCGACCACCTCATTGTCATGCTCGCTGACTACTTCAAGTATCCCAGTTCAGTGAGCGCAATCACAGATATCAAAAGGGTATGTTTCCGTATCCAGTTCTGAAGTTTTGAAAATGTGCAAAAACCAATCATAAATAAATAGGCCTAGAATTTTTTTTTATTCTATTTAAACCTTTTGTCTGAGTTCCTCAATAGAAAAGTGGCCAGAGGTTCAGCAGAACTTGATTCCTGATTCATATAGTAGTCCGTAAGTCTTTGCTCTCTCACTGCTTTCTCTGGAGCTTGTATTATGCGAACTACAATGACTGTGTATACCTGGACTCCTGCAAGAAGGATGCTGCCATTCTTCTGTCAAAGATGGAGAGGAGGGCTATGGGTAGCATAATATAGCTTCATACATGTTTCATTACATTTTCCAGAGACAGCAGCGAAGTATCAGACTGAGACTTCTGTCATGTTTCTCCTCAGCAGAGTTTGAGACTTACATTCAGGAATGAGTACATTTCAGTTTCATAAGAGTTAACAGTCCATGTGATAGGAATTTCAATTCTTAGGTCAGGTTTGTGAAAGTGTTAAATTCAGAGGGGTTCTGTCCTGTTTAAGCAGAAGAACATGTAGCATTTCATGTTATGAGTTACTTGCAAGACCGTTGGATAAACAAAGGTGAAATATACCTTGGAGACAGGTATTGTATGCAGGAGTTATCCACGGACTTTTTCTTTTTACAGATTTTCATATGCTTGCCAAAGCACTAGTGGATTAATCGACCTCAAAACCAAGGTTGTTTTTGATATTCCGCATAGGGAGATATCCATTGCCTACTCCCTTCCCCTCTTACTGAGTCTGATTTTTAGAAAGTACCCAAAAAACCTGGATTACAAAATCTTGGTTTTTAACTGAAACTAGCCTGGGAGGTAGACTCACTTCTCAGACTTTTATAAAATGGGATTGATTCTGCATGTGAAGCTGCCTTAAATTCTATTAAAAATGCAAATTAAATTTAAAAAAAATAGTTGCAGTATAAATTTAAATAAGCAGAAGAAAGTTTAACAGCTGAATGGGGAGTAATAGATGTTGGCTTAGGCTCCCAATGTGAGTGGGTAATTTACAAATATGACATTGCTTTGAGTGTTCAGAAAGTCTGTAAAAACAATCAGCTGGCAAACCAAGGTGTTTGCTTTGTAGAAATTGCTTTGAATTACACAGGAGTGAGTATTCTGTTAAACAGACTGCCCGTTTTAAATATTTTTAACAATGATATAAGATATTCTGCTCTAATACAGCTGCATCAGAAAGAATTACTTGGCTTAATTTTTGATGGTTCTTTTACTTTAGCTCTTTGCTGCTTAATACTGGCATTTTGTGTAGACTTTAAATATTGCATCATTTTGTGGAACCCTTTGGTACAGAGTTTTGAGGGCAGTCAGAACCACAGAATTATTCTCATTGGAAAGAACATGAGATCTGAACATCCTAATTTTCTATTCAAAGCAGGGTTAATTCTGAGCTCAGATGAGGTTAGTTCAGTCCAGCTGGCTGTTGAAAACTGCTAAGAATGGAGATTAAACAACCTCTCTAAGCAACCAGTTTCAAAGTTTGACTGTTCTAATAGTGAATTTTTATTTCTTATGTTCTGTAAGAACCTCTCCTGTTTCAGTTTGCCTGTGATCTTTTTTTTTTCTTGCTGTGCACCTCCATAAAGATTCTGGCTCCTGTTCTCCTTGTAGGCATTGGAGGGCTGCTCTTAGGTCTCTGCTCCCTTCTCTTCTGGCAGAACAAGCTGGGGTACACCCCACCTGCTCCTTCAGGTCTACTCTCTGAAGTCAAGCCTCTGCTTTGCTCCATGCCTTTCTCATACCTCTCAGGAACTTGAGCACCGCTATTTTATAACCCCTATTGGTGCTCCCATTGATTATCACACCCCCAAGCACTTTGTCCTGATCTGGGAGCAGTGTATCAAGCGTGAAGCACCTCAATTCATGCCTCTGGCACCTGAGTTGAGAAGTCACCTTCCAGGAATCCCATAGGCAGTTTGCACCCTACTTTGCCTCCTACTTTGTTGTCAGAAGTTAACATCTACCTTAAGATGGAGGTCCTGTGATTTAGAGACTGTCTTCAGTTCACACTTCTGTTTCAGTTCTCTTGATAAAACTGCCTTTGGGTCTGTCCCAGATTTTTTGCTCCTGGTTTGTTCCTGTAAGTTTCTGTTGGGTAAATAAGAATAGATTTTGCCTGCGTATGGTCTGGATAGAGCTGTAACATAACAGCAGAGTTAAATTGTTTATTTAGGTTATCTGTGACTCAGTAGAGAAATTAGCCTTATTCTTAACTTCAGTTATTGGATTTAGTTCATAAGCATTCAGTTGGACATCCTAGTGGAACAGCAGTTCATTGGTGTTTGTGGCTGCCCTGGTCTGGCAGACAAAGCCCCACTGCATATGCACTAGTTTACAACATAAGAAAATCCCACCTGTAATTTTCAGTGTATAAATTTGATATCTGTTCTTTATTTCAATAGCTTGACCATGATTTGAAGCACGCCCATGAACTGCGCCAAGCTGCTTTCAAGCTCTATGCTTCCCTGGGAGCAAACGATGAAGATATCCGGAAAAAGGTGAGCCTGTAAGGAAACGATTATGATCAGGCAAATGCATAGCTGGAAGCTGGGCTGAAGGACAGTGCAAGAATTTCCACTCTTCTAGCCCTGTTTTTCACTGTGGTGTAAGTAAGTTGAAACAAGAATGCTTTCTATTATATTGATATACATTTTTACATTGTGCTTTCTTTGAATGGGATTTGAACAAAAATTAATGTCTTGCCATAACAGAATATTTAAGTATATTTATGTGAACCACCTTCACAGTGATGAACTAGATTCCCACAATAAGTTGTCTTTCAACGTGATGTGATCCTTGCTACTCATAAGCTCTGCAGGGATATTGTTGTGGCATGTGAGTAATTTCTGAAACTGGGGTTCTGAGGAACAGAATATTGTCATGTATCCTGTTTATAAACCAAACGTTTTAAAAATAAACCCTATAAAGTCTAACCATGTTGGGAAGTAAAGTCAAAGTTTGTTCCATGATTCTGAAGTGACCAAGGGAGCTTGCACTGTTTTAATCAAGCAATTGGTGTGAAGGAGAACAATCTGGACTTGGACGTCACAGGAAAGAGACTGGGTGGCTGGAGCCACTTGTACAGTTAATAATTTGTGTCGAGAGGGGAGAGAGATTAAACAATGAATAATTGAAGCCAGCATTTTTTTTAGCTAAGTTGCTCTGTCACACAAAACCAGAAGATACAGGAGACAGGAGAATTTTCTCAGTTTATTTGCTGCTTAAAGTGGAAGAACAGAAAGAAGAAAAATATAGACAAGAAGGTGGCTGGAAAACAGAGCATTTTAAAAATAACTAGCAGATGGATTTGTCACTGGGGAGATGTTCAGGATCTCCAGAATTGAGACCCATAGATTTCTATTTTGTTGCAGGATGAACTTCTTTTACGTATCATAGCAAGGATTCTTCTTTTACGTATCAAAATGTAATTTTTAATAAGTGGTGGCAGTGTACATGGCAAAGTGAATTTGTCATACAAAAGCCATCTTTCATCTTGGTATTAACCTCCCATTTATCCGAGTCTGAAGAGTATGTACTGGCCAGGTCTAAATGTGGCAGATAAACTGTTACATATTTTTTTTCCAGATAGCGCCACAACACACTATGTGGATGCTCACATGTTCTCTTTTGTTTTAATGTGACATTAAGAGTAATTCATACCTATGTATGAATATATATAGATATCTTGTTCCTTCATGATTAATAACATCCTTTAGAAAGCAGAAGCGGAGCATAGGATGTAGGTGTATTTTTTCTAAACAGTATGCAGATACACACTACTTTACACTTATCCGGGTAGAGACTGTGGATGGCTGGTTTTAGCTAGAGGTTTTATGTGAAATATTTAAAATATTGGAGACAAAACCCTAATAACTCATAAATGCTCATATTATTTTATTCATATAGCATTATTTTCTTTTTGCTCCAGATCATTGAGACCGAAAATATGATGGACCGTATTGTTAATGGCTTGTCTGAATCTGGTATCAAGGTGCGATTAGCTGCAGTCAGGTAGGAGGCTTTTCCAAGTCATGCAAATACTTCTGTCTTGTCAAAGTCTGATGCTGCATTGTTAGAATTTCTGCTAATTTTTTAAAAGCTAATCTGAAGTCATTTCTACAGTTTGAAAATTTATTGGAGGGGTGAGTAGCTATCTTGAACTAGTACAGTATTTTCTTTTTGCTGTTTACAGTCTACTGCTTTCCAAATTATAAGCTGAATTTTGTGTGGAAGCAACGTCTACGTAACTGAAAGGTACATGTGGGTGTGTTTCACAATGAAGGTTTCTTTTCTATTGTAGATGTTTGCACAGTTTGTCCCGTTCTGTACAGCAGCTCAGGACAAGTTTTCAGGATCATGCTGTATGGAAGCCTTTAATGAAGGTAAGTAAAGAAAAGTCAAGTCTCAACTACTGAAGTGTTCTGTTCCATTAAAGGAGGATGATATCTATTCAATTCACATGCATTGCTTAGAATCATGTAGAAATGACCTAGAAATCAAAATTTCATGACTTCTCCTAAGAGAGTCATAAATAAACAAAACTGAGCTGCAGATTCCTTTTTTTTGAGTGATCAGTAAATGAAGCCAAATGATCCCCCATGTAGGACTAATCCCTAATAGGGCTCTAGGAGAACTGTATCTCCTTTAATGTCAGGCTCAGACTAAATGGCATAATTCAGACTTGGTCTATAAGCCCAACAAAAGAATTTGTATGTGCAATTTCTCCTGTTATTCTCTACCTTCTAGATTTCATTGCATCTTCTAAAACTGAAGCCAAAGAGCTCAGCAAGAACTTTAAAAAGACACATTTTTATATAACGCAGTTGTCCAGAAGATTAAATGGGATCAAAATGTGTAGGGTATATTATCATCTCTCTTCTTGTAATATGACTGTCCTTAAGTGCGAATAAATAAATCACTTTCTCAGTTTCAACATTTTTTAGACTTTGAAAATGGAGAACAGACGAAGTCTGCTAGCCAGAAGCCTGAAAGCTTAGGTAACATAGAGACACCCATGAGAATATCCAAGAGAATTGCCTGAAGTGAACTTGACTCTCTCTTCAGAAGTAAAATAGCCAAACTGGAGAAAATTAATTCAAAAATGAATTGATGAGCCTGATAACGAGGCCGTTCTGTGAGCTGACTGTCCAAAGCTTCACTCAAGAGCCTGGAAGGAGGGAAAAGATCAGGAGATCCTTCTGTTGTTTCTAGTGATCCAGATATCTCAGTACAAGAAAGATGCCTAATGGGCATACTACATTTTATTAAGGCCTGACATTCTCTATTCTGCTTGTGTTTTAATTCTCACAAGTTATGGGCAAGGGAAAACTTGACTGTCTAGCTGTCCTGCACTCTGGGCCTCTTGATGGCTGCAGGCCAAGAAACTTTCTCAGCCTTTCATGTTACCTGTATGGGGTTAGAGGGCCTGCTTTTTCCTACAATTTCCTGATGGAAATGATGGGGAACTTGTTTTCTGACAGTATTCATAATATGCTTATTACAGGTTACGCATTCATCCTTGACTTGGGTGTGTGAGTTGCGGCACTAATCCATGGGTGTCTAATTCAATAGTCTTATAGGGAGGTCAAGGGAGATTTGACCATGCAAGGTTTTGCTATTACTGTAGCGTAATAATCCCGTGATTCAGGTCTCATGATTATCACCTGAACAGGCTTGGAGGGAATGGCTGGAATATTGTAAGAGTTAGCAAAAGGCCAAACATGAAAACATAAAAACCTTTTTAAATGTGAACCACAAAACCAACAGTATTGCTTGAAGAAGCACAACTAGTGTAAATGGAGAGCCATGTGGAAAAACAAATGTAGATGTCAGACTTCCATGTAAACACAGTTGCTGGCAGTTGTTAGTTTTATTTGTATTTAATAAGCTGGTCAGAAACCTGTGTATTCATTCCAAAACATCAAGAATTATTCTTAATAGAAAACAAAACTAATATTAAGAAGGATAAATTAAAATAATTTTCAGTCTAGATTAATAACCACTAGGTAAGTCCTTTCTCTCTCCCCTAGCATGTATAGCTGTACAAGCTGTGGAAGAATAATACCTAAAACTGTAGGACTTAGATATCTGTACTTTAGTGCAAGCTGCTGAAAATGCAGTAATTGTTAATGTTTGCTGTTTGCTAACTGCTCTGAAGGAAAGGGTTCCACAGAACAACCCCTCTATTACCATTTTCTTTACTGGTGGAGCAGTTGCATCCACCCTCCCTGCCCATTTTCTCAGAACCTACAAGAGAGATGCTCCGTTTAAGAACGGCATGTGTTGGTCCTGCTGAAGATCTAGGCATGGATAAGAAAAGAATTTGTTCCAGGCTGTTGCTTTTCTGAAAGGATGGTCATGAGGCTATTGGCTGTGTTGTGCTTTGCGCACCGTACGGAAATGTTGAGGAGGCTTCTCCTGGAGCTTCCTCCTCTTTTCTGTAAAGCTGACACAGAGGTGTGCTGCAGGACCCAGCCTCCTCTCCATTGAGAGAATGGCTGCAGAGCTGAATTACAGCTACCAGCACGTGTGCTCTGTAGAGCGGGGATCTGTTCTCACTGATTTAACTTGGACCTGAAAGCTTTTTATAAAATAACTTTGCATTGCTCCAGCTTGTCATGTTGTGTGTATCATCACATTGAGTGGAATGAGCACTATCTGGATCCACACTGCTAGCATCAAAGCATCTCCTAAAGTATGGACTATGAAAGTACAGCATATTTGCAGGTATTCTGTTCCAAAATGATCCCTTCCTTATCCTACTACTAGTTAAAGGAGATTCTTTACTCTCCCCTTTGTGACTACAGGTTTTGCAGAATGCTCCAAATGAAATTCTTGTAGTAGCATCTTCCACACTATGCAATCTTCTTCTGGAATTCTCTCCAAGCAAGGAGGTGAGTATTTATCCAGAAACAAAAGAGGTAATCCGCAAAAGTTACATTATACAATGGCTGAATAAACAGAGAGGTATCTTAATTGCTAGCCACTGCTTGTGAAGTATTATAGAGCAGTAATGTCAGGCAGACTGGATCACTGGTAGCTTGTGAATTAAAAAATTCATCTATTTTTGGTGCTGTGACAATTAAATATGGTTGAAGAGTTAAATGTAGTCTTTAAAGAAAAGAAGTAGATGTGACATTTTGGAGGTTTTTACTTGTAAACACTATTGTCTAAAAAATTCATGATCAAGAAGAAAACAAAATGATCGTTGGCAATACGATCCATTGTCTTGGTTACTGCTGTAAGCTTGAAATGCTGGCATAGCTGAGTGTTGTGGGTTTTATTGTTCTTGAACAAACAGAACTGGATATCTGGGTTTGAGCTCTGCAGTGTCTGTGTTTCATATGGATCAAACAAACGTATCCATGCTTCATAGCAATGGAACAATTCCCTGGGTCTTAAACATTTCTTAATTACTGAAAACTGCAAAGTTGTGGTATATGTGGGCTCCTGCCGGGCACTTGGGATCACTTGGTTTGATCAGTTGATCTCAATGGGTTTAGTCATGTCTGTGCGACACAACATGAACTGAAGTAACACCAAGCACCTTTTGCTGGCCCATGGGCTTTCTTGTTCGTACTGCAGGTCCCAGTCAGCATAGTGTTCCTACTTTAAATTGGATGAAATATTGAATTTTATATTTGGACACATGGTTCATGTAAAAAATATTATTGCCAAAAGAGAACACTGCTTATGCAAAATGAGGGAATGTTTAGAAGTGTTAGATTTGAAAGCACTTGTAAGCCATCTGATCTGTATTTGACAGATCACCTTCCTTTTCTACATAGTATTTTGAAAATTTTATGTAAACCACCAGTTGCTTTAAGTAAATAACCGAAGCTGAAGTGGCCGTGTATTTTACCTTGTAAAAGAGCTGAGTCAAACCCATTTTTGAAATGTGTCCTACCTGCCGTGGCTGTAGAGAAGTCCCCAGGAGTCAGGCAGCTACTGGGCCCATGGCAAAGTTGCTGGCAGCTCATTGCAGCGCACAGACGCCGGGGAGCAGGTGAGCTGGCACAACTGGTTCTGTTACAGCCTTGCTGCTGCTTGGTGAGGCGAGCCTGTTCCTACAGAGTGCAGCCTTTTCCACACATTCCTGTTTCCTGATGAATCCAGCTCTTAAGCAGGTTAAAAACTACATGACTTCCCAAACTCTCAAATATGTTCGATTTTTCCCTGCTTTTGAAGCAGTAACTTCTGGAAGAAACACTTTACAAATTAGAGCAGTGTAAGTCATTGGATGAATCCTTTTAGCCGCATGAGCTCTTCAGGTCTTAGATAAAACTAGTGCTTTATATTCAGCTCAGGCTTAAAGTGGTTGTTCTAGACGACTTTAATTACATTAATGAGTTTGAAAAAAAAGGTGCCTGTATTGATATTTTTCCTGTCATTTAAAGATGTGATGCTGCAAGGTTTTGCATTTCAACATGATCATCAAGAACAGCCTCCATTTTCCTTATTATGCCAAAGCTTTTCTGTTGGGTTTTAGGTTGGTCTGATTACTAAACACAAAGATTAAATGTTGAGAAAGAGATTAAGTAGCTTTCATTGTCCTTAACCTCTTATAAATAGTCCCATATGTCCCACTTGATACCCAAAAAGATGTGATTGCTCAATGAAAAAGTCCCAAGCTGAAAGTTGTTAGGGAAAACCTGTTTGCGTGTATGTTGTATGGCAGATATGTGTACAGTATCACAGCAGTATGTGTATGTATATATACACACACACACACACGGATACACACAAGAATAAAGCCATGTTGACCTGAGTGTTTTCATAAAAACCTCCCTTTTAATGCTGATATATGTAAGGTGTGGCTTGGCCAGTTCGTGTGAATGGACTGGGCATGTTGTAAACTCAAAAATAAGATATAAGCAAGATATTTTTGTATTATATTTGCTTTTGTGTATATGTCTAATTAGTCTAAGTTTCATTTTAAAGATCTTTTTCCCTCTTCTGTACTTTAGCCTATTTTAGAATCAGGAGCCATAGAACTTCTATGTAGTTTAACACAGAGTGAAAATCTTGCCTTGCGAGTCAACGGCATTTGGGCTTTAATGGTGAGTAGAACGCATTGATGAAACACCACTTGTGATTTTCCTTCCTAAAAGATTTGTGAATGTAACTTAAAGAACTTGACAGTTATCATTAAAAAGAACAGAGTTGAAACCTGGCTTGTATTTCCGTCTAACTACAGAAGGAGAACAGTATCAGCCTGAAACACCTCATCAACTAGTCCATAAAATAAAATAAACTCTTCAGTTCTAATACCAGTTTGGCTGCCAGGATCACTCAGGGAAACAGTTCAGTAGTCAGTAGCATGCCAGGGGACAAATAAAGCAGGTAATAAGCAGGTCAGCTGTAAGACTTTGAGGAAATGTATATGCTTGCAGAGAGTGAAAACCCAAGTTTAAAGTAAAAAATGATGCAAAAATGTCTGTTTCTTTCAGAATATGGCATTTCAAGCGGAACAGAAGATCAAATCAGACATCTTGCGAGGTCTGAGTACAGAGCAGTTATTCCAATTGCTTTCTGATTCTGATGTAAATGTTCTGATGAAAACTTTGGGACTGCTCAGGAATCTTCTATCTACTCGTCCTGTAAGTAGAGCTGCAAACAGACCTTCTGAAAACAGATGAAACCTGCAGACAATACAAATTAATTCTTAGTCTTTTTTGTAAGACAAATTATTTTTCTGTTTAAGATTAATATTCAATGTATTGCTAAAACAGAGGCCTTTCGATCTGTCCAGGAATCTATAACCAAATGTACAAATCAGTGGAAGAATTTGGCAGAATTGGGTAAATGCAGTGAAACTTCGAGATTATTATAAGATACAGAGCTAGACAGTTACACTTAATGTTCAATGCACGGTTGGACTTGATGGTCTCAGAAGTCTCTTCCAACCTTATGATTCTATGATTCCATTGCATTTAGCTTTCAACAAGGTTATTTTCCTAAACTTTTCCAGAACAATAAGAGGGTTGGACTATTGAGTCCGAGTGTGGAGAGGTACATTTCTTAAAGATACCTGTGTTTCTTCTTTCTTGGCGCCTGCAGTATTTCTGTTCTTATCCAACTATACAGATTGAACTGGCTTGTTGAATTTAACTGTGGGACTGTGCACTTACAAAATGCATACATTCATTTTACACACAGAAATAAAATGGTTTGAGAATCTAAGCCCATGAATTGTTTTCGACAGGAAGAAAGAGATATTGGTGGAGAAAAAGAAAGGGATAATCCCTTGTGAAGAACAGAGGGAAAACATGCAGCAAGCATTCGGCAAGCCAACATTTTTGGGGGGGGAAAAAAAAAACCACAAAGCCTCTACTGTGCATTTATCATGTATTGTGTTTCTACCATAAAAAGGTCACTGAAAAAAAATCATCTGATATTTGTACTCATTGAGTCTCAGTAAGCTTCATAGAAAATTAGCTCTGTCTTAATGTGAAAGGATACTTAATAACCACTCATTCATTAAATTCACCCTGAGCTCTTGGCACCAGAGTCTCATTATCATTTAAAGCAGGAGTGTCAAAGTCGCAGATCCCGCTGTTCTCCTGCTTCTGCAACGTAATGCACGTCACACGCTTCACACGTGCCCAGCGCTGGCAGGAGCATAGGGGCAAGAAGCTTGGTGCTGCCACCAGATAGAAACACGGTGCCAGGCCGGATAAAACAAGGTGGAGGGCCGGATTCGGCCCATAGGCCATGTGTTTGACATCCTTGACTTAAGGTGTTCTTCAACTGAAACTTCGGCCCAGCTCCACCTACTTTCTATAGTATGTTCTAGAAAAATCACTCCAGAATAACTCATGCAGCAGCTTTCAATTGAACTCTTGTTATTAGCAATTTTAAGAGGTCCTACAAGAATACCTAACATCAAAAACCTGTAGCATGCCGTGTGCTGGTATCTCTAGTAGCTGTTTTCTGTCACTCTTGAGTTTTTGTAGCAGTTAATCCAGTAGATCTAGTTTCATCTTTTTCTCTTGGTCCTCGTTATCAGTTATATTCTAGTGTAAGTGTTTATAGTGTTTAATCAAATGACTTTTACCTGTAAATCTCTTAACTTGAGACAGTTTTCCTAGACGAGAACTAGTGGGCATGACTTATTTCTCTGAATCCTCTCAGACTTTTGAAATGTGGATGTCTGAGCTTGTCCCAATGTTCCAGTAAGAGTGGCAAATACCAGATAAGAAACACCGGTTTTCTTGCCCCTCTCTTACCCCCAGTTATCAGAAGAAAAGTGATTCTTTTTAACTGGAGCATCATACTTAGAGCTCAGGTCCAGCAGGCTTCAGGCTGGCCTCCGTGCAACTGGGAAACACGTGTCTTTTGTCCAGGTGACAATGAAATGAGGACCAAGGCTTGTATCATGCTCTCTCAAACAAGACTAGGCTTCAAATGAAGAGGAATATGCTGGAGTGTTTCTGCTGTGATGAGATCTTGTTGGGAGACCTCACTAGGAGCTAGGTTCTTTGTGAAATGTCGCTGCTCTTAGATTAACTCAAGTAGGAATGTCCTTTCTTTGTGTGGAAAGTGGCACTGATTGTGTTCCATCCTTGCTTTGGCAGCACATAGACCATATAATGAGCACTCACGGGAAGCAAATCATGCAAGCAGTGACCCTCATTCTGGAAGGGGAGCACAATATAGAAGTCAAAGAGCAGGTACTCTTTTTTTCGTTTCATGTTGTCTTGGCAGAGTAAATTAAGAAACAGCTAAGAACACGTACTCTTCTCAACATATCTTTTTTTGTTTGGGATTGTGATATGCTCTGTATGTTTTACTGGGATCTGTAGATTAATAACTTTAGTAACTACAAGAATGCTTTTCTTTCTAATAGATTATTACAAATATCTTTGAATTGAAGTCAGAATAATTTTTTAAATGTCGGTTGTTAGAGAGGAGGGCGTGGTATGTGAGAGCAGGAGAATTCAATCTGAGGCAGTTGCATGGCAGAAAGGGGAGGAAGGTAGCAACAAGGGAAGAGAAAGAAGCCGGTGTTTCACACTGAGGAAAGCATCATGTTTGTTTGCTCCTTTAGCAGCCACTGGAGCAGTCAATAATGAAGAATACTATCATCACCTGCCTTGCTGGCAGTAATACCTGTTTGTTTGGAGATGTGGTAACTCAGCTGTTCCTGGGTGCCTGTAGGTGCCAGCAGTGATGAGAGGAGGAGGGTAGGGAAAAGAGCATGCTGGTGTGACCCACAAAAAAGTGGGGAGAGACATACAATATGCAAGAGAGAGAGAGAGAAAGATGGATGACCATTAGGGAGAAGTATCTGTGGCTTCTTGGCAGCACAAGCAAAAGCAAGAGGATCAGTGGACAGAGTAACTCCTGTAACATGCAAGACAGTCAATTGGAGAACTCTGTTTCTTCCTCATACCGAATGTGTGGTGATGAAGAACAGGGGCAGCAGGAAGATAGGGGAGAGTCCAGAGGATTGCTTTGGCTTAGGATGGATATTGGTAGCAAACAGCACAAAACAGGAATGTAAAACTCTAGCTAAATCCAGACTGGTCCATATCTCTGCTCAGTGAGGAATGAGCTGATGGCAGCCAGGCCTTTTATGGCTATTTAAGTGCAAAATCAGCAAAACCACCCAAAGTTGGACTCTTCTCTCAGGTGACCAGTGACAGAACGAGAGGGCACGGTCTCAGGCTTCGCCAGGGGAGGTTTAGTATTGACATTAGGAAGAAATTCTTCACTGAGAGGGTAATTGTTCATTCAAATGCGCTGCCTAGGGAGGTGATCGAGTCACCATCCCTGGAGGTGTTCAAAGAAAATTTGGATGAGGCACTTAGTGACAT
This sequence comes from Neomorphus geoffroyi, assembly GCA_033558235.1. Lineage (NCBI taxonomy): Eukaryota > Metazoa > Chordata > Aves > Cuculiformes > Neomorphidae > Neomorphus > Neomorphus geoffroyi. The sequence continues at coordinate 6,509,228 of JAUMJM010000012.1, read as the reverse complement.
GGTGTAGTTGACAAGTAGGAGTAAGTGTAGGTGTAGGTGTTGGGTCATAGGTTGGACTCGATGGTCTCAAAGGTCTTTTCCAACCTTATGATACTGTGATACTGTGATAATAGGTAGCAAGTTTAGAGGTAGCATGGTTCGGAAACAGCTGAGGATTAATCAGCTGTGTCTTTCTAAATAGTTCTTCCTGATACAGCTCCAGTGACAGGAGGGGCCTTCATTGCCAGAGAAAGTTATTTATCCTGCCAAGCCTCTTGGAATTATTTTGGAGGAGAATCAATGTACCTGAGGAATATTCTTGGAAAGGGCTAGTAGACTAGGGCTGGATGGAGCCTTTAGGCTTTGGGGCCTTTATATGTAGAACGTTTTCTGTGTCTCTGTTGTGTGATCAGCAGCTTGCTTTGGTTTCAGAATCGAGTCTTACACCGAGTACTGCCTGTCTACACACAAGAGCCCGTACTTCTAGCAGGACAGTGCTTATCTCTACCACTGACTAGCTCATCAGGATGTAATTAGCAGCTTGGAAGTAATAAATCTCTGCAACTGCTGACATGAACACAGTGCAGCTTAGACATGGGCATCATGCAAGTGCTGATCATTCTCCAGTGTCCTCCCGTAGTCTTCCCTGCCTGTACAGAAAAGATGGTTAAGTTCTTCCACACCTCTTTGAAGAATTTGTAGAGAGTCTTTGGGTGCTTCCTGAGAAGCAAGAAAGCTGCTTGTGCAAGTCTTGCAAGTCTTAACGCCATGTGCATCTCGTGTCAACGTGGGCATTGGTGCTTCAAGGGTATTCTGTAGGATGGCTTCTCCAAGTTGCTAGATATAACCAGATGTGTTAGCAGTTTGAGTTATCTCGGCATGTCAGATGGGTGATTAGATGTGTTGAAAACGTATTATTACCCTGCTAGATCAGCAGATAGGCCTCTCTTTCTTTTTCTTGGCCTGAAGAACTAGATGGTGTATTTTCCCTTAGCCATTAATACAGAGTAGGCTGCTTTATTTTCCAGTGAATTTAATCTTTTCTACATGCTGCATATTTCCATAAGAAACTTAAAATGTTATTCATTGAAATGATTTAATGAATGTTGCTTTCTTATTTTAAAATGGCAGCCTGGTTTCTAAAAGGGCTGTTATCTCTTTGGCATTGGCCCCAGCTGTAAGCAAGCTGGAAACTCCAGATGAAAGATATTACAAGTAATTAAAGAAATGATTTGTCACAAGTTCAAAGCTGTCGGGGAAACTGTATAAATCATGGGATGTGATCTGTGGCCAATTAACTTCACGGTTTCTCTCTCTTTCAGACGTTGTGTATACTTGCTAATATCGCTGATGGAACAACAGCAAAAGAACTGATTATGACCAATGATGACATCCTGCAGAAAATCAAATACTATATGGTATGGGGAATTTCTCTTAAAGGTTTTATGTTGGTCTTTTAGCAGAAATGAAAAGAGGGTACTTTAGCATTTCTTGTGTAAATTATTCAGTGTCATGCACTTAATTTTCCTATACTCAGTTGTGTTTAAGAAGCCGTGCAGTGCAGTTCTGTATGGCAGAGGTGTACTGAGGATCTGATTAAAAGGAAAATCCAGTGGTTATTTCCCATAAGAATGTCACAGTGACTTAAGCAATAACTGTAATAAATCCACATGGAAAGAATTCCATGATCTTGGAAAAGGCCTATCTTGTAGACCTCCATAGATATTTGGAAGGAAGTGATTGAATGTTACACAAGTGCCTGTTGTTATGGCATTGTCTTTGAGAGAAGATGTAGGTAAGAATTAGACCCAACTTTGCTACTTTATTTATTACAGGATGAATGCGAAAATGTAAGTCTGAGAATTTCTGAATTTCTTCTAAACTTGAGTACTGTTTTTCTATATTTAGAGTCATTCAAATGCTAAACTTCAGCTCGCTGCCATGTTCTGTATATCTAATCTCATATGGAATGAGGAAGAAGGTAAGAAAGCCTTGGTATTAATGCATATACAAGTTACTATCTTGATCAAGAGGCTAATGTTGCATAGTAATCAATATTTGCAGCAGGACTCAAAGCATAAAGGGGAGACATGATGATGGGGATAATATGGAATAAGTGAGAGTGGTCAGGAGAAAGTTGAGGAAATTGTAGAGAGCTGGTTTGGGGCAGGAAGAGAAGATACAAAAAGAGAGTGCTGATAAATATGAGTTGATGAGAATCACATGATGGGACACTTCCACCTGTAGTAATTCTGTGAAACCTGAAAACAATAGGGGTGAATTAGAATCCTAGTAAGAGAGCTTCCAAGTAAATGAGACTCTGAAACCAGTCAAAGGACTTGTGGGACTGGAAGGAACAGGGAAGGCATTTGATAGGAAGAGTCATAGCCTGGAAGGTAACCAGGAGGGAGATGGAGGATGCTGATGCACAGGAAAATATGTGTGCGTGTTGAGAGGTGGAGAGGGCAAATGGAGGGGCAGCAGTGTGGAACTGGAGGACATGGCAAGGGAAGGAGCGGAAGAAGGTAGTGTGCTCTGAGGAGTGGTGGGACTGGGAAGAGGACTTTAAGATGGATTTACAGACCCTCAAATTGACCATGCTGCTCTTGAGCAAAGAAAATGGTGTCTTTGCTTGGTTTGGGGGTTTTTTTCCCCTACTGTGTAACTTATTTCACATCTCTCAGATCACAGACCTTCATTTGGTGTGCGACACAGCTGTGCTTCTGTGGGCTTTCTGCCCGCTCTGCTGGCATTAGACAATGCTACGAATCAGACTCAAAAACCCATGTCCAGTTAAATGTTTTCTGCATCTAAATCGGAGAGATGAGAATAAACCAACTGAAGTCAAGCTTCTTCCTTTAGGATAAAATGTGTTCAGATTTTTGCCTTCAAAATTTACTTTTCTTTAAACATCTGTCCCCAGAGTAAACAAGGAAACCTGAGCTCCCTTGGGAAGTATCCACAGCCAAGGGAGTTTTCCCATCACTGTTTTCTAACTGAACTGTGTTCCATACCCCTCCTTTTAGCTGGTTTCTGCTGCCACTCCTTTCTTCTGTTCTGCAGATGTTTATTTCTGGGGATGTTCCGAACAATGTGATTTATTGTTGTAGGTTCACAAGAACGCCAAGATAAACTACGAGACATGGGAATAGTAGATATTCTACATAAATTGAGTCAGTCTTCAGATCCAAATCTGTGTGACAAGTGAGTATAAAGAAAAATCCAAAAGGAAGATTAGAGAGAAATCTTTGCTTTTTTAAAAAAAAGTGTCGTCTTTTGAAATATTTTTTTTTCCCCTCTCACCTCCTTTTATAGTTGTGGTAAGGAGCAAGGAGCCAGCCACTCGGCTTCTGGTCACCTTTCTCATGCATCCTCCCTCTTGCTCCCACAGTGTATGGTCTTGAATGTAAAGCTGTTGATGGTAAAGCCAAACCCCAGTAATTAACAGGTTGTTCCTTTATTGCAGGGCGAAGACAGCACTCCAGCAGTATCTTGCATGATCAAAGACTAATTGAACCTATGGACACCCCTCATGTCTACTTAAGGAACAGCAGGAGATATTCCTGACTCCTTATATTTGCACAAGTCACCTTGGGCTGCATTTTTCTCAGGTGCAGGGAGCTGCTTTGCAGAAACAGTTTAAATGATCAGGTCTCCAGTGCACTTGAGAGAATTTTCTTGAGGTAGTTTCTTTACTCAGAGGACTTTTGGGGGGTTGTTTTGGGTTTTGGTTGTTTTTTTTTTTTTCCCTGAGCTACCTGGACTTTCAGATAGAACAATCAGTCATCATTTTCCTTTTGGGCCTACAATTTTCTGCTTTTGCTGCAGCCTGCGTGTGTGAGGGTGTGTGGATGTGCTCGAGTGTCTGCGTGTGCTCGGGTGAGTGTGTGGGTGTGATACCTCAATTTTGGTTTTCCTTTTTTTTGTGTGAAGATCTTTTTCTACAGGTTTTCAAGGATTAACCATTGTTTGCTGTACGAATACTTCAATGAATTATATACAGTCTGAATGAACTGTTATTTAAAAAAAAACCAAACTGTTGTATCCCATAAAGTTTATTTTGAATTTTGAACAGATGAATGTTTTTAAGTAAAATATATGCATTTCTGAACTTCAGCTTAACTTACATTATACTTCCTTTTTAAAAAGAAAAATAGGGGGACACAGTAGTCTCCAAACTGTAAGCAGCGTGTTCTGTTCTGACAAGGTCCAAGAGTTTTCTACTGCCATACAAGGTCACCTGATACTGATGACATGCTCAAATCCATGGAACGAGTCAACTGGATTGTGCTGGGTTTCATCACAGTTTTAGAAGAAAAGCTCATACTTTGGAGTTAGTATGGCTGTTGACTTTTCCGGAAAGGAAGAGGTGGCTGCAATATCAGCAGGCATAAGCTATCGCTTTAGTAGCCAAGAACTTGCTCAGATCATTGCTGAAGAGTTGGTTTATTTCACTGGTGATAAGTACTTGCTGGTCACTAATATTAGAGCAAACAGTATGATGCAGAAGTTATACTTTCACAAGACCAGAAGGAGCTGGCAAGCAGTGATGGGATTGCTTTTGGCTTGCATCCTTTACCTCCAGATATAGTTAAGTGACTTACACATTATTTCCACAAAATATCAGCTGGGTGCGTTAAGTTGGGGAAGGGATGGAAAGATTGGGGGATTGGTTTTGTGGGGGTTTTTGGTTTACTAATGTGCTACAAATTTTGTGTATATATGCAGATATACACACTTGCATGGATTTGGATACCTGGATAATAAGTGATGGGATTTTACTGCTTTCAGAAGCTTAGATTCCCATAATTTCCTGAAGATGTGCCTGTAAGTTTAGAGGGAAATACATGAGTACAAGTGAAGGTAACTGTGGGCTGGAACATGAGACCGCGGTGGCTTCAGGAGTCAAAGATGTATAGAAAGACGTGAGAGGAGCAAGGAGCTCTCCTTTGTGCAGTTCAGGGTTCTTGCTTTCTTCCCGAGTCTGCTTTCTGGTCTCAGTTAGACCATAGGTTAATTGTCAGAGTCTCCGAACACTATATTTACATAGCACTAACAGGCACACTAAAGATCGCAGTTGATGTCTTAAACCAAATTGTTCTGTTACACGGAACTTCAGGAAGGCTGCAGCAAGAGAGGTCTGTAACTTTGTTAACCAGTTTTGATAAATATCTGATCAGAAGGTCAAATTGCGATAGCCTTACTTTTTTCCAAGGTAACTACTTGTGTCAAAAAACGTGACCACAGTTTGGTCTGGAGTTTGAATGTGCTGTGTATCAGACAACTGTTGCTGCTTGGTTGCAAAGGAGAATATGAACATTTCATGTAACTTCTACTCTTGAAAGACAAATAAAAGTGAGCACCTGACACTTTTTCCCCAGGCATTGCAGTAAGTGACTGGCAGGTTTTAACGTCCTTATGCAAACTTTTCATGATGGACTCCAGAGGCTGAACAAAAAGGAAAGTAAAATTGTGTGAGAACTTGGTAAATATCAGTACCTCAGAATTGAAGTCTTATTTATAAAGTTCAGTCAAATATGGTTTTTGTTGAACTGAGGCGGGTATTGTAAATGCGAAACTGTATGGCTTGCATCTGACTTCTAAATACAAGCTCCTGCTAGGTACATCTAGGAGCTTAAGTTCTTACGTATCTGTTGGCCTCCTCCTCCTCCAGTTCACATTTCTAAAAGCAAATCTGAATTCAATTCTATAAAACTTTGGTGCCTAAAGGTGTTCGGAAAAAAGGTAAGGGTATATGTACATGTTTTGAGGTGGTTTCCTAAAATTCTACAAGAAAACCCTAAAAACAATGCTCAGACAATCTCATTGCTGCAAGAGAATGGTTGAATTTTCCACAGATATTGATAGGATGAACTGTTGGATGAGAACATTTTTACATTCAGTTAAGCTTTGTGAATAATTTTTGATGTTGCTGTAGGTATGTACAAACAGAAAAATATTGTAAATAAAAAGAACTTTACCAGATCATCTAGATTTTTCTTAACTTCATAGAGAAATCTCAGCTTTCTGTGCCAGCTTCTCCACAGACTGATAGTTGCTAGCCTGAGAGTCACAGTGGGAACAAACCTGTTTGCTGGTCAGCCACGTCCTTACCACGTCCTTTATTGAGGTAGCAGCATCTTGTGAATTACAGAGTTGCAAGTATAGAGTTTGTCTGGACATGATGCAAACCACCATGACTTCTGCTGTTCTTGCGTATGTCTTTTCTGAAAACCAGTTCTAGTGAGTTTCGAGAAGTATGTCCACTCTTTATACCTGGATACAGTGATGATGGACCTCTCAGAGGTTACGTCTGTCAGTGAATGGTTCTGCATGGAGTTCGGCGTGCTCACTGTCAGACAACTGGTGCACTCGGTTCCTCCCCACCTCCAGAAAGTCAAATGACTTACCATGCGGCTGTTTTGCCAGTCTCAGATTGGCATTGTAACAGTGAAAGAAGCCAAGTCACCTGCTCACAAGCATCTTGTGCCAATATAGTCGTAAGGCAAACATGTCATAATTTTTAAAATCTATTACAGACTTCAGCAGATGCTGCACCTCCATGAAACTGCTGAAGCAGTGGGACAGCAGGCAAAATAACTGAAGTGTGTGAGATTACATTTTTGAAGACTAGAAAATGGGTTTAACAAGGCTGTCTTGGGTCATGCGAAAATCTAAGCATGTGATGTGTGTAAATGTGCAAAATTTCAATGGTGGTTAAAATCATCAGAACTTTACAGGAGTTTTATTTCTGTAAAAAGAGTTGCTGGGGGTGTCCAGGGATGCAGTTTGCTCTGTGGAGCTCGTACTGGATGCAGGGGAGCCCCTGCTGAGGCTCATCCTCCCTGCGTCCCCTGGAGGCACTGGGCAGTGTCCCTTCAGGTGCCAGGGACACCAGGAGAGCTGGCATTCCAAAAACTGAATCCTCAACCAGGAGGGACCTTAACCAGCTGGAGGACCAGGCCACCAGACAATGTGTGCTGAGTTAGAGGAAGCAGCAGCCCTGCCTGACTGGACATCACTCTGTGGAGGTGCTGGGCACAGCCACTGTGTGCTCACTGCAGATAAGAAAAACACCTAGCCAGCCTTCTGAAATTGAGGTTTAGTGTGGGGCCAGCAGCTTATCCCCTCTGCTCGGTGCTGGGGAGGTCATGTCTGCATCCTGCACCTTGTGTTGAGCCCCTAGTTTGGGTGGGAAAGGGAAAGCTGGAGCCAGGAGCACATGGTGGGCTGGGGGCCCAGGGCCTGGGGAGGAGTTGGGCAGGTCTGGCAGGCAGAGAGGAGGCAAAGGGGCTCCAGCTGCTGCTGCTTGAAGGGGAATAGCAGGAGATGGAGCTGGACTTCCTGGCTGCAGCGGATCTGGGAAGGGAGTAGGGTGAAGTGGGCTGCCGCTCCACCCCGACGCTGCCACGGCTGCCATAGCAGCGTTGGGTTGCTGCCAGGCTCTGGCTGGGGCCTCTTTGCTGAGTCTTGAAAGGTGAGCATGGATTCGGGGCCTGCAGCAGCACCTCACCTCTACGGAACGGGTGCAAGCAGAGCCGTGTCTGAGCTTTGGGCACGCTGAGCTAATCCTGCTCCTTCCAGCATTGGCAGGGCTGCGGCTGGAGGTGGTATGTCCTGGATGGAGGAGCAAAGACAGGTAAAAAGCTTTCTCTGTGGTGCAGGTTGGCCAGCAGTTGGATTCGTGTAATTAGAGGAGGTTTGAAGTGCTTTGTGCTCGGGACTGCTGCTCAAAGGACCCTTATTCCTGCAGAAGCATGGCTGCGCAGAAAAAGGAGGTGGTACTACAGGTCAGTAGGAGCCAGGCTTTTAAAATACCTTTTAAACTCTCAAGAAGTGCCAAGGATGAAGATCAGTCTCGGTATATCTCATATTCTGCTGGCAGAGCCCTACTGCGAGGTCCTTGTGGTGGAAAAGCATTCCTGAAAGCAGATGGGAAGCATGGGAAAACACAAGTCACATCTGTCCCTCAAAGTCCCTGCTGTGGGGTGCAGCAGGAGGGTGCTGTGTGGTTATGTTTTGAAGGAGTTGTGAGCTGGCACAGTTTTGGCTGCTGTCTTAGATCAAAATGCATCTGTTTGTGGGACAATTGTTCAGAGGACACATAGGAGCAGGGAACTGGAGAGGGGGGTGTTCTCCTGAATGGCAGCTGTCACAGGACGTTTCTGACCATGTGTGTTGGAGAAATTCGGGAAGGATCCTGAGAGGTGGTGGAAGAATGCAGCCGACTCAATATGAGTGATAAGCAAGCTTCAAGTTTATTGATGTGACACAGCTTCTTTTATGCTCCTTTGCTTTAATTATGCACATGTGTTATAACATAATTGGCTACCTTTACTTTAATTATGCATTCGTATTATAACATTACTGGCTACTGGTGACTTCATCTCTCGGCCGTAGTTTGTCTCCCAGCCGCAGTTAGTTAGTTTCCCGGCCGCAGTTTGTTTCCAGGCCGCTTATCCTTTCTATGCTGGCTCGTTACCAGGAATGTTGCTTACTCCTTGCTCAAGGTTATCGTAATCTTCATGGGCCTTCTGCATAGCTCCCTTATGCTAACCGAGCTCGCTTATGCTAACGGAGGCCTAGGCACACCAGCTCAGGCTTAACGCTGTTACATGCTGCAAACTAACTCGTCCAGGGACCCATGTCCCTGTTCCTTGAGCCATTTCCCAACAATTCCCCCTTTTTCTTTCAATACAAAATAGGCTTTGTGAAACACTGATTGAACACTCTTTTCTATACAATCCTGCATACATTGCAAAATACAAGGAATACAAATGATTAATAAAAAGGATTATTATGCCTACAACAATTAATTGTTTAATGAGATCCCGTAACCAACCCGTTAAGCCCCAGTTAGATAAAAAGTGGTCAAGCCAGCCGTTGATTGTTGTATCCTTAAAATTGTCGCGCAATTGCTTAATTTGTCTATAAATGCTGTTACCGTGATCCGAAAGATTTAAACAACACATCCCTTCAAATTCGTTACATCCATGACCTTGGGCTAACAATAAAAAATCTATGGCGGATCCAAGAGACGAGATTCGAACATGAGGGTCACAATCAGGACCAATATTACTGATAGATCGTCGCTTTCGTGGGCTTCGAGTCATGTTATATGTATTGTGAATTAAATTCCGATAAGAGGGGGTAAACATAGTTAGCTTCCCAACAATTTATTTATTTATTTTTTTTTTTTTTTTTTTTTTTTTTTTTTTTTTTTGTGCAAGCAGGGTCACTTTAAGCCCCTTTCTATGTTTCTCTCATTCTCTGTATACATTATATGACACACAGCATACATCTCAAAACATATAAAAACTAATAAATCCAAAAGGGCACTTCACCCAAAATTCTTCAATCATTAAACTGTCTTCCAAGAATATTCCATCCATTATAAAACATGTGCTGTTTGCTTGCTTCTATTAAAGTGATGACAGGTGAAGTTAGGCTTAATGTTAGTATTAGTGTTAGTAGGGTTAGTAGGGCATTAACTGCAGGGCTCTTTCCTTATATTGAATGGAATATTCTCCTCATGTTTTGTCCCCACAAATGAAAAAGGAATACCCCTGATAGTAAAGCCAAATGGTGCATTGTTTGATTTTGATATGTATGCTGTTGTACTATTGGACCACTTATTACTATTTCTAAATATCCCTAAAGATGAACTTAGATTTTACACAAAAGATTTTTCTATCCTGCTACTTATAACTAAACACCACACAATCATCCATTTTATTAATCCTAACAACACTATTATTGACATTGGAAGAACACTTTCTGCAGCAATGTCAGCACGAGCCATTGGTCTGCAGGCCGGTCAATCAGACAGGTAGAAATAGGTTTTCCAGGGATGCTGTAGCCAGACATGTCAAGTTCGTCCCGTTATGTTGGTTAGGGTGATCCACACATTTGTTCTCTGTTCTGCGAGCATCCAGAATGCTGCAGTCATGGCCCAAGTCAGGATGATGATAGTACTGGCTGAACATTGCGTGCGGGTATCCATTGAGGTCCACGATCTGTGGAAACACAAGCACACCCTCTTCCCCAGGTCAGCAAATCACAGGGAGCCGAGCACTGACCTGTCTGTAAGTCTCGCATCATGACTTTCACTCCTGGACCCAAAATGTCGTAAAATTGGGAGTTCCTGTAGATCATCAGTGATATGCAAGAAATTCAATACATAAGTTACCTTATTCAAACGTTCATCCACCATTTCCCCCTCCCCCCTTTTTTTTTTTTTTTTTTTTTTTTTTTTTTTTTTTTTTTTTTTTTTTTTTTTTTAGCACTTTAAGGCTCCATGGGCATGTTCCACAATGGCCTGCCTGTAGGAGAGTGGGAAAGTCCCGTGACATATGCCGAAACATTATCAGTCTTAATCTGCTGTGGAACCCCTGCAATAGAAAAGGCAAATGCCGAATAGCATCACATGCTGTTTTGCCTGTATGAGCAGTAGCAATAACAACTGAAGAAAAGGTATCAATAGACACATGTACATATTTTTGTCTACCAAAGTCAGGTATATGTGTGACATCACTGACAGGTAGTTGGTGAATTTTTCATTCCTTGTGGCAATACCTTCCAGTGATACCTCTTTGCTGGTTCCACGTTGTTTACTCAGGGTACAGTACAGGCAAATTTTTTCATATCTTGTTCTACTAAAGGAATAGTAAAAAAAAAAAAAAAAAAAAAAACCCAGTCTTTTAAATCTATTACATCAATTTCCCATTGCATTGGAATCATGGTTGGTGATGGTAATCCAAGCTGTAATGCTCCCATGGTAGCCATTACATCTTTGATCTTTCTCAAATCATGTAATAAACGCCATTTTCCAGACTTCTTTTTAATAACACACAGGTGTATTCCAAGGGCTATGAGAGGCTTCTATGTGTCCTGCAGCTAATTGCTCTATAACCAAAGAATGCAGGGCAGCAAGCTTTTCTTGATTGAGGGGCCACTGGTCCACCCAGACTGCCTTTTCGGTTAACCATTTCAATGCCAAAGTTGGTCGTGACACATCCTGCAACACAGTGACCCCTGTCAAAAATCCTTTATAATTTGCACCCCCATTGGGCGAGACAATCCCTTCCCCATAAATTTAAAGGTGCTGCAGTCACATAAGGCCTAACAGTAGCCTTCTGTCCTTCAGGGTTAACAATGAGTGCAGGCTTTGCTGCCATAAGGGTATTGGCAATTCACCCAAGACCCACTACTCCTGCGGTGGTTGAAACCAAAGGCCATGATGCAGGCCGCTCTCATTGCAAGATAATAGTTACATCGGCTCCAGTGTCTAATAGCCCAGACAACTTTGCATAGGAGAGGTGTTGTCCATTATAAGTGTACAAACCATTTGTGGTCCCTTGTCTGACACAGTCTGGGACCAGAAGACAAGTGGTTTCCCTGTGGAGCCAAAGCTGCCATCACCTCAAACAACCTGTTCAGACCTAGAAACACAACTTATAAATGGCACAAGTTGAGCAATTCGTGTGCCTTGTTCAATAGTAACAGGTGGAATTGTTGTAGAGACCATCGCACAAATTTGTCCTGTATAATCAGCATCAATTACTCCTACATGTACAGTTAGTCCTTGTAAAGTACTACTTGAGCCTCCTATCAGTAAGGTGCTTAATCCTTTACCAATTGGACCCCATGATTTAAAAATTTTTGCAATGCTTTTGACACATAGCCTGGACCATTATCAGTTTTTAGAGTTACAAAACCCCGCAACGTTGCAAATGCAGTTACTAAATGGCAGTGGATCTCTCGTGCTCTTTTCTACTCTGCGCTAGAGCACAGATGCTGCTGTTCCAGTAACACCAGCGCCGCTCTCCATCAATCCTGTTAAAACACCCTTGGTGTGCAAACAGCTGTGAATCAATTCCCTTTTCAAAGAGGGGCGGTTGAACCCCTGGAGGAACAAGGTGAACTGTAGAGGTTAATAAGTCTGCTGTGACTGCGGCGGGCAGGACCGCTCCTGAGCTGTCCGTTGTTCCGGCGCGTGATTTCCTGGCTGGGGGGGGGGCAGCACTCGCTCCGGCGAGGGATCCCTTTGTTGCCCCCCCCCCGGCTGCCCCCTCCAGGTCCGTTTGTTTCCCCCTCTCGGTGCTGCGAGGAGGATTCTGATCAAACGCTACTTTCTGAGTCGATGTGAAAATGAGAACCGGTAAACAAGTGGATACAACAGTGTCTCTGTCAGGTGGTTCCTCGCTCTCACCGTCATCCTTTGCCATAGTATCTGCTGCCCGCTCCGTGGGCACCAGTGACGACTCCTCCTGATCAGGGGGCGGCGGTGCCGATGGTCGGGCTCGCAAAGCTGCCGCTGCCCCCGTCGCTACCTTATGTTCAGTTCCTAAGTCCCGTAAGGAATCAGTAACCAGTCCCCAAATAGTTAACAAACTGGTCGCGGTAATCGTCCCCTTTTGTTGCCGTCTCGGAGCCGAGCTCTGGGGCCGGACTTCGGCCACAGCATCACTTTCCTCAGAGTCACTATCCGGTAAAGGAGTACTTAGAGATGGATTCGCTTGCACCTCAGCTTTTATCGATTTTAGGGTATTCATCACAGTTCTCCAAATTGGACCAAAAGCTGCCACATCCTTGCCTTTTCCTGATATAGTACAGTCCCACAGATGGTCTCCAAACGCTCTCCACTCCTTCTCCTCAAACAATGAATCTGCGTCTTTAAAAAATCCTTTGAGCTTACCGGTTGTAACTAGACCCGCTAGTTGTTTAATGCAACCTTGCTCTACTCCCCGCTTTTCTAAAAAGCGCTGCAATAAATCAAGGGCTACTTCTGCGTTTAAACCTTTATCTGTCATAATAAAACCTCTAACAATAATAAAAACCTTTAACGATATAAACCTTTAACGATATAAACCTTTAACGATAAAAACCTTTAACGATAAAAACCTTTAACGATATAAACCTTTAACGATATAAACCTTTAACGATAAAAACCTTTAACGATATAAACCTTTAACGATAAAAACCTTTAACGATAAAAACCTTTAACGATATAAACCTTTAACGATATAAACCTTTAACGATATAAACCTTTAACGATAAAAACCTTTAACGATAAAAACCTTTAACGATAAAAACCTTTAACGATATAAACCTTTAACGATAAAAACCTTTAACGATAAAAACCTTTAACGATATAAACCTTTAACGATAAACCTCTAACAATAAATAAGATACCTGCCTAAAGCGATATCCTTGCAGCCCTAGCCTGTAGCCCTTTGCAGTGGCGATCACGCTCTGCTCGCGTAACCAGGCGTCCTGAGTCGACACACCAACATGCAGTGTTCGGTCGCTCTTGCCCTCTGGTCGCTGCTCCCAGTGCCTCTGCTCCTGACCACCGCCTCAGGGTCCCTCGTATCACGTCGGACTTCTTCGGATCACGTCGGTATCAGCATCACGTCGGGGTCACCATATGTTGGAGAAATTCGGGAAGGATCCTGAGAGGTGGTGGAAGAATGCAGCCGACTCAATATGAGTGATAAGCAAGCTTCAAGTTTATTGATGTGACACAGCTTCTTTTATGCTCCTTTGCTTTAATTATGCACATGTGTTATAACATAATTGGCTACCTTTACTTTAATTATGCATTCGTATTATAACATTACTGGCTACTGGTGACTTCATCTCTCGGCCGTAGTTTGTCTCCCAGCCGCAGTTAGTTAGTTTCCCGGCCGCAGTTTGTTTCCAGGCCGCTTATCCTTTCTATGCTGGCTCGTTACCAGGAATGTTGCTTACTCCTTGCTCAAGGTTATCGTAATCTTCATGGGCCTTCTGCATAGCTCCCTTATGCTAACCGAGCTCGCTTATGCTAACGGAGGCCTAGGCACACCAGCTCAGGCTTAACGCTGTTACATGCTGCAAACTAACTCGTCCAGGGACCCATGTCCCTGTTCCTTGAGCCATTTCCCAACACATGTGTTTATAAAGGTCACTGTGAAGGTGGGAAAGTTAGGTACAAGGAAAATTCAAAGGCTGGAAAACACAGTGATGTGCAGAGGCATTTCTGCCTATTCATTCCGTGCAAGTGACCTAGTGATGCTTTATAGCTGCCTGCCTATGGGAGAGAGGGGTTCTGAGAGCAGTTCAGTGTGCAAAACCATTGGAAAACCCACAGGAGGTTATGAAGTTCTCTTTAAAATCTTGAAATTAGTTCAGTTTTCACAATAGGGAAATACCGAAGGAGGTTATGGGCTCTATAAACTTGTTTTTTCTCTGTTAAAATTGGAAGGCACAGAGTGAAAATGTGAAGACCGTATGAGACAAAGAGCATCACTTTAAAAACAAAACTGGTTTCTACTGCTGCTTCTCCAGCTGCATTCCTGTGCAATGGGGAAACCTGCAGCAACCAGACTTTGCACCTTTGGCAACTTGACAGAAAGCTGGGTCTAGGTCTGCAAAAAAAGGACTGTTCACATCTGCAGGTGAAAGCTGAATCTCACATAGGATATGATGTGATGTCCTAGAGAAGCTCTGGTTATAGTAGAGAACAGGTCCTTGCAGCCTCAGGGAATCCAAGTGAGAAAAGTGCTGCAAAGGGTGTTGCCATTCCTATTGAGTCCATCAGCTGAACTCATGGCTGAACTTGTTATGCCAAATTATTATCATAAATTGTTTGAATTCATTAACATCCAGTGAAACACTCTGAGGGTGGCCATAGCACTCGTGGTAACTGAAATAATTAAATTTCTTAATTCCACAGGTGTTCTCTGTAAAAAATAGCATTGAGTTCATGTGCTAAAGAGAAGAATAGACAGAGATGTTTGAACAACTTCTATTCCCTGAGCGAGGTGGGGTCCTGGACATCGGTCATGTATGACCTCCAGGAACATCTCGAAAAATCTGCAAGAAGCCTTTTTTTCTTATTTAGTTTACTGTGTTTTTCTAAGAACACACTGAAAGGGAAGTCCTGTAAGATGAGGAAGATGCTCAAGGTATTTTCCTTTCCAATAGCAGTATTGGAAGTGTGGGATAATATAGTAAGTGGCACAAGGTATAGAATTGTCTGGAGCATCCTTGACTGAGCAACCTGGTCTAACACTGGGCTTTGAGCAGGGAATTGGACTAAGGTCTCCGCAGATCCCTTCTAACCTAGATCTTTCTATGCTCTCTGTTGTTCACTATGTTTTGGAAGTCTCTGAATAGCAGCCAGTAATTTAGGTAAGGATGTGTTGGGCTCAGACCACCCTCTAGTGCCCAGACGTCATGAAAGCTGTGTCTTTACTAGTCTCTATTATCAGAACCAAAACATCTTAACAAAGCAGTGTAGCTTGGGTGCAGCAAGGTGAGAAACTGCTGGTGGAAAATCCTCTGGCTTAAAAAATGTGCTGAGGACTGGGTCTGAGACAGGTGTGAGGACAGGAGGATTGTGCTGGAGATGAGCAGGTTGGAGCAGCACTCTGAATGCTGTGGATCAGCCCAGGCCACCACCCTGCTGCTGCTGTTGAGCACTGGGCTGGCTCTGATGGGAGGTCCCTGCTGAGCTGGGACCTAGCGGGTGTCCGTGCGTGTGGCTCCCCTACAAGTCTGTGCTTGTTGCTTGGCCTGTGATTCAGGCAGCCTGCAGAGAACCAGATCAGTCTGTCACCTGCCAGTTGCTCTTACCTGTTTTAGCTGCTAGCCCACGTTAAAACATCATTGCACATCAGACTTCCATGTAAGTGAAAGCAAAGTAGCTCTTTGTGTTTCTTCTATAGCAGGAGTGCTGCGGTAGGGAGCTCAGGGTGCCTCATCTCTGCTGCTCCCTTGTCACTGCAGCGCTGTATGATCAGCCAAGGTGCAGGAGAAACATCTGGAGCCCTTCCCTGCTCTCAAATCTTGCTGCATGGCCTCACAAGGAGTTGTGTTGCCATAAAAGGAGGGAAACCCTGAGGTTGTATGGGTATTTCCACAGACTTTCCCTCTTGCACCATCACGACACAGCCTCGTGTCCAGTTAGGGCTCTGGTTAGCCAGCCAGAGACCCTGATGAGATGTGGGGAACTATGTCCGGGTTCCCCCCCAGAACAACTCTTAGTCTCTCTGCAAACTGAATCCGGGGTCCCTAAGCAGCCAGACTGTTCAAGTAGTTGCTGCCACTGAAGAGGGGAGGGCTTGCTTTTGGCTGGATGCTGCTACGATTTTCACCTGCATTTCCTTGGTTCGTGTGAGCCAATGTGAGTCTCTAACCCAGTCAGGTTTTCTGCAGTTGGCCGGGTTGCTGATGGGTCTCTGGGAGCCAGCGTCAGGTGGGAAGCAGAGAAGGAATGAGAGTTTGGGAGTGAGGGTATCTAACTTCAGGTGTTTTTTCTCAGAGGTCTTCTACCCATGTTAGCACGCCTTGGGGAGAGGATCCCAGTCAAAAGAGTTTCCTGAATGCTCAAGTTAACACTGCTTCAGGCAAATGTGTCTATCTCAGTGCTGACACATAGTGATCTGTTGGTGTGTTCACAGCACCCACTTGATACCTGATGACTTTTCACTGTTGCTTTTACTGTGTTTTTGAATTTCCACACAGATTAACATCAATAGCCAGGAGCTCTGGGAAGACATGATGTGTCTCAAAGGACTCATTGGTAAGAGTTTGGTCAACACACCAGATTGGATTTGTGCTGTGTTAAAAGGCCACCAGTACTGTTAGGAATCAGTTGCTGCAGACACGGATGTTCAGTCAGTCCCTCTGTTTCTCTGCCCTGAATGGAAAAAAGAAATATGCTAATAGTGGGGAGACTGGCTGGAGGCTGTAGTTGTCTTCATTTATGTGAGACAATTATCATGCAATCAAAGGCAGTGCTGGTGCAGGAGTCTCCAGTCCAGCCACTTGGAGCAGGGCTGTCCCCAGTGCAAGGACAGCCCTGGTTTCCAGGGGTGGAGGGATGATTAGATAAGCTTCATATCCTCTACCTCTGTGCAGCAGTTTTCCCTAGAAAATCCAATACCCCCAAGGTCACAGCCATGTCAATGTTTCTTTTAAAGACTCCTCTACAACATTGTTATTAGCTTTATATTTTGTAATGTGATTTTGTCCTCTGATCTGGCATCTGAAACCTTGAAAGTGTGTGACAGTTTCTACTTGAGACTTCTACCCACAGCCCTGGTAGCGCCCAATAGGAGTCCTGCCACACCCCAGGCAGAACTATAGCAGCAACAGCCACAGGCTGCAGCTTGGGGAGTCCTGGCTGCACATCAGGCAAATCTCTTTCCCCAGAGTGGTTCTGCAGAAGTCACCAGGGGAGACCTCAGTCCTCAGAGGATTTCAAGATTCTCCTTACAGCACTAGCACCCTTTTGCAGTCCCCTTCCAAATGAGTATGGGGCAACAGGGAAAAGAGCAAATCACCTACTGGCTAAACTGACCCGTTTTGACCTCATCCTTACTAACTTTCCTGCTTGCAGTTGTTGATGCGTTTCAAGCCTGGTGTGGTCCATGCAAAACAGTAGTGGATCTCTTCCAAAAAATAAGGAATGAAGTTGGCGGTGATGTGCTGCATTTTGCTGTGGTAAGATCTAATGCAGCGCTGCTTAAAATATCCAGTCCTCTGACAGAGCAGGTAACCAAAGGCTGAAATTATAACAGTCCAGGAGTTCCAGCTTGTGTGAGTGAGCCTGCTGAATGCAGACATTTGGTTTCACCAATAAGAACTCATATCATTAAGAATTTTCAGGCTTCAGCTGTTCTGTACTGTTCAGATTTCTGCTTAAGCAAGTGATGATAGACAGAATCCTTAACATCTGTGTCCCTCTGATGTACAGGGATGGTCGGAAGGAGCTGTGTTGACTCACCGTGGAGAAGACTAAGGCAGAGAAGCCCAGTGGGGGGTTAATAGAGAAAGCAGAGACAGATATTTCTCAGTGTTACGTTGCAAAACAACAGGCAATGGAATCACGTTGCAACAGGGAAAAATCCAAATAGATAGAAGGAAAAAGTACTCAGTGTGTAGGAGTGGCTGGACACTGGGACAAGTGTGAGAGGCTGTGCAGCACTGATTCGTGGAGATGCTCAAAACTAATGCAGCCTTGAGCAAGCTCCTATAACACCGAGGCTGGGCCTGCTTTGGACAGGATCTTGGTCCAGAGCCGTTCAGAAGTTCCACCCCACCTCAGTCACAATATTATTCTGTGTTTAAATGCTTTCCCTGACTGAAGGCAGCCCTTAATTTCTGCCAGAGCTGTGGGCACTGAGGGTTCTCTGCAGGCCCCTGCTCAGTGCTACTGGCAGCCTGCTGGTGCCGCCTCAGCTCCTCCTGTCACTTCTCCCCCTCCTTATAGTCAAAGGCCTCCAATTTCATATTTTCAGGTTTTTTCCTCTGGAATTCACTCGAGTAAGCTGCTGTGAGATAGATATCCCTGCCCCACAGAGCTGCTGTCCCAACCCCTGCGTATGGGACCTGCCTGCTTCTTGGGTCACTGATGCTGAGCTGGGAGTTGGCTGTGGCCATGGCTCTGGCCTGCATCGTGCTGCCCTGCTAGACTGGGCCCCAGAGGGGGTTTACTGGGTGTGGGGGTGAGTGCCAGTCCGCTGAGGGTGTCTGAGTTCAGGCAGCTGCATGTGTTTTCCTCCAAAGCAGAAACACTTTTCTAGAAACACCTGTTTTGTTTTACATTCCTTTTAGGCTGAAGTTGATTCTATTCATGCTTTGGAAAAATACAGAGGAAAATGCGAGCCTGTCTTTCTGTTTTACGCAGTGAGTGAAAATAGTGTTACAGTAGCTGCACAGCAATAAACGTGACTTGCCAGTAGGAACTGTTGTCCTCTTTCATAGAATCATGGAATGGTTTGGATTGGAAGGGACCTTAGTGCCCATCCAGTTCTAACCCCCTGCCATGGGCAGGGACACCTCCTACTGGATCAGGTTGCAAGTTTTTCAGAGATAGTCTTTATCTTTCATGTGTGACAGGAGCATTTATATTTGCTCTATGTCTGCCAATATCTACTGGTGATCAAGTGCTTGCTGCATGGATAAGAATATATAGCCAGCATTTACATTTAAATACCTTCTGTTTTACTATCGAGAAACAGAATAATGCAATTCTGTTAAATTAAGGAAAACCAACAGAATGAGATATTAAGATATAAATGGAGTAAAACAGTTTGAATTGCACAGACAGGTGAAAAGCAGACATTGCACAAAGTGACATTCTCTGTGCAAACCTTGTGAAATTCAACAGGGCTTAAGAGCAATCCTGAACACAATTACAGGCTGAGTGGAAAATGGGTTTGGAGTGCTGATGGATGAGGAGCTCGACATGAGCTGGCAATGTGCGCTCATCACAGCCCAGAAAGGGATCTGTTGGGGCGAGTCCAGAGGAGGCCACGAAGACGATCTGAGGGCTGGAGCACCTTCAATATGAGGACAGGCTGAGAGAGTTGGGGTTGTTCAGCCTGAAGAAGAGAAGGCTTCAGGGAGGCCTTAGAGCAGCCTCCCAGTACTGAAAGGGGCAACAAGAAAGCCGGGGAGGGGCTCTTGATCAGGGAGTGCAGGGATAGGATGAGGGGAACGGTTTTGAGCTGAAAGAGGGGAGATTTAGACAAGATCTTAGGAAGTAATGTTTTCCTATGAGGGTGGTGAGGCCCTGGCACAGGTTGCCCAGAGAAATCATGGGTGCCCCATCCCTGGAGGTGTTCAAGGCCAGGTTGGATGAGGCTTTGAGCAACCTGATCCAGTGGAAGGTGTCCCTATCCATGGGTTAAGATCCCTTCCAACCCAAACTATTCGATGATTGTCAAGCCTGTGCAGCCTGTGATGGCTGGCTGTGTTTCATGGCCCTTAGTCATGAAAATCGCTATGACTCAAGCCCAGGGATCCCTGAAACAGGTATGTGTCTGCAGGATCCTGGGGCTGACTGACTTCTCCTGAGCACTGTTCACACCACATTAACACATTGACATGTGCGTTGCCCTGCCGGGTCTTCAGGTTCAGCCTCCTGCTACTGCAGGACCTCACTCATCTCACAGGCTGCTGATGTTTGTTTCAAAGATTCTGTCCTGTTCTGGAACAGAGCAGCTCTACTGGGAGGAGGGCCTGGCACATAGCATTGTAGGTGATGTGCTGCATTGGGCACTTCCAGAGCCCAGAGGGCACTGCTTGAGCACTTAGTGACTGACTTGCTTCTCACCTCTTTCAGGGAGGAGAGCTGGTAGCTGTTGTAAGAGGAGCGAATGCTCCCTTGCTGCAGAAGACCATCCTGGAACAGCTGGCAGTGGAAAGGAAGGTTTTAGAGCACGGAGGAGAGCATGTGCTGGTAAATCAGTCACTAAATCCTGAAATACCTGTAGATGTGTGTGCAGAGGAAAGGTTCAGCTCCCTGCTGCCAGCATAGCTCTCGAGCAGGGTTACTTCCTTGCCAAAACCCTGTCCTCTTCTGGACTGACTCTGAAATCTGGGTAGTGGGCTGCTGGAGAGTCCATAAGGCTGTGAAGCCCTCCTAGATGGAGGAAGCTGGAAAGCGACTGTGTTTCTGAAAACCTCTGTCCTCTTGACGAGAGGAGAAGTGGTGCATATCATCCAGCTCTGCAGGTTGAAAGAGAAACTCCACCGTGCTTTGTCTCGACCTGTTCACCTACCCCAGGCATTTATTTTATTCCTCAAACTTACCTTCCTAGTAAGCTTTGAACTCCAGGGTCTCTAGCAGGTCTCTGTGATGGCATTCCTCAGGATGAGATGGGGAAATGTTCGCTGCAGTTATTTTTGTGCCTTGCTGTGACTGATGCAGTGTCTGGAGCCTTTCTGTCTGGAGCCCCTTCCAGAGCTCTGCTCCTCTTTCTCCATAATCCGTGGCTCCTGGGACCTGATGGACTCTGGGTACTGCTGTGTACAATCAGTCTGCCTTTCAGCAGCTCTGTAGTACAATCAGACAGTCCTCAGAGCTGAAACTAGAGACAGCCCCAAAGCTACCGCTCCCAGCCCTGCCCCACTGCCACAGGGACTGTCTTTTTTTGTGCAGTCTCCTGAACTGGTGGCATTTTGGGGCAACAAAAATGACCTTCCTGTCTGTAACCTACTAGTCTTACAGCATCCTTAAGGCACAGGTGATGGTGTGTTGGTAACTGCAAGCTCCTTCTGCTGAGCAGGCCTCTCTGGTGATGCTGGCTGGTCTGGTTCTGGGAATGCTTTTCGCCCAGCTTTTACTAGTGAATTGATTCAGAGCTCAGGAAGTGACCACAGACAGGTAGATCTCCTGCTCTTGCCATTGAGTTTGTGGACAGCAGGAGGACTGGTTCCTGCTCAGGTGGAGGCAAGGAGTGGTTTCCTCCCTGGCAGATGCTCAGCTAGAGGGGCAGGGGACACTTGGGATGTTCCTTGCTCATCCTCGTGCTCTTGCTGCTAGGTACAAGACAGAGCCTTCTCCAAAGAGGAGGAAAATGCGGCTGCTCTTCAGGAAGAACAACGGGAAGCCTGAACAGGTAAGGCAGGAACAGCTGTAGGGTGCTCTTTGTGAACTTAGTATGTGCCTTTGCTAAAGTTGGGACCCTAAGCAATGATTCAGCTGCTGCGGCTACTCAGACATGAGAGGGGCCATTCCTCCCATCAGGCATGACAGGCCCCCAGCCTCTGACACATCAGGACACAGGGAATGTCACCCTGAAGCAGTGTACATGGGCACCAGTAAGAGACTAGGGTAGCTGGGGTCTCTGACCTCCTTAAACCTTAAGATTGGTCCTTTTACATGTGTTTTATTTTTCAATTGTCATTTCTGACCCCTTCCCATGCCTTCTAGCTGGGTGAGGGTCTCGGAAATCCCATGGGTCTCTCTTCTTCCTTGAATAACTGAAATACTTCAGCTTTTCCAGGTGGCTTTTAAAAGAAAACACAAACATTCGGGCACCAAACTGTGTTACACCAGCT
The DNA here is from genome assembly GCA_033558235.1 of Neomorphus geoffroyi. Lineage (NCBI taxonomy): Eukaryota > Metazoa > Chordata > Aves > Cuculiformes > Neomorphidae > Neomorphus > Neomorphus geoffroyi. The sequence goes on along the minus strand of JAUMJM010000012.1, from coordinate 6,487,412 downwards.
CTTGCCTCGTCTAAAATCATCTATGTATTCCCAAGGGCTTTTGTCTCTCACCCAGTTTCTATCCTACAATGACACTTTGTCCTGGCTGTGCCGGATGCGGCTGCAGGTCAGCACTGCGCACACCACATACTGGGAACTGCAGCAAACCCCATTTGGCTTTAGCGAAGGTGCTGTAGGGCTGGAAGGGTGCAGAGCACATGGATCTCTGTCTCGTTGCTTTATCTATTACTAATTATTCTGCTTTTTCCTTGCTAGCCTAATGCACTCGTTGGTCCTGGTTCCAGTTTCCCCCTCAGATGCAGGATTTGGTGTGAAATAAAAGGATTTTGTGTAGTAGCACTGCTGGCTTTATCCTTCCATCCATCTCTCTCTGGTCTTCTCTTCCTTTGTCCCACCATCCTTCTCTCCCTCCATCCATGTATGATCAGCAGGTCCAGGGAGGGGATTCTTCCCCCTTACTCCTCTCTCCTGAGATGCTCACCTAGAGTCCCTGTGTCCAACTCTGGAATCCCCAATATAAGAGGGATATGGAAGTGTTGGAATGGGTCCAGATGAGGCCACAGAGATGATCTGAGGTCTGGAGCACCTCTGCTGTGAGAACAGGCTGACACAGCTGGGGTTGTTCTGCCCGGAGAAGAGAAGGCTTCGGGAGGACCTTAGAGCAGCCTCCCACTACTGAAAGGGGCTCCAGGAAAGCTGGGAAGGGGCTCTTTACAAGGGCAGGTAGTGATAGGATGAAGGGGAATGGCTTTAAATTGGAAGGTGGAAGATTTATATTAGACATTAGGAAGAAATTCATCACAATGAGATCTGGGAGGCGGCCTTGGCACAGGTTGCCCACAGAAGCTGTGGTTACCCCCATTCCTGGAGGTCTTCAAGGCCAGGTTGGATGGGGCTTTGAGCCTCCTGATCCACTGGGAGGTGTCCCTGCCCATGGCAGGGGGGTGGGACTGGATGAGCTTTGAAGACCCTTTCAACGCATTCTCTGGTTTGCTCCCTGTGTCCCTCCACCCTTCTCTCCCTATCTCCGCCCGGCCCGGGCGCGCGGCCCCTTTAAAGCGGGGGTGGGCAGGGCGCTGCCCGCGCTGCGCCTGCGTGGGGCGAGGCCGTGTCGGGCCGCGGGTCGGAGCCCGGCGGTGCCGCCCTGGCCATGGAGCCGGGGCCGCGCGCCTGCCCCGCGCCGGCGGAGCCCGAGCTGGGCCCGGAGCCGCCCGCGCCCCGGCTGAGCGTGGTGGAGCTCGACCGCGAGCTGGAGCCCCGCAGCGAGCTGGTGCGTGGGGGAGGAGGGGAGGGACAGCGGGCGCTGTCATCAGAGAATCATGGAATGGTTTGAGTCGGAAGGGACCTGAAAGCCCATCCAGTCCCACGGGCCACACCTCCCACTGGACCAGGGGACTCAAAGCCCCATCCAACCTGGCCTTGAACACCTCCCGGGATGGGGCAGCCACCACTGCTCTGGACAACCTGGGCCAGGGCCTCCCCACCCTCACAGGAAAACATTTCTCCCTAAGATCTCATCTCAATCTCCCCTCTTTCAGCTGAAAACTGTTCCCCTAATCCTGTCCCTGCACTTCCTGATCAAGAACCCCTCCCCAGCTTTCCTGGAGTCCCTTTCAGTACAGGGAGGCTGCTCTAAGGTCTCCCGCAGCCTTCTCTTCTCCAGGTTGAACAACCCCAACTCCCTCAATCTGTCCTCGTAGCAGAAGTGCTTTGGCCTTCCCATCATCTCCTTTGCCTCCTCTGGACCCATTTCAACATTTCCATATTCTTTTTATGTTGGGGATTCCAGAGTGGGACACAGGGACTCCAGGTGGAGTCTCGCAAGAGCGGAGTAGAGGGAGAGTCACCTCCCTGGATCTGCTGGCCATACATCTTTTGATGCAGCCCAGATGTCTTTGTGGGCCCCTATCACTGTGCTACGATCTTGGATGTGCAGTCACAGTATCAGAGTATGAGGGAATCCTGCGGCTTAGGATAACTCCCTGGGAGGGGATGTGGGGCTGGGAGGAGCCTTCCCACCTCCACAAACCCGTGTTTGCTGTGATTCCACCAGTTTCCCATCAGGCTGCCTTGATTTTTAAGGAAACTGCCTTTTTTTCCCATTAGTGAGTGGTCAGAAATGCTTGTGTGCTCCTATCCAACTGTATTGGAGAAGGAGTGCAACACTCAAAGCAAAGATCTGTGAGAATTCAAGGAGAAAAAAAAAAAAGGCATTTGAAGTTTCAGGAATGGGCAGAAGCCTGAGAAATACCATATAATTTCTACAACAAACATCCCCTCTATCCTGCAATGTCACATCCCAGAGAATGGAGTTTGTGTGAGAGAATCCATAGGATACAGTGCCATTCTGGGCAGAGGGATGTGGGAAAGAGCACGTGGAGAGCTGCATTTTTTGTTAGTTAAAAAAAAACACCTGGAAGGTGGAATAGGCAATCTAAACTCTGGTTTCTGATGTCCAGATTGATGACAAAGAATTTGACATTCCTCAAGTGGATACCCCTCCAACCCTGGAGAGCATCCTCAATGAGGTGAGTAGTCCGTCAACACAAACCACCTCTAATCGGAGATGAGGCAGCAGAGGCTCCTTGGGCTCTGCTCAGATTCTTTTTCTAGGAATTAAAATTGTATAACTTCATAGTTTCCCTATAGTCAGAATAGAATCATTAAGGTTGAAAAAGATGTCTAAGCTCATCCAGTCCAACCATCAGCCAAACCCCACCGTGCCTACCAAACCATGTCGCAAAGTGCCACAGCCTCATGCATTTTATACTCCTTCAGGGCAGCCTGTGCCAATGTTCACTGCTCTTTCAGTAAAGAAATTTTTCCTAATATCCAATCTAAATTTCCCCTGGCACAACTTGAGGCTATTTCCTCTTGTCCTATCACTTGTTACTTGGGAGAAGAGACCACCACCCTCACTGCGAGTATTTTTCCGCCATTTATTAACTTTTATGATGTTGGCTTGACCTTCCTTGGTTGTTCTTTAAAGAGATTGTGCCTTGTCTTTTTAAAGCTCACCTTCAAGGAATTCTTGTCATGGCTGAGACGTTGCTGCACAGGTCCTCTTCCTTACTGCCTCAATACAGTGTGCAAGTTTAGAAAACACCTTCCAGTCCATAAAATTAAAATTGTACTTCATTTTAGGAGGGAAACTGCTACTAGAATGGATGTATCCAGGTGAAAGGAAGGCTAGTGAGCACAGCTGATGCTTTTACTAAAGCAGAACAAGAGATGAAAAACGTTCACTTGGTTAATTGCTGTAGGCTGTGTTACAAGGAGTTTTGTTTTACTCAATCGGAATAGCCACAGCTGGAACACAAGGGTTCTCACGTAAGTGTGTTCAGTTGTGTGTTTGGGCAGTCACCTGAAGGCTGTACTGTTGTTAAAGGTCAGGGTCACCAAGCGATTCTGTTTTCTTTTCTTAGTTGAAAATGAATGCAGAGAATTCTTGGCAGCTCTTAATTTGTGGGAGGTGATGAGAAGTAGATTCTGCCCAACTCCATTGATATTGTGCATTTCCTGTGTTTGGCCCTCTGGCAGGAATAACGAACTGCCTAATGCTGAAAGTTTCCTGCAGTACCTTGCAGGGGAGAGCTGACTTTGTCTCACTTATATCCATCCTAGTGCAGTTCCTACAACAGCCATGTGAGCACATGATTCTTAGAAGGGGGAAGAAAGGCACAGAAGTGAAGGCAAATGCCAAGAAAACAGGCTTTCTAACAAACTGAGGAGACTGGAGGTTGGGCTTCTGAGGAAACCAGCATAAAGGGAAAAGGAGTCTGGGAGAGGACAGTTCTTTTAAAAAGCTGTATTAAATGTACAAGTTTAAGGTGTCCTGAACAGATACAGTCCAGGAGTGGGAGGAATAGTCATCAGTATTTTGCTGTTTGTTTTTACCCCTGTGTTGAGGGGTAGCACACAGGGGTACGCTATGTTTCTGTTGATGCCTTGGGTGATAAGGGCAGATGGAACCTGCCAAGTTTGAGTGATACCAAACCAGCAGGATCTGTGGTCACATCCATGTCAGAGGAGTATTATCCTGGTAGTCCTAACTTGAGAGGCGATCTGAAGAAAACAGCTTAGTGCAGACAAACAAAAAGTTCTGCTACAACACTGTTTGTCTTGGTGCATATGGGATGGGAATGAGTGGCAGAGCATCTTCTGAAAAGCGTTTTAGTGAAGAACAACCTGACTGAGCCAAAAAGGTGTATGGCTGAACTGGAAATGAAAAAAATATGCTTAATGGGCACAGGTCTGCCAGCTCCTCACAGGACTGTGTATTCAGAAGACTGCAGGGAGAATGGCTGTTTAAAAATTACTACAAAAATAATTCCTGGCTAAGCCCAAGGAGAGAGAGAGATCAGCAGCAGAAGAGCACAGAGCAGAAGAGCAGGGTCAGCCCTGCTAACAGCAAGGGGACTGCTGGGTGCTGAGCCACCTCTTGGTGAATGGCTGGAGTAGCTGATGAAAATTCTAGGCCACTTCTTCTTGGCAACCGGAGACTCTGAGAACAGCTTAGTTCAAGGTCTGTTGAAGTTTGGTCGTATTTGGGGAAGAAAGATTAGTTGAATAACTTTCTCTGCAGCCTACTTAATGATTATTGTGAATTCTGGCGAGAAGTTCTTCCCCAGAATCAGTTTAGTAAAGCAATAAGTAGCTCTTTTTCACATAGGAAACTATCTTGGCCTCTTGATTTTTTTGCTTAATTGATGCTATTTTGCTAATGTCTCAGTTAGGATGTTGTGCATGTTGAAAGTTTAGTAAGCTGTTGTGACTCCCTTCAGACTGATGATGAAGAGGAGTCTTTCATTTTGGAGGATCCCTTTCTGCTGAACGTCGATAACACAGATGCGCACTCCTACGACACATCTTCTGTAGCGAGCTCTGACAGTGGGGACCGGACACATCTGAAAAGGTACTGCAGCACCGATAGCCTGGGAGGTGAAAGGGTTTTTGAAGGACCACTCCTTATACCCACTAAAAACAAATTCTCCTTTTCTGGGTGGTTAGAAGGACAATCCAAAGCTAAGAAGAGTTGGAATTTCCTAAGGTGTCACCTTCCCGAGCTTTGCTGTGAGGATGCTGTTTGTGTGTTCCCTGGGTAGGAACCCTTAATGGCCTGTGTGGATTTGGTCTCTTGCTGTTGTATCCTAGGTGCTGAAGTTCCAGGGAGGACTTCATTGTGGCAGGGGCTCCAGTGGAGCTGCTTCTGGCAGAGCAGTGCTCTTCCTCCATGATGAAGTAGGGAGAGGTTGGACTTGGTTTTGCACCAAGGGTCTGTTTGAGCCATAAATGCATTTTATGGGAAATGGAGTATTTAAACTTCTCTGAATTGTAATGGAATCTTTAAAACACCGAACTGCGATAACTTTAAAGAAAATCTTTCAAAGTTGTATCTGACTTCCAGAGTCTGCAAGCAGCTTTTAAAAAGGCAAGTGAAATGCTGTCAGTCCTGTAAATTGAATGCTAACCTTCACATCTAAAAGCATCCTGGAATGTGATAGATAACTATAGTACTGCTGACTTACATCATTAATTACTCAAATGATGACCTGATCCTACATTCTGAGCCACTCCCATGGCCACCTTAAGTGCTGAAACAATTGTTGCATGAACAGTTGCATAGGATATAAATGCTCTGTGTGCAATGGCTTATGGTGGGGTGGTGTACTGACTCACTGCCCCTTCTTTATCAAAGGTGGTTTGTACTGAGTGAAATGTAAGCTGGGGTGGCTTAGGTATTTTTTAGTACAGAGCGAGCAGAAAATCTTGGAAGTGTTATTGTCATCTTTGGGTGAAGCTGGCTCCCATGTTTGTGAGTCCTTGGCCATAAAGTAAGCTATTAATGACATGCTTTTCCAGTCTATATGTGAGCTGCCTATTTGTGCACCTCTGGAGAGATAAGAAGTAAATATTTTCGTGTTAGTTTTGCAAATTTGGCTTTCTGGTCATGTGTGCTTGGCAACAACATTGGAACTTCCCTGGGGATTTTCCCTCTGCTCTGCATGCAGCACTACACCAATGCTCTGTAGAGATAACTGTCCTCTGCATGCTAGTTACATTTGAAGACATTTTTGCCATGATCAGAAACACCCTTCATATCAGATAGGCTGTGTTTTAATTGAATGTTATTCTTCAAGCATGCATCCAGTTTTCCTACTGCTACTGAGCCTTTTTCAGTTGTGTATTTGCCTTAAACTTTCACCTTTAAAAGCTGATACTTCCTGACTGATTGAAGATTAATTAGAGCAAAAGTGTGGTTTTCAGGCTTTATTGATAATTCTAAGATTGGAGAGACCTGCTTGAAAGTACTGTTTGAAAAATTAATTTTTTTCCCCAGAAGATGAATTAAAAGCAAATGTTACGGAGGCACAGCGTTGCAGAGCAGGCTTTGCTGGTAATCTTATGTCTGTTTCATTCTGTGCATGTAGGCCCAAAGAAAGAGAATTGAAGCTGCGTGAGTTATGGGTGCATGCAGACCTCAGCTGATGGTTTAGCAGTGGGTGAGGCAAAGTACCAAACTTCTGTTCTGCTCTAATGCATTTGGTTCGTTTCTTGTTTCTTTAGGAAGAAAAAACTGCCAGATTATCTCTCACTCCATGGGTCAGTGGTACGGCTCTCACTCCTGAAAGGAATTTCTGCCCAAATAGTCTCTGCAGCAGTAAGTGTCTTCTGGCCACATCTATTAGGAAAAGTTTGAACCTCTTCTGTTGTGGAAGCGGGTGTGTGGTGTTCTCTCTCTCCCAACTATCAGTTCTGGATAATACTAACGTGTTTGGTACATGAACTACTAGCTAGTAATCCCTAGCCAGTGGTGAGTTGGCTTACCGCAGCTGCAATATGTTAGGGCCTCTTTAACACCGATTTGTGTTGCTGGATGTCATTAAACCTCGTGGGAAATGACAATATAAAGTGGTAGCAGTGCTATTGTTCTGCTTGACTGAAGATGCTGGAAGCAGGTTTGCTTCATGCCCACAACCGGCACGGAATGTGTTCATTGTTCTGAGCTGGGTGAGGAGAAGATTGGCACCTTCCTACACCTGTGACTACACTTCAGGCATGGGTGGGTGCAACAGTGCTGTAGGTTGTGCTGCCAGGGGAAAAGGGGCTGTCCAAGGGCAGAGACAAGGCAGGATTTACACAGCACGGGGTTTCTGGAGTGTGGAGGGCAGGCTTGTAGAGTGAAATCCAAGTGACTTGTCTGGCCGTGTTTTGTGATGGCTGTGTGACTGGCACCTCTGTTGTGGTGCTGTCACTGGGGAGGTGTGCGTGAGCCACCTGGATGGGGAGCGGATAATGTGTGCTTAAGAGGGAAGTAGTTTTGCGCTAGATGGTCATGCTGTGTATACAGAGAACGCTGAAAACTGTTATTAAGATTAGATGTGACTATGGGATTACAGGACATTCTGCTCTCTCTCCATTTCTGTGGACTTTCTCATTCCTCTGGGTATTTCTAGCCAGTGATTCCCTTGGCAGTTTTTGCCCTGGTCGGACTTGTGTTGATTTTTCTGCATGTTGTAGTTCTAGCTGTTAAAAACATTCACAGAGCTGGGAGTTCTGTCTCTCTTACTCATGTCCTGTTTTTCTAGGACAAAGTGGATGCTGGCTTGCCCACTGCGATTGTAAGTACTCTAACAGTTTTCAATATTCTAATAGTTTGTTCTCCTGCAAGTTTGTTAAAGCAGTGATTTAAGACAGCTGATAAATGCATCTCCCGTCTTATCCTTACGAAGAACTTTCAAATGTGATGGGTGGGAGGAGCAGCATGAAAGATCTGGCTCCTGGAGCAGAGTTCAGCCTTTCTTAACTGCCCAGCTGTCCCTTGGCTGACCAAGCCCCATACTCTTCCCTTTTTGTGTCCTCACAAGGGCTCGTTAGTTGAGCATTGTAACCTTTCCCCATAAAGGTAGCATTCATCTCTTGAACACGTTCCATGTCCCCAACTATTTCTACTTTGCCAGGTACTGCTTTGACTCCTGACAGTTTTTTAAAGAAACTTAAACTGAAGTCCTCAGAAAGTGATGAGTTCAAAAGCTCTATGGCTGTCATGTAACTGAAACGTGGCCTTAAAATATAAAATCTCACTAAAAGGCTGTCTGAAAGATACTCCTACTAAGCAATTTGCATTAAACTTCTTGAAGTTAAACATGCTAATTAAAGTACGTCAGAAGTGAAGCTGTCTGTAATTAAAAAAGTAGAGAAACATCTTAAGGAGGTGAAATCCAACAAGTATTTGTTCTGCCCCTGTGAAATGAGTTTTAATGTTTAATGAAGAAACTCAAGATGTACCCATAGGATAAAAACCTGTACTTCCACACGCCAGACATTGAAGCACTTAATTTTTTTCATCTGACTTATACTTGCTAAGAAATAGAAAGTAGAACATTGTTAATGTATCTACAGCATTGCATGATTTCCATAAAGTTTTATTTAGTTGGGTGCAGGTTTGCAGGCATGATAGAGTCATGCAGCTATTTTTAATTCCCTGTGGAAGGAAGCTGGAGTCTCTGGGCTTGCTGTGAACTGTCTCTTCAGGGGACCAGCACTGCCTATGCTTGTAGAAAAGTTCGGACGTGGATATGGCAGCCAAGTGAGGAAAACCCTCTGAGTATTTACACTTTGCTCCTACCACAGCAGAAGAATGAGGCTGAGTTTGCAGAGAAGAAATTTCACTGAGAGTGCCACTCAGCATTTGAATTTCAAAGAGCAGAGGAAAAGGCAACTCTATGAATTTGGAAAAACCTGTGTGATAGGTGTTCAGGTATAATACTTCTCTAGCTTTCAAGTAGGAAGATTTCACATAGAAAATGGTATTATCTATGACCTTCTGCATGTTTCTCTTATAGCAAACATTGCATGAGTGCAGTGAGAGTTTAAGTGGTGGATTTGTGACTTTCAATCTTTCTGCATGACTGTTTCAGGCAGCATCAAATCTGATAGCAGTGGGGACTTCCCATGGGTTAGCACTAATATTTGGTAAGTTAAACATAAAGTTTTGAATGTTTTGCATTTTAATAATAAAAAAATTCCAAACACACACAACAAAGAAACCTAACTAGAGTTAAAACTGCAGGGAGGACTACTTCTAATATGTTCTGTTTGTGCTAAATGTGGTTTTCTTTCAGTAAAGAAAAAAAACGCGAGTAGTATTTCTGTTGTCCTTATTCATATATTTCTTCTGCTTTGCTGGGGACTGGTACGTTGCTATCAAGAAACTTAGCTCTGTGGCAATTGTCTAAAGAGCCTTTTCTTTATTTAAATATAAATCACTCTGTTTTCATGTGGAAGAACCCATCCTCTCATACAGCATTAATAATCTTCTCCACTGTGATGTAATTAGCTGCCAGCATTAGGGAAATTAAAATCTGTTGCTTGGGAAGTGGAGCGTCTGACCCATGGCTACCTGCAGGCTTGCCCTGTAGGTTTCTCCTACCCTGTCCTGCCCTTCCCCTGCACTGGTGAACTCTGCATCCCTTCTTTTTGTTATTCTCCCTCTCATTGCCAAATTTTCTGGCAGATTCCTGAGTGAGAACAGCTCCAGAATTGCTCCCGTACACAGTGGGTGTTTGCGCCTCTGGTCTATGCAGCACCACATTTGTAATAATTGGAGAAATTTCATTATCTTCTTTTCTTTCAAAGTTGGCTGAAATTATTCAAGGGACGAGGAGTTAAGGGGGAGCAAGGTACAACAGAAGGACGGGAAGGACTGTGACAGTGTAGCATCACCTTCCTGGAAATTTAGATGTTCAACTGTTTGATGATGGTTGCTTAATCTAATATTGAAATAATTACAGGATGTTCTTAATCTAAATATAAATAACTTCCTGTCTGCTACAGCCAACACGTAATCTTAGCGAGTTTTTAGTAGTACATCTTCATGTTTTTTCTAAAATTAGACCAGTATGTGGAGATCTCCATTATCACTATTGAGGAACACCTTCTTGCTCTCATTTTCCTGTTGCTGTCTTTATATGCAGGCACTATGAATTTGGTAAATAAGAAGCTGTTCACTGCAAATGTGATAGATATTTTTTAGCATTTTGCACTCCAGAAGGGGCTCCAGGGATCTACATAAGCATGCAAAGGGGAAGGGTCATTCTTACCTTTGTTGTGATGATTCCTGTATGAAGGATCACTGAATGCCCCCAATAATTAGTGCACTGCAGTATTTTAGGGGATGTATTTCATAAGAATAGTTTGTTTTGCTCAATGCAGGTGTTCTCTTTGTTACACCATTGTTTAGTTCAGGCCAACGTGTTTACTGTTGCTTTGGCCGTGGTCTTTGCAAGGCTGTATAGTCTGTATTACTCAGTTCGATCTGCAGTGTTTAGAAAGCATGGCACAATGCCAGCTTTTCCCTAATTGGCTTTTACTGGCACAGGTGTCAGTGCTTTGAAGGCCTTCTCTGCATACTTGCAACAAGCCCTTAAAGCTTTCTGATCTGTTGAAATAGATCAAGTTATTGTTTATACGGCCACATACTGGGCTGTGTTATCACAAGTGCTTTCAGCAGGTTAAGGGAGCTGGTTGCTGCCCTCTGTTCTGCGCTTGTGGCACCAAACCTGAAGTGCTGTGTCCAGTTTTGGGCTGCTCGGTATGAGACAGATGTCGGTGTGCTGCGGTGAGCCCAGTGGAGGGGGCCACTGAGATGGTTACCGTGCTGGAGCACAAGATGTGTGACGAGAGGCTGAAAGAACTGGGTTTATTCTGCATGGAGAGCAGGTGGCTGAGAGGACATCATGTTGCTATCTTCTGCTGCCCAGTGGAAAGGTATAGGGAAGAGAGACTCAGAACCTTCTCAAAGGTCTGTGGCATTAGGTAAGTGGCAGTGGACCCAGGTTGGGAAGCTCTAATTAAATTTTTCACCAGGAGGCTTCTGAAGCATTAGATAAGGGTCAGGAGAGGTTGTGGAATGTCCCTCTGTGAGGATATTCAGAACTTGGCAAGGCCCTGAGCAAGGTGATCTTGTTGACTTTGCTTGGAGCCGCACGACTGGGCCAGAGACCTGCACAGCTCCCTTGCAGCCTAAGTTACTCTGTGAGACTATGCTGTGATTTAAAGGTGGTGAGCCATGAAAGCATGTCAGCCAACTTTGTTTCAGATGCAGGAAAGCTTCCTGAACGCTTCTGTTCTCTGCTAAATTCTTTTGGTTCTGTAACTGAAACTTGGGAGTTGAGAGTTGACTCCATTGCTCTCAGATCCATCTGTAAAGAGAGAAATCCTCTCAGGATATGGCTGTATAAGGCTGCCTGTGTGCAAAGGGAGAGGATGAGTGTTCTGGCTTGGCTTTAATCTGTAATTTAAACTAGCAGGTTATGTCTGTAGATCGACCAATGTCTGTCCATGCTTATGAAAACATTTTTCTCCTAGGTGTGTTAATTAGGGTGGGATTTACTACCTGAAGTTTTTTAAGCTGTGTGCATGGTTTATACTGTACAACAGAAACATCACCATTTTTTGGCTGAAAAAATGTAGGTCCATTTTCTGATTGAATGCTGCTGATGTTCAAATTTCCCTGAATAGTTTTGTGTCACTAGCACATTTTTAACCCTTCATTTTGTCTTTCATATATTACACTTTAGCTATTTTGTCTCATCTCTTAAGTCCGGCTGTACCTCTTGTCTGCTTTGTCCTTTTTAAGGATGACTTCGGTAGCTTTCATTCTGCTTTTTTGAATACTTCTCTTAGCTCTTGAAAAATGATCACGGGACAGGTCTCGGATCTAAGCTTTGACAAACAGTCAAATCTCATGGATTAGAGCTGGATTGGATGCCAGTTCTTTGGCATCCTGTAAGTGTTGTGGATGGAAAGTACTGCCCAACAGGCATACACATGCTCCTTGGGTAACCCGCTCGGGGGCCATGTAATCACGCAGGGAAAAACAATTCCTAACAACCCATCTGAACCTCTCCATCTGCCATTTCTGCTGTGGGCCAGTTGTTACATTATCTGACATTACTGAGGACAGATTGATGCTGTCATTTTTTGTCTGTCTTTCAGGTAGTTTATCTTCTGTTTGATGCTTTGTTACCACATTAGGGTAAAAGTTTTTTGTCCGCTGTTAATATGACCCTTAGCTTGTTTCTAGTGCTGTTCTTGCTTGATTTTTTTAAAATATTAATAAGAGCCATCCTTTTGCCAAGTTCTTTCTGAAACTTGTTTGGAGTTGTGAGCATTGTGCAACCAAACAGTTACGCTCTGTGCTGTGACTTTTCTTGAGGATTGCTGCCTGGAGTTGAGAAGTGCTCTCCCAGCAAGTCTGTACCGATAAATAAAGAATCTTTAGAGGTGTTTTTCTGTTTTTGTTGGGGTGGGGGTTAGCATGGTATCTTGAGAGAACAGGTAGTTTAAGTGCTTAAGTCAATGTTTAAGCTAAATTTTGGGGATTGTTGTCCTTGGTTAGTTTTTTTAAGTTAATGGGGAGTGATTAGCTCGCTGGTGGCAACTGTAGAAAATAGTTTTACTGGTTGTCTCACTGTTTTATGTCTTCTTGGGTTTCTTGTTTTTGTGTTCAGTACAATGAAGTCCCGATTTATAAACTCATTTTTCTTCAGTGATTCCACAGGCTTTTGAAACCGCTTGGTTTTAAAATGCTAGCTGTCACAGCATCTTCTCAGTTACTTGAGTAAATCAAAAAGGGAAATGTTAACAAAAGGAAACACTATTAGCAAAATCTGAAGGTTCTTGCTGTCTTTGAAGATGATCACATACTTGCTGTTCATTACTTCACTCCTTTCTTTCATATTGACTACTGCCTTTTCCTTCTGTCTTTTGGCCCTTTCTGTGTGGACTGAAAAGGAAAAGGTACAGTACCACTGCCCTGTGCACGTACCCTGCATGACCAGCTCCTGCCTTGCCCATTTTGCATGTTGTCTGTGCCAGGAGCAAGGTGCCAGATGAGCAGCGAGTCAGGCCCCGCGATTCCCGGTTGGTGGGTAGTGCCGCTGACCAGCCCAGGAGGTGGTTATTAATGCATGTGCATTGCACGCTTCCCAGTTCTCCAGGCAGGGACAGCAGAGGAACAGGTGAATGTGTGACTGACAGTCTTTTAGGGCAGCAGGACTGTAGATGTTTGCAAAGGCATTACTGCAGGGCAGGACAAAGGCTCTTCCACGAGATCATCATCCATCTACTTCTGCCTGATAAATGGGAGCACTATTGAGCAGGACCCCAGTTCAAAGAGCCTCAAGCCAGAAACTCTGTGAAACATATGCAAGCAGAGAGTGACTTCTGAAAGCCCTGTGCTGGTACTGATTGTGCAGCTGTGGAGAGAGCAGTGGGTTCCTAATGTGGTTACCACAACTGCTCTGGCTTAACCCTGCTCTGGGTGATCATTTTCTGAGCTGAAGGTGAGGGCAGGGAGGAGGGTTCAGCATGCTTGGGCTGAGGGGAGACCTGTTGTGTCTTTGGAGGAGATGGTGTCTGCAGCCTGTCCGGTTAGCTCTCCATCTGTTGTCCTCCCAATCCCTCAACCCCAGAGAAATATACCTGCTGGGACAGCAGCCATTGGTGCTGTGACGAGGAAAGGTGAGACGAGGGGACCTGGTCATAAAGTTTATCATGTTTGAGTAATGCTGCAGGAAATAAGGCAAGCCTTTCAAACTCGGGAAAGTCATGGCTTGAGGAAAGACCTTGATGAAAATCTGGTGAACTAAGAAGTAACGACTTCTGGAGTGCTAGGCTTATTCCTGTGCTCTGCAAGGCAACTTATTTCATATTTACAAGCTTGTTTTTATTCTTTACTTGTAGAGCTGTATCAGAACGCCACCTCACTTTGACCTCAGACTTTGAGAGCAACACATAGTTACTGTCAGAAGTTTTTCAGATGAAGAATGTTTATGGAAATTGCAAAATTAAAAATATTTTTTTGGCCATTGATAGCCACTTTTGTTTCAGGCATTTGGAAAAGCTTTTTATGCTTATTCCTAAATGTGCCTTAATCAAAGCTTGTAACATTAGTCTGGAAAATCATCCAATCAGCTTTTATAGCCTTTTGCTTCACAGTGAAGGAATAATTTGAGTCATACAAAGCATTTAATTTTGTAGTGGTGCAGGGGTCTTGTTTGTTTTGAATTGACATTGTGGGTGAGGGAAGAAGAAAACTGATTTGAAAGTTTGTGTGGGTATACATGTAAAGAAGTAAAGTGAAATTAGAGGTGCTGTGAAGCTGCTGCCTTTTTCAGAGAATGCTGTGAAAGGGTCTCCTTTTTCCTGCCTTATGGAAACAGTTTATTGGTTGACTTAACTAACAGGGGAAGGAACAGGATGCAATTTGCCTTTCATAGCGAGACCTGCAGTATTCACCTTAATTTCAAAGATATTTCTATGGTTAGCAGATGGCCTTTTTGTAAATGAACTGGTTTTTCCAGACCTCTGGAACAGGAATTACTTCTCTGGGACTCAAGAGACACCATTTGGAGAATATCTTTCTGGGGAACTTGTCTGCCAGCTGTAGCTCTGTGTTCTCTTAGCTCCCATGGAAATCTTCCATGATTTTTCTCCATTGACCTGTTGTGGTCTATGCTGTGTACACCCTTGTCACAGTGATGTCAAGGTGTTTTCTAGCAGCACGGCAAAGGGTGATTTTTGTTTCCATCACATGACTTCTGCTTTCACCTTATCCTCATAGGGAGAGTTGTGCGTAGAGCAACAGCCTTTAATTTTGAGGCATTTCTACTGCCTTGTGCTGGATAATAGAGGTGGTGGTGGTGGAAATGCCCTGCCTGGCCCTTGGAGCAGGAGGTGCTGTGGCTGTCTGGTATCAGACTGACTGTCAGGAAGGCTCTGCCTTGTGCTCGAGTGGCAGAGGTAATGAATTGTGTGTTGCTTTTCTAATTTCTTGCTATAGTGATGATACTGAAGTAGTTTTGCCTCACGTTCTGCTCGAGTATTGAGAGAAGGCAGCCACTCACAGTGTAATCGCTTGAGTTGTACACATCCTTTGTTTAGTTAAACATGTATGTCAAGGCTTATAAAGCTTAGATACCTATTGGAACAGTAACTTGTGTGCCTGTCGGAGCTTTCAGAACTCCTTCTGTACATGTATGTTCAGCCAGTTTGAATCCTCACATTCTTCTTGCCTTTCAGTGGACTTTGTCTTGAATTATGTCACATTCATTTGGAAAGTATTGAGAAGTAGTTTTACATGGTTTCTGATTATTTAATTGTGAAAAATAATCTTCATCTACCTGTGGTTTAACTGAATATCTATTGGAACAGAAGCAGGATCTTTATGAAATGATATAAAGCATGAACAAGCAAATGTCGGATCTCACTGGAAAATGCAGCTCTCTTGTTCTGGGTTTGGCATAAGCCAGACTACAGAGGAAGAAAGGAGCGATGCCTCCTTCTTTGTGCAGCATCGGTTGTTGTGCTGGCCAGCACAGTAGAGCAGAAGTACATGAAGGACAGGTTCTTCCAGCCTCTTCTAGAGCTGCTTAGGCTGCCTGTTACCTCATGAAGAGATGATGATTTACATTCATAAGTTCAACCGAAGGCATCTTTCTGTTCTCCTACTGATTTCGGGAGCACGACTCTTCAGATCCTGATGTCGCTGAGCACCCACAGCTTATGGTGTCCTCTTGACCACTACTGTCATCATGTTTTAGATCCAAACTGACAGTTTTGTATAATACCTGAGCCTTCCTTGTGCATTCATGAGACAGAGCACGGCCTGTCTGTCTCTGCCAGGCCCTGTCTCTTTTGGTATGCAGAACGAGTGGTGTTTGTGGTACTCTCTCTATCCCTACCTCTTTGATACCAGTATGCAGATTTTGCAGCAAAAGGAATTTTTAACTTTCCTTTGGGCTGCTACTTAATACAGCAACTGAGTTTATTGAGGCAGATGCAGGAAAACAAGGAATGGAGTGAAAAAAGCATTTGAACTTGGCCCTATCCTGTTCCTCTTCATCCTAAACAGTGCTTTAGAGTAATCCGTGAGTTCAGATACTTTTCTTGCTGGTGTTTCTTTCAACCTTCCCACTAATGTCTCTTCATACTGGCAGAATTTGTGAGGTGACCCCCAGCTGTCTGTGATCAGCCATCAAGCTGTCTGTGCTACTGAAATACAACTCTTGGGTTTGGGGAGGAAAGGAGAGATATATCCATGCTGTTTCACATCTAACACATCGCTAAGGTGTTGCACCTTGTATGGAGAAATGTGTTCTGTGCCTTGGGATACGTTTTAAGTCTGTAGACTTCATTCCAACAGTTCTCACAAAGTGCCTTTTCTTCTTCCTCCCCTACGCATAAGCAGCACAAAAATGGAGAGAGGTGGATAAAACAGATCCAGACCATTTGTTTTCTGAGCTTTTAAGAGCAATGAACTAAAGACAGGCAGAGGGTTATAATGCCCGAAGTCTGTTATACATCTTACATCAATATATACATCAATTTTTAGTCTGTCATGGTGGAAGCCTACAAGAGCATAGCCAACACAAAGGTGCCTGTTGCTTGTCTGCAGTGGGCACACAGGGCATGGCCAGGCAGTAGCCCTGTCCCCTTGCAGGCTGTGTGGTCATTGGCACCTCCTGTGCCCTTGCCTGGCTCTCAGTAAAGGAAATTCTGTCACAGAGTGCTGATTGTTCCTGTGTCCTTATAAACTAAGAGCTATGCATGCTAGATCGCATTGAGCATTATAACTGTGCAGCTTGGGGACACAAGTCCAGTTTCCCTCCAGCTTCTGGCCTTTATCAACAAAACTGAAGAATAACAGTTCAGTAAAATTACGCTTAGCAAAAGCCCATGTTGGGGGTTTGTAGCCTCAAATCGGCGTGCAGAAGTATAAGGCTCAGAAGATAGAATTAATTTGCTATCATCTTCCTTGCTACAACTTCAGCACTATTACAGAACAGTAAAAGGAAAGCTGTGTGTTGCTTTGATTTTTCTAGTGATGGTTCTTCAGTTTGTGTTACCTCTGCATTTCCATATTTCCAGTGCCTGTTTTGTACTTTTAAAACTCACTTTTGCATTTCCCTGTGAGCCAGTGTCCCAGTACCTCTGTACTAACACGTGCTGTCATCTTGTAAACTCTCTTTTAAGAGCTTAACTGTAAGCCTGTGAATCGTTCATGTACCCCAAGTGAATTGTATGTGTAAATAATTGCATGATTTTAATTTTAATCCTTGCTTTTTTTTTTTCTCTTTAATTTCTTACTATTTTTTTTTTTTGCTTTAGATCAAAACCAGGCACTTCGACTGTGTCTGGGCAGCACTGCTGTTGGGGCCCAGTATGGGGCTATCTCTGCTCTCAGTATCAACAACGACTGTTCAAGGCTCCTGTGTGGCTTTGCAAAAGGACAGGTAATTCCCATAGGATGCCAGTGCTCCATCCTGCGGACTGTTACTGCAAGGTGCTCCAAAGGTGACAATAGCTCCAAACCAAGCACACTCTATAGAGAGCTGTTTGTTAGTTGTTCGTGAGCTGAGAAACAGCATGCATAGCTTGGGCAGCTGAGGGATTTTTAGGCCCACCTGTTTCTGCATCCGGTGAGTGAACTCAAATTGTTTGGGATAGGAAATGTGTAATGCAGATTAGAGTGGAGGATTCAGTTAATCGCCGCTCATAGTAACTTAAGTCCTGTTCCCAATAAACTGAAATGTACAATGGTGCAACAGGATGACTACTTAGACTTTCTAGGTCACTTTGTGAAGTCTGTGCTTTGCAATTAAAGCTAGTTTTTAATGTGGTGATGTCTTGAAATTCTTGAGACTCATATCTAGTGCCAAAGTTCATTTTTACTAGTGACTTACTTTTGTTGTATGATGGAAGCAGCATAGCTTTTGAATGCAGGGGAAAAACGGTTCAGGTTGGCTGTAGTAGTTTTATGCCCTTCTCTGAAGCTAAACAGAGAAGGCAATTCCTGAACAACAGTTATAAAACTAAACTAAAATGGATGGTATTTGGCTTGGTAAAATTTAGAGGTCCATGGAATACAAAGAAGGGTGCTTTGTTTTTTCTTTAGAATCATTTCCCTTTTCTCCTTTGCCTTTCACCTTCATTCCAGATAAAATGCACTCCACTGCCTATGATAGGGCTAAATGACAGACCGTTCCAGCCTATGTGGGAGTGCAGATTTGATCCATGCAGAGCAGTGGCCAGTTCTAAATGATACTCGGATAAAATATTTTGGAACAGCAGTTTTGGACCAGCTGATCTACAAAGCTTTGATAGGTTACTTATGGAACAGTATAAATAGATTTCTAATAACAAATTTGATTCAAATTGTAGTCTCTGCACTTCTGGGGTAAATATTCCTCAGTTATGCAGGCAGTAGCTTGGGAATTCCTGCTTCTTGGTTGAGAAATTGCCCAATTTTAATATCCAAGCACAAGTCGAGCTATGTCTTCCTACAAGAGCAAAGGCAGGAGGAGAGGAGTGACGGAGTTCATGGTAGCTGCAGAGATGTTTGACTGTTGCTGATAGGTGTTAGCAGAGATTATTCAACCGTTCATTGATCCTGTGAGAGTGAAGTGCATCAAACCACTTTGACTAGTGTTGTGTAGTAGCAGTTACCTTGCACTCTTGTGTTACCAGGCAAACAGCTGTGAGGCGAGTGGGTTTGGGCAGGCAGTGAGAGCTTGCCAAAAGGACATGATTCACAGTTGTGAAGATAACTCTAATGTTATCAACCAGAGCATAAACAGACAAGTAAACTGCTTGTAAAAACAGGGTAGGAACAGATTTCAGATCACTTCTCTTTGATATGAAGCAATGCAGGTTGATACTGGAAATATAGATACTTATTGATGCGCAAGATGATGGAGAGAACCCCTTGGCAGTAAACGTGTACTGACAACACTCTGCTTGCAGATCACAATGTGGGATCTGGCCAGTGGGAAGCTGCTGCGATCAATAACGGATGCCCACCCACCTGGAACAGCCATTTTGCACATCAAGGTAACAAACACTACATGTACTCCTTGTACTGCTTATTTCTGTAAAACACACTTGCTCTGTAAAATGCTTTCTTTGCGCTGTACTGTTAGATTTATAGATGAGAGGAGCTGCCTGGGAATGTTTGAGTTGAGAGACAAATCATCTCTGGCTTCTTGTTCAATGTAGCGTTGTTGTCACACAAACTAATCTGATTTTGTGCATAGCTTGTTTTCTTTGGACCTCTCCTACTAGAGCATAATTCTCCTGGGCAACCTGGCCAGAGCAGAGGCTTTGGTGCATCACCCAAACTCCTCTCTTTCACCTCCTTTCCTGGGTCTTCCTGAAACATCCCAGACACTTACAGTGTCCCATGTGAAACTAGTGTAGTGGGTCTGGTGGGGCACGTTGCTCAAGGACGGGTTCTCAAGTACTGGTTGGTCTGACCTTGCTAACCAAAAATGTGTTGTCGGCATGAAGGTGTCCCCTTACTGCTGTGTCTTCCAGACTTCCCTCTCTGCCCTCTTTGCCCTGTGCGTAACAATGACTATAGCCCTGCACCGGGTCCTCTGCTCCTAGTGGCCCCCTTCTCCAGCTCATTACCTGGTGGTAGTACTGGCATTGAAGAGCCTCAGACACTGCTATGCAGCCCAGATGCATGTGCTGGGTTGGAAGTCCTCCAGCAGGGTGCCTCAGCTGTGGCCTTGACTGTTTCTGGTCTTGATTATTTGGTATCATTACTAGTTCTAGTCTGTTTGTGACTGCAGCCCATTCTCCAGCTCTGGTGCCAACTCACGGGCTTGAGGCTTTGGGCTTTTCTGGGGTAACCCCAGGTTTTGGTACACTGCAGTTCTGAGCTGCAACAGAAAGTAACAGGACTTAGGTAACAAAATCTAGCCGTAGGGAGTGCTGGAGGAGTAAAGATGAAACACACAACCTTGCTTTTCTTACACATCATAAAAAAGACAGGAATTGTCTCAACTCTCTATGTTAAAGGTGTCTTTCTGATAGGGACAATGCTTGTACTTTTGTGTGCTGTTAATGCCATAGCAAACATTTTTCTATCCACTTTTTATTGTGGTTTATTTCTTAGTGCCACTTTTAATGTAACGATCTGCTCAGTTTACAGATGACCCGACGCTTGCCATTTGCAATGATAGCGGAGGCTCCGTATTTGAACTGTCATTCAAGTAAGACAATAACTCTAAGTATCCATAGAAAGTAGAAGAAGCTAGTGTTGGGTCATAGTTTCTAAAATCTAAGCAAAAAACCCCATTGGAAGCAACAAATCAACTGTTTGAATGTTGAAGGTGTGCTTTAAGGTTGCAGTATCATTTCACAGCTGGAGCAAGATGCTATCTGGCAGTGTAACAGTCAAAGAATAGCTGAAGTTACTAAGGTATCAATGCGTTGTCCAGAATCTTGGCATTCCTTGTGCTTGGTAGTTGTCGTAAAAGTGCTGCCTCTTGGTTTTTCTTGTTTCATTTGTGATAGCTGCCCTGCAGTAACTGCTTGTTTTCTTCTTGGCCTCTTCAAGAGGAGGAGGGACAAGGAGGAAGAATTGACAGTCTAGGGAATTTGATCACGACCAGGAACTACCAAAACTTTATTGTTAAATAGGATCTTAAGGAATTCTTGTCTGTATTATGAGCAGCTGCATGTTGCTGCTTCCAGTGACACACTAAAAGTGATCCCTGGAGCTGTGTAAAGAACTTTTTAAAACAATATTCATGGAGGATGACTCTTGAGATTTTGTGAGATTGTTGAGCTGATATCTTTGTGATAGCTGGCCACCAAGCTGATTTCTTTTCTTTGCAGGAGGGTTATGGGAGTGAGAACGTGTGAATCTCGATGTCTCTTCAGTGGCTCCAAGGGGGAGGTTTGTTGTATTGAACCATTACATGCAAAAGTTGAGCTGAGAGACCATCCTATCACCCAGTATTCACTGCTGGCCATGGCCTCCCTAACAAAGGTAACTTGCTGCTCACATAAGACTTTGTGTGAGAATTCAAAAAGGAGAAGTTTTCTGGTATAGATTATACTCAGACATTTTATTTTGCCTTTTTGTTTTTCTTGAAGATACTGGTTATTGGCCTGAAGCCATCTCTGAAAGTATGGATGACCTTTCCCTATGGCCGTGTGAGTAATGAAGCTGAAGAGTTGCTTCTTAAATTATGGCTTCAAGCAGTTCCTAGAGTGAAGGGGATGAGATTAGGACCAGGTGCTTGGTATCGCTACTTTATCAGCATGCAGTAAACTCTGCATTGTTGTTGGTCTGATGTGTGCAGATTGTGGGCAGAGAGCCGGAAAGGCTGCTTTCAGCTGTACTTGTGTGAAGAGGCTGAATTTCTCCAATAAGCAGGAAGCGGAAAATGCAGAAGCCCCTCAGCTTCTTATCTTCCCTG
Source organism: Neomorphus geoffroyi (assembly GCA_033558235.1). NCBI lineage: Eukaryota > Metazoa > Chordata > Aves > Cuculiformes > Neomorphidae > Neomorphus > Neomorphus geoffroyi. The sequence goes on along the minus strand of JAUMJM010000012.1, from coordinate 6,466,134 downwards.
CTGCAGCATGGACACATCCACAGATGGGACGTCGGCCTGATTATAGCTGCAGTCGCCTTGGGCATAAGAACAGTACGATAGAACCCTGCATTGCAGGGGCAGAAACAGCAGAATTAGAGCACTGAACAGTCTTCTACTTGAGTATTCACTTTCACTAGTTCTTGGTATAATTCCTTTTGGAAAAGCAGCTGGGGGAAGATGTGGGATATGCTAGATTGGGAGACCGGAGCTGCAGCGTGTCCGTAGTCCATCCGTCCCTGGGAAACTGGGCCTACATTAAGCAGCTAGGATGCTGGTTTTGTTCTGCTTTGCCAAGATACAGACACAGCCCCTAGACCATGTGTCTGGACCACAGAGCGCAACCTACTGCTCAGCTGCCAGCAGACCAACCTGTGTGTACATGGCAAAGTCAGCGAGCAGCAGTGCCCAGGAAGCTTGAGTACCTTCAACAGTGGCTGTGCTTTTTGTCTTAACAGATGGACCCTTCTAGTGTCCCTCTTCTGGCATGGCACTTCGTGGCTGTACAGAACTCTGTGAACCCCATGCTTGCGTTTTGTCGAGGAGACGTTGTTCATTTTCTTCTGGTAAGCCCTAGGTGTTTTATGCTGCTTTTCAGATAGGCACATCCTATTCACATATTCAGTCAACTGAGCCTCTGTCTCAGTGGAAGTATGATATCTGTGCACGCTAGGGTTGTCTGTGGCTTGCAGCCAGCTTGGGAAAACAGACCTATTGGTCATTGCTCTTTAGCGAGCAGTGAGGCCCTTCCCTGAGAGTCAGGAGGCATGAGCTTTATGTGTTTCAAAAGTGTTGATTTGCACCTCATCTCATTTCTGCTGGAGAAAGAAGAATGTGCATTGTTTTCAGGAAGATCACATGAATTTGAGATACTATTTTATTTTTTTACTTTAAGACAAGGGACTGGAAAAAGCTTGTATAAGCCACTAAGAAACTACAGCTTTCAGGTCCTCTTGGCAAGTGACTTTAGGGCATGCTGCTCATCCTGTTTAGATCTGCAGAAGTTACACATGCAGATATGGTTGGTTGAAGATAATTTCATGCCTAATTTCAATGAGAACACTACCTAAGCTTCAGAAAATCTGGCATTTTGGCTTTGGACCACTAAGCTTGTTTCCCAGCTCTTCTGTCATCTGGGACCTTAAGCTTTGCTCAGGCACCCAGATGCGTGGATGTGTGTTGTCTGATTAAATCCTCTGTCTTCTCTCTTGGTAAACTTGGGGAGAAAGTAAAGGGTGTATATTTAAGCCTGCCTTGCTGGAGATGTCTCTGCATGTGATAGCATGAGTTTTTGCACAGCCAGCCAGCTTGGCTATGGCCAGTGGTGCTGCTCTGCTCTCAGGTCACTAAACAAAAGCTGCGTTACCTGCATTCAGGTCCCTCTTGCTGTACTTCAAATTGTCAAAGTGTAAACATACTCTTATTTTTCTTTTCAGAATACTTTTTTAATGATGATTAATTAAAGCCAGTTTCACATTAGGGTTCTGTAGGTCTGACTTCTGTGAGCAAAAAGTACAGTAGTTCCTGTGTGGGACAAGAGAGAGAACCCTTGACTGGGAGTTGTCACGTGACATCTTCTTTCAAGTCGGTATTCCAGTGGAGCCCCTTGGGAGTTGGTAAAGGAAAATCACTCCTCCTTTGGTACTCTCTACAAATGCTGGAGGCTTGCACCCCTTATAGAAACAGAATTGCCTGGTATGATTGTGAGGGAGGGCAGGAGAAGCAATTCCTTGAACACATGTAGTGTCAGCTTGTTTATGACATACAGCTCCTGTAGTGCAAATTAAACAATTTAATATTGCTCCAGCGGAGGGCAGTGGTTTTCACTGCTCCCAGCTCAGAGCCTTCTACCTCCTCCCTTATATGAGTACTTTTGAAAGTGAGACATTACACCCCATTTGAGAACTTTGTGCACTGCTACTGCGTGTTCAGTATGCTTGTTGAGGGAAGTTCCAGCCTCCTACAGTCATTGTGGTGCCCTCTGGAAGAGGAGAGACTGAGGTGAAGAAAGTCTTTAAGTTTGAGTCAGCCTTGTCCAATTTCTCTTTTAGGTAAAGAGAGACGATACCGGTGCAATCCATGTCACTAAGCAGAGGCAGCTTCATCTGCACTATGACCTCATCAACTTTACTGTAAGTCTCAATACTATAGAATGGTTAAATATTTTTTTCCACCAGTTCTCAATAGCCCTTAACTCTCCACTATTAGCTTTACCAATTTTGCTTAAGAACTGGCTGTATTTATTTGGAGCTCACTAACTGAAAATGGCCTTAAACATGGGGCTCAGTGAAAAAACAGCACAAGTGAAATGACAAGTAGTAGCTACAGGGTAAAAAATTAGTAGCATGCAGGCAACAATACAGCCCTTTCTGGGGAAGGGAGATAGCCTGGTTGAGAAAATACTTTCAAGAGCTAAAGAAACTCTGGCAAGAAAGATTTTTATTCTATAATATTACAAAAGAAAGCAAGCTTCTATGTAATTGGCTCAGTAAAATTCTAGTGTTCCCATATGTGAGTGCTCGCAAAAGCACAGTAATTGGTGCTTTTAACAAAACCAAAAATGCTCAACTCTAAAACACATTTACAGAATACAGAGAATAAAACATGAAAGGCCAACATACCAAGATGGACATCCACACCAGCTGGAATTTGAGGTTATTTGTATGCTTGGCTGTTTCTAAAAAGAATATGGATGACAGGCTTTGAGTTAAACTTTGGTGTACTGTTGCTCTTCGTAATGCCTTCTGAAACCATTTTTATTTCCTAAGGGATTTGAGAACAGATGTTTTGGTAGTCTTGTTTTTGAGACCTTTGGATAGGAAGTGTGCTAGAGCATAAATAGTGCACCAAGGGGACAAACTCTGGTGGATTGCCCGTTGTCTGTTCTCTGTGAAGAAGGTTCCTTATAATTTTTCTTTGTGTTAAAACTGATACTCAGGTCCTGATGTTTACCTTTGGAGTTATGCATTGGTGCTGGTGCGAAGAGACCATGTACAGTAACAAAGCTACTAGCCTTCCCCAAGCTTCCCATGGTCATACTTAGGAATGTATCCAAAGCCTGTTTAGTTGGCCTCAAATTGTGTATACATCGATGAAATGTGCAATTATTTGCTTTTTCAGTGGATAAACTCCCGGACGGCAGTGCTTCTGGACAGTGTGGAGAAGCTGCATGTTATAGACCGTCAGACACAGGAGGAACTGGAGACTGTAGAGATCTCAGAAGTTCAGCTCGTCTACAACAGCAGCCACTTCAAGTCCCTGGCGACAGGAGGCAACGTCAGCGAAGCACTGGTACACACAAATGACCTGCGTGTGTTAGCCAGCTCTGGTCTAGATACGCCCTACCTGGGGGAGGTTGGAGCTTTCCCAAAAGGCTTTTTGAAGCACCTCAAAAATCATATAGAGTGTTGATGAGGCCAGCTACCAGTTCATGTTTCCTTTTGTGCATTGCTGATTTTGGGAGCCACTCTTAAGTTACCAAGCGTTGGAAAAAAGCTCATGATCTTTATTCTTCAAGAGATTCCTACAGGCTTTTCTACTTTGTATGCCAGAAATACTCTGCCACAGCAGTGCCTGTGCAGTATAGGCATTCCCTGCCCTGGTCTCATGGATCTTATGTGGGGGCAGAGAGAGTGAAACATAAAACTTACACTTGTAGGTACTGCACTTCTTTCTTGTTGGAAGTAAAAAAACAAACCCATCCATCCTAGTGGAAGTTGCAACACTTCAACCATTGTGTCTTCTACTTTTTCCTCTTTTGTTTACTTGTCTGTTTTTTATTTTGACTTTTGTGCTTGTTTATTTTTGTTGAGCTCTGGCCCAGGTGGTGTCTGGACATGTTTATTCCTGAAGTAGATGTTAATTTAACCTGTAACCCACCTGTGCCTTTTGCATCAGGCTCGCTTTGATGTGGTATTTATATTGTCACAGTGTTGCAGAGGTTTTTTTAAAAATCATGGGTTTGGGTCAAAATATGGCTTTCAGTAGAAAATCAGTTTCTCTATTTTGAAAACAGTTTGCAACAGTGTGTAGGAAAGAGCCTTCTATGCTTGCATTCAAGGTTCTCAGTGCTGCACCAGGAGTTCCACAGCTGTTCAATTCTGCTGTAGCCCTTTGAGACTTGCTGGACCAAACAACTAGCAGAAGGCTTATGTGTGTCTGTAGGTTGGATGCACAATTCCAAGCCCAGCATACGGTCATAACGCTAGATGCCCAAGAGAAGTGCCTTCAATGCAGGATGGCAGGGTTTAGTAAAGAAGATCTCTGTTGTCCTTCACTCTGAGCACCAAGGAGCAGAGTGGTTCTCTCAGTCTGACTGGCCAGACTGGAGTCTTTGCAGCCTTTAGACCTACATAGCTGCTGCTTATCTGCCTTGCACTGCTTTACCTGCTCTGCACTGCTAGTGTTGCTGTTGTTCTTCCAGCTGCAGAGGCATACTGAGGGAGAAGGAGTCAGAAGGTGGAGTCTAGTCTAAGAAGATAGCTTACGTACTGCCTGCCGCATGATCTGGAATTACCAGGCACAACCTTGCAGAACACAGCTAGAGATTGGCACTAAGGTGGTATGCGAGCTCCCCTTGCTAGGATATGTTGTTATTCAGAGCCTTTCACTCAATTCCAGACACTCTGCAGAGTCCTGTGAGGACTTTGGGCCATTACCATCAAAGCCAGAGACACATGGCTTGAAAAACTGGTGGATCCAAATAAGTGCTCCCTGTTAAAATGTGAGTCCTGAAAAGACCTCTGCTTGATTCACAGAATGAAAGTGGCAGATGAGATCTGAGGTCTATAATGCCGTTTTGAAATGTTTTGTACTGAGAGTACAAAACAGCATTGCAGTAGGAATTACAAGACAGCCTATTTTTGAGCAACCGAGTCAAGGACAAGTTTTAAGGGGGAGCCTTTTTATTCATGGCTCAGAGAATCAGAAACATACCTTTTCCTGTGGTAGTTCTGCAGGCACTCAAACCTTAGATGAGGCTGCTGCTCCTATAAGGGCTGTTCTGGTTTCAGAGATGCCAGGGTTTGTGTATGAAGAGTGTCAGACCCTATTCTTCTACTGCAGCACCGAAAGAAAGATGCAGGGACTATCTGCTGCTTCAACCTTAGGTTCTGTGCTGAGCAGGTTGAAGGGTTATTATGGCAGTCCCTGGAATGGACACACTTGTCAGCAGTGGGAAAAGATCCAACAAGCTTCCCTACCTGGCCAGACTGAGGTACAGCACAAAGAGCTCTACCCTGTATAACTGTGCGGGACAGTGGGAAGCAAGCACTGCCCATGGATTGTGATAAAATCTCTAATTTGGATGTGATCCTCCATTTCTCCCACTGTAAATGTGCCCATATACAGCCTTGTGAACACTCCTTACTGGCGTTCAGACTGCTGTTGTAGCAACTCATTTCAACAATATTCTTTTCATCTGTGTCTCCCACACGTTTACTTTTGAGAAAGGTTTGTGAAGAAGCAGGTGGCAAGGAAGGAGCCACCGTAACTTGTTTTGCATCTGGGGACAGACACAGAGCTGCGTGTGGCTCCTTGGGACTCTTGTGATGTTTACCGGGCAGCTGGAGCTCAGCAGCAGTTGAAGCTGCAGTCACAAGCAGGAAGGAGTGACAGCAGGGTGTTTTTACCCCCTCCTGCCCAGCAGTTTGCAGTGTTCTCTCCCAGTCCTCATTTAGATTTCTGAGCTGCAAAGTGCATCTGAGGTTCCAATGTGTATATGTTTCTTGGGGAATCTTGCAAAGACAAAAAGCAGTTTTACTTGCATGTAATTTTTCTCCCTGTAGGCACTGGTTGGAGAGAAAGCTTGTTATCAGTCCATCAGCAGTTGTGGCGGCCAGATCTTTTACCTTGGAACTAAGGTAAATGTGGGGAGTTTTTAATAAAAATTCAGGACATTTGCTGTTGATGGAAGCTCATCTTCTGGAGAAGGGCAGTGTTTTATTCTATGGAGATGTAAGTTAGGAATGGATTATCTGTGCACTTATGAAATTAAAGAAATGTGCAATAATTTGGTCTTAGCCAAGGTATGGGCTTAGACATTTCACTTCAAGGTAGACATAGCATTCATTTACTGACATCGCCTCTGTCCTGAATGTGGCAGTGAGTAAACAGAAGAAGAAAACCCAGCAAGAGAAACTAAACTCTATTGCCTGGAGTGACAAAAGGAATATCCTGTTCACTTTCCCTATCCTGCAGTGCAGGCTGTCCATGAAAAGGCAGAGAGAAGTGGCCTATAGGATGGCATGTGGAAGTAGGGGAAGAAAGGAGGGGTGGTACCTTAGGGCAGATGTAAGGCCAGGTAAAGGGTGTTTTCTGTTCAATATAAACATCCAATTTATTTCTGCTGTGCCAAACTTGAGGGTTGCTTTACCTATCTTCATGTGTACCAGTGTGCTCTGGTGGGTGTGTGGGGTACCACAGGCTGCGTGAGCCACTGTAAGCAAATAACTTGTTCTTTTTCTTTTCTAGTCTGTTCACGTTATGACATTGAGAAGCTGGAGAGAGGTACGTTGACAGGAAAGCTGGATAGCTTAGTATGTTCAAATTGCTTAAATATAGCTTGAGAGGAGGAAGGGAGCATTTGTGAAGCATGTTCTGAGCCCTGTAGTCAGGATCCCTGACTGCTGCACAGCCAGCACGGTAGGTACACTTCTAGACTAGCTAGAAGGTTCATTGGATTTTAGATCCTTGTTTCTGTTGGTAGAAGATTTTTTTGGAACATCACTTCTGAAATCCTCTCAATTTCCACACTGAAGTTCTTAGTGATCTATTTATGTCTGTTTGTTCCTGTGTTGTTCTTTTCACTGGAGCTAAACAGCAGTTTTTCCTTTCTGGATCATCACTTTGAAGTATATTCATTCAGTGTATGCATGTTTTCTTTCAGGCTTTGTTTTGCAGGGCTGAGCAAAGCTCTTGTAAGACTGCCTTCCTATTCCTTCTTTTCTCTGCACCTCCATTGTGCTCAGTTTCTTGAACACAGATAAACGCTTCCACATGTATTGCTCTGGGTAGGGTCTTACAAGTGCCATGCGCAATATCACCGTTGTCATTCTGCTTGCATCATTGGGTCTCATTTTGCTGCTCCCTGGGCTATATGATGTCAGTGGCGTGTGGTACTGTGGAGATTCACCAGTACTCCCTAGCCAAACTCTGATTTCTGCTGGAAGTTGCTTGTACCTTTGGATTGCATAATTCTGTTACCCAACTTGGGGGTCATCCTATTGTTTCTGTCTTTCTGGTCTGCTGTCTTGCATTACGTGTTGGCAGTTGGTCATCAGTGAATTTCATTAGTGAATTTGGCTTATGCCAAGTTAGTTGACCAAACCATTATGTAGAAGAGGGCTTCAAGGCTGATTCTCAAGGAACTCCCTAGCAGTTATTTCTTTCCAGTCTCCCCTTTATCCTTTAAGCACTGACCTTCACCCCTTTCCCTCTTACCTGCATTACAGCTCTTTTACTCATCCAGGATTCTAAGCTGCTCTATATGACACTGAATCAGGGCCTTTAATAAAATGTAAAGGGTTCAGATCTATTGAACTTGGATACAGTTGCTGCTTTTGGTTACCAGGATTGTTTTCCTCTGCTAGTTTTACCTCCAGCCATTCACTACCAACCTAGGTTTACTAAACTGCTAATGTAAAGTCTTGCTTTGACCAACGAGGTAATGTATTGGCCTTCCTAGAAGTCACTCACAGCCTACATGCGCTAAGCTGACCTCCTTATAAATTACTGTATGGTTTCTGTTGTGTTGGGGGCCTCATTATTGTAGGGGACTTGAGAGTTGTAGTCAAGTGTGTGGGGGATTGAATGTAAAGCTGAGAGTGAGTTCTTACTGCAGTACAGAGTGCTGTTCTGAGACTCAGAATCTCTTTTCTCAAACAGTACTTTAACATTTTGACCTAGTGTACCATGACGAGTAGGGCTCAGCCTTGCGATTCCTTAAAGTAGAAAATACTTGTGACCTACTTCAGTCCTTGTTGACTGTGAGCTCAGAAGAAAATAAAAGGTAGGATGAGTACATCTGTATGCTGAAAACATGGCAGGGTTTTTTGTTGCCCTTTAAGTGATGAGGCAAGGATAAGGCATGGAAAATTTTGATTGTGATTACAGATACTCACTGATGCTGTTGGTCTCCATCCATCAAGCATCTGGTCTAAAATGTAGCCCTCAGGGACCTGATGTACTGGAACCTGCCGTTTCTTAGTCTCTTTTAACTGTCCAGCAGGAAATGTACATATGAGAAAATATTTTTGAGATACTGTCCTTGACTGCAGTTCATTGAGAGTTTCTGAGGTTCCCGGACTCCTTGCTGCCAGGGATCATGACTTGCTACTGGAAAATGCTGATGTTCAATGGGAGGGGATGGGGATCATCTTTTCTGTAACGCTAAGGTCCAATATTACTTGTCGTTTTAGAGAGTTGATCACCTTCTGAAACAAGAACGTCTCACTGATGCCCTGGCTGTAGCTTGGTCTTTTTATGAAGGTAAAGCAAAGGCTGTAGTAGGTAAGTTTTGTCATTTGTTTGTTTTATATGAAACCACTAGGGAAGGTTTTAAACCTGTGCATGTACTGAGATCACTGTTTCAGGAAAAAAAAGAAGGAAGATTATTGAATTGAATAGAAAAAGAGAAAGTAGGCCACGCTGTTTTGGATTTGGCAGAAACAACACCTTTCATATGAATGGATTTGGCTTTTTCAGAGTTGTAGTCCCTTTAGCTATTTTCAAATGAAAATCACACTTGGCCTGTGTTTGACTCCTGTCATCACTTTGCTGTGAAGGAGGTGGGCCCAGGTGTTGAATAACTAGCCCATGAAAATATTCCTGAAGGTCATGCGTGACCTGGAAATCATCTCTAGTGTGGTGTTCTGCCAACTCTGCCAAGCAGGTACATTCTTTCAGGTCTTCTCTGATAATACAGCTGACTGAAGGAATGGCTGGGTCTTGGCACTGTGTTTTCTATAGAGGAAGATTCTTTGTGAGCACTTAGCTTTTTATGGTAAACATGTTAATTCTGCCAGAAGCTGCTGCTTGAACGGTCTGATTTGGACAGGACACATTGACTTTTCAGCAAAGAACTTCTGATGGGTTTGGCAGATGAGACTCAGATTCTCAGGATGAGATCCTCCTGCTGTGAAATTGCTAGTATATGAAGATAGGTCTCATTTTAATGCATAGATAGATAATTAAATAGATAGTTTTTCAGTATTCAAAGAATTACTGTCTTTTTGGGTTGGCATTTAAGATTTTTTTTTCCCTTGTGGTGCGCTTAATTCAGCTCCTTTGGCCTCAAGACATCTCCCTGCAATTAGCCTCATGTACACAGTCTTTGACAGCCCTCTGTTAATGGTTCTTTCAATGTTAAAACAGCATTCAGATCTGTTCTTGCAATTCTTATCCTGGAACAGTCTTTACATCGGGAGAATAAGCTCTTCAGAAGAAGAGTGGGCTAAAAGTAGGACGCAAAATTCTGTGTGTAGGTATCTGGACCTCTGCATCTCAAGGGTAGTGGTGTTTGCATCTGAACTATGCAATTTTTATATTTGCACAGGTAAGCTTAGATGAGAAGAGCTTAATTCCCTCCCCCCCCCTCCCCCCCCATTCTTTCTAGGCTTGTCTGGGGACACAAGCAAGCGGAAAGCAGTCATTGCAGACAGAGTGAGTCACCGATCTCTTCCTAACTGGAGTTTTATGTATGCTGATGTGATGCTAACTGTGTTCTTGGAAGGAATGACTTCTGTCCTCCAGAAGTTAATCCAGTTAACTCAGAACATGTACATGTGCCTCTCCTGCTAAGGTTGTGAGCAGGATTTTGAAAGAGACTTGGAAATACTTTTGGGTAAAGGTGGGGATAAAATCTACAGCATTAGCAAATCAAAACATGACCGTGTAGGCCTTCAGTATCTCACTGGGCCACTTCTATGCCATGTTATGCAATTACCTCTTGGCAGCCTCTTCCCTCTTCTCCTTCCTGCCTGCAGTATTTTGTACCCAAAATGGATAACAGAGTTTACAGTGCTGCCAACCCCCACATCATCTCGAAAATGTGCTACAAGTGGGGCATCTAGTATAGAATTTGAATGTATTTTCTTCTTTGTTGTAATTCAGATGGTTGAAATCCTTCTCCATTACGCTGATCGAACTTTGAAGAAATGTCCTGACCAAGGGAAAATCCAGGTTATGGAGCAACATTTTCAGGTATGGAGCTCTAGAGGACTCTCTTGTATAGATCTTTTTGTTTTGTTAATCAGACTTTGCTTTTGCTACAAAAATTACTTGTCTATTTTTGAAAAAATATTGCTGTGGTTCACCTGAACTCTCCTTCTGTTGTGTGCACTAATGAAGTCAGGACTTCAGGCTAGGCAGCAGAGCAGAGCAGAATGTACACGCTCTGTGCCCTGCGGAAGTGTGACTAGAGCTTTTCTCTGTGTGAACCAGCATACGGGGAGACCTGTAACCGTGCCAGCTACCAGCAGATTCACATAACTCATTGATTCTGCACTGTATTGGCCAGGCTTCGTTTTGTTCTCTGCGGAATGTGCTGTTTGGCAGGACTTTTGGCAGTCCCTACAGCTTTGTTCTGTTTCCTCTGCAGGACGTGGTGCCTGTCATAGCTGATTACTGTCTCTTACTCCAGCGCACGTAAGTCTGAGTTTGCAAGCCTGTCTGCCAAAGCAGACCACCAACCCATGTAGTCCTGAGTGTTTTCTCCTATAATATCACATGGTTTTCAAAGAATTGCGTCACATCATCGTCATATGATATATCACATCAAGTTTAGAGCAAGGGTGTCAAACTTAGGGTTTCCACCATTCTGCTCCTGCAGCATAACGCGCGTCATACGCTGCACACGTGCCCAGCGCTGGCAGGAGCATAGGGGCAAGGAGCTTGGCACTGCCGCTGGGTAGAAACACGGTGCCAGGCTGGATAAAACAAGGTGGAGGGCTGGATTTGACCCACGGGCTGTGAGTTGACACCCCTGGTTTAGAGGGATACCTAAAAGCAGATAGTGAAGTCAGGGTACGCTGTACTCGAAGAAAAGCGTGTCTTAAATTTTTATTCATGTGTTGTGCAAGAACAGTTTGCTTCAAACTGTTTCCCCCATGCCATTGCCTTAAGAAAGAAGCTGACTTAGTAGATTTTTCTGTTGTCATCATTTCCTCTCTAACAGGAGTTTTTGTGCTGCAACATCCATAGCTGATTCATTCTGTGTAGCTGCATCAGTATAGGCACTAAACAGGGCATGCAACTGTGGAGCTTCAGAAATACAGAGGAAATAGTGTTTAGTCTGGACCACCCAGAAAGCAGATAAGTAAGGAGATTTTAATAAGGCTGTTTGATACATGAACACTTGTTTCCTCCTAGGGATCTTTTATTTAACCAGATATATGATAAGATGAGTGAGAATTCTGTAGCTAAAGGCGTCTTTCTGGAATGCTTGGAGCCATACATCTTAAGTGATAAGCTGATGGGAATCACAGCTCAAGTGATGAAAGACTTGCTACTTCACTTCCAAGACAAGAACAGGCTGGAAAATTTGGAAGCCTGCATTGTGCATATGGATATCACCAGCTTAGACATACAGCAGGTGAGCTGTTGTACTACACACTCTACTGAGTTCCCCTGAATGAATGACAACATATCTAGTCACTGATACAAACTGCCTGTGCTTTTAAGCACAGCGTAGCATGTGGAAAACAGTGTGTCACATCTCAACAGACGAAACTTGTGGAGTCCAAACCATTCATGCCTTTTGATCATTAATTTGTAATAGAACTTAGCCCTGTGTCCCTGGGATCAAAGTCGATGCATGTGGGAATTTTGTGGAGTGACTGTGTCCGTCCTGTAATGTGCATGCACCTATAAAAGTGTTTTACTCCCCTAGTTTGTGTACTGGGATAGGTTAATGCATCACCAGCTGAATGTGTTGGGAACTCCCAGTTTGTCAGGATTAGTCTGATAATCACAGTCAGTCTTTCCTGTTTGGAGTACCTTACCTAACATCAAAGGGGCACAAAAGCCTGGGCTGTGTTTGTCAGTTTGGTGCCTGCCAGCCAGCCCTGCTGCTTTTTTTTGTGTGACAAATGTAGCGGAGGAAGGAGGTGCTCCTGTTTTCCCTGGCCAGTTTTTATTCCCACAGCATGGCTTTCCATTCCATGGAGGGAACTGCTTGGGAACTCGATAAAAATGATTCAGTAACCCAACCAAAAAGCAAACTAGGGCAATCAAGGGTTTTGAAGAACTGATTTTTTTCATTCCTTAATTTCATGCAGGTTATGAATATTAGATTCTAGGCAGTTAGGTTCCATGTTTACTGTGTGAGCAATAAGCTGGTTGTTCCCTTTGGGGATCCAGGGTCCTTGCAGAGACTGGTTCTGCAAGTGGAAATTCTCATTCTTTAAATCGTACTCTCAGGTGATGCAAATGCAAGGGCGGAGTTAGTTTTTTAGAGACTGGGGAAAGAGAAAACTGTGAGCTAAGAGCAGCTGTTCATCTGTATTGTGCTTTGTTTGCCTTGCAGGTAGTTCTTCTATGCTGGGAAAACCGTCTCTATGATGCTATGATCTACGTCTACAACAGTGGGATGAATGACTTCATTAGTCCCATGGAGGTAGGAAAGATGCTTAGTGCAGAGAGCTGTTACTTGTGTGTTCAGCACACAGTACAACATGTTATCTTCTCATTCAGTGCATATATTTTCTTGTTCTTTTTCATTTCAAGGGAGAAATCATGTCTGATATATGCAGTTTATTTGACTGGATGCAGTAGAGGAGAAAAGTGATTTGTAATTACTGTGCTTTAGAAAACAAATTTCCCTGCTGAGGTAGCAATGCTCTGCAAAGTTAGAGCAGGAAATTCAGTCGTGTTAATAAAATAAATATAAAACAAAAGTAGCAGAAGAGAATAACATGATTACTTAAGGGGTTTGCATTGCAAAGTTATCTGCTGTCGGCTCTGCTGCTGGCAGTTAGCTTGCCCTAAGAGGCACGATGTGCTGAGAAGGCATCAGCTTTCTGCACAGTGGGATTAATGGAGGTGTAGGCGTGAGAGGTTCTACAAACACGTCATGCTTTTTTTCCTTCTAACTGTTGTTCTGCTGCCACAGTAGTAGAGGTGTTACAGAGTAATGGAAACACAGAGTGAGCTCACCTGTGTACAGAATCCAGGAAAAAGGCTAGAAACAATGCTTGTGTGGAGGCAGGCTTTGTTCTTAGCACTTGGGATTGATCTGTCAATGGTGAACACAGGACTGAATGGAATGCAGTAACCGAAGGCCCTATTGCTGCTGCTGGTGATCCTAAAGGTATGCCTGCTATACCAAGAGCCTGTAGCTGTAAACATCAGGATGTTTCATTATGAAGTGCTCCTGGTGCTTTCTCAGTAGTGCGAAAATCAAGAGCTGGGTCTATTTGAGTGTGAAAATCTTAAACTGCCAGTTTTTAGTGGTTATGGTCTCATTTGTTTTTTTTCTCAGGATGGGGAGACTCTTTGGGTGTTCGTGACTTTCAAAAGGTCTTCTGGCAGCCTAGCACTAGCTGTACCAGTACAAATCACTTTTTCTGCTTTCTAGAGCTACATGTTTAGATGAGTCTTCATTCACCATCCCCCAGCTCAAGGCAATTTGAGGAGCCTGCTGAGTGGGCTGAAGGTGTGCATGAGCTCTGGTGGCAGAAGGTTCAGGAACAGGACACGGGGCTGGTCAGTTCTATTCGGACTGTTACTTCTGGGACTACTGAACACAGCGGTTTTTAGCATGGCTGTTGCTTAGGGTTAGACCTGATTGAATGATGTTTTCATATGTCCTAACATCAGCTGGAAAAAGCATCTTTTGCCACAACTTTATGTCCTCCGTGCCTCTTACTGTATATGGTGAGATAAAGTTTCTGTGTGGAAGATGCTCTAGTGATCTCCGCTTTAAAACCACGCAGATTCTTTGCTTTGAGCTTTCCGAACTGCTTGAGCACTGTTTCTTTCTGCTTGCAGAGGCTGTTCAAGGTCATCGCTCCTCCGCTGAATGCTGGGAAGTCCCTCACAGGTACAGAATTCTTTCCCTTTAAGGGTCTGTAGTTTTGATATTTGATGTTTTGAACATCTCAAGTCACTTCCAACAGAGGTATACCAAAGGAAAATACCCGGTATAAGGGTCTTGGAGACCAGATAAGTGATCTAGTCCTGTTTATTGTGTGTAAAGCTGCTTTACTTGCTGTGTTTGGCGGCAGATGCAATACTTTGCTAGCAGCTAGAAAAAAGAATTGCATCTCTGTGCATTGTCTTGTGAAGAAAACGTGACAAATACTTTTTGTTTTGCAGATGATCAGGTGGTGATGGGCAACAAGCTGCTTGTGTACATAAGGTAAGGTCCCTCAGAAGAGGTGTGAGGTGTGGCCTAGTGGTGGCATCAATGGTTTCACTCACTGTAGTTTGATTATCTTCGTGTGTTTCAAGGTCTGGGAGATTGTGTAATATAGCAATGGCTACTTTGTACAGCTGGCTTCATGTTACCCATCTGTGAGTGGATATGTAGGGTAAAGTTGGGGACTTGGAGCTCAAGTTGCTGCTGATACGCCAAGACCATGTGATTTTTTAGAATTTTGTTAGAGTTCTTTCTTTGTCCTGTGTGTTACATGGTGCTCCTTGAACAAGGACTCCATAGCCTGAAAAGATGTATTTCACCCCTTTATGGCAGCCCTTTTGGGATAGCTGTGCTCAGGTGCTGCTTGCTGTATTGCCTAGCATTTGCAGGGGAGTGTTCTGAGATTGCACGATAGTGATTAGTTAGTGAATTCCTCTCTCTGGGATCTCTTCAAGATTGTGAACACTGAGTTTTGTATTATTTCTGCTTCCTAAAATGCAGGAGACATGATTTTTGTGAGAAGTAGTGTTTCTCCTCTTACTTTTCTGCTGTGGCGTGGTGTACCTCGCAAACAAATTCATGCAGTGCATTGGCTCATCATGTATTAACTGTAGTGCTGTCTCCAATGCTTGCTTTCATGATTTATAAAATAGATTATTTGGCTTGTTTTAAAAGCATCTTGAAAACTAACTGAAAAAATTAAATAGCTTGAGGAGAATAGTTTCTGTCAGGAGATATTAAAAAATGCCTTTCCCTTTCTTTTCTGTAGCTGCTGCTTGGCCGGCCGTGCATATCCGTTGGGTGATATTCCTGAAGATCTGGTACCTTTGGTTAAAAATCAGGTGAGCAGCCTTTTGGAAGGAAATTTTCCCATATGAGGTTTTCAGAAAAAGCTGCATGTGTCTTATTTCATGGGTTTCTGATAGAAAGTTTTTATCAGTCTGATAGCTGTATCCTTGTGATATAGGTATATATCACTATAAATACCAAAGACATTTTTAAAGAATAAAATCAAACAGTTGTTACAATCTGAACATTTAAACTTCGGATTTTCTTTCAGCTGTAAATTGGGGTGTGGGAACATAGCGTTCTTAGTGGCACTAATTTTGATTGGTTTTTTCCTTATTCTTCATCACAAAGTTACCAGAACTTTGAAGCTGTCTCTTCTTTCTAAACTCGACTATGACCTGTCAAATGTAGGCGAATCTTCCCTGTTTCAAATGCATGGAACATGGGATTGATGAGTAGAAACTGAGATAATATCAAATAAAATTAACTAAATATTCCTTCTTCTATTTTACTGTTGCTAAAACTTCACTTTGCGTTGGAGTTTTCCTGCCTTGGATATCATCCCTCTGGCCTCTTTGCACAGGGGAGTGTAAAGTTCAGGACAGTCTTCTTCCACAATGGAGGTCCCAGTAGGTACATTTCTGTCAGTCCTTGCCCTGGTATCGTGTCACTGTGTCTTCACCTCTGACGCTTATCCAGTCTCTTGGAAAAGATCTCTTAAGCTCATCCAGTCCAACCATCAGCCCAAAGCCACTGTGCCTGCTAAACCATGTCCCGAAGTGCCACGGCCACATGGTTTTTGAACCCTTCTAGGGATGGAGACTCCACCACTTCCCTGGGCAGCCTGTGCCAATGCTTCACCACTCTTTCAGTAAAGAAATTTTTCCCGATATCCAATTTAAACCTCCCCTGATGCAACTTGAGGGCATTTTCTCTTGTCCTATCGCTTGTTCCTTGGGAGAAGAGACCAACACTCACCTCGCTACAACCTCCTTTCAGGAAGCTGTAGGGTACACGAGGTTTCCCCTCAGCCTCCTCTTCTCCAGACTAAACAGCTCCAGGGCCCTCATCCACTCCCAGAAGCCCTGTGCTCCAGACCCTTCACCAACTGCATTGCCTTTCTCTGGAGAAGCTCCAGCACTCTTTCTTATGAGTTCCTAGCTGACAGGTGAGTATTAGGTTCAAGGATGCCAACAGGGAAGGCTGTGGATGTGAAAGTCAAGCTGCTAACTCCTCCTGGCTTCACTGCTGCTGTGGTCACAGGAAAATCAGCTCAGAAGAGGAGTAAACGAGAGAACATGGCATTTCCTGAGGATGGCTGGGAGAGCATGTTGCTCCCTGGGATCCCAGTGTTTACTTGATCCCATGCTCCCGTGTGCTAGCCAGTCTGCACCAGTCTGCAGTCTTTCTGCTGGTGGCCATATCTGTTGTGAGCACGTTTGAGACAACTGGAGCTGCTGCCACCTTATTTGTTCCCTGGGAGAGTCTGATCCTCTCTGTCAGTGGTTCTGTGGTTCCTTTTGAAAGACAAGCTCAGATTGCAGGAACTAGAAAGTCCATGGAGGAGCTGCGGAACTGAAGCATCTATGTCAATCTTTGCAGTGCCAAGAGCTTTGTGGCGCAAAGTGAGGGGGCAGACTGACTGGCTTTTCCCAAGGGAGCTGCTGACAGGGAGAGGAGCTGTGCCCTGGATAAGGAGGAGTTGCACAGCCTCTGAGGAGAGCTGCCAGGAAGGGGAGGGAGTTATCTAATTTCACACACTTTTTGGTCTGCAAGCATAAGCCTTAATTTTTGCTTTGTCTTAAATTTCGATTGATATTAAGTTGGCAGGCGAGTCTGAGGGGGAATTTATTTCCTACCAACAGGCAACAGAAAACATCATTCAAGTAGGAACACTGATGGACTCTCTTTAAAGCTTAGTGCAAAGCAGGTAACAGTGCTGCTTTCCCGAGAGCTGGTGCTATCGGTTATCGGAAATCCATAGGAAATCTGCTATGTTTGTTTGAATTTGCATTGCAGGTCTTTGAGTTTCTCATCCGGCTGCATTCAACTGAGGGCTCTATGGATGAGGAGGTCTACCCGTATGTCCGTACCTTACTGCACTTCGACACTCGGGAATTTCTTAATGTTCTCGCTCTGGTAAGAGATTGTTGATGTCCATGAGAAAAATGCAGTGCCGGTTCTTCCTGTGTCTGTGTCATAGTTGTGTGGTCTGTAAGATTCCTATTAAAAATTCATGCTTTAGCTGAACCAGTAGTCACTGGCTTGATGTAGGAACAGTTTTGATGTGTTCTGTAAGATATTAGAGGAGATGATAATAGTCTGTTATGTCCCTAAGTCTAAATTGCTGAAAGTGACAAGGTACTGTGGAAACTCCAGTAACAGAGG
The DNA here is from genome assembly GCA_033558235.1 of Neomorphus geoffroyi. Taxonomy (NCBI): domain Eukaryota; kingdom Metazoa; phylum Chordata; class Aves; order Cuculiformes; family Neomorphidae; genus Neomorphus; species Neomorphus geoffroyi. The sequence goes on along the minus strand of JAUMJM010000012.1, from coordinate 6,448,583 downwards.
TCATCTTTAAAGCACAGGTAAAATAAAAATAATATATTTGTAGAGTGTGTTGTATACCTACATCTTTCTCTTGCACAAAGTCTCGTCTTCCTTCCTTTCCAAGTTTCTTGGATTTCCTCTGTCTATTTGGACCTGTCACTTTTACCTGAATATATAAGAACCATTTTGGTGGTTACAAAAGAGCAAATTGTATCTCAGAACCTGCAGGGAAAGAACTGACAAGCATTGCCAGCTTTGCGGTGTGGCTGCTACTTTTATTTGCTGGTATTTCTGGGATTGGCAGTGGAGAGCATTCTTCTCAGGGTGTCAGTGTTTTGCCTCCTGCAGACTTTTGAAGACTTTAAGAATGACAAGCAAGCTGTGGAATATCAACAGAGAATCGTGGACATACTTCTGAAGGTGAGCATGCCTAAAAATTCACCTCTGTGTTTACTTCTGATTGATGATGTACAGCACTGCAGTAAAACCTGTAGTTTGGTTGAGGTGTTTCCATTCCTGCCCTGGAAGGTGCCTCTGGGAAGGTGGTGGGCTGAAGCTTGGATTCCCCTCAGCCAAGGCTGTCAGTTGGTTATTCGGAAGTGGCGCTTCATGCACAATTAAATAGGGTGATAGGTCTCCTTTTCTGTTTGTGATTTTACCTTGTTGTCAAATTTTTCGTCTCTGCACTGTTACATTTATTTTTATCTGCCTCTCATTCATTCTACTCCCTGGTTCCCTCTGAGCAGGAAAAAAGGTCGCAGGAGTCCTGTGCTTAGCAGGACGCTAATGCTCTTGGGATAAAACTGTGTAAATGCTGTGTTTGGGATGTAACTTAGCCAGAATGACAGGCCTATCTTTAGTAAAGGGGAGAGAAGAGGGATGTCAGAGTTATCAGCCTGGTACTCTAGAAATCACTTGTCATCTGCAGCCCATGTTCCTCAACAATGAATGTTCTCATTAAAAGCTATCACTGCCAAATGCCGTTTGCTTTCCCTTTCAGAGCTGTCAGCATTAATAATGAGTAACTTCACTTGGAAGCTGTTTATGTATAAACATATCATAAGTTGCATTTCCCTGTCACTGCCATAACTGATAGATGAGCACAGGGGCACCCGCGAGTAAATGCAGCAGGCTGTGGCAGAGGGGCTGAGATCCTGCCACTGGAGGGGAATATTTGTGAGCCTGGCCGAGCAGGACGGTGCTGTAAGGATGTCAGCCCTCTGCTGGGTTAAAGCATGCTTTCTTGTGTCTTTAGCTGCAGTCAGCAGGAGGTGGCACGCTGCAGCTGTGTTCTGGAGCTCCGGTGGGATGTGTTCCTGCAGCAGGCGTAGGCTGGATTGAGCTGTGCAGAGCCCTACTCTATGCTGCTGCCCACGTAGCAAATGGGTGCTGTCCACCACAACAGAACTCAGCTGTGCTCTTGGAGGGGACTGTGAGAAGTGCTGCAGGTTTAGATGCATCTGCAGGCAAATAATTAGGTGTTACGAGAACTCTCGGTCCCTCAATCTGGAATCTGCTCTCCTTTTGGATAAAAACAGAAAAATCCTGGAACATTTTATTTAAATTTTGTATTGACAAAAGCCCCCACTTAAGAAATAGATGCACTTTAAAAATAGTTTGGTCGATGTAGACATTCTGCTAATGCTGATCTAAACTTCACCAAATATATCATCTTTTAGAAAGTCCACGTGGTTGGCCTGCAGCCTCTGCAAGGTTGCTCTGTTTCAGAGGTACAGTATTGTTCAGCTTCATGTGGGCTGACAAAGACCTGGTTAGTGAAAAACAAAGCCAAAATCAAGAAAACAATCGTGTTGTTTTTGTGAGCCATGTTTTTAATGATGTTACCTAGCGCTGTTCTGACTAGGCTTCTGTATGAAATAGCCTTTTCAAACAGAGAAAGAAGATGAAAAAAGAATTACACCATTAGCTGATGTTTAAAGCAAAGCTCTACTTGATTCCTTAGCATCTTAGCATCTACTTCTACTGAAGATGACCATCTCGGGAGGGTCTAGGACTCTGGGTCACTTTAAGGTTGTTGTACCTCCCACACTTAAACTGATGAGGTGATAAACTGTGCAATGCTCTGTGTTTAGGGTTTGCTAGATTCTCACATGTTAACCAATGGAGTTGTTCAGGTAATGGATTTCCTTGCAGCTGAACCCACTGCCCTCAGAGGGGGACTCTCCAAACAGGGCATTTTGCTTTCTCTTAGTGTTTGGGACTTTTTTAGAAGCATGAGACACTGAGGTCACATCGTTTTTATGTGCCAGACAGAAGAAAAGTACTTCTCAGGTTTCTGATACCTTTTGTAGTGACTCTTAGTTATTCCATTTTTCTGTAATTTCAAGTCAGTACAGCCGCAAGTTTCTCAGAATATTCGTAGATTAATAACTAATTTAACATGAGAAAAGAGACTTTTCCCCAATCCTACAGTCATTTCTTTGTCACTTCATCACTTCTCCTGCATACCACACCTGAAATGGTGAGTGCCTGAGGCTTGAATTAAAAAGTTCGGGGTTTTTTCCTATAATTATTAATTTTATCTTTTTTCCTCATGTGACAACATTTCTCTGCTCAGAAGCTCTATGATGTGGCTAGTGATCAGCGCAAATTACAGAGATGGAGATAAATGTGGGTTTGGAGCCCCTTCACACCTGAAAATCAGGGATGTGCAAGAATACTTCCCTTAAGTATGTGGCAGAGAGGTCGAGCCTCTTCAGCTTTAGGACAGGGGTGATTTAGCAAGGACACATCTGCTGTGTCTTCAGGTGACACTGTTAAGTGCCGTGGAAGGTGACTTTGCTTTTGACCTTCAGATGGACTAACACTGGGAGATTACATAGGTGTCTAGGGCAGGAGGAGGCATGATGGTTGTACAGGGATTTCTTGTTGCTGTGTCCTGACTCTTTTCCCAAAGGCAGCTGCAGAACCAGTCACTTCTGTTTTTATTTTCCCCTTTTCTCTAATGCTTCTCAGGTGATGGTCGAGAATTCTGACTTCACCCCATCGCAGGTTGGCTGTCTCTTCACCTTCCTTGCCCGTCAGCTCGCCAAACCCAACAACACATTGTTTGTGAACAGGACACTTTTCGACCAGGCAAGTGTTCCTTTGTGAGGAGTGAAAAAATTCCAAATGGGGTGCAGCACTGCAGGCAGCACGACTTGTGCTGTAGACTGAAGCAATTCTGGAAGTACTGGTGCATTATAAAACGGATAGCATCTTGCTGGAATTTTGTTGTGGTTTCAAAAAGCAGAGTAGGACCACAGAAAGCTCCATATTTCAGCTTGCCTGCTGGAATTGTGTGAGAAATATGTTCAGGTCCTAGGAGATGGAACAGCCTCTGCTCTTCTCCATGGAATGTTGGATTCCCGCGGTCACTAGTGTGTCAGGAGCAGGAAAGCAAAGACCTATAAGGGCAGGAACCAAGCTGTTAGTCTTTAGGCTGCAGCAAGCATTTTGGTGGCTCTATTGTCAGGTCTTATATGTATGAAGATTCCAGGGTAGGGAGATAAAGACTGTCAACTAAAATGACATCAGTGAGCTTATAGAGCACATATATTGAGCTGGTAGTTTCTAGTTCATGTAGCCACTGCCCTTCTCTGCTGCTTGAAACAGGCTGGTGAGCACCACTGCATGCCTGAAGGTTGTAGGGGTTAAGCTCATGTCCCAGTGTAAGTCCAAGAAATTCCTGAGACTTAGGAGGTGGATTCAATGGCTACAGCAGTTTTTGCTTTGTTGATAATAGGGATGTATGAACCTGAATTAAAAAGAGATTTAGAAAACATATGTCCGTTGTCATAATTTAAGACCAAAGAACTCTGTGGAGGCTAAATGGATTTGGATTAAAGACTTTAATTACAGTTGTATTAAATTTTGTGAATTACATGATTTCCTGTTTCTCTGGGAGAGGTGGCACAGTGCAGGAAAGCAGTCGAGAGGTCAGTATAGTGATTCCAGCTGTTTGGTATTTAGTCCAAGGCAGGACCACAGGAATTCTGTATTCCCTGGGTTCCCTGAAGTTTGTTTCTAGTGCCAAGTCATGGCTTTTGCTTCCTGGAGTCTTCCAGTAGTTTTTGGTTACTCCAATATTAAGTGTCCTTAGTTATAGGCCCAAGCAGGGAGACTGCCTGACAGATGAGTTGTACTTTCAAATGGCACCGCCATGTTCAGCTTCGCTGTTGCCATTATTAGTGCTCACGATTTGCTTGTTAGGTTTGTTCTGACAGGGGTGCTAAGGACGCCTAACTCATGCCAGCTTCTGCACCCTTGCACAGGTCCTTGAGTTTCTATGCAGTCCGGATGATGATTCCCGCCATTCGGAGAGGCAACAGGTAATAGCCCTCAGGGGAGCATCTCTGTAAGCATCAGGTATGACCAGACTGTAGAGCAAGTTCAGCCTCGTTGGGCACGAATGCTGGCTGAAGGAGGGATGCTAAAGCAGTCGCCTAGCATAGCAATGGTGGTCATTGCTCTACACAGTGGGAGTGAAGGAGGGTCCTACCCCAGCAATGCCTGCAGGCGAAGTGTGACAGCCATAAGAACAGAGGCAGAAAAAGTTTTGAATAAGCGTGACCTTCATAGTTAATGGATAATTAATTAAAAAAATCTGCACAATGAGCCTGGTGTTAATGCAAAGTTTAGTGGAGCAGGAGCAGCGTACTTGTGAATGGCACTGACTGTCCAGCTACTACTGCAATAGAAATAACTGGCCTTCAATATCTGCAGGTCCTTCTAGAACTGCTCCAGGCGGGAGGGATAGTGCAGTTTGAAGAGAGCCGTCTTATCCAAATGGCAGAAAAAGCCGAATTGTAAGTTGGCTGTGTACAGTGTGCAAGTACTGCCTTTAGATCGCCTCCAAAGCTTTTCCCCTGCACATTTCTTGTTCCTACTTTGCAGATGTGTTTGGATTTATTTTCCCTTTGCATACACATGCTTAATTTAATGTGTTCATATTTGGTCCCAGTCTTTTGGCCTTATCTCTACTAGGTGTTCTTACAGAAGGCATTGTTAAGGTAAGAGTGGGTAGAGCCGTGGGAACCCTTTGGCATGAAACTCATTGGGGCTTGATGAGTTTTGGCAGTTCCTAACCTAGAGCCCAGGCTTTGTACAAAGTCATGGTTGTATATTTGAATGTTCTACCACTGACAGATGGAGATGAGTCACTGGGGTGAGACCCACAGGTAGATTTAAAAGCACGAAGGGGTCTGAAGCCACCCCCGTGGTACTCATTTTAGAACTGAGTAGGAGAGACACACAGAGTGTCTGGAAAGGCTAAAAATTTCCACTACATCCTTTAGAAGCTTTACACTCCCAGAAAGATCTGTCATGCCTGAACAGAGTAAACCAGGGAGGGGCATTCTCATCCAAGTCTTGGATTTGGATGTTACATGAATTAATCCACCGTACTACAAAGACCAGAAGGACAGAATTGCAGTGGTGGGATATGTGATGTCTGTTTTCCTGCGTGTCCCAGGAGTTACTCAACCATATTTTTCTGACTCAAGAAATGCTTTTTTTTCTCCTTGCTTCAGAGAGTTTGATAGACAGAACCACCAGCTCAGCCACTTCCAACAGAGCTAAAAGATCTGTGTTATAATGCTATTTAGCAGACTTTTCATTTGTTTTGTTTCCGTTACATCTGTTTCTATCTAAAGTCTAGAAATAATTAAAGATGTTTATTAAAATCTGAAGGTAGGAAGTGGTGTCATAAAACATTATTGAGTCACGTTCACCAGATTTCTTCAAATTAGTGTTGCGGATTGGCCTAGCTTAGAGCCGAGTGTGTTAAGGAAATAAGGTCACCTATGAACGACAGAACCTGTGAAACCTGATTTCTTGAAGGATTTTTGTCCTCTACCCCTTGCCTCTCAGCTTAGTAACTCTCTTTTCCTCTGTTCTGTATGATAACTTCTCTAAAAGAGGGAGGTTGAGTGACTGATTGGCCTGTGGCTGATAGCAAATGGCATATGGGAACTGGAGCTACCCAGCTTGTGTGCTGAAAACCTTCCTGTAAGATACTTCCAAATGTTTTTTGTAAAACATACTGAATTTATTTTGAGTGCTGCCAAACTGTGCTGGGTCTGAGCTTCCTACAGATGCAGCAGAGTGTGTTTTTCATTTTAGCTATCAGATTTGTGAGTTCATGTATGAACGAGAGCTTCGCTATGACAAGATAATTGGCTGTTACCTGTGTGATCCAGTAAGAAAGGTGAGTAAATCTGGTGTTTCTCGCCTTTCTTTTTCATAGCAGTGCAGCCTGTCCTGCTGGCCAGACTGTGAATGTGTCTTAAAAAGTGTCCTCCTATACAGCTGAGTTTTCTTACGTGTAGTCAAGGCTTTTTGTGTTTGTGTGTGTGTTGGAGAGGAGTTAATTTTTTTAAAGCTTCAGAATTTTTTTTCTTTTTAAACAATGCTCATAACATAAATTCTGAGTACAGGATGGAATTTATTGCAAATGTTGCTAACGGTGATACTTTTTGTTTCTGCTGTCAGTTCCTTCTTTCTTCCCCTGGGCAGAGTCTTTCTGCCTTTACTATATCTTTGTGATTACCTGTTGTTGCCTATCTGCCATGGGTTTTGAGGTATCCTCTTCCCTCCCACCAACAGAAGTTGGGAGGAGAGTCTGGCAAGTTTGGTCTCACCAGCTCCTTGTGAAACCGCTATGCTGAAAGTTGCATGGGTGAAGCAGTCAGAAGAGAAAGGTTGTGAGAGTGAGATGGTCAAAACATGTGGTACAGGAGAGCATCTGAGCTGAGGACAGTGCAGGAGAGGCTGATGTTGAAGGGGAATTCAGGAATATGCTGGGAAAGCTGACCTACCCTCTGTCAGAGTGTTCTTTTCTCTGCCTGTGCTCCTAGCTAAAGAGAGATGTCCTCTCCTTTATCCATGTCAGCAAGAGGGGTAATTTCTAATACTGGAAGAAAAATTCTCTTTGCCCTCAGTGCTTAACACATTTAGCATCATTTCTGTTCCTCTTGGCCTTCTTTTCCTGGCAGTTCTTCAGTAACTATTCAGGGACATATAATCGTGCCTGCAGATAACTTATCCTGACTTGCTAAGAGAGGACAAGCTATGAGGTCATCTTAAAAGTGTTTGAAATGCTCTCCCTTACCAAAATCTATTGCTGGTAGTAGTGCTGCAGAACATACTGTACCGTTTATGATTTTATGCCTTATAGGAAGAAGTTTTCAACTACATTCACAACATCCTGTCCATGCCTGGCTACAGTGCTGAAGAAAAGCAGTCAGTGTGGCAGAAAGCTTTGGAACATATAGAGGTACAGTATATCCCAAACACATGGTACCTTAGCTACTGCTGACTCCTGTTAGATCTGTCTAGTGCTGTTCTGTAAGACAAAGTATCACAATGTTTAAGAAAAACTGTTTAGAGAGCTCTGACTTTAAGATTTAGTAGTCTTGTACATTAATGTAAGTGCATCTTTTCGACTCGGGCTTGGTTTCCTGGTTTCAAGTGTTGCTCTTTGGGTAATGGGACCTTATCTTGGGGGCTGATGGCCAGTGAGTGCTGCGTAGCAGAGAAGGGGTCCATTAGCAAGTCCTCCATCTCCTGAGCATGCAGCATCAAGGTCAGGACATTGACATCACTGACCTCACAGTCTGTGGGATCAAATTCTTCATCTTACAGTGATAATAGCATTCAGCAATTGTACCCTGGCACTTCTATCCTTTGTGAGGATGAGGTCATGACTTCTGCTGCAAGACACAAATTGTTGCTAGACTTCTCTAGCTAGTAATTATTCCCATCTCTTCAATCTCTCTTTGCTTCAGGGGATGGAGATGTTTCGGAAATGTCTAGTCAGTAGACATGGTGAATCCATAATATCTCTAGTTCCTATAAGGTGGTGTCAGTCCCCTCCAGGGTGTTCTGGAGATAAGCCAGGAAACTAACTCTGTCCATAAAATGAACAGTCATGCACTTGCCCAGGCTGCTTACCAGAAAATGGCCACACAAGTCTGTATCCTGGGCAAAACCTATCCTAACACATTTGAAAGATAAAGAATACTTCTAGTCTCCACCAGCATCTGCGAGGAGTACCTGACTAATGAGAAAATGGACCAAGAGGGAAAATGATTCAAAAGACAGTAAACCAAGCAATGCTGTGAATCCAGCTGCGTGACATGCAGCTCACTGAGCTCACACCCATTCTCCAGATGCACGTTCAGAGCCTGTGGGAATTGGTGTGATGGTTGTGCTGTGGCTGAATGTGCCTGGCTCATTACTGCCTTATCAGAGCAACTGTGACTTCCCAAGTTGAGGAAACTACTGTCTAAATTGCTGCTTCCTTGTGTCTGCTTTGTTTTCCTACTGCGTCCCTTGTCTCTGCTTGTACTGGTATATGCAGCCCAGATGTTTTGGCATTATGCATGAGTCAGCCTCCTCTGTAAGCCTTACTTTGTGTCTTTATCAAATCCCATATAGTTTTCATTGTCTCTCTTCAGCCTGAGGCCTTTAAAATTGCTATTCTGCACTTGGGTGTCTCAGAACAAATCAGAAGTGTCCTGGGTTGCCCTTCCTCATATTTTTTATTTTGTTGTCATAGGCTAAGACTGCCAGCTTTTCATATTGAGTTGTTTAGTTTTGTTTTCTTAGTCTGGAGCTACTTGGTTATTGTACAGTGTCAGATACGCCCAGCTCATCAGAGTGGCGTATTTTTCTGAAGTTTGCAAACAACACAAAATATTCCTCTGGACTTGTCCAGGGCCATCCTTAAAAGCGGGGTTTCTTGCACTGTTCCACCAGCCTGGCAGATAATGGCCAGCTGCTTTTTTTTTTTTTTTTTTTTTTTTGCATCTTCTTCTAAAACACTGCTGGGCAGATGATCAGTTTTGTAAGTCACCTTTCTTTGATGCTGTCACTGAGATCAACTCTCTCCTTCCTTTTGACATCTTCTGTTTCCTGGATTGGTGAACAGTATATTCATGTGGTTTAGTGGCTGCTATGGACGTTTCTTCTTTTCCATTATATTAATCCTGCTGTTGGACATTCAGAAGACTTAAAAAAGTGACATTTTACTCGGATGATGCTGTGATTTCAGGTCTTTGAACAACTATCCTTTCACCTTCTGAGGTATGAAAGTAAGAATCCAGCCTCTTGGGTTGAATCTAGCAGTGTCCAGAGAGGCTTTTCTGTTAGTAATTCTTTCCTGGTGATTGTGTGACAGAAAGTGAGGTTTATGATCAGTGACAGTTCTTATTTTCTCCATCATCCTATGCAGCTGTTGGGTTTTGATGTCTATACCGAAAGGCTAAGACCTTCAATCTTAGTGCTGTTTGTGATGGTCACACTCTGTCCTCAGACTCAGCTGCCTTGTGTCCGTACTGTCTCCTCAAGAGCTGTCTGACCAAACAATACCATGTTTGCAAATCTTCCAAGCCTGGGCGAGCATATAAAGCTGAGCCCCTGACCTTTTGCTTGGGCGTAGACAGTGAAGGTCACACTGATCCATCCAAGAGCTACGGTCAGTTACGGGGAGGCTGGGCCATCTCCCTCCAGCCAGGCAGTCCTGCCCTCAGCACTTCCGAAGGCTCCCAAGGAAGGTTCATCCAGAGAGAGAAACAAATAAAGGCAGTCACACGACATCCTTTCTCCACTCTTCTTCTGGGTCTTTTGGATTGCTTGGGCTTGAAACAAAGATGCCGTGCTCCTGAGCCCTTCAGAAGCTATGGAGAGCTGTGGATGGTGCAGTAAATCCGTGGGGTCAGACAGCGCGGAATAGCTTTACATGCAATAACACAGGCAAATTGTGCTTTGGAAACCTCACAAAATGCATCTTCTGTGATAGGTCTTCTTTAAAGAGCTCATGGAATAGTCACACTCTTGCTTGTTACTTCCTTCCCTTCACCCTGACCTGTTGCTGGCATTGGGTGAGTGTGGTGGCTGCTGCATCTCTCTGGAGACCAAGCTAGTGTGAAGTAACTCTTTTTTTCTCTTCCAGATATATGTGGTTTTGACATTTTAATTTCTTTACCACTACATCAGTTGTTTTTGTTTAGTAAAGCAGGGTTTTCTCCTTTGTAGGCTTAGGAGGGACTTGGGGAAGGATTACAAGCTACCCAGTATTGTTTGAAGCAGTTGCTTCTCATTTATTTGGAAGTGTTAGGAGCAGAAATCTCATGTTCTGGGTTGTGTAGACTTGTATGATATGAAGCCTTTTAGATCAAGCTTGACAGGAGGTAAACCCTCAGGCACCTAAAAGATTTTTTTTTTTCCTTTTATTACAATAATGAAATTGTTTAGAGTTTTTCATGTCTGGGCAGGTATCAGTTGCACTTGATGATTACAGGAAACCTGTTTTTAAACCTCTAGGTTGGTTTGGTTCAAGTCAGTTAAACACCGTTTCTATTTGACTGAGAAATTCCCTAGGGTCAGCTGAGGCCTTTGTTTCCTCTCTACTGCTGGCTCCTAGCTGGCACTGGGAATGTCTCATTGGCAAGGGGTAAAAAGCAGTTGTCAGGAAACTTCATGAAACCTAATGAATAATTTCCTCACCTCAGGTCTGAGATGTGATCTCGTTGATGTGAAGAGTTTTGCATTCTTACAGCGCCTGTTGAGTAGTAAAATTGTTGACTTTCAAAAATGCCTTTTTACACACTACTCTTTCCTTCTGTTTTTTTTTTTTTTTTTCAAAATCACTTTTTGTGCAATGATATTCATTATTTTTCAAGCAAAGTGCAGTTACAATATGAATGGACTTGGTGATACCACATAATTCTATTGCCCATGAAATCAGAAGTAACTCTTTTTGTTGTGTTTCCCTCTCCGAAGGAGCTGTTATTACTGAGCCCATGTAAAGCAGCCGAGTTGGTAGCCATTCACTTCAGTGAGCAGATTGAGAGCATCATCACAAACCTTCAGGTAAAGTCCCAGACTTTGTTGACGTTGGTACTCCTTTACAGTGGGGTTGCCCTTCTTGTCAGAAAGGATTGCTAAGCGTAATGGTTGCTTTGTCATAAATGGAAGACAAATAGCTTGGTAGCTACTCATCTGCAGGTATTGCTATGTTTAAGTTATTTGTCCTGTTTGTAGAGTTCTGACTGTAAAACCGTATGTTCTCAGAGTTGCTGGTTGCATCACTTGATAACACAGTTTCGGTTTAGAGTCCAGTGAGCCTTGAAATCAGAGAGCAGACGGAGCTGTTGTCAGCAAACACATCCTTAAAGTATTTACTCGAGACAAATGTCTAAACCAGCTTCCTCAGCAGGCCCCAGCCATGATCAGTGTTTTCTTCAATTGATGTAGTTCAGGAATCACTTTTTTATAGCATGTTATTTAAAATAGTAATACTCTGTCTCCTGCTGTTGTACAGGACCAGTTCTTACTCTTCCAGTTTCTGAGGAGTCTCCTTGATCCAAGGTATGTAAGAAAATTGGACCATTAACAAACTGCGGTGTGAAAACATGGGTCAAAATAACTCCCTTTGAAACAGTGGATCAATAGAGGGCCTACAGCCAAGTTTAGGTCTTGGGAAAGGAGACTTGATTTTCAGACTACCCAAAGCTGAGAAGGATAGCCCAGAAATACGAGTGGGGAGCATCTTTTGGCAGAGCCCTTGCCAACTTCCTAACTGGGAGATGGTGTGGATTCCAGTACATGCAATGTGACGCCTCCCCGATGCTGGTGGGAGTTTGGGCATTGCTGTAACAGTGCTTTGGGTGGCTGTGAAATGATTACCCTGTGCCTGAAACTGCGGTTTCTCTGCTCAGAAATGGCAGTTTCTGTTCGCAGCCCACCGATGTGATTACTTGACCGAGGTGGCCAAGTTTAACATAAATAGAAAATCATTTTAGTCTATTTGCATTTTTCATTTGTATCTTATTTCAGAATTGCTGCCATATTGCACTGCAGACGTCTCTTTAAGTACTTGCTTGCTCCATCTGCTCCTGTTCTTCCAGCATTCCAGCACTGAATGTTCTCTTTCTGTTGAATCAGTTTCAAATGCTACAAGATCTTGATTTTTTTTATTTATTTTGTAAGGTGTTTACATATTCACAGCTCCGATTGCCTTCAAGCAATTGTTAATGCAGTTTGAAGGAGTGATCTTGTTTTGTCAATTAGGTACAAATTAATTGTGCTTTAGGAGGAGGTGAAGAAAAAGATAAAATTATCTAAATGGAAGTGTCAATGTTTCAGTTCTTGCTGAAGTGGAATAAAGAATGTGCTTTGCTTTGGAAGCTAGAACTTGGAATTAATCACTTTTTGGATTTTATTAGGATGTAAATTTAAAAAAAACCCACACGGTTTGTTATTTCTTGAATTTTACAGCCAGGTTTGTATGGCAGGTGTTAGCTTCCACATTTATTGTTTTCTTAGAAGTCAAAATAAAATCAGAATTTTGCCAAGAAAATATCTTGGTTGGATTTTATAGGAAAGAAATTAGATTACTTAGTTACTAAATGAATAATTAAAAAAAATTTGAATGATTAGGCAGAAACAATACCCAGCTGGATGTTAAGTAGAAGCTTGTTTATCCTGTGATATCACTTGCAGCAAGTGAGACCCAGTGAAGGTACTAATTAACCTGGATTTTAATCTTATGTGCAGAGTGGCTTCCATAATCCCTGCGTAATAAATGTATCTAATTTAGCTCTACCATAATTAGAGCTAAATACGACCATTTCTCCTGTAGTTATCTTCAAATCAAAAGCAACACATGATGTGTTCAAACTGGCAAAAGGGAGCTGCTTTCTGTATGTGATCATTCAGAAGGTTGCTGCTTTCCTGCCAAGGCTGTGGCTTGTCTAAGGGAAGCTGATGAATCATTCCTTTTCCCTCTGTGTTCCAAAGTCCATGAATCCTCTGCAGTGCAGTAGGATGTTGAGCACCCCAAGGAATGGAGATAAACCACGCACTGACTGTGTTGTAGATGCCAGAATACTCAATAAGCAAAAGATAGTGGGACAGTTATACAGGAAAATGGTCAAAATACTACTAAATACTGCTCAGGGGTGGTTTAGTAGTGGACAGGTACAATTGGACTCGATGATCTCAAAGGTCTTTTCCAACCAAGCAATTCTATAATTCTATGAAACATTAATACTCTGGATTCTCTTGGCAGTGCCTGACTGTAAAGCCAGAAGTCTGGCAGCCTGAGGTTTAACCTATTGTTATTAAACTGTGTCGTCAGTAAGAAGTGTTCCACAGAGATCTGAGACTGCTGGAGGGGCTTTGGTTTTTCAATGAGACCTGTTTTCAGTGCTATGTCTGCTGCTAAGACCTACTGAAACGAGCTGCACCGTATCCTGAGAGGTACAGAAGGAGGGAGAAATCTTGCTGTGTAAGGCCTAACCTGCCGATATACCCATACTTTGTAGTATATCTGCACATAAAATAGCGATTATGTTCTTTGGGAAACATCCATCCCTCTTCAGTCAATCTAAATGTTTATATGCTTTTTTGAGCAAAATTCTTATTAAAATAAAGACTCTTAGAGCAGTAAATGAGCTTTTAATGTCTCAAACACAAATGATTACTTGATCATACGGAGACAAGACTCGTCGTGCTAGTATAACTATCCTAGTTGGTGGAATTGCATTAGGGATTAATTTGGCCCATTTAATTTAGCTAGAGATTTATTTTAAAGGAGGTGGAAGGGGGAAGGGAGGAAACAGGGTTAACAGAAATTGCCTGGGGAAATTAAAACCAAATGTCCATATGTTTGTATCTTATAAGCAACCTCAGAAAGCAGAGAATGTGGTGTGTATGCTCAGCTCATTAATCACAGTCTTTGCTACATTTGCATTTTAAACTCTAAATTATTTTTCCTCTAAAAAAACCCAGCACAGTGGAGTGTGGCTGTTTGCAGTATGTGTTTGTGTATTATACCAACAATATGAACTTACCTAGCAACACAGTGTTCTGCTCTATAAATATATTAACAGATATCTAACCTTTTAGGTTCTGTTACAAATGGCTCTTCTCACTGACTGGCTACTGGTGACACCTGCAAGGATCACTTGTGCCAGGTTTTGTGAGAAACCGGTGATTATCACTCCCCGTTAGGAAAGAACACGTAGAGAATGGCACAGGAGATTTTGGGCGTGGTTATATTGCAGATTAACATAATCACATGGAGCTGAGCAGGACCTGCAAGTCTCAAAGACTGTTGCTTAGTTTTTAATGTTAGCAAAACCCATGTTTCTTTGTTCTCTCTGTGTTTCTGGAGTTAAATGATTAAGGAAAAGATCAGCTTGCTCATGAAGTTGTGAATAGTATGTGGCAGAGTTATTTCCAGGTTAGAATTTTGTTTCCTATTAAAAATGTATATCTAGTGATTTTTTCCCATTTTGGTAGACAGAGATCACTTTAGATAGAAAGGGACTCTTGATTTCAGTCTAGTCACAAAAAGTGGAACACTCACTCCTGTTCAGGCACTGGGGAGTTTATAGGGGTGTATTTTGGGAGGAGCGGCTGGCAAATGCAGGAGGCATTTGGAGTTCTTGTTTGGTCTTTCAGAGGTCCATTCTCTACTCGATGTCAGAATGGAATGGTTTGGATACCAATTTTTGTACAACTGTGTCCATACTTTCGCCACTGTGATCAGTACCTGTGTTTCCCCCACGTTAGGAGTTTACTTAATAACAAGCCAAGGGATTAGAAAATGGGCATTGCATGAACCACTGCAGGAAGGCAGCTGCTGCTGGAAGGGGAGAAATCCTTTTTACAGGGACATCTTTATTAAATGAGTTTAATTGTACTCTGAGCTTCACTTGGATAAATCACCTTGGCGAGAATGAGAAGGGAAGCCCTAGTTTGGTCTCCTAGCTTGGCAGCAGTATCCACAGCCCCAACCAGAAGAAAAGTGAGTGCCTGACCATCATGGCAGTGTTGCTTGTGACAGGGCAGAGGAATTGAGGGAGATAACAAGGGTGGGAAGCACAGCAGAGGTTGGAGACTTCCCCTGCCTGTGTTGATAGAGCAGATCCCATGCTGGGCTGATGAGGCAGACGTCTTTAGTGCCAGCTCTGTAGTACAGCTGATTGCAAAACCCATGAGAGAGGGGCCTTTGGCTGAACAGGGCCTCTTCTCAGCCTCACAGCTGGCTATCTGCTCTACCACTGACCTTAACGTGCACAGAGCAACAGCAAGACAGGATTCCCCAGTTCACTTCTGTCTGAGAAGAGGAACTAATAAAAATGGGGATGTTTCCCTCAAAGAAGCATGAGTTAGATAAAAAGAATCATATTCTAGCAGATGAAACAGTAAAGGAAGCCAAAGAATTTCAGGAACAGTAAGCAAAAGGAACAAAATATTTATTCAAACACATGCAGAGAAAGTCTGTAGTACCAACAGACTATCAGCATCTAAAAAGACCACTTCATTGAACAAATTAGGTAAGTTCTTTGCACCCCTCTGCCATAGAATTGCTGAAGATGTGTCTGTGCTGGTATCTTTCTTCATAGGGTCTTTGACAGTCTAATTCATACTGAGGCACCAGTAGGATATGTTGTGGAACACATGAAATGCCTACTGAAAGACCTGCAGCACCAGTAACTAGTAGAAACAGTATGATTTTTCTCTTATGACCAGGCATTTTAGCTTTGTATTAAGGATAAAGACAACACACTTGAATAAGAAACTCTTCTTTCCAGCTGAACTTCTGAGCTAGGATTTGGCTTGAGTCTCCTGTGCCTTTTTTATTCCAGAGAAGGCATTAACCAAGACCTGATACACTTGCCACCCTGCATCACTGAGCAGTTCATTGAGCTGCTTTGTCAGTACAGCCCAGACCAGGTTTTGGAGACACTGAAGGTTCTGGAATACTGCAGACTGGACGAAGCCATCCAGGTAGGAAAGACATGTAAGGACAGGGTTTGAGGGAAGCTATCAAATCGGCTCCCGCCTCTGTAAAGTGCTGTAAAAGTGCTTTAGCCTAGGTTGTGGATGAGTTCTTGGATACTCTTCCAATCCATTTCTAACAGTGTTCATCCCCTTGAGCTACTAAACTGCTCTCCAGCAGCATGGTTAGCTGTATTTAATATACTGGTTCTGAATTTAGTCTCGGGGCTAATAAGAAAAAGGCCATTAGTGCAAGGAACCTGCTGAGTAGCTGCAGAATACAGACTGTTTGTGTTAATGTCTATTAATGTGTTGAAGGGATATGAAATCACAGGCCTGGGGTTTTGGAAAGCAACGCTGCCAAGATTTAGTGCTGGGAAAGCAACTGTTTCTTCCCTTGAGGAAGACTTTAACAGTAATCTGTCCTTGATCTTGGTTTATAGATTTACTTTTTTGAAGATTTTAATGGTAGTGGTGGCAATAGTGCGAATGGAGAAATAAAGGCAGTGTATCCGGAAAACACATGGAAACACAATCCTTCCAGACCATCTGGTTGTCATTGTCTGTGGAGTAAACAAATGCTAGCAGATTTCTTAAGATAGATGTTTACCTTTTCTTTTTTTTTTTCTTTTAACTCAGATAACCCAGAAACATCAGCTCCATGAAGCTTCTTCGTATTTACTGGAGAAGAAGGGAGATATCCATGGTGCCTTTCTGGTTATGCTTGAGGTACAGTACACTGAAATCCTGAATGTGACATTTGTGCCATGCTCTTAATCAGCACCATGGATTGTGCTAAGGTTTGATATTGTCATTGCTTCTTATTTTATTTCGCACTAGAATCCATAGAAGCATTTACCTTCTGTCAAACAACCATATGTTGACTTATCTGCCGACTCAGCAGACCGCTATATTTTTCTGATATGTCTTCAACCATGTAGTAGATAATAGGTGCTGAAATTTGTTTTTCTTAATCAAAAATCATCTTTCAGCTCCTGTTTTCCTTTCCGTATTTGAAAGACATTTATGCTATGTTACTCATACTGGGGAAAAAAACCAGGATGAGCCTTTGTAACCATACATCAAAAAACCATTTCTATCAAGGTTCTGCAAGTTTACTGTTCTGCGTTCTCTCTTTTGTTTCAGCGATTGCAGAGCAAACTGCTGATGCTTATGCAAGATGATGAAAGTAAGAGTTATCAAGTTAAATTCCTTTTTCTATTAAAAAGAGATAAACACAAAAATGGAAAGTGCATATGCCTGACACCTGGTATAATGAGATCCTATTTCAGGTTTCTAGGGATTGCAGTGACAGTTTTTTAGTGTATATTCGCATAGCTGTGGTAGATATTCTGAGGACACTTCCTTACTCTGTTACTCTGGTCTTGCTAAAGATCTGGAATGACCTGTGATGGGTGATTTTTTTTGTTTGTTTGTTTGTGTGGTCCGCTGTCCTGTTAGCTTTTTAGATTATGACTGGTACTCTTACTGGCTTACCAGACACATTTCCTAAGTTAGAACCTATTCAGTCTCATTAGTGAGCTTTAGCAGGCGTAAGAGTGATGAAAGACATCTGGAAGTAGCTTTTTTTGAATCAGAATTCTCAGAGAAGTAGTAATGTTCTGCCTGCAGGAAATAAGTACACTGTTCAGTAGTCCAAGGACTCATGGGCATCTAATTAAATGCAGTGCCCATGTTTGTTACTTAATTGTATCCTGAACCACAGCTAAGATCTTCCTTATTCAATTACGTGAAATCTTTTACTATGCCTAATTTATTGTGCTATTCAGGAAAAGTGCCAAAAATTGAGAGCTATCTTTATAATTTAGTTGCTCACTGTAGTGAACAGACTTTAGATGAACAGCATGATTTTATTTTGCAGAACAATTGGGAGTTAACATATCTAATAGTTTTTATAATTGCAATTTGTTTCTTCCCCCAAAACTTAGGCTCAGCTGAACTCCCCTTGCTAGAAAACGTTGAAGATACCTTAATGAAAACAATTGCCCTTTGCCAGAGAAATTCATACAATTTAGACCAGCAGCAGCGAGAGGTAAGGTTGTTAGAAGTTGTAAGAAGTAAGAAAAATGTATCACTAAAATCAACAAAGTCCTTTGCATCTCCTGAAATTGTCTCTTCATATGCTTCTTCCTTTCCCCACTTATTGGATACTGGCGTGTCTCAAGCAGACATAGTTTTCCTCTGCCTTGTGTTCTTCTTACTGTGGTTCATGTTTTAGACCCACAAGAGAGAAATCCTCACTCGTAAGGGCGAAGCACAAAATAAAGTGCATAGCAGCATTTCAGAAGCAGATGAGATCCTTTCCCCCATTTGTAGCTCCAGTTGAAATTTTGGCGTGAATGTTGACCTGACACTAAAGAAGGCATAATAAGGTTTGAGCCTACTTTGTGGAGGCACAAAGCTGGTGCTGCTGTCACTGTGGCTGCTCAGTATTGCTGTTCTGAATACGTCCACAAATCCCGAATTCAGCATCAGCCTGGTCTTTGCTGGGTGGAGGCAACACAGCTTGCTTGAGCTCTTGCAGTAAGAACTGGGTTTGCTTGCCTCCTTATATTGAGGTTGCATTTCCATTTTGCTGACGTCAGTGACACAGAAGGCACCTTTACTCCTAAGATTATGCATGACTTATGTAACTGAACTCAATACTGAAGATGTTGTTCCCATATTAGTCATGTTGGCATGTCTGGAAGTCAAGAATTCTGTAGTTTCTTCCAAGCATTCTCCCGTATATGAGGTGACCTGCTCAGTTCCTCCTCTTAAGTGATTTTTTTGTGCAGCAGAGAGCTGCTGTGTCATATTAAAGAGGAGTTTGCATGCACCCTCTGAGTGATCATGGCCCACCTGCCTGACTGGTTTGACTTAGTGTTTGCCCTTGCCCTGGGTCCTGTTCCAC
Organism: Neomorphus geoffroyi; assembly: GCA_033558235.1. NCBI lineage: Eukaryota > Metazoa > Chordata > Aves > Cuculiformes > Neomorphidae > Neomorphus > Neomorphus geoffroyi. The sequence goes on along the minus strand of JAUMJM010000012.1, from coordinate 6,429,895 downwards.
CTGCTGGAATTGCTTTGTTGATGCCGAAGCAAGAATTGACTCCAGTCACCAAATGAAGGACCAGCTTTCCCAGTACAATATTACATGGATTTTTCCACCTCCTGCATACTGCCTGGAGAACTTAGGTGCCCTTTGCGAGCTGGGCTCCGTTTGCTGTTCTGTGTGATTATGTAAGCAGCTCTACAGCAAAGAGTGCCAGGTCACAACCCCAGGCAGTGCTCCAGGCTTGGGGAAGAATGGCTGGAAAGCTGCCTGGTGGAAAAGGACCTTGGGTGCTGATCAACAGTTGCTGGACATGAGCCAGCGGTGACCCAGGTGGCCAAGAAGACCAACAGCATCCTGGCCTGGATCAGCCATGGTGTGGCCAGCAGGAGCAGGGAAGTGACCGTGCCCCTGTATTCGGTGCTGGCGAGGCTGCACCTCAAGTCCTGTGTTTAGTTTTGGGTCCCTCACTACAAGAAGGGCATTGAGGGGCTGGAATGCACCCAGAGAAGGGAAGGGTCTGGAGCGCAGGGGTTCTGGGAGCAGCTGAGGGACCTGGGGCTGTTTAGCCTGGAGATGAGGAGGCTAAAGGGAGACCTCATCGCTCTCTGCAACTCCTGAAAAGAAGGTTGTGGTGAGGTGGGTGCTGGTCTCTTCTACCAAGTAACAAGCGATGGGACAAGAGGAAACGGCCTCAAGTTGTGCCAGGGGAGGTTTAGGTTGGGTGTTGGGAAAAGTTTCTTTACTGAAAGGGTATTGAAGGATTGGAACAGGCTGCCCAGGGAAGTGGTGGCATCACCACCCCTGAAGGTGCTCCAAAACCATGTAGATGTGGCACGTTAGGACATGGTTTAGTAGGCACAGTGGTGTTGGGCTGACGGTTGGACTGGATGAGCTTAGAGGTCTTTTCCAACCTTAATGATTCTGTGATTCTATGAGTTTGCATCTCACATGGAGAAGCAGTTGCATACTGAATGAAGTAAAAGCAGATTGTTGTCAGAATTCCAGTAAAGAAATGTGAGAATGGAGAACAGGGAGCAATGGGAGCCGAAGGTCTACGCTCAGACCCCAATCAAATAGTATCTTGATATAAGCTAAGACCAATCGAGACTGAAAGCAGATCCCCAAGTGCTTTGCTTGAGTTTATTTTAAAGTGTTTCAGTTCTGATCCATTGCAATCATGAGAAATGTAGTTCTGTTCTTCAGGATGTGGAAGAGTCTTTGGACATGGACTTGGACATTGGTCACAGCTCATTTTTAGTAGTGCCGTGTTCTTACTGTTATTTTTCCTTGCATTTGATTATTTCAGGCTCTGTGGTTTCCCCTGCTGGAGGCTATGATGTCCCCCCAGAAATTATCTGGTTCTTCGCAGTGTCGGTACTCTGAGTGTAAGTGTTTTGGCTTTTGTGGCCACAATTAGTAATCAAAATGTGTGTGCTGTCTCTTTTCCTCTAGTGAATTAATAGAAGAAAAGTGGTTTTATTACTCTATTCCTAAATGTTCTGCTCCTGCAGTAGATCTGAACTGCGGTGGCTGTATGACTGATGCAGGCTGGGTGTTTTGTAGGCTGCAGCTCTCAGTCAGATACTTTTTTTTTTTATTACTGTGTGGAAAGAGGGACCCTACCGTAACCTCCACTAATCAGTTGGTTTCATTAAGGATGGTCTCTCAGAAAAAACCAAGATGTACAGCATGTAGGCTTTCTAGGTTGTAAGTAGGTTTCAGTCTATGCTTTGGGAACTTTGGACACAATACACTGTCATCTTCCATGCCTGTCCTTCTTGTGTGCTTGTCTCTGCACCTGTCAGTTAGATATAAAACCAGTAGAACTCCAATACACCAGGTAAATTCTCTTCTGCAGTTCTAGTGCCCAAGTCTGTTGTGGGTCAGCAGCACATCTTGAAAAGCCTCCCTTTATGGGAGATTTAAGCCCCTCTTTGGTCTTAGATACTGTTGTCGTGGGACAGAGGTTATGTCATTTGGTCCATTCCAGGCCTGTGCTCCACAGTGACCATAGATGTGCTGGTTAAGGATCACAGCACATTGCACGTCAGTGTGGAGGTGATCATTCTGTCCATCCTCCCTCTATTTCTTTCCTCCCAGTGACCATTAGCTGTATCTGGACTCTGGGGATGGTCTTGCAGAGATCAGTAACCCAAAAATATAAATCTCCTCTCTTCCCTCAACTCATCTTTTCCTCTAAATTCAGAATGTCCCCTGGATTATCCATTTTTGGGAGGTGGTAATGCCTGCAGAAAAGTAATCATCTGAAGTAATGGAAGAAATGATGAGAGATACACCTGGATCCTGCATGACTATTTTGTTGCCATTCCCAATGTGCATACTTTCAGTCTGTCTCTGACTAGCTCGTTATCCCCACAAAGCTGAATTGCCGGGTCCATACGTATCTGAATATTGGCTCTTACTTTGTGGAACCAGGGATCAAGGAACAAGTTTGAGGCAAAGGTCAGTGCTGGGAAGTTTTAGAGTCTGTGGCACTGTAACATGGATGAGACATCCAAATGGGTTTCTGGTAGCAGTAGGAGAAGTGAGTGATGGTGCTACAAAGTAAGTCTTAAAATGTGACCGTTTACATTAGGAAGGGTGTGGGAAGGGGAGAGGCATTGTCATATCAAAAAATTTAAATACACTTTCTTATACAAAAAGCTGTGTGTGCTTAGCGCAAAACATGCAGGAAAAAAAATAGAAAAAACATTTTCAAAATAGAGAACACGAACAGAAATAAAACTCTTGTAATCTGAAAGATTGATCTCTCTTTACTGCTTGAATCCTAATGACCTGCTCGTGGCTTTTGTGTTTGATATTTCAGCTTTGAAAGGTTTGACGATGCAAGTGCTGAACAACATGGCTGCATTTATTGCTCTTCCTTCAATCCTGCAGCGAATTCTACAGGTGAGTTTCTGAAGAACCTCAGTTATTGGAAAGAGCTGAACACATTCCTGATGTAATAGGAGTTTCCATGTCATTAATAATCAGATTAGCTAATTGTGTGGTTCAAAGTATCTCAGTAAAAGTTCAGTTGATGAGATGCGAGTTGGAAAAGCTGATAGAATGTCCTGGGAGATTTGACCCTCGAGGAGGTGTGTGGGAACGTATAGATCTGTGAGGCAGTAATTGAGGTAACTTCTGCAAACCAAATAAAATATTCAGTTCAAAGTAATTGCAGCCTTTGAGATAAACTTAACAGTTTTAGGGGCAAAGCTGCTATAAATTTCTCAAAACTTGAAACTAAATTTGTGAGACACTGGCACAGGTTGCCCAGAGGAGTTGTGGCTGCCCCATTCCTGGAGGTGTTCAAGGCCAGGTTGGATGGGGCTTTGAGCCCCCTGATCCAGTGGGAGGTGTCCCTGCCCGTGGCAGGGGGGTTGAGGCTGGATGGACTTTGAGATCCCTTCTGACCCAAACCATTCTGTGATTCTGTGATTGTTGAAAGCCATTTAGCTGAGGCTCTGGGGTGGACAGTTGTGAAAACACGAAAGCAAAGTTTGTAGGCTTTGGAGAAAGAGGTAATTACTGGGCCATTTTGATTGATGGTGCAATGTATTATTTTAGAGATGATAGTGAGCAGCAAACATCAAATATAGAAGAGCTGATTTCAAAATAGGATTTGGGTTGAGCCATCACAAGCAGATATGATTTGTTTATGTGCAAAATAGGCGAAAGATGAGCTTGGGATTTAATAGCAAATCTTGAGAAATGCAGAAAATGAATTGGAGAAGTTGTGTGCATTGCGGAGTGCAATGATTGAAGGATTGAGGTAGTGCTGAATCACTCTTCAGGGTTTCTGTTCCAGATGAGAGAAGAAAATATAGGAAAGGGCTTACCGGCTTCACAGGGTGAATACACACCTACAGCAACCTATTAGTTTGGTCTTAATATTATGCACAATCTTGGATTTCGAAAAAAATCGTTATTATAGACAGTGAGAGATGTTGTAAAAGAGTGGATAGAAAGTGTGATCAAATGAGGTGGTTTTATCAAAGGCAGAAAGTGTTGAGCAAGCTTAATGGCTCTTCAATTACTTATCTCATCTAGTTTTAACTGGGCCATTAGATAGAGTTTTAGATACAGTTTCCTATGGGGCTTTGTTTGATATTTAACATACGCAGGAAATGATACAGAAGCTGTGGATGAATAAGTGGGGATATTGGCAAGGGAGGCTTTCCTGGATGATGTTGAGAATAACCAGGCTGGGCTGAGAGGCAAACCAGTGAAGATAACACAGCCAGGAGGCATGACAGTGTGGAGGAAGATCCCATTCTCCCTTGAGATGAAAGGGACTTCTTGTTTGCTGTCTTCAAATATTTAATCTCATTTCTATTTTTACAGAGTGACTCTTTTAGCAGCAATAAGAAAACCCTTTTCTAGAGGCTGGCATTCATGTCCTGGAGGCAACAGATAAGTGGAAAGTGTTTGCCAGTTGTGCAGTGAAATGTTGGTGTAATGGCATTATTGTGAAGGATGATGGGATGGTTATGGTGCATCAGGTGAAGGACTTTTACTGGGGACAGAAATATGTAAGGCATTATTGAAAGTAGCATGTGCAGCTTTGGGTACTGGGTTTGGAGGCAGGGGGAAATTGCTCCTGCTCATCCTGTTTCTCTGGTCAGCCTTACAAATTCAGTCTGACGGAAGAGGTTTAAAGAAGAGAATTGTTTTGTACAACTAGGGCAAGAAATGGGGAGAGATGATGACTTCTTAAAATTCATTCAGAGGAGGACTGAATTCCAGGTGAAAAACATCGGTGTCAGAGCTTCATAAAATGCGGACAATAATTCGTACCTCATAGCTCAGAAACTGGTGTAGGGAAAATAGTTAGAATAAAATAGTTAGAAGATCCTCTGGAAGGGAAGGGGGGATTTATTTATGGGATCTCCAAATAAGTTGACTTTGCCTCTTACCACTCCTTTTATCGATTTCATCCACTCCCTTGCCATCACGTATTTGCAAATGCCTACGATGTGTGGGAATGAGCTGGGATCATTTGTGGGCAGCAGAGAGGTGCTAGCTGCTCACTGAATCTCTGGGGTTCCTCTGGTTCGGTGTGACAGCTTAGTGATGACCTGTAGAAGTTGCTGGCTCTTATTGGATTTTTGGCTCTGAATCTCACTTAACCTTCTCTAAATGTAGGTCAGATTGCTGCACATTTTGTTTTCCCTTGTTTGGAACCTAGGTTTGAAATACACATCTGCAGGTTGCTGTCCTGTTGGGTGATCAGAAAAATGGTGTGTGATATTCTGTCATCCTCCTGGTGTCAGGGCATGGACTCTTCCACCCTAACTGGTCTGTCCTGGGCTGTTACCAGTCTGCTGGCTTCAATGCTTTGCGGCTGGGAATGATGTCCTTTGCTACCAAACAGATCATTCATTTAACCCTTTGTTCTTGTACTGAAAACCACGCATTTTCATTCCCACTGCCTTCACACCAAGCATTATTTCTGGATCTCTGGGACTGCATTGCTTTAGGTCACTTGGGCCTGCGTGTTTGTAGTTGTGTTGTATTAAGTTGTTCCTGCAGGACTTGCACTGGGTGCCTGTGGGAGGTATTCCCTGTGGGAGGTGTTCCCTGTGGGAGGTGTTCCCTGGACTTTGTTTTGGTGCGCAGCATGGTTCTTTGAAGAATGTCGTGTTGTATTCAGCTGGGAAGTTGATTTTGGGAATGGTGGTGGGTCTTACTGTCACCATGTCAGCTCAAATGTTCAGGCGTTCTGAACCCTTGGCATGTTTGGGACTGGGAAGGAAACTCCCTCTGTGTTGGGCAGCAGAGAGCACTGGGGTTTTGCCTCCCTGTGTAGTGTGACCTGCTTCCTTGGATTGTCTGGGAATGCCATTTAAGTGTCCTATGGGAAGAATAACAGCATGGCATGCACATATGGTGTTGCCCCAGAACCCTCTGTCTCAACAGCTTTCTCAGCCTGGAAGATCTCTATTTTGTTAGCCCTGGGTGGAGATTCCTTTTGCACAGCTGTGTAGCTGCTCTTTGAAGCCATGCAGAGTTCCAAACCCTGGTGCCAAACTGTTCTGCCTTGGCTCTGAGCAGTATGTAGGGCCTTGTTCAAAATATCTGTTAACTGTGACCATAAGAAAATTCTCAAGCCAGCCCTTCTGGGCCCTGGTAAATGTGTGGCCTTTCCCGAGCCCTCAAAATATTTCTGTGAAACACAGATTGATAAACGGTGCTTGACTGAAAATGCCCTCAAAAGCTGTTCCATCAGAGTTCCAGTCTTGGTGGTGCACAGCTGCCCTAGAGCCACCGTCTGCAAGGTAGAACAGCTGCCCAGGAATTAACTGGGGGGTTTGTAAGGTGGATGACATCAATAAACAGAGGTAGATTATCTTGCCTTGCCTGGAAAGGAATTAGAGTATTCCAATTTTAGTGGACTGTTTTTCTTCCTCTTCTGGGCTTAACTGCTTATAGATTATACCTTACGCAAATGTTAACTTTGCAGCCCAAATGCTTTGCTGAAGGGCATCTTGCAAAGGGCTGTGGCCAGAAAACTCAGCTTTCGGAGAACAGAGACAGGCTCCTGGCATCTGCACGTTACAGCACGTTGACTCAACTGTAGATAATTGAAGTCATAGGAAATAACGATTCATATATTTATGTTCTTGCTCATCCTTATTCATGCTGTAAAGTTCTTTATTAAATAGGAAGAGTGAAATAACTGTATTAGAAGAGGTACCAGAGGAAACCTCTTGAGCATTAAGAAAAATTCCATATCATTAGGGATGTGAATGCTGTCTGAAGAGGGCTGAAAGGTTGTGTTAATTCCCTTACAAAGCTGTAATCCTCTGTGGATATTTTGAAAGTAAATGCAGCTGGTGCCTCCTACAAAATGGAGCTGGAGAAGCCAGAAACTTAAAATCTACCTGTAGGAACCTCAAAGGGAAGGAATCTTCAAAACCTGTTTCGGAGTGGAAGCAGGAAGATTCAAAAAGCCTTTGCTTAATTTTTTTCCGTCCAGCTTTGGACCCTGCTTGTTTGTTTTCTTTCCAGTCCTGAAGGTCAATGTGGGATTAGTTGTATGTGCAATAGCTGCTCTGTCCCTGTGCAGATGGGGCGAGTGTGTTTTGTGAGTTCCTAGTGCATTTATCAGCGCGCTTCTGTGAGTGCTGTTAGCGACGACAGTGCTGTTTCCTGGAGCTGGGAAGAAATTAGAAATGGAAGAGACAGAACTGAGTGGAAGGCTGCATTGAGCACTTCTGGCTTGTATCTGGATCCCTGTCAGGTTTTCCCAATCTGTTTGCTGGTAGCAGCACTGGGAGGTGAATTTGGCGTTGGTTTACCATGCTGAGCATTCCCCTGTCCCCAGGTAAATACCAGCTGGGAAACAGTAGCTGTGGTGTGTTCCTGGCTTGGCGCAACGAGCCGTTATTAATGCGCCACCCCCTCCAGTGTATTTGGAGCATGCTTAAATCCCAAACTCGGACACATTTTGTAAGGTGGAATTAGTGAAACATATACCTCTGTAAAAGTGAGTGATCCCACGGAGCTCTGATGACTGTAAATTTTGTGGGGCTGAAACTAGCAAATTGCAGGAAGGCAGGATAACTTTCTGGAACCGTGAAATGACAGCTCTGGACTTCACACCCAAGGCAGGCCTGCGGCCCCGGCCAGGAAAGCACCATCTGCCGTGGCGGCTGGTGGGAAACGGGCATGAACTTTGCTGCTTGTCCTTGGCTATGAGGCTCGGTATAACGGTTTGCCAGACCATATCTCACGGCTTCGCATTAGAGAACAGTCTGTGCTCTTCCTACCTGCCATTATTTTACTGAGGAACTGAAAGCTGGCCCTCAGACTCAGATTTCTCCTCTGCAAAGCTGAGGTGGCTTTTTTTACTCCTCTCTGTTTCCTCTTCCTCCTCTGTCTCTGTCCAGGCAAGAAACAAGTAGCTTTGAAAGTCTCTGCTTACAGCTTGGGAAGTTGGAGTTGCTACATAAATGGTTGCATCTATACAGTGTGCGAGTTACCTGTTTGAGTTGCCTTGGCCATAGACTTGAGTGCTTTAGAAAATTATCTGGTGGATATAAAAATGACTTGCTCTATGTTATGGATCACGTACATGCAGTGTTGGAGTCCTGAGTTCCCTATTGGCTTCCATAATTCATATGGTGACTCAGTGTAGCGTACTTTCTATGCTGTTGCTTTTGAATTATGCATGCAGAAAGAAAACTTGGTGGTGTTTGAGACTGTGCTGTTCACCTAGTAAAGAAGTAGCCTCTGCAGCACGTCAGGCTCTTCTGTATTCTCCACATCTACAACTGGTTTTGACTTGAGTGGTATTACTGAGTGCTGGTTTTATTTAGGCTTTAACACTGGTGTTTCTGCCTGTCATGCTTCCTCAGAACACTTGTTCAAAAAGTGCTTGACTTGGTTTCTGTTGCTGGTTTGGCCATCTCTGCATATCTTCCAGTGTAACTTCCATGCTACTTTAGTTATCTTTGTCAGCTTACTTTTCTACTTTTGCTTGTCCTTTCTCTCCCTCATTCTCAGTCCCAGTGTGGAATCAGCCTTGCTTCTACCCCTTTTCTCCTTCCTTTTATGCTCATTATGCTTCCTTTTATGCTCATTCATTCAGCCCCTTCTGTTCTGGTTTCCACTGTCTCCATCATTTTTCTGCTGTCTCGGTTACTTTCCCTTTCACATCTTGCCAGTCGGTCTTTTTTTTTTGCCAGTGTCTTGCCCATTCCACCAGTCAGCTTCTCCACGCTTCCAGCAGGCTTTTCCTCGTATCTTTCCACTGCTTCTCAGCAGGACAAAATGCATTTTCCAGGTCCAGTTCAATGACTGTCTGCTATCACTGAGGATTTGTGTGATTCTAGTCTGATCTTGCTGCTGCCAGAAAGACAAACAGGAAGAAGCCGTGCTCCTGGCACCTGCATGTGGGATAGAAGTGGAGCCACGTTGTGTGTTGGCAGGGGCAGAGCAGGGAAGAGGTCTTTCAGGGTCAGTTCTGCCCAGGAGACAGTAGTGCTGCTGGCTGCTACTGTTTGTGGCCTCTGAGGACTGTCAGCAGACTATTGCCATGCCAGCTGTTGGGCAGAGGTGGTTCCTGGCTTGGTCCAGTGCACCCATGAGCAGAAGCCTGCACTCTTGTGCAACGGGGGCTGGCAGGAGGGAAGGGCATTGCAGAAGTCTCTCCCCTCTTCCAGTGCTTTGCCCATCTCTGTTTGAGAGGCTGTGCACCTTGCTAAGCTCAGCCCAGAACAGGGAGATGCATCCTAGACCATGGTTCCTGTGCTGCACTGGGTGATGCTTCAGAGGGTGCCAGGGTGAGTGTGGAGGAGAAAAGGAGTATTTGGTTTGGAGCAGGATGCTGTTTGAGCTATACCAGCCCGATGACTTGTACCACAACTTGTGCTGCTGGGACATGGAAACAGAGCTGCTCAGGGCACATGGAAATCATCCCTACAGCAACAGAAGAGCCCCAGCCCTGGTTCCCTCGATGATCTGCAATCTGGGATGGGAGACCAGGATTGCCCAGGATTCCTGCATCCTGCCATGCAGCTGCACAGCCCACTGCGCCTGTGCTCTTTCAACCTGTGGCTGAAGGGGGTGGAACGTGGTTGGGGATGACCCATGGATGCACAGAGACTCGGGAGTGAATTACCCTCTGACTCAGGCAAGCGCACACAGGCAGCGTGGGGTCTGGAGCCCGGCAGGCAGCCAGGCACTCACTGACCAGTAGCCTCCCGTAGCAGGTGGGCTCAAGTGGCAGCACCACAGAATTGATTCCTCCTGTGTTACTGCAGGGTGTTTTCTGCTGTGTTCTTCAATATTCCTCAAATGCACTTTCTAGTCAGCCCTTGCATCTCCTGAATGAAGTTTCTGAGGTCGCATCTGAAGTCTTTTGATCCAAGCACAGAAATTAATTTTGATGTTGTCATCTATTCAGTTTTGCTAATTGCCAGTTTTCCTATCAGTACATTATTCTGCTGTCCTTGTGCACATACAGCATCTTTCAATCCAGAGTCCTAACTTCCATTTGTAATGCTAATCTGGAGAAAAAAAAGTATTTAAAAAGCACCAGAATGGTTACATCCTGTGATGCAGCTGCAGCTTTACATTTCTTCATACAGGATCCTGTTTATGGAAAAGGGAAACTCGGAGAAATCCAAGGACTTGTACTAGGAATGCTGGACACTTTTAACTATGAACAAGTAAGTTGCATGCATTTCTTTTCTGTCCTTTAAGCTATCTAGCCGACTGCTCTCTCTTATTTACCATTTCCCTCTGCAGGGCAAAGTAAACAGACATAGAAGTGATTTATATTTTTGTGATCTGGGAAGGGGAATGCGTTTGTGTTGTTCACAGACAGATTGCAAGTGAAGGGACTGACAGGTACATGGTGAACACCTCTGTAGTTCAGTTCTATGTTAAATGTACTGGAAGGATAAACATCTGCTTTTTCTCCAGCTCATCCTGCAGTTAGGCATTCAAAGGCACAAACCAAATATGTTTTGGTTTTTTGTGCTGTTGTAAATAAGAGCATTTTAAATTAGGCTGTTTTGCCACTTCCCAATGGCAATGCTGTGCTTCCTTTGTCACCTGATGAGATTTTACCTGTAATCTCATTCCTGCCTTTGTCAGTCTCAAATCCCAGATAGTCTCCAAGCTTCACCGGTTTTCTAAAACTCCTTTCCCCCAAAACCGGATGCATAGCCTGCCTCCAAACTTGGCCTCCCTGGTTCTGCCTACTCTCTGGCACTGCCATCCCACTGCAGCTCAGGCCTCCACACAGCAGTAGCCAACTTAAATAAAACAGGAAACAGCTTTGCTGTAGAGGGCTGACTGTACAGGGCCATTATCTCTTGCTTGGGTTCTTGGGAACGGTCTGCTCTGAGCAGCACAGGTCCTGTGTCACTGCCATGCAGGCATCCAGTACAGGCCGCATGGCACATATGGATTAGGCCAGATATGAACTGCTGCTGCAGCCTTTTGTGAGTTGCTGCTCCAGAGCACTGGTAGATCACAGACCAGAGCACCTGCACCGGATACCTGCTGTTAAAGAAAAGAACATTGACCACTGAAAATGCAGGGTATTTTGCTTTTGGCTCCTCAGAAATGGAAATCTCGGTTAGGAAGAACTAGCAGATGAGAAGTTTAGCTTGTTTATTTATATTTTAATTGCCATAGTGTATTTGGTCTATTTTTATCAGCACATTTCTACTGAAATGCAGGATGTAAGCAGTAGCTTAGCAGGTAGAGGGGAAAAAGAAAGGAGAGTTTGGTATGGAAGAGCACAAAATGAGCCTACCATCTCTCTGTTAATGCTCTTTGACAAAAATCAATAAAGCACTCATCTATTTGAGAGTGAAAAGGTATTGCCTCCATTAACATGTGACAAAAGGATAACTATTTTGAGGATAGTGGCTAGAAAACATATAGAGAGAAGCAATTTTGTTGGGTTGGTTTTGCTTTTGGTAATCTGTTAAGCTGCTTGTTATGAAGAATTGATCAGTGTGGAGTTCCTGCAGTCTGGAGATGGCAAAATGACCTAGTTATTCTCTATATTGTCTTCCACACAGACCCTTTTAGAGACAACGACGAACCTTTTAAACCATGATCTGCACTGGTCCCTGTGTAACCTAAGAGCTTCTGTCACTAGAGGGCTTACCCCCAAGCAGGATTACTGCTGCATTTGTCTACAGCAGTACAAAAGAAGGCAAGAAACTGCTGATGAAATTATTGTTTTCAGGTAAAGTTAAGGGTCCCAGTTGTAATCACGCTACTAGTTTTAAAACAAAAGAAAGAAGGAGAAAGAGCTGTTGGTCTCTGACCTACACAAGTAGTTGTGTATTCCGGGGGGCATTCCCTGCTCCTGTGCACTGCAGCAGGCTGGATGGTTAGATTGGTATGAGCCAGCCAGCTCTGGCTTGGCTGCAGACTGCCTCACAGCAACTGCCTCACAGCTCTCAGCGCAGTTTGGTGAGCTGTTTCTCTCCCAGCAATGCTGCTGGCGCAGTTGCAGCACTCGGGGTTTATTTGTCTGTATCTGTACATCTCGGATCTGTTGCAGCCCTACCTATGCACTCTGCCATCTTGATTTTCCTGTCTGTGACTGGGTGGCTGTAAAATAAGACAGGATTGTTATTACGTTTGTATTATGGTCTGTAACTGTATCAGCAAATGGGCATCTACTGTTATGTTTGCAAGTCTAGAAATATGACCACAGGGTGTGGAGGTACAAAGGGAGCGTATACACTGCTGATCTGTATTTACAGAGAAGCAGCCATGTTTTCCGTTAATCAGAGATTTCCCCTTCCAAAGCGCCGAGCTGTCAGACTGTGTTACCCTGCTTTCCAGCACCCAGCAGAGCTCTCTTCTCTTTACAGCTGTGGCCACTTGTACCATTCGCTGTGTCTGCTGAGTAAAGAGTGTGGGTTGGTAACCAAAGGCCTAATGAGGTGGATGTGCTATAAATGCAACTCAAGTAACAAGGGTGGAAAACTGAGCGAGAACTTCTCAGAGCTGAAAAGAGGAAGTGGAGCATCCTTGGCACAGGTAAGGTTTGTGAGGCGGCTCCTCTTCAAGTGAACTTTGAGGGCTGCTTACAGACTTCAGCACTTCATTCTCATGTCTGTCTGCTTCCAGACAAGCTGTGATCGTTAACTGTCCAACAGCGTCTGCAGCCATGTTCATGGTCATGTTTATGAATGTTGTTTTGGTTTGGTGTGGGTATATGGAGCGGTGCAAGAAATGGAAGTGTGTTCAGGCAGAAGGTCTGCGAGCTGCTCGCCAGCGTGAAGGGAAGCTGGGTGCTTGCAGCTGATTGTCTCCTGGATGCATCCACTGCCTGTCTTATTTGTCAGAGCCTGGGATGGGCCACTAGGGACATTTCCTTTCAAACTATTTTTAGATGTGTTTTATCTAAAACTTTTGTTAAAAGCTGGCATGTTCCTTGTGGCAGGATTGTGGGGCCTCTGTTCTACCTTCCTGACAGATAATCTGGCTCTGGGTAAAAGGTCTGGAATTGATTTGATTCACTAAGTGCTTGCACAATGTTCAAAGAAGCTTGTGTGTTAACAAGACAAATGCAGCTGGGCTTGGACAGAAGAACAGAGAATCAGATTGTATTTATTGTCAATATTTGTGTGCTAAAAGTTTCACCATTCCCAGTTCAAACAGAGTTCCAGTCTCAACATGCCTTCTTCTGTCTTTTCCCTGGCATAATACTGTGGATTGTAAGCAAAAATGGCAGGTAGGTTGCTGGGATGTCTTTTAGGGATATTGCAGCGTGGGAAGCTGAACTCCACTGCCTCGTGTTCCAGGGAAGGCCGTCACTGCTGAGGGTTTGTTCCTAAATGCCTCAAGGTACTTTGTGCGTTTGTCATGCACACGTGCATGCAAAGCAGAGTTTTTCACTTCTGAAACCAAAGTAATTCGATCTCATACTACATTTTTATGATAGTACTTTAGTTTTCTTCTAGCAGATTATTTCGATTTCTGCCAAATCAATTCCAATCAAAAAATAGCTAACAGCATTAGTCAACTTCCATCAGCTTCTGCATTAACAAAAACAGAAGCTTCCTGCTTGAAGGGAGACTTGGGGGAAAACTAATCTCTGAGGGATGTATGGAGCGCAGTGCAGTCTTGCCGTCAAATTGCATTAGTTTCTGATGTGGTGACGGAAAGGAAAGCTTTCCCGGGAGGTTGAAAATCAACTGTGGTCCAAGCAGTCTGCTTACAACTACTCGTCATTTTATGTCCCATCCTGCTACAGGGAAATGCAGATACTGACTCTGAAGATAGGATTTTACCCTCCACGCTCCTGCCCCAGGGGAACGTGTACATTGGGTGTGACAGAGCAGGCTGGATGTTAACAGCTAAAGGCAAAATTAACTACTAAAACTACATTCGTCATTACAGTGCCTGGCATTTTACAGCAATGTCTTATAGGTTGGTTGTGACGGGGCTTCTCATGAGCTAGTCAGCTGGAGAACCTCTGTGTCTCCCCTTCACTACCAGGCTGGACATACCCAGCAGCAGAGTGAAGCAGAAAGGCTCCAGATGACCTGGGAATGGTTGGGGCAGGGTGGAGAAGACACTTCCCTTTAACTGATCTGTCTGCAGTGAAGATCTGGCTAGGACTTGGGGCTGAAAGGGAGACGTGGAAGGACTGGATGGGGAAGAAAAGGGGTTACAGTGCAGATCAACCAGAGCTAGCTAGAAAATGTCCGTGCCAGACCATCTGAGGGTGCTGGAAGCTTCCCTGCTGTCTCAATCACGTGCCATTGGCATAGAAGGCCATCACATCCTGCCCCACGCACAGCCTGCCCGGCAGAGCTTGGCTTCAGCCCAGCAGCACCCCAGCACTGCTTCATGGCCCCTACCTCCTCCTGATGTCCCAGATGTTCTACAAGTTTAAGGTGTTCCTCATATATTTAAATTAAAATATTTAATGTTTTACTCGTGTGCGATTAAACGATGGTGCAGTCAGATCTTTAAAAAGCTGAGTATATTTAGACTTGGCAAAACTGGACCATCTCTAGCTTATCCAGGAAGTTTGTTTGCTTAACAATTGTGGATCAGTAGTATTAATTAACCCTGTGAGGTAATGAATCATCTGGCCAAGCAGTAGCCTGAGTTACAGAACTGACTTTTTCTTCTGGGGGAAGCGCTGGGAATGTGAAATGGAGGTGATGGATGTGTGTGTTTCCCAGATTGGCTGAAGCCAAAAGCAGAAGGATGAGGAGGGTTATGTGGGGCACAGAGGTGCTTGCTGGAGGCTGGCAGGCGAGTGCCAGGCTGGCAGGGTTTGGTCTCGGGCAGCGTAATGTAAACTGAAGCAGAGAATTAAACAGGAGAACAGCTGTGCTCCCCACGCTTGTTTTGCTGTGTGGCTGGGCTGTGCAGGACTGTGTGTGAAAGAGGCATTTTCTAGAGTAGCCTGGTGGCTGATGCACTGTGCTGGAGAGAGGAGATGCGGGCGGGCAGGCAGAGGGACTGAAGGAAAGGAGAGACCTGTAGGGCGTCTCCCACCCTGAGCACATTCACATGTTTCTAAGGGTCCTTCTCTGCCTGGATCCAGGACAGCAGTGGTCACTGGACTCTGGAGCCACCCCAGGCACAGAAGAGTTTCTGTGTTCCCTCTCAACTCCGTGGACACTGGCAGGCCCAGAGGTCTGTGTTGGCCAAACTGCTCTTGCTTCCACAGCTGGTGTTTCTGCAAGCGACAGACAGGCAGTGCCAGAGGGATGTTAGGCTGACAAAGTTGTGCCTCCAGCCCTGCTTTCTCTAGACCCCAGAGAGACAGCCCTAAAACTCTGGGGGTGTTTTGCATACAGATCTGTGGGGAGGGGGATTTCTTTACAGCCACTCTGAGGACCCTGAATGCTGACTCTTATCTCTTGGCAACCCTAATGTGGTTTTCTTTACCATAGTGAAATCTTCAGTTTAGGTATTTATTTTCTTAGCAAGCCTTGAATTAGGAACAGATTCATACTGAGAAATGCCACTGAGCATCTGGAGTGCATTTCACAGTACTAATTCTGCTCTGCTGAAACAAAGACTGTCAGTTTGAATTTTGCGATGTGGTTGAGATTTCTATGTGGAATGACAGCCCAACAGACAGGGTTTTCTCCATCCCTGCTTTGCATGCATGACTTCTGTAGCAATTGCCTTGGAACCGGGGGGAGGTGGAGAGATGCCACAAGCCAGCACTGAACCGTTATTGAATCTGGTGAGAGCACTTATTTAAACGGAGCCTTGTTGTGATGAGGGCTTGAGATGTTCTGCCCCTGCGAAGGGAAATAGTGACAGAAGGGCAAAGGGCCTTCTCCACTGGTTTTGCTACCAAAAGTTTGTGCTTTCTGTGTTATCCCCTAAACCTTGCTTTCTTCCCAAGGGTAATCTTCTGTGTCTAAGCTGATCATCTTTCCTCTCCTCCTTACCTTATATCGTACCATAAGTGAGTGTTAAAAGAAACTAAAGCTTCTGTGTTTGTGGTGGGTTTTAATCCGATTTAAAACTTGCAGTGCTTTTTTTGCACTGTGGTGTTCGAAGTTATTAGGTGAAAGCACAGTAGATGGGCTTCTGCTTAAATACATGAAGTAATTCTGATATCTTAGTCTTTCATCTCAAATTCATTTGCCTTGTTACAGTGAGCTGGTTTGTGTTTTCCATTTATTCTGCCAGCCTGCATATTAGGGATCAGGGAGAGGAACAGAGTCTTGGCTCTTGGGCCATAAGCTCTGTGGGAAATGCCACGAACCCCTAAGCGGACGTGCTCTTGTTATTCTGTGTTTGACAATGCGCCCGAGTTCTAAGGACACCGTTGCTGGAGCTGTCCAGATGGCAAATGTGTTTGATTCAGGAGTTTAATCCTGTCAAGTCATGTCAGGACAAACAATAAATGTGATCCATAGTTAATCTAGTTTGTCAGGCTCTAACTTTGAGTTCTGTTCTGTCCCTCTGCAAAACGGCCTTCCATCCAACTTGGAGCTTCTTGACCAGCTTCCAGCTGCGAGGCTGTATCACTTAACTGAGATGTTACATGTCCCTCTGTGCATGCCTGTGTACTTTATATCGGGTAAGAATGAAGGTTTAGGACATTTTTTTGACCAATATTTATTTTAGAACTAGACAAATGTTACATGACCTCCATCAGTCAGCAGACAGAGCCAGATTTGCTGTTTTCACTGTAGTGGTGACAATCAGTTATTAGCCTGATTCCCAGCAATATCAAAATTTTCCAAGGGCTTTATAACTTTGAAAATATCTAGGCGTGATTTTTCCCCCAAATGACACCAAGCAGATACTTCACATTTTATACAGTTACAAGATCGTGCGTTCTCTTCCGTAGAGACACTCCCACATACATTATTAACTGAAGAAGTGCCCAGTCTTTTAGCTTTGGAGTTGGTTTTGGTGGTAGATTCCTTAAGTTCTTCAACAATGCATAGGAAATCCCTGTGAGGAAAGAACTGGAGACATTTTGTACCATTCGCTTCTCATCAGTGGAGCATCGGTGTTTTAAGATTTCTTGTAATATATTGGAAACAGAAACAATTGAGCCAGAAGAAAACCCAGTGTGGGAGTCCTTAATGAGCAGCCAGAGGAGGACTGACACCAAAAAAATGAACTTAAAATAAAATACACAGTTAAAAAGACTAATTTCAAAAACATAATTATACTTTAGCAGTATTTAAATCCAAATTGACTGTTATCTCAGACTTCTTTAGTCCAAGGGTTAGTTTGTTTTGGGGTGTTATTTTGGGAAAATAGGACTGAA
The DNA here is from genome assembly GCA_033558235.1 of Neomorphus geoffroyi. Taxonomy (NCBI): domain Eukaryota; kingdom Metazoa; phylum Chordata; class Aves; order Cuculiformes; family Neomorphidae; genus Neomorphus; species Neomorphus geoffroyi. Next base: position 6,412,659 of record JAUMJM010000012.1, on the reverse strand, counting down.
TTGTAATTGTTTCCCCTGGCCTTCATATGCAGCAGTCTGTAACCTGGCAGAAGTTTCCTTTTACTGCCTCCAATCCAGTGTCTTGCACTCCAGGACCTGTGAGAGGCTTGAATGGAGCAGAGACAGCTGACTTTCAAAATGCCTGAAGTGAAGAACAGTGAGAAGTGCCTGCCCTGGGCTTCTAGGATCGCCTGGGGAAGTGTTGTGTCCTGGTTAAGAGAAAAGATGGCAGAATGTCAGTGGGAAATCTTTGCTTTACTTTACATTTCAGTTTCAAAGAAACTATTCTTATACTTTGATGGAAATTTCCTCCCTTTTAATAAAACATTTGATATCTAGGAGGATCTGTGGAGCAGACCCCTTTACACGGTGACAGATGCTGGGCTGTAGCACACTGTTGCTGTCCCACAAACTGCATCAGTCCCTGGTGCCAATAGTTATGTGTAGTTTAACATAGCCCAACAGCCACATATGTGTTCTCCAAGGAACCTCCACAGCTCATTCCGTACGTCTTCACTGTGGAATTGCAAGCTTTCAGTCTGTCTTTGCGAATCTGCCTTGGAGCACAGGCAGGAAAAAAACGTGAATGACTTTCCATCTACTTTTCCAGATCTCAGGTTTTCCAGGCTGGGAGTTGGTGCGCTGCACTTGCAGCTCCACTGGCACTGCCAGTAACCTCTGCTGCTGCTGCTGGAGGGGTGATTGCTCCCCTCTGAGGTTTGTATTCATTCCAAGCTGAGAAGTAACCCAGAGGCAAAAGGGTTAGGAACAGTATAGATGACTGTCCTTTTCTTCTGATGTTTCTCTGAAGGATGGGAGCAAAATAAATAGCAGCTGAGGTTTTCGTTCAGTGTGGTCCCCAGATGGAGGGTATGAGAGGGAATTTACAGCCGGTTCAGTGGTGTTTGCTGTAGCTGAGGGCATCACTGGTGGTTCTGGAAGGTGGCTTTCAAAAATGCAAATGGCAGGTGAGCATCTGTCCCTTGTAAACCCCTTAAATGGAAAGCTGCATATGCCATGTCCCAGCTCCTTCCCCATTCCTTTTACCCTCATGTCACATGATGAAAACAGTATATTTTGCTGGATTACTCATGAATTGAGCATAGAAGGGCTTGTGCAGCCATAGCTGAGCGCCCAGGACCAGCTTCGTTCTTAAGCAAGTTCTAAACTGCATTGCTGCAGGGGTGTCCAGAGCTACAGAGGGGAGAGATCGCAGAGGCATCTGCTTGCATGTTCTGTATGGTTTGAGGTCACATTATCAATAAGCCTGTGCCAGGAGAGGTCACTAGTCCTCCTTACGTCAAGTAGGACTTCTCCCTTCTTCTACATGTATTTACTTTCCTTTTCTTTCCCCAAAGTCCTGGCATAGAGAGAACACTGCACCTCTTGAGTTTTCTGCTGTTGGCTCTTGGGGGATGCTGTTTAGCAACCTCCTTAGCTTATGTTTAGAAAACAAATTATTTGTCTTCACACAAGATGCTTCTGTCCTCTTGGATTCAAGTACTGGACAGAGATCAGCCTGAGCACAGGCCTGGTGAGCATCCTCTGTAGCTAATGTTTAATCCATGTGCTACCATGCTTCCCTCAAAGCCTGCTACATTATAAATAAATGTCTCATCTGCTGGGCTGCAGTGTCCAGTGAGGATATGTGCGTTTTGTATTTATCTAATTAATCCTGGACAGTGTTATTGCTCTTCTGGCTGAAGGCGTCAGCGGAAGTCCAAGGGAATATTCCAGCAGTGCCTGGTGTAAGCAGGAGCTGCTAGCAGAGGGAGAATGGAAATCCGCCAGTGTGATTTTACACGTTTAATACAGGCAGTTCCTCTCTCTTCTCAGTCACTGCCCTCTCTCGGGTGCAGCAGCAGCAAGTCTATCAGTACAAATAAGTCTGCCCGTTCCTGTGCCTTGAGTGAGAAGTTTACTCCTTAGGTTCAGCTGGAAATGAGAGACGTCTGCCTCTCCCATTCTGCTCCCAAAGAGCTGAGAGGACAGAGCTGTAGTGCAGACCTGTGACAGGTTGCTGCTGCTGCGGTACTGAGGGAAGGCTGCTCCACAGTGGGCTCCGTAGTGAGTCAGTGCATCTGTTTACCAGCCTCAGTGGACCTGGCTGCCACCGCGTCGACAGGAGATGCAGGAGCCTGTTCTGCTGCCAGGGATTTCACCCCTGTGCATGCACTTGCTGAGGGAAGTGCTGCAACACTGGGGAGGCTGATCTTGAAGCAGCACATCCTGCTGCCCTAGCACAGCTGCAGTGGCTCTGGGACTCGCTCCCAGCGAAGGTTTGCACACTTGCTGCACTGCCCAGCGTGACTTGCAGGGCTCTGTGTCCACCTCCACAGTGCCCGGCTGGGCTGCGTCTGCCCCAGAGCAGCAGTGAGGTACTCTGCAATAGCTCTCTGCTACACTTTTGTTCTATGAGGGATGTCCTGAGGTTTCCTGAAGTTCATTAACAATTTTGTAATGATAATGTTGTTCTAGTGACTTTGGGGCAGAGCAGCTGCCTGTCTTGCTTTCTTCTGGTTGCGTGTTCCAAGTTCCTGGGAGAAGCAGAACAGCAGGCTCTTAGCCTGGGGAAGTGAACTTGATTTACTTTGTTTTGTATTAATTGGCTCAGGTCTGATTCAAAAAACCCGATATTAAGTATGTTTTTGTTAGGCTGCTTGAGCCATGGTGGAATAAGTGACCATCTGCAGGGTAGGAGTGGCAGGATGTGGGCTTGATGTCTGTGGATTTGGCTCTGTAAGTGAGGGAGGTGGGTGTTGCTTTTGTTCCTAGGAATCCCAAAGCCTTCCCCAGGGCTGGAGCACCTCCCATATGAGGGACAGGCTGAGAGAGCTGGGATTGTTCAGCCTGGAGAAGAGAAGGCTTCAGGAAGACCTTAGAGCAGCCTCCCAGTACTGAAAGGAAAGCTGAGGAGGGACTCTTGATCAGGGAGTGCAGGGATAGGACGAGGGGGAACACTTATAAGGTGAAGGAGGAGAGACTGAGATGAGATTTTATGAAGAACTGCTTTTCTGTGAGGGTGGGGAGGCCCTGGCACAGGTTGCCCAGGGAATTTGTGGCTGTCCCATTCCTGGAGGTGTTCAAAGACAAGTTGGATGGGGCTTTGAGCTCCCTGATCGAGTGGAAGGTGTCCCTGCCCATGGCAGGGGGGTGGGACTGGTTGAGCTTTAAGGTCCCTTCTAACCCAGCCATTCCATGATTCTGTGACTTGTGGCTGCATCTGCCATGTGTTCTGGAGCAGCCTGCTGGGGTAATGTGGTGCTCTGGGCTCTGGCGGGTGCAGCAGTATCTTTTGTGGAAGGCATGGCTCTGAGAGGCAGCTCGAAGATAGATCTCGTGGCGTGACTGTTAACGGTGCCTCTGCTTACAGCTGCTCTGTGATCTGCTTTGCTTAGGCACTGGCTGATGATGGATTTTGTAGCTGTTAAATTAAAGATAATTGCAGGCTTAGGAAGGCTGTGTGGTGACTACCAGACGGGGGTGGAATATGTGCAAGCAAAATGTGCAACGGAGATTAGCATTATCGTGGTGGGATCTGTGAGAACAGTGAAACAAAAAGGAACCTTTCTTCTCCTTGCTGGCCTGGATCCTCAAGGGGAGAAATTGTGTCTCTTGGGTTCTGCATCTCATCGGAGGCCTTTCTGAAGGGGCGTAAGGATTCAGATTGGAAATGGCTTGGAGGTGCTGAGTGGCTTCGTATTGATCTAGATGCTACCAAGCTGGCTGGCCTGGCAGCAGCACCGGAGGCAGGAGCTGGGCTGCAGGGTGATAGAGCAAGCCGAGTGAATCCGCTGGTGCCTGAGTGCCGATGCTGGACTCCAAGAGCTTTCCCGTAGCTCTTGAATGAAAACATGCCTTTAGTGACATGGTTAAAAAAGGAAAAGGCCTGACAGCAGTTGTTTCCATGACGACAGAAAGAATTGCCTGCACTATTTCAGCTCATCAGCCTGGAGAACAGTCTGATTGATAGCTACATGCGCGTGGTATAAGAGCGAGCAGAAGAGGGGAGGCCAATTATATAGCATTTTCCTTGTCCTTAAGTGCCTGTGGCCACAGCAACCATGGAGAGCAGTTTTTCTTTGCTTTTTGTTGTTGTTTTTTTTTCCAAGTGAGAATGCCCTGCATGTCCCTTGGAAGGGCTTGTCCAACCTGCCAGCTGTGGATAGGTGACCCTCACTGTCAGAAGCTCTCTGGTTCAAAGCCTGTGCCCTCTGTGCCCTCTGTGCAGGGAATATGGACACTCGGCTCCTCAACTTGTGATTAGCAAATAGTTGTTTACAGGATAAAGAATGTCTTGGAGGGGGAAGACGTGAGCTGGAGCACACGCTTCCAGCATAAGCGATCTGCGCTCAAGGCATTCCTCTCAGACTGTGTAACGAACATCTCAAAGGCAAGATGCATGTGGATTCAGGAGAGTAAAGGGGGACAAATTCAGGCTCCAGGAAACCCATGGTGGGTTCAGAGCTCTCCTGGGCTGGCCAGCTCTAAGCCATCTCTGTGACCTTTGCAGGATGAAGGGGTGGGTGGCTGGATGCTGCCCTGGCTGTGTTTCTCTGCCTAGGAAGGGGAGTGCATAGGGGAGCAGCTGCCAGAAGAAAGGGACAGGTCAGGCTGCTGTGGGAGAGCAGGAGAAGGCAAACCCAAGAGTATGGGTGAAGCTTCCCCGATCAGAGTTTTGCTGAGGTCTGGGGATGATGTGGCTCTCGGCTGGAGCAGAAGGCCCTGCCAGGTGGAGAGCTCCTGCTGGCAGGGAGCTGTGTCGCCCAGGGAAGCCAAGGCTGGTGCCAGCGCTGGCACTCTGCACGGCGGCAAACCCATCTCCCTGCAGTGTTTGTGCTCTAGGTTTTGTCCACAGGAACTGCGTCTCAGGGCAGCTCACTTGGTTTGATTTGCACAGTTGCCAGCACGGTTTCCCTGCTCCCTTGGGCAGGGGTTAAAAATTGACTCAAAGACCACGACAGTGTGATCTCTGGCAAAATGTCATTCCCCCTGCCCCAGACTTACCCATTGCAGACTTCAGCCCATCACTCACTTTGGGCAGGGCTGCTCAGAAGCAGCCTTCTCCAAGAGGCCCTCAGCTCTGCCCCTCGAGCGCTTCTCTGGGACGGGGAGACAGAGCTGCATGCAGAGTGCAGCCCCTGTGGGCGGCAGCAGCCGCAAACTCTGCCGTAAAGCTGGAGGGCAGCGAGCGCAGCCCAGGCTCAGGGTCAGTACTTGGGGTGTTTTCAAGGGCATTTGCTATGTCTCGCTGGCTCTTGTGAAGAGCTGAATATGAGCTCTTCCAGAGAAGCCTGGGAGCAGCAGCTGATGTGCTGTGCCCTGCACACCACTATATTGCTGTAGCACACACTGATTTCCCCAAACAGGGCCAGGAATCACCTCAGAGAGCTTTGAATGTGCTCTTCAAACACACCATAAGGAAGTAGAAAGTGAACGTGCCACAACCCAAAATGAGAGCACCTGCCTGGGAGCAGTGCCTCGCTGCTGGTGGCAGCCTGGAAGTGCCAGAGAGGAGCAGGCTTGTGGCTCAGTGGCAACAGCCCTGGCTCCTGGTGACCCTGTCTGACTCCAGAGAAACACTGAAACCCCTTCTGCCTTCGTTGGGCTTAATCCCCTGCCAAACAGAGCTGAAAGTAAATGCAATTTCAGTCAGCACCCACTGGTAGGACTGTAGCATTTGGGTTAGTAGTCCTTGGGAAAGGTATTTTGGGGAAAATATTGCATGTTCCCTTAAAAATAGATCCCCAGAGACAACAGATGCCAGATTGCTGCTCCTGAGGGGAGGCTGTTATCCCTGGCTCCTGTTGTAGTTTCTTGATGATGCTTTTGCTTTGGAATATGAGCAGAAACATTCAAAATAGAAACATTGTGATGTGATAAAATGGAACAAACCTACAAGAGTCTGTGATGGTCTGTCATCTTTCCCTGGGATATGTAAATGATGCCTTTTCAAGCAGTTTGATTGTGGATGCAGCCCTTGTGCTAGTGCTCTGCTTGCAGGCTGTGCTCCCTCTATTTCCAATTCTGTTTGCCTTCATCTGCAACTCTGCAACTGTCCAGCACTGCTGGGGAGACACTTATCCTTGTTCCCAACTGCTCACGCCCTGCAAGCACCAACCCTATTGGGCAGCACTATGATGTCTGTTTTGTCCAGTCCTGTTTCTCAGGGATGTGGCTACCACTGATATGAGTCACCCCAGACCCTTTTCACCCCTCCTTTCCCATCTTTTTAGGCTGTAACATCCTACTAGGGGAAAAAACAGACTGTAGGAGAGATACCGTTAGTAGATAATAGTCATTGGCACAGTGATCATTCCCTGTAATAGCCACGCAGGGTTTGTGCCTGATCACAGTGTTGCAGTTCGTGCTGCAGGGAGGCTGAGCAGAGCAGGGCAGGGGGAGGCTGAGAAAGGAGTGAGGGGAACTGCTTCTGCCTGGGAGGAGCCTGGAAGAGGCTATTCATCCACAGAGACCCTTTACTTCTCTTCCTAGTTGGCTGCTGGGGAGTTTTCCCAGCCCCTTCTCTTCCTTTCTTTTTCTGCCTCCTTTTTCTTTTTTTTTCCTTTTCCCCCAATGGTAACTTAGTACGGTTGGTGTGTCTGCCACCAGCTCCATACCCCAGTGATATGGTATGGATGTAAGGGCGTCTCTGTCCTTTGTGGACAATAGGTTTTTTTATCTAAAAAATAGGTTTTTTTATCTAAAGCTGAGGCACACACAGTGGCTTCAAGCTGAAGATGGCTAAAAAAAGCCTCCCAAAACAGGCTGCGGACTGACTGCTCCAGGCCCAAGGACGGGGCAGGGATGAATTTCTGTACGTATGAACTTGCTATCTTGTTGTGTGTTATTTCTCTAACCTTCTCGCTCTCTTTATCAGACAAGTTCAGAGTCTCTGTTGGATCCGCAGCAAATCCAGGCTTTTGACCAACTCTGCCGACTCAACCGAGGAACCTCCAGAGTACGTACCACCTGGTTTCCTCTCTGTTTGGAATTGGTGAAGGGTGTTTTGCATGTTGTCAAGGCAGATATTAGCCCTGGCAGTGTGGGCTTTGGCTTTTCTCTTGGGCTTCGTTTAGTGCTGGCAATTTACTGTGTGTAGAGCTGGCTGTTTCACATCACAGGGCATCCACTCTGCCTGACAGAGCAGGGGAATTTGCTGGCTGTGAATCTGTGCAAATGCCTCTGGCATTGAGGCTGGGCCTGAAAAGTGTGAGGTTTCTCAGATTCTTTCAAGATTTGCAGCAACCTCTCCTCCAGACGTGTGGCTCTGGCAGTTGCACAGAGGGCTCCCTCCTCCTGCCTCCCATGTTATCCCAGGAAAAGCGTACCTCCCTCTGCCCCTTGCATTTTCCTTGTGCCTCCTGCCTGTTTTGGCTGCAGTTGTTGGCACCATCAGCTCCTTCTGAGATTGTTCTTCAATTATGCAACTTTAAAACAACCTACAGACACCTGCAAAGTCATTTAGTTCAAGACTGTTGTCCTGCACTGAGCACTACAGGGTCCCTACAGTACCCTCTATGCCCTTTTCTTTACCTGTGTGAAGGTGTTTAACTGCTGCAGGAGGAGGGGGAGCCTCCCCCAATGGATTTGTCTCTCTGCACCTCACACAAGGCTGCCCCGAGTTTTGTCTGGGTTTTGTCTTCCAGCTCGCTCTCCTGACAGAACTGTCTCGTGGCCACAGCAGTGAAAAGCACGGGCCGCTCAGCATTTCCCACGGTGACCCAGCCACCAGCAGCGTCTTCCAGAACGAGAACTTCCAGCTCCATCTGGCCCCCCCTCCGCTGGCGGACGACTAGTGCTCCTGCCCTGGCTGTAGCAAGGCCACGGCTGCTTTCGGCTCTTGGTGCTGGGACCTTTCTACCACAATGGACCTTCCCCTGCTCCACCGCCTCTCCTAGAACCCTCTGAGCTGTGTGGAGTCTTGCCGAGTGCTGGTGGGTGATCTCCCAGCTCTGCCCCTGCTTCTCCCTAACCTAGGGCAGCTGTGGGGCAGCTGGGCTGGAAGCTGTGAACTCTGCCAAAGCACTGCACAGCGCTGGACTCCCTGCACTGACCAGAGGCACATGACAGCAGTGAGAACTTTGCCAAATAATTGAGTCAACTCCACCCCACTGGAGGAGCACGCCCAGAGCTGGTGTTTCACGGCACTTTCTGTGGACGGGTACCATGCATGAATTTTAATAGTAGGACTAGGAAAAGCAGAGCCTGGCCCTGCCTCGTGGCAGCAGCTGTGGGGGCTGTGGGAACACAACAGGCAAATCTGGAAAAGGCTGAAGAATGGCAGAAGATGATACCTGTGGGAGCAAACTGACCTGAGCACGGTGTGTTCCTACAAACCTGAATTAAAAAGGCACTTGGTTGAACTTGGCTGTGTGAGCGGTGCACACGAGGAGTGGGTGGAAGCTGCTGGGCTGGCAGGACTGCTGGCTGCCCTTTTCTCAGTGCAGCTGTCACTGAACTCTAATATAAGAAGATGCATCTTGTCACTGCGGGTGAGGCACAAACTTCCCCTGTCCCGATGCTGTACCTGTGTTGAGAAGCAGGGTGTGTGAAAAGGTGTCGCAGGGCCTGGGGGGCTGCAAGGGAGAGAGGATCGGTGCGATAGGAACCAGTGGTCAGAGGTTTGGCAGTGTCCCTTTCCAGTGGCACCTTTATCACTGTACGTGCACAGTCATGACCCAAGAGCAATGGTGTTTCCATATTTTCACCTCAGGCTTGTCAAACACTCCAAACCCTGCCTTAGCAGCACGGGGGGTGGTCTGTATCTCACCTTTTCTCCTGGCTCCTTTTGTCAGTAGCACTTGGTTGTTCTGGGGTGCTGTAGCCTCAGGTCCCAGCCGCTCCCTGGAAGAACACATGACCAGGTTGGTGTTGCTATCCAGCACACAGGTCTAATGCACAGTGCCAGTGGCTGGCCCGTGCAAAGCTGACACCGGATGGCAGGAGTACAGGGCAGCAATGCTGCCTCCAAGAAACCCCAAAGCCCCACCTGGCTGGGGAGCAGTGTCAGTGCTGTGCCCCTGGGACCTGGCATGGCCATTGTGCTCACTTTCTTCCCACTGGCATTCAGAACTGCAGAATGGTGCCCTGGACCGACCTTTCCAGCCTGCAGCCACATGTGAGCTGGCCAGAGATAAGACAAGGGGCTACAGGCAGCTGAACTGTGCCAGACACCAGCCTGGGCTTGCAGCTCCTTTCCTTGATGCCCTCCTTGCAGCTCTTTTGCAGATGAGCAGGGACTGGGCTGTGAGGTTGCTCGCCAGCCCCAGAATGTGCCCAGACCCCGGTGGGGTGCTCACCTGGTCCGTTGCCTTTCTCCGCCTAGCACTGGGTGCGTGTTTCAGGCACTGCCATCTGAAGCTGTAGGTGACCCTTAACCGTTGCTGTAAATACCAGAATGTTGCACTGTAGTATGGAACATACAGTTAGTTAGGACAAAAGAGGCTTCAGTTGTTTAGTATTTTATTAAAGAGGAAATGTACACACCTCTCCCTGGCAGAGCGGAGCAAGGAGCCCAGGGCATGTCTCTTACAGCACGTCCGCGCCAGTGTTTGTGCAAAGAAAAGCGACCACGGATCTGTGAGGAGCATATTTCGGAACTGGGGTGGTGGGAGCACAGAGAAGCCTGCCACTGTGCTGCTCGCCAAAAGGCATCCCAGAACCAGCCCCGTCCCACCCCAGGCAGCTCTGCTGGCGTTTTATGAATACAACAGAGGGAAGAGGCAGCTTATTGTGCTTAAGACATCTGAACAAATCCCAGGCAAGAGACACTCACAGCTTGTGAATATTGCTAATTACTTACAGTTAAGAAAGGATGTATCCTGACGACAGTGATATGAACCTGCAGGACCACAGGATCTTACAGCACGTCTTGGCCATAAACACCCAAGTGAATCTCACTGCGCTCACAGCCAGTGCCCTCATCCACAGGAGGAGGTGGCTCCTGCTCGCTGGCAAACAAGGTGAGCTCATGCTGAATCTGAAGATCCCGAGGACCCATCCTGGGCTTCATGCCTGCAGGGAGAGCTGGCAAGGAGAACCCTGGCACAGGAACGGCCCCGCTGCCACTACACCCTGGGGAGGATGCATCTGCCAAACCACCCTGTCTTCCCAGGACAGAGAAGCCATCTCTGGCAAGGAAGAATGCTCAGGCAGGCCAGGCATAAGAGTGAGCTTTTTTGCATTCCACTCTGATTACAATTGAAAGATTAAATATTAATAAATGCTGTAGGTTTATACATAATGCTTCCTTCTACCTATGGAATGTGTCTGAATGGTCAAAAGACACTAAAATGTTCTTAGAAACCTTAGTTAACCAGGACAGACACTCCCATCCTTAAAAAATAAATAAATCCTAGTTAGTTTTACTACGGCCTTTGTTTAAATGCCCTCAGAAAAACGGAGTATTTCGTGTGCCTTATGAGAATGAATCTGTTCATGCAATGGCCCAAGTTCCTCATTTAACAAGCACTGTACTTTTTCATGTAAGTCAGTCATCAAAACTATAAAACCTATTGTTTTTGTCTGAAAGTGTTACTCTAAAAAGTACAGCATTACTTTATAACCATTTATGGTAAACTCCTAGCACACGCGCATGTGCACATACACACACTGTTGCCTAAACATTTTCTAAAGATACCGATTACAAAGTGTATAAAATTAGTAATACGCTGTCAGGATACAGTGAGAGATGAGCCACCCCATAACACAGACTATAATCTAGTGTCAATCACTAAACTGTACACATTTATACAGCCTTATATTCAGCAGTGACTTCTGAAACGTAAACAGCAAATACACAAAGAAATTCAGTAATGCTGCTGAAAACACAGTTATTACTGACTCCAACTGCTTCAAACTGACTGAAATCTTCTGAGAGCGACATTTATTTTTTTTTGTCAAGCAGTGCTGAAACAAAACCACCAGCGAGGCAGCTCACTTTTACCACCTATTTGAGGAAAGCCCCATTCAGAATCTGCTCTTGAACTGCACCGGAGTGGGAGCTGAAGCTTCTTCTCCCCGCTAGCATGACCTTAGGCTGTATTTTAACAAGCACACGCACTACCAAGCCCGTGGGCCACCTCCACGCTGTCCCCAACTCTGCCGACACAGTGGTGTGGCTGATAAACTACTTTTTTAAAAAAACCACAACAACAAAAAAATTTGTTATTCTTCGGGCAAATGCAGGCCCTGAGGCCATTTGGTCCTGAGTGCATGTGTCCGGCACCAAACTGCACAGGAGGAAGCAGCAGGCAAAGCTGAGGGCAGATGTTTCATGTTTGGAGGTAGTCACATCCTTCACCTATCATTTTACAGCCCAGCCTAGCATAGTACTGGCTTGACAGCCGCACTTTGTCTCTGCCTGCTGTCCCTCCTGCCGAGCTGCAAAAGCCAGATCCCCTTTCCAAGATCCATGTAGAGACCAGCCGGATCCAGGCAACTCATGCCCCTCCAGAGCAGCAGTTGCCTTCTCAGGAGATTTCAGAGCCTGACTTAACTCAGCAGATGCTTGGTGCATAGCCTGGAGAAAAGTTGGAGGCACTTTGTGCATTCTCTAGCCTGCCATACCAACCCGCTGGACAAGCGGTGCCAACAGCCTTCGAGAAGGGTTGCACCAGCACGAGAGAGAAGTGTGGACGATGTGCAAGGACAGACAGAGACGGAAAGAGCCTCTTCTGCCAAACCTCGCGTAGCTGTTTGAGAAAGAATAAGGACAACGTGGTTTTGCTGCTTGCAGGCGTGCTGCACCAGCCCACCCTCTGTGCTTTGAAGGCCCATTGCAAACATCCTGACAGATGGACACATCTCAAGTGGCACATCCTTGCATGAGACATAGTATGTGATGTAACCCAGACCAAGAAAAGGGCCTGTTTCAGCTATAAAAGTCTTAGGATTTATCACTACCTTACGTGCGGACATGGGAGATCTGCTCAGGCTGAGAACATGTTAAAATTGCTCAGGCTGCTGCTAGTTTACCAACAGGCAAGTCCTGTGACCGCACTCCCATTAGGAATCTGAAATATCAAGTGCACTGGAAAAAAGAGATTGTCAGAAAAAACAGAAAATATAAATACTACAAAAGCAACATTACTGAGTGGGAACTGGACTGATCTGGTACCACCTTGTCGGATCACACAGTGGTTTCTATAGTCTCGATCACCTCCATTTCACACTGCGAGGGTGACAAGAGTGGGCATTCATCAGGTTCCCAGCTGCTATCTGGGCTGTAATCTTCTTCTGAACTTAGCTCAGCCACCCCCTCTGTGTCCTCATCACACGACTCCATGTAGTGAACCCCCACTGCATTGATCCCAGAGTCCTCAGAGCTGGAAGGGGACGAGCAGTGATCTGGTTTTGGTGTATTGCTCTCTTTTGTGATTAAGGCATTGCGAACGGGGACTTCCTCAGGCTTTATCTTGTGGGGCACAGGGGGAGGCTGCCTCTGGACGTAGCACATCTTCCCGTTGATGCATTTCACACGGTAATTGTCAATGAAGAGGTCCGCGATTGTGCAGAACTGGGGGGAGTCAGGGGGCAAAGGGGGCTGGAAGACGGGCGCAAACTTCAAGAAGTGTTCGGTGAGCGAAACGGAGATCTGGATGGTGTTTGGAGACTCCCGAGGGCGAACGGGTATTTCAGTGCTGGGAAGCTGCTCTACGGGTGTCATGGGCTGATAAACATATTTACCTGTGGGAAAAGCAGAAAAGCAGCATTGAAAGATCATGATCATTAAGGGAGAAACAAAGTGATGCCGTGACGCTTGCCCTTGGCAATATAATAACCAATGGTCCCTGCAGTCGCACCCACGCTGTTTTCGCTGTCCCCAGAGTGTTCCGTTATCACCCAGTATGGATTCTCTAATGCTTAATACTGTAGAGAAGCACACCTGTCCTTCCTCACGTCCGGCTCCCCTCTCTGCCTCTGTTTCACGGACATCTGAAGGATGTCACTAACTCTAGAAAATGAACTCCAGGGGCACAACTCCATAGCTAAAAAGTGGGCAGAGGGCAAGCCTGCCTCTTTTTCACCTCCAATGAACACAGAGCAGTTCTATCTTCCATATTTGCTACAATGGTCTACATTTTACTATAATATTATTATTCCAAATTACAATGAGTCTCCATGCATCTCCGTGTTCTTTTTTTTTTTCCCGGGGACTAAATCGTGTTTTTCTGCATTATAAACCAGAGATGCATACATAACTGCAATTAGAATCTTAAGGCAGAAAATAAGGGAATTCCCAAGCCATAGAAATGCTTTTGGCATCTTGATTATCTGCTTATGTAGTAAGAAAATAAGATTATGTTGGTTATATAGAGCTGAACCAACTGTGAACTGAAATTTTTTTACTAAAAGAAATAAATGAGCAGAAAATCAGTACGTTGTTAGGAAAAAAACTGAGAAACCTGAGGCTATGCCTAAGACTGCAAAATGCTGCATTTTATTTGCATGAAGCCTCTGAAAGATTCCCTTCTCCCCAGAGGCTCATACATTTATGAAAGCTCGAATTTCCAGACGACTTGGAAGTAGTGGAAAGCTCACATGAGTTTTGATGCCCATGCAGCAAATACTGCTTTGCACAGGCAGAAATGGTATCAAAGCATGAAGGACTGTTTGATGCCTGAAGCTCTCTGGGTAAGGAGCAGAAAGCCACCAAAGTCGCACAGCATTAATGAATTTGGCTGTGCTGTAATGAGATCTGCCACACATTTTTGCGTTTGCAGCCCTTCTGCCCAGAACCACCCATTTCCTTGGAAAATCAGAGCAGTGATTGCATTTCTGCTCGGGGAGGCTGAGCACAACCTGGGACAGCAGCAGGGACAGAAGGGCTTTCCTCTCCCCAGGGAAGGGCTCACTCCCCCTTGCCATGCCTCTCTGCAGTGAAACATACCATCCTCAGTCTGGGAATCCTTCCCAGCCATGGGACAAGCTCTGACAGCAACAAGAGCCCAGCCAGCATGGCAGCCGTTGCCCCAGCTGCTGTGGAAAGTGCTGGCGATGGGATGGGCAATCACAGCTCTTGGCTGCAGCAGACTCTGGGGTGCTCAGGGGCCCTGGCAGCCCAAGAGCTGGGACCCACGCGTGGGCTGTGCTTTACCAGCCCAGCTCCAGTACGTCACCATCACCAGGGAAGCCTCCAGGACTGGGGAAGGCTTTTCCCACCCCTGCTGCGCTGTGGGGATTGGATGGGGAACAGCACATGTGGAAGTTGGCTGCACACTTCTCCTGGGACTTCAAACCAGGACAGGGAGAACAGCGAGAATGCTGCAAAGAGCTGAGCTCAGGGGGCACTGGAACGTGGGAGAGGAAGGCTACGAGACCAGCAAAGGCAGAAAGCTGGCTCAGAGGAAGGAGCACGAGAGCCTAGCCCTGTCGTGCCATGGGCAAGAACCACCAACCAGGCCAGACTGACAGTGGGGAGACAGCGGCAGTGGGTGGGCAGGAGAAAGGAACACTTTGAGAATCCCCTTGAATACCTCATTAAGCACCATTTTCCTGTGGTCTGTGGCATGATTATTGTTAACAGAGCCACTGGAAAAGGTCAGTGAAAACAAATCAGGCTTTTTCCCATCCTGTTTGATTATGGCTGGATGGCAGAAAATAGAGAGACATCCTCTCTATTTGCTGCCTTTTTCATGTACCTTGATCTAGTTTCTAAACTCGCTGTGACTCAGAGGAATTAAGCGCTAGCAAACAACTGAAGGCTCCACCATAGGCAGAGCAGAGCTCTGACTGCTCAGGTGCCCTTTGGAGCAGCAGTACACATATTCCAGTTTGGCAGCCACTGAGGGACAGGGTTTATCAGGGATTTTTCCAACATCGCTGACAAAGCTTCTCTATGGAGCTCTGTGAGCAGGTGGGCAAACCTTCCGTTCCCAAACCACCACAACAGCAGCAGTCCCTGTCTTCCTGCCATCCGTTGCTCTCCAGAAATCCTTTCAAATTACTGAGCATTAAAAATGCCACTGTCTTGCAAAGCAACACAGATGACCGATTAGCATGCTGCTGGTTGGAATAGTGGCTGACAAAATTCAGCTCACGGCACCCTACCCTTGCCTGAAACTACGGTGCTATATTTATTCATACATTTGGAGTGATGCTGTGTGGGCTTCTGTTCCATTCCATTGACAAGCAACAATAAAAAACAAATACTAATGGAAAAGTCTCAACTGAATGTTGTGCCACCTCTACTTGCAGTGTCCAAGGAAGGGCCTGGTGAAGATTTAAACAGCATCAAGAAAAAGATGTATTTCCACTTAAAATAGCCATCACGTGCTGGCAGAAGGCTGGGGGATGTCGGGAGAGGAAAGCAGAGGATTTAAGCCAAGGCAGCTTACAGCACGGATGCTGGATGATGAATCATCAGTTGGACTTTTTTCCTCCCCAAAAAGTGGCGGCAGGGGAGCTGAGGTGTTGCCCGGTTGTTTCACCATTGCAGCAGCACGCGGTAATTCACTGCATGCTTCAGAACTGCCCTGCTGGCACTAATTTCAGGGTAGAAGAAAACAGCAGCTATTCTGTTAACAGTAGATTTCAGGTCCCCATTTGTGTGACCTTACAGCGGCTGAAACCATTTCCTCACGTTCCAAGGACAAACTCTGCCAGGGTAAAGCAGGAATTGCCCAATGGAAAGAAGAGAATTTTCTACATGCACCGATTTCTACATTCTTTATAATTCTAGAATGAGTTTGCTAAGTTTTAGGGCCAAGTCTGTTTATTTCAGATTAAATTTCTGTTTAAAACATGATCAAGCCTGTCTTTAAGGGGTGCTACGTGCTCACAGCTGGGACTGTCAGATGAGATCACGGACAAAGCTGTGGTTACAGCCTCAGTTACAACGCCTTACACTACATAATGCCTGTGAATGCATCGGCCATGATGCATCCTGTGAAAAATAAATGCAGGAATTTAAAAATAATACCGCTCCCCTCCCCTGCAGCATTGGCAGGGATGTCTTTTTCACAGAAAATTATCCCTTAAGCACAAGTCCCCAAGTTCTCTTCCAATACATCTTGGTCTGATTGAACTCCCACTGAAATAAACAGCAATGTTTTTGCTGACTCTAAACAGCTGGTGAAAGTCTATGATAAAATAGTATTTTGAGCACCTATTCTGATACTTTCATTTTCATATGCTAGCGCATAATTTATTGCCTATTACTTCCAAACAAGGCAGTTGAAGAACTCTGCAACTGAGCTGTGCTGATGAATGCTCCTGTAAATTACAGTGTTTTGCACAAATACAGATGCCAGACCAGACACTGCATCGCAAGTTGTCTCCTGGATCACTCACCACCACTGCCTACGTGAAAGACTATAATTGGTGAAGGAAAAATACTGCACGTGCTGAACACTGGACTAAAAATCAAACTCCAGGTTCTGTGAAAAGCAGTTTGCTGCATTGGCAGAGGCTTGGGGAGCTCTTGAGCACTGTCATAGCTGCTACGGAGAAGCATCGCAGCTCTGGCTCTTTCCACCACTGTGGCAAAAGGGCTGGGGGGAAACAAGAGCCTGTTCCTCTCATGGGTGTTTAATGGGAAATGTGTGAAACTAGGCTCTGCCAAAATGATTGTCATGATAAGTCTCAATTATCCATGACAGCCATATGCTAACGGATGAGATGATGAACTGCGAGACAATGAGAGACTGCAGAAGTAGGTATGTAGGCTACGCGTAATGATTTGTCAAAAGTGAAAGCCTGCACCAGCACCTACACCTCCCGCTGCGATGTGCTCACAGAGTGGCATCCTCCATGAGCGCCGCACCTTCCTCTGATCCCACTCACATAGTGACAGCAGTCTGTGCACGACTGAAAGGACAGATTGTTCTTCCGTTTCTTTATTATTCAACTGCAAAACAACTCTTCCAAATGCATTCAAGGGGGTAAGTACTGGGCAGTGCTCCTCTCCCTGCATCTCTGCTCAGAGAAGTATGATTTGCATTGCCAAATCAGAGCATGCTGCTCACCATGCCTCGGTTCTGTGCCTCCTGTGCCACCTGCCAGCAGGCCTGGGCAGAATCCAGAGCAGCGAGCTCTGTCATGACCTGCGTATCTCCAGCAAACTCAGGCAACTTGGAAAATTCTTATCCCCAAAAGGATATGCACATTTCCATGTAATATATATCTAAAGCCTGTTGGTGACACTGATCACCAGAACTATGTGGCTAATTGAAAGCTGCATTAGTGTCTCCTGCTTACAAAAAACCCAAATCACAGCCTTCAGAAACAAGCCATGAGGTCATTTCCTTCTGACTTTTGCCAATTGAGCAGTCTGCATGCATCCTCACCAAACAGCCACAGCAGCAATTTCCATGGTTAATACAAAATAACTTAACCATGAAATAAGCAGAGGTGATGCTTAAACATTTCATTTGCCACTTCCCTTCATCCCAGCATTCTAGTTTACCTCTGACACTCATTAACGTGCTTGGCACATTAAGGAAAAAAATAAATCCACCTTTCGGCAGTGAGGTTTCTCATAACAAATTCTCAAGCTTTACTCTCTCAAAATGCTACCTTGAAGGACTTTTTTTCCTCATAAACAACACCATGAACTGCAACACGCTTCAGAAAATAATAGAAAATTGCTGTGGGTCTTCAGCCGTGGCTCTCAGGAGTCTAGGTCAAGTGATACATCCCCTGTGTATTTGTTTACATGCAAGACATCGAGACATCTTTTAACTGAAACATAAAAGATTTTTTCATATTCTTCCTCCTGCAGCTGCTTAGGCAAAGATTCCTAAACCCTCCAATCTGCCAGCACATCTACTCTCCAAATATCGGCAAGCTGAATGAAGACCTGCTGACTTTAACCAGACCCTGGCTCAGCTGAAGCCGTGCAGCTTAGGAACTGCACCCACACACCTGAGCTGGCTGAGTGCTTGTGGTGAATGCATCGAGCTGAGGTGGCTGGAGAAGACTGGCTCTGGTCTCATCTGAGACTGCAGTGCCTTTGGCTGGGGTGTCCAATTCAGAGAAGCTGAAGCAGTGACCTTAAGGCAAAGCACAAGGGCTGATATTTAGGCTGAAAGGGGGTATGCAACAGGTGTGTGCAGTTGGTGTTGATGGTTTCACAGCGGAGAGCTGCTTGGTGAGTGTCCGTGACTTGTTCCTGCTTAAACCTACACCTTTGTGATTGCACCAGTGCTCTTTGATTGCACAGTTAGCTGGGATTCTCACTCCAGCCATGCCAGACTCTTATTGCCACACACAACCCTGCCCAAAAAATCAGCTTATATGGGAGGGAAGTCAGTCCCACTATGAAGAACATAAAAAAAATTTCTAATTAAGTCCTGCACAGCTTTGAAGGA
The DNA here is from genome assembly GCA_033558235.1 of Neomorphus geoffroyi. Lineage (NCBI taxonomy): Eukaryota > Metazoa > Chordata > Aves > Cuculiformes > Neomorphidae > Neomorphus > Neomorphus geoffroyi. Next base: position 6,394,345 of record JAUMJM010000012.1, on the reverse strand, counting down.
GTGAAGGCAAAGCAAGTATTCATAATGCACGTGTAACAGCAGTCAGTCCTAGTTTGGAGGGATTCTACAGTAGTCTAAGGAGAGCTGACAACACAGGGACTCTTTTGCCTCTCTCTGCATGGGGAAACCTTGGAGATCAGCTTCTCAAGCAATGTCTTCAGCAAAAGATGGAGAACTACGAAGCGTTCTGTCATGGGACTTGTTTCATACCTCACCATCGTGGCAACAGAGCCGTCAGTCTCTTTAGGAAGAGCTGACTCCATGCACACCTCTCTGATGTCTAAATGAAATTATACTGTAGGTGATGCCAGCCGCAAGCTGGAGTAGCATGCTGCTGCTGGGATTGGCACCCAAGGACAATGTATGAACCGTCAGCCACCCAGCTGCTTTTCCAAGAGCCCCAGGCCCAGGGCTCTACCCTAACAGGCCGGCCCCAGCCCGGCCAGGGAAGGAACTAGCTATGGTTTCATCACTGACAGAGCAGAAAGCCGAGGCAGACAGAATGTTTCCCCCTTTACAGACTAAAGCAGAGTTTGCTGCCTGCACTCTGGAGATGCATCTTGAAGGGCGCTCAGCAGTCTAAGCCTGCTGGAGGTACCCACCACACCTCTTTTTCAGAAGCGCTCAGCAGAGTAGAAGGGTCACCTGAAAATGTGGTGATGCCCTGAGCACGGGACTACTGCCACCCAGCCCCACGGGCTGCAACAGTGGACAAAGTGACTGCCTCTGGCCTCCTCCTCCTCCTTTCTCCAGTTACATGCACAGCCTGGGACAACAAACCTTTGCAAACAAAAACTGGCCTAAGCATAAATATTCAGTAAGGTCTAGAATAGCTTCAAATGACACTTTGCTTAGAGCAAAGTAATAGCTTTACAGAGGGGTGAGAATACAGAATTATCATGCCATATCTAGCAAAACACCATGGGCTGTGTTGGGAACGTGAGACATGAAATAAGCTACCAGAGGAAAAGAAACCTATTTCAGGACTCCGAGGTGCTGTCAGCTTTACAGTACAAGCTCAAGTAGAGTTGAATGGTGCCGTTGGTAGTTATAATGAAGCATAACTAAAGTGCTTGTCGACACTGAAGGAAACTCATACATGAAGAAATACAACACCTTCACACAAGTGATACTTTCGCCCTGCACTTCTTCCAAAGAAATTTGTAAAGGTACTGAGATTGTTTAAAACAGATTTCTAGTGCTGAGCATGCCAACAGAGCATCCAGCACATTTCCAGTGCTACTGGCATAGTTAGAAGGCATAGTAAGGGATCATAAAAGAGATTTCAAGGTCATGTGCCACCTCTGGAAGGGCCCATCAGTTACCCCAACACCACCAGAAAAGAAAGTCATGCAACAGGACCTCAGCAGTCTGAAAATCCAGGAAACATAAGAAGGCAGAAGTGTATCCTTACGAACATCACCTTCTCGCAGAAGCACCTTCATCAGAGCACAAAAAAATCCACCCCATTCCTAACCTCCTCAAAGCACAGAGAAGAACCACTCTAGGAATGTGCCCACAGTGGCTCCCCAGCAGCAACTTGGTAGAGTTGCCAGCTGTCATGTGAAGGAGAGGGTGCCCTCTCATAGCTGTGTAGCAGAGACAGCTATGACAGCCTTTGACTTGATGAGCCACAAGCTTTTCATGGGAAACCAAGAAGCGGGGTGGGGGGGGAGAATCAGAAAGTTTTTTTCATCAAATTTGTATTTTAATAACCTATTGTCTTGATCTGTTTTAAATACAAAAAGGATCATGATGGTACATGCTGTGAGCTGTCTAAGTCTTTCAGAGTTCTCTGCATCACTTAAAAGCACGTAACTCTTAAGTACAAACAGACTCTGGAGCTTCCCTCTATCATCCCTGTTCTTTCCTTCTCTTTCCTTTCTTACGTGGATTTACCAGACTTAAAGAAACACTGAAGTCTTGAGCAATGTTTCCTGCAGCCATAAACTCCCTTAAAGGGTCCATATTTGCTTCCTAACCATTGTAAGGGAACAAAACACCAACCCCTAAAAAACGATGAGCACCATTGCGTGCCACATGTGTGTTCAGAAAGGAGTGCTTTCCTTTCGGGACCTGTGAGCAGTGCCACCCTTACCGCAGGTATCACTCACTCCAGCCCCAGCACAGCCCCACGCTGGGCTACGAGGATGCTCATGCAGGGCAGCGCAGGCATGAAAAGTATAGCAGACAGTCTGTTACCTCCACAAGCACCGCTTACCATGAACACAGCAGCTACACACTGGCCATCACAACCTGAGCTCCAAACCCAAGGGCATCTGCCTTCCAACATCCCTTTACTCACAGGGGAGAGCAGCTGCTTTTGCACATTTCCCTGAAAATTTTATCCCCAAATTATGCTAGCTATTTTTTAAATTCAGTACAGAAAAAGGAAAGAAAAATGGCTTAGTGCTAAATATTTATTCCACACAACCATCCCTGTGCACCATCTGCTCAAGATTCAGCAACCCATCATTTTCACGCAGCCAGTCAGTGTGCTGATACAGTAACAAAGGGTAAGCACAGCCCAGTGTCAGAAGCTACACAGAAAACACAGGCATTCCCTCGTACAGAGGAATTACAGGCACCAGAGGGACAGGTTACAGTTGTCTTTCAGGTGCCTAGAACGGGGGGGGGGGGGGGGGGGGGGCACCCATGAGCCCCTGTGTGCAATGGGAACATTTTCCTGTGAATTCTTAAAAGAACAGAACAGCTCATGGGTTCTTGAAGGGAAAGTCCTCTCCAAAGGATGGTAGCATGCCAGAAAGACTGCACCCCCAGGAGACAGCCTGAGGCAGGAGGCTGGGTTTGTAGCTTGGGATAGATGCCTCTCCACAGCCATCGCTTCTTCGCCTGGTGGGCTGACAGGAGAAACAATGGCATATGTGCTGTGCCGTACCTGCGCAGCTCCCTTCCTGCTGCCAGAGCATAGGGTCTCCTGCTGACAAGTCATCTGTGTGGTGGCCTTACCAGAGCGCAGGCCTTCTGGGCTTGACAAACAACACATTCTTCAGTGTCCTTATTGTCAATACAGGCCACCCTTTTAACCCTCGTCCCAGTGCCTGTCAACTGGTGCCTGTCAACCCACATTCCGAGTCACATTTCATTCAAACCAGTCTTTGTATTTCTATTACAAGCCACCAAAGAACCCATTCCTGGAGAATTTAAAGGACTGCTCTTCCTGCTTATGCCAAAAATACATCACCACCCACAGCTGATGTCCACAGGTCTGCGTACCAACCCTTACCTCAGAGCAGGGTGGGATCCAGCAATGCTCTGCAAGGAAAAACAGAAGAGCAGGTACCAGCCATGGAGGCGGAGGAGGTGGGCCACCACAGCACACAGTGCTGCTGCGGACAAACAGCGCAGGGCAGCCAGACAACGCAAGTGGGAACAAACTCAGCACTTGCTGATGTGGCAGAGTAAGCGAACGCTGACAGTGAGGTAAAATCATTGCCCTCGGTCTGGTGGCACAGAGTGGGAAAACCAAAGGAAAAAGCAAGCGTCTCCTTCTGCCCACCCTGCCTACAGAGGGGCTCCTGCTGGTGGAACTGTGGCAGGCTGCAAGAGCTCGTCAGTGCACCCTGGCACACCTGATAGCAGCCAAGCCTTTCACCAGGGACAAGCAGCACATGTGAATGAGTGCAAACACCTGGGATGTGGCTCAGGATGAGCAAAGCACTGAAATCCAAACACCACAGGCAGCTACACAGCACAAAGCAGCCAAGCACCCTGCCTGAAACCACTGCAGCAGTGAGAGGGATGGCAGCAGAGCATGTTCTCACTGGCACAGCAGGGCTCTGTGTCTGGGTGCAAGTACACAGGCCAAACAAGCAGTTCTGAGAGCACACGTGTGGGCTTTCAAGCTCTGCAGCCACCAGTGAGAACAAGAATACAAATGCATGCCTCTTGTTGAAATTGTTTTACAACATAGGTTATATATAAATTCCAACTGTTACGTTGCCTAAATTAAAGCATGGGTATAATAAAAACAAGGCCCAGTTGCCAAGCAATCAGATTTTACTTTCCCAGTAGGTTTTTTTACTTTCATCTATGTGAATATACATCTCTCAATTGCACCAACCGCACTTCTTGAATTCTGTGATCAGTCACTACATAAAAATTGATTAGTGGAAGAATCAAAGCCATTACGAAAACACACTCTGTATCTTGTGGACAGATAAAGTCATGAAGGTGTTGGAATAAAACCAGAACACACTACAACAGGGTCACTTTATATGCAGAGAGAGAGAGAGATACACGCACATATATATACACACACACTACCTGGAATCCAGTCTACTGCCAACCATCTTTTTACATTAGAACAAGCTTGTGCCATCCACCAACAGCTAAGCCCACACTGTCACAGCTGTCATTTTGGAACATCTTACAATGTTTATGAGTAAAGCATTTCGCTTTTTGTCCTTTAGAGAAACAAAAATTTCTGGTATAGCCTCATCAGTGTGCAGAACTAAGTTACCAAGGCTCCAAGTGAGTCATGAAGTGAAAGGCAGCGTTGGTTAAATTGAGAGCCATTACATAAAAACACCCAAGCTGTCCATTCTCTACAAGCCCAGCTCTGCTGGTTGTACCAACATGAGCAGCACAAAAACATATTCTTCATGGGTACACAGGTGCTCCCAGGAAATCTGAGGTCCTGTGCCAAGTACTTGAAAGCCCTCTTCAGTGTTACCAGCAAACCTGAGCACGCAGTCAGCTCTGCAGACCTGCAGGATGGAAAACATGAAGATTCCCATCTCCTGACCCACAGAGCAACGCAAGTACATGACCATGGACTGCAGCAGAAGACAACACGGAGCATCCATCAGCAACTGCAAGAGTAAGGATGATGTGTTAGAAGACACTGCAATCACACACTGCTGCATTTAGGCACGCTCAGAGAGGCAAACAGGCAAACAATTCCTCACCTGCATGGCCAGGAAGGAAGCAACACGCTTGCCACAGCACTGCACTCCAGTACCAGTTTTATCCTTCAGCTGTTACTCTGCAGTGAGCAAAGTGCCCGAAGCCTTTTACTAGAACAAAGCCCTCTGAGCAGAGCAGAGGCTCAGCCTTCACCAAAGCCGTTTAAAGTCCAGAATTCACAGACAGCTGTGCCAAAAGCTGATGGGACACAATGCCAATGAACCCTTCGGAAGTACTCGCTTCCGGGAGGAAACACATCCACAGCCCTGTGGTTTCAGGCTTCATGAAAAGAGCCGGTTAACCCTTCACACAGCTCCAGAGGAGAGGCATCATTTATCCGCAGCTCAGAGGCTCTTACCAGCAGATCACCGAGTTCTGGGCAAGCAGAAATAATTCTTTATCAGTCATGCTCCTCAGATGGGCGGACAGATTAGGAAACACAACCTCACAGTCACTCCTGAAAAACAAGAGTTTCAGGCTGGGAAAGCATTTTAGTACACAAGGCCCTTTTTTCTCAGGACTTTTGGAGAAAGAAGTGCAGTGATTTCTATTCAATCCTGCATGAGGCATAGAAGAGTTCGTCCTACAAGATGTACTGACAGCAAGTAAATTGAATTCAAAGCTTTTTCTGTGGTCTGTTCCTGTTATGTGATGTCAGGGGTCTGTGTTAATAATAACAGAACATGCACGTCTCTAAACATAACTCTGCATTACAGTAAGGATTTCAAAATGAATGCCAGCAGGTTGTTTCATAGGCTCTGATGTTCCCACAGGATTTGATGAATCTACGTGTGTGGGGTTCTCTTTCTGAGACACAGCATCAATAGTACACTCATGTTGTGATTGGGGGATTATAAGTAAAACCAGAGCAACAAAATGCAATCCAGGTTCAGAAGGGAGCACCCATAAAAAACGGATGATAAGTGTTTTCCCTTAGAGTTACACTTCAGAATACATTAAGCTGACATTCTTTCCTTCATTGTGTACGGCTTAGTGAAATGAAGCTGGAATATCATACCTCTTCAAAATACAGGTGAAGAAAAGATCTTGCATAGCCACAGGCAGCAAATCCTCATTAACAGTGTTTTCCCATCACAAGCTGAAAAACCCACCTCTCTGCGGCTCTTGCCTGGCACTCTGCATAATGCCTTACTTGTGCATACAGTTTGTCCAGAGACACAGACCTACACTGGATCAAATCCTTCTCAAAGAAAAAGCAAATGAAAAAATTACTATTTCTTCTCAGATTTGTAATCATCCTCCCACCATGACAAGCTGCATTTTCAGAGAACACCCAGTCCCAGAGTTCCTAGCCCCACTGTTCCTTTTCTGCTTAGTTTTCCACAAGGAGTAATGAGCTACTCCACTCTCAGAATTTAAAACATAAGCATGCTACAACTCCCTTCTCATGTTTATCCAACAACTCAGTCCTTGGGACACATTTTGCCCTGTGGAGCAGCACTGCTGGGAGTTCAAGTAGCCATCACTAGTACCCAGCTGGCTCCTTCCAGTCAGCTCCAGTCACCTCCTCTCGCAGACAGAGCCTAAGTCAAGGGTGTCAAACTTGCGGCCCACTCCCTCCACCTTGTTTTATCCGGTCTGGCACCTTGTTTTTACTTGGTGGCAGCGTCGAGCTCCGTGCCCCCACGCTCCTGCCAGCACTGGTCATGTGTACAGTGTGTGACGCACGTTACACTGCAGGAGCAGGAGAACAGCAGGAGCTGCGAGTTTGACACCTCTGGCCTAACTCCAGAGACACGAAGAACGAGTACACCACTGCCCTTTTGTTCCCTCCTGCACATGGCAAAGAGTTTTGTAGCCACCAAAAACCAATGCAAAGAAACCCCACCAGAACAAAGGCAGGGCTTTTGGAGAACTACAACGTACGCAATGCTGCAGAGCACCCCAGGGCTTGTTTTGGGATCCCCTCCAGGGCTGCAGCCGCTTCTCTACCAAGAAGACCTCCTCTGTAAACCCCCAAGCTCTGTCATGGTGCACTTGCATACCTTCAATAACCATTTTAGCTTGCTTATCAGTGGTCTGTAACAGGAAAGAAAGGCTGCCTTGCTGATTCCCTGCTTACAGTTCCCGCAGGCAGACTGGGGTCTGAATAATTACACAGGCTTCAAAGACTGTCAGAGCCCCTGCTGATAGCTTCTGTCACTCGAGAGCTGGGAGAGACTCCATGGAAATGGTGCATATGTGCACAGAGCTACTTATATGCTGCACACAGCACTACAGAGCCAGGGAAAATACCAGCACCTGGAGCCAGGGTGTGTACGCTGCCAGAGGACAGGTCGGAGATGCAATGTGACACACACCACCACATCTCTCTCTGGAAGAGGAATAGTCAAGGCTGGCCTCAACAGAGAGCTTTCACCAGGTTTGTGGGACAGAAAACAAATGGTTTTATCTTAAAATGTTCTAAAATAAATCCACTAGTACAAGTATCTGCTCCCAGCCAGGTGTGGTGACTGCAGGGATTTGCTTCCTTCCCTGGCAGTAACTGTGGGACACAGACGATCACCTCTCACTGCCCAAGTGCACAGCAGAGCCCAAGCGGAGACCCAAAGCCACAGCTACCTGGGCCACCACTGGGGCACCTGCAGACACCCGCAGAACAGACACAACGAGGAATGAGGGAGCTTGCTCCGAGAGCAAAGAGAAACCCTAGTCTCCCTCTTTATCAGCCAGATGAAAAAGAAAATATATTTGGATTCTGCATCCCCAGAATATGTGCAGGTACAGCCAAGACTCGGGAAGTCCTCCCCAAAATGACCCAGGAACTACAAGCCCTTCTTGGTGTGCCACCCATCATAGAAACCCGTTTTCTGCTCTTGGCCAAGGAATGAGTTCCTTGGGTTTCTGGTCAAGCTTGCCCGACCTCATGCAGAAACTGCCACGTTTGGATCTAAACCCAGGGCGTCAGAGTCCAGTAATGATGTCATGCACAGCGGGGAGCAGGAAGCTATTTCTAGGCACACCTGCAAGTGTTCTACACCACTTAGCAAAATGCAAGGCTGAGGGAACACTGATGTTTTTTAAAACCTAGCCTGTCACACAAGCCTTTTATGTGTCTGAGCCTAGCAACTGTTTTCCCCTTCTGACCACCCAAAGGAGACGTTGCCATTTTCACCTTGCAGTTTGTGTTCATGTAAACAGTCCAAACAGCTGAATCTTGCAAAAGTGGCGGAACTGAAATGTATTTGTCACATCATTTTTTTTTATATAAGATATGCAAGTTGCTCTAAGTAACTAAAGGTTGCTTTTTTGATGCTAAATCAGGGGAAAAAAAAAATCACAGAAAAACTAATATAAAGTAGCAGAGTTACTTTCTACTGATATAACTGCTGTGAAACCTTATTCATAACATATTTTAATAACTGCAACATAACATACTGAGAGCTTTGCAAGGTGTTTAACATAATGCAAGACATTCAGATAAAAAAAATGAACACAGTTGCAACAGAAAACTCTATTTTTGTCTTGCTCAGGGATTAAGCCAATCTTGTAATTGTACCAAGTGTGATGCTTTCTCTGGTGAGCTAATGCTTAGGAAGTAAAATTAGCAAAACACAGTCAAAGTCCTGCTGTCAGGACAAATGTAAGCCCAAGGACCTGATCCCTTCTGACAGCAGCAGGTACCAGCACACAGCCAGCAGCCTCACAGACAGCACCAGTGCAAATCAGAGCCGCAGCGGAAATCCAGAGGTGAGGAAAGGAAGGCAGGCACCTTGCTGCAGACCTGTCACAGGTTCTCTCTTACTCTGGAAAATTTGATCTGAGTAATTTAAAGCTCTCCACCTTTCTAATAAAGAAAATCCCACAAGGCTGTCAGAGGGGGGGAAGGTGAGGAGGGGCTGTCACTCTGGCAAGGGGAATGCATGCAAGGATAGACTGTACAGTGCTGTGCAAGCAAAGAAACGTGTCATGGGACAAGCACAGGGGCTGAAGTTGAAACACCTCTTGGGCCAACACTTTCTTCCGTCCGAAGGCTTGAGCCCTCAGCCCACTTCCATGTGGAAAGAGGAGTCAGTAGGCACGCAGGTGTCCGGCAGCACGCAGGGGAAGGGTGCTGCAGGCATCTATTGCAGCAGGATACAAGATCAGCACTTGCTCTCCCAGACCCCTGATGCCCACAGAGGCAGGCATCTCCAGTGACACTTGTCACACCCTGCAGTCCCCCCAGGCCCACTGTGCTGCACACATTGCGTCCACCAGCTTATGGAGGTTTTACTTGGGTTCAGAGCTCCCCAGGCACAGCGGCACACTACAACCACCTCACATCTCACAGGGAAACCTGCTCCCCAGCAGGCCCAAAACAGACTGAAAATGACCCAAAATAAACTCCCACATTTAAGTCATACTGATACCCACAACACTTGAGGTTCTCAGAGCTGTTTGGATACACTAAACAGTGTCTGTGACCTCGCCTGCCAGCTATTATTGCCATTTTACAGACAGAGAAACACTGGAGGTAACGAGAGTGCTTAAAGCACCACTCACTTCAGAGCGTGCCAACAAAAATGGCTTTGGGCAATTCAGACTAGGTTCTTTCTCAATTATTACTTCTATAGCCATGCAGATCTGCAATGCTAAATTGCTTCTGTCACTGAAATAAGCAGATGTGATCCTGAATACACATGAGGAGACAACCTACTCCCTGTAGTCGTGGTGAGTTTTTGTCATTTTTCAGTATAAGTGCACTTTAGCCGAGTTGACATTCTCCAGGACTTTGGACACTGATAGAAAATAATACTTCAAAGGCCAGTTTAATTGCTGGAGAGCTTCCTGTACCCCAATACAGCTCTTAAGAGTCACAGAAAATCACTTTTAAGAACCCTTTGAGGATTCCCAAGTCAGTATTACAGCACTGCATTTGTGGAAGATAACTCCCAACACTGTTTAATTACATCTCTGACCTCTATACAATTTTCCATTACAGGCCTCATTCTTACCCCTTTTAAGTCCAACTCAACTCATTCTGCAGAAGCAGGATACAGAGGGATCCTCAGCTCTGAAATTTGCATTAGAAAATAAGGGGGCAAGAAGTGAAAGTGCTTCTTCAAGGTTTTCAGAAGATCAAACAAGAAAATGAGGTATGTGACCTCACTTAAAATCATAGCTTCATGGGACAAATGTATCTCAAAGTTTCCTTAGCTGTAAAGGAGAAACTAAAAAGGAAGTTTGTACTTCTTGCAAATAATTACTGTTAAATCTTATGATTGCCACAAGGAAGCTAAAGGATGGATCTGAAGTGGTCCTTCCATCACCTCCGTGTAACTCGTAAGAGACACCAGTTCAAGCCTTCCTTAAAGGCTTTCAAGGACCATGATACCTCATCTTCTTAAGCACTCCGTTTGCTCTCTTCATTTCTCTTCCTAGTTAAAATGTTTTCTAATATGCAAACCTAAGCTTTCCTTGCCATGGTTAGTGGTGTTTATCTCCCACATCTGTGTGGAGAAAGACTAGAACACAGCTTTCTTTGCAAGGCTACCTTTACACTCCACAAAGCTCATCTCCCCTCCCTCCGTCAACCCAAGCAACCCCTGTGCTTTTGCACCCCCTCGTAAATCAGATTTTCTAAGATGATCACTGTGATCTCCTACAGAAACCCGCCAATTCCCTACAGAACCTCCCCAATTCTCTTACAGCTTTTTAAAGTGCGATGCTGAAAGCAAAGCCCATCAGTCTGGTTTCATCATCACTGAGCTGAAGAGACTAATTAAATTGCACGCTCACAGTGCTCCTGCTAATGCATCCCCAAGCGAAGGCTCCGGTTCCGGTTTTGGATTTTCTACCATAAAGGCCACCTGCTGCTGACACACACTTGGTCTGCAATCCATCTTAATCCCCAGATTCATCTCTGCAATGTTCCATCTCCAGGTGTTTCCAGCTCTGCACCTGACTTCCGCCTCCCCGGATGATCCCAGCTGATTTCAAGTAACACCTCTAGTTTATAAACGCCATTTTCAGTTCTGATCCTGTCCTCCACAGTGCTTATATGCTCATATATCTTGATGGTGACCACAAATAACTGAGACCAGAGACGTTTTGGAAAAGAAGAGTATATATCTAGGTCATAACCCGAGGGCCTTTGCGCCACTGATGAACTGCCACAAGACACCCCTGTTCCAGACCAGCAGGCGACTAGGACACCCCTCACTTATCCCACCATCCCTCCACACAGCATCCACTTCAGGGCAGAGACAGAAATAAACATATTGAACTCATTTCAAACCCTAAATCAAGGCAAATTTCCCCAAATCTGCTTTCAGTCCAAATAGAAGCTCCCACCCAATTAAAAGGTGGCTTTTTAAGCAGGTCTTTTTCCTCATTAAGCAAAATTTGTACAAAGTGCAAGTGAGGGGGAATCCATGCAGGATTAAATCACAAAAAGAGATCGTGACTGACTTCAAAGGAGAAGGGGATGCCAGGGCTCAAGGGACATCTTCGGCTGCACCCAGCAGCCCTTACATCAGGGTCCCACTTTAACCCTGACTATCCAGGCTTTAAGCCCTCCAGAATGTGACTCACCCCAAGTACCCACTCCCATCACCACCTCCTGACCTCACAGCTCCATCACCATCTCCCAAGTACCCACCTCCATCACCACCTCTCGACCTCACAGCTCCATCACCATCTCCCAAGTACCCACCTCCATCACCACCTCTCGACCTCACAGCTCCATCACCATCTCCCAAGCACCCACCTCCATCACCACCTCTCGACCTCACAGCTCCATCACCATCTCCCGAGTACCCACCCCCATCACCACCTCTCGACCTCACAGCTCCATCACCATCTCCCGAGTACCCACCCCCATCACCACCTCTCGACCTCACAGTTTCATCACCGTCTCCAGAGTACCCAGCTCCATCACCATCTCCCACCCTCACCCCAATACGCCGTTTGAAAAGCCAGCTTGACAAGGCTTAACGAGGCTCTACGTGATTAATTATTCATCAGACTGTGTTTGGGCATCCGCGGTGCAGTCCCAGCCTCAGTGATTACACACATCAGTATCCTGAATACAGATATCAAAAGTCATCGGGCGCCTTTTCAACAGAGTTGGATCAACACTGGATTTTGACACAGTAACTGGGTGTACATCTGAGAGCAGTACCTGCTCTGCATGTGCCACAGCACAGCTGCCACACATATCCTAAAGCACCAAATTCTCTACTCACAGGGTTTAAGCCGCAAGGAACGCCTGCAAAAGCCAACGATGAGAACCACGAGCCAAGCAGCTGCGGGCGCTCCCATCGACGAGGACGCGGGTGGGGAGCCCACAGGCACCTCACCTCGGCTGTCACCCGGGTGCTGGGACACCGGGCCCCGAGGCAACGCTACCTCAGCCCGCCGGTGTCCCCCACCTCCCCCCTCCTTCGCGGGGTGCCACGGCCGCGGGACGGGGCGGTTGGGGCCCTGAGGCGGCGCGCGAGCACCGCTGGGACCGTTGGGGGCAGCCGGGGCGCTTGGGGTGACGCACAGGCACCACTAGGGTGGCTGGGGCAGCGCGGGCGGTTGGGGCAGCGCGGGCACCGCCGGGACCGTTGGGGCAGCGCGGGCGGCGCGGGCACCGCTGGGACCGTTGGGGCAGCGCGGGCACCGCCGGGGCGCGCAGGGACCCTCGGAGACCGTGCCCGGCCGCTCACTCACAGTGGCACCATCCCAGGTGGCAGCACCAGTGCAGGCGGAAGCAGCGGCCGTGGCTGTGCGTGGCGCAGAGGGACAGCCCGTCGCAGGGCTGGAAGTCGGGTCTGCCCGCGCAGCTGCGGGCCAGCGCCTGAGCCTCGTCCAGCTTCTCGCTCTTGGCCGCCGCCGCCCCGCTCATGGCGCCGCCGCTCCGCCCGCAGCCCCCGCGCCGCAGCGGCCAGGAGGAGGAGGAGGAGGTGATGGTGGAGGAGGAGGAGATGGAGGAGGAGGAGAAGGCGCCGAGCCGCAGCGGGGAGCGCCCGCCCGCCCAGCGCCGCGGGCAGGGAGCGCCCGCCCCGCCCCGCCCGCCGCCCCCCGGCCCCGCCCGGCCCGCCCGGCCCTCCCGGGGCCGCCCGCCCCTCCCGGGGCCGCCCGCCCCACGCGGGGCCGGCCGCCCGCTTGAGCCCCTTGCTGGGTTCGAGTGGAGCCCTGCGTCCAGTTCTGGAGCCCTCGGCACAGGAAGGACATGGAGCTGTTGGAGCGAGTCCAGAGGAGGCCACGGAGATGATTCCAGGGCTGGAGCACCTCCCGTACAAGGACTGAGGGGTTGGGGTTGTTCAGCCCGGAGAGAAGGCTCTGGGGAGACCTCAGAGCCCCTGAAAGGGGCTCCAGGAAAGCTGGGCAGGGGCTCTTGGTCAGGGAGTGCAGGAATAGGATTAGGGGAATGGTTTTCAGCTGGAAGAGGGGAGACTGAGGTGAGATCTTAGGAAGAAATGTTTTGCTGTGAGGCTGGTGAGGCCCTGGCACAGGTTGCCCAGGGAAGTGGAGGCTGCCCCATCCCTGGAGGTGTTCGAGGCCAGGTTGGATGGGGCTTGGAGCCCCCTGATCCAGTGGGAGGTGTCCCTGCCCATGGCAGGGGTTGGAACTGCATGGGCTTTGAGGTCCCTTCTGATCCAAACCATTCCGTGATTCCACAAAGGCACCTGGCAGCGCCAGCAGCAGTTAGGCATGAGCAGCCAGTGGTCCTGGCTAAGCCAGCCCAGCTCTCCAAGCATTCCTTCTGCGTTCCCCGCGGAGCTCCTCAAATCCAGGCACCCTTGCATCTGGATGGCACCCCCTCCCAGGAGTGAGAGGAGGCAAGCAGGCTGGATGACCAGGGATCTGGGGGGATCTGGGTACATGGCTCTAGGCTGTTTTATGGGCCAAGTAGGCGCAGATCACCCCTGCAGTGTCAGAGCCAATGGACCGGGAGACTGAGCTGCTTGCCCCTGGCACAGGCAGTTTGGTGTTTTACTCCTCATGCTTCTTATTCTCAGATCATCTAATCAGGAAAACCAATTTTTCCCAAGCACATGGTGATTTTAAGAACACATAAACTTTGTCTTCCATTCTGTAAAATAATCAGTAGGTGTTAATTTGGGTTAATAATGTTATGACAGCGTATTATTTTCCAACCATCCTATCTTTAGGCCAGAATTAAAGTTTGAATTTATCTTGAGCAGTAGCTACATTGTTTGATCTCCTAAGTGTAGTGGTGGGCTTGTTTGTCTTGTCTGAAAGTAAATTATGTTTTTACTGCCCCTCTGCTCAGTACTAAGAGTTGCAGTCAGCTTTCTGCTAGAACAGAAATCAAACCACTCATTTTTGTAGTCACTTCCCTTTGTACAATACCCAATGGTTCTTTCTCAGAAGTAGTCAAAAACTACCTATTTTTCTGTGTTGTCCAGAATGCTCCCAGACATTCCGTTTGGGTCTGTCCTTGGGATAGATCCCAGACATGTCCCAGTGCTGGACACCCTCCTGAAGATGCACAGAGAGAATAATTTCCTTCTTGCCAATGAAAGGAGCTTAAAAGCGACCAAGCTGCAGGTATATTGCTGTGATCAGCTACATGCTGGGTGGGTGAAAACAAGGGATATGGGTCATCACTGCAAAGCAGAGAGTGTCACTGAGGCTTAGCACAACCTCTGACTACCATCCCCAACTGGCACAGACCAGCTCCCTGCAGTGCTGCTGGCCCTGGGACGTCTCACTGCTTGCACCAGACCTGAGACCCACCAAACCCGAGACCCACCAAACCCACCTGTACAGGAGAGCAGCTTCTACCTGAGCACTGCCCTGACCCTTGCGCAGGCTGCAGATCCCTTTGCCACAGGCATTTACACAATATTCCCCACCTGCACACCCACCCCACGCTTCCCCCAAATCAAAGGCACTCCAGGACAGCGTTTAAGCAGCAGAGCAGCACCGGACTCCTTGGGGGAAGCCTCTGGCCTGGGTTATTATGGAGGCTGCACAAAATGGTCCTGCTTGTCCCTTCTGAATGGAACCTTCCCTCATTGCTGGGAGTGGGAATGAGCACTTTGCCTGGCAGACAGGCTAGATGCCAGAGCAGGAGAGCTGAACACTCACCCAGCACACCTGACTCCTTTCAATGCCATGCACATGAACAGTCAGCATGTATCTGCTCTGTTGCTGCCCCTCCCACCCTTCTCAGGGCCCAGGAAGTCTTTGGCTCCCTCCTGTAGCATCCCAGTCCCGACGAGCCCTGGTACACAGCAGCTGTGTCCCAGCTTATGCCCTGGGATATGCATGGGCTGCAGCCTGTCTCAGCAGGCTGGTTACCACGGCTTGAGGAGGAGATTCCACCAGGCTGAAGGGATGTTTCTGGAGCTGGTTTTGATTGCTGGGAGGTTTACACCATGCCTCAGGGGTAAGACCTGTTAAACTCAGCATAACTGGGCAGGGGGCTTTGAGCCTTCCTTGGCACTGGTCATCAGGATGGAGGGAGCTTCAGATTTTAAATGCCTGCAGGGTTAATTGCACTGGAAACTGAGTTTTCTGAATCACTCCTCAAGGTTTACTTGCCTTTGTTTTGCCAAAATTCCACTGAAATCTGCAAACCTTCAGGACCTTGCTCTGCTCTTTGCAAGCAGAGGAAGGACTGACTCCAAAATCAGGTGTTTCTTTGACACTGTCCTGTTGGTCTCCTGTTCCCTGGAGCCCACCAGCAGCAAACGGGGGATGCAGCTCAGCTCCCAGGAGAGCCCCAGTGCGAGAACTGCCTCCTCTACCTGCTGGCACATAGCCCTCTCCACCGCTGCTTCACCTTGGAGAAAGTGCTCTCAGACCCAGCCCAGGCTGCAAGATCCCTTTCTGTTCAAAAGAAATAGAGTGAAGGAGGGTGAAACAGGGGTTACAGAAACGGTGTAGGTGCCTCTGACAAGATCCAAGTGCCCTGTCCAATTCAGCCATGCGCTGCAGGACAGCGCTTGCCAGGAGGCAGGGAGCTCTGCCTGCCTTTGAAGGCCCAGTGCTGCAGGGGACGCTGATCAAAGCTAAAGCAATTCTCTCCTTTGGTGCACTCCCATTCTTCACTGTTTTGCAAAATGCCCGTGGCTGAGCCGTTAATGGAGGCATCTGCTGCACTGGCAGAGTTCACTGACTTAATTAAAGACATCTAACAATCCTGCAGCTGCATGCAAGAGACCATGGGTACTCGCAGGGCTGAAACCGAATAGCCTCAGCACTGAGGGCAAATATCCCTGCTGTGCGGAAAGCGTCGATCTGCAGCCAGACACTCACATGAAAAGGAGAAGCAGGGCCCAAAGATTAAGGATGGACAGGAGCCAGCTTGCAATGTGTGGCACTGAGGCCCTTTCATGCTGGAGAAATGTACAACCCCAGCTCATGCTCACATAGCTTGAAATGGTCAGACTTGCAACAAGTAAGCAGAGTCAGGGACGTTCCTCACCAGTATGGATGGTTTTACCTGGAAAACATTTTGGGTAGATATTTTCTCACTAAGTGGAAATAGTTAGCTGGTTTGAAAAGACAGGGGGGAAAACTAATCCTGTACCAAGTGGTTACCAACTTCCCCTCTGTGTGGGGCTGTGCTCTCTTCCTGTTAAATGCGAAATGTTGCACTCAAGGGCGTATTTCTGGTACCACTGCATATTTGAGCTGATCTGGGACTTTACAAAGCTGTTATTTTAATAACTTACTGCAGGGGCTCACAGAGCAGGCTGGTGCTTTCCAATTAGCTTGCATGTCGGCAGACTCCAAGGGCTTTGAATCCCACTGCTGAGCGCGGGCCACTGCCCTGCAGGGCTGAGGGCTGGGTAGCTGCGGTTGCCCTTGGTTGTGCTCTCACCCTGCTGGGAGCAGAGCACTTGGGAGGCAGGGACTCCCACACGTTCCTGCCAGCCTCTCAGAGCTGGGAATGCAACCTCTCAGCAGCAGCAATGTCACCGATGGTTGGCTAGGATATAAAGCAGACTGATCAATGCTGCACTGCCCTGGTCGATAGGAATTTACAAATGAGCTTCTGTCAGGAGAGACATTACTTGTGTGAGCAGCCTCTGTTCTCAGTGATCTCCATGAGGGGAGATGAGAAGGAGAATGGGCACATCAAATTGCACCGGCACCTGAGAGCATTTTGGGCACAGGGCAGACCTGGTGGGTCCTGATATCCTGAGGCTGGTATCTCTTCTGCAGAGGAAGGGCACGCCCTCTCCGCAGCCTGCTCCCGCTACAAGGGAATTGCTCTTTCCCAACTCATCTCCAGAGTGGGCAAGCACCACGGCATGAGGCACAGGAGCAGGGATGTTAGCCCAGGCAGTGCATCATGTCCAGAGCTGTCCTGCCAGATGACATGACAGCTGCCAGCACTAGCCAGTGCTGTTGTGTAACACGTCACGCGGAGCCTGATTGCATGGAAGCACTACTTCACCTTCCAGCAAATGCTGGATTGCTCTCAGCTGTGGCACATGAGTGACTCGGGAGAAACTGCAGAGGTTTGCTGGGCCTAGAGTTAGTTTCTTTTCTGCCCCTGGAGAAAATCCCTCCCTGGAACCAGGCACTTGGGTTGGCTTGTGACTTCTGAGAGGTTTCCAGCCCTCAGTTTTGCACCCTCACCCACTGAAGGATGGGGGCAGATAAAGGACAAAATGAAACACCTTTAGAAAAAATAAGTATGCATCCTTTTCAAACACAAACCCCTCCACAAACAGGAAAATGATCTAATTCCACCATGCAGAGAAGAGATGGAGCTATGCATAAAGAAAGAACAAGCACATTTTCCTTTTTGTGCTTTTCCATATGACATCATGCAATCTGTCTATAGACATCCAAGCACTTTTATTAAAATCAAATGCAAAAGCTAGACATCCGATGACAATCTTCTTGAGAGGAGACCCAGACCAACCTATTCCCCACACCAGACTGGAAGATACAGTCACTAGACACAAGAAATGGAAGACTGTCTCACAGCATCCAGGCTGGAGCAGGTTTGGCTCACTCTCTCTGCCCTCTACTAGAGAACTGCCTTCTCCCTGCGTGCCTGCAGCAACGTTCCAGCCTACACAGCTCTTGAGCCACGTGCTTCTCAATGTGCCCTCTGCTCATGTGAAAACCACTAAGTGCCAGGCCAGGCTTCAATCTGATGAATTAGAGCACGCTGAGCCCTGGTAGCTGTAGGCAGGGGGGTGACAGCAACACCTATCCATGCTTACAAGATATCAGAAAATGTTTCTGCTTGGGCAAAGGCAGCTGGGGATAATGATAATGGAGGACAGAGCCTGGATGCAGGAGGCCAGACAGGAGCCAAAACCATGAGGCAGGTTAGTCAGGTCAAAGCGTTTGTGGCTGTCCTGACATTTATTAGATCTCCTTCACGGCACGGAGGAGGGCTGGGACCAGGCCTGCCCCTGCTCTCTGTTCAAACCTGCTCTCTCCAATTCATTTGACTTCACCTCTGAAAGGTGCTGTGCTCCTCATGCCATCCCTCCCCAGGCAGCGTGAAGGGAGCAGGCTCCAACTCTGGGAGAGCCAGAGAATCCAGTGGAGGTGGGCTGCACACGAAAAGCCTAAACAAACTAGGAAAAAGATTTAAGGCAGGATCTGGAAGATCCAGTCAGTCTTGAGTGAACTGTGACCATCTCTCTCTTGCTTCCTACCCTGACTTGCTTTGTGGGCCTGTGGATGCTCCCTTCCTTCCACAAAGACAGACTGGAAGAGAGGCACAGCTATGAAGACCTGAAGGCAGAGCAAAATGAGAGGGGTCTTTACACAGCAACATGCAAAGCAGGTGGGTAAGGCTGGTTGTGGGAAGGGTGGGTGATGGCAGAGGTTACCTGCAGAGAGAGGGAGACCCAGATCAACCATCAGCCAAAGTTATTCTCTGCAAAGGCCCAGGAAGGTCAGTGAGTTTGGTTTTGATTGGAAAAGACTGCAATTACAGCACCTGTTTCATGAGATCAGCTTCCACTGAGCTTATATAGCAGGTATGAGCGAAATCACAGCTTGTGGCTCTGCCGGCTGACACAGGACATCCACTCTTTGAGGGGAGGGTTCCCCACAGCTACCAGCTTTTTCAGAAAGGCACTGGGCTGTAGCACGGGAACATCAGGGTGAGTCTCGGAGTATTCCTGCAGCTTAGCCAGAACGTGAGGGAGCCCAATGGTGGAAGCATAGAACATGGGGCCACCTTTGTGCTTTGGCCACCCATAGCCATTGATGTAAATCACATCCAGTTGTTCTGGGCCTGATGCTATTCCCTCGGCCAAGATGGCAAACCCTTCATTGATGAGGGAAAACAAACACCGCTCCAGGATTTCCTCCTGGTCTATCAAGCGGGTCTTGATATGATGAGTGTTTCTGTACTGGGCCAGGAAGTTTTGAAGCCATGGATCTGGCTTGGCTGTCCTGCCCCCAGCCTTCTCATACTGGTACCAGCCTTTTCCAGTTTTCTGGCCGAACCTGCCGTTCTCACACAGAAGATCAGGCAGTGGGCTGTAGCGATGGCCATGCCGCTGGCGGGCAGGTGTTCCAGGAGGCAGTGAGGCTCCAGTGAGGCCCTGCCCCTTTCGAGACCTCCAGCCCACATCCAGCCCGGCAAGATCTGACATTCGGAAAGGCCCTATCTTAAACCCAAAATCTTCAAGAACCTGATCTATGGCTTCTGGTCTGCTCCCTTCCTCTAAAAGGAAAACTGCCTGTTGTACGTATGGAAACATCATTCGATTCCCAACAAACCCAAAACAATTCCCTACCACCACTCCAACTTTCTTCAGTGCTTTGGCTAGCTGCACAGCAGTGGCAATGGCCGTGGGGGATGTGCGACAGCCATAGATGATTTCCAGCAGCCTCATCACATGTGCAGGGGAGAAGAAGTGCGTGCCAATGACCTGCTGTGGACGGCTGGTGGCCGAAGCGATTTCATCGATGTTCAGGGCCGATGTGTTTGTACACAGAAAGGCCTCTGGCTTGCAGATTCTTGATAGCTTGTGGAATATTTCCTTCTTCAGTGCCATGTTCTCAAACACAGCCTCAATAACTAGATCTACATCCCGCAACACGTCAAAGTCCACAGTGAACTGGAGACGTGCAGGGTTATGGAAATCCAGGGTCTGAGCACCCTGCTCCATTTTCATAGCCTCACGTTCCAAAAGGAGCATCACAGCTTTTCTTCCCGTGTTCAGATGCTCCAGGTTCTGTTCCAGGGCTACCACAGGTATGTTGGCCTTAAGCAGAGAAGTCACAATGCCTCTGCCCATTGTTCCCAGCCCTAGGGATAAAAGTGAGACAGAATCAGAGACTACAAATAGAAAATGTTACAATGAATCAGTTGCATTTCCTTTGTGTCTCCAGGATAAAAAGCATAAGCCTATGCAAAACGAGTGGTGCACAGATAGAACATGAGAATTAAAGACTGGTAAAAATGAAGGTGAATTCTCCCTTTCAGTGAGCCTACATGTCTGAAAAGCAGTAGCAGAAAGGCAAGTTAATGTCCTCTCACAAAGCACCAGTGGGCTCATGTCTTCTCCCTGCAAAGGTTTTATAGCTATGGAAACCAGCATCATTTAAGAGTTCAAACTTTGGGATCACAGACAGGAGATCAGAGTTTCAGCTTCAACCTGTTACCAATTTCTAACAGGCAAGCTTTACCCCAAGGGTATCAGTGCCTCTCTGTTCCTGTGAGATGATCCTTCATGGGCACTCATAGAAGAATATTAGTGTAAGCAAACACATCCCACATGGAGATGTTGACACCAGCAAAACTCAGACAACTGGTTTCTCCCTCCTGCTTCCAAGCTTCCCCTTTGTCTCCCTTCTCCTTCTGCACTTCATTATGTCACCTCTGAAGCAAGCAAATTCAGCTGATCTTGGACGTGGATCTCTAAACTTTGCCTTTAGCACATCTAGCATCTCATTGCCAGGTCAAATGGAATGGAACTAACACAACATTTTGAATCCGGATTTCAACATCTCCAATCTCCTTTTTAATCATTCCAGAACACCAGTAGCACTTTGCTTGCCCTTCATATTTTACATTTGGCACCTCTGCCCACTGGGAACTCTCAAAGTCCTCCAATACAGCCCATTCCTAACTTTTGAAGATTCTTGGAAGACACAGTCTTGCTTGTCCAACCATGTAATTATTTATGTTATTCTTGCCCGGAATTCCCTAAATGAACATCCATTCAACCTGTGCTTTTTTTCTCCAAGATCCATAGATACGCCACTACCAGCTCACCCCCCCCAGGAATAACAGTGTTGAGAGTACTAGCTTAATCCTTTTCCTCCTCCTGAGCCCTTCCACCAGCTCTGCCTTCTTTACAATAAATGAGGCTGCACACTTACACTTTCCTATGATACACAACCCATGCTATTTATCCTGCTCTCCCATGACAGAAGCTTTTTGTACTATGTTAATACAAACTAGTAAGAGAAGGCCAGCACTATTTTACCAGTGTTAAAAGTGCAAAGCATCCGAATGGGAGGATTATTAATATTCTAAATAAAGCAACAACTAGATAAAGTACAGGTCATAATAATTCTGTAAAAATGACTTTTTTTAATCCTAGGTTTACAAATGAAAGTCAGCTAACCAAATAAGCAGAAACAAGGGGATTAAAAAATTTGTCTAAAGCAGCTTTGTAAAGAAGAGCTGAAATTATGTCATCATTTAAACAAGTTTTGACAATCAAGGTCAAACAAGGTAGTATGTCTTTCCTGCAAGCTGCAGACCCTTGGTTTAGTTCTGTCCACTCTCTCCACTCTCAGCTCATGTATACGTAAGACATTTAAAACATCTCCTCCTTAGCCACAAGAAGACAGATATCCAGGCATCACTATCTGGCAGCCTGCTTATAAACCATTGCACTACTGAGCAAATGCTGAAGGGCCTGTCTAGGAAATCAGATTTGCTACTTCATAATCAAGTACTATGAAATGGTAATTTGAAAATAAAACTAGAACAACAGGAACGAATTCTTAGTATTTCAGTGTCCGTGGTTTGCTGACTGAAAAAATTAGACAAAAGCAGCTCCTCCCACTGTGCTCAGTACCCAGGAGCTTGGATATGGTGGCAGGGACAGTTAGGGCCAATTTTCCCTGTCTGTGGTGAGCCACACAAACTGCTTTCTTCTCAGACACAACCTCCTGCAGACTCACCAAGCCCAGCCCCATCTTTAAGGCTCTCTTTAGACATCAGGTTAAAGTGTTTCCCATTCAACATCACTCCCTCTTGAAGTCTCTTCCTTTCTAGGGTGAGACATGGGATTTCTATATAGGAATTTCCAAGCTCTACTAAAGAAACAACGCACACATCCTGGCCCTTATTAACTCCTGGTCCTCTCAGCTTCATAGAATCATAGAACCAGAGAATCATTAAGGTTGTAAAAGACCTCTAAGATCATCCAGCCCAACACCATTGTGCATACTAAACCACATCCTGAAGTGCCACCTCTGCATGTTTTTTAAACCCCTCCAGGGATGGGGACTCCACCACCTCCCTCGGGAACTTCTGCCAGTGCTTCACCATGCTTTCAGTATAGAAATTTTTCCCAATCTAAACCTCCCCTGGTGCAACCTGAGGCCATTTCCTCTCATCCTATCACTTGTTACTTGAGAGAAAAGACCAACACCCACTTCACCACCATCTTCTTTCAGGGAGCTCTAGAGAGCAATGAGGTCTCGCCTCAGCCTCCTCTTCTCCAGGCTAAACAGCCCCAGGTCCCTCGGCCGCTCCCAGAACCCCTATTTTCCAGCCCCTTCCCCACATTCGTTCCCTTCTCTGAACGCGCTCCAGCCCCTCGATGTCTTGTATTGAGAAGCCCAAAACTGAACCCAGGATTCAAGGTGCAGCCTCACCAGCACCGAGTGCAGGGGTACGATCCCTGCCCTGCTCCTGCTGGCCACACCATGGCTGATCCAAGGCAGGACGCTGATGGCTCTCTTGGCCACCCGGGCCACTCCTGGCTCCTGTTCAGCCATTGTCGACCAATACCCCCAGGTCCTGTTCTGCCATGCAGCTTTCCAGCCATTCATCCCCAAGCCTGGAGCATTGCCTGGGGCTGCTGTGACCTAAGTGCAGGACCGGACACTTGGCCCAGTTTCATGACTGAAACCATAGCAGTTCTCTCGCAATATGAACACTTGGCTTCTTCCTAAATCAAAACCTCTTCCATAAGCAGAGGTTCTCCAGCTTTCATCTCAAGGGAAGTTCTGCAGTGGTGTCAGCTGCTTCCCCCATTTTCTTCCGTCCTCTCGTAGTATGAGTACTCCCATCTGGGTTTTAGCCATCCCACGACAGACAGGCATACATGCTTGTAGTACTTCACTTTCTAGGCCACGGGAACAGGCTTACAGATAAGATATGAGGTTGCCAAGCTTGTTTCTGACCTAGAAAAGCTGTCTCTGAACTCACTACATAACTCTTCAGTGGCCTGTATGAAATGATGTTTAATGAAGCTGGCAAAGAAAGTAATGAAAGCCCCAAGGGTTTTGTTACATTAGAGCTTGCACAGCACGACTCCCCTGGAAATGTTTCTAAAGCCGGGCTATAAAACCAAGAAGAGATTTGGCTATCTAGCAGGGGAAAGAAACATTTCTGAGGACTCCCCTTTTCAATTCTATACAGTCTCACAAACTTGGGGAAGAATATATTAGAGCTGAAAATAATGGTAGGGAATCATTGGGCCTTTTATGCGTGGAAGGCTGTAGAAGAAAGAGAAAGGGAAATGCCGCATGCTCAGCTCAGCTCACACAGACCAGAACACGGTGAGGAACTTCTCCCAGATTTCTACTGAATGCTCTGTTTTCATCCTCAATAGTACTCTCACTTCCCCTAAACAATAAGAAAAATTTACATTCTTATATTCCAGGCAGGGGTCTCTTTTCAGAGCTGTGTTACCATCTTTCATGCCCAAGAGTTGACGACCTTGCAAACAAACACTGTAATCTGCTTCAGGAAGAAGAGCAGTGTCTGGCCATCTTGGTTCTGGTCTTTGTTGTGAAACGTGGCATTGACATATAAATAAAACTACAGTTGAACACATGCAATTTCAGGCCAAATATGGATATGACAAATCCATTTGCTGGGCAAGCTGAGTGAATAATGACTGTTAATTATTGATCTGTCACAAGGTACTTAAAATATGAAAAAATCACGCAAAATTAATGGAAGGACTTTAAAAACAAATTTCAAAACAAATGTACTCGAAATATGTACAAAGCAATCATGTACAGTCACACACCCTGGAGAAATACAGATCAGTGGAAAACGTTCTGAACTATAGTGAATATTTGGACTTTAAAATGCTGGGAAATGGAAATAATACTTTATTGATTGCTAAAAATATGCAGAGGCTGTTCCAGTTTTCCTGTCAAAAACAACAATGAGCAATTGGTGGTGGTGGACTGCTGCAGTCTGGAGCTGCTTCTTTATCTAACTATTTCAGGGTATTAATTTCAAGCAGGAATAATGTGATACTCAAGGCAAGCAGGGAGCTATGGAAAGATAGCAGAAGGGACAGGGATGATTTCTTTTTTCTGGGTGAGGAGAAACCAGAGAAAGTGGAGAGAGCTGGCAGCCAAGAGTTCAGAACAAGCAGAAACAAAGGAAATAGGTGACATTGCCTGTGGCTGAAGACAGCCACAGAGAGCTTGGCCAAGAGCAGGATGGATCCCACACAGCTGGGTATTACCCCGATGAGCCATTTCACGAGCTAACTGCAAACAAAGGCACCGCTGCACAGGAATGGTTGCCAGTTCATCAGCAATGCTACTTGTCAAGGACGCCAACAGAAATGACAGTTCATCCTTGATGTTGAATCTACAGTAACACGTGGTCAGCAAGCAACGTGCCAGCTCTGTTCAATAAGTTCCTGCTAATATTGGACAGGTACGGGAGCTATTCATGGCACTACTTCCATACCCTAAAGGTCCTCCGTGCTTATGGAAAAGGGACTGGAGGAGGAGGAAGTCAGAGTGATCATCAAAGTTGCAGCACTGTGCAGAAACAAAAGAGGGAAGCAGCAGCAGCAGCAGAGTGCAACATGATTTTAGTGTGTGAAACAGCACTGCACTGTCTATTGGAAACTGGGGTCTGCATTATCTGTGACCATTCAAAATGGATGCAAGATCCTGCTCTGACTGCCCTCCTCTCTGCAATGCAAACAGAAAGACCTCAATACTTACACGGATGAGCATCACTATTTTAAAAGGTGTCAGTCCCTCAGAAATATCCGTAAGATTTTGATTTCTGATCCTTGAAGAACATACTTAAGAACTGGAAGTTGGCAGGTTGAGGGAAATGATCCTTCCCCTCTATTCAGCAGTGCTGAGGACATACCTGGAGCACCATGTCTAGTTCTGCACCAAGTACAAGAGAGATATGAAGCTACTGGGGTGAGGTCAGTGAAGGGCTGCTAAGATGATTAAGGGAATGGAGTGTCCCTTGTATGAGAAAAGGCTGAGAGCTGTGACTCCGGTGTAAAGAAGTCTTGCGATCTCATCAAATCCCAATATCTGAGGAAAAGATGTAAAGAAGATCGAGCTCTACTCTTTTCAGTGGGTCCCAGGGACAGGATCAGAGGCAAAAGACACAAACTGAAACACTAGAGGCTTCATCTGAACATAAGAAAACACTTTGCACGGGCACAGGTTGCCTGGAGAGGCTGTAAAGCCTTCAGCCTTGGAGACACTCAAAAACTGTCTGACACTGGTCTGGGCAACCGGCTCTCAAAGGCCCTGTTTGAACAAAGGGGTTGGACAAGATAACATTCAGAGGTGCCTTCCAGCCTCAAAGATTTGGTGGTTCTGTGTCTGGGGAGGTGTTATGGCCACTGGCTCCCCTCCCTGGGGTGTGGGTGCTCCATGCAAGTAGACGATTCACGGGACACGTTGAACATTGCTGATGAAAGTCGGCTGTTACCTTGAGCACACTAAGCAGCAGCAAGGAAGAAACATCTTGGTACCTGGTCTTAGCATAATTACTCCCGAGATGCTGTTCCCACTTTGGCTCTGCTTGCTTTATGAAGTGTTGAAAAACTAGAGGAAGTTCAGAGTAATGAAATGAGTCAAGTGTGATGGATTGTGCTCTGCAGCAGAAGTATCAAAGCGCTTAGTTTATTTTGCAAAAAGTAGGGGTTAACTTCAGCATTGTCTGTAACCAGCTACAAAAACACTGAAACCCAGGGCAGATGTTGGGGCAATTGCAGACCGGAAGTCAGAAACCTGTCTGCAGGTGAGATGCAAATACTTCATCCATTGGATGGGAGATGCAGTCTACTAGTTTGGCTTGGAAATAGGAGACAGATGATGTTTCTAAGAGAAACTTTCAAATACAGATTGCTTTTGTCCTTAGAATTCCCTTAGCTCAATGTAGCACTGAAATAAGCAGCCCTTCTGGCTAAACTGTGACTGCAATGGTGACTTTGCCGATGTATTATTCTAGCATGATTTATCAGTACATAGCAAAGCATGCCCATCCTAGTCACCTGGTCATTCCCTCAAAACTCCAGCACAAGCCCTTCCTGTCAAAGCACACACTGCAGGACTGATCTGGCTGGGATCACATGTGCCTAAGTACTCTGCTCTTCAGGCCACAGAGTAAACTCGGCAATAATTCATGCTGCTTTATCTGGATGCTGTAACAGCCCCAGATCCTCCTTGCAAGGTTCGTGGACCAATGCTTAAAAAACAATTTCATTAATAAAAAATATGGCGTGGCAGCTAAAGAAGAAAAGGGAACTTCCACAAAAAAAGTGTTTCTATGACCTGAAATGAGCTTTCAGAGAGCTCATATTGCAGAGGAATATCCAGGAAAGAGCAATGCTGATCTGGTGAGCTTTCTCTGAAGCAGAATGGATGTCTTCCAAGTGCTCCATTACTTGTCTAATCATTTTTGAGTACTAATATCAACAGGCAGAGCTGAAAGATACTTTTTAAAATTCTCAGCAGTGCATCAAAGGTTTTATTTAAATTGTCTTATAAAAAATTAATGAAGGCATTATCTTGCTGGGCTACAAAATGGCAGGAGTGGATCCCAGTGAGATGAAATCTTCTTAAAATACAGCTGCCAAAACATTTTTGTATTAATACATCCCTGAGTGACTCTGTGCACATGCACTTGCAGTACAGAACTAGACCAGAAGGAGGAGAACTTCATGTAAACTTGCTTATAAAACGGAAGAGAGCCAGGACTCAATACAGCAGAATTTAGAGGGAACAGACTGCTTATGGTCCACAGATGAAACTGTCTGTTAAGTGAGAAGAAGTTATTCTTCCAGTATAACAGGTGGCATCAGAAAACAATCTAGTGGGATTTTACCGGTTGCCCAGTGAAGTTGTGGATGCCCCATACATGGAGGTGTTCAAGCCCATGTTGGATGGGGCTTTATGTGACCTGATCCAGTGGGAGGTGTCCCTGCCAAAGTTCCCTTCCAACCCATTCTATGATTCTATAACTTGCCTTCTGAATGTCTAAGCTTACTAAAGCAGTGATAACTTCCCTTCTTGCCTGTCCCTATGCGTGTGGAGTAGCTTTGCCTGCACTAGGTACCAGTGACTTTGGTGAGTCACCACTAGGGAATCCCACTTCAGCCTTCGGCCATGAGTAAAATTCATGAGCAAAACTCAATTATATTCATCCTACTCATCCAGCTCTCCTTCACCTGTTAGCTGCACCGTCAGCAAACACAACAGCTTTTTCGTTCCCTTACCTATCACAGCTGCTTTGCGGATGGGCTGAGGGGAAGCATTTTTCCATGAAGCTCCACTGGGTGTTGTCCACTTCTGCACCGCTCTCTCTGCAAAGAAAGCATATTGCAGTGCTTGGGCCTGGCCTGATGTCAGCAGGACATTAAACAGCTCTCGCTCCTTCCGGACTCCATCAGCAAAGG
The DNA here is from genome assembly GCA_033558235.1 of Neomorphus geoffroyi. Taxonomy (NCBI): domain Eukaryota; kingdom Metazoa; phylum Chordata; class Aves; order Cuculiformes; family Neomorphidae; genus Neomorphus; species Neomorphus geoffroyi. Next base: position 6,366,590 of record JAUMJM010000012.1, on the reverse strand, counting down.
GCAGCTCTGTGGCAGCTCTGATTGCCTGGAAGCACAGCTCTGGAGCCAGGAACCCACAGGCCTGTTTCTTCACCTTCACGAAAGCCTCATTGAGAAATGCTTCCATGTGGGGCAGTTCTGGAACTGGTTTCAGGCTGAGCCTGCGGGGTCCCAAGGGCTGGCCTGGGGGTAGAAAAACGGAGTTACAGAACAAAGCAACTACATCTGGAAGACTACAGATTTTTCACCCCTTTCTACATAGACTGGGAATGAAGTCTACTGTTCCTCCTAAGTGCACTGCATTAGGGTTTGCATGGCACAGTGATCTGGGTCTAGAACTGAACTGTCTGACATTTCTCTTTAGCTTTCTGTTTGCTCTGACAATTGCAATTTTTCAAGTCCCTTCTCAGTCTTCAATAAAAAAAGCAAGATTTCAATTTCAAAGAAGTAATTATCTCCTTCCTTTTCTCAGCTACACGGAGTGCCTTGACTTCTCCACTTCTTTTACTCCAGTCCTGGCTGTCACACTCATATAGCTTGTTCTATAAGCTTCAGTACTAAAGTTTACCTCCAGTATTGGTTGGTACTCAGTGCCTAGTTGACTTTGCTAGCCCGGTGCACTCCAGCCAGCATCCTGACCCAGGCATTTATAAGAGAGACTAGGAAATACATCCTGACTCCAGTTCTTTCCTGACAGCAGGAGTCCCTCTATTCGCTTTGGGTCTAACCAAGAGGACAGCTCAGCATGAGTTGGGGAGCAAATGAACAACAAGGGAGAGTTCATGCTTCTGTGTCAGCAAGGGGTGGATCAAGCGGGCACACAACCACATGAGGCTCATTACAGACAGAGGTTGCTATGGTGATACTTAAAAAGGATTTTAATTGAGAGAAGTTAGTTGCATTTCAGATGCCAAAATCCTCTTCATCCTCTTCAGATGTACAAACCTTGGTGCCCACTGGGAGAACCCTGATCTGTCCATGCTCAAACTGAGTCTTACTCATAGAATCATTAAGGTTGGAAAAGACCTCTAAGATCATCCAGTCCAACGGTCAGCCCAACACCATCATGCCTACTAAACCATGTCCCAGAGTGCCACATCTACATGTTTATTGAACCCCCCCAGGGATGGAGACTCCACCACTTCCCTGGGCAGCCTGTGCCAATGTTCACTACTCTTTCAGTAAAGAAATTTTTCCTAATATTCAATCTGAACCTCCCCTGGTGTAACTTGAGGCCATTTCCTCTCGTCCTATCACTTGTTACTTGGGAGAAGAGACCAGTACCCACCTCGCTACAACCTCCTTTCAGGTAACTGTAGGAAGCAATAAGGTCTCTCCTCAGTCTCATCTTCAAGACTGTGGAGGAACAAGATCAGAAACCCAGGATGTATTCCCTTTAACATTTCAGCATTTTCACAGAGCCTTTTGTCATCAGATCCACATCCAGACTGTTAATGAACTATGCAGTGATGCTATGCAATGACAGCTGCAGCACTGCCACCAAAGCAGGATGGTGCACGGGTCCCCTTGAACGAGAACCTTTTCCTGAGAAGCTCTCTGGAATACAGAAATCATTGCCCTAGCTTCTCTCATATGAGCTCTGCCACAGGAGCCTGCTTCCCTCCCAGGTGGCATATTGTATCCAGCTCCCCTTTCTCTTCCTGCAGGATGCTAAAGCCAGGAATATGGCAGCAATGCAATCATGAGTGCCCGAAGAACACGTTCTGACACCAGCTCTTCCCTCAAGACTGAGCAATGTTTAAGAGAAACAGAAACATGAGTTCCCAGGATGAGTTAAAATACCAATTTCCTGAAATAATGGTCTCCATTGCTCAGGATTTTTAATTAAAACTTTTAGAGAATGCAAAGATAACCTCTCACAGTATAAGTAGCTTCCCTTGTAATCAGAGTTCATAAAAAATAATGTTTTCATGCTGACAGTGAATATAATTTCTACTTGCCAGTATTGCAGGATCTAGTCAGGAAAATGTTCCTTTATTCTGGAATCCTTGATTTCTCTCCGAAAGGTATGTTTTCAACCCAAAACCGCTCTTTATCCACAGTCCTTTATTTTGGGACCTAAATATCAGGTTTCATTTCATCAAAGAGGAAACCTCAGGTTTGTCCCAGAAAGCAGATCTGATGGCTAGTAGGCCACGTAAAACTGGGCAGATCAAAGGACTTCATGTGACATCTCTGATGTGGAAAGAACTGTGTCTACTGGAAGCCTGGTCTTCAGAGAGCGAATAGTACTTGTAAGCACAAATACTGATGGGGGACAGGAGAAAGTTCCTCAGAGTGAAATATAAGAGCAAGTCTACTGAGGGCCCTGTAATAAAACTCCTATTTAGCTGTGAGGTATGTAGGTTTTGCTAAGTATTTCTACAGCATCTCCATGCAGCATCTTTGCCTCTGCAATGCTAATAAGAATCACGGGCAACCTTATGGACAAGAAAAAATGATCTGAATCCAAACCTGGGAAGAAGAGATCAGTGTGGCACACCTGCAGCTTGATTTCTGAAATCCAAGCAGCAGGAACGTGATGAGCAATATCAGACATGAGTGCTGCAGAGAAGCACATCCAAGCACAGGAGCTAGCACAGATACCTGATACGTTTTACCGAGGTTTGTAGTCCAGGTGGTGCAAAGGACAGATGGAGACTATAAAATTTCTATCAGCAAAAGCAACATGTAAGCAAGCATTCAATATCCTGCTATTCAAAGCAAAAAGAATTCATCCCTGAATTGCAGACCCTCAAGACAGTACAAGATTCCACATGCTAGAGGTAGTGCAAGCCCAGCTGTGCTGGTGCAGTGAGCTGCTTGTGACTTTCTAAGAAACAAAGCTGGAACTGGACCCTGGTCCTCAGGCTTGCGGGGGTCTCTGCCTGCCAGAGACAAGTCCACCTCATGTCAGACCTTTCACAAACTCTGACTGTGGTAAAGGGGCACTATTCTAGACTTTCTGCCTGAAGAAGGTGGCAGCCAGAACCATGAGCCCTGGAGAGAGATTAAAATGTCTTTACATTGTATATCTTCCTGGAGATGATGCACTAAAAGGCCTTTGCAACAGGAGCTGAAAGCATTTCCCCAAACAGTCTTCTTTTATAGCATGCAATTACCGACCAGCAGTGTCTGTTACTCCTTTGGGCTTTAGGAGACTTGGAAGACACACATGCTTCCTCCACAGTTACTCCTAGTGGCTTAGAGTCAGAAACTCTTCACCATCTTTCCACACAAAGTTTAATACCTACAAGTCTTGAGATAGTCTAAATTGAACTGATTTTGCTTGGCTTTTTGCTGCAAGCCATTGAGGCTTTTAGGCTCTCAGAATATCACAGAATGGTTTGGGTTGGAAGGGACCTTAGAGCTTATTCAATTCCAAGCCCTCCCACTGGACCAGGTTCCTCAAAGCCCGATCCAACCTAGCTAGCCTTGAACACCTCCAGGGATGGGGCAGCCACAGCTTCTCTGGGCAACCCACCCTCATCGTGAAGAATTTCTTCCTAAGATCTCATCTCAATCTCCCCTCTTTCAGCTTAAAACCATTCCCCCTCATCCTATCCCTGCACTCTCTGATAGATGCAAGATGATAAAGGTCAGCAGATGTGGTCAGAAAGCAAGGGATGATTATAAAAGGAGAGCTTCAAAGAAGCCTGTTGTGCAGAGGACCGGCGGCCCGGTCCTTCTCTGCCCACCGAGGAAGGCTGCTGCAGACCAGCAAGAGGAGGGCAGTGCGAGCTGCACCGCACTGCTGCCACAAGCAATTACAACAGTTTTTCAATTCTGAGATGCCATCAGGTGGACAAATGATGTAATGCATCTTTAAATTAGTGCTGTGGTTATCGAGCATACGTAATGAAACAACATTCTCCTTGTCTCCAAGGATTTAGTTCCTGTCTATTCCTTCTAAAAACACTTCAAAAGTGAAGATGCTTTCTTCTGCCTGAAGAAGCCAGTTTGTTTGAAGAAGGCCAGGAATATATGCTCGCTTGCTATCTACAACATTTAATTACTGTTTTTCAGTGAAAAATTTAATTTGGATTCAATAATTGTCTCTGTATTCCTATAACCACTTATTCAGAACTCCTTTTGAAGGTGTTCTTCATTAGGAATATTCTATACATATGTATGGGTGAGATGATTTCACAACATACCTGCCATGAAGTTAGCTCTGCCAACCGCATTTCAAGAAAATAACCCTGGTCCCTTGCTTCCGCAAGGCCAGTCATTTGAGGCTGATCTCCTGCCACAAGATCCTGCAATTCCAACACTGAGAAAGCTGTAGAAGAAACTAATTTCTGAATTGATTCTTTGAGACTTATCTTGCAGCACAGCCTTCTCAGGAATGGAAATTCCATTAGTGACAAGACTAGTTATTTAGTTAAACTGCTCTGTAAAAAGCCAGCAGTTGCTAGCCTCACGTTTTAAAAAACAACCTCATCAGAAACATACTGCTTCATGCCATAAAAGACAGCAGAATTCTGTGATGGCATTTTTTTTTGTGCAACTCTCTCTGGCTTTATTAAGATTATCTGAAAAATGCTCATTGAGAACAGAACTCAATGTGAACAAAAACCTGACCAGCTATGCAAGACGGTTATCTCTTCTGCAGCCCTGAGTTAGTGCCTGATGTAGAGAAATAGAAGTGCTGGTTTGCCTCTGTACGGCAGGAGACCTGTGCTAAATTTAGGCAAAGGCCAAAGCCAGGAATGATTCAAAAAGAACATAGGGCCTCTGGGTACGCCATTCTTTCAAATTATATAATCTTAGAATCGCTTGGTTGGAAAAGACCTTTGAGATCATCAAGTCCAACTGTACCTTCCCACTGCTAAGCCATATCTCTGAGTATCAGCTAACCTGAGGCTAAATGGGGCATCAGGTTTTTTCATGGTCTTCTGCAAGGTCTAATGAGAAATTTTCCAAGCAGGAAAGAAATAAAGATTAGCTGGATGCTCCAGTATTTTCACTATTGAAGCACATACTGGAAATGCCAGTAAAGCTGCAGGGAAGAGTCTGAAAGCATTTTTGAAGTCCTGTTGGAGTTGGTATATAGTGTGATGTGCAACACCTTCAATGACATTAGTCATTTTCACTGGGGTAACTCTGCCACGAATGATGAGAGACTGGGACAGGTTACCTGCTGAACATCCAGCTAGGATCCTTCTAAGCTTATGTGATTCTCCTAAAATTTTTCCTTGGTAGTGACAATTGCCAGCAAAGATGACGCTACAGAAGAGGAATCTGCCAGTACTGGTAGTGGACATAAATTCCAGAAAGCAAGTTACATTGAGAAAAAGTGTGCACAATGATTCATTCTTGAGGTTCTCCTCTAAGGTCAAGCTGGCTTTTGCAACTGTCAACACAATGTCTGTCACAGAAGTCTGTGAAGCATACAAGAAGGGAAGTATACAAGACACAGATCCTTAAGAACAGCCTGTTCACTGAACTATCTTAAAAATATAGTGCACTGTCCTCTAGGACAAAGCTTAGGCTCCTTTGACTCCTAGTACAGGGGAAGTGCTCCTACAGAGAAGAAAGAACCTTGCTTCTAGTGAAGTGAACGGCAGGAGGAAAAGCAGCCCCCTCCCAGCCTGGAAAAGCACTGCCTATGAAGGCCATGTAAGCAAAGCAGAAACGGTTTTCTGCTTCCTTGCATGCATCTCCTTGTGGTGAAATCCTGGTGGAAGTCAGTGGTCTGTTTCCAAAGACACAAGGAGGTCAGTAGTGGAAAAATACCCTGTTTTCTCTCAAGGCAATGCTCCTCATGCTGCACTTCCTCGTTCCTCTTTCTGCATTAACACCAGTGAATTGTTACAGAAATCTGTTATTACTAAGGTGGGGAAGAAAACCACTCCACATCTCTCCCACGTCCACAGGCCATTTTTGTACTTAGCAGCTAAAGGATTAGGGAGAGAGTCACTTCCAGACTCATGGATCATTAACTTGGGCTGAGGACGTGCCAGCCCCTCCATTAGAGGGAGAAAGTTATTTTTGATCAGCCATTATTGATGGTGCAACCAGAATACATGCAATACCAGCTGCGATCCAAAACTATCTATGGGAAAGAGCACATACTCCCAAGAATCAGTGGAGTGCAGCAGCCCAGAGGAGCATATGAGTTTAGATATATAATTAAGAAGCAGGAGGACTTGATACATATTTGTTCTCCAACTCCTCACTTGAATTTCTGCAGCTCTCCAGCATCTAAATTTTTCACTTCATACAACAGAGAACAAATTCTGCAATTAATTCTATCTCATATGGATGCCAAAACGCAATGAATGGAACATACAAATTGGAACAAACTGGTGGGCTTTGTTCTAACTCCCTCCAGCCCTGAAATATCACCAATTACTTCTTGGCATTGCTACAATTCCTTCCTCACCAATCACTTTGTTTGCCAAGCGAAGTGCTGCCTCAACTGTGTTTTCTTCCACAACTTCATCAACCAAGCCCAGCTTCAGTGCTTCAGTTGCTGGAACATGTCTTCCTGTGACAAAAAGAGAAATAAGGTGAGTGCAGAGGGGCATGGTGGGCAATTTCATTTTTTTTTTCCATCTGATGAAATGACTTGTGTTCAGCTGGCTTCAAATATGAGACATGCTCATTATCAGGTACATTAAATGCATTACTAACTACATCCCACAGATGCACCTGTCTTTTTTTTGCCCATCATTAGTGGAAGCAAGAGGAATTTCAATCCAAGCAGCAAAAGAGATCAATGTTTCTTACACCAAGCTGGTGGTATAACTCAATGTCATATTCTTATCTATGGAGCAAAGCCAAGACACAGTACTTTACCTGTAGTGATTATATCCAGAGCGGCTGGTACCCCGATCAGTCGGGGCAGTCGCTGAGTGCCTTCTGCACCTGGAAGTAACCCAATGGTGACCTCTGGTAAACCCATTTGTGCCTAAAATGAAATCAAATTCAACAACAAATCTGATTAGCAGGAGTGATTATTACAAACTGAGCAGAATAATGGAAAGACAAGCAGACCCAGTTCACACATCGCTCCTCTAGGAAGCCCCAAAGTTTCCACACATAAAATTCATCCTTGCTTTTTGCCACATAAGACATGTAAGACAAAAGTCCACTCAACCATTTCAGGACCTTGTGTACAAATGCACAGAAACAAAACATGCACCAGGTGAGGTTTAGATTGGATATTAGGAAAGAGGAGGCTGAGGGGAAACCTCATCACTGTCTACAACTGCCTGGAAGGAGGTTGTGGTGAGGTGGGTGCTGGTCTCCTCTCACAAGTGACAGCGATAGGACAAGAGGAAACGGCTGCAAGTTGTGCCAGGGCAGATTTAGACTGGACATTAGGAAAATTTTCTTCACTGAAAGGGGGGTCAGGGATTGGAACAGCTACCCAGGGAGGTGGTTGAGTCACCATCCCTGGAGGTGTTTAAAAGACGGGTAGATGAGTTTCTTAGGGACATGGTTTAGTAAGGGGACAGGTACGGTTGGACTCGATCTGAGAGGTCTTTTCCAAAATGGATGATTCTATGATTCTATGATTTCTTTACCGAAAGAGTGGTGAAGCACTGGAACCAGCTGCCCAGGGAGTGGTAGAGTCTCCATCCCTGGAGGTTTTTAAAAAACATGTAGACGTGGCACTTTGGGACACAGTTTAGTAGGCACAGTGGCGTTAGGCTGACAGTTGGACTAGATGAGCTTAGAGGTCTTTTCCAACCTTAATGATTCTATGACCCTTCAGTGGATGCACATATGCTAGCTCTGCACTGGAGGAGAGCTACGAGGCCACCAGCATCCTCCAGACTGACACGTGTAAACTAATGCTTTCAAGCAGTTGCTACAAAATTCTAGAGGGCACTCTCTGACATAACTGTTACCTCCCAGCTCTAATTCTTGGAAATTAAGTGAAGGAGAATCACTACCACATGCTGAACTCTTCCCTAATATTCCTTCAAAAGGTTCTTTGTGCCTTGACAATTAGAAGTGTTATGCTAGGGAAGCCAGGCATAGCAGGAAGGGGTGTGTGGGGTGTCCTGTCTTCTCTTAATCTATTCAGCTTTTGTTGTCTTACAAAGAAAAAAAATAAAATTAAAGTTTGCACTTTTCCCATTGAGCTCTCTTCAGAGATCTGGAGTAATTTTAAGACCAGTAAATTTAAAGCACCATCTTAGGTGGTATATAGGGTGATGTGGAATACATCTTCATGCTGTTACAGCAACCCATGCTGTAGTGTCAGTGATTCACACTACCAAAGGGAGAGGAGACTAGGTAATGCTACAAAGCAGTTCAGCATTTCTGAATCTTGAAAGAGGGGATTCAAGAAAAAAATGGATCACTCCTTATAAGAGTCATAATGCTGTCTTCTGGTCAGAATGCTCTCTGAGGAACCAGAGCTCAGGGGAAATCAAGCAGTTATTGTTCCATGCTAGCTGAGTTTCAACTACTTATTCAAACTGGGTCACTAGCAGAAAGAAATGCAATATTGACAAGGTTGGGGGAAAAAAAATGAGTAGTAAGAGGAAGCCATGCTGCCTGAGCCAGGAAGATACAGCCGTCTACATCAGAATAGAGACAATGCCTACTGAGACCAGAGCAAATTAACATCTGGTTACTGAAGTTTCCATGCAGCCATCTTCTACTAGTTACAAATCAATTTCATATTTAGCAATTACTTGAAATTAGTTACTTAATAAAATTTACAAAAGCATGTCAAGGGGCGTGGTGTGGAGGAAGAAGAATGTCTGAGCACACAGACATGTATCCCCTAACTACAAAGCCCTGCTCCTCCAGGCAGATGACCCCAGGAAAGGCATGCTGTCCCACTGCTCTTCAGGAACAGCCTCCCACCCAGTCCACGGCCATGGCCTATGATGCCTTCACCAGCCTCTCTAGCGCGCAGCATGTTACCTTCACATGTGCAACCCGATAGTGACAGCCAAGTGCCACCTCCAGGCCTCCTCCCAAGGCGATGCCTTCAATGGCAGCCACCACAGGCTTCTCACTCCTTTCTATGACAGAGACAATGGGGCCTAAGGCAACACCACCTCTCTTTGGAGAAGAAAATTGTCGAATGTCAGCTCCTGAGTTAGCACAAAGAGATGAAGAGGAATTAGAGGGGGAGGCAGTGATTGGTATGATCCTTCCCCTGTGCCACGGAACATAGCTGCTCACAGATGATCAAGTCCTTGCAGAGCACGCTGCTGGCAGCAGAGTGGTTAACAGGAATAGACCCCTTTTGGAACTACTTTCAAGAGACCCTGGCTCCTTGAACCAATTCAGATAGCTCAGTGGAAGGCTAAGTACAGAAATACATCATAGCTGTAACAATCATGCACTTACCACAGAAATTTGCAGACATCCATGGGTTATTTAAAAAAAAGTTAATAGTTGTGTTAGTTACTACTAAAAAGCAATGTAGAGCTCTACCGAAATTCCCTACTTTCCCAGGTTTCTACAACCGGAGAAGATCTCTTACTCACCACTGCCCCACCTCAGTTATGTCCCATAAACTGGAACAGCTGATAATCCAGGGATTTTATAAAATCACAGGCACAGAGAGTAAGGAGGCACTAGTAAATCGGGGAATGAGCAGCTGTCCCCTATTTCAGCACCAGTATTCCAGCGTTTTTTTGGCCTGGATGGTCCAATTTGTCATGTGTCCCATGTCAACACAATAGAACAGCTAAAGCCCACTGTCTTGTGGCCACTTCAAGCCACATTAGGACTTATATCAGCAGTGTTATGAGGCAGAGAATCTTCACACATGGTAGATGGAGAGAATTTCCTCTTCTTCTTGGGCTGTTTGATGAAAAATATCTTACCTGCACTGAATTTCCCATTGTCACCACAGATCATAATGGCTTTCACGGAAGGATCTGCATCTGCTTTCTTCAGTCCATCCTCTAATGCCTGAAGAACTGGCAAACTGGAATAAATTAGAGATTCGGTGAGTCACATTACATTCCAAACAGGTCTGTGTTATAAACACCAATGCCAAGTGGCCCAGTGAAAACAAGCAATAAGCTCAAGCAAGTCTCTCCTTCAGCCTTTCCTCTGCCATGGACCTTCCGGGTGAATCCCTCTCACCTCAAAGGCAAGCACCAAAATTCAACAAGCTTATGACTGCTGCTCTGTCACTCACTTTGTGGAGAGCCTTCTTGTGGCTATGACATTGCTGTTTCCAAAGCAAGCAGCACAGGGAGATGTTCTTTTGAAAATGCATTTATGAATTAAACATTCAGATTTTTAGGAAAACAGTTTAGCATAATTTAAATGTAATTAACACTAAGCCAGTGACAATCTAAGAACTTTTCAAAAAGGAAAATGAGCTCCAGGGATAAAAATCTCTCTTTCAAATACCTGAAACAGAGTTGGTGCTGTGCTGATAATTATACTTTCACCTTGCCAAGATCTGCAAATGGGTCCAGATTTAAACCTGTGTGGGATCCTGTCAAAGTAAATTTGGGCTTAAAACACCAAGTAGAATTTTTTCTTTTGTTTCATCTGAACATATTTCAACAAACAGAAGCAGTAAATGTGGCCAGCAAAGAATTAACCAAGATCTTCAAAACAGAACAATAAAAGTCTAAATAGTACATCTGATTACAAATCTTATATTTAAAAAACACCTGGCCTGGCTGTATGCCCACTTGGCATTTGATGCTTAGGAGCAAATAATATATACGTATGTGTAGATGGACATGGGAAGTATAGTCTGGTTTAAAAGACAGCAATAATAAAGATGAGGGTAGGTAAAAATAGAAGCATTAACTCCTAACACTTTATTAATAGAAATATTAGCATAAATTGCATGTATATATAATTTAGATGCTAAAATATATTCATATACACGTACTTGTATCTTAAGTGTATATACAGTTGGTGAGAGAGGCTTTTCTGTGTGCATCTGTGTATACATTCTATGTATGTAGATAATGGCTCCAATGCAGAAAATCTGAGCCACAACTGGTCGGAGGCTGGAAGAATACTCAAAGGAGTATCAGACACACTTGCCCATTCTGTTCCTCAACCTGCTCCAAACTGCCAGCCCAGTTTCACATGTGAGCCTGACGGCTGATGGAAAGGGAGCAGAGCTCTGTTGATGTCAAGTAGAAATGAGGCATGTGAATTGAAAAGAACTGATAGAACTATAGAATCATGGAATGGTTTGGTTGGTAGGGACATTAAATCCCATCCAGTTCCAACCCCCTTCCATGGGCAGGGACACCTCCCACTGGATCAGGGTGCTCGAAGTCTCATCCAACCTGGCCTTTAACATCTCCAGGGATGGGGCAGCCACCCCTTCTCTGGGCAACCTCTGCCAGTGCCTCACCATAGTAAAGGCCTGATGCATACTCAGTTTGTGCATGGTTTTCAATATATCTGAAGGTATTTCACTCAAAAAGGTAGTTTGCCATAAAGTAGATGAAAAAAAAAAATCACTGTATTCGTTTAATGCTTCTCAGTGTGTCCAGGGAAGGGGATCACACTTATATAAGGCAGCAGCACTGAAGTGGAAAAGACTGAAAAGGCAAACCAGGGGAGCACACACAGTGCTGTAAGTCAGCTGTGTGAAACTCACCAGCCAACCTCTGCATGCTCCTCCTTTCAAACCATCAGTTCAGAGAAGCTCTTAGCAAAATCTATGGATCTGGATTGTGGCTGAACGGAGAGTTGGGGGCTGTCTAAGGGGTCTCCAGGATGGGCTGCTACCTGGATAAGGCTGTGCTACCCAAACTCATTGCAGTGATGATGATTGTTTACCTTAATAATCGCAGATTAGCTAGGGTTTGTGAATGTGGACTTCTTTCATTAAAAAAGAAGTAATTTAAGGAACTTCTGAAAATTGACTCAATCACCTTTAAAGGAGCAAGACCTAGATCCAACAGCAGAAAACGCTGTTTATGGAGAACATGCAGGCCTGGTCCTTTGCTCTTGCACTTCCCTCAACATCCACAATCCCTGCACTAGGGATGTTGCTATGCATGTCTACACACATTTCTTTTAGCACCCCTTACTCACCTGCTGTCTGTGAATTTGTCTAACTCCTTTCTGACTTTACGGATTCATCTGCCTCCACAGGCTCCTGTAGCAGCAAGCTCTCTATTATCTCTTTCAAACAATGTCCTCCTAGTTCAGTCAAATGCCCCCAGTTCAACTGTTGCAGGATTTGGGAAAGGGCTATGCCTTTAATTTATTTCCTTTCTTTAGGATTTTGTAAATCTTGACCTTATTCTCCCACAGCCTTTTCCACTCCAAATCAACAACACTCAGCTTTTGCTATCCACTTTCTTAATGCAGTGCATTATCCCCTGAACTATTTTGCTTGTCCCTTTTTGGACCATCCCTATAACCTACTGCAAACGCAAAATCCAGAACTACACACAATTGAGATGTTTTACACTGCAGAAGAGGGATGCCCTCTGCTCTGTTCTCAACATGTATCCTGACGGTACCCAGTGTTTTGTGGACTTTTTGGGCTGCCCCAGCACATCAAGCTGATGATTTCACAGAACTATCCAAGGTAAGAATCCCTTCCCTTGAGCTGTAAACACCAGTTCTGAGTTCAGCATCCTGTAAGCTTGTCCTCTGGGTTAGATTTTTTATCTAAAGAACTTTTTGCTACTGTTTTTTAGCACGCTTTGATCCACTCTGAATTTTTTCAATCTTAATTTCCAGTTTAAACTTCTCCTGTCATGTTTTATGGTCTTCCTTGTTCTCATTTCTCCTCACTTCTTAAAAGAAGCAAACTTTTCCTTTTTCATCAAGCCATCCAGGCTTTTACTGGATCACTTGGTGGCTGAACAGTTTACCTGGACTTCTAATAAACAAAAAAGCCAAAATCTCAAGCCCAAACGACAACAATCCAGCCTCCACCCTAGATTCAGTTTTCTTGCCTTTTAGCCCAGGGCTGGTGACAGGACCACAACCACTCCATCAGTTACCTTTGGTCTGTAAGAGCTGCGCCCTACTGTGAGGGCATGGAGGGGCAGAGTAAAGGGATTGGTGCTGGGCAGGGGTTGGTCCTGAAGAGGCTGTTGTGCAGGTGCATGTGGTTGCTGATCCAAGGCAGAAGGCAACTGTGGGTTTTCTCAAGCACTTTGCAAAACAGGCAGTTAAGGTTCCTTAAGCACTATACTTCGTACTTTTAATGGTAAGAATGGCAGTTTCACTGTGGGCACAGTCTGGAAGTTTTCTTAGTCTAGTCTTGGACACAGGAGGTCCAAGGGATGTCTTGCACCTTACAGCTCTAGCAGTCCCCCATGTCCCATTCATCTTACCTCATCAGGTCACTCCAAGTTTGTTTCCTCATGATTTGTTCTCTGCTCACATGAAAAGGACCTTAATCTGCCTTTCAATGTGTTGCAACAAACAAGCGAACACTGCCAGTCACGGCAGAGCAATGCAGCTTGCTCCAGAGGAGCAGCAGGTTGCACTTCCTATTCATGCTCTAACTTGTCTCAGCTTCTTTTAAGCTAACTTTCAATCTTAACTGCAGTGGATTATTTTGGCTTGTGAATACAGAACAGCTCTTAAGCTACAGCTGCTTAAAAATGGTCAATGTGCTAGTTAGAACTAGAGGAACTAAACCACACACCTTGTAACAAATGATGTAAAGCCAAAAAGCATGTATGTCCTTTCCAAAACACATCAAACCCAAAAATGTCAGAGGCTCCTTTTCACTGGCTTGTGTCATCACTTGGGGCCTTTCTTGACCAAGATCAGTATTCAGAGGTCAGTTCCTTACTTGTTTTCATAAGGCAAATGAGCTGCCTTTGCTTCTGAGAGCCCTGGCTGTGGTTTAACCCCGGTGCCAGCTCCTTTTGTTGAACCATGTATTCAGTCCACAATCCCTTTGCCCTAACGTCACTCTCTTGGCTGCACAGGGACTTGGCACATACACTCCATGGAATGCCTGGAGCAGGCAGTGAAGCCTAGAGGCAATGCTGTCTTTCACCCACAAGTTCCAAAGTAACTCCATGGTGAAAGGGCTGAACTGCTAAAGTTTTAGGATGAGAAATGCATGCAGGAGTGAAACAGCTTCCATGGGAGCAGACAGCTAGTACGGACCACTGAGCCTGAGAGCACTCCTGCAAAAACACCACCTAGTAATGAAGAGCACAAGCCATGGAAAACCAGAGGAGGCCACGGAGATGATCAGATCCTCTGCTATGAGGACAGGCGAGTTGGGATTGTTCCGCCTGGGGAAGATAAGGCTTTGGAGGGGACCTCAGAGCAGCCTCCCAGTACTGAAAGGGGCTTCAGGAAAGTTGGGAAGTGCAGGGACAGGATGAAGGGGAATGGTTTTCAGCTTAAAGAGGGGAGATTGAGATGAGATTTTAGGAAGAAATGTTTTCCTGTGAGGGTGGGGAGGCCCTGGCACAGGTTGCCCAGAGCAGTGGTGGCTGCCCCACCCCTGGAGGTGTTCCAGGCCAGGGTGGATGGGGCTCTGAGTCCCCTGATGCAGCGGGAGGTGTCCCTGCCCGTGGCAGGGGGGTGGGACTGGATGGGCTTTGAGGTCCCTTCTGATCCAAACCGTTCTCTGGTTTCTCCGGGGCTGCCGTGGGTTTGGGGCTGCACAGGAAGTGCTAGGCGGGACCGCGCAGGGGACACCGAGGCGACGGTGCAGGAGACCGAGCGCGGCCGGGAACCAGCAGGGCTGCCGTTACCTCAGCGCGTTGACGGGCGGGTTGCGAAGCCGGATGACGGACACGGCGCCCATCCCGCACGCAGCCATGGCGGAACCCCCACTGCACAGGCAACCCACTCCCTCCTCCCCCGTCCCGTCCCGCCCCACGGAGCCGGCCCAGGACGCCCCGCCCTTCCCGTCATGATTCCCCAGGGCGGGAAGGGCGGGAGCCATCCCGCGGCGGCGTGGCTCCCAGGGGGAAAACGTCGCTGCGAGCGCGCGTCCTGCTTAGAGCTCCACGACAGGCTCAGTCCGTGGGGATGGTTTTTTTTTAATTAACACAGAGCAGCTAATGAAGTGAGAGTGCAGGAAGCTCTGCCGCGTTATAAAATCCACGTTGCAAAATAGTTTGTAAAACAAGCTAGGAAAAAATCCTAAAGTAGTTTCTACAATTACCAAATGCATCCACTAAAATGTAGTTTAAGGGAGAGAAATGTGTTAGTCTCCCAGGTGACAAGTGATAACAATAACAATAGGATGAGAGGAGATGGCCTCAAGGTCGCACCAGGTGAGGTTCAGATGAGACATGAGGAAAAATGTCTTCACCAAAAGGTTGGTTGGGAACATGGGTACAGCTGCCCAGGGAGGTGGTGGAGTCACCATTCCTGGAGGGGGTTAAAAGACAGGTAGGTGAAGCACTTAGTGATACAGTTTAGTAGTGGACATGTGCGGTTGGACTTGATGATCTCAAAGCTCTTTTCCAACCAAGCGACTCTATGATTCTGTGATTATATGAAAAGGTTCTTCAGAGGGAAAATTCCTGGACTTTGAGGGACAGATGACTTCTTACATGGATCTATTGGTGTCCAGTTGTCCTGCCGTGCCACCATCCCTATTCAAGCAACAATCCAGAAAACCCTATGAAGATGCTTCAGGAGCATCTGCTCACAGCACAGAGGAGAGAAACATCAGAGCCATCCTCAGACTGGGGCAAATCCATCACTCCCCCAAAACCCCACAACCACAGAGGCTTCTCCCACACATGGGTGCATTAGAACATCTCTCTTTCCCTGTGGGCTGTAGGTGTTGGCAATTTATCCCAATTAGCTGGCTGTGAGAAGTTAACTTTGCCTGAAATGTTTTTACAGCTCTGCAGTCTCTCTTTTTATCTCTCTTGGCCTTCAAAGTCAGCTGCTGGGCAGAATGGCTGCAGCTGCTTGCCCTGGTCTGGAACAGAGACAGATAATTTTGGAAATCGATTTCTGTGTACGGGAAGGTCGGTATGAATACCTGTCTTCACCCACAGCAACCTCTGCCTTCATTATTATTGCTGGTGTGGATGGTCATGATAGCTCTTCCATCATTTGTTAAGTAGTGTAGAAAAAAAGACCCAAACCCAGGGATAATGCTCTGCAATTTGCCTGTAAAGCAGTGTGATTGGAGAGTTTATAACAATGCTGTAAACTATGTCTTGGAGGGTTAACCGATTGGTTGTATTTTTATTAACCAGAATGATACCAAAGATCACTCTGAGTTGTACTTTCTGTTTATAATTTACAGGTCTATTTTACCTGTCCTTTAGTAACACTGTCCTTTAGTAATACAGCTGCTGTAGTTGTGCCTTCTGAGCATGAATAAACATAGAAGCAAACGATTCTCGGGAAAAGAAAGCTCAGTGTCTCTACAGAGTCATGGAAAGGCTCCAGTAAATGTTTAAAGTTCATTGTTGTGAGCTTTATGCTTGTCTTTTCTTTTTTCCCATTAAAGATAAACAGAGTTTGGTAGTGAGAAGAGGAAGCCCATTTAAGTGTATACAGCAGAGGACATTAAAGTCTTCAGACTTCAGTCCTTGTGCTGCACCAAGTTGTACCCAGGTTCAAGGACCTGAATTTCAATGCAACTCTCAGATCACAGGAGGAAGAGGAGTGCATGGGTAGGGCCCCAGATTAGGGTTCTTGTTGGTTTTTTTTTCTCACAGCAGCCTGTTCCAAGGCAGTGTGGCTCTGCCCTGCCAGAGCTGGTCTGGAGCACAGGCAGCTGAGGTTGCAGAGGCTGTCAGTGCATTTAACCTTGGCAAAATGGAATCAAGAAGGTCAAGTTTCTTGCTGTAAGCTTTTGAGAAATTCATCCAAAGCTTGTACAGGTCTCCAGCGCTTCTGTTTCTAAAGCTGTTCTGTGAGGAGCAGGGCTCTTCCCTGCAGGCTGCCTGGCAGTTCATCTGTTAATGAAAAGAGACTGTTAAGACACAGTGGCAACTTTCTCTAGCCCTACCCTGCCAAAAAAAAAAAAAAAATACTTTGCTGTACGGAGATAAATACAGCTAAAATTGCATATCTAAAATTGCTTGTTGTCTTCATCCTCTGCTTGGACAGTGCTCTACTCTTGGTCTGTGGCAGATGATGCCATTGCCGAAGTAAACTGTGATTATGGTAGGGGGCTTGACTTGTGTGCGAAAGTTTGAGTAGTATTGCAAGGCTTTCTTTACACAGGACAAGGCTGGTGCTGATATTGGTTGTGGATATTCCCCTGGGTGTTGTTCAGTTTTGTTATCCCTCTGATTGCCAGTCCCTTGACCATGTAGCAGAGGATAGTGCTCAGAAAATACACGGTGCCTATTGCAGCTTTGAATAAAAGACAGGCTTCTCAAAGGGGAATATCAAATCCTGAAATTTGATATTGCAGGCAGAGAGGATCCTGCTGGAGAGAAGTAGGCTTGCACAGCAGGGTTGGATGCCCTGGAGTGGGGTGTTGAATGGCTTTTGGGGTTTGCTAAACTGCTGTGTGCCTGGCTCTGGGTGGGATTTGTTGTCCCAAGGAGCAAATGTGACTTTGCAGTACTTGAGCAAGAGGTTGTTATAGTTTCAGGTTGTTTTTCAGGGAATTTTTAATTCCTTTGCTGGGGGGTGGGGGTGGAAGGGGCTGTTTCCGAGGAGACCGGGGCAGAGGTTGTGTCCCGTTTGCCCGGACATTCCTTTCACTGGCTATTTCCCGGTCTCCACCTCTTTCTCCATCTTGCTGCATAGAGAATAGTCGCGCTTTGCTATCTCTGCTTGCATCGCTATATTCTCTATCTCTCCATCTTTATTTTCCTTTCCCTCTGTGTGTGTGTGAGTGCGAGTGTGAGCGATAACCATCTGGATCGGCGCTGAGGAGGAGGCTGCCGGGAGCGGAGCTGCGGCCTGGGAGAAGTTGTGCGCCCCGCGCCAGGGCTGCCCGGAGTGAAGCTGCTGCTTAAAGTGACGGCACCACCAGAGCTCGGGTACGGGACTCGATCCGTATTAACATCTCAGTCGCACTTGTTGACTTTGTTCTGTGCACACGTACACTTGTAGCAAAGAACTGTTATCTATTCTGCACAATCTCTGATTAAAATCACTTAAGCATATTTTGGTTGGTTTGGTTTTTTTCATCCAAACTAAGAGGTGATGGGGAGGTTCCCCCTCCAACACCAAAATAGAGGCCACGGTTCAGCTGCTCTACATCACCAAGAGCAAAAGCCTACAGCACCCAGCATTCCCAGGTGGTCTCTTGTCCAAGTACTAACCAGGCCCAACCCTGGTTAGCATCAGAGATCGATGAGATCGGGCATTCTCAGGGTGGGGTGGCCATAGGCATGCCCTACCCCACCATCAGCCCTCTTGTGGAGCCACCTGGTGCCTGGCTGGCCCCTGGGCTGCCAAGGCAGCAGGCCAGGGTGCTGGCCACCAGACACCCCAGCATGTTGCTTCTGCCTGAGCTGGAGCAACGCAAGTCTGTTGGGTGACTTACAGCCTCCTGGGATCTTCAGCCTTGTTCAGGAAGGGCTGAGTGCTGCAAACAAGTGCTTTATTTATAGGAGGCTCAGATTCATTTTTATTCCCGTATATCATTGCTGCAATGTACTTCAGAAGATGCGGCTTGATTTGCTATAAACTTATTCATATGGAACAAAAATTCTGAAGTGTGTCTGTTACCGACTGAGGAGACATTTGACAAGGAGGGTCTGCAGTGATGTTCCAGCTGTAGGAGTAGAGCATTTCTACTGACACTACTTCAGAGGAACACAACAGGTATAACTAGCTGTATCACATAATCCAGGGTGAGGTTGTGTGGTGAGAGGGCTGGGAGGAGGACGAGCTCTGAAAATGTATTTGCTTTTGACAGCAGCTGCTCTAAGCATCAGGCTTGAGTTATACTCTGCTGTTGAAATGATGGTTCGGAGGGGCAGCTGAATTGACCAACAACTGTCTTCTGCTTTCCCTTTTACATCTGTGACACTCTGGATGTAAAAAAAGCTGTTGATCTCCTCACCTTTTGTATGGTACACTCTTCTCTGATCGTGGCAAAAACCTTCCTCTCTGGTAAAAAACAATACTGATAAACATCTGACCATAAAATAATTTTCAAAGGTTCCTTTGGTTATAAGCAACCTTCTCTGCTAACAGTGAGGTCCTTTTCTATGCTGTCTCCAAAACCAGCCTTCCAGAGTCTCAGTCATCTGTAGTTGGTTGCTTCTGGGCTGGTACAAACAACTTTTTGAAATGCACGGCTGGAGTAAGTGTAGTAACTCCATGTACACAACACGGTGTACTGTGGGCTGCAAAGAATCACCCCCATGCTGGAGATTAAATTTCTGCTGAAGAGTCTCAGTGTGTTGTAGCAATGAGGCTGTTTTAGCTTGATGTGGTAAAGACATGTTAAAAACTTAAAACGTAAACATTGCCCTTGAGGCACTTTTTCCTTTAGCAAAAACAGTTTTAAATACTTTGGAAATTTGCCTCTTGCTCTGTCTTCTAGGCCAAGGCTCAGCGTAATTAAATGTGTAATTGAAGTGTCACTGTTAATATGTGCTTAAAAACAGGCCTGTAGGTGGAGAACAGTTTGTATATCTAGCACCGCACTCACTCTTTTAAAATGTGTGTGTGGAGAGCTGTGCTAGGCTTATTTCTCTGCTCTGCAAGGCGACTTATTTCATATTCACAAGCTTGTTTGTGTTCTTTGCTTGTAGAGCTGTATCAGAACGCCACCTCACTTTGACCTCAGACTTTTAGAGCAACACATAGTTACTGCCAGAAGTTTTTCAGATGAAGAATGTTTATGGAAATTGCAGGACAATGATGTCTTATTGAGGCTTTCCTCTGCTCCTCGGCTTCTTGAAACTGAGTTACCCCTCTAAAACTTGCTACTCCATCAGGTCTGTAAAATATACACACATACATGCATATATTTTTTTAACATCCAGACACACAAAGAGAAAACCACTGACAGTTTTGCACTCATGAAGCTGGTCTAACATTTGTTATCAGTGTACAGCCCCTCAGTATTTCCCAGAGAGTGGGTGCCCGATTCAGCATTTATTTCCCCCGTACTACTCTATGCACTTCAGATTTAAATTGTCTTAAACAAAAAAATAACATTTCAAATGGAGAATCTCAAGTTCTCCCTGCCAGAACAAAGCATGTCAGCTATTTTTGATAGTCTAAGCCTATTTAATGACTTTTAAGTTCCGATATTTGCGCAGTTTCAAAGCAACACCTCCTGGCAAGCCATGGTATTGCTTGTGGAAGCAGAAGCCTTCCACTTGGTGTGATACAGGACAAAACAGCAAGACAGTGGAGTGATCTCTTCTCCCAAGTAACAAGTGATAGGATGAGAGGAAACGGCCTCAAGTTGTGCCAGGGGAGGTCTAGATTAGATATCAATAAAAATTTCTTCACTGAAAGGGGTTCTAAGGCACTGGCACAGCTGCCCAGGGCAGTGGTGGAGTTACCATCCCTGGAGGGGGTTAGGTGCTCAGGGACATGGTTTAGCAGTGGACAAGTATGGTTGGATTCTATGATCGCAAAGGTGTTTTCCAACCAAACAATACTATGGGTCTATGACTTTGATTAGGGGAGAAATGCAACTGAGGAGCATGTTTCAGAGTTTTTTTTTTAAATGAGAGCAATTATAAGCATTTGCTGCTATCACACAGGTATCATCACCTTTTTTTGTGTTTGTTTACACTACACATGCTGGATTACAATGGACAATATCACCAAAAGCAATGCAGTACTTTATCCAAAAAGCTGTGAAGCCAGTGAACAAAGGTTGCTTGCTGTCATCTTCCTGAATGGTAACGTGGACATCAGTGTTCCTGTTAATTTACTCCCCTTTCTATCCCAGTGTAAAACTGACTGGCAGAAAATAGCAGCGTGACTGGAGATTCGGAACAGTTTCAGCAGGCTTCAATAACGTTCCATGTATCACATTCCCCGAGTGCTGAAGCAATGCGGCTGTCCTTAGGAGCAACTGAAAACACTGCGAAACACATGGAAGCATCTCAGAAAGCTATTAAAGAGCAAGATTACAGTCCCCTATTCACAGCATCAACTTGCTGTTAAAGGTACGATTATGCTGCATTAGCATCACCGTGAAACAATCCAACACACTGGAGTAACTTAATAATGCAGGCCGCTCATGCGCTTAGGATCCACTCAGAAGAATTCAAAGGCACGTGGATGATGTATTGAACAAGCACACTTTAAAATGCACATCTTGGCACCCCAGTGCACACCACTACAGTTCTACCCTTGGTGTGAAGGCAATTCACCTGTGGGGCAAACTGTTTTGTGGTATAGAAACACTCTGATATTGTAGCTCACAGCTATGTCTGGGTCCCTTATGACAAGATCAGGTTTTTCACTAGCTTGTTCTGGTTTAGGAACACCACAAACCTCTCCAAACACATGGGAAAAAAAAAGACGTGACAGCTCACACCATGACAGAAGACTGTACAAAGCAAATCCAAGTGACATAACTGGAAACCTCTGCCTCTAAGCTACCAGTATAAAAGCACAGAAGGCTGCTGGAGAAAAGGTATCCATCGCTGACACCAGACAAAACAAAAAAGGACAACGTGTCTTTTGGTAGTTTTGAACCACAAACAGAGACACCAGCAGCACATGCTCTTCCAGGCAGTAAATCCGCACATGTTTTGAGAACAACTAGTAAATACAAAGATGCGATCCTCCATTTCACCACGACACTTACAGGTTGGACAAGCTGGCACCAATTTTCCTTTAAGCAAGCCCCGGATTAACTTCATACCTTGTCAGTTCTTCAGTTTGAAATACCAGTTTACATACTATCAGTAATGCATATATTTTTTCTTTCTTTTGTGGAGCAGAAGGCTCAAAGAACAAAAAGCAATTAAAAATATATCTGTTTTATTTACCAGTTTTCTAAAAAGCAAAGTCATAAAAATTAGTCACAAGTGGCAAAACAAAATATATTGCACAGTGTACAGAAAACATTGTTGACATGTTGACAAAGTGTCATCACAAATAAATCATCTTACAACAGTTTGGAAAAATTACAGCTTCAGAATCTTATCTATAAATGGAGGCATGTAGATTTAAAGTTACAGGAAAATATTTTAATACCACCCTGTAAATGCAAACACTTTAAGGATGCAAGATTAAGTCCATAAGTAAGCACATCCACAAAATGCTCTAAATATACTTTTCTCTTCCTTTCACTAAGTTATGGTTACAAGATGGTCATTAAAAAATAAAATTAATGAGAACAAAAAAAAAAAAAAAAGAAAAAACCCCAACCCCCAACAGAACAAAAAGCATGCTAAAACAAAGTTCAAAGTGGTTGAGAAGTCCCTGAAAATAATTTGTATAATAATGACACGCTCCTTTTAGATAAAGCTTTTCTTTTTTCCCAAACCCTGGTCCAATTGAGACTATTTGACATGTAAAAAAGGAATATATTTAATATGTTGGTAAAGCTGCACTGTTCCATTTATGATTAACACAGTTAATACATCAGACTTGAACACCAATGTTTTAAAATTTCTCATTCAGTTTATATTTACATACATTTAAGTTTGACTTTGCTAAACTATTAAAGACAAGAATCAGATCTTGCTGGGTAGTGCTTCACACTACCTTAAGGTACTTAATTTTTAAGTTGTGATTCTATTTGTTTCACAAGTCCACACACTCTGCTATCTGCAGAACTTGTCTCTAATGCAAATTTCCTCACTGTCCAATTGATAGGTAATTATTTTACACAAATTATTTCTTTCACTAAGCAAATAGCAATCACTTCTGCATGTTTTTGGTGGTGTCAGATCTGACTTTGTATGCAAAGAGAAATATGTTATAGAAAGAAAATAAATTTCAATTAATACTATTGTTATCATAATAAAAAGGGCAATGCTTTCCATGAAAAATATTTTAAGACAAAGTTAATTTCTCTGTGGTTTTCACCCCAAGACCTACAGCTGACATCTTGCAACACTGCAACTAAACATCTGTTAACTAACCAATATATTAAAGTTGCTTTTTTGTGTTCTCTTCCCACATCCGACGTGTATGAACAGCACAAGAACATGAAGTACACATGTTCAAGTCAATCTCAGAGGCATTAGAATTAAATCCTCGACAGCAAAGGAATCCAGCTATGTTAAGTTTTATATTATGCAATTCAAGTATAGCAAAAGTCAATGCTATTCTCAAAATCACTTCTTTTGCAGAAGAACTATGTTCGAATGACAAGAAACGTCTAATCCTCTCTCTTGCCACATACAAGTCTGATGTTTGTTTAGCCACATAGAAAAAATGGATGGCCAACCTCCTGACAGAACAAACCAGAAAGGGTAAGGTTATACCAAGCTTTGTCTAACAGTCACTGAAGCATACACAGTCATCCTCTGTGGTCTTAGCTTTGAACATCTTTAAGCATAAAGACTTCTTGCTTATAAATTCTCAGACCTGATGCTTCAAGGTAATAAACAGTTCATAGTATTGCAGCGTCCATGTAAAAAAAAGGCTACAAAGTTGTCAGCACTCATCTGTACTTTCTTACGCATTCAGGTAAATGTTTTAACTCTTAGTTCAACATTTCCCTTACACAAAAAAAGGTTCCTACATTCAAAACTATAGGAAACAAAGAGAATGGGATAACTGGTATGAGAAGGGCAAGTATGAATTGATTCGCTCAAAAGTTATTTCTTCTTCTATGCTGGACCGCTTAAGTATTAAGAACAATGCCAAAGAGCCACTAAACAAAATTTTTAGAACAATTTATAGCGCTGAATCATTACCAAAAGGAGATTTCAAGAACTGTATGTAAGGGGATTTTGAGTACTCATTAACCCACTCTACAAAAACCAGTAGGCATTAATGAGAGTTTCTATAGTTTATAAAGAAATACTTAGGCATATAAATGCAAAATATGAGTCTCTTTTTTTAAAGAAAAGTTATACCATCTTCAACAATGTCCTTACTGGGAAGAGATTGCCACCATTTAAAAAGAGATTCATTCACAAATGACTCTCCTAGAGTAAGAAAAACATCTGTTTTTATGAACTGGATTGATCTTGCTGGATACAAGATTAAAACCTTTATGGATCATCACTGTGGTTTTGAAGCAGCTTTGAAAACAACAGGCTCAAAGGCTATGTTTGTTCTTCACTGACTTGACTCAGCGAAACCAAATTGTTTTCCCCACTGTCTTCAATCATTTCATTAAGGTCCATTTCATGGATTTCTTCATCATACGATGTATAAAAATTGCTCTGTATGTTATCCTCACAAAAAATACATTCCTAAAAAGGAAAAAAAAAAAAAGACAGAAACACTCATAAATCAAAGGGAGGAAAACCCCTTTTCCAAACAACAGTCCATTTGTATGCTATCCCAGATTCCAAGGGAACCTTTACATCCATGCCGCAACCACCAGATATATTCCACTCCTCAGCTTTCACCCACACAATTATTTTAATGTGTAGTAAATCATACAAGTACATGAGAAATCGGCTGGAAGCAATTATGTCCTGGATCATTTATAATGCTAACATTCAACACGCATTCCCAACCACCTTTTCCTCTGTTTGCCTGCTATCCCTGCAGTTTGTGCCAGTTGCCATGCTTAAGAGACTGAAGCAACTGGTTGCTTACATAATTTGGATGCTATAGCACTAACATTGCAGTAACATTAACATCAGGATTAGGGTTGAACTGCAATTATGTTACACTGAATTTTGAATTACTGGTGCAGAAAGAGCCTCTGCACTTGATAACCCATGTGCAAAAAAGCAACAAGTGATGGGAAGCTTAGGGAAAAGAGAATACAACCAGCTGTTTGTGTGTGAATAAGTAAAGCACACAAACAACACAACTGCAAGGTTACTTTTGTTTGGGTTTTTTGTTTGTTTTTTTTTTTTTAATTCACAAATCCCACTTACAGAATTCAAGGCAAGAGATGATCCTGTGTGAGAAGTCTGACAAACAAAAAAAAAAAACCAGGACCAGTGTACTCCCATTAATTTTTTACAATCAAGAAAGCAATGGACATACACGTCTGCACCCAAAATATAGATTTTTATGTAGTAAAGTTTCTGGCTGCATTGATAAAGGATTTCAAATAGATACACAGAAATTTAGAAATAAGAAATTCTTATTCTGTATTCACCACTACTTTGACTTTCCCATTCGAAAGGAGACTTCTAGTAAATTAAATCAAGTCAGAAACCACTGCAGGGAAGTTTGAATTACACTTTTCTCTGTGTAATTGACCAAGCTTTCCTAACAACAGGAACAGAAAAGTCTAACATAGAGCAGCTAATAATTTAAGTGCTGTTACACATGCAAAAATAACTAACTCATTTAAACTTACAGAATTAGCAACAGTTTTTGGCAATCCACCTTGCTGGATCCATGGATGAACTTCAATAAGCTCTCTTTTCTGTTCTTCTGTAAATTTTGGCTGTAGCTTCTGCATTTGCTTCAATTTCTGCTTATCTTCTTTTAAAACTGTTTCCACATCTCTAAAATAAAATGTACTTAGAAATTGAGCTTCAACAGTTTCTGGGCTTTATGCCTATATAAGGTTAAACAGTCAAATACTAGCATTTTTAAAGACTACGTTTGTTCTAAAATGTTAAGCTTACAAATCTTATATTAGAAGACATTTAAGTGTGTTTATTTCAGCAGTTATCTACATTTGCAGACAACTTTAATGTATCTCTGCTGGCTCATTGTCTATTCAAATCCCATCAGGGAAAACAGTTTTCTTAGAGCAGGAGTCTCAAACTCATTTTCACCAGGGGCCACATCAGCCTGCTCCCGCAGCATAACGCACGTCACACACTGCACAGGTGCCTAGCACTAGCAGGAGTGTAGCGGCAAAGAGTTTGGCGCTGCCGCCAGGTAGAAACAAGGTGCCAGGCTAGATAAAACAAGGTGGAGGGCTGGATTTGGCCCATGCGCCATGAATTTGACACCAGTATCTTAGAGCTATTGAGGCAGCAGCATTGGAAAAAACATCAAGAACTCCAGTTTCTTTACTCTGCTGCAGTAAGTTCCAAGTTATGGGTAGAAGAGTTCCTTAGGGATATGGTTTAGTAGGGAGACAGGCATGGCTGGACTTGATCTCAGAGGTCTCTTCCAACCTTATGATTCTATGATTCCAAGTTCTCCTTCACCGGGAGTACAACCCAAACCAGCACTAGATGCGCGTATAAGATACTAAAGCAGAAGTAGTAAGTTCTGTTTAAGAACTTCATCAAGAATCAATCACCCTTCAGGACTGAGGACAGATTAAGAAAACCCTGCTCTATTTCAGCAGCCAAAGTTCTTTTGCCCCCCTGTGCCCCACCTCCATTCAGAGACTTAAACACAATCCCACCCCATCCCAAACATTTACAAGATGACAGTAGAAAGCAAGTTCCAAGAAACCCAGTAGTGTTACTGTTCCTTAGAGCATACCTAAGAACGGAGACTCACTTTACACTTTTCATCTTGGGCATCACAGAGTGAGCTTCACTCTGTGTCACAGTATCCTCTTTTATACGAACTTCTCAGCCTACTGGAATTCCTATCTACAGTGTCAATCCTTCAGACTACAAAACCTGAAAAATGCTAAGGAATTTTGAAATACAGGGGAAAAACCCTAAAGTTCCTACGTGTTGTCTATTTGCACTCACATCCTCCCTGTGCTTCTGTATTTTGAAAGCTTGTTTTCCTGCTCTGAAAGACCTGTCTTTACTGAAACTCCCAATTCCTTTCAAAATACCATTCAATGTTCCCAAGAAATATAAACAAGATGATTAAAAATACTTGCAGACTTGTCATCCCCTCTCCCCCTATCTGCTCTTTGCTATTGAATAGGACAATATTTTTATGGGATTGGGTTTGGATTTTTTTTTCAGTACATGTTTTTCTATTAGACACATTATTATTTTTACCTTCTATTTCCTTGTCTTATTTGAATGGGAATTTATGGGAAGAATGAACGTAAGGAAGCCAGCAACCCAGGAAAAGATCCCACAAGGCAGAGAAAGCAGAGTTGCCACTGAATGTGGCGCCTCAAGGACAACAGCGAGAGGGTCCTGATTCTCCATGCCACAGACCACCTAACTATAGAACAGCTTCAAAAAAATATACGCAGTTAATTTCAACTCACCTAATCAATCTGAAAATACAAGTAAGCCTAGTCAATTATTTTTTACTTTTTAAGAACTTCTTATGTAGTACATAAAAGATATAAAGGAAGCAAGAGTCCTTCTCGATACCGAGCTAAACATTAAAACCTATTAAGTTCTATTGAGACAGAGATTCATATACGACTTTCCTTCTGTACACCCTGCTCCTCCCAACATGTACAGTTCATGAAGGACTGACATTGGAATTACCTTGAAGGTATCTGGTAAGTCATCATAACAGTGTCATCTGTGTTTGCCATCAAAAGCCAGATAGGATCCTGAAGGACATATTTAATGAAGTGCTCGCTTTCTTCTATTTCTGCCTTCATTTTGGTTTTATGATGATTTTCTGAGGAATCAATACTCCCAAAGTACTTGCTGGTATGACTAGTTTCACTACTACCTTTAAAAAGAAATTTAAAGTTTCATTATAAATTGTCAAATACATAGATTATCTGAATGCTTTTGAAAAGCGCATAAGATTAAAAAGATAACTGAAATTATAATCACTGTTGCATTTTATAAACAGAGGAAACTTCCACGCTTAAGTATATGCATTAATATTTTTAGAACTCAAATTCTCAAGCTAAGTCTCCCTTAAATTTCAACAGAATGGCTCACTTGCTTAAATTAAAAACTCTGTAATGGAACATGAAGGAGTACAGGATTTTCTCTTTGTTATTCTGTCATACCTAGATAATATCTTAATGGCAATTTTACACACAGTTAGAGGCTCTATACTGCAAATCAAGCATAACAGAAAACCTTTCATGTTATGTAATAAAAAAAAAAAAATTCAAGAATAAACTATGCAATGAAGATTAAAGACAAAGATTTTCACATAAAGCCCTTGATGCTCAAGTGGTGTTTGCAATACCTCATGATCCAACTCTTCTAAAATGCTAAGAGGGTATTTGTTACCTGTTCTGCTCCCAGACATGTCACAACCATTGGATCCAGACCCCAGAGATTCTGCAGCTGCAGACACACCGCTCCCTGAAGAAGCTGAACCAGTGCCTGAACACGCATCTTCTTGAAGTAAAATGTCAAGCAGGACACTAGACATGGACAGTGCATCGCTATTTTGAGCATCCATTGGAGATTCAGCCTAGTGATAAGAGGGGGGGAGGGGAGAAGAAGATTAAAACAACAAACCCAAAACGAAACAACAAGGCTCTTTCATTACC
The DNA here is from genome assembly GCA_033558235.1 of Neomorphus geoffroyi. Taxonomy (NCBI): domain Eukaryota; kingdom Metazoa; phylum Chordata; class Aves; order Cuculiformes; family Neomorphidae; genus Neomorphus; species Neomorphus geoffroyi. The sequence continues at coordinate 6,338,353 of JAUMJM010000012.1, read as the reverse complement.
AAGCACTTTTAGTATTAACCGTTTCACTTTATATCCTAATATGTTTACACAATTATTCAAAGACAGATGATCACCAGCAACACACACCAAGATGAACTGTGAAGTGGAATGACAGGCAGACAAGTGGTCCTTCAGTAAGATTGATATTTCAATTCAATTTGTCTTTTAAAAAAATATATATAGTTTAGTGAGGAAAGCATTTGCTATTCAGTTTTGACACTCCCTACTGTTCTGGACAAGTCAGAATTTACCCAAGCCACCCAAGACATACTAGCAGTTGCTCCTGCCATAAGCTACCTCACAGAGATTTGCATCGACAGTCCATCATGGTTACTACTCTCAATGCAATGAGAAGGAAGATGATGTTCCCAGATGCAAGCTTCCTAGGCAAGATAATTTATTTGTATGTTTTTAATGGAAAGAGCATTAACTATGCTGATTTCTAACATAAGCAAAACCTCAGTGCAAGTCAGCTTGAAGATTAAATATTAGAAATCAAGGTTGACAGAACTTAGCAAATAATGGAAAAACTAGCTTTATCCTTAACACATTCCTGAACAACTGCCCATATTATCCTAATTTTCCAGAAAGTAATGAGGAAATTACAGAAAGTTACATTTTGTAGGTTTCTAAAGAACAGGAACAGTTCAAGGAAATACAAAAGAATTTGCTAGCAAAATTGTTACTATTAAGTTTTGCTACTGAGCTTCTAATCCAGCAGAGGCATCTCAGAGCACACTAACACAGATACACTGTTATACCACAGAACAAGCCAGAAGTCGTTACAGAGATAAGATTTCAGAGTCATGGCACACAGGACACATCTTTCCAAACACAGCACTGGATGCATGTATGCAAAATTTCTCCGTATGTGGCATTTGCACAAGTATGATGGAGAATTTTTTAAAAGTGAAAAGCAAATGTATTTGTTCTCAAGATCAGGAGATAATAAGCATGTAATAACAGAATGTGTCAAGTTGTAGCACTGTATCAATGGAGTTTGGAAGTTTCTCTAGAAAAACAGATATAACCAAATCCATTTTTCTCTGTTTTTCCTTCCTCCTCCTTATAACTTCTAATGGAGATACATGCTAATGACTCACTGCACAAAGCCATCTGATCAGCTGCTGGCAGCAACACTAACAATGCTTTTCATCAATTACTTACAGTTCAGCTCTCAGATGTGCCTAAAAGTAAAAGCACCCCTTTCCAATGCCTGCTTTCCTTTTATCAGCAGTGAACTTAAGTTACATTGTAACTGCACCACTACATGCAGAAACCTGTTATGAACTACAGCACAAGAAAGCGGGAGGAAGGAAGGAGCCAGTCTAAAAGGTTTGGGCTGCAACTCTGTCTCATTGATGACTTCACATTTACAAAGACACTGCATGATGCCTTTAGAACGTGTGTTCTATGTGTGTCTACATATTTCTGTTACAGGAATATTTATAGACATGTTACTCCATCTGAAATCTCTGTAAGGTTATTTGTTACACTATTTGAATGAGCCAGGAAATAAAAACCCCTGAAGTTACCAAATAGCCTAGCATAGTTTTAGTGCATCAAACAAAAATAAAGTTATGGTCTGCATGTAATAATTCATTCTTCCTCTACTTTGGTTGCTTGTTCAGACCATTTACAGATTGTTTCTTCCCTCCACACAAATTCACTAGCCCAAAACTTTTTGCTAAAAATAATGTGTTTGTATTATTTTAAATCTATTTCAGTGCTTTTCAATCGTCTTATCCATATGAATATTCCTTTCCAAAAAGTTGAACAAAACTGTTTCAGATGCATTTCCAACCTTCCTAGTATAACTTAAGAACAACAAGGTGGTTTTAATTTTGGAAGGTTAAAACTACTCTAATGATTGGATTTCACATTTTGTTCAGTCTGATGAAGTCTGAACTTACTAACTACAATTTTGAGCCCATCTCTTGGCATTACATTGACCGATTACCATCTGCCACTAAAAAATGGGGCCCACAAGTGAAAGCATGGAAAACGATGTTAACAGAGACAGGAAAACAAGGCGGGATCTATTTTCGGCATCTCTACATTGTAACAACTTCAGATATGTTCAAGAATGTGAAGACTGTGGAAAAACAAAACAAAAACAAAACAAAACCAACCCAAAACCTAACCCAACAAACCCATCGCATACTTACTGGTATGGATCCCTTTCCACTACAGTTATTAGTTGTCATGATTTTGCCTATAGCTCCTTCCTCGCTTAAAGCTCCATGTAAACCCACAGGAGCTCCACTCTCGGCAGTTTTTGTGGTTTCTTCTAACTGTAGAAGATTCAGAGGAGAACTACACCTTGACTGGAAAAGAGGTGGTGAGGCACGGTCCTGAGGACCCACTGACTGTGGAGTGCAGGAGCGGGATGGCTCATTTCGTGGCTCTGTGACAGGAACCTTTTCACTCTCTGCTGGTGGATTGTAATGGAATGGCTGCGTTGGAAAAAACGCCTGTTGTGGGAAAGGGCTGGGTGTGGCGAATGGTGGCTGTGTAGGAAATACTGTCTGTGAAGAGAAAGTGGAATGGGCAGGGAAGTTGGGTTGGCTATGGTAAAGCGTTTGAGGTAAGTTACTGTTCATCTCTGGGCAGACGTAGTTGGGGAGCACAAGAGCTACAACCGGTGTCATGAGGGGTGCAGGGAACTGGGGTGGCTGCATAGGGCAAGTACTTCCAGAGTCTGGCAACTGATTAAAACCAGAGAGTGAAGTCTCAGGAGCTGGTGGCACAGTCCCCGCTGCTGGAAAAACAGGAAGTGGATATGCAGGCATAACAGTGGGAAAAGACATCGTTGAGTAGCTCGCTTGTGAAGTGTCTGATGGTGACCAAGCAGTAGTATTTAAACCTTGAAGAGGGAACCGGTGGGGGAATTTAGTTCCAGAAGTTGTACTGTCCGAAGACTCCTGTGGTTTGATGCGCTTTGATTTCCTGTTCTTTCCACTTTTCTTCCAAGGTTGATCCATTCCAGAAGGGCCATTTCTTTGTCCACGGCCACCTGCAAAAAAACCAATCCCAAACTGAAACATCAGAAGGATCCAACTTGCCATCCAATAGATCCCTTTCACCTTGTCATGGCTAGAATTTGCTTAAAACCACAGTTCTGGACTTAGGCTACCCAAATGGAAGCATCTGGGAAGGGGTCAGGTTCACTTTTACCTCTAGCACAAGAGCTGAGCTAACTGTGCAATGAAAACCATGCAGACACACCGTGGAAGAGAAGAGAGCAGAGCAGATCACAGTTGAAGTTCAAATGTGTCACACAAACAGCACAAAGTTACGGAACAGTGGCTCCCAGAGAGGCAGACTAAATACCGCACCAACTACAATAAAAGCAGTATGGGATATGACTGAAAGTACTTCTACAGAGTTACAGTTTTGTAGGTCCATAACTGAAAAGGTGAGGGGCGGGGGAAAGCAGAAACCAGAGAAAGTACACGTAAAGAAAAGAATATCCTGAGAGGGAAAAAAGCATGCTACCTTCACAGTATTATTTTAGGAGAAATCTGCAGCAAGTAGAGGCTAAAGTCTGTCAAGTTCATCTGATTACAGACATGAGGAAATTCATAAAATACCTTCTGGCACCAAAAGCTGCTCATATTTGTAGTTTGTCTAAACTTATTTAGATAGGCTGAAAGTTTGTCAAAGTACAAAGAACTAAGGGTTCCAGACCTGGTTTCCCAAATGAAGGGCCCGCATAACTATTTAAATAAAGAAAGATAAGAATCTGCAAAAAATGCTTAGCAGTATCTGAGCTCTGTTTCAAGTCAGGTTAAGACTGAAATGGAAACAAAGTCAGAATAGTATTCAAGCACTTCTGAAAACGCCACCCAGAGTTCCTAGTCCTAATAAACAAAACAATCTCACTAGTACAGCTAGTCTGTGCCATTTCCATCCCACTGATCACATTATTATCTCAACAATTACCAGATCGTTTCACTGATTACAGAGTAGTGGAGTGGGGAAACTGGATGTACAGCAAAGGGGCTAAATACAAAACAAAACCACAAATCTGAAAAAAGACAGATGGGAAGACAGAAGGAAAAGAAAAGCGAGGGAATACAAGCATAGATACAGCAAAGCAAACATGCTGAAGCATGCGTTTTGTCCCATGGAAATAGATGTATGACAGTAATAATATGACAGATGAAAATCAAAACATTACTCAAATGTCAGTTATTACACTATGTTAAGATATATTCTACTCTCAATCTTCAAGCAAGTCTTACCAGAAAGAATTTTTCTACAGACTTCAAACCAGCACGTAACTGTCACTATTCACAGTGGCCCCGTAATACAGCTAAAAATGGAAATGCCCTCCCAACAGAATTTACTGCCTATATTAATACAAGTTTTATCATGAATACTATTGTCACATACCACGTTCACCAGGCCGTCCTTTTGGTTTATCTTGTAAGTAGTAATTGCAGTGGGTCTGAAAAATATTAAATCTCTTGATTTCTTTAAACTTATTCAAAAAGCTCTGCTCCTCTTTTTGTGTATGCACTGCAAGGACTTCCTTCGTAAGTCCCAGTTTTTTAAATGGCTCCTTTTCTTGACTGATGTGTGTAGAGCTGGATGGAGGGGCAAGAAGTTGGCCATCTAAGAGTTCTGCTCCACTTGGACCATCTTCTATCATTTCTACAGAAAGAGGAGGAAAAAAATAAATCAAGATGAAGTAAGAAAAGCGCTGTATATACATTTTTAAGCTACAATTCTGTAATAATTTTGCTGTAAGTTTAAGATACAAATCCCGTCTCCTGTTTACTTCATTTTCATAGGAACATTTCAGCTTTAAGAAAGTGTAAGTCACAAGCAGACACTAGCTGTTCACGTGTCTGAAGTTTAAACTTGCTAGCAATTGCCCTTTAGGAGAAAAATCTCTTAGCAAAAGTCATACCTAATTCAGGTTGTGTTTTTTTGTCTCCAACATGAACAATTGTGCTACTGTAGCTGCACTGACTTGTGAGAGACACAACGCTTTCAGGTTTGCCAGGTAAAGCCAAAGATGTTAAGTGAGCACCGACCACTGGGGGACCACTTGATTTACCGGATGCCTTCAACACAGCAGGATCTGTTAAAAGAAAAATTTGTAGTTTACTGAACATAAACAAGAGCAAATGAAAATTCTGTGCTGCTAGGGCTGAAAACCAGTAGAGGTTAAACTGTGCTTGACAAGACACAAAATGAACGTTTTACTTTATGCATTCCACTGAGAATGTTTTAGGAACAGAAAGACTTCAGAGCAACCAAACCCAATCCTCTACTTTCGCATACAGCCAAACCAAACATTTTCAATGAAGGACTTTTTGCTCTTTCTTGGTCTTCACACTCCTTTAGTGGCACAATTTTGGAAGAAAGCGTCTAGCCTCTTTCAGCCTAAGATTATGTCCTGCCCAGCTTCCATACTGTTGTACACTAATCTCTGTCATTAGCTCATTATCCTAACAGCTTTGCTCTGAGCATCCACCTATTTAAATTCTCTCACCTGAAAGCTGCATACAATAATCCAGCAGAGGTCATACTAGTGCCTTATAAAATAGCATTAAAACATTCCTTCTCTAGTAAATGTGTTATGTGTTATGCCTACTATTGTTAAAACCTAAAGTTTACCTTTTTCCCAACTAGAGTGCGGCTTCATTGCTCTCAGTCACCAGTGCACCAAAAAAGCTAGTGGACCCACCTCTTCTCCTGTCAACTAGAACTGTGTAGATTCCAAACAACAGCAGAAACTGTGCTCCTAATTGCATGATCCACCATTTCGTCCTCTCTTAGTTCTCAAGGCATTTCAATTCCTTCTATAGAACACTTTGCTCCCATTTACATAGATACCTTCCAATTTGATTCTAAAACCTGTATTCAAATCTCTTTTTCAAGCTCATAAAAAAGAAATATAGATGCTATTGTTCTCAAAACCCATTTCTGAGAAACTGCACTAGACACTTGCCCTTCAGCCTCATACAATGACAGGGTAGAATCAGCAAGTATTTACATTTAGATCTTTACCAATTGCACAGCTCTTTCACTAATCAAATAGTTAAGTTCTTTACTTTAGCTTCCCATCCAGGCAAGGACTATACCAAACCCTAGGCCCAAGTCCTAATGAATTAAGTCAATGTTTTTGCCTACAGCAGACTTTTTTTTTTTTTTAGAAAATGTCCACAAAGAAGAAAAAGAGGAGTAATATGCATATTTTTCTTGCAATTAATTAGCTGCCAAGTTCTTCAGTTGGTTGTTCTTACAAGTCCAAAGTGTCAAATAAGCTTTTTACATTTGATAATGACTCAAGCCCTAAAACTCAAAATCCTGCTGTATTTCTTACAGTACAATAGGCTTATGCCTCTACAAACCAGATATTCAGCCAACTACTTCGTATTTTGATTGTAGGGAAGCTTTTCATGATAAAAGTTAGATTACCAACTTCTAACACTGAGAAAACTGCTACAAGGTCATGCCAAAGCTACACTTGTCATCATTCTGCAAAGAAGTAACATCCAACTGGCTGCTAGTAAAAATCAATCAAGAAAAAGCTGTGAAGTAGAGATACCTCCCAACGGCTGTATAACATTGTCAGCTGGTTTTTGTTCATGAACTCCAGAATTCAGAGATGCAGCACTTGATGAAGGTTCACATTTTCTTTTTGCTGTACCAGGCACATTACAGCTCTCCAAATACCTAAAATATAATGATTTAACAATATTAGAACTGCAAGTCTTAAGTCTAAAGGTCAAGAGTTATTTACATACTGGTTGCTTACCTGATGACACTGTCCAAACAGCTAATCTGTTGGTAGGAATATGCAGGTTGTTCTTTCCAAGCCAGCTCTTCAGTAATCACATTTTTAGGAGCAGCTGTTACTGCTGTATCTTTTCCCACTACATCTTTCACCTGACCACTGGGACCATTTTGCTTTTCTGTGAAAAGAGATACTGCTATTATGCATTAAATCCTTGCAAGTCCACTAAAAGCAACTGTCAAATTTCTCATTTATACATCTTTTTTAACAGGTCACAAGTTATCCACTGTAAAGCAAGTAAGAGGTTTGCACGCTAACAGATGAACATCGTATAAATATTTTCCTTATGGATTCTCGGAGATGTGAAGGTTGTGTTAGGTTAATGCATATGGATCCAAAGGGAATAACTACTATGGCTATAAAAGAATACATATCATTAGAGTTGAAACACGTTCAGTAGGAGAACGACCCTAGTGCCCATAAGTTGTAACAAATCATTAGAAAAATATAATTCTTAATGCATGTAGAATTTACATTTCTTTAGTAAAAGTTATCAACTAAAAAATCCCTAAAGTTACAGTGCAAAAAATAAAGATCACATCCATAACGTTTTCCTTCACCTAACAGAAAATGTGTTTGATTAGTATGAAAACACGAACTACAATAAAGGCGCTTCAAAACAACAGCTTCGGGACATGCCTTAACTGTGTATTACATCATTACCGATTCAGACATTGGTGAACACAGTATTTTCCTGAAAACAGTAAAGAGAGAAAGGACAATATAATTGTAATTGATAAAAATGCTGTCTTTATGTATTGATTTGAATTAAACCAGAAAAATCCTGCTGTCATATTGTACAAGGCATCGTCAAAAATAGATTAATACTGAATTAACTTGTTAATGTCTTACCTGCAAAAGGCTCTCTCTTATATCCTAGTTTTGCTTTATTGTCAGTGAAAATACGCTGTCCTTTATTTTTGACTTTACGGGCATCCTGACAAACCTCCTGGAAACAGGTCATTAAAACCAGTTACTACAAAATTCTTACATAAATCATCATACATAGTGACTCCTCAGTAGACTAAACCTAACCTTAGTTACTATCTATCTTACAAATAGCCTGATCATGGGAGAAACCCCAATGTATAGAATTTTATTGTGCAGACACAAAATTTTGGGAATTTGAAAGCAAAGAAATTTGAAGTATGTTTTTTGAACACAATTACTCTGTATTTTGTTTAACATGGTTGAGTGACTTGGATAGGAAAATATGACGATATATTACAAAGAATACTTCAGAAAAACAAACAATATCACTCAGTAAACAAAATATTGCTGATAAGACTGAGAACTTTCTGTGCTACAAGTTTAAACAAACACGGACAGGATGTCATAAAACTATACTATAACAATCCTCATTATCTGTGGAAATAGTGAAGAAAAGACAGGTATCTATTGCCCTCAAAATCAAGATCTTCTTAAACATTACTTTTCTGCATATCTCCAAAATGTACTAAGCTATAGGCTAAACAAAAACCCCAGAGAATTCATCTGCTTAAACTAGTGTTTAAGGATTGAACGCTAGGCCAACGACCGCCTTGGCAAGAGCAACAGTCTGCCACACCTGGTCACAGAAGCAGACACCAGACTGGGCAGTACTAGCCTATATGCCATATAACTAAGTAAAGGGAAGTTTTGGCTTTCAGAATTCAATACAACTCAGGGAGCTACACCTGATTTGGGAAGAACAGGAAAGCCAACATGACTACAGATGGTAAAAGGTGCAGTTCCTTTGACAGGATCCACAGTCAGTACATTACTGTCCACCTGATTTACTTTGCCTATGGACTAGTTCTGTGACACACAGGCATAAATTTAATATTGCTGTTTTGTTCAGACTAACAGAATTGGTAAGTTAAATCTCGCCATCGACTAGATGTAGCAATGGTCCAATCTACAGTAAAGTTAAAATTTAAGCTAAAAAAAAAAAATAAATTATTTTATTGCAGTTCATTTATTTAATTCCATATTATATAGTGTATTTTTGTAACATAAAAAGTGATCAAGGTCAAGCTATCACTTGGTTATGCAGGTAATACTGCATTTTATCTTTAGTTTCATTTGGGAAAAGAGTAATTGCAGAATTTCTTCTCCCAAAAGAAACTACTGGTTTTCCCAGAAATGCAGTATGTAACATGTAACAGACACATAAGTTAACACATTAAACAGGTTTAAATTCTTTATACACATCGACTCTTACACCTATAACTGTGCTTCAGTACTGTAAGACTTCATCTCCACCAGAAATGTTTATCCTCCTAGACAGAAAGGTCTTTTCCATAGTAAGCAAGGGATGACATTTTCCTTACACTTTCTTCCATCCCCAGTTTGAAAGATTTATGCTAGAAGTAAGACCCTCACATTTACTGGTTTGTTTTATGCCTTAAAATGTCCTTAAATAAGAAAAACCAAACCTACCGATTTATCCTTATGGGCATCTTCATTATTATTTCCTGTGCTGTCACTGGAGGACGCCACACTCATCAAGTGCTCATGTGAACCATTGCTACCTAGACTTCCATAGCCACTGGATCCACTATTGTGTACAGGCTGTTAATGACAATAAGATATATATATATACACACACACATATATTTCAGCACACCAGCTTCAACCAAAACAGAAATTGGCACCAGTAATCCCATGTGAGGAAAAAGGATTTATTTTAGGCTTGTGGGTTTGGGTTTTATTTGTGAGGACTCCATAGCTACATGAAATCCATAAAATACCAACCAAAGCTTTAACATACTTCAGTAACTCATCTGGCAATCATGACTAAGTAATTTCCAGGACTGCAGCCAGAAATTCCAGTACAGTAGTAGACAGCTAAACAAAATGTCACACAAACATAAATGCCCTTTCTTCACTGGGAAATTAAAAGGGTAACATTAAAGCACATGCTGTACCTGCAATAATAGGCGATAGATTTGCTCAGTGATTTCCTGAACACTGGGATGAAGGATTCTATCCTCTGTATAGCTGGGAGCAGCAAAGACATCTTCATTTAAGGGACCCCTGCATAAACCAAACACACCCCAGCTCATTAAAAATGCAAGTACTTCAATCACAGAGAGACCACAACTTCAATTTACCATCTATATAAACAAACAGAATCTGTTGCTTATTCTATTGCTACTACAATCCTTGAACCTGATAAAATACACATTCTTACTCACTGGGACTTCCCTTTTCTTCAATTTGACAGTATTGACAAAATTTGAAGGATTTCACATTTCTTTTTGAAACAGTTACTACATCACAAACCGCAGATTTAAAAAGGAAGCGCGTATATGTGATTCCCCCCGCACCTCCTGAAAATGCCTTATATCTTTCTCAAGGATCACTATATAAACCTGAAGGGATGGAAAATAAAAAAAAAAAAATAAAAAAATTAACGTCCCAGCAATTTATTGACTTACGTCCTAACTTTGTGTCTTCCAATAATAAATGAAACTTTTCGACTCCAAGGGTTGATGAAACTGGACCAGCTACTGTCCATGGTTATGTAATCTCCATTTCTAGTGCAAAACCGGATTGGGGAATAGTCAAAAGGCTGTCCTCCATACTGAAGTACTGGAATAAATGATTCAAAAAAGTTTCAGGTTAATATTTGCATAATTCTACTTAACAGTTCAGGATTTTAGAATGAATTGCAAAGGAGGAAGATGATGTTTGAAGGAATGAATGCCTGATGTGTCTATACATTTAGAAATGCTGAGCTACCAGAGTAAGCTGACCATCAAAATTTAACAGACTACACAAACAAAATGACCTTCAGAACACAAAAAGTTGAAGATGACTGAAGAAACAGCTTTACATTTTCAAAGCTTAAAAAATTAACATTGCCAACATGGCTCTTATTTTCTTCTCTAAAATCTAAAGTATGACAACTATTACTGCACTCAAGAAAGTGTTCTTTATATAAGAAATATTAATTTACAGTCAATTTTTTTTACAGTAGACAAATGTGCTTCATACCAAACACGAAACTGAGTGATTTCTTATTTTCATTATTTGCATTAAGAATCAAGTTGTAGAGCAAGGGATGCAGTATGCACTTGTAGAACAATTCATAGCCACTATTTCCCACCTCCTACTTGCTGAAGTCTTTGTAGTCATTACTTTTAACTTTTAGGAAAAAAATAAAAATTACATTTCTGCCACTGTAAGAGATTACATACTTTTTTTGTGAATTGCTAGCATTAAGGGTCTGTCATTTGGGTGAAGATGCACCAAGACTGGTGTTCCTATTAAGTCCTGAGGTAGGTATCCTAACAGAGGTACTGCTCTGGGGAAAGAAAAACAAAGAAAAAATTAAAATCAAGTGGAATAAATTAATCTTTAAAACGTTTGCATTTTAAGTTTTCTTTTTCCTATAAAGAGAACAAATAAGTTTAAATTTGGGGAAATAGCAGTGTCAACTTAATAGCAGTAGTGCTCTTTGAACAAGGCGGGCTTTTTGTTTGTGGGGTGGCTAGGTTTTTTTGGTAACTTCACAGAAGAACTTGAGAAGACCAAATCAAGGAGTCTGCTACAGCAGTTCTCTCTTTGCTATGCTGTCTAGCTCTAGAGGATAAATACTGACCCTAATTTTAAAAGAGCATTAATAAAATTTAATCTTGTAAAACTTCTATGAAGGTAAATAGTACCCCAACCTATGGGCTGCAAGCCAAAGCTAAGGATCACAGGATTATTACAGCTGAACTAGCAACAGCTAGAACAGAACAGCTGAGCAGGACTCAGGAAAACTCTCACAGGTAGGTTAAGAGTTCAGCTCCTAAAGGAGCTGCGAGGAAGCAAGCTTCTTTGTTAAAATAGAGAATTAAATGTAACGTTACCAAATGCCTGCATGTTATCAATGACCACTTCTACTGATGAGATGAAGTAATTTGCATTGGTTGCTTAAATCATGCATATTAAGGAGAAAGAGTGAAACTTCACTAATGTCAGTTTGCTTTTCCAAAGCAAATATCCTTTGGAAAAAAAAACCCAGTACATTAAGTAAACACTACTCAGTACGTTTAAGAAGTTGCCAGATGCCAACAAGTCATCTTGTAAACAAAATGCTGTATTCCGTCCTCCCAGCCCCACTTGCTGACAAAAGCCCGGGAGCAGAAAGACACTCAGGTATCTGAAGAACTTCAAGGAAGAACTTGGCTGCAGTGTGCTACAGACCCAGGAGCTGTGCTGTCTTGGAACTCAAAAGCATTACAGGACAAATGCCTTCAACATTGAACTTTGGACAATTTACGGGAATTAAAGCAGTTCCCCAAAATATCAAACATACCTTCTGGCAAACAGGCCAAAATATTCTGGGAAAAATGAGGATATCAACTAATGCCTTATTATCAAAGCAATTAGTCAAATAATGGGTCTTAAAAGCTTGTGGATGATTCAAAGCAAGCACTTTACAAAGCTGAAACTAGGATGAAACTCATATCAAATTCAATCATTTTGACACACTGACATGCCAAGTTCAAAGCACGTAAGGAAAGTTATACCACTAGGAGTTTAAAATACTAATCAACACTGAATGACTTCAGTTCAGACTACAAACAATGTTGTACGAAGTAGATGACAACATGAGTTTTCATTCAGCATTGCTCCTATTCTTTGCCACCTGCTCTATGAAAGCGTGGCAAATGCTACATTCGTTCGTACTGCAACAGAAGCCCTACTCTTAAAGGGGTAAAATTTTAAACTGTTATTTATTTACAAAGAAAGATGCGAATTCAGTCACTTCCTTGCAAAAAAAAAGAATAATCCCCCTACACAGTTGTATATTGACATGAAGATCACCGGAAGAGTCAGGGATCTAGAACATAAGACCAATGAGCAGAGATTGAGCTGGGCTCACTTGTTCCAATCCAGAGGCAGCTAAGGGATGTTAGGAACAAGTTTTTAAAGTGAGCAGTGCAACACAGGAACAGTTTCCCATAACAATTATGTAATCTGTGTCCTTGGAGGTTTTCATGCATTATTGAGGCAAGGTCACAGCTCACCTAACCTAGAACTGGGCAACACTTCCATTTCAAGCAAAATGATGGAACAGATACCTGCAGCAGTTCCTTCCAACCAGCATTTGTGATTGCATAATGCTGTATTTGAACATACTTAATTTACTATCTACCAGAGGCAGCACCTCAGCATCATCATGCTTCCTCATAACGAGTAACTCAAAATAATTCAGATCTTAAGTTAATAAACTAATTTTATGAATGCAAATGCACATATGGCATAAGAATGGCTGATGAGAAGAGGCAACAAGTTTAGTTTGTATTTTATAGAATGACAATTTAGATGTCAAAACAAAAGGAATAAAAAGTCTCTTTATAGTCTTATCACAAGTTAAATAGGAAACTCCTTTAAATTCATTTACTAAGTTCATTCCACTGTGAACAGACATTTACTAAGTTCACTCCACTGAAGATAATTATATACAGGAATGATCCATTTAATTTCAGGAAAATAATTTATTTTTACTTAACATATTCTGTGTAGAGATCCACTTGCAGAGACAGGCCAAATTTTTCCAACCCATGAACACATGCTGATTACAGAACTAACTTTATTTAATGCAAGTCAGGCAACAGTTTCAGCTTTATATTACGAATAACTGTCACTTGACAGCCGGCATTGTTGTAGATTTTTAAATATTAGACTCCTCTTTCCCTAAGAATCTATTGTTTTGTGCCCTGGAGAGTTTAAAAGCAATAAGTGTTTACCAAGATATGAATATGCAGTTTATCTGGCTGGCAATGCTCTCAGGAATTAAATAATTAAAAGCAAAATCAACCACACAGATCGCAAGAACAGAAATAAATGAGGCAAAGTCCTAATATCAGACCAAGATATAACAGACTCTTACAATAAGTCTTCAAAAATGTTGTTAAGGAATAAGTGGTAACACCAGGCAAACAGGTGTTAGGTATCAACAGGAAAGAAGCTTCCAAAGTAGACATAGAGAAGGGATTTATTGTACCCATTCCACCGAAATCCATGAATAAGGCCAAAGCCCTCCACTCAGTAATTTTGCCAGCTCTGTTAAATGACTATTAGAAATAAATGAACTGGGGGTGCGTGGAGGAAGGGAAGCTTTACATTGTGCCATTAGCCTATCTGAAAAGATAAACCCATCCTGCAAAGCTGCAGTTGACTTGGAGAATGTCTGGGAATGACAAAGAGAAAAATCCATGAAGAGGACAGAACTATACTAGACTAAAATAGTTCTTTTGTCAGCTTAAGCTAGAGAGACTGTATAAATCATACTATGGAAAAATAGCTTGCCAGCATTATATTGCCTTTTATCCTGCAGGAACTCTTCACTCTAAGCCACAATGTCTGCACAAGTTAGCCAAAAATAGTTGTATCTTAAGGTCCAAACTTATTCTCACTGATTAGCCATTGTCTTCTACAGCAATCTCCAATAGCTACCTTTTGCAATTCTCATTTAATAAAAACATGTGCACTGCAGCAATACTGATGTGTCATGACTCTGCAGATAAATTGTCTCAGAAGTCTAACGGTAGTTCTTTTTGAGTCTGGTTTAGTCAAAATTCCCAATAACCTCCTTTCCCTCAATCCCTCTCTCTTCTGCTGCCACTAAAGATTTTGCCAAGAACAGCTTATTTCTTCAAAAACAAGAAGATTCCCACCCAAATGACACCACAGAAATCCAAAATTGTGCATTATACTGCCACTGTCTGCAGATACCTCCCCCAGCTAGACCTACAAAGAAAATTTTAGCATTCTTAGAATGCTCAAAAACAAGAGGAGAAGAGAGTCTCAGAAGTCAGATGCTACTATTGCAGCCAACTTGGTTTTCATTAGGGAGAAAAAAAAAAATAAATCAAAATCAAAACCCACATATAGCACACTGCAAACAATCATGAAGAAAATAACTAAAACAAGGGAAAAGGAAGAGAAAGATAGGGAAAAAGTAGACTGTGTTTTCAACTTAGGAACAAGTGAATTCTCTTGTCAAGTCTTTCAAACACTACTATGTTCCAAAGTGCACCCTTGTCCTTAAAAGATTGTTGTGATTATTGTCTCCTCTTCAACCAAGTACACTCCTAAGTCTGAAGGAGTATCTTCCACTCTTTTCATGCACCACATGTTTCCATTACCCAAACATCCTTTGAAAGGCGCCCCAAAACCAAGCCAGAAGACTAAAGGAAAGCTTGGTTCATACCTTAGTTACTGAACCTCTGTCTACGCCTTAAGCTCACAGGCAGTACGTGGTTTAGTAGGCATGGTGGTGTTGTTGGGCTGACGGTTGGACTGGATGATCTTAGATGTCTTTTCCAACCTTAATGATTCTAGGATTCTATATTTATTCTACTCTGAAATGTGAACACTTACTCTAATCAGCTTTCACGACTGTCAAAGCAAAGTCTTCAGCCAGTAGAGTCTGACCAGTTTTTGTATGGAGATAACAGC
Organism: Neomorphus geoffroyi; assembly: GCA_033558235.1. Taxonomy (NCBI): domain Eukaryota; kingdom Metazoa; phylum Chordata; class Aves; order Cuculiformes; family Neomorphidae; genus Neomorphus; species Neomorphus geoffroyi. The sequence continues at coordinate 6,323,097 of JAUMJM010000012.1, read as the reverse complement.
AAGAACTGTGAAGACTGTAGTTTGAACTGGGACCACAGAATAACTTTTTTTTTTTTTTTTTGTAAGATCTGACTGCATTTCAAAGACAAAACCGCTGGTTGTGTCTGGGCCAGCAGAAAGTAACAGTAGCATATTACTTGTTATTAATTGGATCAAACTTAAACCAATTAAAAATCTCATACAGGGAAAGGTTGATAGCACAGGAATTTGACTTTTTGTTTCCTTCACTGAATTTATGTCCAGATTTGCCTCAGACAGAAGGAACATGGAAGAACAAGTCGTTATAGCAGGCAGATGGGTTTCCACTCAAATACCACAGTGTGATGTTTTCCCAAGCTTAGTGAAAACTGGGGGATGTACTTTTCTTAGGTTAAATAATCTTCAGGAGTCACATGATTTTTGGCCCCACACAGACATATTAATTGAATCCTAAAAGTACCTGTAAAGATACTGGTTAGCTTGCTTATCAGTAAATTAAAACCCAACATTTTTTGTAAGTTACCTTTCATCTACATCCTGAAACAAACAGGTTGGTGTGTGCGTAGTTGTAAAAATCCTTTTGTCAGGAGGAATTCTAGGTGCTGAGAGAAAAAGAAAAGCAGATTAATAAGTGGGGTTTTTTGCACAGATAAAATACTTCAACTTACATGTTTCTACTAAATACTGAGTAAAGTCTAAAAGTCTGTGTAGGAGCATATAGGAAAGCAGCCTGCTAGCTCACAGAAAGGGCAGAGAACAGAATCAATTATCTTTCACTTTAATAAAATCTGAGATCACTGACAGCAACTCATATAGTTGGCTTTTTTAGGCTGAAATTCAGTTATGCTACACTGCATGTAAATCCCTGCAGCAGAATATAGAGCAGTTGATACGTTTAGGAAACCAAACTAGTCTTTGTGCATTCAAAGGATTACCTTCATAACCAGAATGTACTTTTTCTGCAAGCAACACACAGCAGAGCTGGTCTTCCGCTATTTCTGGATCTTGTACTTTGATAAGGTAAGGAGTCATCCGAAATGGGTGATAGCAAATCTCATTGTCACGTTCCCTTCCCGCACTAATAATTAAACAAAGGTAATTATTTCAACAGATTTATCTTATGCCAAATAAGGTTTTAATTCATCTATTGTAATTTCCTCATAATACAAGGACCGCACGATAGCTCCTAAAACAGCACCCAAGAATTTAACTTTCTGAATTTATTCATTTTTGGTAGAAGAAAAGCCAATTCTGACAGCATCCTTTGCCTACCAACTGCAATAAAGAATACACTGTCCTCTCTACTGCCTGAAATAAAAAGATCCACAACCACTTTAAATAGAAATTTGACGGAAAAAGGAAAACCTACCTCCTATCATTCTATTATTTTGTTGATCCAATAATCTTAGTCTGTGACATTACACCCTTCAGAGGGACGAAATTCTAGCTATATTTTATGAAGACTGTTACATCCCTTCAGTTAGCATAAAGACCTTCTTTTATGCAGTATTTATTCTGATTTTAAAAGGGCAAGGATTCAAATTCTTACCTACAGCAACAGTTGTTTACATAATAAGAACTCAAAGCATAGTAATGAAAAGAATAACCATTTACCAGTGACTTATTTTTACAGCACATCCAATCCAGCGCTCTGGAGTGGTGCATTGTCTCTCATTAGTTTAAAGTTGACTCTCACCTTAATAAGTGTTTATTTACTCCAGATGTAATTAAGTAATACGACACACATTTTAATTTTTTCTGGAAATGCTACCAGAGAGGCAATAAGCGGCAAAAGTCATATTGCACAAGAAATAACACTGAATACGCTGCCAACAATTCCTAAATAAAAGTGACTAAAGGGAGCGAGGGCAGAAAAGGAAGGAACGAGAGTAAAACCAAAGGTGCCATGTCATCTAATAACTGCAAAAGAGACAAGTCAAGTTTTCCTCATGTATCTTTCTCTACAGGACATGAGATAAATTTAAGATTTAACATCATTCTTTTAGAATGAAAGACTCTGTAGCAGGTGCTGAACAGAACAGTTCAATTAACACGAACCGAAGACTGCCCATAGCACCAGGAGATGTCATATGAGCTTCCTTTATGGTGCAAAGGTCAATATCCACACTGCTTAACTTCCAAGATGCAACTTCCTGAAACCACTTTGTAGTTTTCTCTGTAACTTTTAGTTCAACTACAGGACATGCATATGTTTTGCCTCATGGAAAAGTGAGAAATTTACACACCGTATGGTTCTCATACAAAGTCAAATACTTTTGTAATGCAAACTTTCACAACATAACACCAAAATATTGTTATCCTACCTGATGCGACAGAAAAAAGATTTCTCTTCCATGCAATCCTGGGTAGAAGACTCTAGGAATATTAAACATATTTCATAACTTAAATTGCTACAAGACTATGACATTTAAAACAAGAATTTTTCCTTAAATGTTACAGGTTGAATTCTTTAAAAAGCTTATGTTCCCTGAAGTCTCTGTATGTATTTGCTAAACAATGTACTTTATAAGCAACTAAATCTGAATATCACTCAGATTGAGGCTGGCGTGTGAATCACAGCTGCTTGCTGAAAACATATCCAAACAGTTCTCCAGTTTGAGCTGTTTACTTCGCAGTATTGACCAAAGATGTTTGATGATCTGGGATCCCCAAATTTGATCTAGCTCTCCTAGTGCCTTTCTAGGAAAAAGATCAAATCCACTTACCACCTCACCCCATAAAAAAGTATTTTTCGTGATGGCTTCCTCTCACCTTTTAAGTCTATTTCCCTCCTTTTCCAGAGTAGCCACAGCCTGATTTTCAAGGTAAGCTCTGATCTTTCAAAGGCCTCAGTACACAACACTTTTGGATATTACAACCTATAACAGCTGATACATGGGATAGCCTGCATAGTTTCATTTACTGCATCTTTGAAATCTGAAGCTATACACAAACATAGTAAAATTACAAAAAATATTTCAGGGAAAAAAAATGCATATTAAGTAATATCTGTAATAATTCACATGGTCAGAATTCACCACTGACCCTGTGTAGAGCCAGAGGTTGGACTACAGACCTCACAAGGTCCCTTCCAACCTGCTTTATGTATCCGCTACTTGTTACATATTTTTACTAATTGTTTTTCCAGATTAAATATGGTTCAGACTCTGACTTAATAGAGTTAGTATACATCAGATTGGAATTTCAAATGTTTAGAGCAGATCATGAATTTCAGGTGTTTGGCTGAAACAGTTGGCAGCTATTCCTCAATTCCTAACAGCTGCAGCTACACTAGTAAAATGATCCTCCCAGGAGCAAGGACCAAGTGCCCTAAGATGCCAGAGCCTTCCCCATTAGCATGCTTAACAACATTTTCCTAAGGCTAAAAGAACAGAGATATGATTACATTTGGTGAATGCAGAGTGATGACAGCTGAAGTACATTTTTCTACACTGTGATCAAGGTGTCCAATATTTAAATTGTACCCATTTTGAAACAGAATGAGGCAGAATATTGCCCCCCTTATATCCGAAGAAAAGAAATTTCAAAGAACTGTGGTTATTTTATTGCTAGTAAAAGTGGAAAGCAAACTCACTATTCAGCAGGAACAACTGTTTTGTTTACATTCATCTTAGCTAACAGACAAACCTTGCTGATATATGTGTGTTATACATCTAGTATTGTTTAGAGATGTTCTGTGTTATACCCGCAAAATGTGATGGAGAAGCATGGAAGGGTATTAAAAATCAGTTCAAGTATTTGCATTTGCATGACTGAAAGAAGATCAGAGAAATATGTACTGTTCAGACTACTCACCGGCTCTATTGCAAATATTCCATGATGGCAATCTGTATGGGGTAGTAGAAGTATAGAACACACTGACATCCTGAGGTGCCAAAAACTCCACAAATTTGGCATTTTTAAAATAACCCCTCTTACACCGGAGGATAGAAGCAGCTTGATCAGAGATGTACAAAATTTTTCCAGTAATCAAAGAAACAGCTACAGCAAACATATCCTAAAAACAAAAACCTCAAATTATTTGGACAGTTTAAAAACTCTTCAATCCACTATGTATTCCTTGGAAAAACACTTCAGATATAAAAGCATTAAGAAGTTCAAAATAAGAACTAAGGCAATAGTGTTAAACCACATTCATTTAAGGAGAGAGCATTATTTTGCTTTTGAAATAGACACAGACAGTACATTTTTTTAAACTATGCAAAAAGAACAACACACTAGCATCTCACCAGGTTACAAGACCTAGATATCATTGCCTAGAATTCTGTGATGTAGAATGAATTTACAAACTAAGAATTCAGAATTCAAAAGCTTCTGGCTATAAAACTGCACATTTTCCTTATGCTTGTTACATGCATATTTTACACATATGAAAAGGAATTGTTTTGTGAAAAGCTATTTATGTTAGTCTGTCCATCCACTGCAAAATGAACAAAGTGCTCTTAACCACTTCCTAAAATAATAAGTACACAGGTGGACAAAATATCCCACCAGCCAACACTCCACTTGTATTGTTTTGCATTTTTCTTCTTGATGCAGAAGAGCTTCCTGCGTCATAACCCTTAGCGCTCTATCCACTAACGCTATACACAAACTGAAGAGTTGTCGTCAGAACACTGGGTTCACAAACTCAGATGCTTCAGACCAATTGAACAGTGTTTATGATACTTGGCTGAAGTTCTCAGTTGTAGTCCAGACTTCCGATTTATTTTATCTGGTGGGGAATCTGTATCATTCATAGATACAAAAAATACCCACCTACGTCAAGCTAGGGAACATTCACCGTCATGCCACTATTTTACTGATTTCAGAGCTTCATACATTCAGATAGAGGCTTCAGGAAAAGAAATAGTGGAAGGTAGTCTAATAAGTTTAGATACAGTTATTTGTTAATTTTACTGCTAAAAATTATGTTGACTGTCATAGCTGTTATCTACACAATATGACACAGTATCACTGCATCACAGAGTAAGCCAATACCAGTCACAAATACTAGACAAATACCACAGACTTCAATAAATTTTCAGTACTACTAACAGAAAGAACTGTTGAAACGAACAACCTCTACCGATAACAGTGCATCCTGACTAATTTCCCACTAACTGGCAGAAAACCAGCTTAGATCAAGGTGCTATTGGCAAAGCCTGCAAAGGCTCAGAGTTTCTAAATTCAACATCCCCAGAAGGCAAAAGCCAGCTTTCTTCAGCTTATTGGCTGAGCTACCAACTCTTACCTTGTGAGAAGGCATGTCTGAGAATTCCAGTTCTAGAAAACTTTTTCAATACACACTGTAGACTTGGGTCATCATACTTACCGCATTTTTCATGATATATTCTGAGGTTATAGTCTCAACTTCTTCCACCGTGTAAGATGACACATTAAGTCCAGCAGGCTGGGATTCATTAATCATCAACAATTGGTAATATTCCTCATTCGCTATGTGAGAAGATTAAACACCTCATTCAGAATTAAAAAAACCCTCATCAATAAACATCCATTCTGGAAATGTTAAATGGCTAAAATCTTTTTTGGCATAAGCACAGAATGGGCAGTTTGGAAATCTAGGTACAACTCCAAATGAGTTTTTCCTTTGTAGAACTTCCCCATCCATAATCTAAGTAAATTTATCCATCTTAACATACCTACACATGCATGATTATATATTTTGATCTGTTTGACAGCTCAAATAGTATGAAGTTACAAATTGTTTTCAAATTAATTGTCTGACTCAACAAACTAACAGCAAATATCAAGCACCTAAAGGGCTGCCTTAACTCCCAAAGGAACACGAGTTAACAGAGTCAACAAATGGCAACACCATGACATCCATTTAGAGGGGTTTTCAAACATAATAAACTTAGCTTTACACAGATAACTACATTTAAATTCCTATTTTAGATGTTTAATTTCATCCAGGTTGGCATTATCTAGATAGTATCATACTTATTTACCTTTAACTTGTTTAATGCTTTTAAGAGCATATTTCAACGTCGTTAGGACACTAGATTTGCCTTTAATTCTCTTTTCAGAAGGAAGGTGAGCTTTCAGCTCCTGTAATGTTTTCAGCAATTCCTTTTGTGTTTTGGCTTTAGTGGACTGCTCACTACTGTAAGATTAAAGACAAGAAATAAAATGTCACTTGGCAGCTTGAATAGACACACCTTCCTCACAGAAGCCTAAATACACCCTGACACTTGTCAGGTGCCTAAATTTGTACAGCTAGCCACATTAACTTTTCCAGCACTTCATATCAACATTCAGAACTTAAAGTAGTTCTTTAATTAGCTAGAATCATTCAAAATGAAAGATTTACCACCACCTTAAGTATTATTGCAAAATGTACTCTGCATGTGCAACAGTACATATACCCAAGCACCAGAGAAGTTTGCGGGTTTTTTTGCCCATCTTCCTTCTCTCTAGTGGTATTTTCCTTAGTTCCTTTCAAATTCAAACTCATAGAAATGTTCATGGACTCCAAAGGAGAGAAGCAGGAGGTTCATTCAAGTCTTCACCTCCTGTTCGAGCAGGTTCTCCTAAGAAAGGTCCCTGAAAAGGGGATGGCAGTGCGAGACCGTCAAGTTAACAAAACAAATGGAGAAATCCTTGGAACAAAGTATCCCAGTTAATCATGGTAATACATTAAATAAGATAAGGAAACCTGACTAAATATATAGGGTAAAGAATCAGAGGAGGCTGGAGGCAGAAGCTGCATTCACATTTCTCAGGTGCATGTTCAGAAGTGCTGTCTCAATGCAGAAGGTCAAACTACAGAGATTGTCAGTGCCAACGTTGGAAAATTATTGCCTGCCTTTGCAGTTCCTGATATCTCTCCCTATTATCAAGAAGCGCTGACAGCATCAAAACGGAAAAGAAAAGGTGATAAGGGAGGATGACAAAGATGGGTGGCAAGTGGATAGGAAGCAGTTAAAACGAAAAATCACCTGTCTTTCTCATTGCAGCAGAATTTAAAAGCTAGTCAGTCATAACAGTCAAGAGAATTCTAAAGCTTTTCTTTAACCTTCTTGAAAATAAATTATTTTCTCATCAAATGGAAGGTCTTCTCTTACCACTTTGTCGTCACAGCTGGCAGTCTCTAAGAAGTTACCCTAAGAACCACTGCAGAATCAAGAGTCTTGGCAACTGCACTGCCCTGTCTGAACTGCTTAATACAGTGGCTTCAGCTCCCAGGTAACTTTCAAAAGGATTTCTGAACATTTTTCCAAGTTTGAAAGGTTCTTCAGGTAGACCCATCACCTGAAAGGTGCTGGATGTATTTCACCAAATATGCTTGGAAAGTGACAGAGCTGGCTTGTACTAGAGAATACACATTGTTCTCACATTGCAAAGTGCTATGAGTGCATTCACTTAATCAGTGGTCATTTTGTACTGGGAAATAATGGCAAGGGATAAGACAAAGAGCACAGTACTCCCTTCAGAAACACTATGTTCGTGCTGTGTATTAAAACCACATCTATAGCATGGCTTGACAGTTTGCACTGATGCTATCAAACAGGGCCTTGTTAATAGAATAACCCTCTGTGCTGGCAGTAGGGAAGAGAGAGGGAAAAGATGAAATAACTGAGCATACTGCTATTTTTAAACTCTGAGTATGCTTCATGAGCGTAGTCAGACTCTTGCAAAAAAAGAAACCTTTCCAAATTAAACTACAGCAGCAGCAAATGTAAAAGCTGACTCTCCTTGAAAAGGAAGTTATACAACTTGAAGTGTTTTTCCAAAGATCAGTAGTGTCAGGAACAGTAGCCAACCACAGCGAAGGTGTGACTTGCAGAGGGCAGAATAAGCAAGTTCTGTAAAGATGGGCGGTTTCCATTTTGCTTTATGTGGACAGTGAACCGGAAAGATAAATCTTGCAGTGAAGAAAATGGAATCAACTGGCAAGTAAGATTAAGAAATGCCTTCGGTTCACTCTGTCTTTCATACTAAGCAACTCCCAAACACAATTTCCAATTGAAAATACAGCATGGGACAAGATCTCCAGATGCCTGTGAGGCAGACCCAGAAGATAAGTTCATCAAGCACTAAATGGTGCAAAGTGGTAATTTTAATTTACCACTTCTCTGGGAACTGCATCAGGCAAGAACAGTTTCAGGTAGGTACACATAGATAGGGCTCTTAATGTCAGTATGCTATAGCTAGATAGCCTTGATCTCAGGATCAGGTTTGTGTCTCCTGATCAGAAATGACTTAAAAAACCCCAACAAGCACAGCAGGACACTCAAGTGTCCAGATTTGGGCCTTCAATGCCACCAGGTTTCTCAAGGCTATCAGTCAGAAGCAGAGTTCATACACAGGGATTCCCACACCTGGAGCACAAGCCCTATGAGGAGGGACTGAGGGAACTGAGGCTGTTTAGCCTGGAGGAGGCTCAAGGGGAGACCTTATTGCTCTCTACAACTACCAAAAAGGAGGTTGTAGTCACGCAGGGGTTGGTCTCTTCTCTCAGACGACTGGGGACAGAACAAGAGGACACGGTTTCAAGCTTCGTCAAGGGAAGTTTAGGCTTGATATTAGGAAAAAATTCTTTACTGAAAAGGTGATTGGCCATTGGAATACGCTGCCTGGGGAGGTGGTGGAGTCACCATCCCTGGAGGTGTTTAAGAGGAGATTGGATGAGGCACTTAGTGCCATGGTTTAGATGATGAGTAGGTGTTGGTGTTTGGTCATAGGCTGGACTCGATGATCTCAAAGGTCTTTCCCAACCTTGTTATACTGTGATACTGATGTTGGTTTATCCTTACAGACTTGAGGCTTGAATCCTGGTGAACGGAACACAGGAGAGGCAGATGATAGGGCTGCTGGACATCAGAACACATCCAACCCAATGGGTGAATTCTGATGTTAAAACACTATTAGGTCACCCCCAAGCAAAGCCTTCAGACTAAATTCTGAAGAGTAGAAAATTTTTAGAAAAGCTTAAAAAAACGCCAAAAACTCACACACTAGAGCTGAAGCAATATTCCAAGTGAACCACGGAGTTAAGCTACCAAATCAAAACAAATGAAGATGACCCGAAAGGTTATCACACAACTTGCATGGAACAGCAGAAAAAAAAAAGCTCTAACTCAAGTGGTTAACAGGATTTGCTACTGACTATGGGCAGGAAGAGAGTCAAAGATAGGATTTCTTGTGTGCTCCTTCAGGATTAGCCAAAACACAACACTTCAGTTTTCAGCATTTAGCATTTCATACATACAAATTACTGAAAAATATATGCACATTAATTTACCTGCATCCACTGCTAGACTGATTGTGTTCAGAATTTGCAATTATCAGACTAAATGCATTTGAGCTTGAACTAGAATAAGCAAAGACAGAAAGATTAATATTAGTAAACTTAAAACCAACTTTTAGTTCATTTTAGCTTTATACTTTCCTATTAATGACCAATAATCTACAAAAAAACCTCTGAATTTTAAAAGCTTCTGCCTGATACAACAAATAGAAGCTATAGCTGCTACACATTTGTTTAAGAAGGGTCTTACTGTAGCTTCGCTGTGTACACTGAACTATTATTTAAAAGATGAAAACAGCACAGTTGCGTCCTTACATATAAGAACAGACTGACACTTTTTGATACACAGTTATACAACTTGGTTTACAAGAAAATACTTAAATAAATCCAATTAAATATGCAATGATGAGAAGAAAAAAATCAAATGCAGCTGGCCCTATGGAATGCTAGAGACTCTCTTTATTAATTACAATATACTACACAAATTATATCATTCAAGAGCACAAGTTAACTAGCCTGTTCTGCTTCAATCTGAAGATACACTTTACACCATAGTAATTATTCAGAAATTAGATTCAAATGGGAAAGTCTTTAGTGACGAAAATAAAAGTAAAATTTATTTAATATTAGCTACTACCTTTTTTGGCAGTCTGAAGATTCCATGAGCATTGCTGAATCTTTCCCATTTTCATCAGATTCATGGCCATGAGAATCATGCCCACTGGAGTAGTTCTCATTTGTATCATTCCCACTGAAGTCATTTCCACTGGATCCACTGCTCATCTCAATATCTTCCTGAAGAACTTCATGAGAGTGTTCAGGCTTCGTCTGAATTTCTGAATCTTCAGCAATCATTTGGCTATGGTTAGTTGCAAGTCCAGAATAATCACTCATTTTCTGTTGCTCTTTTAAAAAGAATGACAAAAAAACGTTTTCACTGGTAGCAAGTTGCTGCTCAGGGTTCTGCTCCTCTGTGCTAGAATGGAAACACCTGAACTTGATGGAGTCCACAGGACACTCATGAGAAACACTGCCAAGATCAAGAGCAAATCAAGCCATACTCAGAATTTTCTCTCTGCACAAATTTTGTTTGGAAGCACAGACCCACGGATCTGAGGAGGAAGGGAAGGAAGAAAAAAAAAAAATTTTCTTGTTTGCCTTTGCTAACAAACTGGAATTCTCATTGACTGATGAAAGTAAAAGTGATAAGTGATATTCATGGTTAATACACTCAGCTTTTGAACAGTGATTAGTTTAACTTAAATACAAACCTAACAATGGTCTATTGTGGAAAAGGTATTTATATTTTAGTAAAGCCCACACAAAAAGAGGAAGTGGAATAAACATGAAAAACTCCTTAAAAGTTTAAATATTCACTTGTTCTCTATTGTCCTACTCAATACTTGACAATTTTACTTCCTGGATTTGGACATCAGCCATTATTATTTTTAGTGAAATCATTCCCCTGGCTTCCAGTTTACCTTGATAAGCAAAAAGATTCTATTCAGGCATCAGAGGACTCCTGACTTGGTTTGGAGGTTGTTTGTTTGTATTTTTAAATAGTCTTGTTTTTTTCTTTAAGATCAGTTCTGCCATTTTGACTAATTCTTCATTTCTTTCTTTGTACAAGAGCCATGTAAGTAGGCACACTGAACATACAGTAGGAACAGGGAAACTAAGTAAACAAACCTGCCTAGTTATTAACAACAAAAATTCTGAGACACAAAGAAACATAAGAATAAACTTTATCTACTGGTTACCACTAATTGGGAGGGGGAGGGAAATCTGCATTGTTTAGAAAAGCAAACTTAAAATGAAACAAAAAAAAAAATCCTTGCTTTTAAAGCTAATTCTAATGCACTGGGCTCAAAATCAGAGCGAATATGGAAGTGAATTAAGAACAGACTAATACTAAAGAGCCATCAAAGGAGAAGCACTAGAGAGTAGCTCAACTTTGAATAAAATAAAGATCTTCAATCTGACTCATTTCCTCATCTATTTCAGCAATCCACAGAAACAACAATACAGGAAAACCATGAACTAAGATTCTCTGAACAAGTCATCATCAGGGAAAAAAAGTTGTTTTTAAAACAACAGAACCATGTTTGTTCCTTCCTCTTTTTTCCTCTAAAATATTCAAGATTACAATTGTCAACTAATAAACCTCTGACTGGAATAACAAAGTCAATGAAAAAGACTGCAATAAAGTTTTGCTAGTATTAACTGTAGCAGCTTCCTTTTGAAAAGAAATATATATATATATCCTTAGAAAGCCTGTAACAGAAAATATTCAGTTAATATTCATTTAAAATACACTATGACTCAACTACCCTCACCCCCCCCTCCAAAAAAACCAAACAAAACAGTGAAGCTATTTTCTTACCCTCCTAATTGCTGTTTTTCCAGACATTTTACATTTATTTTGAGTTTTTCAGAAGAAAATACTACTCTTCTCCTTGTTTGGCCAAAGTAACATGCAAGGGATCTGTTTTCATTTGAAAGAGGAAGTGTAGTTTAAGGACATTCATTTAAGCTATCAGTAATGGTATACAAATATAAATAATATTTTTCCTTTACAAGATTATTCACTAATACTTAATTATAGATAACAACAGAACAACCCCTTTCAGTAAAGTAGAATCTACCAACATTTCCCTCCTGCCTTTATTCACTTCAGGTGCTCTAATCCACACTAGACAGACATCCTGTCACGCTCTCCTACTGAACAGTAGCACACAGACAGTAAATTACCCTTTCGGAGCTCGAACAGCTCTTTTTGGACTAAGTAAGCCATTTCTGTCTTAAAAATTACATAATGGAACATACAGTAAAAGAATATTTACTCCTAGATGACACTCTAGTATTATTTCACCACGGCACATAGTCCTGTGGCCAATGATTAACTGGATCGGACAGTTCACCTCTGATTTAATCTCGCTGGCAGATAGAGCTCACACTTTCACTTGCTGTACTTAGCTAGACATTGTAATGAAGTTCTGGCCCTGTACATTGTCCACTCACCACAACACTTCTAATGAGCCTGACCCATGGTACTCTCTGCAGCTTGAACGGGGCACTGGGAACGGACAGACAAATCTCCTGTTACTGCAAGGGCAAGGAGCTCTTTATAAACGCATTAATACATTCTCACCCAGGAAACGTTCTTACCACTACTTCAGGTATTGCAGAAATGAGAGCATCTGCCTGGTTAAACAACCAAACCCACTCCCAAGAAGCCATTTCTCGTGCGTAACCTGTACTGTTACTTCTCAGAGGGCCCTGAGGTTGTGAAGTTCTACAGAGGAGTCAATGAGTCAAGGTTTTCCAGCAAAGTACTCAGCTAGCAATGGGCTGGTTTTTTACCTTCTTAGCAAAGGTTAAAGGTAACATTGGAGATGATCTACAGCATTTTGTCCACTTCAAATGAGGGCTTTGTGCACATCAGGATTACACAAAATAACCCTATTGTGATTAAAATGAAGCTTTCCGGGAAAAAAAAGACAGCCACAGCATCACCTGAAAAAGAGGTCTGATGCGTAGGAACTTACAAGGAGATAAATCACGCCTCAAATTATATTCTGTGCCCAAGGTAGGGGTTTCCTCCTATTTTTCCTCACCACCTGCTCCTTAGAAAGAGCTTTAGACACAATAGAAAAACACACTGCCAAAACTGAAACAACACTATCTGACAATAAACTGTGTTACACGATGTCTTTAGTGGTAGAGAAAAAAGCTCTCCAAAAAAAGAAACAATCCTAATTTGGGGCTGCTATACTTAAATCCCTTAAAAAATCCTATATATCAGAAGACAGACTCCTAGCATAGCTCTAAGTTCTCTAAAGATAATTAGCCCAGTATTACAATAATGCATATTATTGGGAAAACTGTGCTGTTTATGGGAAGAGCAAGATATGTACCACAGCTTTCCTATTAAGAATGCAACCCTTTTGTATTTCAGTCTGTAAGTGCGAGAAACCTATTCTCCTGAATTCTGAAGTCAAAGAGTATTACACATGCTGTAGTATTTTCAAAGTGTCCACAAATTTTTTTTAACAACCTCTCTTTGGAAAATTATTTTCCCAAAAAGTCTTTTCTGTAATCTTTTGAAGTTTAAGAGTCAGTGAAATTTTGTCATGGCTAGCATGCAGAGTCTTACAGTTTGGAATTCTGAGCTCTTAAGCCACTGATGAGTAATTTTTTCCACCTCCATCTATTGCCTTGTCTCCTCTCTTCTTTCCCTGACACACAAGCTAGCTTCTGCCAAGTATGTCTATGAAACTTCAAGTAGTTCTTTAGGTGAGAGAGAATCAGTCTCAAAATATATACATATATATAAGCTGTCCAATAACTTTTGCAGAACTTCCCATGTCTCCTTGAACAACAGCTCAGTAACTGAATGACAGTGAAGATCTCAGGGTTTTAAAATTATTTTTATTTTAAGCAATAAATTCAAATTAAGACAATTGCCAGCAGAAAAGAAAAGGTGCTGCACTATAGGAGATAACCACACAAATTTTCTTCCTTTTGACACATGGTAGAAACTTGTGTTGGGAAATGCTGAAGTTGTGTTACTTCTGTCTCTAACTAGCACCATGCCAGATCTTCCGCAGCTTTGCCCACAGTACGGATCTATGCAGTTCATACGTCACTACATTACAATGACTACAATTTGGAGTCCAAGGACAATATTGTCACAAACAGAAATGAATATCTCATTAATGGAGAAGATACAAGTTTGACCTTTTCAAAGGTATATTTCAAGACGAGTTAGCTCAACTCCTTGATGCAGAATGGTGCTCTTAAGCAGGACTTGAAGATTAATGTCACTGAAAGTCAGTTTTGCACAAAATTTCTTCCATTTCAAAAATCTCAAAAGCTTCAGTGCCAGAGGCACATACCAGAGCAAGGAATAGAGGAAGAGTAAATAAGGAGAAAGAAAAACATTATGACAGACTTCCAAGAGCTTCTGTGGAAAGAAGGAGGAGGAGTGTTTCTAAAACAAAAGCTTCTAAAATAAATAAAAAAGCCAAGACTCCATAAGTTTAGAGAGATTTCTAAGAAGAGCCTGGAATAACTGTGAAAAAAGAACAGACTGGCAATGACCCTACCTCGTGCTCTGCATCTGTAGTTGTAGATAAGAACTGATGCATCTAGATTTCACTCCCAGACAGAGGAAGGCCTTAAGTGGAACATCTGCATGCGTACACAAGCACCATGCAAACACCACAGAAGCACAGAGGGTCAGGCATCCCAGAGAGACTGATGAACGTTGAAACTAATCGCAGTCAAAATGTCATAATAAATTGCACATATTCATCCTGCTTATATGCTTGAATAAATTTCCAATCAATAACCAACAAGAAGGAAAAGGTAAAAGCTAGCCTGCTTTCCCAGCCTGAGGAGCTCTCCTCTTGCTACAGTGCGAGGGCAGTAATTGCACCTCATACCAAGTTCAGTAAGTGCAGACAGTCACATGGGAACAGAGGGAGAGCTCTTCTAGGTTTGATCTTCAGTGAAGTACATTAGGCAAGCTTTTTCTTTATTTTCTGCTCCATCTTTCTAAACTTTTAAGTGAGGTTGTCTATTTTAACTCTGTAAATAAAAACTCATTTTTAATCTTAAATTTGCAACAGTTAAGCTTGATTTTAAAGCAACTGGCTCACAAAAACCATCCTAATCTTACACAGAGCAAACCTCCCAGAGTCACTCTGGCAAAGACTGGAACTCTAAGATCCTGATGTAGTGTGTGAAAAAGGTAACATAATTCCACCGAGCACTAAGGACAAACATAGGCATTAATACGCCAGGTGAGATATATACAAAAAATGTATTCTGGTTATTGGTTACCTACAGTAGCTCCTTTATCCTGCAGTAAGACAATGGTAACAGCCTGAACATTAGTGTCCCTGGGGAAAACACACCAAGATACGTATGGACAAATGCTTTAAGAAATAATGGGTTATGTTTTCAAAAAACCCTCTTAAGAAGGACTGTAGAACACCAGGGAAACAAATTTCTTTTGAAATTATGGCATTTAAACTCAAAAGATCTTGTTTCAGAGATATGGTTACATCAGAGAACAGATTTTTCCAGATTTATTTGGTTCAAGAACTAAGGAATAGAAGAATACCTGAAAATTTGAGTCTAAATTTGTCACTTATATGAACTTACCAACATTACCAAATGAAGCAAGAGGTACACCACAGTTTATGACTAGACTTTAGACAACTGAATATATGGGGACTATTAATTGCACTAGAACCAGTAGGAGACATTCCTAATGGTCAAGATTCAATTTTATTGAAGATCTTATCAACAAGAAGAGTTTCCACATGTCTTCTGGATGATTGTTTTGTAAAATGGTAAAAGTTCTCATTTGTATGACAAATAACTAGCAGGGATTTAATCATATCACGCCATTTTAGAGAAAATTGAAAATTAACATCTACAATTAATGCGTTCCCCCCATGCAATTAGACAATAATTAAATGCTTGGTAGTAGCAAAACATTAGGAAAAAGTGTTAAAAATCAAACAATAATCCAAGAAGAGAACTGTTGAACTGTACAATTTCAACAGCAATAGCACTGACAGATTCACTTTTTTGTGGAAAGAGAGAGAACAATTAACCAAATACTTTCACTAGCACACTTTCTAGGAAGAAGAAATAAAACAAAAAAAACCCAGACTTCACTATAAGAAAAAATAACTAAAGATGCCTAACAATTTCCTCTAAGAATTTTTGAATTAATAAAAGAACCTTTCTGTTTTAATAGATTATTCAGCTCACTGCAAGTCATCATAAACTAGTTTTGCTCCTTTTCTTAACAAGGCATTAGACGTAAGTCAATTTTCTACTTATGTCAATAAAACTCTCAACAGCATGTAGAAAATGACAAATGCTTCCATAAAATCTGAACTTCACAGCATGAAATTTCACAATTTGTTGATAAGGATTCATCTTTCAGCTCAAAAGACTCCTGGATACAGAGTAGTTGCTTCAATAAAAGTTAGTAATATCCTTATAAAGGTAATCTCAATCGCTGCTTACAGCTTCCACTTTACAACAGAAGAACTGATCAAGAGAGAGTCTCAATCCAGAGCCATCCAAGTGCCACCTTGAACGTACAGCAGCTCCTACACAGGAAGAGGTCAACAGAAGCACCAGGCCAGGGCTTTTGCATCCACAGTAAGGATGCTTCCAAACACATTGTTCCCTCAGTGAAGAAACTCAAACCTGAACTTAAGTATGGGCTTAGGCTAAAAATGTTTTAGCTTCAAATACGGTAACTCACAGTTTATGCCTCAAAAATAGTGCTGAATGAGTACATCAGTGATTGAAATCACAGTATTAAGATAAATCAAACACAGAACAACATATTTTCTGCATAAGCTCTAAGGAGGAAGGAGGGGAAACTTCTTTCTACCGTGATGAACCATAACAATTATGCATGTTTCTTACCTGTTTTTTTCTATTAAAAGGTGGTAAAAGTGTTTATCAAGCTCCGTCCCAGTTAGCACCAAAAGCATGAAGTGCCTAGGTCCAGAGGCTCCCACATGCATTACATTCTTGTCTCATCCTCTTCTGCTGGAAATCTTTGACCGTTAGAAAGTCCGGACACCTCTATAACTATAAAATATAAAAGAAATACCTGGGCCCCCCAACAGTGTCCTCTTCAAACAGATACCAGAGAGATGCTCACAGCTATGCCATGCCTACGCAGATAAATGTTGGTTAAACATGCAACTGTCATCCAGCAGACAAATCAAATACACATTTGCATTTTGAACACTAAAATTCTAAAATAAGGTCTTAGAGTTTTAAAATAACATCATCTTCTATAGCAGATAAAATAACCCTTCCAATTGTCATACTGTCAGTATGGTATGATACTATGTACATGTGTAGCATGTACTCAGTCTGCATAGGCTGACACACCCACCAAAAATGAAGGGTCAGCCTCTCCAGTAGATAACAGAGCAAAATGCCTGATGTACTCAACAGGAGCTCCAAACGCTGAAGAAGCTCAGTTAGAACACCATTTTAACACCTGATCTAAACTCATCTACATCGCTGTAGGCTTGGCATGAGCATTAAAGAGCTTACTAGGCAGTTACAAAATCTCAATTCACAGAATCACAGAACAGTTGAGGTCCAAAGGGACCTCTGGAGGTCATTTTGTTCAGCTCCCTGTTCAGGCAAAGTAACCTAGAGCAGGCTGCCCAGGACCACTTCCAAATGACTTCTAAGCATCTTCAAGGATGGAGATTCCACAGCCTCTAAGCAATCTGTTCTAGTGCTCACTCACAGTTAAAAAAAAAACAAAAAAAAAGGGGGGGGGGGGGGGAGAGGGAGGAAGTCCTTACTGTACTAGCAAAGTCCATCAACACTGTTATTCTTCCTAATAAAAAAAGTTTCCCAAAACACTGGGAATTTTGGCAGGAAAAAGGAAATCTGAAAGGTCTTCTATTAAATCTAGGAAACTAAGTTTGTTGGTATGTGTCACCACCATGTAATGCAAAGAAATAGCAGAATAAAAATCAGAAATTCACAAGACCAACACTTATGTGGCAAACAATTACATCACTTTAAACGCTTCATTTGAATATGCAGAAGGAATGTTTGGAACAAAAACTTGGAAGTGTTCAAATCCCAAGGCAACCATTTGGAAGACAGCTCATGTTTAACATGCCTTAATTTAAAATGCTACAAGTCTACCAACTGTTAAAAGTAGATTTGTGTTGGCCAGAGTTAAGGAAGAAATTATTCACAACATTCCATTCTGCATGATGTTGCAAAGCCAATATGAGTTCTACAAGTCTCAGACTATTACACAAATCTTGTGTACGTTGGTTCTTCAAATGTTTTGCTTCTGTCTATCTTAAATTGATAAAACTGGATTTAAATTATAAGCTCTCTATTTCTGACCACAAGAAGTGTTAGAAATTGCCCTATCTGGAGCTACTTGAGGATTTTGCAATTTTTAGCTTGGACACTAAAAATATGGAATGTCTTTCATCACTAGTTAAATCCTGGTTTAAAAACAGCTCTTCTGATTCTTCCACACTGACTCACCTCCCTGTAATCTATATTTCCTTAGTAGAGTTAAGTTTCTACCTTCACTAATCAAAATCTACAAGAAATTAGCCAAAAGGCAGTAGCAATTCTCTAGTTTGATGGCTTCCATTATGACATTGTCATAGATAAAAAGTAAAAAAGGTTTAACAAAGTCTAGATTCGAAGAGGATACTTGCAGCAGCAAATATTTTGATCTAGTATCATATTGGCTTCATCTACATAATGCATTTAGGAAGACATTAAGAAAAAACAGTCCTTATAAACTACTTCAATTCTCATGATAAGCCTTTCTGTAATTTAACTGAAAGCTAAGACAAAAGTATTTTTATCTGAAACTAAGTAAGATTCATTCAAACCAGGCATTTTATTGATTTGACTAGAATTAGAGGCAGTTAAATCTCATCTTCTGGTTTTCCATTATTTATCAGAAGCAATATATAGGTGACTATGCATGCCCAAATCCCAAAGAATTAAAAGAGTTCATCCATGTATGGCATCTCAAGAAGGTCTTTTCCACAGAAGGAAGTCTAATTTGATTAATTATACAAAGAATATAGAAACTGTGACAACATTTCCTTTGATACTGAGATTTATCTATTCTAAGCACAGAAGACTTTAAATATTAGTTAAGAATGAACAATGTGCATTAGAGAACACACCTGTATTACAGGATCCCAACCAAGTTCACTCCCTGTAGAGACCTGAAGTCACACCTGCAGCGTTGAAAAGAGAACCTTGTCAGCTTTTGGAACCTGTTCAGATCATACTTTGCAGCCATGAAAAAACAGGTTTTGGGTTTTTTTCAATCATTTAAGCTAATCAGACACTACAGAATTAATCAGTTACAATTTCATCTGTATTGCAATATTGCAGTACTATCCAGAACTGCTGTCCTCCCCTTTCCTATCTTGGGCCAATATTCTCCCATGATCAGATCACATATAACAAAACGGCGAGAGGAAAAAGGACAAGAGGAAATGGCTGCAAGTTGCACCAGGGGAGGTTTAGGTTAGACGTTAGGAAGAATTTCTTCACTGAAAGGGTGGCCAGGGAATGGAACAGCTGCCCAGGGTGGAGTCGCCATCTCTGGAGGTGTTTAAAAGATAGGTGGATGAGGTCCTTAGGGACATGGTTTAGTAGGGAGACAAGCACAGTTGGACTTGATGATCTCAGAGATGTCTTCCAACCTTACGTTTCTATGATTCTGTGATTCTAAACCACTTGTATACATTTTCTTTTCATCACAGACAACATGCCTCCAGCACTCTCCTTTAAACTCACAGCTTTTTTCTCTTTTTGCTCCAATAATCATCAGCTTTCCTTCATTTTTAAAATACTTCCATAATTCTGACAGTATATTCTGCTTTCTTAATCCACCATATAAGTCACATAAGTTGTAATAAGCTTTGTCATCAGCTTTTCACACACTGAACATAAACATGCCTAAGTTAGTATCTCTGTTGCCTTGTGTTCGACTTCCCAAACAGAGATTAGCACAGTATTAGCCTGCTAGAAAGTAGAGCACAACTGACCAAGAAAACACTGTTGGAAGCTATGCCCTGCTTTCTAAATCAAAGCTTAGATGTATAATGTTTTCCTTTCTTCTCCTGAGCTACCATCCTGATTATCTGAGTAACACTAGCTACTTTGCTTTCTGGACCCCAGAATTTCTCTCATCATTAAAATTTCTTAACACACTTGCAGGAGCAATCAAAAGATTGGGAATTACTAATAAAACTTCTGCACAGCAAACAGTGCAGATCTAGCACTTGATACGGGACGCTACACTAAATTTCAGTTTCCTAAAGATTTAGGGAAGTCACATCGTTTCCATGTCATCATGATTCGTACAATGGGTCTTTAAAAATTTAATGTCCTGAATATCCTTTTATTTTTCAGCATTCTGACATTACAGCTCAAAGGAAGCATACAAAGCAGCAACAACTCAAAATTCTGTTCAGATTTGCTGAGAAAGAACCAATATTACAAATCACTTTCTTGGAGAGCATAATATACTCACCTTAATGAATGTACTAATCAGGATCTTTCCAAATATCAATACATTCCTATAAAAAAACCCAAAACCAAACAAGTTTTATAAGCAAGATAAAAAAAATTTATGAAACTTAAATCAAGCCCACTTAATAATCCGATATAAGAACAACCATACTAAATATGTATTTCACAGATGAAGAACAATTATGAAGAATATAAATAAAAAATGAGAGGAAATGCAAGAAATTTTACTGACAAAAATATTTACTATTATTGTAACCTAACTTCTAAATTGGTTTCTTGAGCAATGCACGGAATTACTATTCACTGAATTTTGTTCCCTTTACAAACATAAGACCACTCCCCAAATTCCATCCCCATGATCTTCATTTATTGTTAGTACATTGTTTAGATAACACGGTTACCAATATAGTACATTTCAAAATCAACCATTCACTAATCTGAGAGCATTCAAGCTGAAGAATAAGTATTACCTAGTAAAAAATTTGGGATCATATAGTTGAATTCAAGTCAAGTTTCTTCTACAACAGACTACAATCTTAAATAATTTCACCACCAAAATACAAATTCCAAATTAGGCTTAGCAGATGAAAAACTGTTCAGAAACCTAATTCAGCTGAGCAAGAGTATTGACAGCACAACCAAGACTAGTTTCATACTCCAAAATACAAGTATGCATACTTAAAAGCTGTTTCCAGCTTGCTAAAACCTATGCTTCCTTTACTTACACCTGTTAAAAAAATAATTATATATATACACAGAAAGAAGTTTCCTTAGCTATGTTCCAGAGGGCCAAACTGGAAAAAACCAAATCCCTCAGTTCTCTAGTGATTGTTCCTAAATGGACCTAAGCTCATATTACTATTCACTTCTACTCCTGAAACATCCACAGTACCACTATTATTTAATTTCCTTCCAGTTTTAGATTAGTGGTGCTGTTTTTAAAGCTGCTTATTCTCCCCCTGGAGTAACTAACAGTAAAAAGTTAGCTTGAGGTGACAGGACAAAGTCAACTCAGTTTTACTATGAATAGCACAGTGCTAGCACATAGTTGAACTTACTGAGTTCACCTCCAGGACAGCAAATCTCACCTATGCTGTGCTGGCCAGCCTGGGCCAGCTCCCAACTCCTCAGTTACCTTACTGTACCTCTAAGAAGCCAAGTACCAAAGCAACCTCCCATTCTGCTCCCTCCAAAAACGCTCCACTGCCACTCCTCCATCACTTAACAGGAATTGTGCTATTTTCTGCCAGATCAGAAGCAAAGCATATTTTCCTTTTCAGGTAGCTATTTGTTGTTCCTTAGCACTTGTGCTCAAGTCTTCACAGTGGGTCTGGACTGATCACCTCCAAGAGCAAACAGAAACAATCTCTCTCAAGTTTATTCCTTCACCTTGAAAAATAAGCTAAGTCCAGAGCTAAGTTTAATTGCCAACAGACTGGGAAAATGCCATAAAGAAAAAAGTGAGTGCAGACACACACTCCCCGACAGACAAGATTATTGAGCCTGGGCCAAGACATCTTGTGGGGAAGCTAAACAGTCCTTTACCTGTCCCATGCTCATTTCTAGACATCCTTCCTTTCACTCTTAAAGGTGATTTAAAATTCTTTATATTGAGCATGAATTTAAAAAGACATTCGATTTTCTTTGCAAACAGAAAATACTATTCTCTTCCTGAATGAAACTGGAGAAATAAGGAGATCAGTAGTCAGAAGTCTAATGTTCACATATGTCAACTCTTGCTCTTTGAGCAAAATAACAAAAATGATACATTTGAGGAAACGTCACAGAAAGGAGGGAAAAACTATCACACCCTATCATGCAGTCATATATTTCACCTTTATTATCAGTGAAATATATATTATCTAAAGTATCTACAACACCATATTTCAACTTTAAAATATTTGTGGACATTGCCATTAGCCATATATTTGCATGCCTACGGCTCCTCTCCCTTAAAAAAAAAGGTCAGAAGTTCACCATTGGGTATTAGATTTACAGAAGTTCCAGGCTAATGCTGCTCTTTAGCCACTGCTGCAGTTCATACCCAGTGAAAGATTTCGGTCAGCATGAAAGCCCCACTCTGGAAGACTACACCAAATAAATTCTGTTAGTAATAGGTTCCCCACCACATCAGTAGCACGCTCTACAAAGCGTGGCAACCTAACAAACACGATGTACTTGTCCTGTGAGTTAGCTACATTAGTACTGAAAAATAAGAGCTCCAGTCACAGTGTAACCCATGGCAGAGATGTAATTGAAATCAAAGGAGTGCTTTATACACTTGAAGATCAATTAAAGAATCTAAGCAGCAGAAACATAAAAGTACATGTAATAAGCCCCAGCACAAAAATCATACCAAGATACAAAAGCTGAAAGGAATAAGGAGGATAGGAAGCAAAGCCAACAACAACAACAAAAAAAAGGTAGTAATGGACATCCTTACCATTTCATCTTGTCTCCCTCAGCTTCAATTATGAAATATTACAGGTATTATTTCAGAGTGAAGTGCCTCTGGTTTAGGACAGGATGTCTGAAAGGCAGTATAGCTTTGGTTCTACTCTCTAAAAGCCAGTTGCAGCTGGAAACATTTGTACAAAAACTGTTCTTGACCTTACAATAGCTTTCACACACACACAAAGTTCTCATAACCACACTTGCATATGTGGATAAGCAGGGAAACCTTGCCCTTCAGAACCACTGCCTCTGCAGCTTGCATGAAACTTACTATACTGCCGCTGTCCCTTAGGGACTCTTCAGGAGGGAGAGAGGACCAAGTAAGAGGACTCTGTATGGGGGTGGTACAAGCACAGAGCAGGCGTTCAGACATAAAGACTCTACTACACTTAAAGGATAACGTTAGAAATTCAAGCAGCGCAGAAGCCTGATCTGCCGTGTTGCAGCGCTGCTGGCAGGCGGAGCGCAGGCAGGCTGCACAAGCATGTCTGGTAATGCACTAAGCCACTTACTAGAGTACCAGATCACTGCGCGTATGCTCAGGCATGTGGATTCCCATGTGTGTGGGTGCTTTCCTACTACAAATGGTTGCTGGCTCACTGTCCGCATGAGCAGAACGTGCTCCGAGGAGGAGGAGCTTCAAAGCCATTCCACAGCCTTTTGCAGACGTAACCAAACCATCTGACCCTTCATTTCTGTGCTTTCTGCCGTACTGTATTTCACAGAAGTTGCCTGGGGCCACAAGGAATCCCAGCAACAGATCACAAAACCATCAGCCCATGAAATGTGTTTTTGAAAACTGTCTTCTCTTTTCCCGTGCCCTTTAAATATGCTTCACAGAAGAGAGTATCTCACCTGTAGCTGAAAAGAAACAAGCCCCTAACCCCTGTCTATGTGCCAGAAGGTGGATTTGTTCTTTACTAACCAACAACTAGCAAGCAAAACATTTGCCTCACTACCGACAACATATGCAACATTAACAGCCGGGCCACCAATACAGCAGTGGTTAAGTTTACAGCAGCAGTTAAAGCAGGAGACACCCTTTACACAGCACACAAGACTTCAGCAGCAGCACTTTGAAAATCACTATTTTCTGCATACAACCTCAACCTCAATCATACCCAAAAGTGCAACTCGAAGCCCTTCAGAGCAACAGTATCAGAGTACAAAAATTAATGCAGATATTAATTGACCCATTTGCTGTTCAGTGCTTGACAAGCTAGGCTAACGTAATAAGTGTACAAGCAGTCTAAGACTTGCACAAAAGGGATACAACTGGATGTGGAATATATGAATATGGAAAGACAACCCAATTAAAAATCTTGGTAATCCACCACCCTCATGGAGGATCCTAGGCCATGCAACCAAACCTGGACACAAAAATTCCTTTTCAGAAACACCTGATTATCTAGTAATTATGATGTGGTAACACTGTAACACTGCAGCTACAGGACATTCATGCCAAGTTATTACACAACACCTGGCTAAGAACGTGATGTCACCTTTTAACATGGGCCAACCATAGCAACCCTGTATAAAACACTACAGTTGATCTAGACTACTGATAATTTACTTGTTCTACTGGCTAGTGGTAATCTACTTGCTTTTAAACCACACCAAACACAGATCATCCCACAGTAACTTGCTCAGGTGCTTATTTTTAAAGGGTTAAAAAAGCTTTTCTGCACTAAAGTACATTTTAGTATTGTAAAGATATTAGAGAAATAAGGGTGTGGCAAGAACCCAGAAGGAAAATTGTTTATCAGTCCATATCTAAACCAAACATTTCCTGGTCATAACAAAGTCTGAGGCAGAAGAAAAATCCAGAACTCTATTTCCAATCCGTTTCCCCATTTCACTTTGTTCTCATACTACAGCTAAACTTCAAAATCTTGGTTTACTCAAAACCCAGGATTCTTCACAGGGGGAATTTAATACTATAAAAATGTATTGTCCAGGGACAACCTCAAGCAAGTTTATTTGATAAACTGAGTTGTGACACCTTTTAATTTTATGACTGGGGGAAAAAAAAGTGGAAAAGTAAGGTATTATGCTAAGAGCTGCCACAATATCCTTTCTCTTTAAAGCCTCTCTATGGAAATCCGAAAGGAATAAGAGTAAGCTGTAAAAAATGAAAATTACGTAAGATTTTCACAGACAGCACTCACGTTAAAACAAATATTGGAAGCCTACAAGTTCTACCAACTGACAAATAAAAAGACCAGCAAAACCATGTAGTCTTTGGGTCACAAATGAAAGCAGAAAACTTTCTGATCCTGAACGAATTGCACAAAAGCAAAACCCCTGCTTTCTATACCTTTACCTTCTGGACTAGGTCAAGCCAAACTACGCTTTACATCTTCACAGCACAGGACAGGCCACACTCTTTCACTGCAGTGTTGGACACTTATGCCAAAGCATTTTCCTTTCTACCTTGAAAAAAACATCTTAAATGGCCAAAACCCCACTAGAACTGAAATGTTTCGCCTTTTTCTTCTCCTCTAGGCCAAAGGCCCTCACTTTTCCATCATATATTACTAGCGGGGTAAGCAACCTCCACAGTCCAGAACAAGAAGTGCACTCTGCTGGACAGGGCCCTAAACACAAGGCTAACAGCAAGCCTTGCAAGAAGCAAGGACATAGGCCAGTTCTCCTGTGAAACTTCCTCACTTTGCAGAAATAATGGAAGTTGCAGCAAGAAAGGCCAAAACGAGAGAACACAAGCAACAGGGAACTTGATGTCACAGTGCAGCAATGTGGACATCCTCTCTAACTGGAATCAAATTCTACGCCCTGCTCCCACATTCTGTATTCAAGAGCTACTGCATAAAGTGCATAAACAGCAATGTGTCCAAGACTGAGAAGGTCAAGGACACATACAGACACCGAGACTCCCCAGAAGGTAGGAAAAGTTTGGAGTTTCATCAAGTTCAATACTTAAGCCTTCTAATATGAAATACAACCCATTTACAAAATGGAGTCACACCATCAAGGCCTTAATTCTCACCTTGATATCTTTATTAACAACTTTACATTACCAAAACTAACCAGCTTTCAAGTAGATAATCCTCACTGCCATAATGGTGATTAAATCAAGTTTTATGTTGACAATAAGCAAAAGACAGTTCCAAAAGACAGGTGCAGTTTTGACAAATGTCAACTAACTAACATGAACTGTCATCTGTAATCAAACTTTGTGCTTAAAACAATACTGTCAACTTGAAACTGTTTCTCACTATAATAATCAGCTTTTCACTCTACTTCTGATTCGACCAGACAGTCTTACCACTAGAATCATTACAGAACTTCCACTTTTTCCCTTTTTACTTACAAATATGTAAGTGGTAGCTATTCAATCTCAGATGTATAGGACAGTAAACATCAGAATTTTAAATTTGAAATAGACATCTCACAGCCTAAAATCATGATCCAGCATGTTTCTGAAAGACCTTTCATTTACACTGTCTCAGCCAAGTTACTGTTTCACTGGAACACCATCCCAAAGCACTGCACTTTCCAAGCACCAGAGACCTCACAGTGACCTCTCTGGGGGCTTGCGGCACACAGAGGAACACTGTAACCTACCTTAAGCTATATCCAAGGGTCAGCTGGGAAGCAGCAGCTTGACTTTCGCCATACTGCTCATCTATTTGCATGAAACTGAACTTACATAAACGGTTTTGTAATCACGCAGGTAATAGCATGCAACTAATGTCAACAGCAGCACAAACCACGGGGTCCCAGGGAACAAAGCGCCCCTGCAAACCCAGGAAACACACCAAAGGCAGGCACGGCGCCTGTTGCTGCCCTACCTGTAGCTCACGCACCCCAGAGGCTCTGTCACCGCGCACAAACCCCCCCGGTGTGAGCGAGGGCACCACTGCCTGGTGTGAGGAGACATCGCCGCCCCCTTGTCCGGTGTCAGAGCAGGGGGCACCGCCTCCCTCTTCCCGGTTCGAGGGGGGGCACCGCCGCCCCCTATGCCCAGTGTGAGAGCGGAGGCACCGCTGCCCGGTGTGAGGGGGCACCACCGCCCCCTGCCTGGTGTGAGAGCGGGGGGCACCGCCGCGCCCCATGATCGGTGTCAGAGCGGGGGGCACTCCTGACCGGTAGGAGCGGGCATCACCGCTACCCTGCCCACTATGTGTGAGAACAACCACCCCCGCCCACCGTGCGGGTCCCCCTGCCCGGTGTCAGAAGGGGCAGCGTTGCCCGGTCTGAGTAGGGACGACGACGACGACGCCCCCCTGCCCGGTGGGAGTGGGCACCCGTCGGTGAAGGGGAAAGCAGCACTTCAGCCGTCCCCCCGGCCCCGTTTCTCTCCCCGGCAGCAGGGGAGCCCTGGGCGCGGGGGTTATGTAACCTGGGCCCAGCGGGCGGGGAAAAGCGGGGGGCCCGCTGCTGCCCCCACGGCCGCCGCCACCGCCTCCCTCCCACCCCCTCCTGCAGACCTCCAACCCCGGCGGGCGGCGGGGCGCACGTCCAACCCAGCCCCACTCACCTCGCGTCGCGTCCACACAGCCCAGCGCAGCCCGGCACCCACTTCATACAGGCAGAAACGTGACCTGGCGCGCAGAGCCCGCCCCCCCCGCGCTGCTATTGGTCGCGAGGCCATGACGCGGGCGGGGGCCTGGGGCGGGGCAGGGACGCGCGCGCCCCCGATTGGCGGCGCCGCACGCCGCTCACTTTACATAAGCCTCACGTGTGGCACCATGTTTCCACCGGCCGCCACGATCGCCTCCGAGCGCGCCCCTCCCCCGCTCTCTCACCTCCGCCGCAGCGCTCACCGCGGGCACTGCGACGCTTCCTGCCTCCGCTGCGCTTGGGCTCTGGGGCCGCGCTGCCCACCCGCCGCCTCCGCCAGACCCGAAGCCGAGGACGGCAGGGGTTACATCACGGCTGAGGGCGGTACCTCCGTCCCGACCCCCGCGGGGCCGCCCGTGACGTCAGCGCGCCCGTGGCGCGGGGCGGGGCAGGCCCGCCAACGGCCGCGGGGCAGCGCTGAGGAGAGGCGCGAAAGGAAGGGCGTAGAGAGCGCCCCATTCCCGCCCTTTCGCGCCTCCCCTCAGCGCGGCCCCGCGGGAGAGATGTCAAAACAGTGAGGCGGTGCGGGCCAATGACAGGACCCGAGGGAATGGCAGGGAGATGCGCCAGGGAAGGGTTAGGCTGCACGTCAGGAAAAGGTTTTTCACCCAGAGGGTGGTGGAGCACTGGAACAGCTCCCAGGGAAGCAGTCACGGCGCCAAGCCTGGCAATGTTCCAGAAACACTTGGACAGTGCCCTCAGACACGCGGTGTGAGTGCTGGGGTTGTTCTGTGCAGGGACAGGAGTTGGACTCGATGATCCTTGTGGGTCCCTTCCAACTCCGGGTATTCTGTGATTCTGTAACACAAGTTTCCAGGGCACTGAAGGCACGCGCTGTTCCCATCTGGAAAATGAGTTCCCCACATACTAATTACAATGCAATTACCTTCCATTGCAAATCTACAATATACAACTTTTCATCTTTATTCAAAAAAATAGAATATTTTTATCCGTCTGTTCTGGCAAAACAGTCAGAATTTTGATATTTCCTATGGTACAGAGGAAAATAAAAAAAAAAAAAAAAAGCATTTTTAAAAATTCCCTGTGATGTTGGTCACACAGGACTTTGCCAAGGCCCCTGCACCATCCCAAAGCAGACCAGGGTGCTCAAAGCCCCATCCAACCTGGCCTTGAATGGGGCATCCACAGCTTCTCTGGGCAACCTGTGCCAGTGTCTCACCACCCTCATTGTGAAGAATTTATTCCTAATGTCTAAATCTAAATCTTCCCTCTTCTAAATTCAAGCCATTCCCCCTTCATCTCAGCACTATCTGCCCTTGTAAAAAGCCCCTCCCCAGTTTTCCTGGAGCCCCTTTCAGTACTGGAAGGCTGCTGTGAGGTCTCCCCCAAGCCTTCTCTTCTCCAGGATGAACAATCCCAACTCTCTCAGTCTGTACTCATTGCAGAGGTGCTCCAGCCTGTGGGATTATCTTCGTAGCTTCCTCTGGAGCTGCTCCAACAGTTCCATATCCTTCTTATGTTAGAGATTCCAGAACTGGACACAGTACTGCAGGTGGTGTGTCACGAGAAAGGAGTAGAGGGGGAGAATCACCTCCATCTCCTCGCTGGCCACACTTCTTTTGATGCAGCCCAGGGCAAGGTTGGCCATCTGAACGCATGTTGCTGGCTCAAGCTCCATCAGCCTCGGTGTGAATACAGCAGTTTAGTGTAACAACATTTTTACCGTGGCTGCATATGTGCATTTGCTTCATGGGATGTAACGCAGTAGAGAGCCATCAGGGCTTCCACTGTTTATCTGCAAATTGAGGTTAATGCTGCTTCCCTCCCTCACTGTGGTGTTAGGGATAAGTCCATTAGGTACATAGATATTTAAGCTATGACTGTTACAGAAACAGCCTGTGAATAAAGTACTGTGCAGTATTTAACTCCTGGAGAGGAGGGGGGTGGGGGTGTGGGCAGCGGAAGCATTAGGACCAGATTCTGCAACTGGATTTGTTGCAATGCCCAAGTCAGCTTATCAGGATCCCATTCTTAGTTTGCGCTGCTCCAAGGAGTCTAATTTAAAGACTAATCCTAATTAGACAGTCTCTGTGTATTTTGGTCAACTTACTGTTGCTGTTAGGACTAAACATCCAAAATTTCATTGTCTTTTCTGTTTAAGTTCTCTGGTTTAGGGTTGGCTGGGTTTGAGAGATATAGAATGACATTCTTGGTTTCCATGGGATGTTGTTTTTCATGTTATATGCCAAAACACCCATCTCTGGCTGTGTGCCAAGGGCTACACCTCTTACCACAGATTCAAGATAAGGCACTTCACCAAGGTAAAACTTTAAGGTCCACTCACCCCATCAGAGTGCAGTCAGGAGGAGATGGAGGCAAACTATGTCACTCACTAGAGTTGAATAAGCTTCCAGAGCAAACAGAGTAGGAGATGCACTGCAGCACAGCGTGCCAGTTCTAGCAGGCCACCAGTAACCACCACCACCAGAAACAGCCACTACCTTTTTCATCCTAGTAACTACCAGAGGTATTATTTCAGTTCTGCTTATTTTAAAGGTTACTAAACAGTTATTTTGGTCAAGCTTACAGGAATAATCTTTTAATTTCCATTTCTGCCACCTTTTGGTATGTTATAGCTTTCTATTTAACTTACCAAAAACTAGAGAAAGTGGAAATTAAAATGTGTTTGTGCATCTTGAAACAGCTCAGATCAGATTTTTCTATTGTGCCAATTTTCTGAAAGTTGCAATTGTGTACAAGTTATTCCAGGCAACACCAATAGACACCAAAGAACCAGAAGGCAGGCATGTGGCTTCTAGAGGAGTGAATAGTACAACTGAGACAATGGTTCATCTGCTAAGAAAGAAAGAAAAAGAAAATGGTTGCAAAATACTGCAGGACAAAATTGTTTGTTTTGATTTTTAAGGTCACTTTACTTAATTCATGCAGGGTTTTAATAGCAGAAGAGTGAAATATATTTGTGCGTGCATACACAAAAAGTTTTAATCAACACAACACAAACAAAAACATTTAAATGTTATGGGGTTTTTTTCCAGCTCTGTTTATTTTTTTGTATTCAGTTGTAACTCTTAGAGGGTGGTGAGAACGAGTCATTCATATATAGAGCAAGCTCTTTATGTACATCTGTTTCACTGTATAACATACCACGGCTCACACTAACATTCATCCAAAGCAGCTTTTGGTTGGTGGGGTGGGGCACTGTCCTGCTTTGAATTCTACCTGTCTCCCTCATGTGGTTTCGCAAAGCAAAAATCAGTCTGCATGAAACACTGTGGGGGACAGCAGGCCTTCCTAAGCAGGGTCCATCCATAAGCAGGCAGGTTAGGGCCTTGCCATTTTCTTTGAACTGCACAGCTCATTGCTCAAACTGCACTGCTAATATGTAACTTTCATGTGGTACCAAATCTCTTCCTTGCCTGGCTTTTTTTCCAGCATGGTATGTTTCTGAAATCACAAAATATGAAATGATAGATCTAGGCTATTTTTTTCTTTGCTTTTTTTTTACTGCAAGGATTTTAAGTGGAAAAAAATTTAGAAAAGCATTTTTTAATGAAACTTCCCTGCTTCTTGCACTTTCCGGTATTCTCTGAACTTTACACACACAGATACAAAATGCTGAACCATTCCCACCATACTTAAAAAATTAGAATCTTTTCTTAGCAAAAATATTTCAATCAGTACTGATAAGTAGCAACATATTGACAGTACCAGCATTTTTGTGGAAAAAACCCAAATCAAGTCTTTCAATGTAAAAAAAAATAAAATCATGTGAGACTTCCTGAAAAACCCCAAAGATTGCTTGCTTGGGTTTACTGCTTTTAAAAAAATAGGACTCATCTTTTTCAAGTAACTATGCAACCCTATCCACGTGTTCACTTGCAGAAGTTCCGTGTCACAAGTGCTACCACAGCACTAGTGGAGCCACATATTGTTAAAAAAAAAAAAAAAAAATCAATATTTTGCAGCTGGAGACCATGTCTAATTCTTCATTTCCTATGTCTAATTACTCATCATTTGCAGTGATGCTGACAGTCATTGATTCTTGCAAAGATCCGGAAAGGGTTTTTTGCTAATGAGCAAAAGGTGTCACTGTTACTGTCTGGGCAGACAAAGGATGAGGGAAAGAAAAAAACCTCTTTCCTCATTACCAATGAATATATATAGACAGGTTTTTCAAAAAGTGTCACAAGGTGCAGGAGAAACTGTAACAAGCAGAAAGACAGCAATATCCATGCAGTCTGAAAAAGTCTTTGATTAAAATGCAAAGAAACATAAGAAACACCATAAAGAACTTTACAAAATAAGGTCCTCAGCCAGAAAACCTTTCCTAAAGAGTTCTGGGAAAGGTAGTTTTTCATTCTGTCCCCGTTCTTACCATTTTCTACTTATTTTTTTTAAATTCAGTTTCTGTTGGCAACTTCAGTGTATTTTTAAGTTCCATATATCTTGAAAAGTGACTCATAAAGGAGCCCTAAATTGTTGTGTTTTAAAATTACTGGAAGGATACAAATGGAAGCGGGTTATCTCACCACTGTAACTGTATGTGCTGATCCCCAAGTCCGCGAACGGGATTTCTGAAACAAAACACAGCTCTGACCACTCCCAGTCCAGGATCCTGTGGTTTAGCATGTATTAGCAACTCATTTTCTGCACTTAGCCTCACAGAAGGCTGAAAAGAGCCTGAAATTGTATCCACAGTGCTGAAAAGGGATTTTAAACTTCCTGTACAACTCAGAGAGCGCTAGTTTTTGATTTTGCAGTCTACTGGAGGTCATCAAAGACCCTACACATCCACAAAAAGAACATTTCTTTTGAAAAAAATGAGAGACACCCATTCCTTTACAAACAAAGTGAGGACTGAGAGACAAGATCTGGGTTCTGGCTTCCTCACCAGTGAGCATTTATGCATTTTTTATTAAATAGTAATTATATAAAATGTCAGACTAGCTCTTGCTGCGGGATTGGACTGCAACTCTTTCTTGTTCCCAGGCGAGTTCCCAATCGTTGCGCCACAGAGTCATGCTGCTGCTCACAGCTACTAGGAATCTAGAGGCACACTTCTTCCTTAATTTGTTCTCATTTTTAAGAAACAGATTATAACATTAACAGATTGTAACAGAAACATTTGTAAGAAACTGGATGCTAACTAGCAGACTAGCTAGAATCTGTTCCAACACACCTACAGCTCTCCTCATCACAGTCACAGGCATGACTGAAGCCAGACAATCAGGCATTCCTTCTACTAAGAATACTAATTATAGACCAGTGATTTATAGTTGGTGAGGAAGGAAGAGCCAAATTTTAAATGGAAGATTCTGTTTCTGTATAATTCTGAAGAGTGTCTCTTAATTAAAAACACTTCATTTCAGATTGAATTTCCCTATTACTGATCTGCTTCAATTAGTTTTCTAGTGTTAGTTCAAATATGAGCTGAACCGAACATTGCTGCTCCTGAAGTCAGTGGAAGCTTGCTTCTGTTTTCAGGAGAGAGTATATACTGACTGGCTGAGTTTGCTTCAGGTAAAGAAGCCTGACATACCTGGCCGAACTACTGGAAAACAAAGTAGGGATTTTAATAAGCCTTTCAGGCACTGCAGAAGTACCTTGTAAACTAAGTCAACTCAAGATACTTCAGTAAATAAAGATTCACAGATTGTGCCCATAAATAAGTTAGAAATTTCTGATAATAAATCAAAAGAGAAGGGACAGCCCACTTCACACCCTGTCATTAGTCCACGGCACCAAGGAGTGAAGGATTGATACCAGTTCTATTGGGGTAACTCCTTTTGATTTACATAGCTTTGACAACTTGCTCTAAAGAAGATAGTAACTGAAACAAAAAAGGCAGAAATCTTTCTCATCTTTGTGACTTATCTGGTGTTTAATTGGTATGTTCTTAACTATAACCCTTTCTCTAGAGCTGCTCTAGACTTTCCTCACCTACCTGGTTTCCCAGGTATATAATTTCTTGGAAATTATGTAGCTGAAATATCCCTGGGACTTCTTCCTGTCACATTTGTGGACACCAGCCAATAAATTTAAAATTATCGTGTGAATAGGTAGAGGCAAGCAAGCAGACAGAATTAAAGTGATCATATGAACCTTATTAACACAGAAGAACACTAAGTATAGTGCTCATTGCCATAATAAGACACGTTCTATCCACTTCTAATATATGATACTCCATTACCAGTATGAGAACTTTGGAATTCAATGTTTCTGTTGTGTAACTACAAAATAAAAGAAATTAAACAAGCAGATTTATTCAATCAAAAATCCCCTTATATTTCTTAAAGGAGAAAGGTTAAAGGACATAAAAGGGAAGCAGAAATTAGCAATCCTAAGTAATATTAGCTAATTCTTCATTAGAGGAAAATGTGCTGTCATCTTAAAGTGCTGCGCTACAGAAAAGCTAAGGAAATCTATTTGAGGAAAAAAAGTGACGTTAGAACAAAACAACAAGACTGAAAGAATTACCACCTTGCCCAAAAAGCAGAGCCCTGAGATATACGGCCAGTAGGGAGTTATAAAAATGCTGTGTGGCTTATAGTTTCCTTGGTGTCTGGGTAGAAAACCAGGTAAGCACCAGGATTTCTTTTTTCTAGTGGGTCTTAAAAGCATCTCCTGCTGCCTTTCAGCCCTTTTATCAATCTGGGTAATTTACAATGATTATTTTGTGTCCGCAGCCCTGCTCTTTTACAGTGCATTACTGACCAGCTATTGTTGTCAGTCATGCTGGTAGTATTTGCTGGCTTCATCTGCCACTGAAGAAAGCAGTGCTTAGTTAGGGAGGCTGATGCCTCTCATGCAGTAATAGTGTTCTTGTTCTTTTAAAAATGAATACGGTGAAGGCAGAACAAGTGACTCGTAGTAGCTTTAGAGTAAATCTGCCTTGTTGGGATGGCCTATGAAGGCATATGCAAGCCAGCTTTGAAATAGTGGAAACTCCTTGGGCTGACACAAGGCTCTGCAAAGCGCACCCAAGGATCTCAGGCAGTGCTGAGGCATTCAGCACGTTCTGCTAAATCAGGGGTGTCAAACTCACAGCCTGCAGGCCAAATCTGACCCAGCACTTTGTTTCTACCTGGCGGCAGTGCCGAGCTCCTTGCCCCTACACTCCTGCCAGCGCTGGTCACGTGTGTAGCATGTGTGACACACGTTCTGCTGCAGGAGCAGGAGAACAGCGGAAGCTGTGAGTTTGACACCCCTGAGCTAAAGCATTCCTTCAGCTGGGTAGCACAAAGCAGGTTTGGGCAGGTATCCTCCTGAAGCTGGTATCCTCCTGAGCAGTTTGCTGAATAGTTCCTTATATGTTCTCCTGCTCTTGGGACTACTAGAAAGAGTAATTTACCTCTACACCTTTACTTTGTTAGTTTGCATGTGACCCTACCTGGGGTTCACTAGCAAGAGTTACTTAGCTCATGTTAAGAACCCTGATAAGAGCAAAATCTGTTTTGGCTAAATTTAATGGCTTTTATTTAAATATTAGGCTTATCTACTTCAGCTGCTAACCAAAATAAGTTGCTAAGTTTCATCCTCTCTGCTCTTATAACGTGAATTAGTCCGAGGCACATGCATATCTCTTCTTGTGGCGTGGAAGGCAAATGGCAGTTTCAGCAGAATTTCTTTTTCCACTGTATAGTATATAGTAAGTTACCTACTCTGGCACTTAAGCAGCTTCATCAAAACTAGAAACTAAATAACTTTAAAACTAAGTTATCAGTTTGTCCTTACTTGCAACTCAAAGAATTTACACATCAGTTAGGCCAATTTAAGCCTTTCCTTGCCTTTACCTCTAGAAGGAATGAGATAGGCCTGGACACCAGCAGAATTTGAGGTGTTTTGGCCTGGTCAGACAGGATGCATATGTTACTCTTGAAGGTACTTCAGAAAGCAAACAAACACAGAAGGAGTTTTAGAGTTACAGATTCTGTACACCTATCAACCTATCAAACAATGAATCAACTTCTCTTGTCATATGCTGTCTACTGAGTCAACTTCTCCTCTTCTCAAGCTCAAAATGCAATCAAAGCACATTGTGTCACTATTTAAAAGCCATTACCTCACTGCAAACTGGATCATTAGAGTCTGGTCTCTAGTCCCTCAGAAATACAGATCAGTACACAAGACCAGAGACATGGCACTCCTCAACATGTTGTTAGGCTGTTACCAGTAACCATGCCTTGAATTTTGAGTTAATGCAAATGTAAGTTACGGAAGCCAAATCTATTTAAATGAACTCCTTCCCCAGCCACATGGTGGATTACAGTACAATTAATTGTATAGAGACACCATTAATGAAATATACTTGAAAATTGCCATTCTGGTGAATGCACTCCATAGTTTCCAACTTAGGACGCCACTGCAAGTTAATTATGTAAGATCAAATTGAAACACTAGAAGACCTAGTATGAGGACTAGTGTATTGCACATGCAGAAATTCATGCTGCTATTTGCATGTTGTAATAGCTTAATCCAAGATAAAGCCTCCACTTATATAATCAGGATCCTTTTTTGTTGTTGTCATCAGTGGAGTTGAGATTTTTATAATACCAGAAATATCTCCAATACAGTTCAAATTTTCCAAGTTTACCCTGACATGTTATAATTTCTGTTACATATTTTCTCAAAAAGAGCTTTACCAAAATGATTATTGATATACCACAAAGTAGAGAAGCAAAGACATAGCAGGAATTAACTTCTTAGCCCCTTTTGAAAAAGACTGAGTGTGGGAGTTGAGCACTCTTGGCTGTGAAGTCACATGACCTAGCCTTGAGGCTTGGTCAAACTAGATTCAAATCTCTCTGTTTGCAGAACCCTGTACTAATCTCAACACAATTATTATGATCCTCATCAAGGACGATTATCTCTGCTCAACACAGCAAGATTTTGTATTTTTAAAGCTTTTTGGTTTTAAATCCAGGACATAGGTCTATTCCTTCATTAGCATGGGCATTAGTATTGGCATGTTAGTATCTGCTGCTAGAGGCAATTACATTGTAGGGGCACAGTCATCATCAAGGAAGATGTCATTGTGGAGGGACAGTTGTTTCAAACATACAGTATGGTCAAATATACTTCTGTAGCGGAGTAAGTGGCGTGTGAGAACGCTGTGCAGAGTTGACTGACGAGCTCTTTGTTCTCCCTTCTGTTCTAGTTTACTGACTTTGGTGAAACCAGTTATTAAAAGGGAAGGTAGGGAATGTTCTTTACATGAGTCATGTTTGTTCTGTGACTGTCAGACTACATCCATAACTGGTTCAGTACCTCTGTTCAATTGGTGAGGTCATTCCCATGCAGAACATGACACAAGGAGCCTTTGTACAGAGAGCTGCAGGCAACATGCTTCATACCAGCTCCTGACTTAAGAGATGCTCCACTCAGGGATCAGCAGGTACTTCTCCACATTGATATGGTGTTTTCTGATGCTTCAAGAGTACAAGAAAGACATAAGCACATGAGAAATGTAGCACCTTTCCTTCTAAGACAAAGGTGCATTTATATTATATACTTGGTTTTTAAACAAGAGTTTATTAAGGGCAAATGAGACAATGTAATCAGTCACCCTGAGCAGCAGGGATGCCTGTAAGATGGCATTGTTATAATGGCACCAAAAGACACTTCAATATCTTACATGAGAGCCTATAAGTCTACACACAGCCCAGGGATGCCCATAACAGGCACAGCACCACCAAACGCAGCAATGGTACTTATACAGACAGCTTGGTTTTCTCATCTAGATTAAAGGCAAGCCTTGAAGGTACTGCTTTTGCCTACAGCTCCCCAGAGATGCCTTTTCTCATCAACAAAGATTGCCATTGTATTTTCCATCTAGTTGCTAACCCTAGGCATCTCAAAACCAGTAGCATTTTCAACTGGCATTTGTCTTCAAAAAGAACAGAGATGGCTGAGTAGTCAAAAAATGGTTAAGTTGGTGAGTGCAGTAAGCAAGAGTTTTACTTTTGATCTGTTAATGCCTCTGGAAAAAAAAAAAAGAAGTCATTCAAACTTTGAGAATTCTGAGTGAAAGAAAAGGATCTGAAATGAATTTTTTGGTTGATTGCCTGCCATAGGCAGGGTCTCAAGCCACTGAGCTATCGTCTGGCTAGGGACTGGAGGTATCAACAGGATTTGTTTTAGTGGCAGGGGCAGGAGAATTTGGATCGAATTCATCCTGGAGGATATTGCT
Source organism: Neomorphus geoffroyi (assembly GCA_033558235.1). Classification (NCBI taxonomy): domain Eukaryota; kingdom Metazoa; phylum Chordata; class Aves; order Cuculiformes; family Neomorphidae; genus Neomorphus; species Neomorphus geoffroyi. The sequence continues at coordinate 6,285,538 of JAUMJM010000012.1, read as the reverse complement.
TACTAGTGTTTCACCAATGATAATTTTGCTGGTCCCAGGCAACAGAAAGAGATTAATAAGAAAATCAACTGGTATAACACAGGATGATTAGGATGACTAGCGTGGTGGTGGTAGGGTAAATGCAGGTCTAAGAAACACTAATATGGTAGTAGGATGTTTCAGGTTTCTTTAATACAGACAATGAAATATTGTGCCAACACATATGGCGTTTGATGAGCCTTTACTTGGACAAGAGCACTACCTGCTGCCCTGGTCATAAGTGATGGAACAGGCAGCCATGCAGACACAGACTGTCAGGATGACTAAGGAGGACAGGGGCTAGTCAAACTGAAGAAAACAGCAAACAAAAAAGTAAGAACTATGCATTGTTTCCAGATAGTAATCAGGACACCATAAAGTGTTTCCTAGCCAGCTGAGGAATGAAGTTCAGACCGAACTGTCTAGAGGACTGAAGGGGGCCAAGCATGGATGCAGTTATCAAACGGTGCCTGATAAACAGCTGGAAGAATGGCAAAACAAATTTAGACAGTTCCTGGGGATAAAAAAGATTGAAATTCATCACTGGAACTTGTAGGTGACTCCAAAATTGTTTGAAAGTATAAGGAACTGTTCGTTGCCAGTGCAATATGTACATTGTAATAATCCCATATTTCAAGGCTTCCTTTGTCTAGAAAGTGACATGAAATTGGTTTCACTGCTCCTCAGGCACTATTAACCCCAGTGTTCTCTGTGGCATTGCAGTTTCAGATGTTTGCTTCCTGCATCCTATTCACAGTTACACTAACTCACTGGATTCTGAGCTGAGAAAAGGAACTCCCCACCACAGTCATTTGACACGGACTGGGAGAAGTTTTGGTTTTCTTTTCCTCTGTAGCTTTCTTGGATCATTAGGAAGGAAGATTAACAATGCCTGGGCTGTTCAGGGCTATATGATGCTGGCAACACCCTTGATTTATGCAACTGTTTCAGTGCACTGTAGTTACAGTTTACTACAGATTATATCACAGAGGCATGCACTGTATGGTATTGGGAAGTCTTTCCAGGCTTCAGGTGCAGCTGGGCTATGGAGCAAGTGTCTTCTAGGCTAGCCCAGCAAATATGTAAATAAGATGATGCTGTATTATATACATCTTCTAGTAAAAATAACAACCTGACAGTTACTAGATTAGCACTAGACATTTAATTATCAAATCCATTGGCTACATTCAGCAGAATAAAGCTGCATTCTGACCAACAGAATGTAGAAAATCCAGGGTTCCTTGCCTTCACAAAGCTAACAGCTGTTAACATGTAATTAGACTGTTCAGATGCTAAGGGAGAAGGCAAGGCTGTTATTTCTGCAGAATCACTCTAAAGCTGCCTTGAAAGCATAACTTGGTGCATTTGGTACCAGGAAATTCCCATAGTAAAATGTATTTAATATGTCTGCAACATTGTGGCAAGAACTTTGATGATAGCTACCAAACCACAGGTGGTGTTACAAGGTTACGTTCCCTAGGTTTGGAACACCTTGGAAAGCAAAAAAGATGGTTTCGTTTTATAGTAGTCATCATCACTGTCTAACTCTCTCTCACACAGAGCTCTAGCAATCTCAAGATCACCTGCTTTTCTTCTCAGATTGCAGTTCTGACCACCTTTAGTCACGTGAGACACCTTTTTAAATTTTAGATGTGTCAGGAGCACTTAAAATCATCTTATTCATTCACTTACCTTCATGTACTTCAGCTCACAAAGCAAAGGAGACAGTCACTTCAACGTTTGTTTTGTCTTTGGACTATCTTCTGTTGTATTTCCAAAGCATATGGAAGTCCTAGAGCTCTTCACCCCACATAACTTAGTAACCCCTAAGAAGCAGTCCTTTCTTCATTCCCTGAGCTTCCATGAATTACACAAACTTGCTATCTGGTCAGAATGCAAAAATACATTAGATTTTACTTATAATCTTACTGATTCTGCCATATCCACCTTAATCTCTCCATTGTATCACACGTAGGTTCATTTTCACCTGGTTTTATCATTTGCTAGATTTCTCTGTAAGCTTGAAAGTTAGAAATTGGGATATTTTGTTTCAACAAAACTGAGCTAACTACGAAATCTGACTATTAGAGTGCTAATACAGTATTAGCCCATTGTGCTCTTAAAATTATTAGCAGAAGCCTCATTTTGGCTTTGATCAGTTTCCTGTGTTTTTCAATACCACATTCATACGTACCAATCAACTTAATTCACTTTCTCATTTAGTCCTTGCTTGCTATTTCAAATAGACCAGAATATGCACTGTATGAAACAAATTATGGCTTTTTCCTAGCTCTTCCCTATAGCCTCAAGCACCCCCAGTTTATTGCCAGGTATGCTAAGTTATCAAGAAAAAATCTATAGTTTTACTGATAAAGCACTGTCATACAAGGGGACATTGTGACGCTACCTAGATTTGGTGTATTTATATCTGCTGAGTTGCTTTGCAACAAGATTAGAAGAGCTGTTGATTGAGAGTACTGCCCCATATACACGAAAGGGCAGAGGTACCCAGGAGTTACTGCAACGTTTATGTATCTTAAAATGTAGGTGTAGTTACTAGGAGGCAGAGAAAAGCAGCTTCCAACTCTTGTTTTTCAAAGAGCTTAATTATTCATTAGGAATAACGATGGCAACAGTTTCCATGCCCCATTAAGCCATTGCACTAGTGGCCAGCACCAGCTGCTTCAATTTAAGGCAGATGACCCTGCAAGAATCTGTGTCCATCTCACAGAGAATCCTTCTTTCATCACCTAAAAAAAATGTGTCCAAAGTACACCAAGTTTGTGAAATATAAATATCCCATGGCAATGAGTTCCCTGAGTTAACTGTGCCTTATTAAAAGGAAAACATATGTTACCATTAAGCAAGTTAACATCGAATGCCCTAAATGCATTCTCCCATCTGCTCCTCTTCACAGCTCTTTAATATTGTACCACTCTCTCCACTCCCCCTTTTTGTAGAGAGGTCATTATTGTTTATGCAACAGAAGTGGGTTTTTTTTCCTTTTCTATTAGACTGAATATAGAAAAGCTCAGTTCAAATTAGAAAATCTTAATTTCCAGAAGTCTTTAGCACTTAACAGAGAAGGAATGAAAGTTGAAGCCGCTTAACTGTCCTTAAACTGTGTATATATGGAACAGAAATGATACAAAAAGCAACTTCTTAAAACAAAATTTATTGGCACAAATGTACATGTTACAAATGTCTACAATATCCTTGGAAAATACGTTCACCACTTCAAAAAAAATCACTGTCCACAGAAAAGTACAGTAATATCAAACTTTTTTTAAGTCATCACAAATTTAGCATCAAAATGCATGCATTCATCATGTATAAATGAAACTCCACTGACCTCCAGGTAAAGCACTTCTAAGAAGTTTCCTGGTCTCCACAACATTATTTTTCCTCCCCAGGTAGCCCTAATAAAATGCAACTAGAGTGTTTTCTGTCGAGGCACAACTCGCAGTTTCTTGCTGAGTGCAGCTGAGTCCAGGACGTGACAGATGCTTCTCTCAGCACAGACTTTTAAATCCCTCTGAGTGTTATTCTATACCTTAACACTACTGTGTGGCCTTTAAAAGGATGCAATTCAAGACTTGGTCTGGAGTTTCGTTTTTAGAAGGGCAACTGAAAACTTGTTTCTGGTTATTCCTATTAGAGGAAGTAAAGCTTGAAGAGTTACAAGGAAAAAGGTAGAAGAAGGAGTTTTGTTTTGCATTGCCATTCCAGCAGCGTTTGAAAGAGGAGCGGCATTGCTAAGGCGACTTGTGAGGAGAAATAGTAATTTCAGTAAATCCTCTGTTTTCTTTGGTGCCAGTCTAGTAACTCAGTAGCCAATCAAGGTCTGGTCACTGACCTCAGACAGTACAGAATAAGATTTTACCAGCTGTCCTCAATCTGATCCTATGCCTCTCCCCACCTTGAGTGTCACCAGAGCAAACTTCACATACACAGAGGGGAGAGAACGCACCAATACCCTCAGTGAGATCAAATCTGGCTTAGTCCAACGTAAATAAGGGAGAAAGAAAAGTTCTTGATGCCAGTGGAAGCTTTTTGAAAAATGAGGGTTGCACTTACTCCCACTAGTCTGAATTTGACTCTAATTAGACCAGTGCACAAAAAACAGGCAAACCCATAAACCATATAAACTTACAAAGGCGCATACTTTATCAGCCTCAGTAGAGCAAAGAATATATCCAAAGGCAGAATTCGCTGTGGAATCACCAGCCTTGGAGACTTTCAAAACCCATCAAGACAAACCCTGCGCAACTTGATCCAGCCTCAGAGGTGGCCCTGCTTTGAGCAAACATTGGACCAGATAAACCCCAGGGGTCCTTCCCAACCTAATTTTTCTATCTTTCAAAGATAAAGTTTTTCCTCTCCTGAATTAGAACATGACACAGATTCCATATCAGGCCTAGATTTAGTAAGGACAAATGAGGGGTTTGTTGCTTTCTTAAACAAAGGATGGAAATTTTCTCTATAGGGTTAAGTACATGTTGAAGTTACTTCCAGACCAAGGCATGCTTTGCTTTTCACTCTAGGCTGGAGAGTGAAACACTCAACCATCTGTCCATCTTAACTCTACAATGCTGAGTTGATTACATAGCACCTCCAGAGGCTGCTCTTTTGTCTTAAGACTCAAGCACAAGTCATTAAGGAAAATACCAATTAGCTGGCTATGAACTCACTTCCTGCATGACTAAAGTTCACAATAAGAGTTCATATATTGCCAACAAGAGAACTTCATATGCTGCAAAACAAGCAAAAGGTTATTCCCAGTAGATACTATGTTTCATCTCTTTCCTATTTGGAAAGAGAATGCATCACCCAAATGGCAAATGTCTGTCTACGTATGTAAGCATTTCTTTCGGAAAGGGGGAGGAAAACAGAATAGGAGCTGCCAAATAAAAATTTAACCTCTACAACAGTTGGTGTTTCCCCCTCAAAATGTATTTTTGCAACAGATAAAGGCTCTTTTTAAGCCCCGCTCTTGAGTAGGAGGTACTCAGTTCTAATCTTTTGGTGGTGCTGATATACATAATGTGACTAACATTTTACTGCGTATGTTATCGGGGGAGGGAGGACAAGACAAAGTAATGATGCTTTTCATGACAAGTAGTGGGACATAAGAAACATTTTATTGTGCAGAGCTATGAGTGTGTCTTACCTACATTAGATTTATTTCCAACCTGGGTAAAAAGCAAACGGAACGTAGACTGAACTTACCATTTCTAATGAGAAAAAATATTCTTTCACTGATAGATAGGCTTTGAAAGCTAATTATTCAACTATTTGTACAGCTTCTAATCACTGAAATAATCAATAAATAATACTTAAATAAATAATGGTTAAACTCTACACCCATGGCCTTTACTATTGTTACTTTTATTTAGAATCTTTCTTCCTTTTAAGTTTCATGAAAGGCTGATCTTGCATTATTTAGTACACTGTAGCTTGCAAGCAGCATAGTAGCCACACTGACTACGAATTATCAGGTCCAGCCAATGCTACCGTAACTAATGGAGAAATTGTCGCAACCTTTCAGGTCAATACTATAAATATTAATAGCTGAACTTGTGAAAACAATGATGCATTGTGCATCTATGAGTTTGTGGCTCCATTGTATGCACTATCTCAAACATCGATCTTGGAAAGAAAGCAACAGCAGCTGCAATTATTTACTATTACTTTTAAGTAAACCTTCAGCTTATCAGGAGGAGAAACTAATCTCAAAGGACAGTGAAAATACTGAGATCTCTTAATTCTTTTAAACTCTTTTCATTACAAAAGCTCAGACCACCACCACGTGTTCACATATACATGATAGAAATGTACTGGATACAGGAAAGTGATTTTTGCATCCTCTCCTTAGACCATTCATTGGTCAACAAGCACAGATACTAGAGTTGTAAGCACAATAACCACGCTGTGTCAAAAATATTTCATTACTGGCACAGCGAAATGGGCATTAGGTACACATTTTTAGTGCACCAGGCACTCTGGAACCCTTATTTGACTGCAGTCCTCAAGCACTTTTGCAGCTGACAACAGCAGCATGTCTTTGGATGGTCTACCCCAAACAGCACTTGCTGCAAAAAATAATCGACCATCCTTCCTGTGTATATCACCACCTGCATTTTCAAGAAAAATGTGAAAGGACGTAAACTCAACGACCTTTCATTTTAAGTAGCAGTCCATAGGCACTTTGATAGACTAGCACTGCTTAGTTCTCACTTTCAGGTGCTTTCGGGTATAGCCACTTACAAAAAAAAAGAGTTTACTGAACATTACCTCTATTTCACTTAAACTGTTTCCCAATTTACTATCTTGTCATTATCACACTATTTTTATTTGCTGTTTCTTCTCTTTTCTATCAAAATTGATGAAACTTTTGTTACAAGAAATGTTAGTGTCCTATGTAGGGATAGGAGTTGGACTTGATGACCCTTTTGGGCCCCTTCCAACTTGGGAAATTCTATGATTCTATGAACTAAAATTCCAGTGATACAATTAAAGTAGTGTAACAAAAGTGCTGTTGTGTAGCAGTCAAGACCCTCCTTTTCTATCACACCACATCACATCACATCACATCACATCACATCACATCACATCAATCACATCACATCATCTTTGAATTAAGATTCAGGAGCCATATTCTGCCTCCAGTGTTCTTGTCCCATCAGTGGCGGCTGGTTTGAGGACAGCAAGGGCATCATGGGGACGAGGTTCTGCCCCACTCAGGCCTGCCTCAGCTCTGATTGAGGTCAACAATACAGCGCAGAGGGCAGGGAGTCAACTCAAGGGGGCAGCAGAACAACCCTAGGCCCAATATGCTGCGTTCCAAACACACTACACTCCAAAAACGTAAAGGCTTTCTAAGACAACAAGAGATTTGAAGAACAGTGGAGAAGCCAGACTCTGTGAGAGGAGATAAAGGATGGAGAAGCTTTTTTTCACAATTATCTTTGTTTTTCTCTACGGTGTTTTCTCTTTGAGAACAAGTACTCTGCCCTTACAGCACACGGCTTCTTTGGTTGAGTGGAGTGTTATGTACGAACCATGAGGGTGTATTCATGTTTTAAATCAGTACAGGTTATAATTTTTGCTTTGGAGAGTTAGCAGATGTGATACAGTCATGACAGAATGAGGTTACTGCAGAAATGACTCATTGTTGAATAATCAAGTGTTTACTCCACCAAAACTGCATGTAACTGGACTGCCACAGTTTTCCTGCTTTATTGTAAGATGTAGCTTTTAAAAGTCAGTGCATCAGGAAAAAAGGTAAACTCCTTGGGTGGCTCAGCTCTGGTTTTATGCAGGTGTTCAAAGGCAGACAGTCTTCTGGTTCTCAATGAATCAAAAAGCTACTAAGGACATCAATGGGGACAGACATTAATGAAACAAGGAAAGGAAAGGAAATTAGTTGCAGAGGAAAACAAAATCCTTTCTTGAAGTGGAACAGAGAAGTGTTTCTGGAGGAGACCATATGAAGAAAGAAGGTGAGGTTCTAGTTTGATTGTTTCATACATCCCAATCTAATATCCCTCCTGAAAATAACGTCACCATCTGAGAAATTTTCAGCCAATAATTTCTCTGGGTACAACTCATTTTTTTTGAACTACATTCTTCAGATTTTTTGGGTTTGCTTTTAAAGAAGGTAATTTGAAGGTGATTGTGCTTTCTGTTGCACAAAGAAACATGTGCTCAAATGTATAATATCTCATCTGGCAAGAAGGACCTTAACCAGGTGAGAGGAATAACTGGCTGGAAGAGCATCTCACTCTTCTGACTACACAGGTGGCCCAAAGGTTATGATCTGTAATGGGTGTAAAGTTCAGATCAGGACACGAATCCAGACCAAAGAGACTTTGGTCTCTTTGAGGCCTTTCTCCAATACTTACTGTGTACACTGGGAGCGAGCCCAGTGCCATATATGGCTACCTGTTTAGTCCTCTTCCCTGTTTAAAGGGCAGGAGAAGCAGGGTTGAGACCTAAACCCTGGATTACACCCAAGTGCTCACTAGTCTCTTTGTGAAGGTCTAGCATCAACATGATCATTCAAGGCACTGTCATGAAATTATACATACTCCTACTGGGTGGATAAACTCCCATGCAATAGGGAACAACTTGGTCTGTAAAAGCATGAAAAATAGTTGAGTAACATCTGAGCTTCTCAAAGTTCTTGAAGTTTGAGTATCTCATGCTAGATGTGCTTCTGAGAAGCAGACATCACCATTTTACAAGTATGCTCTAACACAGATGTCCAGCAATAGACTTGCTCTTAAAATCCACTGTATTCAGACAAATAGCTCAGCTTTTCATAAAGTTACATGAAGCTGCATCAGAGGAGCAGTGACAGAAATAAGACACGAAAACAGGAGAAACTCAAAAGATCTTGCTACCTAGACAAAAACATAGCAGATTGTGGTTATTCTAATTAATTCCTTGCACAGTCAATGCTGTTGTGTTCTTCCATCATTGTGTTTAAGTCACTTGCTGCAGATCACCACTTAAAAGGAAAAAATCCAAGTATTTTACTTGCCTGAACTGTTCCCAGGGCTAACCTCTGCAGGTTCCAAAAGAACTCAAGTGTCAGCTTTAAAAATCAAACTGACTGTTTCTAGAGCACCACTTGTCTTACAGGTTCTAGGTTACGTTCAGAATCTTTATCAGTTTCTCCCCTCCTCCTTCTAATAATATTGGATTATGCTGGACTACATTGGATTGACTGTGCTGTTACATAATGTTGCCAAGTGAAAATCAGGTCAAGTGTGCCTGTTTGGGCTTCCACGCTACTTGCTCCTGCAAGTACCGTGTACCAGTTTTTTAGGTTTAAAGCCACATACATTTATGTCGTTGCAAGGTCAGGTAACTTAGAAGAACAAAGGTGCACTGCCCAAGCAACACCTTGCTAGCCTGTTGACAGTGGATGCAAATAACACTTCTCAACCTCAAAAGCTGGTGTGCACTCATTGGCAAGGTAAACAGCAGCTGGGGTGGATAAACTCCCATGCAATAGGGAACAACTTGGTCTGCTGCACAGGGCAGCTTCTCACCATCCCATTTCAGCTATGCTGTTTCTGAACAGCACATCATACTAGCGCCCTCCCTCCAGCTGTAGCCCAGAAATCAGAGGAAGTGCAAACACTTCTTATATGGACAGAATATGCAAGTCTCAAACACTGTCTAACTGGCAAAAGCTGTCCAAATTCTTCCTTCCAGCCAGAGAAACCTGCAGTTCAGTCCCCAAGACGGCATGAGAAAGCAATCAGCCTTGCAGTGCCCCGAGGGTCTGCTGCGGAGCCTCTTTGGCCCTTTTTAACAGCCCAAGCCTAGGCAGCGGTAAGTGATGAAGAGGCCTGGTTGAAACTCTACCCAGTAACTGAAATTCTAATCAGAGCTGACTAAACAAGAATGAGTTAACCTTTTCATGCGAAATTTACTATTACAAGTAGGCAGCTGTAACTGCCCGGACATTTTAAATGTAGAGGCAATGAGGGGAAAGTAATCAATCCTGGCTTCAACACAAATAAGATCTCCAACTGTGTCTATATAGATTGTCCTCAGTACCAGCATGCATATAGGTGATGGTGTTGCACAATCTATGACCTGAACAGCCCTATATTACCATATCTTTCTTGCAGAAGAATTAACCCTTTGCAGGAGATGTTCAACTTTGGGTCTGTACACCAGGGAAGGATATACTTGTTCGTGCTTCCTGGGCTGAATTAGAAATGTTACACGGATTGTCTTAGTGATCGCAACTGACCAGCACAGTACAACTAGCAAAGGCTGAGCATTCATGAGCACATTATCTGCAAACAACTTAAAGAGTTAAACACATTAATTTAGTATATTTCATTAGTACACAGAAGGAAACTGTGCCTTCATAAACATTTTACAACCCAGAAGTTGCTAGTTTTCTTGACTAAACTCTTCCTTGAAAATTCTCACCAATATTTAGCAGTCATCCTCATTAGTTACAGTTTTGAGGGAGAAGGAATACACATTCCACAGCCAGCAGTTTCTCTTCTCCACTCTCTCCTAAAGTTCCAACTTTCATTATGAACGTGCTCGAGATGTGTTAGCTTTGCATCCTCATAGCAGTTTCATTACAGTTTGATTTGGAAACTTTGCCTCTCTGTAGCGAGAGGATTCAAACTCTGATGTGTATTTGCTTCCCCACCAGCTAAGTAGTCAGTCTGCCTCTCACAGGAGAAGGAACTGTCTGCATTAAGGATCTGTATCAGCATATAATCTCAGTGATTGTACCATCCCCGGTGAAAGCTATCTTTTTCTCAGGCGTCCTTTCAGCTTTCCCATAGAGCGGATCAAGCTGTGCTCAACACGGGTATGGTTAGCAGGTTCTCACTCTTAGGAGGCAACTCTTTCCTACCAGCTAGCCAAACACCTTACTTGTTTAAAAAGGGTCCTGAAGTTGGACAGCTCATTCATTTTCCAGTGGAGGCTCAGTTATACATAACATTGAGTAGTGGCACCTCATGGTGTGAGGCCTTTTCTGACCGCAGAGTTTTCTGTCTGGCCCATAAGGATTTCAGAATTGCTTATGCGCTTACTCAGCGGAAGGACTGCAATGAACAGGGCACACCAGGAAATTCAGTTGCACATTAGTACCTTGAAGGTTAAGTTGCATTAAGACTGTGACCACCTATTACGTAATGATATGAAACAGTAAATGTGAATATGAAGTAATTACTATACAGGGAAAAAAATGCAGTGGGAATGTTTCAATGGATTATTCTCTCTGCAAAATTCTGCTTAAGCACTATTTGCATAGTCATCCACTGCAACAAACAGGTCTGGGTCTCTGTTTTTTGAATCTAAGACCACGTAAAGAGCAATGCTCCACAGTGGGAATATTTATACTACCATTATCACCACTTCTATACCCTAAATAAATTGAAGACAAAAAACCCCATTTTTTTTTAATTCTATGAATTCTTCTTAGAATTCTGATGGAGTTATCCTAAAAATACCCTTCCACAATTTCCTGGCTAAAATTTGATAATTAATTTTTAGTTTGGTTTAGTGCTTAAAAAAATCAAATAAGGAATTCAACATTTGGGAGAAACCCTACAACAAGTGCATACACAAACTTTCTCTCAAACTGCAACATATCATTTCTCTTAATTACATAGAATGTTAGTTTAAACTAACTGAGTATGAAGATATTATCTCAGCTGAGCACTTTACAAAGACAACACTAGAGGTAAGGAACTATACACACACACAAATTAAATTAATTTTTTTAAAAGCCTGTTAACACCACCACTTTGGAACAGTGTTTCTCTGCCTTCCTCTTCTCCAGGAGAGCTTTGCTAGGCACTTTCCTTTTCCCGGCCTCTCTCTACTGTTCCCTCCATTTAGCCATACCTCCCTTCTTCCTGATTTTTGTACGGCCCTCACAATGGGGACCATATCTGCAAAATGCTGCAAAGGCGGCTTCCTACAATTGTGCTGGGAAGCCACAGACAGCACTAAAGTTGTTCATGTGCTTTACGGTAGGGCAGTAAGTATTTGGGATTGGCATTGAAGAGAGTCCCATGAAGTCGAGCAAACAGAGCCTTGAGTTTTTAGTCAGTCTGCCTCTTGGTCATTTGTGATGCTTGTATTACCATTTCTGCCTTTCATTTGGCTTTTTCAAGATTCTGCTAGCTAATGCTTTTTAGTTGTCATACAGTTTTCCTTTTGGCTTTCACATTGAGGGCATCCTGTTTGTACAGCACACCTCATAAGGAAAAATTTAAATCCATAAAATTTAATAATCCAGTCCTATCTATTCTTTGCAGGCAATATTTTCAGACTTGCATACCACAAGTCTGGTGGTATGTATAAAATCTATATTTGGTTGACTAAGTCAAAATAAGATGTCGTACACAAATACTTGCAGTTATCACTCTCTTCAATGGGAGTAGCAGATACTCCTTACCTCAAAAAGTTACATCTGAAAGTGGATTTGGGCACTTTAGGTGCTCAGATTGAGAATTTTGGCCTTAACGTTTGCTGTAACCTTAGGTTTGGGTCCAGTCCACCTGGCAGTGTCCCTTCAAGCAGGAGCTTCCTCATAGCTGCATTCTCTGATTCTGAGATGTTTAGGATGCTTTTTCTATACTACAGTTTCTGAAGGTCAGTGCGTACACATTTTAAGACACAGTGATAAGACAGTGTATGGAACTACTTGGCAGTATTTAGCTGGTACAGTTTCTTGTGGAAACAACAGAATTCCAAAACACACCACACTGAATGCTTTATGGGTTATTACAAGCAAAAATCCCAAGACACCGGGAATTAAAAAGCGGAGTTCAACAAAGGAACACTGATATTGTCGGTTGATATGAACAAGGTTGTGCCAAGTCTTCCTTCTTCGCTTTTTCAAGTGGAGAAATAAACTGGGAAAGGAAGCAGAAGGGCAAAATAAAGTCATAAACCAACAGAGTTACTGCTGTACTTTATCTCACAGAAGCCTGTGCTGTCAGAGGATGGTAAACACCTTTAGCACATCTTTGCTGAAAGAGCACGACATTTCTTGCACACAGTGTGCCTTCCTAGCTGGAATGGGGTTGTCCTCCTGTGTCAAAAGGAGTTTGGAGGGGGAAATAGACTGGAACGCAAGGGAGACTGCAGCTCGAAAGACAGAAAGGGCAAGAACTGATGGTGATGTTAGCCACCACCCCCAGCTCCATCAGCACCTGTAGTCCCACACCTTCTAACTCTTCCTTTAGCAGTGAGTAAGCCTGCTTTTCCAGGTTCCCACTACCACGATCGGAGGAAGCCAGGCTTGGGCCATTTTACCATCCATGGTAGCCTGTGGCTGTGAGGAACTACCCAGTCTAACTGCATCTATAGCCAGCTTTGCACGGGGGTATGATCCTGTTCGCCCTCACATCAGTGACTGGAGAAGCCATGCAGGCCTTATCTGCAACAGCACTTGGATACCAACAGGATTTAAACATATACTTGTGAGCTACTATAAATAAATACATCGAGTTCAATAACACAGGGTCCCTTCTGAAGATGCAGACTTTAGGCACTATTACAGAAGGATCAAATAGACTGAAAAAATAGCTTAAGATCCACAGCTTAAATACCTTTAAATCTCACTAAATTTGCACTAGATCTCACTATGGTGAGCCATGACCTGGGTTGGATGATGTGATACTCAAGTTTGTGGTTAAATACACTAAACCCTATCTAGCCATGTCAAACCTGCTATTTCTGTTTCCAGACTTACCTGGATAGGCATCCAACACTTAAAATCAGGAGGGAAACAATGTTATTACTTATCTATAATTCCAGCCTTAACTTCCTAAGGGCCAATTATGAGCTATCTTGTCTGCATTTTACTTTCTTCTTGAGATACACATAATGCTCAGCGATGCATACATAGAGAACAGCCAGTTCAGTGGCTGCACGTCTGTCTGCCCAGGCTGCTGCACTGGACCACAGAACAAAGGCCCAGCTTTCCCTTGAGAACCCAGTTAATATAGTTAATTAATATCTAGCCATTTTCTATTCGTGCTGTATCAGTGTTACGAAACCCCAGAATTATTCTGGGTCACTCTAGTGTCAGCATTCATAAGATTAATAAACTGCCACATGTATCTCTATCCATTCAGTCATGTTTACAGGTGATTCTGTAAGCCCTCTTTACAGCAGCAACAGAGGAAAATGGAAACATGCTGAATGCAAGGCATGTAATTTGAGAGCAAGGCATTAATTCACATCTGCAGTCCAGCCTCCTGGTGAATCTCTTCTGGGTTACCAGCTGGATTGTCTAACTCAAATCTCCCTTTTAGGAGTTAATGCCATATTACAGTTATGTCACATAACTGCTGTTGCTAACACAGAGGTTACATAAATAAAATGTTCAGTTCCTGTCATTACAAGACCCCTAGCTCCCAACCAGCACGACTGCTATTATTCATTCATATGCTGTCTTTTCTATAACAAGTGTGTGGAATGAGACAATCTTTCAAGACCAGAAATCAATGTGACTTTTGGCCATCTTATAACAACATTTAGGTATTCAATATTCAAAGGGATTCTCAGAAGAACTGACACCTCAAATCCCAGCTGATTTGGTGGGAACTGGGTACCTACATAACTTTAAACAATTCGTCAAATGTCCGTTTGCCTGTGGCCTTCCCTCTCCTCTTATGGCATGAGTTAACTCAAGCATTACTGTTCTTACTGGAAAACACCAAGACCAGGGAGGGGGGCACTGGTTGTATTGAAAGGCAGATATCTGAGACTGCATAAAATTTATATAAAGATGAAATGGGAGAGTCTTTAATCCTAGGGAAAGTTATATAAGATGCTAATACATTAAATGTCAACAAATTCTACCTATATAAGTGTCCAGAGAGTCTGCAGTAATTCTCACTATAACAGCATGACACTAGAAGGGGAATTTCACAAATTAATCAGTTTAAGTATTTGATATCCCTTTTTTGTTTTGTTTTGTTTTTAAATACATTAACACTTCATACGTCACAGAACTACTGAGACCATAAATGTAAGAGAAAATAAATTACTCACTTATAATTATAATGAGAATGACTGCGCATACTACACCAAGGATGATCATCATCTATAAAAAGAAAGTTATGAGAAAAAAAAAAAAGAAGAGAAAGTCAGGTTCTCACATGAAAGACATAAACTCCCCAGGTTTTCTTGGTTTTACTTAGTGGCTTCATTCCTTACACTTTCAGTCCTTGCAATAGAGTTGTTGAGGCCCCAGATTTAACATCAATTTTAGGAAAAGCTGACCACCAGCAATGGACATAACCTCTTGCTAGCAAGCTCTTGCCCATCAGCTAAGATGCAGTCACCAATCTCACCCATTTCCAGCAGTAAAGTAAAGTAAACTTCCAAAGAAAAACAACTCCAGAGGCGACTTAAGCGTCTGGATTCACACATGGCCATGTACTACTTTATACCAGAGTAACCCGAGCCCTTTTCACTACATTTCCATAGTCAGGGAGGAGACAGCTGGAGATGCCTTATGTCTAGTGGCTACTCGTGCCAGTTTTGTGTACCTGTGCTGCTGAGAGAGACAGCCCATGCCCGCCAGCACGGTTTCCGGCATGTTAGCCTGGAAATAGTTCAATGCAAAGTCTGTTCCCACAGGAACAGATACATCAGGGCCTGCTGTGCACAGACAATACCAGCACTGAGCTGTGTGGGGCAGAGGCCCCCACGTGAGACTGGCTGAATGCTAATGAGGCCACCAGAGGTGCTGAAGTCCCATTCCCCAACTTTACCACAGTGAGAATGGAAAGAATGAAAAACAACGAACATGGACAAATAAAGGCCTTCAAGCCTCTCAACATAGATCTGGAGGACATGGCCAGCCAATGGCTTGCAGGAGATTTATTTATTTCTTCCCCTCCCTTCCAGAGTATGGAAGCCAGAGGAAGGATGGTGGGTCTGTTTGCCAGGGTAAAGCAGGAAGGGACAATTGAGGAAAGGAGAATGACAGTAGGTTTGAAGGTCTAGAGGACTAGTAGTAGTCACCCATGGTGACTGTAGTCAGCATGGGTGAACCTAACTCAAAATCTATGTAGCTCCCAAAATCTTTGCTTCCTGCACTGCCAGGTAAAGCAACTGGGCATCAGCTAGAAAAGGCCCCGAGGAACTGTTCAGTTGAGTTGCTAACCAAGATCCCTAGATTCTCTCACATGAATTAACGCAGAACACTCTCCCATCCCTATCTGCAGGCACTCCTTGAAGCATCAAAACCTGTATCTGTTTTATATACTGCAGAAATTATCTAAAGAACAGGCTCTGGTAAAGATCTAAGTTGCTTGGCTTATTATCCTAGAGCCTAGAGGGCTAGACTTCTCTTTCCATCCTTAACAAGAAGAGACCACTTAGAGATCCCACTCTGCAAGCAAAGTCCCATTAAATGCAAGTGAAAGCAACGTCTGCCATGAATTGATTTTTAGCAAGAATTTATATTCCTTACCTTGCAATTTTTCCACCAGTATTTTCTCTTCAGCTTGGCTGCACTGGTTTCAAACTGTGAAGCACCTGCTTGCAATGCATCTGCCCGGTTGTCAAGCTCTGATAGTCTCTGGTCTCTTTCTAGCACCTTGTCCACGTTCATTCTCATGATATCTACCACCTGCAAAGGCACAGCCTCATATTAGACTTCCCACACAGTAAAGCCGGAGGCCATTCGTATGTTCACACTCTGGAATATCACATATACTGAAGTCAGCTGATTGCCATTATGGTACGTGATGGCAGTTACCCGTACAGTGCCCCAAACCCCATGCTGATGGAAGCAGGCACGGTGAGAACAAGCGGAACATAGCTATACTCTGCTCAGGTGCCCTTAGAGGTAAAAAAACAAAGGGACATTACAAAATACTGTAATTAGTTTCATTAAAGGGTTTGATGTCTTATAGCCTACAATTAGCAACTAGATATAAATGACCAAATAGATATAAAAAACTGGTAGAGACCAGTACCTGTGCCACAGTTCAGCTGACGTTTCTCCAGTCATCACTAAGATCAAGCCAGTATTTTCCTTATACATCTAATATGATTCCCTTATATGAACTAGAGAAACGGGCTACAGAAAGGCCACTCTAAATGGAACTGCATGCATTTCCTGGCCAAGGCATTTACTCATTCTGCAGTTCTTTCTTGGATAAGATGACTTCCCAGCCATAATTTGAAGTTCTACTTGAAAATGAAGGAGAAGGAGAAAATTTTACACTGGAAAATTCAGCCTGAAGCATAGCAAGGAGCTCATGCCACCATGTTGCACAGCCTCAGTGAAAAAAAGTGTGTACAGCCAGTACATAATAGGTAAGGCCCATTCACACTCTATTTTATACACTGAGGTAGATGTAAATCCTCTTCTGGCAAGCCAGTAGAAATCCTGTTCACATTCATCACTAACATAAATCTTAGACAGCACAACAATCTCAGTAAAGTAGCGTCCACTTATTCCAGCAGTGAACACGGTTGCTGGTCTGTTACTTGTCTTACTCTGTTTAAAGTCCATGTTGTTTGTATTTAATATAATTTCACTATTACCTGTGAAACCCCAGGCTTATCTAAAAATATACATGATTTAAATACAGTGAGAAGAAACTGGTAGAGACAGAATCTTTGAAAGGACTGGCATAGGGCTAAAAGCCGTTCCAAAACTCAAAAGATTTGTTTCACTTGTCCACCAAACCTACAACAAAATCAAATGTTTTGTTCAACTCAAATTTTCTTACTTGCTTTTCCAACCCCAAAATTTCCAAGCATTTCAACTCTTACCAAATAAGAAAACTTCTGTTTTCATTTCTCAGCTAATATTTAGCTAAATTTTGTCTTGGCACAATGTTTTGTAGTGAAAATTTTAAACTAGTTGAAAATGCTGAAACAAAATACTGTAATATTTCCTATCCATTCTCTCCATTTTTTTCCACAGAACTATTTATTAAATTTAACTATACTGCTGTGAATAATTGTCCAGATGAAACTGCATCTTTGTCAAATAAATGTTTGTCTAGACTAATACCAAGATCTGAGCCTCAGAAAATAAGCTCCAGGATGCCTAGAGAAATCAGAGGGGAACACCCAACCCGGACATAGCTGATACCAACTGCCACCACTGATAAAGCACTAAAAATGTCAGTCATTTTACTAAGACCAGAAATTTTTCTCTTAAGCAAAGTCGTGATGGTGCTGCTGAGTTGTGGGTTTGGGTCTGAATCTGCGCAGAACAGCACTTGGAGCAGAAAAGCGGAGGAGTGCAGTGCTGTGGTCTTTGGTGCCACCTACAGATAACTTTCCCCCATAAGACATGAAAGAAAAACAACCAGGAAACACCTAGGAAGATGAAAGCGATGTGTAAGATCACTGCCGAAGTGCTATAAATCAGTTTCACCATAGTGACTTCACAGTACTGAAATCCCAGTGGTGTTCCTCCCCCTTGGCTTTTCGTATACTGTGATTTCCCTGTTAAAGAACGATCTCCTACTCGCTTAAACCCCATTCCAATTGCAGTTTCCCTCTCAAACCAGAAGCAAAAAACCCCCACAGGCACCCTGATTATCACCCCCATAATCCTCAAATCTAAGAGATACTCACTGTGCACTCATACTGGGTAAGAGTTCCTGCCAAAATTACTCCATTGTGCTTCACAAGAAGACAAACTTGAACAGGCTTGACTGAAAAGTCTCAGAATACAGAAGATCTTAAACACAAAGCACTGGTTCACTCTCTTTGCTGGAGCCATCTCCATTGATCTCCTTGAAGAGCCCTATATATCTGACCTGCATCACTCATTTTAGCCAATAACTAACAATTACTTTTCATCTTCTAGGGACAATTACTTTTGCCTTAGCTCACATAAACAATTACAGCACCATCATGATGTAATGGGTTCAGGACAAGAAGTTTATTTCATTATTCTGACTTAAGACAAAGGCTGAAATGTAATATTCCTTTCCCCACTGACAGATGCTCCACTAATGTCAATGAAGTTAGCGTGATGTGAAAATCGGTGATAATTAGAGAACCAGGTCTAGAAATTTCTGCAGCCATTTCTGCAGCTATAGGATGTTCTTGTGATCAGCTCTGAGAATCAGCAATGGGGAGGTCAGAAAGACCCTGTCTCAGATCTCCAGCAAAGTTCTCAAAAAGACAAAGCATAATTTGACAGGTATCCTTAATGTATCTTAAGAAATGCATTTATCTTGGATGTTGTGAGGTCTTCTCTACTATTTTTGAAGCATACCCAGAGCTTTTGAAAATGGAGACCTTAGTCTTTGGAGGGGTTTAGCAAAACTCTGTACTTAATACCCAGCACACAAACGTGCACAGCAGGTGTGCAAGGATTCTCCAGCTGCTGCTGTGCCGCTGGTACACTCAGGGACTACCCCCATGAGTGGTGGCAGGCACACTGATTCCCATTATCTCAGCAGTCACCTGGACACTGGCATTACAGCCAAGGTGGTAGAGTGGTCTGTACACCACCAGAATTTAAGGATTCATGCTGGAACAGGCACCTAGTCCCCTGAGACCTTTAAAAAGAGCGGAGATTTGTTGAAGATGCTATTATGATACCATATGTGAGTGCCTTTCTTTAGGGATAAATTTTGCTGATGATCAATTAGTAGAGCTCTGGCTAATAAACACAGCCCTCAGCTGTACAGTTCTCATGGCTTGAATCTATCTATGAGAAGCTGATGGTCTGTCCTTGTGAAAGAGCCCGTGAGATTAGCGTCTAACCTTTAGGAGAGCAGGAACACATTGAAAGAGCCGGTTCCACTACGACATTTCCTCCTAGTCTGTCTGGGATGAATTCCTGAATTGGCAACAGGGCCCATATTTATTCTGCAGAAGTGTAACTGGCATAGGGATGTTCATACTCAGAGTCCCACTTGTATTACCTGCCTCTTCATAAATGCCATTCTTTGGTAAATCTCATTTCCTAGATCCACTGCCTTATCACCTAGAGCCACTTACCTCATCCACCTGGGCTTGAGTCTGCTGCAGCCGTTTGTTGCTTGACACATTGGTAGCAGGAGGTGGCCCTGCAGCCCCAGCACTGGAGGAACCCTGGGTAGGAGCTGGAGCAGACCTAGATCAAAACCAGAGAACATAACAATTGATTTAAATCATCTCCAATTGTTCACTACCCCTTTTCCAGAACAAGTAAAAAATACATAACTCTCAAAAGGAGTTTTCCAGTGTCTCAGCCCATATTTCCTATTCCTGGATCACAGCCCTGGTGTCCCATTCCCTCCCACACTTCAATTAGTTTTCACACTATTTCTTGATAGGATCATATCAAACTTCCTATCCCTTGCTACCTTTTTGGCCAGCAAGCAATTCAAATTATCTACCTCAACTTAGGCCAATGGTCAAACTGACCACAGGTCTGACCAGCAGGGCAGAGCTTTCGTCCCACTACAGAAACAAACTGTGCTCCAGGTATTTTGTGTTGATGCTATAGGAGCCAGGGATGCGACCCTGCCTTCCTCCTCAGTGTGTTGAATGATGCTCTTCCCTGCTCCTGAGTGTTTGGCTGAAAGCTAACAGAGTGAAGGCAAACAAAAGGAGAGGAGAAAGAAATGGGGAAGTGGGGGCGAGAATTGCACACAGCACGGCGTTAGTCATCTAAGGCATTCGGCAATGCTTAACCACCCCACCAGTGGTCACCAAACACCTCACCAGAGCAGCTGGTCAGGCTCGAACATCTGCCTGGATGAGTATTTGCAACAATGCTCTAATCTCTGGCACATCAGCTCTTTCCTTATGCATAAACGCTGGCTTTCCCCAGGTTCCTTTAAAACAAAAGACAAAGCAGAAGGTCCCTAACATCCAACAACAGATCTGGTCTGTCTCAGTGCATGAGCTTGTGCAGGCAAGTCACCCTGCTGGCCTGCACAGGGTCCCTCAACCTTAGCCAGTCATTCTGCACACCCACACTTTAACCTGTGAAACCTTTCCTTTCAAGCGATCCCTCTCACTTCTTCCTGCAGAGAAATAAACCCCCTTTCTAAAGCTGCAGAGGAAACCCCTAAGCATGTGGACTGACAAACATCACAAATCCCACTCATGCATTACGAATGCCTTCCCGCAGTGACAGACTGAGAGAACACACTGTTACTCTGTGAATCATTCCCTTTTACATCCTGGGGTCTAATTAATGCTGCTGGAATCATGGCCCCATTAATACACTGTCATAGTGCCTAGGGGCACTAAAGTTAGCTCTCCAAAGGCACCTTAAGCTGCAAAACTGAGTTTGACAGTATCGCCAGTGAGCTGAGATCCTACAGGTAATGCTGACCCTCACATACACCCAGGGATGCAGCAGCTGTTTGCAGACTCGGAGCACTGCTGCATCTTACACTTCTTTTTTAACTGTGGGTGAAGATGTCATTATCAAGCTTTAGTTGAGAGAGAAGAACTTGAGCTATACACAAATTGCTCTTCCTTTGAGGACCTCACAGTCACTACTACAAACACAAAAACCCAGATGCTGCTGCCACCTGCAATGGAATTACTCCATAGAAGGCCCATGGGCCAGGATCCCAATAGGATTTATTCAGAGTCTACTCTGTTGTCAAAAAGCATCAAAATCTGACTATAATTTTTATCAGACTCAATGCAAAACAAGATCTCCCTGGAGCATTAACAACTTCAAAGGGAGTTCCTGGTACAAAAGACCTAAAATTGAAATTGTGAAATTGATTTGCAGTCAAGGAAGTAAACAGGCTTTTTCCCAATCAACACAAGCAGATTTTTTTCCTATGGAAACATTGTGTCACACTGTCCACTGCTCCAAATGTTAACAGAACTCCTCTCTTGAGCTGTGCACTGTTTGCACCCCAGAGGTTACAGAAGGGAAGCACATAAGAATGGGTGTTTTTCCTGGCCACCTGTTCTCACTAGTAAACACAGCTTATAAGTGCAGCAGCGTTCTTGGTGAAAGCTGCATGATAACTCAGAAGTTCAGAGCTCTCCCACATACCTTTTTTGCCCAGTAATTTTCATCTATTTTCGCACCTCCCAAGTTGTCCTTAAAGTGATTTGGCATAAAGTAGACACTTCCCAGTTTGTTCTCTTCCAGCCCCCTTGCTGCCATCTGATTGGGTTTCAACTGTATTTCCTGGGCCTCCTCTGCTCCCTTTGTAAGGCAGGAATGGATGGGAAGAATGACTGTTTTTACAGCTGCCCTGACCATCCAGCAGGAGTTACTGTAACTACCGAAGAGAGATGGCAATCTTTATGCTAAGGTACAGCAAGAGTGTAATTAATGTGCCCGTCTTAATTAATTACATAAAATCTAATACAAGAGTAACCAGAGCTGGGTACTGCCTGCAGTGCAGAGCTACTCTTTCCAAACCTCTTGTCTCTGGAGCTGTGCTCTCTCAATAACAGCAGCTGCCTGGCTCACGGCCTCGTGGGTCAGAGCTGTGACCTCTGCAAGCAGAGGAGTGATCGCTGGAGTGGATGAAGCACCTGCCACAGAGGGAACAGCACAGGTTCCCAGACAGGCTCTAGGAAACCCGTCCTTAAGCACGTGGCTTTAATGCTACCAGCAGTTCTTGCAGGCTAACAAGGCATGAGCCCTGTCTCCTCAGGTAGCGTGTAACATCCAAAGCAGACAAAACAAGCACAGATACCTACATCACTTTCCCTCCCCTCCCAAGCCTCCCAAATAACTTCAGAAAACGATGGAGAAGACTTCACGCTTCTAGCTCAGCCCTACCAGTGTTTGAAGTCTGTAGAAACCATCCTGGCTGGGCTTTGAACCCAAGATTTCTAGTTAAGAAGGGAATTGAAGGCCTGGGAATCACCAATATTCTCTGGGGTATTTCAGTGCAAAAATGCTAGAATGAAAGCTCAACCTACAATTATATAATTCTTTGATTATTGCCTCTGTACTGTGTCACATGGGATTATAATTTCTCAGAAGTACTATTCAAAGACGTTAGCACTATGTTAGAAAGGTTTTCTTTTGAAACATACAAAGCATTACAACTTTCAAGTCCCATTTCTCATAGCCTGGCATGACTTCTGTGAGGCAAAAAGTAAAAATCTATATAGAAATTCCATCATTGGGCCCCTACCTGTCAGACTTATGTACCACCTTCTTTTTTAGGAAAAGGAAAAAAGTTACCATTGATGCTGAGAATCTTCACTCCCAAGAGCAGGTCAAATTAATTTTGAAGGGAGAACAAGGCTCTATTATTGTTGGTGAAAAAGGGTATAAATGCCTAGCAAATATTCTTAAACAACGACTCTACAATGGTGCTGAGGTCCACTCTGGGATGTGTACCGGTACATTTAATTCAGGACAACAGCTCCACACACTTAGACCCTCGGCATTCAGCTCCCCAGATCTTGCTTCAGTTAGCATATAAGCAATCCGACTGAAAACAAGGGCTGTGTGTGTGTGGGGCGGGTGTGTGTGTGTGTGAGTGTGTGTAGCTCCGCAGGAGGAAACATTTGGGGACTGTCCTAGTGATTCAGTAAAGTGGTCTCAGTTGACTCGGACATCCTCGGTTCTTCTGGTTATTTGCTGGGCCTGAAACTGGTAGGTCAAAATCATGACTAAGAGATTTCTCATCTCAACTGAATAGTTTGGAAGCAATTTACTCCTTAGCTGTAATGGCTTAAGGGAGCTGCCACTCTAATTAAGACAGAATTGGAGATATCCAGTGTTACTGTTTTCCATTTTAGCACTGGCTGAAAGGACATTAAGGATGACTGCGTATCTAATGTTTTGGGAAGCTGCTTGACACTTAACTTATATTTTTGTTCATAAGTGTGAGCTATGAAGGAGAAAGTTTTTGTGTTAGTGACGTTAGGGAAGGGAGATGCCAGGCCACCACGGTGACATCGGTACAGTTTACACTGGGGCCTCGACAGCTGCCTTCAGCAACTTGTTTTATACATCCAAAGTGCTTTTAAAGCCTTCAGCTACGGGACCTAATCCATTCAAAGTCTTTATCCTAACAACAATGCAATAAGGAAAAGCTATTATCCCTGCACATGGCTGGGAAAGAGGTAAAGGGACATTAAGTGACTTGTTCAGTGGCACAGGATGCCTGTCTTCACTGCCATCCTTCTCCCCATTTCTTCAGCTACTGACTTGAAATCAAAGCTCACAACCTGTTTCTAATAGCAGGAATTATTTTCCACCCCTCAGACTTAAACAGCGAGAAACACACAGTTAAATGTTGAAGCAAGAGGAAAGTGGGAATTACATCAGACAGCTTCAGCTGGTATCAGCTGGCAAAGCTCAGCAGAGGGGGCAGGGAAAGTGCATCAATGCAGCACAAGATTCGACTAATGATGCCTATAAAATGATCCCCTTAAATGAAGGAGGCAATTTTCTATAAATTCCAGTTTAATTCATCTTTCCTCAAACCCTTTCCCTTTTATTCAAATAAAATATAAAATTGTGCTGCCTCTCTTCCTCTTCATTTTTTTACTGACCAGGTACCATATTTCTGTGGTAAATATTTGTGGTTGCAACCGAGCGTCTGTATATTTAAGTCATCATTCTTCCATTTGGACCCCTTCAAAAGCCGTCTACACATTTGGGATTGGCTGCTTAAGTGGGGTTGGACAACCTGTGGTTCCAAAGGGATTTAAAAATCAAACAATCAAACAAACAAACTTCCCTTTATTTAATTGGAAAGCAAATCAGAACAATTCCATAGCTTGTACTCTTGACATTAAATGCTGAAACAATTATTAAAATTAGCTATAAATGCAAATTTCTACGCTATTTTAGTGAATACCAATGTCAGCGAGGACCCTGGACCTAACAGTAACTGCAGAAACAAAGCACTCTCACATTGTCCCTGTTGCTGAGAATGTCCACCTATTAACCTAGAGGCATCTGAAAGCTCTGACGCAGGGAGGATCTCTAAGGAAATAAAGGAGCACTGGGAGGCTGCTGTTAGTTTTGAACATGCTTTGTTTATCCCTATGCAGTAATAGTTAATTTTTCCACTGTTAATTTGCAAAGGGGGAGTTTTACTGACAATACTTGGAGTCTTCTGCTTTCTGGTGGGGTTTGCTTCTTCCTGGTTTTCTGTTAAACTGATTTTACCACGTAGGATTTCATTTCTGCAGTACGCCAGCTCAGCCAACGTTAGCACAACAGCTTTCTGAACAATCAGTTTGGCTGTGTGCAGTTTGACAGAGCCCTAACAAAATCCACTCAAACCAAAATGGGAAGACTAAAATTCTGTGCTAGCTTATTTGCATGACATCTCCCAAAGAAATCGGTGCCTTTGATATCTAAACTCCTCAATGTTCTGGGCCTTCTGGACCTGCGTGCTTAACTGTACAAACTTAACAATAGTACAAGCCTAAACACATTTGTCCGTGAACAGTTGTGTTTCTGTTTGGGAATATACAGATGTGTGTGTCTAGAAATTGAGAGATATTATAACAGCTATCCATCCCACCACTTCCTATCCAAATTGTTGCTTTTCCCACAGTGAAATGGGATAGTGTCAAACGGCAGGTCCTGTTAATCTTTCAAAACCACACACTAATTCTGCCAGGTGAGGTTCAGAGAAAAGATGACTTATTTCTAACGCCCCAATAAAATTAAATATCCTTCAGAATTAGGTTCTTGGCCTTGTTACAAATAGATAATGATGTTCTCTGTCTGTAAGATGAGAGGACTCTTCAAATGAAAACCCTGGCTAGAGAGCATGGACCACCCAGTTTCGAGATAGATGCACTCAGTAAGGTAATTTGCTTTTGAGTTCAGCTGCCCACTAATTGTCTGTATTTCAGATTTCTAGCTGGTCTTCCCCCTCCAGTTATTAACTAGATTATTTTAATAGGCGATGCTTATCCTTGTTTTCATTCTACTAATCTTACTTTCACAGGAAAAAAAAGCTTCTCTATGGGAATAAAGAAAATCATTATGAAACTGGTTAGGGTGAAAAGATAATTAGATTATTGACAGAGCAGTATCACTTTTGGGCTCGTGGACATTTGCATGCTTTGGACTGGAAGGATTTTCAGACCATGGAAAGGTGTTTTCAGTCCTCTGAGATTTCACAGAGGGAGCAGAAACAGACTTCCTTCACTACCAGGGAGCCATCACTGCTTTCGCAGAGATGACATTCTTAACTGTGCATTTCAGTGTTCCAGCTGGGCCCTTCAGTATTCAGTACAAATGTGATTATTGCCTATTAAATGGCTACAGACTTTAACTTACGCTCTTCTCATCCTATGACTATCCATTTTAAAATGATTTCTCATGCTATTTGCAATCATTGGGTAGTAATGATTAATAGCGAATTGGTGGTAGGGAAAAAAAACCCACATGTGAAAAGAATTAGCATTTGAGATGTCTTCATTTTGTGAAGAAAGTTCTGCTTTTAACACAGTTCTGCTCCCAAATGTGATTTTCAAGTACTACTAGCAATATTCTGCAAGGACTCTCCCTTATTACAAAATATTTACCCTGATCATCAGCCAGAGAATAATACCCTATATTTAATGTCCTGGGAACACATTTAATTAAATATTCCCACCAGTTTATTATGACTGCATTGACCATCTGGTGTGTTAAATATGCACACAGAGGAACCTTAAGACATTATCTTTAATTTGATCATCAATAATTATGCTAGTAGTGACTGACTGATTTTTCTTCTCCAGTATCTTCTGTTCAAGCCAAATATGTATCATTTACACAAGGCCCAAAGCACCTGAATTCTAAATCAAGACAATTAGTTCAGCCAAATGATTTTTCTGACAAACAAAGGAATTTGCCAGAAAGTGTTGTATTATTTCCACAGTTTCTCTGAACTGTAGTCTTCACAATAACCACTTGTGGTGACTCAGACAGGGTTTCTGTTAGTCAGAAAAGGAACACAAAGCAGGATTCCTTTCTGAAATAACAAGAGTATGGAATTTTTTAGAGCTGCCTTTCCCCTTGCCGTCATCTTTTGTAAAGGCTGTGGCTTAAGATAAAGTCAACAAAATGCGATTCACACATGAACCGCTGAGCACACTTTGCAGAGCAGTCTGGATTTGCCTGAGGGATGACTAAGGGTGTTAGCATACACATTTTAGGTTCACAAATTAAAAACTCAGCCCTACACACCAGAAGCCAACTGTCTGTAACCTATGCTTAGTGTTAAGTGATGACCTATCCAAAAAAGCACCTGCACATACCACCCAATTTGAGCATGTTGTTAGATCCCAGCTGACCAGTCTCATCTTCACATTTAACTAGACAAAAGAAATGTTTAACAAAATTTGTGGAATTAATGAAGCAGCAGCCAAGTAGGCAGTCACCACTATAACCTATAACCCCTCCGATTAAAACTTCAAAGAGCTTGGGGAGTACTTAAAACAGCAGTTCAGAATTGTGTTTGACCCAGATCAGACTGACCAAATCTGGGCTCCAATGCAGTGAGAGACAGGTTTTAATTTGTACACCACAGCATTTGCCTGTCCAAAAGCAGTAGCAGTGATGAGGGTTCCCCATCTCTTCCCAGTGAGGCACAGCAGCACATTAGGTGTCTCTGGGAAGAGCCCCGGACTACTGAGCACCCAATGGAGCCGGTTATCCTGCAGGGCACCCCCACTCACCTCGCTACACTGGGACTTCTGCCCATCTACTGCCAGCATCGTGCGCCGGAGCAGGGAACCTCCACTGCCCAGCTCAGATCCTCAGGGGGCTTTGTCCCTAACCGACCTCGTCTCTAGAGGCAATCTCTGATCAAATTACATACATATTGTCACAGCTACAAGGGCTGCAAATCTGGATACTACAATACAGAGAACAGAAATCAACTGCTTTAAGAAAATAATATCCTGTTGGGATCATTTTCTCACACTAACCAGTGACTTTAGTCAATTTTAGTCCCCTCCCCCTTTTTTATTTCCCTTAGAAAAGGGTTAATTCTCATTATTTGCTGATTGGAAACTAACTGTAATCTTTATCCTAAATGAGGCTTATTTTAATTAGGAAATGAAAGCAAATACAGGGGTAAGCAATTTATAGAAAACTTTATCTTCATATTTATATTGACATTTCCATTACATTGCAAAAAAGACAAATGTAATTTATTGTTTCCTAAATTCTGTTTTATTAAATTCTTAATTTGCATCAGGCTGCTTTGGGTCAGAAATAACAGTTTAGTAAAAGAATGTGGAAAATCCATCATGTGAAATATTCATAATAGTTAATAACTACAAATATCTTCAGTGCAACATCAACACAGAAAAATACCAAAACACTGTATTGTACTAAAAGTCATTTTTTTAAAAAGGAAGTATTATCTCTATTTCCTACGTAGCAGTAAGTGCATCTCCTGCTCCATCTTACAAGACTTAAGAATTGGCAGGTTTCAGTCTCTTACAGTAACTTCTCTTTGTTAGCTGAAAGAACACAAAGCTTCTGAATTTGTTTTCTTTTTAAATTTTTCAGTTTCTCAACCAGTTAACCTTGAGAGACCAGGTTATGATGTGAGATAAGGGCAATAAAACCATCACAAAGCTCAGTCACAATTTTTTTGTCACAAAATGGTTACTACTTCAAATAAGTTGAATATAGATTAAATCTAGCACTCAGCATGGGTTGCCAATTTCAAACAGATTCGAAGGTGTAGGTAAACGAACATATTGCTACAAAACGTCCCAGAATTTGATTTAAAAGAAGTTCCAGTCGCATACGTTTTTATCTTAATCTAGCCTGTTTGAGCTGAGGTGGCCTTCAACTCCAACCCTGAAAGCTCTTGATTTTGCAAGGTGCATTGGTAGCAGCCCTTCTCCAGTTACCTCAGCTCTGTCTTGCGCATCGAGGGGTTACCTTACATACCTGGAAAAATAACCCAAAGACTGGCCATTACAGAAGTTGCATTTTTCTCCCCAGGAAACTTCATTAAAGGGACTGTATTTTATAAATGGGAGAGTGCTTTTACTGGGCATTAAAACAAACCAAAAGAACCCCATCAAGAGAAAACCAAAGAAGACATTCAACAGACAAATCAAATCCTGGAAAACACACAGCCTTTATTTTACTTGTGCTAAGTTATTGGTCTGAAATTAGGAAAAAAACAGATCGCAAACAGAAACAACACTGGATTAGAGCAGAAAATCGCCAAAGCATACCAGGCTGCGGGAGAGAGGAAGCCTAACAGCACAAAGCTTCACTCAGTGCCTCCGTGAGATCTGCCTGAAACAACTCAAAAATAAAAGGATAACTACATGGAAAATGCAGTCAGTATCATTGCTGTCATTTTCCTCTCCAAATTGGAAGAAGAAGAAGAAACACAATCTGTCTTGGAAACTAGCGGAAATATATAAATACCAAATAAGTTGCTACAGAAATGTTTCAAAAATTGAGGACTCAAGCCAGAGTACATTTGCACAAGCCAAGACACTAAACATCCTGGTCTGCCAGACGTTCAATTCACAAACTGCTGTTTTCAACCTGTAGAGCAGTCAATAAGGATACAGTTTGGTGGAAATGGTCAGCTTTAAGCAAAGTCCCAAATCCTATTTCTGAACATGAGCTGATGTACCCGGAGTTCATGCTGACATGGTACATTATGGTTAGACTTCACCTGTGTCCTCCTGTAGAGGAGCATCCAGTATTTCTAACCTTCTCCGTAGGCTTCCAGGAGCACGGGCTACACCTGAAGGAGCACACAGGCTGCAGCTGGGCAGGCAGTGGGAGGGGAGGATCAGGGTAGAGTTTGACTTAGATGTCCCCTCTCACTGACTCATGGACTGGTGCAGAAGAAACTGCTCCAATTCGTTGCTGGTTGCAGTCAGTTAAAAGTTAACTCTGATGCAGAGAAGCAAGGAAGACTCCCAAAGGAATGGCAGGATTGATATGCTTTCCCTGCTTTAAAGTAATATTTCTTGGGTCCAGGATGTTTTCTGTGCCTGTCTTTAGAGACACCCAAAGTAAAACCTGGAGGCTTGGGAACTTTCAATTTGCCTGTAAACTACTTCCCAGCATTCTTGTTGTGCCTCAGAAAGAAATCAACTATTAACATTTTCCTTGGTTTTGTTAATTAAAAAAGCCCTCAGCAACAACAAAACAGCTGAAAGAAAGTCACATTTCAATCTGCAGCAAAATGTTTTTGTAGCCTTGCTGTATGCATCTATTCAGTGGCAGTTTCATCACAACTGAACTTTATAGGGTAATTACCATCCTTACTTATATTAAAGCTTAATTATCAGGAGGCTTATTAAGCTTAAATCTTCTCTAAATACTTGGCTAAGAGAACTACAGTGAACACCTTTTCTTACTTATTCATTACTTGAGCAGCAGTCGCATAGAATGTGCAAGTGTTAAGAAAGAAGAGCAAATATATCTGTACATAAAGCCAAATTTTCATCCTTATTTCTCACCAAACGTCACGTTCAGTTCCTGAAGAGCTGCCGTGAAACACAGCCACTGTTTGCAAGTCACTCTGTCCTTATTACAGGTGCTCCACCTTCCCATGGGGTTATGATTCGTATATAATGGGTTTCCTCCCCAGTTTCAACATCCATCAATTACTGAAATGAGATTCCATTTAACCAATCAAATATACCAAAGCAATAAGATGTAACTTCTCATTTCAAACTCCTATTGAATGCAAAAAAACAAATACCCCAGAACATTCTGAATACAACAAAACCACGTTTGAAATGCTTTTTAAAGAAGATCTTTAAGGCTACTTAGTCAAGTAAATAATTTGTCAAACTAATGTGAATTCATTAAATACTGCCTAACAGAAAATTATACAATCCATACAGGAACATGTTTTGAGCACTTTAAATGTGTAACATAGGATTTGTCTGATCATCACAGCCATCTCTAATGAATGCTTCAGACTGCCATCCTTAAGAGAGCCTTGCAGTTTGCGCTTGGACCTTGCTCGCTCCCAACTTTATCTCACCCTCTGTCCTTCTCTCGAAACTCTGATTGTTTTTAATGACCATCTGTGCTTTACACAAAGATCTATGTTTAAGTCATGTTTCCAGAACCCCTAGTGTGATGTCTGAAGCTTACAAACATACTCTGTGGATCAATGCTAAGGCTGAGATATGGCATCTGAGTTTCACATTTAGCTGAGGTATTTAAACCAACATTATGCACACCCATATATTTGCAAATGGCTACAGTTCACAAACTGAACTCAGTTTTACTTCCCCTCAAATAAATCCATAAATTTCTACTAATTCAGTTCACCTTGGTTCTATCTTTTAGTCTTTTTACCCAGTCTTTTGCTATTTGTTAACATGCTTAGACACTTCGCTGAAACTCTGTTGAGAGTTACATCATTATAAGCAGCCCTTGGGGTTCTCTAGACAAATGGAAACTCCATGTCTACTGAGTGAGTATTGCTATTTTACTTAGCATTCACCTGAAACTTGGAAGATAATTATTTTTACAGTACTTCAAAAGCAACCACTTGTTCCTCATCTCCTTTTTTAAAAACAAAAAAGTCATTAGGAATAAGGAAAATATTTGAGATTTAAACTTGTTATGCTCAAAAGTCAAAGATTTAATCAAAATTTGAGCTGTCTATATGTTATTCAAGTGAGAAGAAGAAATTGGTGAGAATCATCTTTGGCACAAAGGAATCCATTTACAATCAACCATAAAGTCCTGTTTATACTAACAAAGAAAAAGTCAGATCGCTGAAGCATTCCCCTAACTAACATTTCCTGCCCTCAGAGCTACTCTTCAAGCTCTCTTTCCATCCCTGTTACATCCCTTGAAAGACAAAGTATTAACTCTTCCTATTGTGACCGGGATACAGGTAAGAGACTTTAGTTTAAAAACATGCTATTCGTGCAGTTTGCTTCCATAAACCAGTTGAATAACTTTCTACAGCTATGCCAACGAAATACTAGGAGCAAGATCCACCTGTCCACAACAAATCCAGCCTACCTACAGCAACATTCAATGCACTGATAGAGCTATTAGTTGGTATTTTCTTTTATCTTCCTCTCTGGCTACTTTTTGATTTGAGCTGTGACACTGGTGGCAGTGCTGTGACGCAGGCCTGCCACAGCAGGTTTCAGATGTACAATTCTTCCAACACTATTGGGAATCTTGTGTATGGCATACGGGAGCATCATGGCACACCAAACAGAGGAGGAAATGCCCAGGGCTGTAACCTGTTCCCTAGGTAACAGAGATGCTATTAAAAGAGAAGGTGGTAAATAAATAAATGCATACAATAAAGACCCACAAGCACGATTGACTCTCCTGGATATTGCAGAGACCAGAGGGCAGAGCATGTAAATTCAGGCACCTTGTATCTGTGAGGAAACAATAGTTCCTCACTGATTAGAGGTCAAATGGAACCCTAATTCACAAGTTCCTTCTAGGCAATCAAGAACACTGCCTCCCAGTCCTTTTCCTCTTACTTCACCCCTACTTTCCCATCTCTCTCTCACATTACAAACAGCTACTAAGCAACAGGAGGTTTGCAGAGAATGAGTCATTCGCATGTGGCTGCTGTTCTGAGTGCAGGATGGAGATCAGTGACCTGACAATGCACAGCTCCAGAACCACTGTGCTTCCAGATAGCCAACACAGTCACTGAACGCTGCAAACTTAATAAATAAGTGCTTTGGAAGGACACAATTTTAAGTCATGCCTTATAATTCTCACAGAGAGATGCATTACCTTAGAAAGAAAACTGCTGTATGTTAGAAGTACAGTTGACACATGACATTAAGTATTCCATACCCATAAAGCATTCCCTTAAAGTTAACTAAGCCAAGAATTAACTTATAACTCATTTAGTTGGCAATACAAAATTCTTGGGCTTTGGACTGATAGTAAAAATTTTGGAAACTAAGAAAAAGGGAATTGGGGCATAACCACGCAAGGTCAGTCAGTCCAATGCAAGCAACAGATTTTGATATAAATGGGAGTGTTTCATAGAATCATAAGGTTGGAAGTGACCTCTAAGATTATCAAGTTCAACCATGCTTGTCTCCTTACTAAACCATATGCCTAAGAAACTCATCTACCTGTCTTTTAAACACCTCCAGGGATGGCGACTCCACCACCTCCCTGGGCAGCTGTTCCAATCCCTGACCACCCTTTCAGTGAAGAAATTCTTCCTAATGTCCAGTCTAAACATACCCTGGTGCAACTTGCAGCCGTTTCCTCTCATCCTATCGCTGTCACTTGTGAGAAGAGCCCAGCACCCACCCCGTCACAACCTCCTTCCAGGCAGTTGTAGACAGTGATGAGGTCTCCCCTCAGCCTCCTCTTTTCCAGGCTAAACAACCCCAGTTCCTTCAGCCGTTCCTCGTAGGGCTTATTCTCCAGCCCCCTCACCAGCCTCGTTGCCCTTCTCTGGACGCGCTCCAGCCCCTCAATGTCCTTCTTGTAGTGAGGGGCCCAAACCTGAACCCAGCACTCAAGGTGTGGCCTCACCAGCGCTGAGCACAGGGGCCCAATCCCCTCCCTGCTCCTGCTGGCCACGCTGTGTCTGACACAGGCCAAGGTGCCATTGGCCCTCTGGGCCACTGCTGGCTCCTGTTCAGCCGCTGCCAACTAACACCCCCAGGTCCTTCTCTGCCAGGCAGTTTTCCAGCCACTCTTCCCCAAGCCTGTAACGCTGCACGGGGTTGTTGTGTGCCAAGTGCAGGACTCTGCACTTGGCCTTGTCGAACCTCATCACGTTGGTCTCAGCCCATCGATCCAGCCTGTCCAGATCCCTCTGCAGAGCCTCCCTTCCTTCAAGCAGCTTGGTGTCATCCACAAACTTGCTGAGGCTGCACTCAATCCCTTCATGTTTCTGGCAGGAAATATCCTTTTGAATGAGGTTTTACCTCCTGCCCCCTTCCCCCTCCCATCCCCCTAACGTCCAGGATAATAGAAACCAGAAAATTTAACTGGAAAAAGCCTCAGGAATTCATCTTGACCATTTCCTTATCTCCAGGCAGGAATGACTTCTACCTCACATGTGAAAGAGGTTTGTCTGCCTCAGCCTTGACAGCTTGTTTTCCCAAGATACTTGTATCAGACATTTTGATGGCTCATTTAACCCTTTTAGCTGAAGCAAATCTCCTAAGACACCAGATAGAACCACTAACCCTTGCCAGTATGCTGTGCTCTATGTAGCATTAGGGCACCTAAGTGAGAATCAGCCCAAGTGTACCTGTAGCATAGGTCCCACAATCATGAATCAGCTAAGGGATGAGATTAACTAGAAAAGAGTTGTGAATGTGAAGAATCTTTGTGCTGGCATGAAAACCTTAATAGCAAGCTCTTTATTTTACCCATGAAGTCCTAGAGTGGCTGAGCATCTGTAGAGCAATTTAGTCCAGGAAATGAAAAGAAGTCATTTTCCTGGTTAAGTTCAGTACAAATCACACTGACTCTGGGAGAAGTGTCTAAGAGATCCTTTGCAAAGTACATTTTAACCTGTGAAGGGACCTGTGCAAATCAGAGCAAAGCTCTCTCATTGCTTGTTCTCTTTAAAACTAGGTTGATTCAGTTTCATAGTCTTACTAAGAATTGTCTAACTTCCTAAGAAAAAAATACTAATACACTGATCAAACCATTAAAATTTGTAGTCCCTGCCTTCTGTGACTATTTAAATGAGTAAGTTAACCAAGGCAAATATTACCAGA
The DNA here is from genome assembly GCA_033558235.1 of Neomorphus geoffroyi. Classification (NCBI taxonomy): domain Eukaryota; kingdom Metazoa; phylum Chordata; class Aves; order Cuculiformes; family Neomorphidae; genus Neomorphus; species Neomorphus geoffroyi. The sequence continues at coordinate 6,251,386 of JAUMJM010000012.1, read as the reverse complement.
AAGATAACCTACAATGTTATTGGGAAAATAGCTTTTGAACCCCAATTGAGGAACTGATTGAGGAGAAAAATACAGAATTAATCTGGCCTAGACGAGCAGATCACATTTCATTTTTCTCATCAGATTTCAAGTAAAACCAACTAACAGCTTGTGAGCAATCCAATGAACAATAATTCTGAGACATTACTTGCAAAGATTTCAAAAAAATAATGTTAGATGCTCGGACACCTCATAGGTAATTCCAAAAGGAAAAGTCAATGAAATAAGTAACTCTGAAGTATTGATTCACTTCAAAATCATAAAGGTTACTAGGGAAAACTTTGTTACACAAGCTATTTAAAAGGGACAGAAGAAATTCCACATATATGTATACACGAACGTGTATATGTATATATCTCAAAACTTCAAAATCAGTGACCATTAGAGGTCAAGGAGAAGATGCTAGACATTACATTATTCTCCAGTCTAGTAAACAAAACCATAATGGTCTAATATTACTCAGTTATCAATTCAAATGGTTAAATGGAGGCTAGATTCCAAATAAAAAACCCTGAACATCAATAAACCAAACCTTACTGTAATTCAAACAAACTTGTAATGGCTGTGAAATAATAGAACTACGTGACACAAGAAGTCAGAATTTAATGGAGTTTCATCTTTGGTCTGTGATCCAAGCTGCAGTTCATTTGCAAAAAAACCCAACCTCCATTTGAATGAACTGATTTTTTTATCAATACCTGCTAAATCAACTTTAGGATAACGTATGTATTTGGTGATTATGCTAATCTCACCACACTGCTACATGCAAGTTATCCAAATAAATGAAAGGTAATCTGTAACTTGTATAAAAAGCAATTTTGTTAACCAGCGTATCTTCTGGGGCATTGCTAATTTTAAAGGTTTTCTTTCTGCTTATTTTGCTGATATACACTTTATATAAAGTCACTACACACTAACAGAATTTTAAGTGTTTCATGAGTCAAAAGAACAGCATTCAGTTTCCAGCAATGAACTTGCAATTATCACAATCTTGTTAACACTCATCCCACCACGCGCAGTCAAAGCAGGTACATTTTTTGGTTTGTGCTCACACAGGGAAGTAAACACAATGGGAAAAGATGATCCAATTTCTTTCATCAAGGAAGGGCCTGTCTGGTTTTTGACTCATCTTGCATTCTGCTATAATCTCTGGATAAAGCTGTATGAAGTTGATAGTTCTCTCCATTAAGTTTCTTGCAGAATCAGTACCTCAAAAATATCAAAAGAGCTGAGTTACTGCACAGTACCACAGCTTTTAAAAAATAAATGCAAGTTCTTACTAGTTGTAACAATTGTGTTGCACTCACATGGTTACCAGGAGCCGTCACATGCAATGCACCACCTGTGCATACGTAGTTTAATATTAATACTTTTACAAAAAGTTTGAAACTAGCAGAAGAGAACAGTTTGTAAGCGGTTATGGCTATTTTATGCCAATGTTCCAGAGAACCTGCTGCATACTCCTATATACAACCACCCTGAATAATCCTGCAATGGTGAAGAACCTTCTCACTCTCTTTGCTGAGCTTTTTTTCCTGTTAAGACTTTGACTAACATTTCGTGACATTCAATAGATTTAAAGGGCCTGATTTTCTGAAAAAGCCTCTTTTTCAGAAGTTTGCAATACCACTTTGTAGTTTGTGGTTTTTGTTGGGTTTTTGTTTGTTTTTTTTTTTTTAGAGATCATCTCAGCCTTCAACCTTGCTCATGCAGTTTTACATCTGGAACTAATTAGAGACATTATTTACGTACCTACGTGATAGCATGTGCAGGTAGTTGAGAGATTTGTCTTGAATTCAGTAAGATTACCATTCTATGGTTCTATGAAGAGCTATTTAATCATGCAAATTCAGAGCATTCTGTTGAGTGAATATGCCTGAATCACACATATTTAGTTCAAGTCATACTGAAAAAATGACAGCAATTGCAGTGCTCTGTCATGATCTTAAGAAAGCAACTATAGTGAAAAATTACTGTCCCAATTCCACAATATATCAGGCAATGTCCAAGGGCATAGCTCTATTTTACCATTTTAGATGCCCTGTGGTGCAGCTGGAGACAAACTGGTGATGTCCAAATCAAAAGAACATTTTTGCTTGATTCAGTTATAAGAAGCAGCAAATAAAGTAACCATTAAACTACTCTGACTATATCCACTAAACATGGACGCTTTCCAGATCATCTAGCCTTGTACAAATGTACTGAGTCAAACAAAAGAAGAGGCAGGTCTGAGTCTACAAATTCTTGCTTTTAGTGACTTGTCAGTTATTACACGGAAGATCAGTATTCAACTCACAAATTTCTCTGTGGTACACACAACAGAATGAAACATATATTTCAGTAAAGGTGCCAAAAGAAGTGTATTAGTAATGGCTTGCTTTATTTTTATCATTTGTACATTAGTTTGCTTGGAAACAAAATGCATCAAAGCAGGATACATACTCAGTCCACTGCTTATTTATTTACAGAAAAAAATCACGTTATATTATCGTACTTCACTTTGCATACAGTTTCTGTCTTTGTCTGTGGTTTAGGTCCTCACTGAGCTTTTATTGAGTCTTAGCCCGTCTAGTGGTCTAATACATCTGTAATATTCAGAATTGCTCCATTTATGGCCTGGTTTCTGATGTCATTCATTAGAAATCAATCTTTGCAGATTATATTATGGATTGTTCCATGAGGAACCACACCAATAAAGCCTGGCTTCATATCCAAAATTGCTGCCTCACTCTCGAGCCACCAAAACTGACTGATAAGTTTGACATGAGCCAGCAACGTGTGCTCGCAGCCCACAAGGCCAACCATACCCTGGGCTGCATCAACAGAAGCATGGCCAGCAGATTGAGGGAGGGGATTCTCCCCCTCTGCTCCTCTCTTGTAAGACTACCTGGAGTATTGTGTCCAATTCTGGAATCCTCCACATAATAAGGATATGGAACTGTTGGAATGGGTCCAGACAAGCGCTATGAAGATGATTCAAGGGCTGGAGCACTTCTGCTATGAGGACAGGCTGACAGAGTTGGGGTTGTTCAGCCTGGAGAAGAGAAGGCTCTGGGGAGACCTCAGAGCAGCCTCCCACTATCTGAAGGGGCTACAGAAAAGCTGGGGAGGGACTTTTTACAAGGGCAAGTAGTGATAGGGTGAGAGGGAACAGCTTTAAATTGGAAGGGGGAAGATTTAGAATAGACATTAGGAAGAAATTCTTCACAATGACGGTGGTGAGACACTGCCACAGGTTGTCCAGAGAAGTTATAGAAGCACCTTCCCTGGAAGCATTCAAGGCGAGGTTGGATGGGGTCTTGACCAGCCTGGTCTGGTGGGAGGTGGCAAGAGGTTAGAACTGGATGATCTATAAGGTCCCTTTCAACCCAAACCATTCTATGATTCTCCATGAAAATACCTCCAGCTTACTGCCCTTACAATCTTGCGAGATTTGTTAATTTGTAATGCCTCCAGTTCCTCCCACATCCACTAGCTCTTCTCCACCCTTTCCCTTTCCAGTCAACCACAGTAACCAACAAATCCTGAGCTTCTCATACTGACTCTTCCTCAGCTGGCAAGAATAACGTGGGCCTCATCTCTACCAGGCTGCTCATTGCCTCAGCTGTTAGGAATGCATAGCTATGAGCTCTGTGCCACTACTCTACCAGTTCAGCAGAACAGTAAAGACGTCAACACACAAACTGCAGGATGGCACAGTCCAATTCTAAATGCTCAAAGTGTTTTGAATCTTCTTATAAATGTCAGTTCCAATGAGCTTCCATCTCCACCGCACTCATCTTGTAAATCAGTAGTTGAAGAATCTTTTATTGTACTTGCCTACATTACTTATGAACCACTCTCATGTGATCAGTTTGATGATAGACTTTAAGGGTCATTTGGGATTTATTCTCTAACACCTCTTCCAAAAGCGTACACACAGGGCTACGCACACCAATGGATTAATGTGATCTATATTCAATTTCTGTAAGGGCATTTAACAAGCCACTGGTAACTTCCTGTTGTCCAACCTTATGCATAACATTCACTATTCTACTTTTTCCCTTTGGTTTTTAAAATCTTCCAAGCATTTTAAAAAAATAGGATAAAAGTAGATAGCTCGTATACAAACGATCTTTAGCTCAAAAAAAAAAAAAGGTTGTGGCCTCAGAGTTACTTCACTTTGTAGCAACTGAAGATCTACCTCAGAATTTATACAGCAAATATACCAATCTGCAAGCACTATTATGAAAAGCTTTGCAATTTCTTAATCCAGAGTCACAGGTGTGAGAAAAAAAAAGAAGCTAACAGAACAGAAAGAAACTAGGGAGAGAAAAAGAACCCTGAGCAGTAAATTACTTGTAACATTATTTCTCCACTTTCACCCCCCACAAACTCTCCAGCGGGAAACAAAGAGGGAAAACTAGTGATACTACATTTCATTACCATTTACAGATAGCACCCAATAATTATCATTTAATCCAGCCACAGGTCCATGCTGATTCAACTGCACAACAGCTTCCCAGCAAGCCAAATGTGGAAGCTACAGATGAGCAGCTGCATGACCTGGTCTGTGCTGTGCAGGGAGATACAGGCTCTTTGATTAGGAGACCTACACATAACTGACACAAACAGCCTCTGGAGGAAGACCTATGCAGAAAACCTGTAGCAGAATATACATAGATTTTTAAGAGCTTCTAACTGGATGAAAGACTCACGATAGGTAGCACACACCTTTGGTGATGAGAAGTTTATAGAAGACTGAAGTAGTTAAAAAAATTAAATTCTGGAATTCCTTTAAATGTTATCTCTTACTGCCTGCTGGAGACCATTCTCTAAACAGAATTAATCTTTCAGAATTACTTATCACAAAGAGTATTGCCTATGAAATCTACACCTTATTCAGTACTTGAGTATTTTACACACTGAATTTCTCCTGTTACACTCATGATACAGACAGCCCAATTGGGTTCAAATACAAACCCTGATCCTCAGGCTTGACTGTTATCTTTTGTAACTTGTGTATATCTAACCAAAATCTGTTAAGTAAATATGCTTCTGCAACAGCTATTATAGGATAAACAATTCTTTATAGGGAGATTCCTAATATTGCTTCTGTTTGTAATCTTTGCAAGTATTTAACTCTCATCCAATTAGGCACAAATTCTGAACAATGAGACCCCCTGACTCATGGTGTCTATAATGAAGATAAGTCTTTGTCTTTCTTGTTTGTCTAGCTTGTTCACTTATAGGGACAGGGAGCATCTCTTGCAGGATTTGTACATGATCAAGTAGAGCAGAAGCTCTGAACTCTACTGTACTACTAAACACTAACAGTTCTAATGTAGGTCTGTTGTTCCTTTCAAGCAAATATGGAAATTAAAGGAACAGTCAAAGCTCAATCTCAGCCACACTAATCCTGTGAAAGCAGTGACTCACCTAGTAATGGCTTTCCATAAATTAGGCAGCTAAAAACAGCTAGGAAGTGTGAAACCATTAACACTTCCTGTAGTGTAAATTCTCTCACTGCATGTGAAGAAAGTCTGTGGCAATAAAAATAAGAGATGAAGGTGTCAACACCCTTCATATTTAGCCATGCTGCTAACAATTCAAATCTTCCTCCTTTGGAGCGTATGGCTTTAGAATGAATCATTTTTAAAAGGAAAACTGAGGCTTCATTGCTCACTGATGCCATCTGTTTTCTTCCCAGCTATTAAAAGAGATATTGATACGGTTAATTGTGTGTGTTGCCAGAATCATCTCATAGTAGTACCCTACTGCAGCAATGTTTTGTGTGCTGTCATCTTCCAGACATCAGCACTGAAAGGGAAATGACTGGTGGCAAAATTGGCAATATACAAAAGGAAAGCTGTACATAGCTTTGGGAAAGAGACGGGAGAGAAAGAGACAGTGTGCCTGTGAGGATCGCTTTATAGACATGCAACATGATAAAACAGAGGCTGAAAATTGAAATTTCAGCTCCAGTATCTAAACTTGGCTGCTGAACTAAGATCGATGAGGGAAAAGAAAATTTAAAGGCTTTGTTCCAACATCCTACTTAATTGCTTTTGAAGGAATTAAAGAATATGAGGTACCAGCCTACTAGCCCTTACATACACATATCTGTATAGGCCTGGAATGTAACTGGTAAACAGCAGTTGCTGCAGAGTTTGGTTAAGCTACACAATTCCAAATATATATTTTAGATACCGAAAGCAAAAGATACAGCTGTGGTGCCAGACATAACAAAATGCACAATTTTCTCATGACATAGAAAGGACTATAACAGATCCATTCTCCTAGAAAGGTGGGAGAAGCATGGCCTCATACCCAGCGCTGGCAAATGCCTCCATACTGTAACAGTTCGTGATGCACTGCATGAGTAACCCAGTGGCAGCTGTCCTTCAGCTACTGCTTCTGCATTTTGTTGACATCCTATTATCAAATATCCCATCATCTGAATATCAAATACTCAAGTCAAGGTCTCTTGTCGTCTCACTTCTAGATGGGTACCGTCACAACATCCACTGACAAACCATGTATTCTATCCAGCTCAGTCTTGCTGCATCTAGTTCCCACCACTTCTTGTTTCTCTGGTCTATTCGACACCAAGCTAATCAAGACCTTAAGAGAACAGGCAATACAAGTATTTTGCTATTAAAAACTGAATTTTGTACTCATGTTGCTCTGCTCCTTCTGGACTACGCACCCACTGGGTCAATTCCTTTACATAATCGTGAGAGATTACAGCTGCTGTAAAACAAAGAAAGGGAATTTGTAGTGAAGCTGTCTAACAAAAACGAACGCTTGCAAATTTATTTTTAATTAGGTTAAATATATATTTAATTCAATGTTACCTGTGAGCTGGAAGCCTCACAGTTCCTACAACAGTTTGGCCATTTCTTGGAAGTCAAAAAAAAAAATCTCCCAGCACAGAGGAGCAGAATCAAAGCACAGGCAGTAGTGATGTGGAGAGAGATCTGGAAACTAGGATTCGTCACAGCCTTAATCCTTCTCGTCCTATCCAGCAACAACACCTCTCTCATAGCATAAGGTCATAGGCAAGACACTGCACTCCTAAATACACTCCACTATTGATCTGCTTGCCATCAGACCATCAATAATGAGATGTCCCACATATGCAAACTTTTCTTGCCCCCAGTCACTATACGAATCTACCCAAACACTGGGTTCCCACTTAATGTAGACATTGCCATCAAGACAGGCAACAACCAGCAATTGCTCAATCGAATAGAGCAGAGAGGCAAACACCAACACCTACAGATCCTTCTGGGTGGCTGAGTACCTCTCAGTAGATCCAACACTTCCTTTGTAATCAGTGCAGGCAAACCCTCTGGTGCATGTAAAGCACTGGCACAAATCCCCTGGGACTTCTGCTTTGTGGTGGGACCGGAAGGATGGGAGAAGTGAGGTGCTCTGCCACAGAAACCCAGCATGACTTTGGACAAGGTCACCTGATCCCAACTTCCACGGAGGCATTTCAGATGTTTGCTTCCCACTGATGTGTATGCCTCAGAGCGATATCTTGGAGCGCCTGTCTATTTGCCTTAGCTATAGCTCCCTGTTTCTATTTCTATATGACTGTGAGGCACCAAACACTGCAGCAATGAAGAAGGCATGTTGATACCTATAGCAGTACAGGTGAACTTTGATAACAATAATCTGAACAAAAGGTTTTCCAGAGTTCTTCACTCATGAACTAGCTCACCAGAAGGGTTTCTGCCTCTTTTTTCCTTTGATAAACTCCATATATTTTTGACCCTAGCAGGACCTAATCAGACTATTAGTGACTTTAAGAGTTATTACAATCACGTCAGTCTTGTATCAGTCTGAGAGGGTTTCGTTGCACTACAGGATGCATTAGGCTGTAGTCATCAGCACAGAGCACTGCAACAGAGCAATAATTAAGGACTGCAATGCCAAGGCTACCTTAACACCACATATGGGAGGCTATGCCAGACATGAGAAAAGAAATCTTTATTCCTGCTAATAGCCCTTTAGCTACAACACAGAATCTCAAGTACTTAGCTAGCCATCTAACTACCCTTTATCTCCAACAAAACCCCATTTTTTCCTATTTCCTCCTTTAATGTTTGAACCTACTGTTTTCTCTAGGTGTTTTTTTTTTTTACCTTGTCATAATCCATTAATTTCATGTGCTTTGATCTTTCCATAGGGAAATTATTTTCTCTCTTCAAAGACCTTTTCTAGTGAGAAGATATTTTCCCCAGTTCACAGCTTCTGTTCCCTCCACATGTCACACAGCATGACCATTTTTTTCTTCTTTTTTTTTTCTTTCTTTAATTTATTAATATTTAAGAAATCAAATATCAAATTAGAAGCAAGCTTGGCAAGTTTATTCCTAATGGCACAAGATGTGGCCTCTGATGAAAAGTCTAAAAGATAGCCATTGTGCACACACTGCTGGAACAAACTCACTCCACCAAAGGTTTTGCAAGGTGTTACACTCCTAGTTTAGAAGAAAACTAAGATACAAGGCAAAAGTAGTTACAGGAGAGCAGAGATAGTCTAAGGTAGTCAGAGTTAGTCAAAGATCAAAGGTGAAGAAAGAGGCAAAAAAAAAAAGAGCAAGGCAGAGATGGTTACGTTTTACCCCAGTAACAGACTTTACGTGAGCCTCAATCGACTTTTCCTTCACCAGTACCCTACTATCACAACCTGTTGCTCCTCTAGTTCACTCACCACTTCACTGGTACTTTCTGTCCTACGCATCACATCCAGCACCAGGCACACTTACAGAGGTTGAAGAACCATGAACAGCAGAAGCCAGTGCCCTGAAGCCACCTTCACAGTCAAACAGTGGGTAAGGGTTGTCGCAAGTTGCTTTATTTCCTAGTACTTTGAGAGAAGAAACACTCAGGAAGAGGACAGAAGACTTAATTTCTTTCAAAATGTCGGTTTCTGGAGCATTGTGAGGAGACACCATCTCACATAATTCTGTGAGAAATTTGGAAGATACAAGCAAAGGGAAGACATTCTTTAAAGGTCTGGGACAACCATAAGCATGTGAGAGGACTACACAAATAATTTTTACTCACTTGCCTTACTCAATTTAAACCAGGATGTTCTATGTTCTCTCTTAATTCCCATTAACAGTTGCTAATTCTGAAGAGGGGGGAAATCCATAAGATATACACGGTGCCTATATTTGTCTTAGTTTTCCAACTAGATTTTAATTCTTCTTTTGTTCATTTGCCAATATTTATACGGTGTAAATCTGCACAGTGCTGAGGTTGGCAGAGAGACACAGAGGGGCACTTTGACTGTTTTTAGCCTGTTAAAACCATTATCTTAATTAAAATTCACTGTTCATTCTCCCACTTAAAAAAGCTCCTTCTTCCAGACAGACAGGTGTTTTAGAGGGGAAATCTCTCCCCATCTTCTTCAAAAGAAGCTTTCAACCTTAGGAATTCACTTAAACATCTCGGTCACCGCCTGCTTGTTTGACCCACATTGTTGCTCTAATCCGGGGTACCAGACGCAAAAGACGCCGGGCCTATGGGCCACGTACACATTGTTCTTGATTTCAGCCAAACTGTATGCGGCCAATACAGGACTATTGCTGTATTCCATGAATGAATTTGCTTTACTTACATGTACATTACAGACTAGGGACAAGGAGGAATGAGAAAGATGCTGGATACATCCTCTTCTATGGCATTATATGACCCACACCCTTTGGCTTCTATGAATACAGCTCCTGTGCAGTCAACAGCCACACACTGTTCCTCTATGAAATGTAATCTCTTCTCCCATGATGCTATAGACACAGGACTTAAAGTAATTGTTACTGTTTCATTGTGATTAAAATTGCTTTAAAGGACACCACCACATAGATAAGATAAGCACCAATAATACAATAGGGTAAAGTATTACTGGGAAAAAACAAGTACTCTTGACAGCCGAATTGCCTAAACTGGGACAGGAGCCACCCCAGAGGACTGGAAAGAAGGCCCCCAAAATGACAGGCTGAATTCCAACATTTTAATTTGTCAAGCAACTTCTCCATTTTAGATAATGTGAAAAATAAACAAAAAAAATGCCCTATCCCAAAACAACTCATCTAATGCGCACATGTGAAAACATGCCAGTTTCTCATGATTTCATTTCTAAAGACAGAGCAAAGCACTGAGTTGTCAAGCAGAAGACGCTTTGCATCATAATGTTCGCGTGCAGAATAGCTCTTGCACAGCATCATGGACACATCTAAATCGGGCAATCTCTGTACACATTTGCACAAAGCAGCAGTTGTTAAAAACACTGGCAATTTGAAAAAAATCTGCATGTTCCTAGGCAGGGGTGTTTGTTCCTGTGCTGAATATCTTCTCACCTAGAAATCTCACATTTCTCTTGCAGTATTAACATCTTCTCTCATAACCTTTGTAAGGTCATCTTACTTGTCTTTTTGATCTCTAAGTTAAACATCCTGAGCATTTATCCAAATATGCCCAAGAGCAAGTCCTATACAAAATCTATGCTGTACTGGGAAATACAAAATACACTACATTCTGGAAAAGGAAAGGCTTCTTGAAAAGAACTCTATTTTATGGCAGTAACTATAAAGAATTCCCTGTTTCTCCTTACTCGGGCAGAGGCCTAGTAATTAAAGATAACTAAACAGATTTCTTGAGTCTTTTTCTTTTCTCTTTTTAAGGGAAAGGAGAACCAACTACAATATCTTCCCTGTGTTCCACTTGGAAGACAGGAGGACAGAGACAGCACTGATCTCCATCTCCGTGCAATAAAGAGACAGCGTGATGTCAAAAGTAGCAGTGGGTTGTACATCCCAGTCTGTCCTTCTGTCTGTGCATTCAGTGTCTCTGTAGCTATAGTAAAAAGGAAGCAGCAGCAGCAAATCTGTTCTGTCCCAAAGACACACAATCCCTGATTTAGCCCTGCTACAGGGCTCCTTGACAGACACAGGTCAGCAGTAGAAGCAATGGCATTGCCCAGGTAAATAGTTCTATTTGGCATAGGAAAAAGTCAGGGCCCTCACCTTAATTCCTGACGTATTCTAAATTAATTTTGTTCTGACCTCAGCCCACATCCAGACTTTTCTGTTACGAAAGAATGAAGCCAAGTTTGCTGAGTTTATTCTCTCAGAGAGACAGCCAAGAAGAACAAACCCCAATTATTCTACTTTTACCAAACTAAAGGAAATTGTAGCTCAGAGCTGAGGGATTCCCTTTGTTTATTTGGCAACACAAGGGAATTACTGCAGTCCTGTCACCACTAACAGCCTATTTGATATGTTTCTGCTGCTAGAGCCCCAAAACACACGCTGCCATCCCAGCACAGATTCAAAGGAAGGCCGTTTCCATGGGAAGTTAGGCCAGGAGCCCTCTGTCACCTGGAGCTGGAGTGGGCACTTGCTGGCTGGTGAATCTATAATCAATCTGTAATAAAGCTGCCTCCGGAAGGGCAAAGTCTCAAATACAGGCAGACAGGGGAAGGTAGATTTCAAGATAGACCATCTGCAGGTTCACGAGGGACCACAGTGAAAGCAACAGACAATTGTATTCAGCTCATGAGTCACTGCCCAAGTCACCTGGCTGCCGAGACTGGTGTGTGACGGTGCTGGCAAGAGATGGAACGAACACTGGCTCCATGCAGTGTAAACACCTCTATTTGTCTCTTTCTCCCCAGACACTCACCAAGTTGCTCTCCTCTGTCTGATGCTCACAATACTTCCCCACCACCCTTCAAATAAGAGGAGCTTCTCATTTTTTATCCTAAACTCAGATGACAAATTTTTAAAAATGGGAAGAAATCTTTGTCAAGTACCTTCCTTTGCTATTTACACCCATAATCCACTAAGTGACCTGCACAACCGGTTACATAGAATCATAGAATCATAAGGTTGGAAGAGACCTCTGATATCATCGAGTCCAACTGTGCCTGTCTCCCTACTAAACCATATCCTTAAGAAACTCATCTACCTGTTATTTAAACACCTTCAGAGATGGTGACTCCACCACCTCCCTGGGCAGCCGTTGCAATCCCTGACCACTCTTCCAGTAAATAAATTCTTCCTAATGTCCAGTCTAACAAAAGTTAGTTTGTTCAAAACAAAACAAAGGTTACAGAAATAAACATAAATCTTTGAGAAAAATCCTTTTAGCTAGAGTCCAGACACAGAGGCACAACTCCTCTGGCTCAGATTAGGGGAACAGCTGCCTTCTCTGTAAACCAGATTCAGTCTTATAGACAAGTGATGCTAGAACAAACCCAGAGACAAGCATCATCACCAAACTAGATCAACAAAAAAAGTGCAGTTGTAAATTAAATGGCCATTTGGCTGGTCCCTGGTTCTGTTGATAACTGTTATAGAATATTTCAGGATTTCTCAGGTTCACTCAAAGCATGTAATGCATAATTCATTGGGCACTACCTTCTGAACTACACCCTTTTTCTAACTTTTTAAATGTTTCCCTTCAAGTTCTACAATGCTACTGCAGCATCTCAGAGCGAAAGTACCCTGTTCAGAATGATTTTGCTCTGACCTGTGTGTGATCTAGAGCTGATAGCCATGTTGGTTTTGAGGGTTTGGGATTTTGCTTCCTAAACAGATATGCTCTCTTGGACTTCTTTTCCCTTTGCTAGGTAGCACTTACTCTTCTAAGAGACTTCAACGTTAGCAACTATTTAGTGCAATAAAACCTGAGGTTTCCAGAGTTCTTTTACTTGCCTCATGAACTACATGTTCCTCTAAGAGTACAGTGAGTTACTCCACAATCTGCTACCTCTGGTTCCCTGACAGTGCACAGGGACTTCCAAGAGAGGAACTCTGCTCTTCTCTCTGGGCACAAAGCTCCCTTCCCCAAGGGGCAGGCCCCCTCTGGATACATACACACTATCTATTTGTTAAGCTCTTTCCTCTGCCCAGAGAGCGGTTGATTCTGTGCTATGTTTTGGTCTACGTCAAAGTGCCTTCTTCCTGCATGACAAGTTTCACCATCCAGACTGCTCATGAAAGAGGAAGGGCTGGGAGGGGGGGGCTCAGCACTGAAAGCAGGCTTGATTTTTGAAACAGTGGTGGTGAAGGAGAACTTAAGTTGTCTGGGAGTCAGCAACAAGAAAAATATCAACTTGCATAGTTTGTAACTGGCTTTGCCAGGTGGCGGTTGAACAAGAAAAGCACCTGTCAGCTGTGATTTCTGTTAGGAGATCATTGTACTGCTAAAACATTTCAGTCTCTGCACAGAACTTAAATCCCCTGGAGTTAACTGCATAAAACAGATTGTCACAAGAAGGGCAATGAATGTGCTAATGCAAGGGTCTTTGATTTCACATTGCTGCTATAGCCACGCATCAATTATGAAGATGAAATACATGTGAACTGGCATGAAAAATGTGCAGGTCAGTGACAACATGCCAAGACACACAGGGCATACTCTTCTGCCTTTCCATTCCTTTCTCCTAGTCCCCCAAAATGTTCAATGCAAACAGAAAAGCATCAAAATGTGAAGTGACTTGAAATATTTTTGTATTTATATCATCTAGTAAACAAAGTTGCTGAAAAATGCCACTGTATGATCTTGATATATGTGTGGGAGACCATATCACAGCTGTCAGGGAATGACTGTACTGCTCCTTGCTGGAAAGAAGCAGTCAAACATTTCAGAAGCAGACTTGTATAGCCTGGTGGGACCTCTGCTAAACACTTGGGATATCCAGACAGCCAATTGCTTCTAGGAAGATATCTGCTGATTCATCCTGACAGTACCTGCTCTCAGGCTGAGCTCTCCCCACATCCCAATCAGCAGAAAGGCTCTCAACGGCCGCCCTGACACAGAGAATTCTGCTTTTAAACTCTCGAGTAAGCTGATGGCCTATAAGTCATCATCAAATCTCAGTCAACTTTTGAAGTGTAGGAAACAACCAGACACCAAAGCCTTCTGGAAGCACTGTTTTGTTACTCAGTGCACTTGCAACAGAAAACAAGGCTGTATGTGTACACTGCTGTCCCCTGCAAGTAAGGGTACTTGGCCAGAACCAGTCACACAGTATCACAGTATCACAAGGCTGGAAAAGACCTTTGAGATCATTGAGTCCAGCCTATGACCCAACACTAACACCTACTCATCATCTAAACCACGGCACTAAGTGCTTCATACAATTTCCCTTTAAGCACCTCCAGGGACGGTGACTCCACCACCTCTCCAGGCAGATCGGGCCAGGAGCATTCACCACTCACCCTATGCAGGGGATGCAAGATCATTCTGACAGTGTTTTGCTTATTGATGCTCAATCTGATTCTTATTTAGGAATCTTTGCATTTTTACCAATACTCAAATCCAATTATCTTGTGGTAACTGTTTCATAAGATTTGATCCCACTCAGGATGTTCAGCAGCACGAAGAGCCATGCCAATCAGTTTAGCCCCTCGGTGATTGCACAAAGGGCTCTATGCCTTTCAGGGTTGGATGACAACTTTGGTTTTGCTGAAATTGATTAAAGCTCTTTGTTTATTTCTTTCCTTTCCCCACCTGAATTGTCACCATGGATGACACCTGTTGGGTGCAGCTCTCTGTGCACACTGTGGAAATACAGGAGGCACGTGAAGGAAAGGGAAGGGAGAACCATTCTCTGTCAGAGCTATCGGCAAACCTAGCTGGAGTGCAGACGTTTTCCCACAGATCAACCTAAAAGAGAGTGTGTGTGTGGGTGTATGTGTGCGCCCAGTCTTAGAACTCCCCACTAAACGCCAAAATAGCATGCAAAACACTATTCCTTGTGATAGCCCGTGCCAACAGCTGGGATAACAGTAGATGAGGTTTGTGCTCTCAAGCAGCAGTGCCCTTTGCCTTAGTGCCACACACTGAGTAGGGCCAGATTCACTAGCATGATAAAGAGGAGCTATTTTTGTATGTGAATTCAAATGAACAAATGTAATTTCTAACCATTAACCTCCTGAAGGAGATAACAAGTGGGTTTAGGGACAATTAATGATTTTCATAGTTTCTAGGAAAGCTTCAGCAGGACCCATGTATTTCTAAAATGCTGGCACATTGACTCAGGACCTCAGTGTCTAAAGGGCAAACAGTGCATTACCACACCCACAACAGCCTGTCCTTTTTGTGGGTGCAGAGGAGATACTAAGAAGCCTATGGAGCTGATTCCCTAGTCCTTTCTTTCACAGATACACCCTTGCTCTCATATAGGCCACCATGCCTCAGTTAAGCCGAGTACTTTGGGTGCTTTGCTTTGAAAGTTTTGAGATTAGTTGCAACAAGAACTGCAGTTCACAAGGCTCACTGGGAAAACTCACTCCTCACCTCTTCTTCCTTCAAGGTACATCAAATCTAGACCGAGGAAGGAGATATGGAGTGGCAGGGAGGATGCTAGGCTAAGAATCTGTCCTGCTTCTGACAGCACAAGAACACAAGGTACTTGCTACCAGCACAGATACAGGGAGCACTCCCTGCCGACTATGCCCATGGAGCTCCTGTACAGCTCCACAAAGGATCCACCTCCTCATCCACGCCCCGAAGCAACAGTCCTTTGTGCTCATTCACCATCACCTCGCTACATAATGTAGGGATTAAACCCACCATTTCCAGAAGTGACAAACTGAGCAGCAAAAGTCACAGCTCTGTAGCCGTGGGTCACAGCTCCTGTCTTGGTTCACACACCACTCCTTGGTAACCTTGCTTGCCACAAGCAATTCCTCTCTCTTCCAGTCTGCTGTATGTGACAGCGAGATTTCCTTCTCTTCTGTTACAGATCTGGACAGCCTAACTTGGAATAAGCACATATGGCTTTATTAAAATGTGGAGTCTGCGCTACTGAGACAGCATTTACGGGGAGAAAAGAAAAACACCTTTTTCCAAACTACGGAGCTATTGCAAAACATGGTGTAGAGAGATGGGAGCAGGTACCGAGCTATAGAAGACTGCATTGAGTATGAAAGATGAGAAAGCTTGCTTGCAGGGAACCTGGGTTTTGTTCTCTGTGTGAGGAATATGAACTTTTGCATTCAACCAGAATTTATTAATGCATTCCAGTGATCTGCATTTTTTTAAACTCCCACATCTCCTCACTTCCCAAATACCATATGTTTTCCCCTTCTATTACAGGTATTTCTGTGGCATCCACTACCAACAGGTTGAAGATGAAAATGCTACCAAGTTATCATGGACGAAAAGTAAAAATCTTGAATGTTTGGGAAACAGCCAAATGTTAGTTTAATTAACTTCAATGTATCCAATTTTGACGAAACTTGTCAAACAGAATCGCAGCAGTGCTGAGGTTGGAAGGGGCCTACGGAGACCATCTAATCCACTCCCTGCCCAAAGCAAGGCCCACTGGATCAGGTTGATCAGTCAGATTTTTTAATACCTTCAAAAAACGTTTTCAAAAAATGTCTCTTGAACACATTCGTGCCTTAAGAAATTGTTTAGACCCAAATTTTGCAACTTTATTTCCAAGAATAGACACCTTCTCTCCTACTAAGACGCCATCATATGAACACCATTTGATGCAGAAGGACACATCACAGCCTCTGCTGTATTCCCACCACTCAGTTCTGTTTCTGTCTCCAGCTTCTTGCAAAGCCTGTCTCAATTCTGCAAGGGATTGACATGTTTCAGAATAATGCAAACTCCAGCGAAGTTCACAGCACCGACTCCTCACAAGCACGAACTGTCAACTATTTGGTGCTTTCCAAACCACAAACAAACTACAGCTCTGAGGTACAAATATACAGCGACAGCCCTTGATTCCAATACATTACTGTTATACAATTAGAGAGCACCGCAACAGATGAGAACGTACTTTAAAAACAACAAAAAAAGAAAGACAATTCCTGAAGCAATGTGGTCTTGATCTTCTAAAAGGTCATCATAGGAGAATCTATTTTCTAGAAGAGGTCTCTTTTGACCCTGTGATACTGAGTCCAACAGGTGTTAATTTACCAGCTGATAAATTCAACTTCTTTCTTGTTTACTCTGAAATAGAAATACTTTCATTATTCTGCACATTTCTCATTAAATTTTGCATCTCAAGAGATCAAGGGACTTGAACAGGTAATTTGGATCATTTAGCCAGGAACCCTCTCTTCTAATTAGTTCACCCATTACAGAAGCTACAATATAACTGCAACTGACCAAACTCTCCCTTGGCATAAGGGAGCAGCTAAAAAAAAAAACCCACCTTGAAATCATTTTGGGGTTGTTCAGTGGATAATGGAAAAGAGTTTAGAGGGGTCAACATCAGGGAAAAAGGAACTGCATCACTGACAAACACCAGCCTAGCTAATTGCTGGTAATGGCTACAAATAATGACAGTAGAGAGTACTGATTGACGTAGGTGAGAGGATATTTGCTCTTTAAGTCGTAATTGCCTAAAACGAGCAGTTCAGTCAATTTGAACTTATGTGGAACAGTCTGTACTGCCCTTTCGAGAGCACCATCAACATGTAGCTAAATCTGCTGGTGAGCATCTTCTATGCGTTCTGCATTCTGCAAATTGTGGTGGAAGGAAGAGGAAAACAGGTGCAATGCGTTGCTCTTTCTCCAGCCGTACCTGATCACCGCAGGAGCATTCTGTACGTACACAAACACAAGTTTGCCTGGTGCTCTACAGCCTAATCATCGATTTTTCAGGAAGACCTTAGTTATGTAAATAGCATTTAAAAAGGCGAATTGCTCCTTTGTCAGACAGATTCAACTTCAACTATAGGCACCTAAAGTGTCCTGTAAGTCACCCCTCAGCTGGAACTACTTATGCAGAATGCCAGGAAATCAACAGCAATACTTTATGGCTGATGCATAACAGAATGAATGAGTGCGGAGGCTCGATGAAAAGGACCACCAAACTAAATGTATCACGGTTTCATCTACCTCGTATTAGCTTGTTTTGAGGAATGTTTATCAAGACACATATTCACTTTGTCTGCGCTTGTCACATGTAATTCCCAGTTGCTCCTCTTCTGGAATTATTTCCATTGCTGAGGGCCTCAAAACACCATTCACTTTGATCTTTACACTTTCAAACATCACCCAAATACCTAAGAGATTTAAGACCTACTTGAGCCACCTTTATTTCAAATGGCAAATGAATATATCAGGAATAACACTTAATGTGAGCTGGAAGCATTAATTTTTAATGCAATACGTGAAGAAGATCCCTATCTGCACAATGCCACAAACGAGAAAGTCAAGGGAAGCAAGTAATGACCGAAACACATAACATTCCTCTGTTGATGTCACAGAGTAGCAGACTAAACAACAGCTTCTATTTCTAATGCCGTTACTTCAAGTCTCTTAAGCAGAGCTGTGAGCCTTAGAATCACCAAACAAGAGAACCATAGAACCATGCTGAAAATAGGGTCATTTCCCCTTCTCAGTATTATCTTCTTGTGTACACAGCCTCACTCCACTGAGTACAGCCTTCTTATTTTCACTACAAGCTCCACTACATCCCTTAAATGAGAAGCACAACCCACTCCTCCATAGCTACGCTTGTGTGAACCAATGCTACGAGACCCTCAAACCATCGTTCCCTGCTGCGAGCTGTAGGAGGGGGGGCAAAGTCAGAAAATGTCAAGACTGAATTTAGATTCTCTGGATCTGAGGCAGCTGGCCATGAGATGTAAAACCTTGAGAGCTCCAGTGGACTTAAGTCTTTCTGCCACCCTGGATTTCCAGAGCTCTTCTGGAACACGTTTCTAAGGGAACACAGACACCTACCAGCACAGAACAGCTGCACCACTTAGAAAATTTACCCCTTCCATTCCACACTGGTTATACTTTCCTAAAACATGCACCAGCTGTACGCACTTTCGTAAGCCACTAAAATCCCTAAGCAGGGCATCGGAATTGTGCAGAGAACAGTACTAAATCGCTTTTTCTCTGCTGTTCAGTACAATGGAAGGGCAGGGTAGGGAGATTTTGTCAAGTTTCATAACATCAAGCCTGCAACAGGAGGACTAACTAACTGTTCTGCTAACAGCAGGAGACTTTAGCCACGCCATTCCTTTCAGAGTAACTGAATAGACATTCAACCAGAACAGATTCATTACAATCGCTGGAACCATTTTAATCCCATCCGGCCCCTCCAGGATGTACTCCTTGCTGCTCTAAAACAGGCAGAAGGATATTTTTTTTTAGAAAGCTCTAACTGCTACCCTAGGAATGAGATACAAGGCAATTCTGCCCCAGGGAGAGCCAGGTGCTCAGCTTTGCTGCTTGTCTCACAGAAGTTGTACCCTGCAGTACAGCACAATTGTATTGGATTAATGTAATCAAAGGCACCCTGCTGTCTGGTCACTGACCTATCTGTAAACAACAGATGACATGATGCCATGAGCTTCTATTATATATAATTACCTACTGAGGTGGGACCATTACAAAAGAAACAAACCCCTCTACTTCACCTGATGCTGTTAGCCTGTTTTCCACAGAGGAACAAAGCCCATAAGCACCTCAGCTTTGGGGACCATTTTCTCATCCTCATCTCCCTTCACTGCTTCTTGTATCTCCTCCAACTAAGTTGGTGCACTCTCCCTTACACCTGGAACAATCTCTTCAGCTGCACTGGCACAGGCCAGCCCTTCTCTGTTCTTGCTTTAGATGTCTCTTATATCCCTCTCCTTTCATTCAGCCTTTCTATGCCACAGCTGCCTCTCCTCTGCTTGCACCAAGGTGAAAGATGTCTTGTTAGCTGAAAGTACCCAGTCTGCCCTGGATTGTACCCCCTGCAACAGAGACACGAGGAAAGAGTCCCACCTGATGTAAACCAGTACAGCTTTGCTGGGGTGATACCCAGTGACTCACGGAGAAGATGGTGAATAAGGAACACTGTTCACTGATTTCTGATACAAGAGTACAATTAGACAGAACCCGCTATCTGCTGGCTCAAAACCACAAGGAAGCAGCTTTCACGCCCTGCACGGTCCAGCTGTGAAGCTCCTTGCCACAGGACACTGTAAATGGAGCAACTGTACGCAAAAGAACAACAAAATCCATTGGGAGTCATGAGATAGAGAGCTCTTCTCAGGTTCAGCCACTCCCTAAGCGTTAAACCGCTGAAAACTGGGAAAGTATTCCTGGGAATACCACTGCGTACCTACTGTTTTCCTGTACTCTGCCCTGAGCACTCCTGCAAGCTGCTTCATGAACAACACACTGGAACAGATGGAGCTGTCATTTGACCCAGGGAAGGAGTTCTTTATGAACACTGGTTCAAAGCAGCTGAAGACACAGCATTGTGTCTCATGCGTGTGTTTGTACACACATATGACAAGAGTGTATGTTTGCAGTACTCCACAGGTGTAACTGCAGGAAAAGTAATCTTTATAGAGTATTTGCTGTTCACTAGCAAGGAGCATTTATAGCCCAGTGAACTACAACCATAGCTGCTGCTACAAGTCAGTAGACAAAAACATTTATCTCTGTTGTTTATCAGTAACTCAGAAGCTACTGGGACATGATATTCATGCAGACGTTCAAAAAAAAGTTTTCATTACAATATCTGGCAATGAAACAGATGCCAACTGACACAGCCAGTGACAAGCTGCTTATTTGTCTTGGCTTTGTTTTGATTATCAAAATGAATGTCTATATTGCCAAAACAGACAAAAACTGCTTGCCCTTTTAATTTTTTCAGAAGTCCAACGCAAGCTTCCTACAGAAGAAGTATGACCCAATTACATTAGCATCACCCTTTCTGCTTTATTTACAAATGTTCTCAACACCATCTCTACACCGAGACTGAAATACACAACAGGTTATGTTAAACCTTATTGGAGTTATGGCTTTGTGTCTGAACAGCTTAGACTGTATCATACTGCAGCAGCAAACTCTTGTATTAATCACTGAAGATCAGCTCAGATACACACAGAAGTATTTTATGTCATCATCTGGCTCTTGATGCAAGCACACCTAGGCAACAGAAGCTTACAATGAATCAGCTTTTGCTAGATCGAGTTTGGTGTTTATGTAAGGAATCTTCTTTTACACAGCAATTTTTTTGACTTCCAGAGTCAAATGCTTTTGGAAACATTTTAGACAGCATGGACCAAAGCTTATTATCTGAGATATTATATAGAAAATAGCACTAAAGAAAAAAGCCAGTATTTCAGAAGGTGTGACTATAGAATCCATTGTGACCGTCTCTCATGAATAACAGGTGGTTGCTGGAAATTATATTTTATAAGTAATTTAACCACTGACTGCCAGGACTATTTCCACTCATCTTCTCTGAATCAACCAAGTTCCATTTCTTCCAAGACCACCCAATACCTGCAGCTATTTGGCCCCATACACGTTCTGTTGCGTCACACACGAGTGACTCTTTGTCTCAGATATCTCAGGCTGCCCCTTAGGAGTCACCAGGAACGAGCAATGAATTGAGGCGATAGTAAAATGATGCATTTTGCTACCCAAGCCCTTTTGTGAATGAACAGCCGTTCTGATCAATTCCTACTTACCTTGGCACGCTTCTGGTTTGAAAATTGAGCGGGGGGGGGGGGGGTCATCACTGCCTAGCAGAGAGCGTTAACGAATCTAAAGCCTTGGGAGAGGTATTTGAACAGAACCGAACAAGGGAGAACAGATCATGATCAGGAGGGAACAAATTACCATCAGGAAGGCACAGGTTGCGATCAAGAGGGAAAAGATTTGATGAGGAACGCACAGGTTACGCTCGGGCTGACAGAAAGCCCGTGGCCCCGCAGCCGGCGGGGCTGAGTGGCTCAGGCTCGCATTCGGCACAGAAGGCGCCACGGAGCAGCGCCCGGAGCCGCGGCGCTGAGCGGCTCAGGCTGTCCAAACAGCCTCGCTCGGACCTGTTGAGGGTCCAGCGCTCCCCTCCGAGCACGCCCCGAGCTGCGGGCGCCTCAGCCGCGCCCCGGCTCCGGGACCCACCCAGCGCCCCCGGGGGCCGGCATTGACCGCAGCGGCCGCGCCCGCCCCGCCCGGCGCCATCCCGGCCCCGCCGCCGCCCCGGCCCCGCCGCCGCCGCGGGCACTCACATGGCGTCCTGCGGGAGAGCCGCTCCTCAAAGATGGCTTTCGGCCGCCGGCAGCTCCCGCGCGGCGGCACCGGCAGGGGCGGGGTGGGCACGGCGACTGAGCATGTCCGCGCCTCGCATCACGGGGAGGGGACGCGGGACCCTCCCCGCCGCCGCGCCGGGGGCAGCGGCTCCTGGGGGCCGAGCGAGCGGGGAGCCGCCCGCTCCCGCCCTGCGTCCGCCCTGCGTCGCGGGGAGCCCGGCGGGGCCGGGAGTCACAGAACCGCCCGCCTGGAAAAGACCTTTGAGAGGAGCGAGTCCCGCCGCACCTGCCCGCTCTGAACCATCCCCGAGCGCCTCATCTGCCCGGCTGTTGAACCCCCCCCCGGGACGGGGACCGCACCACCTCCCTGGGCAGCTGTGCCGGTGCCCGAGAGCCCTTTTGGTGAAGAAATGCTTCCCGATATCCAAACTGAACCTGCCCTGGCGACACTCGGGGCCATTTCCTCTCGTCCTACCTTGTGAGAAGAGACCGGCACCCTCCTCGCCACAGCCTCCCTTCAGGGAGCTGTACACGGTGATGAGGTCTCCCCTCAGCCTCCAGGCTCTCCTCTAGCCTTGCTTAGATGGAAGCCCTCCACCAGTCATTGCCCTCACTAACTTTCCATCCATCCCAGTGACAGCCAGCACAAACCTTTAAATCCACGTATCTACCCAAGTAACGCAAGAGCTCACCCAGCACACAGAGGAGCTTTTATAAGCACCTTGACCTGAGGTCTTGGGATGTCTGTTGGGAATAAAATACTTCAGTGTCAATGGATTGAATATGTGTTTTCTGCATGTGGAAGCCAAAAAAAAGATGAGTTGTTCCTCAGAGCAACAGGCAAATGGGTGAGCAGCAGATCAGTCCCAATTTCTTAACTTGATATAAACCACATGCATATTTTCATGGAGAAAGAAATTAACCAGGGAGTGTGACAACGCCCCAAGCAGTGGTACACAGTCCAGACATCAGGTTAGCCCCTAAACTGAGGCTCAGATGCTGTCACAGCCTGATCCAGACACGAGCCCCCAGCTACCGACTCTGAAGGGGAACCAGCCCCTTTGGAAAGGTGGAACGCCTCTGAGCCATTTAGTCTCAGGAAACTCTCTCCCTTCTCCTTCCCCTGCCTGACATCTTGTTCAATGCATTAAAGACTCATCTTACCTACTGCCACTGGAAGGTGATTCCGTCTCTTCTGCTAAAGCTAACCATTGGCATGAATAAATAAATATCACTTAGGGCAGCACTTTGAGCTATGTTTTCTGCATTCGACCACATCACTAAGGGCTTGCTTGCATATTGCACTCATAACAGCGTAGCCCTGGGAAACATCCTGATGGCAGTAAAACACGCTTCAAACAGGATTTTCTCTATGAAAAGCTGGAGTTTCAACCAATCGGCACATCCAATGATAATCAGAAGATTCCTGACTAGCTTTAAGATTTAACCATCCACAGATCACTTAGCTCAGCACTTCTTGTCTGGAATTCCTCCAGGAGAGTTCACTTTTCATATATTCTTGACCAGGAGTGTCAAACTCACGGCTCCTGCTGTTCTGCTCCTGCAGCGTAATGCACGCCATACGCTGCATAAGTGACCAGCTCTGGCAGGAGCACAGGGGCAAGGAGCTCGGCGCTGCCGCCGGGTAGAAACAAGGTGCCAGGCTGCATAAAACAAGGTGGAGGGCCGGATTCAGCCCATGGGCTGTGTGTTTGACACCCCTATCTTAGACAAACATATGTTTATAGGATATTCCTACAGTACACATCCCCACGAACATCCACTCATAGACTTAAGCCAAATATTGGATCCACCTGCTACCAGGCACCTTATCTTATTAGTCCTCAAACCCAAACCACATTTGAATACTGAGGAAGTGAAAAGTCATGCACGGCTAGCATGGCCAGGAGCTCCTGGGACAGAAGGACCCGCCATCTACACCTTCCCGCCCTTTCCATGGCATCACTTCTCCCTGCTATACACCAAAGCTCCAAAGAGTCAAAAACATCCTGGAAAGCCCCAAAACCAATGTGAAACAGATAACACACAAACTATCCAGAGCACGTGATACAGTGTTTAGGCTGACTTCATGCCAGCTTTGTCCTCATTGAAGGAGAACAGAAAACACTCAGGTAAGCATGAAGATGCAGTGGCAGGCAGACATTGCCTGCTGTAGCTGAAGCGTGCCAGTACAGGGAAAATGCTTCCAACACTGTGAACGTAGAGCAGCAGGACCTTAGGCTAGATCAGTGCACCACAGCATACAGCCACAGGCTTGCTTTGAGCTGATACAGGGGAGCCCTCAGTACCAAATTAAATAATATCATTGGACGTGGCCTTACTTGCTAAAGAAGAATTTCCTACCAGCTAGTGAAGGCGTCACCATTTCAGTCCAAGGCAGCTTGTGATCCACAGCTAAGATGGGGAACGTTTTGCTTTAGCCCTACATTTTCTTGAGAGTGCAGCTTGCAATTAAAGGCCACCAAAGCCTTTAGCATAAGAAGAGATGTAGAGACACCCTGCAGTGGCAAAATAACGTGATCAGAATTTGTTCAGATAGCTTAAATTCTATTTAATTGAGACACACACAACTGGATCAGAAAAGCTGCATGCTGGGGACATAGAGGAATCTTCCCCAAGGTGCTAATCACATCACTTCCTTTCTCCAGACCACTTTTCCCATCTGGCATCTTTTGCCCTGTATGTTTGCACAACAGTACCTACCACAAAGATTTTACCTCTTGTTCTCTTTGGTTCTTTTACCCCAGAGGATATCAGCTGGGCCTGAAATCATATTTATAAACATAAAGGCAGTTACAGAGGCACCAATACGTTGCTTAAGTAGTCCAAGAATGAAAGCAGTCAACAGCACCAGTGCCAATCAGTTTTGACATCTTAAGGCTTGCAGGTACAAGATCTTGCTTATAATTAACTAGAGACAACCTACAGGATGTAGTTTCAGGAACTAGAGGTTCCTGAAAATACTGTCCACTGCTGTTATGTGATCTTCATCTGAAGGAAATGTATTTTCTCCCAGATTTACAAGTAGGATTCCTGTTTTAAAGAGGTATATAGATTTATGGACTGATCACTTAATAAAGTAAATCTCAGGGCTAGGTGCAGTAACACTATTATTGGTTACTTTGGCTCACAAAATAAAAAAAAAATGGTATTGCTATTGCTAAATAAGAAAGGGGAGGGCAATTAATCAGTATATTGAAAGCAATGGTCATCAGGTTTCACATGATTTAAGCAGAGAAGAAAAGCGAGACAAAGAAATCAATTATTCAAATGCCAGAT
Organism: Neomorphus geoffroyi; assembly: GCA_033558235.1. NCBI lineage: Eukaryota > Metazoa > Chordata > Aves > Cuculiformes > Neomorphidae > Neomorphus > Neomorphus geoffroyi. The sequence continues at coordinate 6,226,029 of JAUMJM010000012.1, read as the reverse complement.
ACTCAAATCTTCTGATTTGGCAACACATTTAAACCTAAAGTACAGAAGGAAGTCCTCCTACATAATTAGAATTAATTACACTGGAAACTCAACACAGCCAGACAACAGCATCTTTAAAAGAAGAGAAATTAAATCCTATACAATACATACAAATTATTTTTTTGATTACTGACTAAAAGGCTTTAGAAAAGCTCCCTTCTGTGTATCTTTGATTCTCTGTCACCAGTTTCCACATACTTACACCTGTACTTTCAGCGTTGCTTTTTCCTCTCTTGATCTTTCAGACAAGAGGAATTAGTACTGAAGGATCCTGCAGTGAGAAGCCTTTGAAGCTCACTTCTCAGAGGTAAGGCAGGTTCCTGCCTCCCCAGCTGCTGGGTTTTATTAGCCACAGATCACTCTGTTCTGCAAAGCCTCACCTCAGCACCACTGCAGCCTGAAGTGGAGCTTGAATGTGCAGATTATTTTGTCACAAATTAAAAACTGAAGTCTGTAATTGTGAGGTGTGTCAATTCCTTTCATCCACAACTTTTATTCCTTCCTTAATAGCAACCTAACTCTTTAGTGGCAGTTTCCTTTTACAAGTCAATGAACTGTTTCTACTTTCTTTCATAAGAAGTCTTTTCTCCCATTTCTGTGGGAGAAACAGGTCCAACTGACCGAAGTTGTGTTAAAAAGCTGGATGTCTCAATCTCAAGCATGGGTACCAAGGTGTATCACTCTTTGTTCCTTCAAGGCATTTCCTTGTTAATATGTGCCAATCTATTAATTTTGGTAAATAATTATAACACAATTAAAAACTGTGTGACAGTGTGACCCTACAGAGCATTTTCACAGCAAATCTCTACTGCCTGTGTATATCCTACTGCAAGAACTGGGTAAGGAGAACTGTCCTTAAAAGGCTGGGGATGGAGGGGAGATGAATAGTTGAAAAAAACCAAATCAGAAAAGTGCACAGTTCAAAGTGGTTAAGTTTTGGTTTTCAGCCTACAAACTTTGTGTGACTTGGTTTAGATGATTTGTGGAAAATATTTTGGACAAGCACTTCCAGTCCTCAGGAGGGGGTGAACCCTACCCTCCAAATCAAGCAACCAAAGTTAATGCAATTACTAAGTACAAAACGTAGAGCAGAGAGACTAATCCAATCAGAAAGTCCAAAGGCATAATTCTGGGAGACAAAGCAATGCAATGCGGAAATGCAGACTAATCAACCGCTTCATCAAAAGAAAAAGGAAACAATATCCAAACCTGAACTAAAATCCCCAGTTGGTTCTTCATCTTTTCAGGGTTCTGGTTTTTGCTTTGCAGTGTTTCTTCCATCTCGCATTTGTTCCACTGCTTCTGTTCTCTGTGCAAAACTGTTTCATTGGCTCCTGGTTCTTTGCTTTTATCAAACGAGCCACCTCCACTCTTGGTTTTCAGCAACCAGACAAATCATGAAAGAGAGCACGTAGAGGGAAGTATTTATTATATTTAATGTCCAAGCCTAATTTTCATAATTACGTGAAATAGCGGTTGAGAAAGAGCATCCAGAGTCGCCTTGTGTCTGCAGGATTCTTCGAAGCGGGTAGCTGCTCCATTTGATGGCAAGCGGCTGCTCCCTGATCTCTACCAAACCTTTGCCATAACCAGGACACTTAGAGGTTTGTAGAGTAAGAGACCCAGGCTTCACCAGAAGGGAGAACCTTTTGAAAAAGCTACTCAGGCTTCTGCTTTTATCTACACAGGTGCTGTTATAACAGATAAAATGAGCTGGCACACAGGAAAGAAGGAACTCGCAGAAGAAAACATCGGAGATGGGAAGCACAGCCGAAAAAAGCGGGAACGACTATTTAAGAAAAGATTTTCTGGATTGAGCCTCTTCTCTGGGTCTCCTAAGAATAAACTGTAAGTACATCTCCAACTATATTTTGTATACATTTTCAACAAAGAAATTTTATAAATCCTTCCAGAGCACCTTTGCAAGAGCCACAAACACCTTTGTTACCTCTGCCGGTTTAACTGCCTCAAAACCAAAGAAACAGATACCGGCTAACTAAACAACTCAACCTAAAAACTTGCAAGGCAGTGGCAGAAGTAGGTATGAAATTAAGGTCTCCAAACGTTGTGTGTCTGCATATTTATCTTCCCACCCAGCAAGAGCTTTGGAGGGGCAGCATCTTTATTGCTCTGCATACACAAGTGCTGCCAGTTAAGATAACCCAGGACAGTTTCTAGGAATAACATTGCTGCTGTTTTGGTTGCACCAATACCCCCAGCTCCAGGGTGTAATGGACAGTGGCAACGTATGGGCAGCACCCAAATTCACTATTCAACAAAGTTTGTGCTTTTGTGCTACCAAGTATTTTGAATCAGAGCATAAGCTATTTCTTACGTCCCTATAATGGTGCCTTTATACTTATTACTTTTCAGATAGTAGGAAAAGAGACAAGCAGTGCAAAATTACTCTTTTTTTAACCAAACAGGCAAAAATGAGTTTGAGCCTACTGCTCTGTGCATATATTGGCTTTGAGTTATCATTCCTTTGGGACTTGAAAATCTCTTCTTGGGTCTTCGTACTTGATATTTTTCTTCTTTAACATGAGGGAAATTTAGTGTATGCATGATGCTAAAACCAGGAATAGTTTCCAAAAAGTGATTTTCTCATCCATTACAAGAGCTGTTTTCTATGCAGATCTCCTAAGAAGAGTCTGTCTTTGATAATTATCATGAAATTACCGTCTTAGCAGGAAGTGCATGCAAGTCTCAGCAATTACTCAGCTAACTACATTAAGCTTGATAGCCACAGCAGCTGGTTACAAGCTCAATATAAGATTAAAATACACTAGCCAGAAAATATCCTGAAAGCCAGATTCTTCTCTCAGATTGATCCAATTGCAGAACAACTAATACCACAAGCTTTGTTTTGGGATTTATCTCACTACACCGCTGAAGAACTGGACGGGAAACTTAGTTGAAAACCAAGAAGTTAGTAAATTACAGCTGTGAATCTTGTCTGTTGTCCATCATTTCACTCAAGTGTGCATTTGGGAAGCAGACAAGTGCAACTGAATAAGTAGGATCATGCTTTCCCAGCCTTGATCCTTATTTGTGATGAAAACAAATTTTCCCCAGTTTGATCTAAAAAAACTCCAGAACAGAAATTCAGCATTCTGCTCCCATGGAACTCTTAACAATAATGGAAAAAGAGTCAGCCCTCAGACTTCACTGGGTGTGTTTCTACAGATACGTTGCATGATAGAGGTTTTTACAAATGTTCAGGTCCTCAGGGCCTACAGAACTTCCATAGCAGTGTAGCCAAATTAGATCACTTCTCCACTTCAGCACTGATTTGTGAGCTTTTCTAAGGGAAGATGCAGGTTAGTGTCCTGAAGTACTATTTTATATAAAATATAATGGTATATAATTCAATGGAGAATGCTTTTCTTTCAGCCCTTCCATCTTTATTTAAGGATAATGCAATACAGGGCTTAGCTACTAGCCAGCATAATTACTAGTGCATGCAGGTGGAAAAAGCACCTTTATAACAGTATAGGTGAGATCTGCTAGGTCAGCAGCCCATAATTCAGATACACAGAGCTGTATTTAGCTTTACTTCATGCAAACGAGACTCATGCCATGATCAACCACAGGAAAGTTGCATATTAAAGAACTGAATATAAAGCTTTACCTAGTTGACTTATGGTTTGTGGTTTTTTTCAGATTTTTGTTTAAATGGTGATAATCTTTTAATAATTCTGTGTTGCAAAACTAATGGCTTGTTGGTGCTACCACAGCACCAGAACCAGACTTTCCTTTTTCTGTCTGCTCCTGTTTTCTGCAGGTGATCACACACTGCACTTGTTCCTCATGAGTCCCAGGTAAAGCCTCAGGAAGGGTTCATAAAACACACACTAATGGTTACTGCCAGTCTCATTCATTGAGAAACAGAGGTTCAAATTGTCACCTTTCTTTCTGACTGTTCTAGCCCTCTGGGAAGAGGTCAGCTTTTAGAAGACAAGAGGAGATGTTTACACAGGAAAGGTTCCAAAAAGCTGAAGCCAGCACGGGAAGAAATATGTTCTTTGAGGCAGCCACATTCTGGGAAGATGTGTCCGAAATGCGAAATCCTTGTCTGCCGAAAATGTGAGACACTGCATTCAGCAAGCAGCTTCATTGCCCACAGCCTGCTGGATCACTATGACAGAGGAGGCACCAGCTCTAGGCACATCGATTGCAGAAAGTCAAGGATGTAGAGGTGATTGAAGATGTGTTGGTGTCTCGTTGGTACCTGACTACATCCAAAATGCTAACGCTTGGATCCATGAGGCTGGATCTTTGGTCTGTGCAATCCGTATGCAGCGTCAGCAAGTACAACCCCACCGCAGTTCATACTTACCATGGGTAGCAGATGCTCCGTCGCTGATTTAACTAGTGTAAGCTCTGCAAACAAAGATTTGTAAGTAGGCACTCAAAGTTCCTCAGCTATTAAGAACAGGGAAAGGCTTCAGAAACAGTTTCAAAGTTTTATTTTTCCTCTCAAGGGAACAAGATTGTCCCATTAAGCTGCAAAAGAGAAGGTGAATATTAAATGCAGAACCACTGGGTGCATTACACTTACTTGTAAAGTGCAAGTATGTTACAGTGTTGTTTGTGGTCTGGAAGATTAAACTTTTTATGTAATGTTAAATTAACTAGCATGGGTACGCAATGTGATGGGAGGAGGCTTCTAGAGGCTAACGTGGCCACAGAAACTGCAGATAGCATTCAAATTCCCTACTAGAATTTCTGAATTTTCAGACTTCCAGCTCCTAACTGCTTTCAGCTCCCTACTTTCCAGCACCTCTCCTAAAAAGGAGCAATAAAAATCACATCTCGAAGTATTTAAGCCTTCTTTGGGTTTAAGACCTGTGTAGTACACACAGATAAAACAGCATTCAAAGTTCAAACACACCAGTGGAACCCACACCTCTAGCTGTCTGTCTCCATTCCCTTCACAGCGCAGGGAAGGACTTGTCCAGCAACAATCTGGAGAGCAGCAGGGTGAGCAGCCACTACACAGCAGTAGGGCTGGGTGGCATTAAGGGCCAGGCATACACAAGGCTATTTACCTTCACGGAACTGATCACAAGTGCAATTTAAAGGTAGAAGTAGCCTCCAGAGCTGACTACCAAGCCTAGCAGCATGCAGCTTTTCCTTTCATGCTAGCTTGCACAACTCAATAGCAGGAAATGAATCCTGCATATATGGTAGGGAATGGGCTGAACAGGCTCCATCTCACATAGCCATTAAGGGTTCTTTTATTTAGCCACACAGACAGAACAAAGGCTAGAAAGTTTGGACTTCTCTTCTATGATTCGTCTTCCTGAGTTCCCAAGCTGCTAGTCCACAGGGGAAAGCACTTTCTCTCTTCCCACATCCCCTTTGGAGCTGCTCCATTTTTGTTCCAATGAATGTTTGGTAAGGGGACTGGAATCCAGACTTCCTTTCTATCCCAAGGGAATACTTTAACTGAGCTATGTCATCCATTCTCATGTTGAGTTTTTCCTCTGCCGTGCAAGGGAAGGTTCAACAGGAGGAATTTAGAGCCATGTATACAAGACTCCCACACTCTAGAGTATCCCGAGCAATACTGCTCAGCTTCCTTTGCGAGACGCTAAACACTCCATGCCCCTCATGCAAAGGAGGTAAAGAGACAATTTCAGGAACTAGAACAAGCTGCTTTGCTGATGTTGTACAGGTGCTAAGATCACAAATGTGCATCCAGAGAATGCACACAGGGCAAAGCTCGTTAGGTAAGAGAAGCAGGATTCACAAACAGGAGTGAACTGCTACCAGGCTCCTCACTTCTGCCCAGATTTCAGTGGTTCTGGGCACACCCAGCAAGTGCCAGACTTAGACTTGTTCCCAAATGTAGCCTCCTAAAGCCAAAATGAGATCTTACAAACATCCTTGCATTACCAGGACTGTAGTCCCTCAGAAACCATGTTTCCATGGTGCTTGATTGTCATTTCTGCTCATTTGCTTCACAAAAACCCAATGATGCCTGGCAAATCAGAATTAACATTTTACACTTTCTCCGACTGCTGTTCTCAAACTCTAATCCTTCACAGGTTCCCCAAGAATAAGGCATGCCATTACTTAAGAAGTACATAATCATCCCCATTCCTCTTCATCAAGCAATCCCAGGGGAAGCTTTTTCAGTTAATCACATGGGGAAAAGCAAGGTGACAAAAGGACTAGCTCATCACAGCAGCAGCATTTGAAATCTGACAGTCCAACACAATAAAACCTGGTAAAATAGGTTACACAGCTGAGCTGCTTTTTAGCCAGGTGCTCTAGAGGTGATGGAATAAGTACAGTTCTAACAGCAAGGGACTGGCAGTTTCCTCTCGAGGTCTGCTGGAGTTCAGACAGCGAGCTCTTCGTGTGGGCTATTAGGTTGGAAAGGCATCCAAGAACAGCAGTATAAAACCCAGCTCACCAAAGGACAAAGCTTTCTCTTCTCCTCATCTCACCAGCAGTTGATGCTTGTTTGCTATGCTATGTGAAGAACAGCCAGTAACATGAGCAGGGTAAATATAATAAATTCCCTGGCCAGCACTGGTGCAAAGATAGCCTCTTCTTGATCAGCCATGAAGTCATGCTTGGAGATAACGACAAGATTTTTATTATGCATCAGGGTAGCTTGAGCAGCATGGTACTCGATCTTTCTCAGCAGCATTAGCTATTAAAATTACTGCACTTCTCCTGGACTGGCTACTAAAATCTGCTTTGTACTGCATATTCCTGAGACCACATCTGTTCCTTCTGTGCACTCAGGTCTGTAAGTCTCCAATATCGCCATGGAAACATTAGGAAATCCAGCTCTGCTGAATCCCCAGCCCCTGAATTCAGGGATACTCAGCCATGCTCCCTAAGTAAGTGACATGTAGGCATGACGCCATGTGTGCTGCCCCCACAGGAGATGTCAGAGGAAGCTTTCACATTCATGCTACCTAAATGAATTTGCTAAGGAAAGGCAAAGCTGGGTTTCTGAACCAAGATGTCAAAATATGAATGATCGGCAGATCCTCTGTCCATTTAAATAATTTCAGATTTTATGATTATGAGCTTACCGTGACTAATTTGAAAAGATGTTCCAGCTACAGAAATAATTTCACTGCTAACCTGATGCCCAGACCATACCCGGCACCAGTCAGTGGCCTCAAGCAGAACTGTTTTGCCCTAAGAACAGCAGTCAGTGTGGTGGTGTGGCCAGGCAATAAACCCACTGCCTTGAGCTCAGTCTGAATTCTACCTCGTGAGCCAAGTCAGAATAAGGCATACACATCTGTGAAAACCCACAGCCACATCTAAATGGTGAGGTCTAGCAGCATTGCAGCACTGCCCTCTCGTGTGGCAGCACCCACTAAAATCCACTGCCATCAAGGCAGCTTTGCTCCCTTAACTCTCAGCAGGGTTAATGCCAGACAAGTTTATTTTAAAACTGTTTTAAGAAAACTTGCCAAAAACTGGAATGCATTATGTGAGCACAGGATTTCAGTTTTAGATTTTAAAGCCAGCTCAGACACATAATTATATTATTACAATATATTGTGAAGGAATAATAGAAATACTGATTAGATACTTAAAAGATTTAAGCTAGAAATCATTCCTAAAGAATAAAGCTATGATCATAGCCTGACATATTAATTATTAAGAGCCTGTGCTATTCAATTATCTGATTTCAATAGCTCTAGAAAATTAAAGAGGAATATTGGACTCTATTATATGAATAGGCTCTGTCAAAGGCATTCACTAGAACGTGAATGACAACACATCCCTGTCGATAAAACTGATCCACAGGCAACACACTGGTGAGGGCAAATCCATGGGCACTCTTTCCTTGTAAATCAAATACAGGACCAGCAGGAGTGTAAAAGCAGCAGCTATCAAATCAAATGATACAGGGTAAAGAAAGATCCACCACGTAAGCACACAGTCAAAAGAAAAAACAGAACAAGCATACACACAACACAGCCCCCACTGCAGTTGCTGTTCTTAAAGCAGTGTCTGCGGATCGCTCCCCTGTCAGACAATGCAGGCCTGAAAAAGCAGAGCTGCTTCAAGAAAATGCCTTTTTCCAATGGAAATGTGCAGATCAGATTGGAAGCAAAGTTGGAAAAAAACAGTTACTGGAACATGAGACCTTCTGAACTGCAGGTGTTTTACACCAAAGTTGTAGCTTACGTTTCTTTTTCACAGTTGCATAAAGCTATGCCCTTTCCAAAGCTTCCACACTTAAAAAGGTCATTGTTTCTAGTGTTATGAATATAATCTTTAAACTCTTATATTATAATCTGACCATTTGATGATTCTGAATTCTTCAAGCAGTCTAAAATAATGGCTCAGAAGAAGAAAAAAAAAAATCTGATTTTACTCAGCCCAAATTAACCTACCATGTGAACACTACAGCTGGATACTGGGAGGCAGGTACAGAAATAATCAATGGGCTGATGTGACAGAATTCCAGTATCCTCCTCTTAGATGACAAAATGTGGAGGACAGACTGTCTCTCCTCTTGTTTTCACAAAGCTGCTCGTTTGTTTATTTATTCATTGAATGACAATCTGCATGCCACAAGCTGTAGCACAGACACTGGAAACCCAGGGAAAGTGGTGTTCTATTTACTAATGCAATCCAGCAAACCAGTACTCTACCCAAAATTCAACAGGAAGGTATCACAAAATTAACCTCGGTGACCTTATAAACACTGCTTCATGTAAGGTTCATCCCTGAGAGGCCAGCCTGTAAAAGTGTTCTTGTGAGATGCGTTATCCTCTCAGCTATCTGAAGACCAAGTCAGTCCAATTTACACGAGGAAAATACATCAGGTAACAAGCATGCTTCTTTTCCTATTCTTGCTAATTGTCAAGAGTAAATGCAGCGATGGTAAAGACAACCAGATACAACATATCCCATTCAAGGGCCATTAGCCAACACAAATACTGAGCAGAAGTAGTATTTCCTAATCATCTCAAAAACTAGCTGTCTCTAAGAAGATGGTTGAGAAAGCATGTTGCCTATCTCAAGTACTTTTATCATCTGCACTGGTGTTACATCAAAAAAACCCAAACCCACAACACAACATCTTTGCTCTGTGCCACATCCCAGCAATAACAGATGGAAGGTGTTTCTGCTGCTTCCTCCACTTTGCAAATGGGAATCCATGACAAGACATGAATGATTGTTTCAAAGGCCCACAAGAAGTCTGGGTTGGAAGATGGAACTGACTTGCCTTTGTAACTACAGATATAAAGCTGCCATTGTGCTCTGTCCCATCACACGCCTTGCACACCAGCCCCAAGCAGGCAAGGGGGACATGCCAACTTCGTCTCGAGGTCTGGGAAACTTATGTTTCCCCTCATGACAACACTCCAGAGATGTCCGAGCACTCTGTCTCACAGGAAATCATAACATATCCAGGAACAGCTACTTACGCACACAGACACACTGATTTAGCTAAGGGTAAAATTAATTTCTTCAGAGTTCACTTGCAAAGCAGTTTGTTTGTACCCTTCTCATCTGCTTTAGAAATATAAAAATTTAGAAAGAGAGACATGGTACACTTTAAATTCCACTATATTACTAAAAAAAACCCCCAAATTAAAACCAAAATCAACCCCAAACCAAACTACAAACCACTGGTTACTTCTACAATACTCTAGAAGCAGATGTCTTTTCAAGACAGATCAACTCCAAGGGGGAGGTCAAGAGAACCAACACAATATGCCATCCTGGCTCCCGATAGCTTCTGGATCTTTAATAGAAACAACAAAACACCAGAACAGAAAAAAAATAATAAATCACTCTCAACAAAGTAAAACCGCCTTTAATTGAATTCCTACTGAAAACAATATTTCTATGCAAAAAAACTGTTTAGTCAAAAAGTAAATATATGTTTAACTCTCTTTCAAATGTCAACAGGAATTGAGAGCTACCAGTGTTCCTTGGAGAACAAGCAGTAGTTTAAGTCTGTCTTGCTGATGTTCAGAAACAGTATGTTACATCTTTTAACCAGCAGTTCCCTATTGCACGTAACATTGCTCTCCATTTAAGCACCTAAAAGCCTGGTACCTCACTAAATAAATTAAAACAAATCCAGTTTCTTCAGCAACCATCTTCAACATATATATCTTGGTAAAGCGACATTATTGCAAGCTTTTAATAAATATAGAAAGAAAAGATTAATGACTTCATTGGTGTTTTATAGAATGATCTTCTTCCACAAACACTTGCTTTTCTGAACATTTTGGGGTTTTGGTATGTACGCTCTAGAACTCACTGTGTGTAGTATATTTAATGAAAAATTTCCACACATAGGTCAGTACGTTTGCATGGCACAACGAATCTGAGATAGGAATTTCAATGTCAGGCTGCAGAAAGCTTCTTGCTGAACCTGAAATAAACGTGCCTCTTAAGGAGTTGAAAACAAAGCCTCAGAGGCCACAGGGGAGACCATTACTGATAAGGCGTTCTCAGACATGTTTGGAACTGGCCTAACTTTCCTCAGAACTAAAGGATTCTGTGTGTTCATGTGATGTCAGGAGAACAGAACTGTGCAACCCCGAACATCTGGATGCTGCATTGTTCTCAAAGGTCTCTCTCCCTCTTAGTTCCACCCCCAACTTATGAATACCTACTCTTCTTTCAGCAGCAGTGTGAGACACGAAGCAGCTCCCTGTAGTACAATGATACTGTGGTTGCTATTTACAGTAGAATTAATGCATCGGTGGCAGTAGGGCAGAGTTCATATGAAAAATATACACAATATGGTCATTTTTAGCCAGATTAGGATATATATAAAAAAAAATTACTCTTCAAGTCCCAGCTTTAAACAAAGAACAGTTCTCTCTGAGGTCTTCACACCTCCTGAGTATGTTAAAGTACATCACCCTAACATATAAAACCAAATATTTACACCTCCATAAAGTACCAAAGAATTTTTAAAAATGCCTAGTAGCTCTCAGCGTGCAAAGTCAGCAGGAACTGATTATCCAGGATCTTCACTGTTTGTAGAGACAGTCTTGGAATCAAGCATTCAAAAGCAGAGTGCAAAAGACTCAGGAATTACTTCAGCCCATTTCTTTTTGTTGTTGTTTGGTTTTCTTTCTTATTTAAAATAAGTATTGTTGGTCCATGCTACAGTTCCCCTTTAAAAAACACTTCTCAAGGTAACACTGAGCTTAGTGCAAATGCAAACATCTTCTAGGATCTGTAGTCTTTTCGAACAGTGTGGGCCATCCAGTTCACTTTAGTAGTCCAACTTTCCCGGAGTGCTTCATCAAACTTTTGCTTAAATTGTTTTAGTGCTTCTTCCTCGCTCTTCCCTAAGGCCAGAGAGTCCTAAGATGACAGGGAAACAAGTACTGTAAGCAATTTTTAAAACCACACTTAAGGCCTCTTTTACTTTCCAACACAAACCACATGCTGACTTTTTTTGTTTGTTTTGACACTTTTCACCTGTCAGCACTGATGCATTGCTCAGTGAATATTTTCTGGGATTAAGATAAAACTAAAGAAGTATGAAGCCAATAACTTCCTCCTTTACAGCTCTATGCTTGTGCATGAGCCAAGATACAAAACACCTCCAAAACAACTACATCTAAGATGCAGGGTTGCTGAACTCATTACAGAATGGCTGAGAGGAACGTGTAGGCGTAGCTTCCTTTGACCACTAGGGCCGACCGCAGACCTTATTTTGTAGGGCTGAAAAAGAAAGCTTGGAGAACTATGGGGAAATCCCGATAGAAATGGTGGACAACTACAATGTGTTCATCTCAGAATTCAAATTCACACACTAGGAAAATGCTAAGTCCTACTGAGCTGTAAATCTTGATTTACCTTGAGATACTGGATGTCCTTGACAGAGGTGAGCTCCGGAAGCCCTGCAGTTAGCATCAGTGCAAAGAGGGTAATAAATAGATTTCCATGTTTCCGCAGAATCAAGTACGCTTCTTCACAATACTGGCGGAACCTTCACATTCAATCACCCAGCACATGCAATGAAGACAACATATGAGACCTGATCATACAGTTGACAAGTATATGTAACAATTTAAAAGAAGCTGTTATCTGGTCCAACACATTGTAGGAACTCAGTAACAGAAATGTTAGAGATGTCTGCAGAACCTTCAATGCATTCCTACAAAAATATCCCGTGTCTCCAACAAGCCCTTAAAACATCGCTACAAAAGACCAAAAGCTTTAAAAAATCCCACTTCTTCAGAGAGTGAAAAATGCCAAAAGGTAATGCCAGTGTTCCATCTCCCTGAGAATTTATTACGTGAAACACTCTGATGATCCTGTATTGTGGACCTACAGTGAAAACCAAAGCCCTAAGGCAGCCCCTACCTATCCCACCTGTCTCTGTAAGGTAATTCCTTCCTGCAAATATGGTCAAAATGAAACCAACTGCCAGATGTGGCACAAAGACCCACTGCACAGACACCTGAGAACTTGGTCAGTGTCCCCAAAGGTGCCGCTGTCACAGAGACTAAGCTGCGAATTTCCACAGGAAATGGGAAAGAACCCTTTAGACTGAGATGAGTTACATATCAAACAAATTCTCTTTTCAGGCATTTTTCAAGTGGAAGTGGAATCCTACTGCCATTTAAAGTACTCAGTGTTCCACAGCTCTTGCAATAGCATAGCCACCAAACAGCCTTTACTTCAGGGCTCTAAAAATGGAGCTACAGGTTGATTTGCTCAATCTCCAGGAGACACAGGTCACTAGCAGTTTTCTTTGCAGACGCACCATTACCAATATACGTACAGTTTCTTTTACCAGAAGTAGCTGTAAGATTTATTAAGCCATAGCCAAGTATTTAATTTCATATCTCTGTCGATATACCCTTCCTGTGAAAACTGATAGCAAAGCGAGAGCTAAATATTCAGAACGCCCTTCCCGTCAATTGCTGAGAACAATAATAAAAGGAGAAAATATATCCACCTCCACAGGCAGGATCAGAGGGCAGTCTTGCCTTGCCGTGTGTTTTCATGTTCGTAGCTCTAACCCAAGGTGGGAAGGGCCATGCAGACATGCTGGATTATGAGCTCGTAGCTCTATATAGCCAGGCACCCAAGTAGGGCAGGACTGATCAGCACACTGAATGAGCACTGATCGTCAGGAATGGCAGAAAGGAGCCTGTTCCCAAGTCCAGTGCTTCACCTTGCTTGAACTGTGGAATCTCTCCCTTGCACCCAGTGCTGCTGCAGGTAAAAAAAGGGGAGCCCAGAAGAACCTGCCATCTCCTGGTGAAGAAGATAAAAAGGAACTGCATTTTTCAACTGCAAAGCTGCAGGTTCTGATGTACGAAGTAATTTGTATATATATTCTGGCTCAGGCAGAGAAGTAGGTAGTACTGTAAATACATGGTTAGCACACTTCTACACAACTACAGATGAGCAAACCAAACCTAGACGGGTTCCTGATGTGCTGGAAATTATCCCCACTGATCATCTCAGTTACAAAAGGAAGAGATCAAAGCAATACTGACCGGCCAAATTTTTCAGTGTTCCCTGTTTTTCCTTGTTGAATAACATGAATGAAATCATAGGTGAGTATGAAAGGTACCCGTTCCCTTTTAATTCCAAACTTGGACTTGAAGTTGCCAAGAATATGCCCAAAATCTATATGGAAGAGCTAAAAAACAAAACCAGAAGTGAAAATTAATTTCTCCAGTGAAATATTTCACTTTTCTAGTATCTCTACAGGATGCTGGTGTCAAGAGAACAGTCAACTCAGTGCTACTCTCAACAGCCCATGGTTTCAACTCCTTGAAGCAGTTAAGTTTTAAAACGATTCAAAATATATTTAAAGTCAGTGATAACTTATACACTCTTACAAATGACAGTGCTACAAATCAGCATACAAAAAATTACCTCAGTTTTAAGCTTCTGATGTCTGCCAATAGACATCTTGCTAATAGGTAGAAAAATGAGCCCAATGATGACCCATGAGGCTCAACATCGTACCTGAGGGCTTCCAACAAAGTCAAGAGCAAAGCCAGTGGAAATTCACCTAACGTCAAGGAACCTCTGACAGTTCTCTCATTTTAGAATCAAAGATAAGGGCATTTCAGCTTTCTTCCAGTAGGAAAAAAAATTAAAAAAACAGTAAGTAAAAACTTACTGTGAGTGTCTATAAAACTCTCACTTTTATAACCCTTTCTATTTGTTTAGGCAGAAAAAAATCAGAAGTTACAGCAGAAGGTAATAATTAAACAGGAAATTACATTTTTAAAATTTTACCTAGGTTCTAGGTTTGAATACTTAAGAGTCACAGCACCACGCTGGTACTGAGATCCACGTAGAAAATTTCTGCCAGAGGTAAGCTGTAGAGTAACTTCAGGAAAACTACACTGGTAAAAAATGCAATTAATTTTTTAAGGATTGTCTTTTCAAGATGCTCTAAGACTACTTTTATTCAATGATCTGAACCATTAAGAGGCCTTTTGGATAATCTGAAAAAGTTCTGTAGAGCAGCCTCGCTCAATACAGAATTGCATACTAAGCAGGCATTGGTCGATCCTTCCGCTAGTCTTAACGCTTCCTCTCTTAGAATCTTGCTCTGATTCTCAGTAAACAAAGACATCAGTTCTAACAACATGTGGATTTAATTTTCCTGGGACAAAAAAAAACAAATTAGAAGTTCTCAGGATAATTCTTGCACAACAGCAATACCACAGTTATTCTGCCTACAGAAGAGGTTTTTACCTGACCATTTTTCCTGACCATGATGTTGTCGCTGTGTCTGTCACCAATCCCCAACACGTAAGTAGCTACACAGTAGCCAGCACAAGATAAAGTAAATTCTTCAATGGCTCGATCCAGGTCATCTCTGTAACCACAAAGACAAACACTATTAGTGCATATCACTGGTAATTCATGTCATGTCTTCACCTCAAAAAGATTTTTGTTTGTTCAAACCAGAAACCCATTAGGATGCTGCGATACTAGACTTATTTGAGAGAAAATACTGTAAAATGTAGCTATGAAGAATAGGAGAAATGCAAATATTATGAAAGGCAATAACACCAAGACTTGAGACTTGGGTTTTTTTGTTTTGCCAAGTCTAGAATAACTAAACAACATGCAGTTAAAAAGCTGCAAATTCCAGAATTTCAGCTGGATCGTTGTTTGAATTCCAAGGGCACCATGAATCTGAGTCAGAATTTGACATACTAGAAAAACACCTAGCAACAAACCTGCCAGCAGAGCCACACCTTCCTCAATACTGTAAGAAAAACTACAGTAATTTTGTAGCTGATGCTATAGATGAGAAAACTGGAGTCATTACCCTAAGTTGTATTCCTTCAGCCAGTTCAAGAGAGCATCTTTGTTGAAGGCAGCAGCAGCAGCAACGTTGCTACTATTTAACTGAATGTCAGCAATGGTTTCTGAACTAGAAACAGCCTCAATAAGGCCAGAGTGATCCCCAGTTGCTAGACAGCCGTATGGCAATATCCTGAAAGAAAACACAGATTTATGTTAAGCACAAAACCAGCAAGAACTTTTCTTAGTGTATCAATATTTTGAGTGGGCTTGAATGCTCGGGTCAACTTTCACATTAAACTCTCAAAAGGTACTGCCTGCAAAGTTAAAATACCAGCAATACATTTAAAACATTAGTTTTTCCTACTACATACATGTTTGGGGAAAAAAAAAAAAAAAAAAAAGGAACTTATTTTTTCCCTTTTCCTAGAGAACACAGTTACTTGTAATTCAACAGGAGAAACCACAGAGGGAGCCCGTAGCTGTCATTTGTTATCTACTGGCTAAACAGACAGTAAGTTACACTCAGTCACTATAGACCAAATAATTTCTGTAAATGGAACAGACGATCTTCTCTTTTTTCCCCCCATTCTTCCTCTTTCAACTGAACACAGCAGAAATACTTTTAAATATAAACATAAAATAACTTCTTCCAAATCTTACTGATTGTAAGCATAGACACCTAAAGAAAAACAGTAACTTATCTTCTAACCTGCCTGATGTGTACAAGTATTCCTGGCCATTAGCGTACTGTGCCCAGTAAAAAATCTACACGATACGATTGTATTAAAATAAGGCACAGTTAAATATATGAATCAAGGAGAGGTGTGTCTAAATAGGTAACTGTATTTTCCAAAACGCTTCCTCACTCCAGATCGTTAAAATGCTAAACGCAATGGTAGCTTAGATGGAAGCTCAATACATGCTACGGAAACACGAAGAAAACTCTCCAAAGGCACAAGGTGTCTGCTCTCGCACTACACATCTTGGGTCAAGAATGTTGTCTCAGCCTGGCCTGGATCTATATATAAAAGAATGGGTGCCCATGCAAATCTCACTACAGTAGACAAGCTTTAGGCAAGCTCTCGCTAACTCACACAGTGGGATAAAAAGTGCAGGACACATTAAAATTTGTGTGTACACATATATAAAGAAAAAGCACTGCTGGAGGAGCTATCATCAGTATTTATATATGAAACATATTAAGTTTGATTGCTACAAAGCAGAACCACCTCTCCTAACTGACACACCCTATTATGCCACGTTATGGCAGAAAAACAAATAAAATTGCAGACAGAACTAATTGGAAATAGTTCTGGCATAACAGCCAACTGAACAGTTTCTCCACCTTGGTGCTAACACACAACTGAAGCGGCGCCAAGCAGTCATAACCACATAGCTGGAGATTCTTCTCTAGTGGCCACAAAGCGAACTGAAAACCAGATTCAATGGGGAATTCAGAGAACACTCAACTTCAGAACAAAGCAAGCAGCATAGATCTGGAACCTTCTTTCCGCTTCTATTCTAATCTATTTCCCCATTAAAAGCCCCACTCCCTGGACCAGAGGGCTCCCACAATGAACAGCAGGGCATCTGCAATTACCCAACACCAGCGCTGGATAGAAGGAAGCACTGCCCATCCTTATCACGACACGACAAATGTGAGCCAAATATTGCCAGGTTAAAGTGCACGCTGGCCTTCTTCCATGGCATTTCAACCCACCCTCCTTGCAGCTTAACTGGGCACACGTCCAACAACTTCCCCTTCAAAAGCAGGCAATGATGAAAGCCTCCAGCCCCTGGAGGACTGCGTGCTTACAACGGGAGGAAAAAACATCCTTGTCAGAGAGACGGTTTGACAGGAGTCAAGTTAGGGACAAATCCTCTGGGTCCTTTCCATCTCATCCTGGTCTTTCTGACTTCAACATCTGTCAGCAGGATATGCTCCCCGCTTTTTAATGCCAGTAAAGCGCATGGACAGATTGATACAGCAATCCACATCATCTTCACTCTATTTAATACTGCTCTTCTTTCCAAGAGTTAATTCTCTACAGTGGTACCTTTCCAAATACAACACCAAGTTCTGGTAACTTATCAACTTGTTCTTGGTAACGGCACATCCAGTGGTTTACCATAATGGCATTCTTTATACTTGTAACAAAATATGTTCTTCGCTATGTTTGTAAACTCTTGATTTGATTCCTAAGCAGCCACTTACCATCAGAGCTCACATATGTTAGACTGAAAATTCACTGCCAGTAGAACTTCTCCTATCTGTCCAAAAGCAACCAAGCACTAGACACTCTTCTGATTTACCACAGCAAAAGTCACTCAACACAGATCAAACTCCTCAAACTTAGGATTTTGTTGCTCTAGTACTTTATTTTTTCCCCAACAGTTTCAATGCTGTAATACAGGTAAAACAGCAGGAATACTTTTCAATGTACTAAATACTCTAAGAGGTGCAACACTGAAGACCCCACAGCACGCTCAGGAAGGCAGAGGTTATGCTCCTTGGCTGTGATGGGTACTTGTAATATTTAAACATTCCTCACAGAAATAATGGGAAGTTATGCAATTTACTCTGAGTATGCCCACACACAGGACTTCAGATGAAAAATTCTTGTAAAGCAAAATAACTTGAAGAGTTGTAACTTCTCATGGGGTCTGGACTCCGAAAGTCTCATTTTGTCACCTTGCAGATGCAATCCCAGTATAAATACCATTTAACTTAGTAAGTTTGCTCCACAGTTGCCCATATTTAAAGTACAAGAAACAACTAGAGATAAACTGCAGGAAGAACTGAAGAGGCTCGGCTGCACTTACTAGTGTCTTAAGCAATGATTTCCTGCTCTATTTTCAGGTAACGTTTGACTCAGAAACGAATAGTTCTGGGGTTTAATTAACAAACTTTTTTTGTTGATCTCGTTTCTCTCTGAAATAAGGGAGAAGCCCTGCTTGTACTGGAAAGGAATTACCAGACTTCCTGTAGTGGAAAAAGTTGAGAGGCAAAAAATCCATTATGCATCCACAAAAGGACAGGGGGGAAGAAACAGCTTCAGGGGAACTAAAATCTCAAATGATGATACAGGGCAAGAAGAAAAGACTTCACTTATTGGCATGGACGTATTGAGTTGTATTTTTCAGATAAGCAGAGCTATCTGACACTGTTTTCACCTGGCACCGTGCCTCTTACTGAAGCAAAAAGCAACAGGCCAACAAGTCCCAACCCATGAACAAGGCAAGAGAGCTCATCATCACTGCTGCTAATTCATAGATTTTGGACTTGCCTTTTCTTGAGAGGCATGCAGACTGTAAACATACTGATGACAAAGTCTGACTCTCTTAGCTGCGTCCTCATGCTCCAGGTGTTCACAGCGCTGTTTTGTCCAATTCTGTTTTCAATAAAGTCATTTCAGAGCCCGCCCTTGGCAACTGCCTGGTTAATCTCTCTTTGATAGACAGAGAACTGTAACCCTGCCTCAATCCCAGAATCTTATTTTATAATCATAACTATGAGGATGAATGGAAGGAAGATGCTCCCAGTTAGGTAAATAAATGGAAGAGGCCAATTATAGAACTTCAGTTCTCACTAGGAACTTCCCCTTTCCACATTTTTCCTTCAAAGTTTTAAGAAAAATCTCAGACATTAGAGCCGCATTTTGGTTTTCCTTTGTTGCATTTAAAAAAATGCCTTAGTCAGGAAAAGCATATTTGATGACTCCTAATCACTATTCCTGTTTGCTAGGCACAGTGTGCGGCCCAGGCTGGAACCACAAACTAAGCTTCTGGGAAGGCAGTGACCACAGAATGCCTCATCTGGGATTCCACAGCTGCCAGAGGCCGTCCTTGCCCCTAAACACTGGATCAGTCTCCTCACAGGCTACTTATAATGACATAAATTATCTGAAGTTTCCTCAAATCTGTCTTCAACTTAACACACACTCAGCTACCTCATCGCAAACATACACTTCCAGAACCAATTTATTATTCACATTCACTCAAAGGAATCTTTCCATAAGCAACAAAAGTAACAAGTTTGTATTTTCACTTTTCTGTGGGGGTTGACCTTACGCACCTTTGAAGCTCCCACTATCATGCTTGAGCCACAAAAAAACCTGAAATAAAAAGCATCTCAAATACCTTTTATTGGAGCAATCTCAAAGCATATGAGTGAAGTATTTCAAGTAATATCTAAATAAGTACTTCTAGCCCCATAAACAACACTTGAAAATTAAACACAAAGCTCTTTCAATTTATGGCCTCCAAATGGTTTATAATAACATGCCACCCAGTATCTTCTTTAGAACTAGTTTTTAAAAAAAAGAGATCAGAATTTGAGAATTATATTAGCTAACGTTGGTGTACAGATTTGGCTGGAAAAGCTTCCCAGGTAGGAGAGGGTCATATGATTACAGCACCAGGTATCGTTTTTCTCTGGAATACTCCAGTACTCCTACAAAGAAATATCATGCCTACCTTGGCAGGCAGATGAAGGTAAGAGATATTTCTGGTCTGAAAAATGTTTTATGACATCCAAACAAGAGTTTATCAGGAAAAGAATGCAAAATGGGACTTCAGAACGTACACTGAGGATGTTCACAATGACCGCAAGCCTTTGGGGGATCAACAGTGATGAGAGGACCACTCACTGCAGAAAGAAAAAGGAGCTACTACAAAAAAATAGTTGAGTTCATTGCTAGTTACACAACTGATGACGAAATGACCAGCTTACATAAGAGGAGACACTGCCCTAGAGACTTGACTAATGAACTAATCGATAAATGAAATTCCCACAGCCCCCCTCATCACTCAAACAAGTTTTCCAAATACCAGGAACTCCTGTACTCATGGTATATTGGAACCGTTTATTACTTCAGTTTTAGAGAAGTGGCTTTGCAAGGAGCAGCAGAGCACACTGAAGATTCTTCTCAGCTGACTAATTTCTAGAGAGGGTTTTTCCCATTAGTTCTACCTATTAGAGAATCTTGATGGTGTTTTCCAGACTCTAGAACTGTTTCTTGATCTCGTAAAATGCTTTTTATCTAGATGATTTTCAAAGTATGAAAACAGTAAACTACGTAAGAGAATAGTGGAATTTTTAATCAGCATAGCAAGAAGAGATATGGCACACCAAGAAAAATATTCTGCTTGATAGCAAACAAAAATCCCAGTTTCACGTCACTTCTTGTGATGTTTCTTTTTATAGCTAAATTATTTTGTAATGCAGGCAATCCAGAGAATGAAATGCAGAGAGAAGCCATGAAATTATTTAATATTACTGATTTCCTCAGCCTGTTCACCTTGGCTATGACAACTGAAACTTCTGGGTATCGATACAGATGTTCAGAAAGGGGACAGCAGGAAAACTATATAAAGCCCAGGAAAGTATTACTGTGAAAAGCAGACTCTCCATCCATGTAAGCCAGCCCTCAAGAGATCCTTACCGGAGATCAAGACCAGCTTCCTTCCAAAGTATGTCCATCAAACGCAAAATCTGGAGCGTCAACATGTCCTGTCGGAGATCTGTAACGAAAGACTGAAAGTGCTACTTCCATTTCTCAGTGTGTTGTAGACAAACCTCTCAATCTTTATAAGGCCTTTGGAAAACAGGTATCTAAAAATACTCACCAAGTCTAAAGGTTAATTGGGATTAACCATCATTATATTATGACGACTGATAATGCCTGTGCTTTGAAACCTAGTCAGAAGACGCTTGATTTGTTTACTGATGTCAGAGTTTATTTATTTTTGCCATTTACAGTTTAAGTGTAAATGTGGGAATGAAGACGGAAAAGGAAAAAAGGTTAAAATATTTAGCATTGCTTACCATCACCATTTTTAAAGATGATCCCTACGAGATCTCCTCCAAACATTTTATTGTTGTATACTATCCATAGGGGTTTCATTTTAGAATCCATGTATCTACACTTCTCAACACTAGAAGAAAATATAATTCAAGTTTTAGTCAAATAAGAATAATTCAACTGAAGAGGTCTAAGCATTGTTCAAAACACAACAGAACACAGAGCAGACTTCTAGTTTGGAAGTACTTGGATGTTATTGCTGCTTTCATTCTGCTACTACGCTGTGAGTGCTTACTAAGTTATGAACATGTCTATTACAGATAGAAAGTATGAGATACCCTGACTGGCACACACGTATTTAATGTTTAAATTAAACACCTGCATTTTGAGAGAAAATAGTTTGCTTTATATCCTTTTGCAACAATTTTCACACTTTTTATTTAAATGCTGTTAAAAGTTTTAATGACTTTTGCGCTTATGGTTATGAACAGAAGCCAGGAAGGCAGTCTAATTCACTTCTAGGTTTACATTTAAATATATTTAGCTATGGTAATGCACTAAGAGAGTATTAAGTTTCATGGTGGATCAGAAAAATCTTCAAAGTCAACTAGTATCTTAACCTTAGGAAGATTCTCAACAGACCTTCTCTGACAGGGTATCTGTTGAACAGCACAGCCAAAGCAAGGTAAAGCACACATACTCTCTGCTTTACTGTTTCCCTGCAAAAGCTGAAGGGACACTATTCATTCATTCTTAACTTACTGTAGTTCTGAAAGTATAACAGAAGGATTCAGAGGAGACTGGAGGTCAGAAAGTGCTTCTCTGTAAGCATTTTGTTTCAAACACGTATGCATTGCATCTTTTCCTTTTGCTTTACTTTGCTTCATGGCATTCAACTTGATTAGACTATTCAAAGTCTTCATTTTATTAAGGGCTTCCACCTGAAAGATTTTATTTTTAAAAATTATTTCTCTGATTTTACACATAATACAATGTGAAATCCCATTTCAAAACAGAAGTATTAAATAATTCTATAACTTTTTAAGAACAGAAATAGTAAATGGAAATTAAGATGGCATTCCCTGAAAAATGAGAGCAGACTTTTTCCGAGTCCCTCACATTCCAGAAATCTCATTTTTGTAAGTAACAAAGACAGTGATGGGATGAAAGCTCCTATGCTTTGAGTCACTTTTTAAAGCATGACTTAACATTTCCAAATAAAATAATGAGGTATTTTAATGAGTGGTATGTTTACACAAATTCCTTCTTCAAAACAATTTTGTCCACTAATTCAAAGCACATAACACATAAGCCTCTATCCATACTGAAATCAACAGAAATCCTGAGTGCTTCACGTTTCTAACAAAATTACACAGTAGTTGAGATGAACTGTGGATGCAGGTACTTCACCGCACTCAGCGAGTTGTGTATCACAGGATATGGCCATATGAGTACTCCAAGACAATTCACACCTATAATTACACTCAACTTCTACAGAGCAAAGGCTTGAATGTTTGCTCATTAAGATTCTGCCGAAGTGGTGTACATGTACATAACACCAACAGAGAAAAACCCTTAAGTAACAAACGTAGAGAGCACACACAATGAACAGAATTTCTACATTGAATCTCATCTAAGCACCTTGTTAGCATCAGAAATAAGAGTTGTTACAACAACCAGCTGCATTTGCAGTAGCCCCAGTTAACATGCTCAGGAACACATGGATTCTCTTGCAAACAGCATCCACTTAGTGATTACAAAATTATTATATTACTGATTTGTATAGAAGGAAGCTTCAGGCCAACTGACAAGGTGCTGAGTCAAAACTTACCACTTCTACAGACCGACTGAGCCCTGTCAGGCAGGATGCTGTGGAAGCTGTACGCAGTTTGATTACAGAATGGAGGCAGTGGAGACCTGCCAGGTCAGCCATCTGTCAAAACCAAACGCGCACGGCTTTTCTACTATTCTAGGAGCTGTACAAACATCAGTGACAAGGGAACAAAATGGAACCCGTGTAGTACAAACAGGAACTTTTTGAAGTATTTCTACTTTGAATTTCTTCCGTGTTTGCACAGTTGGGAATTTTTCTGCCCCTGCTTTGATTGCACTGACATTTGTTTCCTCTGAAGTGCACAAGAACTTCACTGACCTTAGGCCTGTGCTTAAGCATTTCACCATCTAATCTTTTTGTGATTTTGACAATACTAACGAGCACTCACGGGTAAGAGATGGGCCTTTCAATATCCTGTGAAATGCAGTAATGAAGAGCACAACAGTACATGCTTGCTCCACATGCTTCTCCAAGTAGAGTTTCAATGCAGACAGCAACAAAACTGTCAGAAATAACGCTTAGTGGATGAGTACCTTACTGAGTTAGTCTCTGTGGCCTGATACAGCAAACACATTAATTCCAGAGAGATTTTTCAAATATTTTTATGGTCACAATATAAACTTGCTGGAACTGCATTACAGCCTTCAAATAGGATTTGTTAGTACCTCTTTTAATGATCTGCTGATACACTTATTAGTGTACTTAAAAGCAGAGCTCTTCGTTTTTCTTTTTCCTCTTTGGAAACGGCACACCTATATTAACACCAAAATGAGTACGTAGTTTACTTCAACATCTTTGTTTCTTGGGAGTGCTACATTAGGACAAGTTCAAGGTCTTTGCAACACGTTTTAGCACAGTCCAAAGCTGCATGAAGCAGTCTTGGAGTCATCTAGATGATGTTTAGATAGAAAGGTAACAGTTTCAATTGAAAAAGCTACCCTTCCTGGGGAAAAATGTCACAATTTCAGGTATACAGAAATCTTATTTCAGTTAATAACCCAGACACTCTCCTGTTCTACCCAGAATATACGCACACTGCTGAAAGTATCTCGCACATCTCAGAACCCTACACAAACAGCTCCTGACCCCTGATGCTGTGGCTGGTGGCTCTCTGTGCCAGGGAGGACTGCTCCATTACCCATCTACTCAGCCCTTTTGTTTCTTGGTCTCACCCATGCTTCCCTTTCTTCCCTGCTCCCCAACAGATGGGCTTTGAGAAAGTAACTAATGTGCCCCACAGGAGCAATGGAGTATGTGAGCTACAAGCTGGAGTAAGTCAAGATTTCAAAAGGGAAGAGCAGTCTATACCTGTTTAGCAAGCACTTTCATGTGAGCGACGCTTCCTCGGCAGTAAGCTTCAAGTATCAAACCAAACTGCACCGAAACAGCAGGTATGTGAACCTCTGACCTAGAAGAACAGCAGCTCATCACACCACAGTGTTTTCAGATTAGTGTTCTTCAAGCCATTAACATGAAAACAAAACAGAGCAAAGCAACCCCAACGAACCACCCACCCCCAGCCTCAGGGTTATGCAGATAAAACAAGAAGGCAGATCTCTTCAGAAATAACTGAACACCCTCTGTACTGAACACTACGACGACTGGCTGGTTTCAACGCGTGACACCTCTTCCCAGGCCTGGGACTGTTCTGGAGGCAGTAGTGTTAGGAGGTGGTGATCACAGATTCAGTTTCAACCACTTTTATTCAAGTAATACTAGTAAATCATAGAAAACAATGAAGAGATTCGGGACTGATGTTAAACCCTGTGTTCTCAAATCTTTTAAGGGAAAAGTTAAAATTTGCCTGAGGGGGGGGAAACACTTTGAAACAAACCACTGAACCTTATACCAGAGCCAATTATCACCCAAAATGTTTTCATGTGGTATTTGCTCTTTTTATTTAGAAGTATTAAAATAATTCATACTTTGAAGCCAGACAACCTACAGTCCAGTCTGCAAGGTGTCTGCCATTCACAGAATTCGGCACCAAAAGTGTAAGGATACATAGAACTGCTTTTATTTGGTGTTATAGACTCTCAAAAAAAATATTTATATACAATACAATATATAAATATTGTATTTTCACTGCACACACAGCCAAAACGAACTCTAAGGTTATATATAGAAACCTAACTTATGTCAGTTAGAGCTGATGGCAGTGTGGATTACTTTCATCAAGCAGCGTATCACAAACCACTGTAATATATTTTTAATTATAGGGTTGCTCTGATCTATAAATGCCAAAGGTAAAGAAATACAAAGAACCCTTACGGGGGACTCTGATAACGGCTCATTTAGAAAAATCCTCAAGAAATTATATTTTCAAGTCCAGTCAGGCTCAAATTTCAGAAAGATGCAAGTGAAGAACTCCTACCTTAGATGCCAAAACAACATCTGTCCTATCCTCCTGTTAGCAAGTGCTCTCTCTAGCAGAAACCTGGAGAGAGCGCAGTCAAGAAAAGGTTCATATTTCAGGACTTGTACAAGTTGAAGAAGATACTGAGAGAGTTCTTCATCACTAGAAGGAGGTACATAAAAGCAGTTAGTAGCAGAGTAACCAGATTAATGACACAAACACGTGTCATGACAGTGCATGTGACAAATACAGTGATGCCAGATTTGTTTCACTAGCAGGAGTGTCTGACAGCAAGAGCCACACGGAGGAGGACAATAATACGCAATTCTGTGAACTCTCAGATCAATCAATTTGTCAGCAAGTTACTCCTCTCACAGGATCTTAAGGCCATCAGACCTGTAAATAACAAACTTGTGTTCTGTTATGGGCTTTCACAAGATTGAGACCTCAGCCCAGGTGCTGAGTTAAGTGTCCGGGAGATTAAATATTTCAAATCATTTCAGACTGGCCTTTGGCTCCCTTTGACCACTCAGCCTCTGACTGAGGAGCTGGGCCTTCAGAACCATAGAGAGAACCAGGTAACCCAGCAGTTAGCACAGTGGGCACAGACAAGAACTGGGAATGCCTGCAGGTACCTATCAGAATCACCCAGCTCACAGAGCAAGGGACAGGAGCATTCCTACCACTGAAAGCAACCCCGTCAATCTGTCTTTAAAAGACACTGCCTGTCAGTTAATGTGTTAATTTATCAAGATACACCTACAAAGTGATCCACTTGGTCTAATTGGTTTTTTTGGGGTTGTGTGGTTGTTTTTCATTTTTTAAATACAACCAACGTGAAGGTTTTTAGAATCTAAGGAGAAGTACATCATCTCTGAGAAACCCAGATGTCCAAATCACTCCTGCTTCAGAACGGAAAATTTACATATTCAGCCATAGTTCACAAACATACCCTGAAAAAACCCTCTATGCTAATTGACTCCTGCAAGTAACATTCTGACATATTTTCAAGTTTTCTTCACAATCTCGTATTCTCCTCCACCCAAAAACCCCTCTCTCACTTGACAACCATGTTACTCTAGAACAAATGAGAACATCCCTTGCCTTTTTACATTACAGTAACTTTTCTCTTATAAAAGGCCATCTCTGCCTAAGATGGAAGGAAGAGAGAAGAACTTCAGCTGTTGATAACTTGAAGACTTCAGAGATGCAAACACTGAATTCTTTCGTTCTCGCTATCTTACTCTGAAAAACTTCAGTAACTTGGTAAAAACTTTCAATTATGCTGTATTGTATTTATTTTCCCTTACTTTTTTATTTCAACTTTAGGTTACAGTTTTTACCAGCTGCCTTCAACAGACTTTTTAAAGCTGAAAATTGATTTCTGATCCCCAACAGTTTTGCTTCAGAGCTAGAACTAAGAATTCTGGAAATCGTTCCAGATGTAACAATTCAGTACTATTAGGATAGCCCAGCAGCTAAATTGCTTGTTTGCATTTGAAAGAAGTAAAAATATTCCCCCCCCACCCCCGCCCCGGCCAAAGTCTAGCCTTGACCATTAAAAAAAAATAACCACAAAACTATTCAGCACAGAGAATTTAGAATTCAAGGACAGGAAATCCAGTAGTGCTGCACATGGTAATGTTCTATGAATCTTGCCCTAGGTTACAGTGAAGAGCAAAATTCCATGTGATAAAGGAAGAATTGCATAGCAGAGGCTACTGGGAAGAAGAAACAAATCAGTAATTCCCTGTTTTTTTACTGTTTGCTACAGCTTACACTGCTATGAAATGATGTGGCCAATACCTGGCATGTGTGAGGTGGCTGGAGGGCAGGTTTTGTAGTATTGGACTCCTGTAATACTTTATCCCTTTGTTACTAAAGCGTTCTCCCGCTGTCTTGCTTTCCCTTTGTCCTGAAAAGGGGTGCACACACAGCCTTCCCAGGGACAAAGGGACACTGGTGTTCTCCCAGCAGCGGGGACAACGCACACTGAATACAAGACGTCAGAATAAGGTTTTATTTGGCTACCAGTGCACTATCTAGAAACTGGACTGCTTTATTTGGCCATCTATTGACAGCAGGCAGCATGTTCAAATCCTTCCTCTTTAGGTTCTTTTTTTCCAGCAGACAAACAGAATGCAGCTTTTTAGCCCAGAAACCCCTGCCTGCCGAGATGATCCAACATACTCACCTCATCTGCCTTAAACAGCCCACTGCGTATTCTCTCACGTACTGGTCCGGGTAATTGAAATCCAACAGTTCTAATGCTTCTCTAGGCAGCAGCTTGGGCCATATCTGAAGGAGAGCCTGGAGCTGGATTAAAGAGACAACAGTTAGGTTACAGGAAAAGTAACCATTTGAGAAGAGAGATGGGTACCACTGCCCGTAAAAGCACTCGCACTAACAGGAGTATCTACAGACTGGTCTGGAAGAAAAAGACAGTGAGAAGTAACAAGTGGGCCCACTTCTGATCCTTATCCTTTGAAAGGTCTCAGATGGGTTTTTTTGCACCCAGTCTCACTTACAGTGTCTAAAGAATCTGTTTC
Organism: Neomorphus geoffroyi; assembly: GCA_033558235.1. Lineage (NCBI taxonomy): Eukaryota > Metazoa > Chordata > Aves > Cuculiformes > Neomorphidae > Neomorphus > Neomorphus geoffroyi. Next base: position 6,198,186 of record JAUMJM010000012.1, on the reverse strand, counting down.
TTCACACACAGACACGCCACACCAAACAGGCAACATCAGATGTGTATAGCTTGGACAGAGTTCGAATGAGATTTCGATCTGTTTTGTAAATGCTTTCATAAATATACACATATTTTCATAATGGTAAAAGTTTTCAATTTAAAAAAAAGTTTTCATTGAGAGAGATCTTTACCAAAAATATCTCTCCATCTCAGCTGATGGAGCTTTTTCCCACACGCGCCAATGAGTCAGATTAGATATTAAAAAAAATTCCCAATATTGAAGACAATGATATGCTGGAAAAAAACCTACAGAAAACCCTGTGTGTTATTTTGGACTACTAAGAAGAAAAACATCTAGAGGTCTCAAACTAAACTTACTTATTGCATTTTAATGAAGCTACCTGCTGAGGGTAATTTTTAATACTACGTACACAGCTGTATGACTGAAACAGCACACCACTACTCAAAATAACCTGCGCACATTCGAGCCTGTTTATCAACAGCACAGGTTTGTTCCTCTCCTTAGGAACAAGGTGTAACTCACGATAAAAATACTCTTTCCTACAAATTAGATACAGGCATTTCGTATTTAAGTAGAAGCTTATAACCACTGAATGATAAGGAAGATCTTATTCTCATCCTGACTCAGTAATTCTTTTATACCAAGAGGAACAATTGTTATTTTCTACTATATGTCATAGTTCAACTGATGCTTCCAGTTCAAGTCAACCAACATGCAGGAGTCCACAGTCTCACCCTGCATTTAACAGGCATGCTCATAACACTACTTAAACACCTCCGGGACCAGGTTCTGAACTGATTCATCTGGGCAGATTTGAGAATTTCAGAAAGCAAGAAATGGGCACAGCTCAGGCAAACTAAGATTCTGACTGACTGGATAATCATAATAGTCGCATGGTGAATGGATGGAAGCCAAGTTTCACAGAGTGCTTTCCCTTTCTTCCAAGAACACCTAGCTTGTAACAGGTGAAGGTCAGAACACTAAGACAGAATAGGAATATATACCATTAATCTTAACCTTTCACAGAAAAAACCCTTTAGTTTAAAATTTTAAAAGTGAGGCTCAAGGAAAGACATAAATACTCTCAGCCTAACAGCCCAGAAGAAGCCACACCTCAGCTAAACGTGCAGTTGGTTGGGATGAGCAGATGAACAAAACAAGGTCTGGGCTCACCCCTCAGAGCGAGCACTGTGCTTGTTAGCGCCAGCCAGGCTTTCGTAGTCTTGTCCAACCTGCTCAGTCTGCACAATCAGACCCACATTTCCACACAGATCCAGGGATCTGTTACTTTATTATTTTAAGTCAGTCTATCAAGCAGGAATGGTCTCACTACAGACTCCTCTAATTTTTCCTGTTTCAAGATTCCACCTGTTTCCAAAAAGCATCACCAGAGCTGGATCCTATTTGGGTAAACAGAGAAAAAGGCAGTGACACCATCTTCTTCACAGTATAGGGAAATAACCTCGCACATCTATACAGCAAAAAAATGACCCAAATTCACTGAAAATGTCATTCTGTATCACAGCACCAGTCTTCAAGTCCTTAATTAGTCACAGTTCCTTTGAAGAGATCCTATTTGGTCAAACAGCCAACGTGATTAAGTACTTTATACTCTAGTGGATATCCTGTCTCAGAAAACTCATTTGTCTGCTTCAATGAGGCAAATTACCCAGCCCAAGAGGCAGATTTTTATAGTCTTTGAGCAACTGAACTGTTTATTTCAGATCTTGACTTACAAACTTACTTTTTTTTTTTTTAATAACTTTATAAAAACAGTTCTTACTGCGAAGGTGGTCAAATGCTGGAACACATTGCCCATGGAGACTGTGGAGTCTCCATCGGTGGGGACACTCAAAGCCCAGCTGCAAACAGTCCAGCTGTAGCTGACCGTGGACTAGATCATCTTCAGAGACCCCTTCCAACCTAAAAGATTCTGTGATTCTGTGAAATCCCTCATGTTTAAGTTTGAAGTTGAACACAAGGTTTTAAAATTAGCCTGTATAAATCATCGCTGTGCTTTTCCCACCATTCAGAGGACCTCCAAAATGCATTTTGGGGTTTGTTTTTGTTTTTTAAGATAATAAGTTCTTCCTTATGCGTCCAGGTCACAGAGAGTATACAATGAACTTCGGTGTATATAGCTCTACCATTTCAAAATGTTTGGGTTTAGGGAAAAAAGCCCTCCTCCTCCTGATTTGACTCTAGCATTTTTCCCCATCGTCACTATCTTTTCCCTTACCTGAGCAACATCTTCAAGTTTGTTCCATTTTAAAGACAGCAGCAGTTTTGGCAATGATTGTGGAAAATTTTCACGACAGTCATATCGCAAAGTCCAAATAAGATCCATTTCGTTTTCACAGAGTTGAGATAAAGGATCTCTTTCCATTATTTCTTTTAGCACAACATAAAACTTCTTACCACCTCGACCCTAGAAAATGAGAAATGTGTAATGTTTTGGTATGTTCAGTAAGATGCTTAGATTTTAGCTCAAATACTAGAAATCCTGCACCAGGAAGAACAAACAAAACTCAGGGAACACAGAGGAACGACTACTAAGCATTCCTTTTAGATTTCTTAAGCTGTAAGAACGGTAACAACTAGATTCAAAATCTGGTGTACAGAAGTTCCTGAAAAAAGTATCAAAACTTTAGAGTTAATGACACTAGATGGCAATATTTCTATTTTTCAACTCTAACATGGAGAACTTCTCTTTGGGATGCAAATACTTTCTCTTTTTGTTTTCTAAGTGAGCAAATTCAAGAGACAAGATTTTTTTCTTCCTTTTTTTTTTTTTTTTTTAAATTAAAAGCCAAAACACATTTCCAACAATAACCAAAAGTATGTACGTTTGCAAAGTACACAAACACATTTTTGTCCTCTAATCCAGACTTGTATTTTCCACACATTTTAGTCCATTTTATATCTCTGAAACATTAATGTTAGGGCTGATTTTGTAAATCAGTTTGTATGAATGAGTCCTCACACTGGCTCCGTTAATGCCTTCTGTCCTCATCCATTCCGTTACAGGGCAAGGGCAGAAATCAAAGCAACGATATCAGCAACAACAGTATTCCATAAATTGAGACACAAAAGCAATTGCTCCTTCTGGGAAAGGAGGCAGCAGTTAGAGGGAATAAATTGGTTGATACATATCTTGAAAAACAATATGGCAAGCTTTAAAACTGAAGCAAATTTTATCTTCACAAAGCTGAAGAAGTTTCTATACAATGTTAAGAGGCCAAGGGTCTTTATGTTATTAGAAAACTGAATACAAAGGTCAGATTAGGATTCACAGCAGAAACAAACAGCTCTCGTTCTGCACAGGTTTCCATCTGACAAAAAGCACATCTGTCACACACAGAACTGAAGTTCAGCTCCTTCTAGAAATAAGTGCCCGAGCCTTGCATTGTGCCAAAATGTTCTGAGCAAATATTTTCATGTAAAAATACCACCTAGGTATAAATTTTGTAGGAGTGAGGGGACTTTAAAAAGCTAGTTGAACCGCAATGCTTGTTTAGTTAAACCGAGTACATCCTCTGTTCCTGTAAAGTAAGGAAACTCCTGAAAATAAGGCAGTTCTTGTATCTGAAACTGTCAGTCTTTCAAATCACAAGGCACAGTACCGTCCTGCTGGCATGCCGCTAAGATTTCCAATTATCTGTACAACAAAATGTTTCCACCCAAAGTTACAGTGAGTTTTCACTTTTCCAGAGCACTTCAGGCACTTGGTGTTGTAATGGACACATATCCAATCAACTGTTTTATTCTTACATTCTTACAGTGTAGTTGGATTAACAGTAATAACTGTTTTATGTAAGAATAAAACAGTTATTACTGTTAATCCAACTACACTTTCACCACCTGAAAGAGACATCTTCTGTATCTTTGTACATAACACAAAGAAAACACCGTCAGATTTTGGTGATCTTTTCAAAATTTGCCCTCAAGTTAGAACTAACCAGTTCCTCAAGAGCATATAATCATCATATTTAAGAGTTAACTTAAGAAATCAATAACCAGCTTTTGAAGAGCTTATTTGGAAACATCTGACATTCAAGCAAATCATACTTGATAAAACTGAGCTATTTTCCAGTAATATTTTATGCAGCCTAGGAATGCTTTACAGAACCAGATCTAATGTAAATCTTAGCTATGTTCCAAACCTACAGAGTATGTAAAGCAATTGTGCTATTTGATGAAAAAAACATCCAAAATACATTGGAAAAAAGTGGATATATACCTAAATTTTAAGGCATTTCAACAGGAATTATATAAGAAAAAAGCCAGCAGAACTGTCAGTATTTGAGCAGTTGACATATTTATTTCTAGATTGATGTAGAAGATAAAAAAGCCCCAGAAGATTAATTTTAGAGTAGTCTTTAGCAGATGCTTACCGCCATTGCAGCATTGTCACTGCTTCTGGCAATCTCAGCTGCCTTTTCAAGTATCTGCAAAAAGATGTTTTGAAACACATCAGATTTACAAACAAATCTGACTGCACTGAAATAATAATATAGAAATTAAGCAGGCAAGGAAATTTGCTGTCTTTCAGACAATTACAACACTATTCTTGTGTATGCACAGGGGTATAACATGGACTCCTACGCTGTGTCCCTTTTCCAGGCGGCAGGACTATGCAGATGAGGAATATGTCTGCTCGTTACCTCCATTTTCTTCATCACTCCAGGGCTAAATAGCATCTACAGCGTCTTGTTTTCTGTTTCTGTTTGCATCACCTCCTTCTTTTTCAGTGCCACAAATGAATTCTGCAGCTCACGCAGAAATGATGCTTGTCTTTTTCATCCCTCATTCTGCTGTTTGTGAGGGCACTGCTGCCAGGAGTCATGCCTGTTACCCACAGATCCACACTTCCAGCCCTCTATTTCAGTATGAATCCACAAACGTCGTCCTCTCACCAGCCTCTCAGATCAGAAATGCTACTGCTCTAAATCTAGGATCTTCCCTTGTGTACCATCATGAACAACCAGCTTCCAACAAGAACTCATTTAATGATAAAGTAAATATTTCCCCCCCAAGCTCTCAGCACCATTCAGGAACAAGGACTGTTGCTACTGTTAAGAGTTGCCCAGCTCCAAGTTACTCTGTCTTGTTTTTCTGTTTGCCTTTTGAACGTTCTACTCATTTTTTGAAGTTCATGTAATAAACCATGACGAGTAGTTAAATACAGGTGGTGTAAATACAGCTCTCCAAAAGCTATTCTGCATAAAGCAACTAACTGAAACATGTCAGAATGGCGACTGCCTAAGCTGAGCTGGTCAGGTAGGTGTATCTGCAGCTGTCACATGCTGCTGCTAACGGGAAGAATTCATAGAATGAAATATCAATTAAGCAAGAAGTCTAAGGAACTACACCATCTCCTTTCCCTCAGAAGCCTGCCCCTGCCATTGCACAGGAGTAAACCCCCAACCACAGGCACAGATTCAGCAAGTCCTGTGCTGCCTTTATCAGGAAAACAACAAACAACAACAGACTACAATAATCACAACAACAGACTACAATAATCAGAGCATAAATACCCAGCAGCTAAAATCCTTAAAAAGGTATACTAACTTTATTTCTTTCTCTGTATGAAATTCATATTAACACAATGTATTACATCTGCTACATGGCTACAATGCTTCTTTATGTACTGTGCATGAAAACATGCACAAACCCTCCTCAGTGTCCTAATTCTACGTTTGATGCTCGTTTCCTTGTGTGTTTTAGAGTTACTCTGTTTGCAAATAAACTTTGAACATTTCTACAAGTCCAGCTCTGTTCATCTGACCTGCGAGGCTCTCGGTGTGCTGGCAGCACTGATCGTTAACCAGCCCAACGCATGGCTCCTGCATTACACAATGGTTTCCCAACCAACTGCCAAAGCACTTCTGCTCCCTCAGCCCCAAACACTGAGCACTGCCAGCAGATTGATGCTATGACCAAAAAGATTAATCTATTTTTGCACACTGTTTCTTAAAATAAGTATTTGGCATTCAATTCTCCATTTTCTTGGCAGAAACAAGCAACAACACTGGGAAAATCAGAAGCAGACAGACACTGAGCAAGTCTTATCTAGACAATTTTGAAGAACAGATTCTCAGTGGGTGTAGTTCAAGCAGCTGCAATGTTACTCCTGATTCAACAGCACCTTCACTAGGAGAATCTTCCTGAGATTGGGTATCTTACCCTCTTTTCCAAAGGAGGCATTTTAGTATACCCACAGAAATGGAATTTATTATCTAAGATTCATAGCTTCGATTTTCCAAGTGACACTGCAAAACAGTTTCTTAACTCTAGGGAACTGCAAGTAGCAACACTTACTGGAAAAAAATAACTACTAAAAAAAAGCACATGTTCTGGCATTTCTTCAAAGTTGAATGCTTTCACTGAATGATTCACTATCAGCTCTGCAATCGCTTTATGAAGATGTTCTGGGATTTTCCTCTATGGGATAGACAGGATTTCTCAGGTCCAGTTCAATAAGGGGGCAAAAAAAAAAAAAAGTTACTCTGTAAAACCTTTTGGCTATATTCACCCCAGCATTTTAACATACTGAGGACTTGGTAACCCTGGCACAAATAAAAGGAATTATAGAGCTCAAAGAAATACGCGATTACTTAAGAAAAACACTTATATCTAACTTGTCTGTAACATGCACGTAAAAGCATTTGGACAACACACTCAGACACACGGTGTAAATTTTGGGGTTGTCCTATGCAGGGACAGGAGCTGGACTCAATGATCCTTGTGGGTCCCTTCCAACTCAGGATATTCCGTGATTCTGTGAAAAACAGCTTTTTTTTCCTGTAGAAATTAAATACATAAGTACCTAGCAAAAAACCCCTAAAGCACTACAAATCAATAACAAAACTAAAAAATATGTCCAGTATCGAAAGTCAACCATAATTAGAAGGCAATTGGGCAGAACCAGTATAGCTCTTAAGGCATTTCCAATGTTTTATCAGAAGAATGAGTACTGCTCTGACACAGAGGAAAAAATGAACAAACAAAAACCAATCAAAAATCAAAACAGATCCCCCCATCTTGTTATTTGATCTCACTTTGATGACTTTTAAAGTCAAGATCCCTCTTTTATCAAACTGAAAAAGCTTTGTGGTTTCTGTCTTTATGTTAATGCCCCCAAATGGTGCAAAACACTCAAAATTCAGACTATGTATGTATCAGCTAAGCCTTGTTCTTTCAATGCATCATTAGCAGTCTGGTTTAACACTTATTTCATTATTTGTTTCCTAGTCTTAACTTCATTTTATGGCTTGTGAACAATTTGCTACCTAGTGTTCACACTAGAGACATCACCACGTGCATTCCAAGTACAACCTTCCTCTCTAGACAGACATCCTTACCCAGACCTGCAGAAAAACACAGGGCAACTTATGTGAACTTAGTTCAGGAGCAGACCTTGAGAAATCTCCTTGCATACAGTATTAAGTATATTTTAATTCATAGAGGAAAAAAGTGCCCCAAAGAACAGGTAACCTATCTGTACAAAGAAATAACGGATCTTTACAGATCACAGACAAGCGCACTCTGAAGGCTTCCAGAACAGCAGGTAAGTTCAGGTTTTGGTAGGATCATTGATACTGGAAACTGACTCTACTTCTGACCCTCAAGAGGCTACGCACAGAGTACCTTTAAAAAGTACATGTCTTCAAAATACAGAGACCCTGAAGTTAGAGCACTGGTACTCACAGTGCCAGTTTAAAAACCTGCAGTACATTAACTAGAAGGCAGGAATGGGGAATTTGGTGGAAAAAGCAGTGCTGAAGGGCAAGAAGATAGAAGTACTTACACATAAGCATTCATGACTGCTCTTCATGTTGTACCTTACCTTATCAAAGGGAGGGTAATTAACAGGCTGTTTGGAATATTCTTGAAATCTAATGTGCAAAGCTGTTGCGTTTTCAGTGTAAGGGTTGGTCTGGACGGTTCCCATCGGATTCAACATTTCTTCAAGTTCATCTGAAACATCAGACAGAACAATTAAATGTTATAGGCCAGGCATGCATTAAAATTAAGAAATCTGACAGGCAAAGATGCAACAAGAAATTGCTGACTGTACACAATGTCCAGAAGTATGTTTTGTGGCGCAGTACATCTACTACAACACCCTGCATTTCCAGCATAGACCACCCATACCTCTGACACTCACAGACGTTGGATTATCACCCAACAAGAAACCAAAGGGAAGCTGAGTTATCCAAATCGCAGTAGGAAAAAAAACCCTCAACCCACATCATGCACATTGCCTCCATATCAAATAGCATGAAAAAACCCAGAGTTTTAAGTCAGATTTCTTTCAGCACTACAGCCAAACTGATACAGGGTTTCTCAGGATGGAATGAAGAGTGACATTGAGATTTCAGGCACATTTACTAATCCAGCTGTACCGCAGGGAAGGAAAATTTAAAAAAAATTCTAATGCCTATTTATCTTCGCTGATATAAGTATTGTCTCATACAGTATAGCTTAGCTATTTAGTTCGGGATGCGTAGCACAGCGAACCCACTGAAACCTAAACAGCACTTAAACCCAGGCAACACTAGATATAGACACACATCTGTGTGGATGTAATTTTCCCTCTATAGCAGACAGAACTTCTAGGATACTATTTCCAAGCAGACTCTTGCCGTTCTGGCTTCCTGTCACGAAAGAGATTGAGATTTTATAGATACATCCACCTAAAAAAATACAGCTAGTAAAGAAATTATGACAGGACAGTAAATGTAATGCATGCAGTAAGTATTCTACTGTTTCATATCACTCTTCTTTAGCCTTCCAAGTATTTGGAGTTCAAATCCCAAAAGTTAAACTTCACCAGGAAACGATGACCAGCTGTGCAGTACCAGTTCTCCGCTCTTCAACTGTCCTTTATAGTCAAACACCATGGTATTTACCCAGGCCACAGGATAATGCTGTTAAAGGAAAGAATTTTCACAATGAAACTAAGATGCTGGTGAATATTATTATGCAGCAATATAAGTATATATTATTATACTACAATATAAGTAAAATTGAGAGGCTTGGGCTTTTGAAATGGTGACGCCTTTCAGAAAGGGAGTTAAAATATGTGCATAGTTTTCAGTATGTACTCCAGTACCACTGAGAACAGTGAGAATTCTAAGGGTGTCACTCTGCCAGTGTGAAAATACACATTTCCCTGAATGCAGGCCTAGATGCTAATTTTTGCATCTTTTCCCAATCACAACTCCTCTAGAGTTCAGAACAAAGCTGACCTTTTAAAATACAATGATTTAAACAGCTATTTGCCCACAGGCTTAACACCGAAATTTTCAGGCCTTTTTCAGTGTCTGAGAAGTATGAAAAGTATTCCATACCAAGATGTGCAGTTCTTTATATATATGCTTTTTTAATTTATTTTTTTTCATTTTGCATTCTTGAACACTAAAGTGAGGACAATGGAAAATTTCTAAGCACTCCTCTCAACACAATTCAGAGGTTCACTCAAGAAAGACAAATGAAATAATTACCACTTTTCCTGCTTTCCTAATGGTTTGGTATTTAGAAGGATTCATCGCCTTGGTTGACTTTTTAGTTTTCATCTTATCCATGACAGCATAGATTGCAAAGCAGAGCCTTGCCATTCTTGGTAGATCGCAGACATTTATTTCGAACTCCAGTACTTCATTCCAAACGTGGTCGCTTCTCCCAGATATTTCTGTGCTTACAACAGTTTTACAGAGGAGCTCTGTACCATGGAAAAGACCAGCCCTGACATGAACCTGCAATAAAGAAAGGAGAAATTTTAAGCTTGCTACAGAACCTACAAATTTCTCCATAGAATACAGAACACGCAAACATGCATTTCATCAGTATTCCTATCTTAAAAGCAATTAAAATTTTGAGGTTTGAAAATGAACCAAACAATTCTTGAGAACAAATCCTTTTTACTTTGCTTTTCATGTTCTTGGCCAAATCAAAATATATTTGTTTAAATAACATTGGCTACCAATTTTTTCAGTATGGAATTACTTATATTACAATATACGACTAATAACAGTAACAACTCATTTGTACAAATACAATACATGGGTACACAAATCCTTCCAACAATATACTTAACATGGAAGGAAATGTTAGGAAACAAACAGCTTAGCAGAATGAGAAATGTAAGACTAATTTTCTAAATACATATTCAAATTTCCAGGAAGGACCAATTTGTGCTTCTGAGAAAAAGTTTTGAATTTTTCAGCTTAAGAAAAAATCATTTGTTCCTTAAACTGCTTAGAAAGCAAACACTGCTGACCCTGACATCAGAAATCACCTGTAATAACATACATAATTCCCAGGAATTCTTTTTTGTCTTTACCACTCAAAACCAACAAAACCAGCCAGCTTGAATAATAAAAAGGACAGGAAAGGAAAAGGGCAAGAAGAGAAAGAAGTTGGAGTTATTGGCAGTGAAATTTAAACTTGGGTGTTAGACAGCTGAATGAAGTCGCTTGTGCTCTAGGTGAAAGCCAGCTCCCATTAGTGGAGCACTGTCCATCTGACAAATGTTTTGTTTCCACTACAAACACTGCATTTATGTACCCTGTTAGTGGTTTCAGCAAAAATGGATGAATGCTGGCTTGATCCAAAGCACAATGAAACTAAAAGAACAATGGCAGTGAATTAAACAGCCTTAGAATCAGGACTAGGAAATAAATATGTTCTCAACAGTGATAATTCCATAGTAGCGTAGCTAGACAATGCAGGGAACCACGCACAAGTGCGCACAGTTACTGCACGCAGTCTTGTTCTTGGGTAACTACGAGACTTCAAAGTTTAAGACTAAAAAGTATTCAGAATGCTAAATAATATTTAGATACAGCACCCACAGGCACCAATACCAAAGAACTGTGAATATTCCCTGTTTCTTCTCAAGCTTAGAGTCAATATTCTTTTTCCTCTAAAAGTGTACTAAAATTAACAAACTCACTTTTTATAAGTACGAAAAAAATCCCAACCACAAACCCCAAACTCGATAGCTATGTTCCATCTGGAATTCACTCTTGCTTTTACCTCCCCTTTTCTTTTAAAAACTTGCAGAGTGTCCAGCATGTAGAGTTCAGAAGATATTACAACTGCTACATGATAGATTAGACAAAGCTGAATCATCTGTTTTTGCAGACGTCCCTTTCCACAGTCCCAGGCGCTCAGGCAGTGAAACTACAACTCTGGCTCACTTAGCTATGCAGTACAATGCAGTACTGATGACGTGACATTAGTTTTGGGGAAAATAAATACATTGAGCATCCTGAATAAAGCACACAGACAGCAAACTTCAATGGCTAATTGAATTTATTCCTAATCTAAGCGATTGCCTATGTAATTTATTGATTACCAAACAAAAAGGAAATTAAGCTTGTTCTGCCCCACAGGCAAGTGTCTTATAAGGTCTTAAAGCAGTTGTGTGATACATTCCCATGTGCTAACAACCTGTGGTTTGTAGAACAGGCAGTGGCCCAGCCGTGGACATTTTTGCGGGAAGTGATACTACAGCTTATTTTTGTGTTCAACATGTTTAGAAAATAAAAGACAGACTGTACAGAAGAATGCAATCCATGTTCAAGATACACAGAATATATTCTGGACTACAAAAATACTCTGTGTTCCATTGGAAACTCTTTAATATTTAAACTACTTCTGTTTGTCAGTTGTTTACAAGAGTTTAGTTAGTGTACGCTTATTTCACACTGATATAAGGACTTTAAGACTGTGTCTGTAAAAAACCCCAAGCACCTATGGATATTCAAGTCAAGCCATCCATGATCACTGATAATGTTCTAATGCACATATCCAACTTCAGACAAAAAGCAGAACTTCAGCAAAAAAGCAAGATTTTAATCAATTTTGCTGAAATTGTATGTTTTTGAGTTCACTAAACATTGAAAATCATTAGAGTGACGAATAGAATGTCTTCTGATACCAAACACAGTTACTTACTTTGGCATTTTCTTCCGTATTTAGTTTATTACCCTTTAACAGAATAATCTTGAAAGGGTTGGAAATATCCCATACGCTCTGAGAAGGGAAACAAAGGATACAAGATCATTCCTCATCAAGAACTTTTTTATAAGCTAAGCATATTAAGCCGAAGCCACAAATACAAACTAAAGAACATGCATTTTTAAAAATACAGATTTGAAATTAAAAAACAAATTGGTTATCATAACTCTAAGACTGTGCAAGATGCCCCAACGGGAAAAAAAAGTTAGAAAACCCCCTCAGTTTAAAGGGGGAGGCAGGGGTGAGAAAATACACTGAATACTACTTGCTGACAATTCAGAATAATCCTTCAAATGTACTGTCCATATTGAACACATACAGAGTGTGTAATAGAGCAAAGCCTGTTTACATTTTTTAGAACAACAGTATGTAAATTAGAAGTGTGCTGTAAGGCTCCCTCATCTCATACAACCTCCTCCTCTGTGATCTCTCGCATCAGCCCAGATACCTTGCATGGTGTTGCCCCCTCAATGACGGCAACTATTGCCATAGTGTGCATCTACCTTTTCTTTTAATAGGGTGCTTCCTTTATTGCTAAACTATGGGGCAAGAAGTTTCCAAGAAGCTTTAAGGTGTCCTATTTCTGATGTAAACCTGCTCATAAGCCACAGGAGACTTCGGGCAGACCCAGGTGACCTTCACCAGAAAACAGCAGTAGCAGCACAAACCGCAGGCATTGTGATTTCTATTTCTATTCCACAAGTCACTCCTCCTTTTGGGTATTAGATATTCTCTGCATCAACTTACAGTTGTTGCTCTTGTTTTTTTTGGTGGCAAAGGAAGAGGAAGGTTGGATGATTTTCGGTTGATGGCAGCTTCTATGGCAATCATCTCCTGCTCGCACATTTTCTTTATGGTGCAACACTCAACGAGAGTCAGCTGAGGAAGAGTCCTGTTCATCACACAGTTGCGTATATACTAAAAGCCCACGGAAAACAGTTGTTATCAGCTAGCAGACTATTTCTACAGTACAGAAGAACAAATAATACATTACAAAGATACAAAGGAAATGTTGCACGTGTGTTCTACAGAGGGAGAGGGCTGCAGACACGAGGAGAAAGCCTATTACTGTTCAGCATAGCTGACCATTCAATGGCACAGGAAGCAAGGTCACATTTTGGCCAAGACACCAGAGAACTGTTACGCTAAGTTCCAAAGAGCTTTATCTACCTGAAACTGAATTAATGGGTGATCACCAAAAACATATTCTAGCCTTCCGCTAACTTGCAGCACGTAGTCAGCAGGATCAACTTCTTCATCTTCTTTTCCATGGATAGTCAAACGTTTTCGGATTGCCAGCTCATTCAGCTTGATGGGGTTCATGTTAGGAGACACTTGAAAACTAAATACATCCTAACAAAACACAAACAGGAATACTGAATGCCAAACTTTGAGTCAGACATACAAAGCTTAACTCAGAGCATATAGAATAAAATAGCTAGAAATACTTAACTGTTAAAACCACTCTATTTTAACACATATAGTTAATCTCTACATCTTCAGTGCAATCAGAGCAAGAGCCACCCTAAAAGCTGCAAAATGGTCAATCCCCAAATGTTCATAGAATCAGAGATACTTTTAATTATCTAATTGATTGGGCAGTGATATAAGGACTTCTAGATCAGGCTACTGATCTAGAACAGAAGCTTGTATTTTAGAACGTGAACAAGAGAGACACTATAATACATTTGAAGGTATTTAGCAGTACTACATCTGACAATTTTTCTTCTTTCCGGCCACTAGCAATTTATTGTCTTTCTAGGCACCACTGTACTGAGAACTAAAACAAGGCTTCACATACTAAAGCATTAGAAACTGTTAACGTGATTTATGTACAAACATACTGTCTTATTTGGAGGTATGCTGAAAAGAGGGGTAGCAGTCAATAGCTGTAGCATTCTGAACGCAGGACTGAAAGACTGCATTTTTTACAAAAACTTTCAATTAAACATTTAGAGGTTATCTACCTATTTCCAAAGTATCACTAATTTTGATGTGTTCTAAAAAGGTAAGAAGCTACTTTCTTTTAAATTTTAAAAAAACAGGTTTAAATTCATTTGAAGTTCCTAATATAAAAGGTCTTCCAGGAAGTCCTTCATCTCCTGTAATCCACCACATTATGGTCTGCACATTCTTATTTGCAAAAGTGGATTCAGTGAGTTCTGGGTTTTTGTTTGGGGGGTTTTCTTTGGTTGGGGTTTTTATTTACACACACTCCTGATCATGTAAGCATTGTAACAGTAGTTACTTAGAAATGTGAAGTATTGTTTGGCTTATATTATTTTGATTTCTGCTTTATTTATATAGAAGTTTACTGGTAAGAAGCCAAGTTGCCCTACTGGAAAAAAAATCTAACTCTGCAAAATCAGGCAAAATGAATGTTGTCAGTTTCTGCTTGGTTCACAACAGCTTCCCCCTTTCAGAAAGCTACCGAACCGTGAAGGCTTTCATCTCCTGTCATAACTAGTAGTGGGTAGACAGGGGAGGACACTTGCTTTCTAGGAAGCTGTTGCTCTAAGACAGATGCCTTACGTTCAAACTGTAAGTCTCTACACATTAAGCCATACAAATGGGAGTCAGTCTCTTTTGCTTGCTCCAGAGCAAATTAGAGAGCTTTTACAGCTCTCCCACACATTCCAGGCAAAAAACTATTTTAAAATCCTTTTCTGTCAATATTGCAGCATTCCTACTCAAAGAATGCAGCAACCACCATACCTTCCGATTTAACTCTCCTGAGACGATTCAGTGCAAGCAGTAAAGTCTGGAACAGAGTTTACTGCTCCACAAAGCAGCTCAGATTTGAACAATTAATAGCTCTGAAGGTCAGAAACTGGCAGCAGAAGCATTCAAAACATTTGAAATGTCAGCAGCCCAAGCTATTACAGTGGCAGGCAAACACGTTCTGCATCAGCATGAACTTTTGCACTGTTTTTGTCCTGTTACCACATGCATATATACACACACACAATATTTTATTCAGAAGCTGACAAACACACAGATGCTCTCACTCCTGGACAACTACAAGTCCTCTGCTAAGCCAAAGAGGACTGGGAAAAGGTTTTGTCATAAAAATACCTATGCATCCAACATCAGTTAGTGTTACTGGTGACCAAGTTCAGGGTCTCCAGAGTCAGATACGACTTTACCATTTTGGATTTTCTACTTTTTAAGTTAAAAAAGATAGTATCAGAAATAATATTGTTCCGTAAATAAGATCAGCTGAATCATTAGAAAATCAGCATCTAGCACCTGTGTCAAACTGGACACCAAATACAGCCTGATATACTTAGACTTGTGAGAATTTAAGGTTTCTGATGCTGATCCCTCAGTTATCCAAAAGAACACAGTGCAAAAATTAATGGGAACGCTGGATTCAAGCAGAATCATAGCAACTTCAGCATCAAAATACTGAAGCTAAATCATTTTAGGTGGAAACTAAAAGGGTTTTTATCTTAAAAATAAGCTATGGATTGATTTGTCAGCTGAAACAAAAAGGTAACTCCAAATCTCAGTCTTTTATTGGGTCTATATGCATGCCTAGCCTAGGGAATACTAATGCCTCTTTTTAAAAAATGTATTACTCAACCTAATTAACAGATCAACCCCAAAGACGTTCAACAGCGAATCACACACAGACAAGTGTGTTGAATGTGATGCCTCCCAATTCACCTGCATTCCCTGAGCCTAAAATTGAATGTTAGTGCATCAACACAGTAACAGTCGGCCAAAAAAGATCATGTTTTACATTTAAGGGAAAGTGAAATAATATAGAATATACAAGTTGTGCATTTTGACTTTAGAACCATAATTTGACTTGAGAAACTCAGTTCACAAATATAGGTTCACATCCTCATTTTCTTTCAAGTGTCAAGGATCCTGGTGAAAGAACTGGCATTTTAAAGCAAACATCATAATGTTAGTATTCAATTTTATTTACATCCTTGATCAATGACAGGATAATTTGGATCAGGATCACGAACAGTGCATGAAATGTGATGAACAAGCATTCCTACCTGGCAGTTATCAAAATGAACAGCGACTACAAGATTTCCACTGTAGAGCTTATCCTGGAAGCTCTCCGGGATAACAGGTTCCTGTTCTGGTGGGTAAGTGTGCTTTAGCCAGTCCATCCAGGAGAGACCCACAAGCGACTGAATCTTCTCCTCACTGATTCTCCGCATTTTAGCTCGGAAATCATTCACTTCAGGATCTTGCAGGGCATCGAACTCATGGAGACCTGAAAGAAAGCAAGCAAGCAGAAGGATCCGTACCTGTACAAATACCGCCCATCTATTTATCATCCCACTCAAACCTTTATGTTAAGGTTACATACATGCCTTTCTTCAGATATCCCATCCAAAAATGGGTGCTCAAAAATGAGTTGGGTTCTATCTTGTCCTGTACACCAGTGGACTTCAGAAGTTACTTGCACAATCCTATGCAACTTGGCATGAGAACTTAGTTTAACAGCAAGAGTCAATGACTTTCTGAGGTACTATTAAAAGGAAAAGCCAGTCTTGCCCTGAATTCAAGATAGTTTGGCAAGTTCTAAGTCTTTCCTCACAGCAGCAAATGCAGAGAGAGCACAACAAATACCCCAAAGACCACAGAGGGCAGAAGCGTTTGCAAACTACTTTAATCCCACAGAAAGATAGCAGCATGTTTTATTTTGTTTAAAGCCAAAACTGAAGGACAGTGGGACCACAGATAAATTTATTCTTGATTTTCCCTCATGATTAAAATCTTCCACTCAAGTCAAAATGACAAGACTGAAAGTTCAACCAATTCCAGACCAGTGGAGTTTCTTTTCCAAAATATGTAAAGAGGGAATACACAACAGAGAGCCCACATTGCTGCGGTTCGTCAGTACTTCAGGAGGTACAGCACCTGCAAGTGTGTGCTTGTCTCATTTCTCCTGAACTTTGAAGGACATGGTATACATTACATAAAGGACTGAGCACCTCCTGAGAACACCATGCCAGGTTTAGAAGCTGAGACAGGAACATGTCAAGGTACAGAGCAGCGGCTGTGGATCCTGCACAGCTATAACAACCAAAACATAGGAGAATGTGAATCTCAAAATCTGTCAGAATCTGTCTGAATGGTTAAAATAGTGAACTGCTTCCATTGTTGGGGTTAACAAACAGGCAGACAGTGCACTGCTGAAATCTAAACAAAACCTGCAGTCTCAGAAAAGTGCTAACAATGGCTCATTGTTTGGAAACAAGAGGTATGACCTCACACCACCCTGCCGATCTGGCTTGTATAACCAAGCAGAGGAGATTTAAAAGCTGAAAATTCTGAAATAACATCAAGAACTAGTTACTGTGAAACCTTTAAAAATAGCTTTTCATTGTTAGCTGAAGATCAGTGCCACAACTGAGAGCAAAAACAAGAATCACATTGTTAACCAACTCAGAAAACACATATAAACAGCATCATAATAATTTCTTGCTCCTTCTTTGTATCCAGGTTGCTGTTAGGCCATTTATGATAACACTTTTCAGAAGTTATGCTTTCGTTCATCTAGCAATAACATTACAGATTTCTCTTTCATCTAGTAAGATAAAATTTGCTCTTAATTGATGTAGTAATATGATAGAGCAGAAATACAGTACAGAAAGCAGCTGTCAACTTTAAAATGTTTAATCTCAAGTATTTAAATTCTTTTAAACTGCATCAGTGTTAGTGCGAGAAAGGGAAATGCTGCCAATGAAATAATTAATTTTTTAAAAACTTATTTTCCCCACTTAAGGCTTGACATTAGGAAGAAGTTCTTCACTGAAAGGGTGATTGGCCATTGGAATGCGCTGCCTGGGGAGGTGGTGGAGTCACTGTCCCTGGAGGTGTTTAAGGAGAGGTTGGATGAGGCACTTAGTGCCATGGTGTAGTTGACAATTAGGAGTAGGTGTAGGTGCTGGGTCATAGGTTGGACTTGATGATCTCAAAGGTCTTTTCCAACCTTATGATACTGTGATACACTGTCCCCTGCCCAATTAAGACCCTCCTCACAGAAAACAAAGTTTACCCTCATCTTCCAAAACAATTACATGTAATTACCTTTGCCTATAAGGACACCTATTTTGGAATCCAACTTTTCTCCTGGATCACAATTCCTTGTCACTAGTTTAAGGACAGGAAGAAAGGGCCTAACATCACAAAGCCTCCGTGACTCATCCTCTAGCTCTTCGTGCACAGCAGTCTGATTCACACAGGAGAACATGTAGGAGTCGATCTCCATGAGGAGATGAAAGAGCGGATAGGCATGCGCCTGCTTCCATAACAGCTGCAAAGAAAAGAAATACATGACATAAAACAAAACAAGAAACCATGGACATGTCTTATGGCACTGATGGTGACATTAATTTCCATTTATGTTCCCCAAAGAACACAAGAGTCACATATTGGATAATGTGGTTCTTTTTTACCCCATATATCATTGTGTTTTCTCTTGCTTGTAGTCCCTATCTTGACATGATTTTTAAGCAGCAACTTGGATGCATAAATATTCCAGGGATAAAGAACACACAGGGACAAGGTCTACAAGGTGATGAGAGAAGGGCAGCCCTAACCCCTGTCCAGATGCTATTCTGGGATTGACACATTGCAGTCCCAGCTGTAGGGCCACAGCTGTCACTGCAGTCACACAGCACGCACGGACTTGGGAGGCAGACGTTCCTCACTCTGACCAGCAAACTGTCACTCCCCTCTATCCATTCCTAGAGCTTCCTAGCAAACCCCTTCTCCCTAAAGACACAGGTATACTTTCTTTCTCCAGTAATTATTATAATATATAGACATGAAGTTCCCACTATGGAACTCCTGAATAAAAAACTCCCAGTTATCTGGAGAAGCTTAAAGTAAATTTATTTGTAAATTACTGGCAAGCCACTAAGGCAGCAAGTCACCCACAGAACACAGAACAACAGTCTCCTGAACTAAATACTCAAGTAACAGATCACACCTTAATTAACACCAACGTATCAAGTATGTAAAATATATTGAAGCCTTAGCAGAGATCAACATTGAAAATACAAGGAGGTCTCCCAATCTAAATACTATTCAAATACTATGAGAATATATATGTATTTTTGCCTTCCTTTTTTAAAGTTTACACGTTATGGCTTTGTTTCTGAAGCTGCAGGATCAGTAACACAATGGCAAAAACCTCTTCTCAAATAACTGAAGCCCTTTTGCCAAACTGAAGACAGATTGGACTTGAAGGTGCTGACTGATGAGAAGTTCGACATGAACCAGCAATGTGCGCTCACAGCCCACGAGGCCAAGCGTGTCCAGGGCTGCATCCAAAGCAGCATGGCCAGGAACGGGATTCTCCCCACTGCTCTGCTCTCGTGAGACCCCACCTGGAAACCTGGGTTCAGTTCTCGAATCCCCAACATAAGAAGGATACGGAACTGTTGGAGCAGGTCCAGAGGAGGCCATGAAGATGATCCCAAGGGCTGGAGCACCTCTGCTGTGAGGACAGGCTGAAAGAGCTGGGGTTGTTCAGCCTGGAGAAGAGAAGGCTTCAGGGGGACCTTAGTGCAGCCTCCCAGTATTGAAAGGGGCTCCAGGAAAGCTGGGGAGGGATTTTTTACAAGGGCAAGTAGTGATAGCACAAGGGCAAACAGCTTTAAATTGGAAGGGGGAAGATTTAGATTAGACATTAGGAATGAATTCTTCACAATGAGGGTGGCGAGGCCCTGGCAGCACGTTAAGTTTCAGTGTGTCACACCATCAAGAGAAGCACAGTCAAGTCCCTTACTGTTGTCACCAACACACTTGTTTAAATTCTTTATCAGTTGAAATCGTTATTCCATTACCTTACCCACCAACTCACCTGCAGTTGCCAAGTTACCCCTTTACAAAAACAAAACCCAACATTTTTCCAGATAGAATTATTTCAAGTATTTCAGTATAACCCAAAGCTTATTTCTTGGATCACTTCAATTTCTAGTGGCACTCTGAATTCTTCTAAAATACTAAACGGTTCACCACATAAAAAAATATACTTCAGTGACTAGAAAGTTTCAAATTAGGAGTACAATAAACTGTACGAAGCTACTGCTGATAGAAAGAAAAGACTTTCTATGAACAAATGAACACTGTCAGGCTGAATAGGAATGAAAAACCATGTCCTTATTTGCCAGGCAATTCAATAGAATGAGAAATCATACTTCTTTATTTTCTTTCAGGAGTTTGTTATATTTAAGGAGGAGACTACTTGGTGTTGTAATTCACCCACTAGTTAATTCCACAGTAACTGTCTGAAAGCCCTCACATGGCCATTATCTGATGAAAGGTCAGGAGATAATATTTTAATACCTGTGGGTGTTTCCTTACATGTTACCCTAACCTAAACAATTCTGTGATTCATTCCAAATATAAGTTAACTTCTAAGTTAAGTGACCACTTGGTATTACCTGTTTAATATGAGATATGGTGGCATCTCGAGGGACATCCAGGTTGATGTAGATTCCAGTGGGCAACAGGAAGTCCACAGATACCGAGCCATCAGCTCCAATCTGTGAATCCACTGCCCAGATGTCAAGGCTGTCTGTCACGGCAGGAGGCATTATGGAAACTCAATAATATCATAACCACATGGCCTTAGGGGGAAACAAAAAAAAAAAAAAAAAAAAATCAGTATACTTAACCTTCTATAACGAGACACACATTTTAAAGCCTTTGGAAAGTTTACATAAGCCTGCTTGTACAGCTCAGCTTGCAAGTCTGGGGTCTCAAATGCCAGTTGCTGCAAATACATAAGCATAGTTTTACTCATTAATTCCATTCAGTATAATAAACCCACTTGTCTGGAAAAGCACTATGGTTGAGGTGTTTAGATTACCAAGACAAAGTAATAAGAAAAAACCTAACTAATTAGATATTAGCTAAAAACATGTTAGAAATTAATTTCAGACTGTCTCTAAAACTACTTACCTGCACAAAACACAACCAAAGCACACCTCTTGGACAAAGCACGGCAATACTGAATGTGAAACCATAGGATCGATGTCAGAACTTTGTTTCTGCAAATTGCCTGTCAGTTGTCCACAAATGTGGCCATACTGAAATACTTAACTTGAAAAGTCAATATTAGTAGCAGGAAAATCACCTTCAACTCAAAGATGCATTTTCCCTTCAATCAGAAGTATTTACCATTTTCCCTTTGTCAGAAATATTTATCTTTCTCTTCTTCCAGGCAATGCTCTTCAGCTGACAAAGGGATGGGAAGTGTTGTAACACATGGCTGTAAAGCACTTCTCCAATGAAGACTGGTTATCCCTACACCTTTTTAATTCTTGTTGGACACCATGAGACGTGGGAAATCACCATTTTTAAAAAATAAGCCAGAATATGCAACTCCCACTACTATCACAGCTTTCTACTACTTGTATCACTTCTTCCCTTCTCTTCTGGATCCCTTCCCTGCTCTGAAATCAGGCCTGCCTGCTTACCTGAAGGCATTTCTCCTATTACAGCACCAGCAGAAAAAGCAGGATATAACCAATACACCAGGATGCTGTTCTTTACACATCACAGAGCAGGTTCAAACTCGTTGGTAAATGAAAAACAAAAATCAGCAAAACAGCCTTCTGAAATCTAGTTGCTACTGCTGACCACATTGCCAGAGTCTGCTTGACACAGTGTTTTCTGCTTTTTAAGACACTAGGCAAAACCCATTATCAAAAGGTCACCCTTTTAAGCAAACAGAAAACCTCCAACCCAGCCTTGAACACCTCCAGGGATGGGGCATCCACCACTTCTCTGGACAACCTGGTACACAGTTACATGCCCTACAGCCTAGACACCACAACGTGTGCTGGTAATACACTCGTTTACAATTATGGACTTCCAATGCTGACATCAGAACTTTTTAAAATCCCATCTCCATTTTCTATTACAAAGGGAAGCTATCATCACACCAATCTGAGCATGCTGGGAAACTATTCTTGCTTTCAGGCACTTACTTAGCATTGCCTTCCTCAAGGAAGCAGGTTAGTGCCTCTTACAGTCAGCACCCAGTTTCCACCAGCAGCTGACATCACAGGGCCAAGAGAGAACAAGTTACTGAGAATAACACTGACTGACAGCATAAGAGGGCTGTGAGAATGAGTCATGGGCCAGACTGTAGAATGCGTGGGCACACTAGTGACTAACTAACAATGTCCCATCTAGTCACTGAAACAAAGGCAGAAAGCCATCTGGGCTGTGAGCAGAACACCAGAGAGAAGTGGAACAACTTCCAGATAAAGGAAAAAAAAAAAAAAAAAAATCAAAATAATAATAATAATAAGCTATTTCAGGCTGTTAACCTCATAGCTACTCTTGCCTACTGTCAGAGCAAAAACAACTTCTCATATAGAAGACGGAAGTCATTAAACCACTACTTATTCCTGGCTACTCAACTATCTAATCAATGATTATTTGAATTTAACAGCAGCAAAGTCCAACATGAAATGCTTTTCTAAGTCACAGGTATGTAGTGTAAATAGACAGCATTCAAGTCTTCCCATGTAAACTTCTAAACTTTGACTCATGCATTTCAGATTCGTATAGATGTACCCCTACACACGCACTCCATCAGTTTGTATTTTAACACACCTGCAGTCCTGAAAGTGTTGCTTAGACTGATGGAAAGGAATGGAACGTGCATTAGTAGAAAAACTACAGAACAAGAAAATTTAATATTCATCCTTGTATTTACTTATTTAATGTGCACAAACAAGAAGCCCTACAACAAGATTTCTCAAACCAAGACAGCTGCCTGTGATTTGTCTATCTGTACACCTGTATATCTGGCGTGTGCACCGAGCACTCAGACTGAAGTGGAGCAGCTATCACTACAAGCCGTCAACATTGAGGTTGTAAGGCACCACTCTGCGCCATGACATGGTTTCCATACCACACTCCAAGAGAAGCTGTGCGATGCTGTGCTCACCAACAGTCAGAGGGAAATATCTGGATCCTCCCCTCCCGCTCCCACTTCCTGGAGCTGCCCAGTTCTGCTTCTTTGCCTTGTACCTGCTTCTGCACACGTCGAGTCTCCCCATGAACTGCTTCAGGTTATCACCCAGGCGGAATCCATGAGCAATTTTCCTTCATATCATCTAGTTGAATTAAGTCAGAGAAGGATCTAGAGTGCCAGAGCCTTTGAAAGGAGAAGAATGGAAGAAGGACCTTTCTTCAGCAGCAGCAAACCTCCAGATTGCATCATCCCACTTCAGGTAACTACAGCCTCAAGATGCAGTTGTACAGCTGGCTAAAACTGACAGAAGATCACACTGCTCTTCCTGTCAGCAAGACCAGAGCACTCAGCCAGCTGAGATTTCAGGTTTTTGTCTTCTTCACAGCTTCCTAAGCAGGCACAGTGCATGAACATGGAAAGGTGGTGGTGGTAACACTTAGCTGGGAACAGGGCAGGACCATCCCTTCTGAGAGCAACCCAGATTGAGCGACTCTGGCAACACATGAAATAATTTCATTTGCTTTCAACAGGGAGAAAGATTTCCCAAATAAAAGACAATTAAAATTCTAAATGCCTAAAGCAAAATGAATACTTCACACTGACATAGTTCCAGCTAGGTAAAAGGGGAGGAAGGAATTCAGTGAACCATTTAGTGAATTACACAGATTCTCATCACTGCTATCTTCCATAAACATTCCCTGTCTTGACACTGCTTCCCAAACAGACCAGACTGCCTGTTGGTGACTGTTTCACCATAGAAGCAGTGCAAGTTATCTTTCTCTCCATCATGGATTCGTGCAGGGGGTGAGAATTTCCTCTGTGAGATCAATGTGAAAGTTACAGGATTCAATTTTCTGTCTTTCTTCTGTGCTGTGACCTCAATCACAAGACAACCAGATGTGTGAAGTGGAAGGCTGTTTAGTTTTTAAAGGACTTGCCATCTCTAGGCAGACAGAACTTGCCCTAGTGCCAGCAGCCTTGTTCCAGAAGCCAACAGATGTTGTAGCCCCGCCCCCAACACAAGCATATCTCATCCTCTAATTAGAGAGACCACTAGGAAAGGAAAAAAAAAAAAAAAAAGGGAAAACCAACCAATCAACCAAAAGGCCCACCAGAAGCAGGCTGCTACTTCATTGATTCCTAAAAGGGTTTCAGGAAAGATGACAGTCAAAGGTGAGCTTAAGTATGTTTTTCTGTGAATGGCAGCGCACTTTCTTCTTTTCGCTAACCAAAACATGGAACTAGAAGCATGTGTGCCTGGGCTGTACAATGCAGGCATGAAAGCAGGCTGTAAAAACAACACAGGCAGTGCATCCAGTGAGTGTCAGTTACCAGCAGAACCACTGGAACATCCGCATTTCCAATTAACAAACCCTAGGCAATTCAGAACATCCCCAAGAACTACAGGACTTATTTTGCAGACTAAAGAATCAGTAGGGTTTCAGAAGCTGTGGTTACAAGCTAGAGCTGTGTTCCCCCACTCAAGCTAATCCCATTTTGCTGAACAGACAGCAAGGCCAGTTCATGGCTAACTCCATCCCACTGTCAGGACAAGACAGCATGGAGAGCCCAGGAGCACCCAGCTGCAAAGGCTTCACATCCCTGCTGTAAGAGTTGAATTTGTTTTTTCTCACATCAAGTAGTTAACTCACTCATGTAATTAAGTCCTGGAGGTGTAAATATCTGACATAAAACAGTGCTGACCAAGAAGATATGAAGGACAAACCAAAGCATGGGAGAGATTTCATCAGGTTATCCCAAAACGAAGAGGTGAAAAGAGCATGCTGAGAGAGCAAGCCTGGAGGCACTATAAAAGAGACAGAGTAACAATGTAATGAACTTTCCTTTGAACACAATTTATCATATCAGCAAAAGACCTAGACATTAAAAAGTACTCACAAATTCACATGGAATGTTATCAATCCCCAACATGAATCTGTATCAGGTAAGTTCTTCCAAAAGCAGCATTGTGAAGAATTCACCAATTATGAATTTTCTCACTGTGCTGCTGAGAAATTCTCCTTCATATATGAACTCACCAGAAATCCCCTAATACTCATCCTCTGAGGTGTGTTTTCCTGCTGTTAAAAATACCGATTTGAAATCCAATGCAACATTCAATCTATTATCCTGAAACCTAAACAAAAAGAATATTAATAAAAAGCTGCAAGGAAGCTGATAAATATGAACAGCCATGTAACATGGTGTTAGAGGAAAATTCTGACACCCTACTGTCTCTCACCATCTTTATTCTTCTGGGCTGCCTCACAGCACCAAGAAATTCTAGTGCTTAGACAATTCTTTAATAGACGTATTATACCTCTGAAATGATGTCATCACCCCCAAAACGCGGTCACAGTTCTCTTGGGATGAAATTTAAGTGTGCTATCCCAAACAGACGGTAAAAAGCTGCGTGGGGGAAGAAATCACGTGTGTATGAAAAAGTCAGTTTCCTTAAGCAGTAAGTTTTATACCATCTCTTTCCAAGAAGAGAATATTTTAAGGGCATCTACAGCTCTTCAGGGTAAATACAAATCTGGATTTATTTTTCTTTTCACTAAAAATGTGAATATTTACATGAACGACAAATATCAAACTAGCTTGTTTTGATTATGCAGAAACTAAGGGCACTCTGCTTCTCCAGATTTTTGCTTTATAATCAGAAGTTATTACAACTGTTATGCAGCACATTCGAGAAAATCATCGCTGTGATCACTACAGCCTTTTATCTCCTGCTTGCTCTGTCATGCGGCAGCCAAGGGGCTAAATGAAAAAAAGAGATCTTGCAGCAGTGAGCGCAGTTACAAAGGGCCACCCTATGCAACCACATGAGAACAGTGTTTAAACAATGTTTTACTTGTTCCGGACAGGCTGGATGGCAATCTGACCACAGCAATTTTCTAGGAAACAGCAGCAGCAGCGTAGTATCACACAGTCTAAGCAGGAGAAACAGTAAGCACTTACACAGTATAATCCTTGTGACCGTTTTTCTAACTACGCAAACATCCAGTACTACAAAGAGATGAGCAAGCCATAAAGGAAACATCTGAGAATAAATAAGGGAAGAGAATCTAGCAGCAAAGATAGAACAGCAGTCAGAATATGCTGGAAGGTTTATGTCCTAAGAAACTTAGGAGGCATGTTTTAAAAAAATTAAGGAAAAATTCCTCTTCCTTTCTATTTGAAAGTGTTCTGATTTCTTCTGCAGACTCAGACATCAAATATACACATTAGATCAATGTGCCAGCCCATAGCTCTGTGGAACTACATCGTCTTCTGTTCCTAAAGCTGTAACAAGTCCATGGCTGCTGCCACAGCCTATGAGCCTGCAGCTCCACAGCCAGTACAAGTGGCAGCCGTTCCAGTCTTTCATGGGACTTCTGTTCTGCTGGCCCCCCCCGCATTTACACTGACAACAGGGTCACAGCAGACACCAGCTTCGCTTTTTCCTTCTCTGCAGCATGCTGAGAACTCTCTACAGCCTGCAGTATTGCCATGCTTCCCCCTTCCTCACTGTCACCCACTCTTTTAGTTACACAACAGGAAAACAATAAGGACAAACATGACTGGTCTTCCTTTAGTGAGAAGGACCTGCCTCACCGTGACCCACAGGCATCAGATCTGGAGCAGGGCTGGGGCAAGAACACTGCCGCTGCTCTCCAACAGCTCACCGGGATGCAACGAGGGGTAACCTGGAATTGCAACCTAGGTGTTGTTCAACAGCCAAATGCAACAAGAGAAAACTCCTCTGTTAGGCAACTTATATGTACTACTAGAATGGTATTTCACACTCCCCAGACCCCACAGTGCACACAGGACCAACAGGGACCCTCTCTAAAGATGGGATCTAATGCACCGATGATTAGTTTATTCTCTATGTCATCTCATATTGTGCCACTAAAATTCCTACTTTGCCCAAGAGAGAAACACTCAAGGTTCTGCATGGGGGAATTTCAATCTAAGCTGCTTACAAACTTAAAAA
The DNA here is from genome assembly GCA_033558235.1 of Neomorphus geoffroyi. Lineage (NCBI taxonomy): Eukaryota > Metazoa > Chordata > Aves > Cuculiformes > Neomorphidae > Neomorphus > Neomorphus geoffroyi. Next base: position 6,171,199 of record JAUMJM010000012.1, on the reverse strand, counting down.
GTAAATACAAACAACTTGATTAGAGATACAAATGTCTGTATCAGCGAAGCCAAGATTGTTGTACCCCAGGAATGTCATGGTTATCTATCCACAACGGCAAAGGCTTTAAGAATCCAAGACATCTACAGTGTAGCCTGGGAAGTTATTTTTAAAGATCATGTGGTACTATAAATACTTCCCAACAGTTGAACTGCCACGAGTTGGCCCTATGGAATGGAAAATTAAGTGTCCATTTAGTCAGGATTCCTCCAGAAATAAGAATACAAATATCACCATTTAGTTTTCTAAAAATATCTATGCAGAGAAAACATGAAAGGTCATAAGTTTAAATGCCATTCCCTCACAGTCCTCAGACTGGTACCAAGAGTGGTCTCTCAGCTACTCAAGTCTATATTCTCTTACCCTCCCCATGAAATATAGCTAATTTTCCACCATCAAGGAGAATTTAATTAGGTTTTTTCCATGGTCCATGATTATTTTGCCAGTTCCTCTCTTCTGCAGCTTTATTCCTCTGCTGTACTCATGGCATTACGCATTTGAGTTCTTAAAATCCCGGCTCCAGTTTTTAAACCACAACGAATGGAGTTTCTACTTTGATATTAATGCCTCTAAGATAAAGGCCCAGTTTTCAAGAAATATTGAGCACCTGAATTTGCAAACAGGACTTGAGATATGAAGAAACTGCAAACATGTTACCTGGTTTCAAATTAAAGTTTGATTTAATTTACAGCAACTTGATTTGAATATATGTTTAGATTAGATAACCTCTGGTCATTCCTTCTCATGGAAATTATTCTATGAGTCAATGAAAGCATAATTTTAAAACTAGTTGTAAACAAGACTGTCTCTTTAGAATCTTTCTTCCTAGGGAACAAGTTCACAGGTAGAGAACAACACTATGAAAGCAGTATTCCAGTCTCTGGAGACTTATCAGAACTGATTTGAACAATGAGGATAAAAGGAAATTCTTATTCCTCATTAGTGCATTCTCAGGCAAGTAAACACAGTTCCTGCTCCCTCCAAAGATTATTCATGAGGAACCAACCAAATGAATAAAACTTAATTCCCAGGCTTCTGATAGACTTCATGCTGCACATCATTCATAATGGACAAAAAATACAACAGTAACAGAACAGCTTCTCAGGGGTAATTCTTGACTACCCTTTGCTCCACCTTGAAATCACTATACAGATACATTAAAATATATAAATAAAAATGAGGAGTTTTGGGCCCTCTTTTTGTATTTTACAGTTCAAGTGAGATACAGGGAGAAAAAAATTCCTTTCATGTTTAAATGCTGTCGACTGAAACTGTCTTTAGAAGCATTTAATCACTGGATCAGACTGAAACTGTGGCCACTATAAGAAAACATGCCCTTTCAGCTCACTGGAATCCAGCTCAAGATGGGAGGGAATATAAAAAAAAGGAAAAAACTGCAGATTAGAAAAGCAGTGTTGTATAAGCAACAGAGTTAATCTGGCACCTTGACCAACAGAGTTAGACAGACAAGGAGTAGAAAAGCTCAAACGAAGCAAAAAGTCCAGGCAAATAATTCAGTATTGTCAGTCAGCTGGGCTGTGAGAACATATATGTTACCTTTATCTTCAGGAAAGTTTGTAACCAGCTCCGTGAGATATGTTGGCAAGTTTTAAACAGCAGCAGGCACAGCGGGACCTGTCATGAAGGCCAAGGCACTCTGTATAGCATGCTCCAGGGTAGTGAGGTAAGGCTAAAGGCTTGGGAGATGACTGGATCTGGTTAGTTCACAACCTAGATAACTGCCTTTTATATCCAGATCACTGTGGATATTCTATGTACTAGGGGAAGGTCAGCATGAAATGTTAGGATATGTTGAGTTCTAGTACTAGAAAACTATTCTACTAAATATTTACATGATGGAATGCTCATGTGTATACTTTAAGCTTGACTTTTTTTTCTTTTTTAACATAAGAGGCGAATGGGGCTGGGAATGGGAAGGAAGAGGACTGGACAGTCGGACAGTCAGACTGAAGGGGAAAGGAGGAGAAAGAGCTGAGCCTTAACACAGAACCTTAACCCAGAATAAAGATGTTGTTTTAACACAGGTGAGTCAGACAGCTTCCTAAGGAGCTGCAGAACTGCTTGTGCCAGCCAAGAAAAGACAGAAACAGAAGTGAGAGGAGTGGTGGAAGAAGAGTGACAGTTCCATCCAGCCCTAGGGCTGGTTTGCCACTTCAGTTCTGAAGCTCATTTGTAGGAACAACTACAGCCTAAAGGTGTGGCTTTGTAACAGCCCAAGCTGTTATCCAAAAGACAATGTAACGTTCCTGTCATGAACCTGAAAAGACGCATTAATAACCTGGCAGTGTGCTTTTAGTGATTTATTGAACGAAGGAAACTGTGGGGTCCCATCCCCCCATTGCTATACAGGAATTGTACAAATATCATTAAGAAGTCTAACAAAATACCTAGGAAATCTTACATTGGTATTTTAGCTCTGCTCTCTGTTATTTTCTTCCCTGTTCTACCACTCATAGTAATTATTTGTCCCACTGTAAACACAGAGAAAAGGAGGAATAAATATTCCATTTACAAGACAATTAAATATATAAATGGTTGATATTTTCTCTCCTTTTGACCTGCACCAATGGACCTAGACAATCAAACTGCATCAGCAGTCAGCCGATTCCTCCAGCTATTAAAATGTTACATCTCTAAATTATGAGCTAGATGATTTTCCACTATTAGAAAGTTAAGACCAGAAATGGATGTTTTCCTATATATAGATACCTTTGCACAGAGGGACTAAAGGATTCACTTTTCAATTATTTCTGATATTTCAATCAAAACCTCTAGGAAAAGAGGGCTATTCTCCAGCAGAGAGACTGTACGCATCTAGAAACAGAGGTAAAAAAGTGAAATAATTAAAACCAGTGGAAAATTAATTAGGAGTGAAATTTTCTCCTAAAAAGAGGGCACATGACCAAAGCACAGAGCTATCACAAAAGCAGACCATGCCTGAGTCTCACATACAGAGATGCCATGGAGACTAAAAGTTAGAAAGATGCCCTTTAAGGAAAAAAAAAAATAAAATAGCTGTTTACGTGCTTCATCAGATGAGACATTCTCCCCTGTTGAGTCAGTGTCTCATACAGAGCATCTGGCCTGGATTCCTGCAGTCACTTTTCTCCTGATGCCAGCTGCGATGTCACCCACTGCACAGATTCAGAGGTGGCTGTTCACATTCGTTTGTTGTATGAACAGGACTGTTCAATGCTAAACAAGCACTGAAAGAAATCCAACAATTCAAATCTAATGCAAATTATTAGAGGCATTTTATGCATCTTTTTCATGACACATATTTATAAAGACATCTTGATATACAGTGCCATTTGGTAGAAAAGGATAATCATATGAACATACATAGTCAATACTTTTGTCGTGAAGTTAATATAATAAAGCCAAAAGTAGTCCTGGCCATTCATCCTAAGGCCCCAAAACCATTAAGAACATCTAAGAATCATAGACTAATTTAGGCTGGAAGGGACCTCTGGGAGTCATCTGTTCCAGGATTAGTTTCAACACTGAAGAGAAAGCATACTGCTTAGGAGTTTGCACCATTAATTTTGAAAGTCTCCACGGATGGATGCTCCACAATCTCCATGAAGAACCCTCTCCAGCACTCAACCACTCTCACAGCAACATTTTTTTCCTTATGTTCAATTGGAACTTTTCTTGCAACTCACGCATTCTGCCAGCTGCATTCCAGCTTTCCCTCCACCTCTACAACACCTGGCTGTGCCTTCTCTACAATCTTCCTTCAGGCAGTAGAAAATTCTAGCAGAGATCCTTCTCTCCTGGTCTCCTTCAAAGGTCACACGCACCCCAGGCACACCGAGTGTCAGATGCCACAGCCCCCTCCCCACCTCAGCAGCAGCGCTCCGCCAGCTTCCCTCCAGGCTGTGGGCACCTCTCCTGTTCTCCGGGCCCACAGCTGCTGATGCTGCTTCAGGTGCAGCTTCAGTGGTGCGGGTGGAGGGGAACAGCGGCTGCCCTTGACCGCCTGGGTGCACTCTGTCAGGGACAGCCCAGCAGTGGTCAGTCCTCGCTGCCGCAAGGATGCACTGTAACCCGCTGACTCCCAGAAAAGCTGCTGCCTGCAGAGGCTTTAGCAGCTGCCTTCAGCACCCAGTCCTGGGCCTGGCCAGGGTGCAGGGCTGCTCTTCCCAGCCGTGAGATTTGGAGTCTGCTTTTAAGACTTCAAGAGAACTTCATCCAGCTTTTTAGCTGTGAATGTAAACACTACTCGGACTTTATTTTAATGCTTTTAGTACTTCAGTGAAGGACTCCAATTGCAAAATACTCTGTGATGACTGAAATCGGTACAAGCATACACAATGTCCAAATTAAATGCAAACAAACAAAAAGGTTTAAAAAAATATTTTCCCCAAAAGTAAAATTAGAATCAATTTTAGGTTATAAAATCCGAATTCTCTATGTACCTTAAAAAAGGAAGCAGGGAGAAAACAAGTTTACTGGCTCCTAAACAGAGGAGCAAGATTTGCACCTTGCTGAAGCCTTCAGAGATCTGAAGTGACTAAAGCTGTCTCCAGTGGATGTTTTTCATTTCATTTGTTTCAAGGGCTCCGTTTCAACTTTCTTGCCCATCTGTTTCAGTAACTTGATTACAGGAGTCAAGAACTAACTTGACAAAGAAGTGTGTACACAGCAAATAGGTATTATTTTATTGGGACGTTGCGAAAGGTACCTGCATTTCTACTGTGCTAAGTCAGTAAAAGACAAATAACTTCATGTAACAGAGTTTCTGAAAACTTCAGAGACCAGAGTTGAAGCATCAGGTGCTGCCAGAACCTTTCCCAAGCATATTTACCAGCCATCTGGCATGTAGCCTAGATCAGAAACTGATACAAATTCACATGTGCTGACTTAAAATGGGAGCACTTGCTTCAAGTACTTGCAGAAAGGGAACTAACATGCACGTCAACCTCTTTAAATCCATGCTTAATTGAAAATTCATGATTTATTTCCTGCCTTTAAAAAAAAAAGTTACCAATCCAAACGTGTTATCCTGTCAGTTAAAAACATTTTGGCAAAAAACCTCAAGTAGGAAAAGCTTAGCTTGTCTCACTTGGTTTCACAGACGTCTTCTGCCCAAATTATGACACCATGTACACATTCCTTTTTAAAGAAGAAGCTAAGAAAACTAATTTCTTCTTGGCAATAAAGCAATACACCAAAATAAACTTGTTGTAAAGTAACCCCACTTTCCACATCCTTTCAGCTCTAATGGCCAGATATTTCTCCTCCATAACTATGCATTATTCCAGTGCATTTCCAGTGCCTCCTGCAGAACTATTCACAGATTGCACAGCACGAAGGAAACCTGCAGACAGACAACTATGCAGATATTTCCATCTCTGACCTCCACAAGAATGTGTTTAAACATCTTACAATGTGATGCAAACGAGGTGACAGAGAAATGGCTACACTTCCTATCTCAAGTAAGTGAAGCACACTGAAATTAAGACCTATACTGTATCGGTATATAAATGTTTGGACATCTTGTACCAAAAGGTGCTGTGCACAGTCCCTGAGTGAGGTGGTTAAGCTGCTTATATGAGAAATGTCTCAGCCTAGAATTTACAAAAGCTAGAAGTTAACTGGAAATAGTGAAAAAAAGACATATCTGAGATCCACAAACTGAAGACTTATGTCAGTTTGATGGATGATGGAACTACAATACAAGACAAATATTAAAATACCACCAACAAAAATATTCAAGTCACAGGGATAGTACCAGGAGCGACAAGTTACAGCCAACAAAACAACTAGATTTTCAAATCCCCTGGAAGATTCAGGCAAGACTTTTAACATCTGCCAGCAAATCAGGGGTCATACGTGACTACAATATATCTGTATCACCAGTTCCAGAACATGCCCAGAATGCACGGCAGAGAAAAATCTGAAGCACATCTAAGTGGCATAAGATACAATTGCTTCCAAGATGAGAGATACTTTTAATAAGAGTTCAAAAGAGCATTCATTACCAGCATATCAACTGAAATGATTATGGAGTCACTGGATTTTTTTAATGCAACTATAACAAAGTCCGATACAAGAATAACTTAACAACCATGCTTCTGACAAGAAAAAAAATCAAACAAACCAAACCACCTTTAATACTCACTCCAGAGAACCTGTTCCTGTTTCAGTACGACTCCATAGTGAAGATGCATTTATTAGACATCGTTTCCGTACTATTACCCTTGTTTTCTCATAAGGCTCCACAAGACAACCTAAATGTGACCTAAAAAAGCAAAACACAACAATGTGATTAACCAAATGAGACAAACAGCAATTTATAATTGGTTTAATAGCTCCATAATGTTCTTGCGCAGAAAAATCTAATTAACCACACATTTTCAATCTGAGTACCACAGTACCACATTTACATTACACAACCTAACAAATTAACGTGAAGTCCTTAAATGCTAGGTTACCAGAAAGAAAGAAGGAAAGGAAAGATACATAGAAGTTGCCATTTATTCTAACAAATAAGTATCGCAATCGTGAATTACATAGTCAAAAATATTTTTAGCTGCTACAAATACGCAAGTTGCATTGGATCAACATCCATCCATTGCAATCAAAGACAAAAGAAAAGGAAACAGCTGCTGTCCTAACCACATTTTCTCTTTTACACTTGGCTGTAAGCTGGCTTCTGGGTTTTTTTTAGGAATGTAATGTCAACTGTAGTTCTATTGTGGAGAATCTGAGTTGATGACAGAAGTGATCCCATTATCCTATTCGTATTCCAACTTGAGAAACAGCAAAAGAAATGGTCAATAGGTCTCCTCTTAGCAAGATCTTGCAGATGTGCAATAGAAAGTAACTCCACAGAGCCAAGACCTCATCTCCGTTTAGCTCTACCTTGCAAACTAGGCTCTCAGCGATGTGCAACAAACAAAAAATATATAAACTCCCTTGAGAACAAGATACTGCTACCAGTTTGCACTGATATTATCTCCAGGTCAGTAGGCCAAGCCACAAACACAAGGCATGTCACCACGCTCCTCCTCCCATAAACAATTATTTGAAACACACTGAGCAGTCCACACTGAGCCTGTGGGAACTGCACACAGCACAGCGATTAAGAACAAGGGCTGCCATTCCCTCTCTCCCATGCAGAGTAGAACCTTGCTAGAGATTATTACGTTAAGTACTGGGAAACAACTTAGATTTCTTCACTGGCTTTGAGGGAAAAATAGTTGCTGCCCCATCTGCTTAAATTTGAAAAAAATTAAGTTACTGCTCCTTGCACAACCTTTTGAAAACAACCTTGTGGTGCATAAAGGTATGAATCAGTTCAGAAAATCCTCATGATGAATGCTTACAGCAGGCAACTGCTAAAAAGGAAAATTAGAGAAAAATGGAGGTAGCCTTGGAAATTGCAAGGACAAAGGAGCAACATCAATCTCTTGTAACCAGCACTGCTGAAGTACCAGTCTGGCATTAACATTTTACAGCCGTGTCAATAATTGTGTTTATGGACTCAGCAAAAACAGAATCAAAAGCTAGCAGCCAGAAGGCAGGAGCTCGGGAGGTGGTGTGAAATGCATCTTACTATGGGTACAAAATAAAGAGTGACTGATCCAGAATTTCCCTCTGAGGAAGCAGTCTTCCATGACCTGTGGCCTCTCCAATGGACACGTATTGTATGTCTGAAGCACCATACCCCTGGGCAGAAGTGGGATGTTATTTTGACTAAAAATTGGACATCCCCACCTCCTAGAGGTTTCTGGCTAATAAGTGATATGATGACAAACCAGATCTGGGAGCCAAACACACCATTCCAAATCCATCTGAACCATTTAACGGGAAATCTACCAGCACCAGCAGAGCAAAGAATGGTGTTTTGAAATTGCATATATGCCACTGCTGGTATACAAAGTACAAATTTACCCTAACAACAACTGCTTCCACAGTGGTTGGCAAACTCAAACGCATTGTGGGAATCACAGGCAAAGCACATAACACTGGTTTCCTACATCAGCACTGAAATACTGGAAAAACCTGTGACCTCCTTTGTTGCTTATACCATAATATCAAACCACTTTATCAAGTGCATAAATGGGAACAACATGTAACAGACATGTTGTCAGATTTCTTGAGTAAACAAACAAAGCTGGAACTAAAAAAGTAAAATACACTTTGTGAAATAACTGAAGTATTAGAGGAGAAAGCATGTACCCATGTAAGTGTTGCAGCTCCTACTCTAAGCCTGCTTCTACCTCATTCTCTCCTTCTATTCACACCACATAGTGCAAACTGTGACCTGGAACAGGAAATGTTGCTTGGCTCCTATTGTGTTTCAAATCATTCCCATCTTGGAACCAACCTCTGGCACAGTATTCCTCTCTTGGACACTGGCAGAGCACCGACAGCTAATGCTCCTCACACCTTACTTAGAACTCTGGGAGAAAGGAGAAGCACCTATTAGTACAGTGGTCAATGCAGTGGCACCAATCCGAGGGTCAGGCACATGCACAAAGCCCAGAAAACATTTGGGGTCCATGAACTGTACATATTTAACAAGCACTGTGAATCGTTCCTGTCACAGTTTAGCAATTCCTGTGTTCACCATGGTCTCTTGCTGCTAGATTTCTGCTGGTTTCCCTACAGCTCTGTCCTTCTCCCTCTCTGTTCTCTCAGCAGTTCCCATCTCTGTGGCAACCCAGACTGGTGACCACAGGCTGGTGCTGGTCCTCAGCACCCAGCTGTACCTGCAGACAGCGAAGGGAATGGGTAGCCCTCAAGGCCTCAAAACACTCCTCACGCACATAGACAAACTACCCACGCCCATGTTCAAGTATCAGAAACAAACCCTTCATTACAGGACGTTGGTACACCTTTATTTTCCAGCTAAACAACGATTCTCATTTTTCAGACCAGCACAGCAGAGGTTGAGTGATGGTTATCAGCGTAGCCACAGGTCACATCATGGTCACATGCCGGTAGGCTTTCTGCCTTCAAGCACGGTGGGAAATACTTCAAAGGCTGGTGACTGTTTTACCTAGCAGACCAAGGTACAAGCTCTGCTGGCCTTTTAACCACCAACAGCTAGTGAGACCTCCAGCTACACAGAACACACGCAAGCACAGTTACTGGGAACAGAGTACAGACCAGAAACACCTGAAGCAACTGCCTCAGGTGGTAAACACCAACTGGACTCCGATGAGCACACACCCTTTCTCCACTGCATCTCTGGGGAATGGGGGGAAAACAGAACTGGTACCTGGATGTCAGCAGCAGGGCCCCTTCAAGGGCTGAACAGGATCTGCTCGGTGGAACAGGACCTGTGTGCGGGTCAGCAGTGGCTGAACAGAAGTCAGCAGCGGCGCAGGTGGCCAAAAAGGCTGTTTTGAATCAGCCATGGTGTGGCCAGCAGGAGCAGGGTAGGGATCGTCCCCCTGCACTTGGTGTAGTGAGGCTGCACCTCAAATCCTGTGTTCAGTTTTGGGTCCCTCACTACAGCAAGGACATCGAGGGGCTGAGTGTCTCCAAAGAAAGGGAACAGAGCTGGGGAAGGGGCTCGAGCCCAGGGGTTCTGGGAGCAGCTGACAGACCTGGGGCTGTTCAGCCTGGGGAAGAGGAGGCTGAGGGGAGACCTCATGGCTCTCTGCAGCTCCCTGAGAGGAGACTGCGGTGAGGTGGGTGCTGGTCTCTTCTCTCAAGTAACAAGGGAGAAGATGAGAGGAAATGGGCCTCAAGTTGTGCCAGGGAAGTTTAGATTGGATATTAGGAAAAAATTCTTTAGTGAAAGAATGGTGAAACACGGACAGAGGCTGCCCAGGGAAGTGATGGTCTCCATCCCTGGAGGGGTTCAAAAAGCATGTATATGTGGCACTTCCAGACGTAGTTCAGTAAGTCCAGTGGTGCTGGGCTGACAGTTGGACTGGATGAGCTTAGAGGTCTTTTCCAAACTTAATGATTCTGTGATTCTTAACGATTCTGTGACTCTATCATTTTTGTGACTCCTACCCTTATACCTTTATTACATAGATACTGTTTTTATGCAAATCCTAACTGGTTTAGAAAAAACATTAACAATATTAAGAATCTTACAAAATAATTCAGGAGTCATAAAATTGTGTGGTGGCAATCCAAATGCCTATGACACTTCAGTGAAATCTTTGACAGCACCACAGCTATCCTCAACACTTCCTTACACACACAGAAACACAAATGTATGACAAAAAACCTGTATCACAAGGGAAGAAAGGGGCAAAATGTACAAGAAACTTGTGCCTAGAACTTCTGCGTGGCACCTAATATAAAGTAGAACCAACTGCAAGCCAGGGACATTGGCCACACACAAAGAAAGGAAAACAAGAGGGGGAAAAAAAAGAAAAAAATAATTTATAAGCAAGATAAGGTGTCACACAGAGATTACTGGGTCAATTGTGGCCCTATGGTTTTCTAGTCTATAAGGTTCTAGACCCATCAGACAGGATCCTCAGATTCCTGCCAGAGCACATAATGAAACCGCTTGCTAGAGAGGATGCTCTGGGTTTGCTTTCGGATAAGGAACTCCGAGTGAGTTCAATGACATTATATAACAGTGTCTTGTGTATCTTCCTCTCTGCAAATGTCTCTCCTACTCCAGAAGGATGCACTGGGGAAGGCACCAGGATCAGCGCTAACAGCACTGGCAGATGGGTGGGTCAGTGATACACAGAGAAGCATATGGCTTGGGCATTTTATAGTTTTCGGTTCACATCATTAGCTGCCTTAGAGCTTTCCCCTACATTTCATGCTCTCAATAGCACTGAAGATTGGCCAAACGAATGTCAAGCCCAATTAGCTGCTGTAGCATCCACGTGGTAACGCTGAAACTCACCATTTCACCAGGTGAGAGGAGCGCATTTACCATCAGTACACACATTAAATATCTTCAAATGAAAAAAATGAGAAATACAAAGCAACATTTTGTCCCTTCCTCCTTAGTCCTAAGTTTCAACAATAACAGGGACAAAACTCCTTTAAAGAACTTTCCCTGTCAGTAATTATCCCATTACAACCCAAGTTCAGGAATTAAAACAGCAAGAAATAGAAGAACTTGCAGCACACTGCATGTGTGGGTAACAGCAAGAAATAGAAGAACTTGCAGCACACTGCATGTGTGGGTAAATCACACAACTTCTGACTACACATCTTCATGCGGATGTTGGGAACGCAAGTTAAAGCCTGAATCTGAAAAAACTATTTCCTATATATTTCAGTTTTGCAGTGTCCAAATATCGGAACCATACATAAGCACCATCCCAAGTGCCCATAGTCTCTCCAACAACAGAGATCTGCTTTGACCTTTAAAAAGTGGGACTTATTTCTACTCTAAAATCAAGAGACAAAATATTTTACTGATAATGGACAGTGCACTGCTACAGAGTGTTCTTGTGTTCTGCTTTCACCTGTGTTGGTGGCTGGTCAAAAAACCAATATCCTTTGAAAAACTAGCCTCAGTCTTTTCTGAAATGCGTCACTTTAAAAGGCAGAACACAATTGCTCTATGAACCTATCTCATATGAAATCTGTCTCACCAAAACAAAACAGGCACATAGCTACAGCCTCTCAGCACATGAAAATACAGAGAAAACTGAAAAAAAAAAACAACCCAACGAGCAGAGACAGAAATTGCAGAATGCCAAGCTGTAAATGAAAGAAGCTGCAAAAAGAGACTCATATTAGAACTACAAGTCAGTTTACAGCCTTTCTTTTTCCTTAAGATGAACAAAACAAAGACCACAAGGCACTTTCATGAATAACTAAAAAATATGGGTCAGTGCTATTCTTTAAGTTAAATGGATAACAGTTAGAAACATGATTTAGGGCTAAATTCAATCATGTCTTCACTGAAACACTCTCTGACAATTATGCTTATCCAGTGGGTGATTCCAAGCAGAAGCTCCGTACTGGCTGCTCTGAATCCCTCTCTAAGGAAGTCCCACTCACGCTGTCTGCAAGCAGCCTCACTGAGCCAGGCTCACCTCTGCAGCTCCCCACAGTGTCCAAACGCCCCGCTCACAAGAGACCCATACTCACAAAAGCACATACTAACCCGCCTCACAGTAAGTCATTCCATTACATGCGCTGAGTCCTTTCCCATTTAGAACTGTAAGACAACACCAAAAAAGACCTTGCAAGTTTTCATCAATGCTTTGTTTTCAACATACTGTTTTCTAACAGGGTGTCAAGTCACTGACACTGAATTTAACATTGAGGATCCTTCTTTCACAGGGACACATCTGATAGTCCTCAAGGTGAAGTATCAGAACAATCCTCCTACTCGCTGTAGTTCAGAACTCAGTATGACTGAAGCCATGAAGCAACTGACAAGTTTATGTCCTTACAATAAAGTCAAAGGAGCAGAAAACTTCAGGCTTTCACTGATACTGGAAAACGAAGGACATTCAGCTAAAGGAGCAGAGAACAGATACTGCCAGATGGCAAGGCATCACCTGCATGACTGAGGATCAACAAAGAACTAAACAGAGTCCATTTATTTTTATTTTTCCCCAGAATGATTCAACCGTTGTTGTTCTGCTCTGCCACCTCCAAAGGAAATGCCTCTAAGCAAAGCAGGAGTACACACTGCTGTTAATGAAGCTGAACAAAAAAAGACTCCAGTAGATGGTAAATTTTTCCTCTCCCTTTCAGGCAACCAGCCACTCTGTGATCTGAGTGCAGCGTGCTGAGATCAAGATTAGCAAAGCCTCTGTCAGTGGGAGCCTTGCAAACACGCTCAGTACTCCAGAGTGCTCTCTGCCAGTGTTGATAACTTCAAACGACAATCACTGAATACACAAGCATCCCAGGAGAGATTCTGGGCCACAGAATGTACCAGATCTGAGGGTACTCTATAGTTCAAAAAGCACAAAGTGCTAGGCTGCATGTGACCATTGTATAAAACCAGCAGTGTTTTTATGAGTCACAAACAAGTGCTTAGATCTGCTTTATATTGATTCATAATCACAGAGTCAAATGAGTAACACTTTTCAGCTCATTTCCAGTTCCACTCCAGTTCAGCTCCAAATCTGGTGACAAAGAAATGAATAGTTTAGATTGAACAGAGTCACGTGTGAGGTCCCACCAGCTCCTCCCAGAGCCCACTGATCACTGATTCACACCTCTAGGCCAGTGCTGCAACTTTGCTAATGTGGTTCACTAAACCTGGACTTACAGACATGAACAATCAGAAGCAAGAGCAGTGCTCCTCTTCCAAGAAATCCACACCTATAAGCACACCCACACATGCAGAGTCCAAAGCTGCAAGGCTTGAGGCTGAGCTAACTGAACTGCTGAGCAGGGGTAAAGGAATCCCCACACAAGCCCTTGTGACACCCACAGAGATGTCTGCACGCGTTAATGAGCCACCTGCCCACTGGGTTGCAATCTCTGCGCACCCTCGGCAGCCACACCACCAAAATCCGCTTTATGGAATACTAACATAGATTGCAAGCAATGACAAAAATCCTGATTCTTCATGGCTTTTCCTTACATCCAAAGCAGTGTTTGAAAACATAAGTCCTGGGGGGGGGTGGGTAGCATTTACTGCCAGCAGTACAACAATTCCTACCCGGATGAGATGCCAGTGAAGCACTGGTTCCTTTGGTCCTGCATCACAACACAACTACGTCCCATACTTTCGTTTTCAAACTTATTTGGGGGCAGAACACAGGGATTTGTTAAGGAACAAAAATTACCTCCACACCATCATTTTTGGATAAAGAAATCCCACATCCATTTAATGAGCTCAAGGCCATTTTCAGATGTTCTAAAGAAGTCCCTCTGCATGATTTCCTGCTGACTGGCCTCAGCTCTCACTGCCTACGCCTTTCCTCAGAAGTCAGGGTGCCCCAATATGGTCTTTATCATTGAAGCATTTGCTACTCACCAGTGTGTCAGAGATGTATAAACACTGCAAAAAACGCTACTGGTTCCACCTAAAACTTACTCAATGAATAAATATTTACTTGTATTTTAACAGTGAGTCTTCATCTGAGCTCTGCAAAGATCTTACCGCAACTATTGAGTTACTTCAAACATGATTAAAAAGGGACTACTTGTGATTTGTTTCTTGTCCTCTCTTCTGTGTAGTCTGTTTTCTTCACTGTTTTCACAGGCTGATGTTTCACTTCCCATTTACATTCTGTTAAATGACTAACATGATGAAACTATGCAAATCTACTTCTATTTAGTTCCTAAAATCTGCTTTTTGTTGTTTGCATATTTAATTTTACATAAATGAGAGCACACTAGTTGAGTTCAATAGTAAAACTAAATAATTAAGCTCTCAGTATTTCATTGTTATGCATCATTTCATGAAGCTACTTCCCACTCTGCTCCAGACACCAGTTTTAAAGGCTTTGTTCTTTGCGATTAAAACAAACTCCAAAGCGTGGACTCCAGGAGATTATCAATGAACACAGTAGTGCCTAGCTAACTGTACTTCAAAGACATGCGGCTGCGATTTGATTCCAAATATTACCACATGATAATATGACAAATAACAACCCTATTTTATCAGGAATGCCATGTATAGGGTAAATACTAGCTGAAAATACAAGTAATCACTAAGAATATTGCTTGTGACAAAGAAGGGAAAATTCAAACATCTAACAACTGCAGTTTACCGTCAGCTATAAGCAATGTTCAAAAGCAAATAATAAGCTCATTTAGGTAATGAAACACTGCATTTTAATTTGCTCTTGCTCCTCACTCCCCTCTATTTTATAGGCTCATATTCCAGTGCATTACCCAAGGAGCTGCATGTTTACATGTCAGAATGTACAAATGCAAGTTCTCGGGGTGTGTATGGAACCGCACCAAGAACCTCCAGTGTGTTATGAAACTGAAATGGAGAGTATCAACAGGGGAACTTGGAAACATGATGAGCAGCAAGGACTCTCCCGTCCGTGCTGACTGCTCATCAGTCAGCCTGATATGTGCCTAAAGGGGTGGGGAAAATGGGAAAAAACGAACAGAACACTGACAGCAAGCCGGAATACAAGGTTGGGCTTTTGGGTTAACTCTTACATTTAATGCTGAAACACTGAAGAAACAAAAGTGTTACAGTATCCTGCTTCCTTCCAGCCCTCACCTACGGATTTAAGCTTGGCAATACAATGGCAGTTCGTGCACAGACTGCAGTCTAGAGCGCACCTGGGAGCAATTCTGAGACCAAATTTTCTAATATAAAATTAAATAATCACATTTCTAGTTTTTAATATAACCTTTCTATAAATATAGATATTAATGCAAAGGATTATTTTATCCCTTTTGTTAACTATTTTTCTTCAATACAATAAAAGGTACAATACCATATATATTGGTGACTGTCTCCCTTAATGCCTCTTCACATAGAAGAGTTCTACAACATTCTCCATCATCTGGTACACCCATTATTTAAGAAGAAAAAGTGTGTGGCTAAGAAAGATCCTGTCTTCTTAGAGCGGATAAATAATTCCTAGCATCATCAACAATTTATTTTTTTTTGAAAAAAAAAAAAAAAACAAAAAAACAAACCACCCCTCCATATTAACAAACTTAATTGAGTTTCCTTATGAAAGTTACTGCATATCAAACCAGGAAGAATAACTCAACACGTATACAGCTACCAGGCTCTGCTCAGGGAATTTTCATTGGGGTTTGGGGGGGGTGGGGGGGCATTTTTAGTTTGGATTTTTTCCAAGGGGGAAAAAAAAAAAAAGTAACTGCTCAGCCTAATTTCATAACAATAACTCATAATATTGCATACTTTGAGAATCCTTAATTTGCACTTCTCCCAGGTCAGAAGTAGAGGACTGCTTGGTTTAAAAGAAACAAACAAAGCAAAATAAACCACAACCAAGAAACAAGCCTCCTCACATGAAATTAACAGTTCCAACACGGATTTGGATCCAGATTTCTGATTTGAATAGCATTCCTATGTTTTGCACTACTTTTAGATATATCATCTAGAATTACAGAACACCTGATGTATTACGAAGCCCTGCACCTCTGTCTACATCAGCTGCAGTGCTCAGCACAAGAATTTTGACTACATGGCATATTTCAGATTCCTTCATTAATAAGAAGGTTTTGGTAGATTAAAGAACTATCTTCTCTACAGGCTTATTTCTGGCAGAAGTAAAAGCTCTTTGTGGCATAAGGGAGCACTGCAGTGAGAAATGTACTTCTCTAACAGCAGAAGGAACAGAGCCATGGTAGCGCAAGAGCTGCACCTTGCTCCAAGTGCCCTTTCCCACACATTGCCACACGCATCCCCCTCAGCCAATCTTACACCAAGAGCAGCAGCAGCTCCGACCCAAGGGACAGCAGCACAGGTTGGGCACAGCAACACCTGGGGAATGAGCTTCCTCCACAGATCTCCAACACAGCAGGATGACTCCTTACCCTTCGTATCATAGATGCTATGGGCAACCAAACTGCTCTAATCAGATCAGGAATAATACTATACTCAACATGATCGCATCGCAAAGCAACTCTTGACACCTGGATGAACCATGAACAGCAATGTGGAAAGACTGAAATGCAATGCTCTTCACTTTCTGTGCAATGTCCCCAAAACCTGACACAGGCTGGACTGCAAATGATACATTCTCTGACATGTCCAGAAACAAGGTGGGCCAGTACTGAGAGGAGGCAGCAGATACATTTTGGAGAAACCGTGTGTCCTACAACCACCAAGTCAAAAATCAGGCAATGAGCACTGAAAAGCTCTCCCTTTCTGTCACAGACGAGAATGAGCTCATCCTCCTTCCAGGGCAAACCATTAGATACTTTTTTCTGTCAAATCCTTCCCTAGATTGGAACACCCTCCTGTCCAGGGCATGGTGCTTCACCTCCAAACAGCACCAGCAGCAGCTGAGGCACGTCAGCGTGACCACACAGCAGAGCACTGGAAGAAAGTAGTTCTTAAAACGCACCATAAAACTAAAAAGCAAAAAAGCGACTCTTGTAAACGAAAGCAAAGCCTTTTCAATTTTCATATTAACAATAATGATAAAAATTTCTCATTGCCACACTTTGACAGCACAAAAGTGATTTACCAAGGGTTGTCAGCATTGAGAAAAGGCTCAACAAATATTCACCTTAACTCCTTTCAAATGTTCTCCCATAATTCAGAAAGCAAGCCTCTCTATAATCATGTCGTACTTCTCACAAGGAAATCACATCACAGAACATTAAACAACACTGACATCATTTCATCTCTCACCACACCCCAAGAAATCTTTGTCTAGGTTACCTGGCTCAGTTACTCTTGATCTGGAAGTTCCTGAAGACTCCTCCTTATATGAGGGTTCTAACCAACCACTCTGCCTTTTTTTTTTTTTTTTTTTTTTTTTTAATTTCCAGGAAAACTGGTATTGCACAGGTAGAAACACCCTTTATTACTCCACAAATAGAGTTCATAAAAACACAGTAAAAGTGGCATGCTACTTTCCTGGCCAATAAGCCCAAATTAAATTAACAATGAAGCAGCAACTTCTGACATCAAGAGTGTGGAAAATTGTCATAATAATTTGTACATGTGAGGCCTGGCTCTTTGGAGCTTTGTCAGGAGAGCACACACAGCCTGCATCTCTCAATCTCAAGAGCAAACAATCCCAGAAGGTCAGTCCTACACAGGGATATACTGGTATTTCAAAAAATGGGCAAGTAGTGACAGACAGACACAAGGAGCCACCAAATGCTGCAGGCCTCTAAATGCCATAGTTACACACAAGAGAAGTTTACAAGTTATCAAAGTACAAATAAATCTGAAAACAGAGGAACATGATTTGTGAAGTTCATATTAAAAAGGAAGTAACTTGGACACTAAAATGGTTAGCGGCAGTGACAGATTAAGGCAAGTATTGCTCTGCCTTCTAATAAAATGTACCTAGAACTTAAGTGGAATAGGAATATTAACTCACAGAAAACCGCTACAAATAGAAGGGGGTTAATCATTCAAATTACTATTCCCATGACAACAATACACTAACAATTTAATTTTTTTCTCTTTTAATGTGATGTTTTAAAAATCCTTTAGCTGCTGTACTACAGTCTGCTTCTACCTACTTTTTAAGAAGAACTCATCTTTTTTAAAAAAATACAATAAATGAGATCTTCTTTCAACAAAAGCATTTTAACAGATACGAGGCAGAGTGAGGTTCTGCATCAGCTGGGATGATATGTGGCCACTTAAATGGGTTTTTATAAATGGGGCCACTTAAAAGTACATTTACTTGTTCTCCATCATAACATAAAGTGCAAAAAAAAACCTATTTGCTCTTCATTTCAACTACCACAGCTGCCACAAAGGATTTTTCAATTAAGAGTTTACATTTATCCTAAGGTAGCATCTCACAGAGGTTAAGGTCCCCAGCAACTGACATGATGTACATTCAAGGACATAAACAGAAGAAAAATTAACCAAGCAAGGACACCACAGAAAGGAAAAGGAAGGGTCTCCTCCCTAATGCCCAGATGAAAACACACCATGCTAAATTAACTCCTCCCTGCTCCAACAGCAGCTGTGTGACACACTTGGAAACAGAATTAATTATTACAAATCCCCAGCCAGTGCTTCACCCACAGCATTTCTCACCCAAGAAACTTAATGCTGAAGCTTTCAAGTTAAACAAAATGGATAAGTTCTTTATTTAAAAAGTGGAAATAGGTCAGGACTTTTGTCACTTTGTGGTGAACAGCAAATCAAACAAAGTGAGCTGTAATCCAGCATATTTGCGTTAACAAATTAGGAAAGCACTCCACGCACACATTCAGTTTTGAAAGATGCAGAGCTGCTGCAAACCTTGATGAAACTACCTCAAATTCAGACGAGAAACGAGGAAAACACTTGATTGTGGTGTTAACGTGACTTCTAACTGTTTAAGTTAAACCCTGACATTCCTGTAGATCATGTTTTTACTGAAGAACTCAGTTCCTACTCAATAACTTTTCCCTTTTATGCAGCACTTTTCTGTTCTTAACCATCACAGCACTTCATACATCAGATTTATTTACAGCATCCAAAGGAAGTGGAAAGTACTATAGTTATCAAAACAGATTGCTGTAAAACAATAAACAATTTTTATGTACTTGTTTTAGCTAAACTTAGGCAGAATCACTGAGTATTAAAAAATGTATCCTAACACTTAAAGCAACAATTCAGTAAAGAAAAATGCTTTCATTACTACACAGGTGAAAAAATAAAGTTAGATCAGTCTGCTGAGCTTCCTAAAATGTTCAACATAACTACAGGGCATCTAATTCAAGTGTAAATAAACATTTTTAATACAAAAGATCACTTCCTTATATTACTACCACTAGTTGTAGATGTAAAGCAGTACTTCTGAAGCGCTGGGGAAGTAAAACTGGTCTAGGGTGAAGATTCCCCATATTCCATGCAGTTTAATACACATTTGACAGTGGTCTCTATCTTTAAATAACATTTGAAATTTTAATCATAATAAAATTAATAAACTGTTGAAAAAACTATATATAAAGTTATTTATATAGACGGATGAGGATTATCAGTATATTAGAAAGTATTTTTTTTTTATGTTCAATAAAATATAAAAGAGCCTTTGTCAAAAGCATTGTGTCTGTCTTACCTGGATATCAAAAGAAGCTGAACAATACCAGCTTGCTGAGAACAGATAATCAATCCCTCCTCATTGATATCAACAACAGAAAGAAAGTGTCTTTTTTTGCTAGCAAGAGTTTTGTGCCAAAAATTACTGTACCATTTGCTGCTGATAATCTGCCAGACTAACGATGCTTTTCACTCAAGAGTTCAGAAGATACTCTTAGTACTCAATTCCCAGTCATCACTTATCACAGATTCCCAAATACAGTCCTCCCACAAAAATAAAAAACAGACACCTCTTCACACCTGAATTATTACTATGCATAAATAATTTAAAGTGCTTCAGTAGACACAGACAAGTGTTCTTCACCTCCTGATATTATGGCTCAATTCTAATCCCATGGTACAGTAAGGTTCCCATGGAACTGCCATTCAAACCTGACATAAGAAAACTCAAAGAACAAAATCACAGAATCAGTCATTTAGGTTGGAAAAGACCCTTAAGACCATTAAGCCCAACTGTAAACCCAACACTGCCAACTCTACCACTAAACCATGTTCCTAAGCACCACATCTCCACGTCTTGTAAATCTCTCCAGGGATGGAGACTCCACCACCTCCCTGGGCAGCCTCTGCCAGTGCTTGACAACCCTTTCCATTAAGGTATTTTTCCTAATATCCAATCTAAACCTCCCATGACAACTTGAGGCTGTTTCCTCTCATCCTATCGCATGTTACGTGGGTGGAGAGATCAGCACCCACCGTACTGCAGCCTTCTTTCAGGGAGCAGTAAAGCTACATTGCAAATTTTGTTTCCTGCTAGGTTTGGACTCATTATTAGGTTTTTTGTTCTTGTCGATTTCCACAGATGGTAAAAGGACTTGCATCCTACTGTGTCTCACTGATACATGTCCTGTCCTACACCCATACAGACCACACACACACGTGCTGTCCCAGTTCCACCACTGTCTGCACATCAAGCCC
Organism: Neomorphus geoffroyi; assembly: GCA_033558235.1. Lineage (NCBI taxonomy): Eukaryota > Metazoa > Chordata > Aves > Cuculiformes > Neomorphidae > Neomorphus > Neomorphus geoffroyi. The sequence goes on along the minus strand of JAUMJM010000012.1, from coordinate 6,150,579 downwards.
TAAACACTTCTTTGCCCAGAGGGTCCCTGGTTGTGGCTCAGACAATCCCCCCTCAAACACCTCCACTGGCATCTCCAATGGCATCCTCGGCAGGGCATGCAGGTAATTAGAGAGTTCAGGGGTCCTCCTCTGCATCAGCTGAAACAAAACGAAGGCACTTGGCGGTAAAGGCTAGAAATAGAAATACTCCAAGCCCAGAGGATTTTCAAACCACCGTGCACAATGGAGCGCCCCAAGGGCCTTGTCTCCCTTAGCAACACCCAAAAAGGATCTGAAAAGCGCTAAACTAAACATCCCAACTTCAGTGGAGAACAAACAATACTGTCGGTCACCTTCAAGCACTGAAACATCTGGGATGGGATGCGAAAGCAGGTCCCACAGTGCCACACCAGCCCCCGGTCTCCTGGTCTATCTCCAGTCCCAGGCTGCTGAGCACCCACCACTGCACCCCACTCACCCTGAGCCTGGACCTCACCTATGGCCACTGCTCCCCTTCCCTCCCCTAGCTGCCACCCGAGAGCTCCTCCTCCCGCAGATTCCCTGTCACAACATTGTACTATGTAAAGCACACAGTGTTTGTACTCCACCTCCTGGGGCAAGACCCGCAGGGCACTGTACAGAACACCAGCCCACACCTGCACGGACCCACAGTCTGGAAGGACAGGGCACTGAAAGGAGTCAGGACTCCCACACAGGTCCTGAAGTTCTTTGAGGGCTGAGAGGGGCATAACAGGATCTAGGGAGAGAGAATAAATCGGGAGCAGTGAGTTTAATAATAGACTATAAGAATTTTTTTTAAAAAAGTCAAAAACTAGGAATACTGAAAGGTGGATGAAGTGGAAAAAAGTGTAAGGACAGAAATGCTTTTCAAAGCTGGAGGCAGGAATTTGAGGCGTGAAGCCGATCAGAAAGGGGATACAATGCCAATGCAATTTTTAAATTACATTTTTTGAGCTTCTTTCTATCACATCAGCTTTATACTTCGAGTTTCTACTAACAACAGTGATGGTTGTCACCTAGCTCTGCGCTGTGTGCAGGTGTCTGTGCCCCTGCAGGTGCATATGCCCAAACCAGCGGCTGGCTTACAGCCCTCCGAGGGGCAACAGCACCAAACAGCACTGCTCACACCACTCCTGGAACACTCTCACACTGCAACATCTGGGAGAGGCCCTTGTGGGGTTACCTGTGTGACACAAGTGTAACCAGCTTGTGAAATCAGCCATGCTTTGTATTCTTCGGTCATTCACATTCTGTACTCACCGACATCAAATAGTTAACTGAAAATAACAGTACATTTCAAAATATCACTTTTCTTTTCTAGAAGATAAAATGAGGCAACAACAGCAAAATCCATTTCTCAAGCACCTTATTTACAAAAGATAAAAAAGGTATTGTTCAACAGATGCTATTATACCACAAGAAACTCAAGCACTACAAATGCTGGTTATTCTATTTTCTGGAGATTTTTTACAACGTTTTCCAAAACATCTACCTACTCTGGTTTTTAAACTGCTTCTATTTCTCCATAGATGCACACAAGCATAATTCTTCTGCATTAGATCTGTCACAAAACCACTCGACAGCTGGTCCATAAGCCTCTTGCACTCTCAAGTCGATCCGACACAGTGCCCACTGTTGCGCATTCCACACAAAAGCCTTCGCAACCAAGTAAATATTCTTACGCCTATTTTTTAAATATTTCACTACTTTGTTAAAGACACCTTCTGTGCTTTCAGACAAAAGGACTGCCAGAAACACTGTAAGTCAGCAAACGCTTCATGGCAATACTGTATCACAAAACTAAAGACATACTCGTACTCTTATTAATTCTTGTGAACTGACAGCACAAACCACAATCCCTCCCATGACTTTCACTAAACCATTTATCTGCTTCTAATCTCCAAACAAGCTACTCTGCACATGCTCCCAGCTGATATGAACTCAAAACTTACATCATCTTCATCTCTGAAACCTCCCCTAGGTTTTTTACAGTCCAGTGGATATATGATGCCTCATGGCAAGGGGAGGACAGGAGTGACCCGAGGCGAGAGCCAACAGTGCAAGCTCCTAATGGACTCCGTACCAAAAAGTTCATCAGTTCCAAATTAATGCAGGAACAAAAGCCTCTGCTTTTTACTCTGGATACAAGAAATCTGCCAACAAAAGCCTCAGAAGAACATTGTGAAAAGAAGTTTAAGCCCTAGCAGTGAACTTCAAAAGACAGCAATAAGAATGCACCGATCACTGGAGCGTCACAGAAAGAAATCAGAAATCACAGGGCTGTCACCTCCCCTCCTTGTACAAGTAAACTCACCCAAAGAGGAAAGATACCATCACATACAGGCACAAAACCTAAACCCACATCACACCTTTTTTTTCCATTACAGGGCATACGTTTCCCATTCAACCATCATGGTTGGGGGGGGGGGGGCATGGGGAGGTGTCTTTGTGCAGGTATTTTATGTGCAAATATTCACAGTTCTTCATGATCTCTTGGCAGTACTGCATTTTCAGAGGCAGATCTACCCCACCAGGTCAACCCACTCCAGCTCTGCCCTACGGAACTAGACCTCGCTTGTTCACAGTTTCTGTTCAAAAAAAGGGAAGGAGTAAAAAATATGGGATTCATTTATCAACTTCACATGGGAAATAAAACTTTGGCATTACAGCAACAGGTGGAATTAAGCTACAGAAGCATAAAACTAGACACTAGTATCTCTGAGGGAGTTCCTTTTGAGATTTTTTGTCGCAGAATTCAGAAGGGTATTCCAAAAATCAGAATAACTATTGCAAATAATAGCAATATAGTCTGGAAACAGGAGATCACCCTTTACAATTCAGTTTCACACTGAAAATTCAATGCAACACTACTTATGAAAAGTAGACATGTTCTACAATTTTGAAAGAAACAAAAGTAAGCTGAGTAGCAGATTTATATGAAGTATATTTTGCAGTAAGAGAAAAATCATAGCACTCATAATTCCTATGCTCCTTTTAAAGTAAACACAACAAATATTTCTATATAAGTTCACCTAGCTCCAAAGACACATAATTACTCCCGAGTTCAACTAACTCACAATTTTAATTCAAGAGCACCTAAGGTAAGAAACTTCATAATCATAGTTATCCCAGCTGCCCCTCTCCCCTCCTGTTAAACACACTTGAGAAAGATTTGGGGCATTTTCCTCGCCCCGTGGTCAACAGTCAAAGCCATGAAGCAGAAGTAGCAAAGATGGTACCTGAGGACAGCCTGTTTTATGTTCGTGATTAAACACTGGCTACCTAAAACCGCCCAAACCCCCAATTGTGCACCACCCCACCCCCAACTATCAGTGGGAGACAGTATCATTGCTCCAATCCCATCTCAAAGGGGGCTTTTTTTGACACATTAGTGTCACTGTTTGTTTCTTTTATCTTCTGAAGGCAGTATGTAAATTCAATTATTTTGGCAGCTACACATCCCCAAGCTTTGCACAGGAGGGCCTCACTGCAACTCTAACATATGTAAATGGGGCCACATTCCTGAATTTATTTCCACCAAAGGCTGAGATATAAAGATTTACCCGTGGATCTGACTGACTGTAACACAGACTGGTCAATGCCGCAAAAGAACTAACTGGTACTCCAGGTGTTACACAGATAACGGGCAGCCTTCAGCCCGCAGAACCTCTCAGTTGCGAGTTTGACAGAATCACCACTGTGTTACCTGCTGTTAACTCTACACCTTACCAACCACCGCAAAACCACCTGGTTACAAATTACTGCTGCAGTTTCTAAACATGTTTAAAAAACCTATTACACTTCCAATGCAAAGTGATTTTTGTCACCAGATCTGGTTGAGTTTTCAAAACAAAACACACTGAAACTTTCACGTGGTGAGTGATTGTGCGGACTAACAGCATTGCCACAAAACAAATGGTTCAATGCACTCAGACACTAGCACTGATTTTTTTTAGCCCTCTGTGATTCAAAGTGCTTATACCCAGGCCAGTTAACTGAGATTTGAGACGCAGCAGGTAACCCCCAGGTGTCAATGCTCCAAGGGTACCACTTTGAGTACAAACATGTGTTTACTAAAAAACCCAAAACAAGCACAGTTGTCTGTGTAACTGCGTGATGCTTATTTCAGATGTTACTCCTGTTCTGCTCTCACAGAACTGCCAGCTGTGACAAAGGGCTGGCTTCACAACTTCAGAGTCTGCTGCTGCCTGGTGTGAGAAGCCAGAAAGCATATTTCGAACTGAAACTGCCCCTGGACTTTGCATAAAATGCAATAATGCCATGTTTCCCTGCCCAACCGCCCACCTATTTGTTTCAGATAAGTCAGCTGGTGGCAGCTTGGAGAGAACCAAGGGCCAAGCTTCCAGCTGCATCTCCAGATCTCGGAAAAAGCACCTGAGCTGCTTGAACTCCGTGCCTCTGGGCACTGGAACACAACACCGACTTTCTAGCTAAAACCAGCCAGGACGCCAGCAAGCATTTCCACCCAGCTTCCAAATAATCCCAGCTAGTACTTTTCCTGCACCTCTCCATGTACGTCGCATTCTGACAGATGGTATTTGTGCAGGACTTTGTTGTTAAATCTGACATTTGCAAAACAGAGCACATTGCAGACAGAGGCAAACTTAAAAACAAGTGTGCAGCATTTCACAAGCCTACAAACTCGACATTCAGCTTCCAGGAAGGGGAAAGGAGAAGTGGAGCAGTGCAATTGTGCAGAGGAGGCAGGACACGTTCTCCCTTTACTACAACCCAAGAACTAAAGAGAGGTTATTTTTTTTTAAGAAGGCTTTCCTACACCAGAATTTGGAATTCTGCCAAAAGTCTATAGACAATTGGAGAACTAGCGAATTTATGACATCAGATATTCCAAGGAAGTGAAACCTGACTTAAAGGAAGCGATTTTTATTCAAGAAAAACAGGTATTTAAATAGACACCAACAAAAATACTGTAAGATCATGTATGGAGGAAGTTCCTTTTTAAAAAAAATTCTAAAAGCAATTAATTCCAGGCTGAAACCCCACTCAAATTATGTTTCTTCATCAATTCACAACAAAGCGTTCTTGGTATCACTGAAAACCCTTATACTTATCTTAAAAGGCTGAATAAACCGTTACCAAAGAATTTTTGGTCAATAATCCTTTTCTTTCCCTCACTCTTCGGAAAAGCACTGCTTGCTGGCATGAATATTCCAAAGCCTGGAAAACCATCATCAGTCTGAACTGAAGCTTCAGGATCAAAGTTTCCTAGTGACCTGGTGATGGACTCCCTGGCCACCCCGATGCATTCCACCAGACCTCCCAACTCTTTGACAAGCATACAGATATTCAATGTTTCTTTATATGCAATTTACTAAAGGCAAGTGTGGTATAAAGTTTCATTTCTCCTTTTAATTAACCTGTGCAGACCTACAGTTGTGAGACTCCACAGATAACAGTGCAGGTCATAGGCTAATCGAATTTCTGATATCCTTCATGTGTTCATGTCACTTGGAGCCCTAAATTACAGTCCTGAAAACACAAATAACATGTTGGAGGGGTTTAGTAATGCCCAGGCCCAAAAAATTCTTGAGCCTGAATAAAATTCAACATCAACAGCGCAACAGCCGTGTTACTTGGACAGCACACAGCATTTACTTAGGCTATGGCTGTCAACTCCAAGTGAGAATCCATCGATGTAGTAGACACTAGGAAGAAATTCTTAAAATCATAAAATCATAGAAACACTTTGTTGGACCTTTGAGACTGAGTCCAAATGCACCCGTCCACTACTAAACCAGATCCTTAGGTGCTTCATCTACCCGTCTTTTAAATCCCTCAGGAATGGAGACTCCATCACCTCCCTGGGCAGCCTCTGCCACTGCCTGAGAACCCTTCTGGTAAAGAAATTTTTCCTGATGTCTAATCTGAACCTCCCCTGGCACAACCTGAGGCCATTTCCTGTCATCCTATCGCTTGTCACTTGAGAGAAGAAACCAGCACCCACTTCACTACAACCTCCTTTCAGGCAGTTGTAGACAGTGAGGATGTCTCCCTTCAACCTCGTCTTCCCTAGGCATAAAATGCCTTCTCTAGGCATTCTTCACGATGAGGGTGGTGAGGCCCTGGCACAGGTTGTCCAGAGCAGTGGTGGCTGCCCCATCCCTGGAGGTGTTCAAGGCCAGGTTGGATGGGGCTTGGAGCACCCTGATCCAGTGGGAGGTGTCCCTGCCCATGGCAGGGGGGTGGAACTGGATGGGCTTTGAGGTCCCTTCCAACCCAAACCATTCTAAGATTGTATCCGGTGACAAGAAGCGTCTGTAAACGGAGAAAGTTCTGGCAACCCCCGTGAGCCTTCCCGCTGCTGGCAGGAGCCCAGCCCCGCTCTGTGAGCACACGCGTGTCCAGCCGGACAAACCTGCGCTTCTGGCACGAACGGTTTCCGTATCTCTCTCAGGACCTCTCTGGGACCAAAGAGCATTTATTCCCCCTCAGGTCCTGCCCCGGGGCAGGGTCGGGTGTCCGTGAGGAGCGGGCACGCCACAAACACCGACTCTCCGCACAAAGCCCTGCGGCTCGGCAGGAAAACAGCGCTCGGGAACCGGGCTGTAAACCGCCGGGAGCACCGAGTGACCCGAGCGCCGCTTCGGGATCGCAAAGCGATCGCTCCGAGTGCGCAGAAGAGAGAACACCAGCAGCTCAGCGGGCACGGAGCGAGCCCTGCGGAGCCGCCGGAGATGCCGGCGCCGCGACCCGGGACAGACCCGCCTCCGCCCCGCGGGGCCCGAGGAGCCGATGGGCAGGGACCCGCCGGGCACTTGTTGCGGATCCCTTGCCCCGCGCCGCCCGCCCCGCCGTGCCCGGTGGAGCTGCCGCCCTCCTGCCCGACCCCGCTGCAAACGCCGCCCCTCACCGCCGCGCCGGGGCGAGGGCAGAGCTCGCAGGGCAGTTGAGCAACCGCCGTGTCGCAACGAGCCGCGGCCGAGAAGTGCGCTCTTCCTGCGGGAGCGGGGAAGCACCGGGACCGCAACTCCGCATCGCCACGCAGCCCCCCGCTGTGCTGTGCTGTGCCGTGCCCCTCGGAGCGCGGCACGGCCAGCTCGGGACACCGCGCACACCCACCTGCCCGACAGCAGCCGCCCGCGCGGCGGGGAGCGCGCTCCCTCCTGCCGCCCGCCCCGCGGGGTGCGCGGCGTTACCGAGGCGATCGCCTCGCCTCGCCGCGCCCCGCCCCCGCCACGAGCAGCCAATTCGCGCGCAGCTTTCGCTATCGGACCGCGGGCGGCGGCCAATCGCCCGGCGCGGCCACGCCTCCTGCGGGCGCGCGGGCCCCGCTGCGCGGGAGGGCGGGAGCGGCGGCGGCGGCGGCGGCGGCGGCGGGAGGGGCTTTGCGCCTGTCCCGGGCCGCGGAGCTCCCGCACTAACGCCGCTGCCCCATTTCCTATCTTGTTTGTCGGCGCAGCGCCCCGTGGGCGGAGGGCCGGGAGCGGCAGCCGCTGGTGCCCGCTGTGGGGTCAGAATGGCTTGGTTGGAAAAGACCTTTGAGATCAGCGAGTGTGGCCGTACCTGAACACTACCAAGCCGTCTCCGAGCTCCTCGTCAGCCCATCTGCTAAACACCTCTAGGGATGGGGACTCCGCCAGCTCCCCGGGCAGCCTCTGCCAGTGCCCGAGAACCCTTTCGGTGAAGAAATTTTCCTTGATGGCCAACCTAAACCTTCCCTGGCGCAACTTGCGGCCATTTCCTCTTCTCACCTGCCACTTGCGAGAAGAGCCCAGCACCCACCCCATCACAGCCTCCTTTCAGGCAGTTGTAGACAGCGATGATGTCTCCCCTCAGCCTCCTCTCCTCCAGACTAAACAGCCCCAGGTCCCTCAGCCACCTCTCACAAAGCTTGTTCTCCAGCCCCTTCCCCTCCTGCCCGAAACCCGCGGGAGGAGCTCATTCCAGCCGCCGCTGCCCCACCAGGGATGCCCACTCCACACTCCCGCTGTGGGAGCCTGGGTGCTGAGCTGCTGGGGGCAGTGCGTATCGGTGGGCTTCTACGGCTTACAAGATGCAATGAAAGAAAAGCAAGGTAGAACATAACTTGTAAGGAAACAACTTCTGCCCAACCAGCTCTGTCTCCTCCCACTGAAATCAGAGGGAACATTCCTGCCACCTGGAATGGAAACAGGGCGAGGCACATCCTCATCCACGTTCACAAACAGTATGATCCTAGGATGCATATTTTAACATCCCTATGCTAATAATGCTACTGTGTTATTAGTCTTGTCTATTTTTGACTGTTCATTTTTCCAGTTATTCCAGTCTTGAAAATAGAAGGATGGATTTACTTCCTCATCAACTTCACCCACTGATTCTCAAGGCACTAAAAACTTGTTAAACTTGGATTAGAAAACATCTAGGGGATATTTAGTTGTTTGTTTCAAACAAATAAACCAACCACGATATGGGTCGCCTGGAAATTTCTGGGGAGGACAATCATCTCCCAACTTATTTCAGCAAATGGGGTTTTTCCATGAACAGTGAACATGCAATGCAACATCCAGACAAATCTCAGTGGAAGGGCAGAAGTTAGTGAGAAATCTTGCCTACCACGTGCCGATTGCTTCCACAGACCGCCTTTGCGTGTATCAATTAACAGTTCCCCTTCCTGCTTTTAGCCAGTTCTTTTAGGGCCATTCAGTACTGCAGGCGTTGTTTCTGCACGTCATGCAGCTGCTTCGTACCGCAGGAGTGTGGTAACTTCACTTGACTTCCCTTCTTCCTGGAAATCTAGAAGCCAAAAGGTTTCAAATTAAAATAACTGGTTTATCAGGCCAGCACACCAATCACACAAAGACAGCATCATCTCCGTTGTTGTGTCCCATGTAACGAAGCTTAGCTCAGCACACTGAGCCACTTGTCTCTTTTATTTACGTTTGCATTGCTACTGAAATATATTTCTGAAAAATAATGTATTGATGGAATCCGGTAGTGCAAAACATCCCAGATGTGTGACTTTTCAAACCATTCGAATACTTGTGGGTTTGACATTAAGTATTTCTGATACTCTTGGCCTAGATATTCCAACTTGGGCTCGTTAGTTGGCCTCACTGATGACAAATGGGTTTGTGCCTGGAAGGGGTAGATAATGTTTTTTAGAAAAGAGCTATTTACTCTGGATTTTGCACCATTAGGTGGGCATCCTACAGGATCCAGTGCAGTCTTTGTAAGTCAACTACAATGTGAGTGATTTACTAGACTGAGCAGAGGCTACCATCCATAAACTCCAATCCTGTTTACTACACTGCCATCTTTTCAATTGAATAATGATGCCTTGAAGTCTCTGTCGAGCATGCAGCCCCAAGAGCTCAAAAAGTGTCTTGTAAAGACAATTCTACTATATTTATGAATAGACTTCAATGAAAGCTGCCCACACAGGTGTTTTCTGTTTGGTTGTAATTCCTGACTTCAAATTTCCTTTCCATTTTGTGTTTTGATGCCTTCAAATACAACATCAGTATTTGGCAGTGTGACTCAGGAGATCTCAATCTATAGTTATCAACATATTTTAGATTATAGTTGCTCAGCTTGTGTACTAGTCATGTTCTTGTCACACATGGAGTTGTAATGGACAGTGTGTGCAATATGGATAAGGAACTTGTCTTGAAACCCCTTAAAGAAACGGTTCTATATATGGTGGGAAAAAACCCTCCAGACTTTAAATATAACTTTAATTTTCAATTTCCTTATCTCTAGATTCACTTCCCACCCCCCCTTCACAAAACAACAATTGTTCTATTCTTCTCCCCCCCCCCCCCAGGCTGTTGTTACATGTGTTCTCAGGATAACAAAAGGGGTTTGTCTAAAAAGGCTGGATCTGAGTCATGTCTTTGCATTTGAAACAGCTGTACACCTAGGGCACATTCTTGGTCACTTGAAAATGTGTCATTTTCGGCATTCTGAGTTTACACTATTTTAGCTCTGTATCACTCAGTGATCAGAAAAAAGGAACTAACACACAAGTTGCCTGTGTCTCTGCAGACATCACAGAACTGTGGCAGCAGACCTGGACAGGGAGATAAAGAGAATGCAAGTGGAAATGCCACAGGAAGGATGTTTGGCCTAAAGTAGCACAAGCTGGTCTGAAAAATCCAAAGGACAATGATCCAGCTGAGTATTGGGCGGGAGATGCTTAGAAACCATTTATTACAAAACTGAAATGCTCAAAGCAATGTGCTAGTGTCCAATACTGTGATACAATAGCAACATCTACAAGCCGAATCAGCGTTAGGTAGTTAATGCGCAGGAACGCTTTGTGGTAAATACAAAACAACAGGAGAACCTCGTAAGTATTTCTTTTATTTAAAAAAAAAAAGTTATATTCAAAACTGTATGAGCAATGGTGGAGAGAATAATGGTCATTCTGCACGGCACGGTCATTCCTTTGTCAGGGTGCTGCCTACTGTCATTCAAACAAAAGGCTTTAGAACATCTTGTGTGTGAAAAGTAACACGACAGACTCCTCAGGAAAGCCAGTTTGGATGGTAACATTAAAAACCAGCTTTAATGGAACTAACAAAATTTTCATCCCCCATTGCAAGTCCTTCCTTCATCTATACTGGAAAAACTGTTCCCTGTTGCCTAAGGTAGTAGGTTGGTACCATATGAGGGACAAAATCTAGCACTGGTCACTGAAATTTAAGAGGGGTCAATAAGCAAATGAATAATTTTACTATGACAGTTTCAAGCTTTATGTTTAGAAAAGAGAAATCACAAAAAGCAGGTTTAACTGCTGGAGTCTATATTTAATCTCCTAAAATGGACATGTTAAGAGATCCCTAAGGAATTTTGTATGTCAAGAGTATGTTTACTAAGTGTACACATTATTTACATGCACCAGGTTAAAGTACTACAACACATCTAAATGCATAGCGAAGGAACGGTGTGTGGATAGCACAACCCTGTAACAGCCTCCACTGATTAAAACCTGGCCTGTGGGACAGGACCTTCCCCACCCCTGCAGATGTTAGCCCAGACGGCAATCAAACCGGCCACTGCTGTCAGGGCCTTGCAGGGTGCACTGACACAGTGCCAGGGGCACGGTGAGACTGCAGCGAAACATGCGAGCTCAATGTTGTAAGCACTCCATTCCCTCAGAGGTGTTCTGTGCAGTATGTTGGTCTCTTCCTGCACTCGCACCAGCGTGTGTGTCTGTAATAAGCTGCTCTTTGTTTCTCAGTGACTCCAGTGAAGGGGGAGGCAGCAGCAAATAATGGACTGAGTGACATTCAGTACCAGACTGCAAATGCAGATGTCAGACAAACGGATACTGAATCTGGCTAATGAAGCTACAGCCTGCAGCAAGAACAAACAGTTTTTAGCAGTGCTTTGCTAAACCAAGTTATTTAATACATGAGATGTCCAGTGGAAAAGTTCTCTGAGAACTTAGAGCGTGTGTGGAGGAGCCAGAGAGGCAAAGCGCTGCTATCCACAGCAGCACATCGAACCGCCAGCAGCACCGACAGCCAAGTGTTCAGCATCCTGGCACTTCACGCTTCTGTTCTCCCCACTCAATCAGTGTCTGAGGCCTCTCATTTTAAAATATTGAGCCTAACTTAAATGACGTAAAGCCACTTGAAACAGAGGGCCTCTTCCTCGACCTCTCTGATCTCCGCTGGCTGCTGTAACACACCCGAAGTACCAGGACGTCGGCTGACTCTCCCGTCAGCGCAGGCAGGGCCCTGCGGTCAGTGAGTGGGCTCAGCTCCTTCCCCTTTTCCCAGCTCAGGCAAGCTGTGCCAGCTGGCGTGCAGCAGCAGGTCCAAGCTGCAGAGAGGTCTCAACCCACCAAAGCTCTCCTCTGGAGCACCGCCTTTCCTTGTGAGCCCACAGAGCACGATTGCTTCTCGCAGAGGACTGAGGAATTAGAGAGTCCCTCTGTATGGAGGCTGCAAATGTCCCAGCGAGAGCTGGGAGCAGAATGCTCCCACCCTACCCTTTTACATCGAGAAGGCACACAATCTTATTGCTTCCAAATCACAGAGACTCCATGACTGGGAGCCCTTAGGCAGATACTTTTAGTTGCTGCTGTTCTTGACCAATTTATGCCACTTCTGTAGTAATAAAGCAGCAATTTTTTTTGTACTAGTTATCTATAGAGAAACTGGTTGGAAGCACTTTGTTGTCACTGATTCTGTACTATAACAGATGTCCACGCGATTGCTTATTTTCTGCATCTGTTCATGGTAAGCAGAGGTTTCTGGGTATGGCCACACTTCACAAAGACAACTTGTCATGAGGTACGTGGGCACCTGTATTACAGCAGCTAGCGAAGCTCAACAGAACTGCTCAGAGTTAAGAAGAGCGAGATCTTTACAATGATCAACAGCATCCTGAAGAAGCCACTTGACTTTGTTGCTACCTTCATAATTTATGTATAAATATCTCTAAACTGTTTCTCATTTTTTCAGTTTCGTAACACAGCTTTTGCAAAAATAGTTCTATTCATCAACACAAATTCATCAAAAGCATCTCAAATATCTAGTACCTAATAGAACCTGTCACTTCACTTTAACTTCACGTGCCACCCAGGCAAGTCTCCCACCAGCTGTTACCTCCTCTACCCACTTCATGGGTCTGACCTCATACCCAATATTAACATATTTTTGTAATAAAAAGCAGCACGGGATTGTTAGAATTGCCACTTCTTAAAAGAGACAGTGAGTTCCCTTGTGTTATTTCTGCTGACATTTCTAATCAAATGTAAAGATCCCATGACACATTTTGACAAAAAGTAGGGCACAGCTGGCTTATTTATTCTTTTACTAAAAATAGGCTTCAATGTCCAGCAGGTTGTAATGTGTTAGACAGCACTTCAAATGTAACAGCCGCTGTACCTGCCTCTATGCAGCTATATTAACAGTTCATCTTTGCTACAGGCTAATTGTGAAAACCAAACATCAGGGCTTCCAGATTACTTTAGTAGTTCCATTTTGCTAAAATGCTTACTAGGATTCGACTGTCCTACAATTGAAAAAGCAATAAAATAGCTTTTCATCCTTACTGGAGGAGTTTCTGATTCCTTTCCAAGCAGCACGCAGCATATTTTACATCTCTTGGGTTAATGGTGTATTACTATTCTCAGCCAGAGGCAAAGACTAGGAGGAGATTCATTACGGGAAATGGAACACAAATGGTTTAAAGAAACCTGTACTTCTCTCACCTTCTTGGCTTATTTGTATTCCAGCTGGTCTTTTTGTTAAGGCTATTCTGATAAAAGAACAGATGTAAACCCAGCGAAAATGAGTAATGATCATGAATGCTATCGAGACTATCCCACTTTTTAATGGCTGTGGATAAAAAATACACTATATTATTTCTGAATTTGGCCTTGCAGAATACTTTCAACTGATGTTTTGTCAAGTTTACTTAGTGAAGCTCGTTGTCCAGTCATAATGGTTTAAGTCAGAGTTAGCAACACTTGATTTTGTGTATAACTGCCGTAAGAGAGAAAACATCGAATCTTTAGCTTCTAAATGGCACCAATGTAGTTACCCCTCGAGTCAAATATGTTTACTGGCCTGCAGTGCCCAGTGAACATTATTGCTGAATTTGGGCATGTGCCATTTGCAAATCATGACATACTTGCTCAAAACCAAATCTTTATCTCACACAAATTATGTGTCATGTGCAAGCCAAAGAAAGAGATAAAACCAGATGTGTTATATTACTGCCTCCATAAAGCACTAGTACTGCGTTAAAATTTGCCCAGCCCATGGAAAACCTTGATCACTGTAATCCCATTGATGTCACACACCACTAGAAAGCCAGTACCCCTGGCTCTATCTGTATCAACAACTCGGGGTAAAACTGCAAAAGCTGACGTTGAATTTTAAAAATCAATAAGCACAAGAAAAGTAGCAAATATGACATGCAACACCATTCCTGAAATATCAATTCTTACTCACAAATGGACTGTTCTGTTCTTTTGAATCTCTCCTTAAAAATCTTTGGTTTGAACTTACTCCCTTTGGTGAACGTGTTACAGTTTAATACTACTTATGAGCTTCTATTTTTAAAAAGACTATCATAAATATAAAAAGCATTTATGGATTTCTTATTAAGGATGTCTCAAGTGTCTAGAAATCTCTCTAATATTAATTTATGAGCATTTGATCATATCAAATTTTTGCTACAAAACTGTTCTTCTGCACTGAGTGCAAACAGTCACGAAGACACACCGAGATCAGTGAGAACCACGATTATTTACTGCTCTGCTGGAATAAACAGAAACACTTTCATCTCATGCCTTTATTAATTTAACTTCCTGTGATTAGGAGCCATGAGTCCTACCCTCATTAAAACCAGCCCTCGGACACATTTCAGAACAATTAACACAAAGTGTTAATAACGGGCACTGCACAACCGATGCGGAGAGATTCTGGGAACACTCCTAAGGGGCCAGCACATCGTTTGAAGCAGTACTCCACACAGCCTATTGTTGCTAGACAGTCCAGTCATCCTGAATCAGGAAGACTAATGTTATTTCTAGGAATTACATTTTAGACAGTTTCTTCGAGCTAGATATGCATCATCTTCATTTTTAGCCCTCAATAGCAATCATTACTAAATCTGGCTGGATGCCATCAACAACAACAACAACAAGGTTGTTGTGGCATAAGAGGAAAACTGCATTATTATTACTTTCCAAACGAAGGAATTAAACCTGCCTAACTATTTTGGAAACTCCAGGCTTTGTGCTAAATCCCTTTTACAACAATGTTTCCAGGTATTGATTAAAATCAAAATAGGTGTGTGTTTCACCCTCTCTGCCTGGCAATCTATCACAACAAGGCTGAAAGCTTCATTTATGTGACTCATCGCCTTTAGATTCAACAACCAGACAAACGATGCCAAGTCTCTATTTATCACAGCCCTGTCAGCGAAACAAATCATTCATCAGGTGAATCATGAAATTACTGTCTGTGTAGATGCTAAGTAAACACAGAAGGAAGCAGAGAGATGCCAGCTTAACTTCACGCTTCCCCAGCTGTTTCTCTTTCGCATCTCCTTTGCTGTACAACCGCGACGTTGCTGATCTGAGCAGACAAACTTCTCTCACTTTTTTCTCAACACGCAGCCCATCTGGCTGCAGTTCAGAAAGTCCTTTAGGCACATCAGGGAAAGTGAAGAACATGCTCAAGTGGTTTGTTCCAGAGAGAGGTCTTGCTGCATATGCCTCTGAGAGGGAAAGTACGGTTTCATTCCCAATGATACATACATCCATTTAAATGGCTCCACCATCTAGTGTGGAGGTCTTCTGCTCAGAGGGGCTCTCAGGGGGCTTTTTTCGCAATTCTGATGAAGACAGACCAACAGGATATCCCTGCTCAGAGAAGGGCTGGCCATCTGGACAAGGTTAGGTCACCTCTGCAAGAGGACGCATTCCAGGAGTTCATAAAAATGTGGCTGAAGAGCATTTTTTTTTTTTATTCCTGGAATGTACCTCATTGCCAAAGAAGGTAGCTCTGCTCAGGAAAATATTCCACAGGGAGCACACAAATTCTTCTGCACAGCCATTCCTCCCTGCTCCACCCCAGCTGACATTACCCCAGTTGAATAATGCATGTCAAGGTATTAAGTAACATGTAAACATTTCCAGTAAATGTTCCTGCTGCAGGCCTTGGCTTCACTGGTACTGCTTCCCATGGTGAGAGTACAAAAACGACTTCCCCAGTGCTTCTGCACCTAAAGCTGATTTGTAATGAAACAGTTCTACCAGTCACTGACTGGAATCTTCCTCCACTCCCGTCTCCCAGTATAGGTTTTAAAACCTTGAAAACGTGCCTAAGGAAGCCATGCTCAGAGCTGTCCTTCTCTGCCAGTCTCCCACTGGCCTTACAGCCTATGCAGTGGGGTAACCTGGTGTCCCAACAATATTACAGTTCTGATAATACATTTTAGGACAAATGACAAATTCCAATTGGAAACAAGCCGGCATTTTCTCATACCACTAAGAATGTTTTGTATGAATCCCTGGTTTCACATCATGAACTGTCCAACAACATTCAGCCTCCAGTACTGAGATTATGTATTTCCACACATTTTATCCCAAGGGTGCGAGAGCACAGTGTTAGGAAGCCACAGTCCTTTTCAATATGGTAGAGGAAATCCCCCTGGAATTCAGTATCGCTTTAGGCATGCACACTGTCTGCACAGCATATGCTGGCAATTCCTTTTCCTTTACTGTCTGTGACACTCCACAACACAGGAAAATGCATTTCGGAGCCAGCTAACCAAAAGGGGACATTCTTAAAAGCTAAAACATCACTGTCGTTAAGATGGGCTCTCAAATCACCTCCATGAGACTGAGAACCATTAGTCCCAAAGGAATACTGCCCAAGGAAATTTCTGGGAGTTTCCACTGGAATTTGTACTTTCCCAAAGGGTTTTCTGTAGGAGAAACTGACCTAGCATCAATTGTCTGAGGAACTCCCAGTAAACAACACTAAATTCCTCTCCGAAAAGTGCTTGGGCATAAACTTTGAACAGAGCTGTCAAGGAGGAAGGTGAAGGCATGTATTTACTATAACTTTTTCCAAGTATAAATTCTTTTAATATCTGTTAGGTGCACAGGACTGAGAGTAGTGGGTGAGTTGGATTGTTCTCCTTTGCCTAAGTCAGGGGTGTCAAACTCACAGCTCCCACCGTTCTCTTGCTCCTGCAGCATAACGCGTGTCACATGCTGCACATGTGACCAGAGCTGGCAGGAGCGTAGGGGCAAGGAGCTCGGCGCTGCTGCCAGGTAGAAACAAGGTGCCAGGCTGGATAAAACAAGGTGGGGGGTTGCGAGTTTGACACCCTTGGCGTAAGTGAATTATTCTCCTGGCAATCAAACTTCCAGTCCTGCAGAGGACATGATACCACCAGCGCTGAACGTTACTTACAACAAAGGTCTCACTGATCCTGGAAAGTCTTCCTCAGAACAGAAAGGTGCTCAAAAAGGGAAAAGCTCAACTCATCTTTCAAGCTGAAAGTATGGCAAACTAACTGTGTTTTACTGTGAGTTTGACAGGCGTTTATAAGCTATGGCATACATGGAGTCTTCTGGTATAACAAGACATAGAAACATCCAAAGAACAGGAGATTAATAATGTGTTCTGATGTTTACTGATCGTTTGGCTCCTGCTTTTGGAAAATTGTCTTAAAGTGAAATTAGTTTCCCTGGGCTTCATTATTGAGTTGCAACAAGACTCTCTTTCCTCCTGCTTACATCAGCAGCCCTTTATGCCTGATCTCCCACATATGGATGAGAAATAATGGCTTAGTAGGACTGAATATCACCGCTCCCAGCCCCAGGGCCAGGGCCACCAGCCTTAGCAGGCTTCCCACCCCTGTAGGTAACTGCAGCACCGGTACCCACAACTGTCCAAAGAAATTAAAGCATAAGGAACCAGGAATTATGGACACCATGGCAAAATCAGATCTGAAAACCATGACAATTGTGCACAGCTCAGTAACTGATGTGAGTCTGGGTTTATGTCCATGCTAATCACCACAGGCACAAAGCAAACACCGTGCCAGAACGAGCCATCCTGCTCAGAACATTGTTTCCAGCAGCACAGCAATGAGTTAATGATTGCATTACAGCTGTCACGGGATGCCGGTGCTCGAAAGGGTTTTGAATGCTACTTCCCTGCTGCTTTTAGTTCCCCCCCAGAAGAGGAACTATTGGAAAGACCAAACTATCCGCAGACACCTGTGGAGAAAGCTTCAGTGAGCCTCTGCTGCTTTCCTAAGAAGACTAACTCACTGCATGCTTAGTTCTTCCTTATACTGGGAAATAACCTGTTTTGGTGAAAGACTAATAAAACCACTGATTTCCAGACTTCTAAGAATGGTACTGCCAGAGCTAAGTGGACTTTCAGAAAGACCATATTCAACTAAAAAGCTGTTTATTTTTCATAAAATAAACATGGCTATCTCATGGTTAAATAAACATGGTACCTCATGGGTACTGAAGACACCAAGGCTCAGGTATGAAGTCCCTATACAGGAGGAATGTGGTGACAGCAAAATAAATGTATTTGCACTCTCCTTTTCCCCTCTACCCACCCACCACCAACCAAGAAGCATGTCCCCCAGCTCCCGCCCAGAGCTGTCTCCATAGGGCCCTTGGGAACAGGCAGGGCTCTGCCACAGCCTCTGCACCAGTACCTGCAAAGGATGTCAGACCTCAGCCTGACACCCACCACGATCTTATTATTATAAAGCAATGTCTGGCAGGACTATAGCAGCAGCGCAGCCTCCTGTGTACCGCATCCCACAAGGGAGCTGGAAACAGAGTCCTCAGCCCAGCAGATAATGATGATTGGTAGAGAGAACCAGTACGTATTTGTCACATGGAAATGCTTACATACCTGTCTGCCCACAGATCTGTATCCTTACTGTTGTAGGCTCACCCCGAGCTCTGAGCAGAGGACTTTGGCAGGCTTGTTCCAGCAGCAGAGACCCATTATTGTAAACTACAGAGAGTGGCTGAGTAAAGCAGCGATGTAATGCCATTAGATGAGAGCACGCTACACTTAACTATCTCATGCTAAGCCAACAGCATTTCTAATGCCACCCTACAACTGGTACAAACATGGAGTCGTTCAAACTGAAACTTCAAACATACCCTTACCTTGCCATTAAGCTATATTTGTAACTTGCCAAGTACAACTTCCAGTTAAGGTCCATCAATTATAGTGTGGACTAAAGGGGTGGTTCACGATGGCAAAAAGTGTCAAGTATCAGCTCTTATGCGCTGTTATGGACATCAATTGGATCTAGTGCATAGAACAGCCCTAATACAGAGAAAAGGATATCTCCATGCTGTAGTGAAAAACAAGTCTCTATTTGTGAAGTACTGCTTGTTAACGTAACAAAATCCATGCTGTGCCAATTTCTTCATGCAACAAACCCAAAATAACATTTTAAAACACTACAATTTAACATTAGTGATTTTCTCTAATAATTTAACTTAAAAATGTATACTTAATCTTGACTAATGCTAAATATTCCTTTGAGAACAGTATTTGAGTAAAGTATTGGAAGTGTGTGCCTCATCTCTTCTAATCTTAGTCACAACCCAGACTGCCAATTTCCATAGATATATGTTACAAAGAAATACATATTGATATGGAAAATGAGGTCCTGTTACAGGATGTCAGGTTTTCTATCAAAGAATGTGCCATTACACTTTGTGGCTTAATCATTTTACACAAACAGAAGAACTGATGATGCTCAGCTAAATTATCATAAATACACCTTGAGAAACTGAGCATAATTTTCTTATGTTGTTTCCTCTCCTTCCCCCATGACAGTTGGGGGAACAGTTCTACAGTGGCTTGGCCATATGAACCCCATTAACAACCTGATTATTTCAAGCTGTTAAAGATCAGGTGATAAATTCCCTCAAAAGACAAAAAAATATGAATAGGCTTTAATTAGAATCTGATAAAGAAGTGGGGCTGCTGCACTGTGTAAGCCCTGAATTAGAATAATAATGCAGGGAGACTCAACAAAAGATGTTTTGTGTTTCTCCTTTATGGACAGTGGCAGCCTGCCCCTTCCAGCACTGTCAGCGCAAAGGACGTTGTCATACTGCGATTCCACACCCTGGACAACTCTTTTGTAGTGTAGCTTGGAAGGACAAACCTCTGTCCCATGCTACACATCTTGCCTGCAACAAAGCATTTTGAAATAAATCCTGAGCAAACTCAGTGTAAATCACACCCTCAGGAAGATAACTCAGTGTAACATCTGAGCACACATGTCCAGCGAGCACATGCAGGTTTTACTGCACCCTGGGTGCACCTGCAGTGTAGCCTGCAGACTATCAGAAAGCTCAGCTATTGGAACACCACTCCTCCAGGTCTTCCCACTGAAAATGATTTCTTTACCTGCATTTCATAGCAATGGGAGCAACACACTGTTGCAGCTGATAAACACGACCGATTCACTCAGTAGCAAACAACTAATCTGCAGAGTAGTGAAGTGCATTGCGCTAGGAAATGATGGCACACAAATGCACCAGGATTAGATTTAGGGCTACTAAAGTCAGAAGACTACAATGAATGCCTGTATAGCAAGTTTACTGCCAGTGCTGTGTTACTGCAGTTGCTCCATTCAAGTTTTTTGACAGACACTGAGATACTGAGTACCCGAATTCGCAATCTGCCTTTTTAATGCACAGAAAATCATGATATGTTTTGCACTCTGGGTCTGTAGTGATGGATTCTGCATGCCCACACGTGTGAGTTGTCCTGCTGACTTCAGCCATCTTTCCAAATCAGTCTGTGCTCAGCACATGTCGACTTCTGTACATTTTGCCCTTTTCCAATTCACACCATCTGTTTATAGCCTTTCCATCTAGTTGACTATGATTTTCCAAGGTTTCAAATTCACCTTTTTCCTTTCAGTTTTTCCTATCTGATGCACATTGCAATGATATTAAGGGGAAATTTATTAAAGAACTAGCTTAACTCAATTTCTTTCCACATTGTTTCTCCAAACTGGCTGGCTGAGTGTGACCTTTTCAAAGGTATTTGGCAGAGGCTTTCGATTTGTCAAGTTATTTTTCCAATTTTTGTCAGTGTGGGTTTTAAAATTGGCATAAAATTATTTTTGTTACATCAGATGAAAAAAATGCTCTCTAGCTGAGCTGAATATTTTAGTCTAACTTCTTAAAACTGCATGAGACAAATGAAGTACACAGTGGGAAAAGCACAGAAAAGTCTGATTTGTGGCCAAAATTCCACCTAGACATAGAGCAGGAGGGGCAGAAAAGTTATATCTCTTGAACAGTATTTCCCAAGTATTTGATAAGAATTACATTCTTTCTTGATCTTAAAGCAACAATGTTAAATCTGGGCTTGATGAGACCTGTTGAAAACATAATGAGACAACATCTCATTCAGCTGCCCTACCATCTCCTGTAAATGATGTGACTGCAGCACAAGCAGACCAAGTTGCTTGTTTCTTACAGCTTTTATTAATCACTGCTTGGTGTGTTGGTTCCGGATGCTAGGGTGGAATCAGGAGACCAGTTCAAATATCTTCTTATAGTTGCTGGTAAATCAGAACTATTTTAAAAGATTGAGTATGGCAGGTCAGAGAGAGGAACAAAGCATTTTATTCATGGAAAATCTTACTCGCCTTTGAAGCAAGTCATATGAGAGATACATTAACACAGATTTTTTTTTATAGTTTATGTCTAAATTAGAAACAAGATTAAATACCTCCATGTCCCTTATGAACTCCTTCCCTTGTCGCCACATTCTCTATTCATTTTGGATGATAGACTGTCCCTTTTATTTTTGTTCCTCCTCTTACTCCGTCTTGTCCCTCATCTCTCTGCTCTTCCCATCCCACTGCACCTCGCCTTCATATTCACTTGTAACCACATGTTGGATTCAGAGATGCAATGCACCGAATGCTGGCAGTTTGGAAATCTGGCAGTTTCCAGCTATGAGAAGACTTTCCCATCTCACCTTCCCTGAATAGCCATGAATAAAAAGCATAGGAGGAAAAAACTTAAGATAAAGAGCAAAACCTAAGACTGCTTAAAATGATGATGTTATCTGTCCTGTATGTCTCCAGTTTAAGGCAAGGTGATCACACCCCACCGGCAGAAGCCACTAATGGATGCAGCTTAAACTGTCTAAGATTATTTGTAACATATTAGTTCTAGGAAGTAAACAGAAACTGTAACTACACAACCGTGCCAGAAATCCCAAGGCATAGGGCTGCCTTCTCAGGGTGCATCTGAACTCATCAGCCTTGCTGCAGGTCCTGGCTCAGTTATTTTATTGTAACCAACCTGCTCGTCCCTCCTGGTAACTGCCTCAAAATAACTGCAGTAACAGGAGACTCAATATTGGGACTTACACTACTTGTACTTTAGAGGTGAAGAAAACAAGCACATCCCAAGTGTGCCATGTGCTTCTGTTACTGCAGCGTGGTTTCACAACCTGCAGAGCTTCAGAGAGAGAAAGTACATCTGGTCCACAGCCTGAGCACTGGTGGCTGCAGCAGCTCTGCCATGAGCGCTGCCTGAGGAGCCAAGCGTCTCAGTGGAGCTCAGGCCAGCAAAGGCAAGGCAGAGCCATGTGGAAAGAGTTGTCCTTCTGGTTCACTTAACATCACAACATGCCTCAGAAAACAAGCCCAGCACATGTTCCCGCTGCTTCGCTTTGCGGGTGTCTCATCTGTCTGCTAGGTCCTGGTTTGGATCAGAAGGCTTTGGTGCTGCCTTTTTCATATGTCATGTCCTCACCCTGCTATGAAAGGCGGACAGTCTTACGGGAACGCTGTCACTTTCAGCTCCCTCAGACACTATACAACAAGGCTAACTGTACTGTGGTCCTGAGGGTGTGTCTCTAGGGGACAAGGACAAGCGGCACCTGTGCACCCAGATGTCAGTATTCAAACCAATCACATCCAATGATATCCCAATCAGACAAGTACTAAGCCACAATCTAGCTCTCCTAAGCAAGCTATGTTCAAATATGCATCATAACAAGCTAAGAAATATGCCAATTTAATGCTTTAGACATGAATGGGGAAAACTGCCAGAGGCAAAATTCCCTAGGAAAAAGGCCATTTCCTCCTGCTCTGACTTTTGGGAGCAGACCAGGACACGTAACTGGGCGAGGCAGAAGTGCTAGCCCTTCAACCAGCTGGACAGGGTGGGGGAGAAAAGGAAAAGGAAGAAACAGAAGAGTGAAAACTCTTTCCACTGGAATACCTAAGACCATCCAAACTGGGCAGCTATGTCAGAAACCACTCTTGCATATTTGATGAATTACAGCTTTGAAATCAATCAGGGCATTCATTTTCTGAGAGGCAGTAAAATACTTTTGACTTGGAAAGAAGAGATAATGAGAGCGAGAGGAAGAGTTCTAGCTGGATGAAAAGCTCTGGCTACAAGGACAACAATCTCTAGAAGAGGCAAAGGAAGCCACTGCAGCTACTTAGATTTACATCCATAGGACTGAACAGAACTGAAACCAGATGGTTCAGTTCTCTAAACAGTACCAACTGCATTATTGGTAGGCATGAACAACTTTACAGCCTCAGAATATTGCAATCTCCCTTAACATACAGGAAAGGAAAATCGTTTCTTTTAGAGGAACTCAAAGTTACTTAACTCTAATTAATCTTCGAAAACAGGAAATCCCTACCAACACAGGTGGAACTGTGATCCGCTGGCTGTGCAGCTGGAGAACAAGAAAAATGAGAGTTCTGGGTTCCCATCTCGCTCACCAAAACCAGAGCACAGATACTGTAAGGAAAACAAACACCTGAAAAACCTGAAAAAAAGGCAAGCGAGTAAAACAATTGGCAGCAGGGCTAGCGAAGTCCCTCCGCTCATTCATGAGAAAGTTCATGGCAGCATTAACTAAGGTCTGAGCCCTTCTGAGGAAGCTACCATCACTGTGAGAGCTTAGTGATAAGCCAAAGGAAATTCATCTGAAGCTGTATTTTAGGAAACAATGTTGAGAGGACACTATGCCGACTTCTGATGTCACCTGCCCTCCTGAAGGAGACCTGTAATGTGGCTTGATAACACCAAAGCTGTCTCTTTGTTCTCTATAATTGGTATTTTTAACTCCAGTTTATAGGGTTACTCACTGGACTGCAAAAGACAAATGGCAGGATAGATATTTCATTGTCATTGAAACATTACTTAGGTTAAAAGTCAAGACAAGAAATAGACATTCTTTTTTAATATTTACATGTATGCAGCATTTTAATTGGGGAGGCATGTAGGAAAAAGGGATATGAGTGATTATTTACATTTCTTCACATTTCTATGTTTCTAATTGGATGCAAAAAGACTGAGGGACACATGGAGATGGGGCAGGTCATCACTGCTTATCGGGTATGCGCTGGATTCTGCTCTGAGGCTGTTTAAGTTCAACTTACGAGAAACAATATTTTTTCATGACACCTTATTTCAAGCTCCAGAAAGCCATCTGTATCAAGAGACTGACAGAGTGTCGATTTCGGTGAAAAAATAGTGCCTACAATCAAAACAGCAAACACAAAGAGCAGCACGAAGGCTTTGTTTGGACCAGAGAAAGTTCGGTAAGTCACAAACAGAGCGCTGTAAGGGCGGGATACCACAAGGTATGTTTTCCTCAGAGAAGTAGTGCCTCATTCTAAAACAACGCGAGTACTTCCAACGATGTGAAGTGACCCTTTCTCATCTGATGCCCCAAAACAAGTGAGGAACTAAACCAAGAAAAGATTCATTTCCTTTAAGTACAGATATACCATCACCACACTTGCTCACTGAGGGAAAAGATGAAGGTACTTAAAATTAATAAAAATAACATGGGACAGGAGGGCACAATTTTTTTTTTCCATTCCTACAAGTAGACACAAGTAGCTCACTATTTAAACTATTAGAAGACTAACTTCTCTCACACATACGTTTCAGCCAATATAATAGGTAAGTATTCACATTATCACATTATTTTCTCATGAATTTATATTTTATTGCAGAACTTCTAAAAGCCATTGAACCCACAGGACACTTTAGTGGTCGATATAGCATGGTACTGCATGGCAAACACATGCTTGGAAATGACCTAACATATGCAGTGGAGGCAGTAAGATGAGTAAGATGACATAGCTGGTCTGCCATTTCCACCTGGATACTAGTTCCAGCAAGAAACTAATATATATTCACAAATGTCCGTCAAAGCCACAAAACCAATTTAATGCTTACATATATGCCGACAATATGGTTGTCAGAGCTATGAGTAACCTGACAAAGGAGGCTGTAGGTGAAACTGAAGTGCAAGCTGGTCCAAATATACATATCCTCTTCACCAATGTTAACTCCATTCTCAGCCTGGCCTCTGAGATCCAGGCTGCTATACTAAAGATGAAAAGTAAATATATAGGGATAACTGAAAACAATTTTCCTCCTGGCCATATCGGTGAGGGAAGATGTTTATTTGAAGGAGAAGACAAAAATTATCTTGTGACTAACAGACATGTTCTTCCTCTTAAGACAGATTGGTAAGACACTGAATTTAATGTAAGGTAACTTTGCAATGTTGAGATAATGTCATGATGTTTCGCTTTCTACAAGCCAAAATTAAAGCCCTGGCTTTGGTTGCTACATTAAGTAAAGGGGGAAATAGTATTTTAAATAAAAAGCTATTCTAAATTCCTGGCAAATTACAAGGTTTAGGTCTGATTTAAAAGGAATTTGTGTCAGCTGGAAGAAGGCATCTATATGAAAGATTAATAATAATGAAAACCAACCCCCTTAAAAAGTAGAAGTAATGCTTGTTGAATTTATCATCACCTGCAAGACTGGTTATGCCGATAGTCCTTCACATTATGCCAAGTAGACTGAAAGTAATTAATAGTTCACAAACAACCTTCCCACAGCAGTTTCTGTGCCAATGTTGGTTTGACTGATTACAAGTAATAAAAAATATAATCCCAAATATTTAGGCCTTGAACACAAATTCCTTATATCTGAGACGCTTCCATGAAAAATAATAATAAACCAATATATCACAGCATTATCCTGTCAAGGGCAACTGAGTTCCTGTATCTCAGTGCCACTGGGGAGTTCTGATCTTGCTCACAACTCTCTACTGAAGCCCATTCTGTTCATGAGATAGAAAAGCCGATTTGATGGATATACACAGGAGTTCCACCACTGAGATCTGCTGAGCCACCACAAATGCTCTGGAGGCAGATGGTGAGAACTACGATACTGTGATGCCTTCAGAAACCATCAGAGGTTAGCTGATGTTATATTTAGGGGGTGCTCATTAAATCCTGGAGGCTATCCATCTCACTGCACAAGATCTTTCCTCCTCTTGTCTGAAGTAGCTGCAGAACAATGGTCAATTGGTAACATATCTCAAGTCAGCAATAAGGAATGTCTGCAAGGACACAGGGCTGTGAGAGAGGATGAAGAGGAAGAGAAGGAAATGGAGAATAAAGCAAAAGATGTAAGTGAGGAAGGTCAGAAGGTTGTTTATACATTTACAATATCTCTAAAATAAAGTCACACCTCAGAGAGATGCAGGTGGCAAACTGATCTCATTAGAAAAACCACAATGGTTCAGAAACAAGGTTCATTTTTGCCAAGTATCCTGTTTCCAGCACTGCTCATACCCAGATGTGCAGAGGAAGGTTCTCAGCTACACAGCTTGACAGACTTAAATGTGATTCCTGCAGGACAGGCCAAAAATGTCTTGCTAAAATTCACTGCCAAGTTAAAGAAATATTATGCAAGGTAGAAGATCAGATCTGCTCTTCGGAACATGGCATCCACAGTCATAAAGCTTAGACCCTGCTCATGACATTGTTCCCTGAAAACGGCACTTGGTACAGCACGCAGCATCCCAGCAGAACTCCCAGCTCCTAAAAGCTTTCCAAAAGTGTGGAGAATAAACCTGGCAACTCACTGCTCTGCTAGCCTAGGAACTAGGAAACTGCTGTACAACCAGTACGAAATCCCCCAGCCATGAAAGGGACCTAGTGTCACACACTCCACGCAGGCTTTTGGAGTGAAGCATCAAGGCTTTTACAGGCAACCTACTCTTAGGGAAGAAAGTGCCACACCAGGATGACGTGGCAGTCAGCATTTCCCTCACAGATGCTGTCAAGGCGAGAAACAGACAAGATCCACTGCATTCATTTCCCACCCCTCCATTAATGTTGGTTCTTAATAACCGCTGCCTGGGGCTGCTCAAAAAACTCCCTTCATAGTGTTTTTCTGCTGGAAATTATGGCTTTCTCCTGGGGAAAAAAAAAAAAAATCTTTCCACTAAGAGCCCTCACGCTATCTGTTATTTTATTTCTAAAAACACAAGATCTACTATCTTTTGTTTTTCAACAAAAACGTGGTTTGGAAGGACACCCACATCAGGACAACCGGAGCCATAGCCTGGCACTGCCAGCCCCTGCCCATGCTTGGGAATTGCAAGTAGTTAGCTTCCCTTCCTCAAGCATCTTGGCTCCAGTACCTATTCACTCTTATTGCCAAAAGGGATTAAGCTCACCAGGGAATGCTGTGCATCACTCTGACAACGTCAAAGATTAACTCACTGGTCTTTGTGTTTAATGTACAAAAACTGTTACTGGAACGTTGCAGGCAAATGTTTAACAGGTCTGATTTGAGGGCAGTGGGCAGCCCGTAGTGCCTCAGCAGCTCTCTGAGTGCTCTTACGGGATGCAGCGTCTGCCAGAAGGGAACCCAGCACACATATGTGTGTGCAATCAAGGCTCCCCTCTTATCAGAGCCCTCACAGTCTTTCAGCTCCAGTCATCTCCCACACTACGATTGCCAGTACAATACAATAGCCTGAAACTGAAAATATCTCTGGTCTACCAAGAATCGAGTCGGCGGGACAAAGTCGCTGACAGTTCAGAGAGCAGCTCATGGGATGAGGCACCGATTGCCTTAGCGCTCCAAGGGAGCTGCTGCAGCGGAACAGAAAAACAGGGCCATTAATCACAGCTGAGGAAAACACCTTGCTACAGAAAACACGCAACACTGATGCTTTACATCATTAAAAAAGCCCTGAGTTCAGGACAGCACACGCGGAAAACATTTAAGGGAAAAACAGACGAGATGTTGTTTAACTGGTGAATTCCTGCGGTGACACCGGCGGGCGGGCAGGGCTGGGAGCTGCCCCTGCCCCGGGCCCCGCTCCCGCTCCTTTCGGGCACATCTGCCTCTGTATTCACACCTTCTCGGCGGGTTCTTTCTTTCCTAGCTTTTTGACGCAGCAGCATCTGATCTTTTCCAGCCTCCCCCTCTCATCCCGTGCCTCCCCGAGCGCGGGAGGAGCCCCCGAGGCAGCGCCAGGGAGGGACCCCCTGCCCTGCCCTGCCGGGGCTGCACGGCGCCAGGGGCCGGGGAGCTCAGCCGGCACCGGAGCTCAGGAACCGAAAGGGCCCGCAGGCGGGA
The DNA here is from genome assembly GCA_033558235.1 of Neomorphus geoffroyi. Taxonomy (NCBI): domain Eukaryota; kingdom Metazoa; phylum Chordata; class Aves; order Cuculiformes; family Neomorphidae; genus Neomorphus; species Neomorphus geoffroyi. Next base: position 6,122,618 of record JAUMJM010000012.1, on the reverse strand, counting down.
CGGGGGGACGGCTCGGCCCGGCGGGGAGCCCCGTGCAGCCGCAGTCCCGCCCCGCGCCTCTCCGGCCCGACAACGGCAGAAACGAAACGAAGAAGGAAACGGACCCGCTGTCCTACCCGGCCGTGCGCGGGAACCCGCGCCCCGCAGCTCCTGCCGCTGTCCCGGCTCCCGCACTCGCAGCTGCCGCAGCTCCTCCCGCAGCTCCGGCCGCTCCTCACAACTCCCGCACTCACAGGGCCCCGCACTCGCCGTGTCCCAGCCCAGCCGCCCGCCCCGCCTCCTGTCCCTCCTGTCCCTCCTCTCCCCCTGTCCCCGGCCGGAGCCGCCTCCAGCCCCCCCGCCCCCCCGCTCTGCCCGGGGCTCGGGGCACTGCCCCTTCCCTGCGAGAGCAGCCCGGGCCGGCGGGAGCCCCGCGGGGTCCCTGCCCCGCTGCCACGGCGGGGGACGGGCCCGTTGTCACAGAACCATGGAGTGGTTTGGTTCGGAAAGGACCTTACGGCTATAGTAAGTGCCAGTCGCCGGGAACTGAAGTCAGACAGCCCAGGGTGAGGGCAAAAAGGTGAAGATTTTTAATTGACACAATTAGCTGATGAGAAGAACAAAGGCAACAATAGATTGAACCTTTGGATATCTTTGAAGTTGGAATTTTTGCTCTACTCCAAAGGTGGATTCAGCTGGGATTCGGCTCACACTCAGCAAGGCAAAACCTACTGGAATACATTTTGCAAGGCAGAATCCATTGTACAAACCATGGAATCACAGAATGATTTGGGTCTGAAGGGACTTAAAAGCCCATCCAGTTTCACCTCCTTGCCATGGGCAGGGACACCTCCCACTGGATCAGGGGGCTCAAGGCCCCATCCAAACTGGCCAGGAACACCTCCAGGGACAGGGCAGCCACAGCTTCTCTGGGCAACCTGTGCCAGGGCCTCATCACCCTCATCGTGAAAAATTTCTTCCTGATGTCTAATCTAAATCTTCCCCCCTCCAATTTAAAGCTGTTCCCCCTCATCTTGTCAGTACTTGCCCTTGTAAAAAGTCCCTCCCCAGCTTTCCTGGAGCCCCTTTCAGTACTGGAAGGCCACTATAAAGTCTACTCGGAGCCTTCTCTTCTCCAGGCTGAACAACCCCATCTCTCTCAGCCCGTCCTCAAATTTTTTATTGACTTTATTTATTTTGGGGTATGGTCCCTTTTTCATGGGCACAGCCCCCATTTTGATGGTGATTGTTCCCAAGTTTGGGGGTGCAGTCCTCATTTGGAGCAAGATTCACCCCGTTTTGGGGGCCTACAGGGAGGTCTGGGAGACAATGGGGCTGGGGTCATGCACAGACAGCCCTGGGTGCCCCAGTGGGGCTACTCGCCCTTGCCCTGGGCAGGGGAGCACCCAGCATCCACAGGTTACAGGCATCATTTTTCCAGCCTTGACTTTGCATTTGGTAGTGGAATATTGAGTCACGCTAAATGCTACCCAGCTATTCCTCGTTTTCTCCCCCTTTATCTCCTTCCCTCGGGAAAGGTGATTGTTGCAATAAAAGCTGCTGCTTGGTTGTGTGCCAGTCTGCAATTCCCACAGAGGAACTGGCTAGGAAGGAGCATGTAGTGCATGGCACATACAGGGCATGTGGGGCACAGTCTGCCATGGCAAGCTGACAGCACCACATCCCTGCCATCCCACACCATCTCCTCCCAGCCAGGTCTCACTGCGGTGCATCGAGCCACTCATTCACTGTGCCTGCCTTCCTCACAAACCTCGCATGTGCCACAGGCCCCTGCCCACCATGAAAACTCAGGCAGAAGCCTGTCAGGGTGGCACACACCATCCCACAGGCAGCCCCTGCAATCCCAGGGGATACTCTGGCTTGCCTGAGCCAGCACAGCACCACTGTGTGTTTTTCAGGCTCCAGTAGAAACCATCTACCCGGCACTGATACAGACACCTTTCTGACCTCCAGCCACCAAAACGCCTTCACTGGAAGCACCCTTCACTGCACT